>CAMZMU010000084.1:2233453-3688672 GCA_947311845.1 Poa pratensis
CAACTTGAGTTGATAGCAAAAAACAGTCCAAGGCGGAAGTCTCTTGAGAATGCAAAAGGCCTGCAAACCTAGTTCACACGAGTGGTACAAAAATGTTGGTAGAATTTATAGAGCGTATAGCCCAACTGGTATCTAAACACAATGACGTGAAAACCGTTTACTTTCACACCGACTTCGTCGAAGAAAACATCTTGGCGTTTGCTTTACCAACTGCAGGACATTGATGTGATAACTCCTGTAATGCTGCCTCCTTGAAACTGGTCGAATCGACACACAGTGGAGTAAGTTTCACTGCTTGGTACCAGTGGACGACTAGAGTAGAGGAGCCTAATTCCAATCCAAGCAATTGACGAGGGAGTCTAATTATTTTTCCGTTCTTGATTGTTTCAATTGCACTTTCTTCAATGTTACTTATCAGGACTTTCTGTAGGGTGCCACGTTGTTGAGTATGGTCAATGAGTTAATTGTCTGATATCTTACCCGATATGATATGCCAAAAAATGCAACAATTTTTGAACGATACAACTACGAATTGTTGGATGTAATACCCTATATGGTATGCCAAAAACAAACCGATATGCACAAAATAGCCGACATTTGAAACCTTATAAGATGGGGTTCCATGACAATAATCCAATCAGCCATGTATCTCTTCATGGGAATTCAGCATCATTTTTATTTTTAATAAGGGAATTACTGCCCAAATTGTCGATTGATTGGCCACCCAAAGATGGCAAAAGCAAAATCAATCAGAATCGAACGTGTTTGCACCATACAAAAATACGTACATATATGGCCAGAGCGAGATGTTCCTTGTGTCCGAGTATGATTAGAACTACTTTCTAGTCCCGGCAGTATTAGGATTTTAGGTTTGATCCTTGAGATCCTCCGCCACCTCCCACGCTGTGCGTTCGTGCAGTCTCGGCGCATTTGCCGCGCGTGGCGCGTCACCGTCGACGACAACAGCCTCCTCCTCATGCACTTCCGTCACCTCTTCCCGTCACGCGTCTTCCCGGGCATTTTCACCGGCAACCTTGGATTGCGGCCATGTGCATTGATATGCAGAGGCCGGGTGTAATGCTTAAACATTAAGTAATAAAGCCCTTTATACAAAAAAAAATCACCAGCAACAACGAGTCCGACGAAAAGTCTTGCTATTTCACCCGGCGCCGTTGTCGTGCCCAAGCAAGGCGAGACCCGACATTAGGGATGACGGAGACGAGCGTGGCTTTCGGTACCCTCTCTTCGAGCACGGCTGGGCCACTGTGACGAACCACTGCAACGAACTCCTGCTCCTCCAGGGCGGATGATACATGTGTAGTGCAACCCGACGACGGTTCGGTGCTCCCACCTGACGCCGCCACCAACGTATGGGCAATAAAAAAATTGTGACCCGGCCGTGTCTCGGCACCACGACGTGTTTCTGTTTCCGTATCCGTAGACAATGACGCAGATGCACCCTAAAAGGAGGTGTTTGATCCTCCTAAGATCAAAAGGCAAGAGGCATGGATGGAGATCTCCATGAAGCCTCCACGCTTGCGCGAATTGCTTCAAGAAGACCAACCATTTGTTCAACAACCACAAGTTCAGTTACAGGTCGAGGAGCTCAGAGGTGAGGTGCTGTCGTTGCTGGTGTTCTCGTTGCGGACCCAGAAATGGGAGAGCCGAGAGTTTGTGCCTAGTCGTCGCACTAGCGAGCATCTATCCGACATCTTGTTCGAGTCACGGTACCAGAACTACAACCAGACATGGAAGTTAGTCGAGTATTGGCGGGGTTCACTATGTGCATTGCCACAAGAACATCCTTACGGTCCAACACAATTCACTAGAGACCTATGATATGGTCCAAATGTTCGGGATATCCTACAAAGAGGAAGAGCGCACTGGAATGTTTCACCTTCCCACTAGGTCCATCTTAGCGAATTATGAGAAGGGGATTCACTATGTGGCACTCGACATGTTCCAACTCCAAGTATGGGCACCGCATCAACCTGTTGATGGGGAGTTATGGTGGACTCTCACACACAAGGCCAACCTTACTCCTTATAATGATCACATAAATCACTCGCCGCTATGGTGCCATGGGAGATAGTCAAAAGCAAGAAAGCTGCCCTCAGCTTGTTTGAACCTCTTAGTGACTATGAGCAAAAAATGCCTACACGAGCGACGCTATGGTACAGGGAAAAAGGTAGAACAAGAAAAGTCAAAAAGGATTATGAATACTCGTGGGATATGAGGACAACTTCATCGATATGGACGAAAGCACCGTCCACCTATATCCGCAGGAACACATTGACCACAAGAGTTTTTGCAGGATCGTAGGATTGCATCCACACAAGGACGTGCTCCTCCTCCATATGAGCGGCAAGGGCGTGGCGTACCATCTCAGCTCCTCGAGGATACAATACCTAGGCAAAAGGCTCGTGCATAATGTCCACATATGTTATCAATTATACGTCGGCTACGACGTCAAGTGCGCGTTCCCTTACCGCCCTGTCACGTCGACGCTCTCCCGACGACGAAGATGCCACGCTAGGTGAAGAGCGTGATTGTTTTTTTCTAGTAAAATAGTTTTATGAAATATAAGTTGCTCTATAATGTCCTCGTGCTAGTCAAGCTTGTGCCTATACTTAGGATACATTGTGATATTCAAATTGGTTCTGAGATCATTTCTCTATGCAATTTTGGCAACGCCGAATTCGGTGTAGAATCTCCTCCGTATTCGAATTTGAATTCGTAGGGGCCCACAATGCTGCGGGACCGACCGATCACCGCGTAGAAGATTCTTTCTTGGAGCGGAGGTAGATCAAAACTTATCTCAAAAAAGAAAGATGATAAAGTTAACGAAATACGGGCATCCGGAGGGGTTTAAGCGTAAAACGGCACGGGCCCGGTCTACTCATATTCCTCTCGTGACTGCCTCGCATTTCCAGAGAGACAGAGAAGAGTCTGGAAGAAGAAGGGGATCGATCGAGAGAGAGCGAGAGAAGATTCTCCTAGGGTTTCCGGCGGCGATGTCGATGGCGGCGGCGAGGGCGGCGGCGGTGGCGAGGGCCCCGGCCAGGTCGGCGGCGGCGAGGTTCGTGCAGGCCAGGCTCTGGTCCTCCGGCGGCAAGGTGCTCGGCGAGGAGGAGAAGGCCGCCGAGAACGTCTACATCAAGGTATACCAAACCCGCCGCCTCCCCACTCCCTTCCCCGCTCCGTGGTCGCGACGCTAGGTGTTGGTTCCCGCGAGGGCTCCGAATCCGTCCTGTGCGTCTGGTAGGTTTGGCGTCACTCGGGGTTGGGTCCCTTCCTGGCGCGGCCTGGTCCGCGCGCGCGTGGTGAGGTTTCGTCGGTCGCGTAGTCGTAGCTTAGTTCCAGGAAGAAGATGGACTTGTTTGTACCAGCTGTTTGATGGGGTGAACCCTGCGCTAGTTGGTGCCCCTGACCGGATGACGGATCACTTTATGGCAGCCTTGTTGATCGCGTCCCGTTCATCTTGCTGGTTCTCATGCTGTTGACAACTTGAGATATGCGATGGTTAATGCAGTGCTGCTGTATGTGGTTGTTGATTGCGCTTGCTTCTGGATCATTAGGATTGTTGTGGCGAGATGAAACATTCAACTTTTATGCCTTAGGTTGGGCTCTGGTTGCTCTACTTAGTTGTTTGCTGTCTATGATGTATGGTTGGGTTGCTCAGTTGTGCTCATTGGTGTGATACCTGTTCTGGTGTTGTTGTGGGGGAATTGGGGATCTTCTCAAACTTGCCACTGAACTGATTTTAGTTGTTCATCATGTTTTTTCTTACTATTGGAGCTCCAGTTGGTTTGTTGCTGTGATGCGAGATTTTAGGTGCTTTGTAATTGGGGGCCGATTTTTGGTCCTTCAAATGAAAGTGTATACAAGTAGGGACTGGCAATTATGTGTTGGTGTTCGGTTTTTGACTTTTTGTGATGATGAAAGCCTTGTGTTTGGTTTTTGTGATGATGAAAAACTTTTTATCACTGTGTCACGTGTTGGATATTTGCCACAATATGACCTGTTCTATGATGCTCTGTTATTACTGGGATTACGTAGGGTCATTAGGATTGTTGTGGCGAGATGAAACCTTCAACTTTAATCCCTTAGATTGGGCTCTGGTTGCTCTAGTTAGTTGATACCTGTCTCTGATGTATGGTTGGGTAGCTCAGTTGAGCTCATTGATGCCGCAAGATGAACCTTCAATTCTTTACACCTTAGATAGATTGGTCTGTGGTTGCTTTTGCTAGTTCCTGCCTTGTCTCTGATGTATGGTTGGTTGATCTTGATCTTATGTTATGCTCGTTGATGTGATAGCTGTTCTAGTGCTATTGTGGGGCGCAATTGGGGGTCTTCCCAAACCTGCCACTGGACTTAATTTTCTTCATCATGTTTTTGACTATCCACGTTGCCCGTACTGCTCTGTATGCAGTTGAGATAGGCCATGGTTATTGCAGCGATGTCTGTGATTTTATTTGTCCATCATTTTTTTTTACTATTGATTGGTTCCTGTGATGTGAGATTTTAGGTGGTTTGAAATTAGGAATTTTTCCTGATAATATAAGCTATACTAATGAGATAAGTGATCTGTGTATTATTCTTTATGCTCTGTTAATACAACTTAATAACACGCCTGCTGAACTATTTCTGCAGAAAATGGAACAAGAGAAGCTGGCGAAGGTCGCACGCAAGGTATGCCAACATTCAGTTTCTTAAACCACCGAACTGGGCAGGCAGTGGTTGTTGGTGTTTTAACTCCATACGTATTCTCTTTTCTTGATGTAGTCTCCAGCCAAATTAACATGCTTCTGCACAAAGTTATATCTGTCCAATGGATATGCATGTTCAAATTTAACTTGCTAAGTTGAAGCACAGTGTAATATGCTCTGTGTGTCATGAATACTTATAAGAACTGTAAATTCTAGTAGGGCCCCAGCACAGTAAATTCATTAATACTTGTTTATGCTTTTAATTTCATAACTTGAAATACACTATATATGTTATGTCGCTTTACAGTAAATGGGCATCCTTGCACAAATTCATTAATACTTGTTTATGCTTTGTCAAACCACTGAATTGTGCACTTGTGCAATTGCTGTTTTATGTCTCCACAAGTGGAGTACTTCTAGATAGTCATGCTTAACTTCCTAAGTTGAAATATGCTATATATGTTAAGTGTCTGTACCGCAAATTAGCATCCTACTTGCTCAAAAAGTTCATATGTCCTATGGATGCATGTTTTAGCGTCCTAACTTGAAACACACTATGTATAATTGGATACTTCTCTAGATATTCATGTTTTAACTTCCAATGGATAATTGGATATGCATTTTAAGTTCCTAAGTTGAAATACAGTGTTTATTATGCTCTGTGTGTCAGGTGTACTGATAAAAGCTGTAAAATCTTGTAGATATTTATGCTTTAACTTCTTAAGTTAAAAGACGCTATATATGTTCTGTGTATTTACAACAAATTAGCAACAAAAGTACATGCTTTGGCTTCCTAACTTAAAACACACTGTTTCTGTACAGCAAATTAGCATGCTTCTGCACAAAGTTACATACGTCCAGTGGATATTTATGCTTGAACTTCCTAAGTTGAAACCCACTGTATGCAATGAAACTTACAGGAGCTGTGTAAATCCTTGCAGGGCCCCAGCACGGGAGAGCCAGCTCCGCCTACCCCAAGCTCCGCGGCAAACGACGTGAAGGCCGGAGTCGGTGGCCCGACGGCATCCACATCCGCTGGCACGTCGAACAACAAGAACAGGAACTACGCCATCCTGGCAAGCGCTGCCGTCGGCCTGGGCGCCATGGGCTGGTACCTCCTGGCGAAGGAGCCAGAGAAGACGGAGGAAGTCGTCGGCTGATCAGATCTGATCCGTAGAAGTTTTACTTACTGCACATGGACCTGATTAGCCTTTGGTTGCGATGACGACGATGATGAGTTTTGATGTCTGTTGCTGAACTGATCTCCGTAGCTAGCTAGCTAGCTTCGAGTAGGCACCTGATATGAGATTCTGATACTGAGATGATCCGTAGTAGTAGTTCTTCCTTTTATCTCTTGTCATAGTTGAGACATGTGGTTGGTATGATGCCGCACTGTTGCTGCGGTCGTAAAGAGGCGTTTTGGATGCGACTGTTTCGAATGCATGAATGAATGGCTTCGTGATGTGAAATCTCATCCTCTGTCAAATTTGTGGTTGAATTGATAAAATTCTCAGCTGCTTACTGCTGGGTTAAGGTGTCTCTGTTAAGTAAGCTGGTAGTCTGATACCAGCACTCAGAGACACTTGGTCAAAAATTCGTTTCAGGCTTGGCTTCAAAGTTTAGAGATACTAGACGACAAAGTTGCGCAATTTTGTCCAACCATCCTCAATTTGTCGAATCCTAGCTTAGTAGCTTACATTGATATGTTCTCTTGTTAACTCAAACTCGTTTTCAGAACTTTCGGATCTTCATATATGACCAGCGTAAAAAGGCATTCGATGTAGTTCGTATTCATCTAGGTGAATGAAAATTTGAATTCGTATTCGACATTGGTGTACTGATGCGGGTGGTGCTGCCACGTGCCATCTGAAGCAGATTCTTTCTTGGAGCGGAGGTAGATGGAATGTACCCAAGTGAAAAAAGAACAGCGATAAATAAAGTTATTATAATATGTAGATCTCCAGGGGTGTAAACGCAAAACAGCACGGGCTGGTCTACTCATATTCTCTCCGTGCTCTTCTCATTTCCAGAGAGAGAAGGAAGAGACGGGAAGGGGATCGAAACACAGAGAGCGAGAGCAGATTTTCCTAGGGTTTCCGGCGGCGATGGCGATGGCGGCGGTGAGGGCCGCGGTGTCCAGGACCCCGGCGAGGTCGGCGGCCGCGAGATTCGTGCAGACCAGGCTCCGCTCCTCCGGCGGCAAGGTGCTCGGCGAGGAGGAGAAGGCCGCCGAGAACGTCTACATCAAGGTATACCAACCCCGCCTCCCCTTCCTCTCCCCTCTAGGGTTTTCGAGGTGGTGATTCCTGCGGATGCGATATTCGGGTCTCGCGATTAGATCGGCTTGCCCCGCGAACCCCCGCTCTAGCTAGGGTTTCTGGTGTGTATGACCGGCGCGCTCGTGGTGACCTTCTTCCCGGATTTGTTCAGTTGCATTGGTGTAGCCTAGTTCCAGGAAGAGGATGCGTTGTTTGTTTGGACCGGCTGTTTGGTGGCGTCTGCCCGTATGTGCTCCTGTGGTCGTGCTGAAATCCGTACCGCCTAGATGCTGGGATTTTTTTGTTGGTTGCATTGTTGCTGTGTAGTTACAGGAAGAGGATGGATGGATGGATTATACCACTGGCTGTTTCATTGTGTATAAAGTTAAACCATGTGGTAGTTAGTGACTTCACTCTGAGAGTAACTGTGCCCCTGGTCGAATAACAGGAAGTGTTTACAGGAGCTTTGCTAATCTGTGCATCTGCAGTGCCGTTGGTCTTGCTGGTCCGTATGTCCTATGGTTGTTGCAGTGCCGTATGTGATTGTTGGTTGTTCTACTAGTCTCCCTGTATGGTCGGCATGCTTGCTATCCTTTGCAAATTATATGGTTACGTTGTTGTAGCCTAGTTCTAGGAAGAAGAGGGATCGTTTGGACCAGCTGTTTGATCTATGAGCTCACCTAGACTAGATGTTGGCAGGCTCTTTTAGGTTGCATTGTTACTATTTGGATTTATGGTAAGAGGATTTATTGTCAACAGCTGTTTAATGGAATCTACTAGTTAGTGATTCGGAGTAACCTGATGTCCAGCTTGCCAAATAACAAGGTTTACTTTCTAGTACCTGTTTTTCGTGTGTACCTGCCATGCCGTTGGTCTTGCACTCTTGCTATTCGTGCGTTGCTGGGAAACTTGAGAATGCAGTGCTGTTTGTGAATCGAGTCTGTTTACCTCTGGAACATTGTAGGGTCGTTTAGGATTTTTGCCGTGGAGTTGAATATTGCAGAACTGATGCCGTTGGGCTTAGGCTGACTGGCTGAGCTGTGCGTGCTCTAGTTAACGGCAGTCTACTGCTGATGTATGGTTTCTCGCTTAAGTTTGCTCATTGATGCTACAGCTGTTTTTGTTGTTTCCTATGATTTTTGCAAACCTGCCACTGAACTGTGGATTTTTAGCTACGATTTTATTTGTTGATCATGACCTGCTCCATGAATCTTCTTTCTTCATTTTGTGGTCCACTTGGAACATAACTTCAGTTACGGCTCTTGTGAACTCATCGTTATCTTAATCATTTTTACTATTCTGCACTGGAATGTGTAATTCGATGACTAGATCATAGCTAATTTTTTGGTTAGTACAAAATTACAATCATGCTTGTTCTTTTGTTTTTATACGTTTCTGTTCAGTTTCTCGAAATTTCCCAAAAAACATTTATGTTTCATTCTTTCTTAAGAACGTCAATAGGAGCTTAGATGCAACATGCTGTTGCTCCACATAGGCATGTCTTAGCATATAAGATCATTGAATGGGTCTGATGCCTTGCTTTCACTTGAAGTTTTGAACCATAAAATGTTTTTACTCAACAGCGATATTGCTTGGACACTACTATGTTCATCTTATATAGTTATATATAGCTAATTTCGTGGTTAGTAGAAAAATTACAACCATGCTTGTTCTTTTTGTTTTTATATGTCTGTTTAGTCTCACAAAATTTCCCAGAAAACATTTATGTTTAATTCTTTCTTAAGAAAATCAATAGGAGCTTAGATACAATATGCTGTTGCTCCACATAGGCATGTCTTAACATATAAGATCATTGAATGGGGTCTGATGCCTTGCTTTCACTTGAAGTCTTGAACCATAAAATGTATTTGCTCAACTGCGATATTGCTTGGACAGTTCTATGTTCATCTTATATAGATATGTGTAGCTAATTTCGTGGTGAGTAGAAAAATTACAACCATGCAAGTTCTTTTGTTTTTATATGTTTCTGTCTAGTCTCGTAAAATCCCTTCAAACACATCTACGTTTTATTCTTTTTATTAACATGAACAGGAGTTTAGATAGGCTGTTGCTCCACATTGGCATGTCTCAACATATATGATCACTGAATTGGATCTGATACCTTGCTTTCACTTTAAGTCTTGATCCATAAAATGTTTTTTTCTCAACAGTGATATTGCCTGACACTGCTATGTTCTATCTCCTACAGTTATGTATACCACTTCATTTGTGGTTCATGGTCTGTTATCCTCAGTTCAGTTGAGATATGCTATGGTTATTGCAATGCTGTCAGCGTGTAGCATGTTTCCCTCTATGTAATCTTATTTTTCAATTTTGGGTCCAGTTGGACTATAATTTTTGCTATGGTTCGTGTAACTCAGCAGTTAGCTATCTTGATCATTGTCATTGTTCAGTAATAGACAATTTCTATACTATGCTAGTTGTTCTATTCTTGGTCTCCTCAAATCCCAAGAAACATCAACATTTCATTAGTTCTGCAGAATATTAATAGAAAACCTGTGCGTAGATACAACACACATTGTTTCACATAATCCCTGTTGTAATATATGATGTTACTAAAGTGGATCTGTTACCTTATTAGCATCTTTCACTTGAAGTCTCGATCCTTGAAGTGTTTGTACTCAGCCCTCACATAGCTTGGATAGTACTATGTTCATCTGATATATATAGCTATTATATATATCACAGTATCTATGGTGTTCAGAGAGACTCATAAAAGTAGAAAATCAACTATGAATGCTTGAAATTAGTAAGGTCATCCAGTTGTATTATACAGATAAATGTAATTTATCCTGTGGGCTGCACAAACCTTCCCAGTTTTTCCCGTTTCTTACTCTGTTATAAGCTATAGTATTGGCATGAGTGATCTTTCTATTAACTTAATAATAACATGTCTGGTGACCTTTCTGCAGAAAATGGAACAAGAGAAGCTACAGAAGCTCGCACGCCAGGTATGCAAACATACAATTTCCTGCACCACTGAACTGTGCCTGTTGATGTTTTTACCTCCATAAGTATTCCCTTGTCATGATGTTGAATACTGCAAATTAGAATCCTTGTGCACAAAGTTATATGCAGCCAGTGGATATTTATGCTTTAAGTTCCTAACTTGAATTACATTATATATGTCTGTGTGATTCATGAAACTTACTGGAGCTGTAAACTCTGGTAGGGTCCCAGCACAGGAGAGCAAGCTCCGTCTACCGCAAGCTCTGCGGCAAGCGACGTAAAGGCTGCAGGCGCCGGCCCGACGGCGTCCTCATCCGCTGGCGTGTCGACTGACAAGAACAGGAACTACGCCGTCCTGGCGGGCACCGTCACCGCCCTGAGCGCCCTGGGCTGGTACCTCCTGTCGAAAGAGCCAAAGAAGCCGGAAGAGGTCATCGACTGATCAAGGGATCCGCGGATGATGGTCTGCCTACCCGTTTCACCCTGCTTTTACTTGCTGCTCATGGACCCATGTCTCCGTTGCGATGGTGGTGATAATAAAGTCCCGAGAAACCGAGACTGAGATTACATGTAGTTCTGTTGCGTTCTTTTGGTAGTTGAAACCTGTAGGTCATATGATGCCGCACTGCTGCTGCTGCTTAAAGAGGCATTTTTGGATGCGACCGTTTTGAATGCATGGGGAGCTTGTTTTCAAGATATATCTTTTCAGTTGGAAATTGTTAATCCATTTTGAGAGTCGTTTCGTGATCTCCGATATGAATTATTCCTTCTGTCCCGGTTTTAAGTGATGCCAGTGGTAGTTAACTTTGTTCAATATTCTTAGTCCCCTTAATTCCGTGTGGAGGGAATATTGCCTTTGTTTTCGTCTGTTCTGATTAATGGTCGTTAAGCTGATATCAAAATGGTACGTTACCAGTGGCAAGCTTGAACTGGAATTCACGTTGAACTTCTACTCCCTCCGTTCATAAAAGGATGTCTCAACTAACTTCAAATTTAGATGTATCTACACACTAAATTATGTCTAGATACATCCAAATTTGGAGTTGGTTGAGACATCCTTTTGTGAACGGCGAGAGTACATGGTAACTCTGTTTCGCGATCTCTGCATTGACTCACTGTCTTGCCTTATCTGAGGCTGAGCTTTCTGGTCTCCTGTGCTCGCTATCTTCATAGTGTTATACTCAGGGTTCAGAGAAGAGGGAACCTGATGCGCACTCCAATCGTTGGCAATTGTTGAGAACACTCCTTTTGCTTCCCACGACCAAGTCCAATTGTCTTGAAGGTGCGGAATAAAATTTATTGACTTGCATTTCTCCCAGATTTTGAGAACTTGCAAAAATTGATCAATCGTCATCTTTTTCTTGATGTCATCTATCCAGGTGCCATTATTAAGAGCCTGAGCGACCGTTCTTCTGGCTTTTATTTCTGGGTTTATGTTTTCATAAATTCTTGGTGCAATATCTGCCACTGACCTTCCATTCAACCAGCGATCAGTCCAAAAGAATGTTCGCTCTCCATTTCCTAGGGTCACGTTAGCTGCTGCATTGAAGATGCTTCTGGTCCTCTCATCAGCCGGACTAGCAAAATCTCTCCATGATTTCTCCGGGTCTGCTCGTAGACACCAGGCCCAACAAGTGTTAAAAGCTGTGCTCATTATCTTGAGGTCCATGATACCGAGACCTCCACATGGTTTTGGGTGTGAAGCTCCCTTTCCACCCTCGAACCATTTTGTGCTCGCTTGTTGTTAAATTATTTTCACCTAATAAATCTGTCATTGTGACAGTTTTTTCGTACCAATC
The DNA here is from genome assembly GCA_947311845.1 of Poa pratensis. Taxonomy (NCBI): domain Eukaryota; kingdom Viridiplantae; phylum Streptophyta; class Magnoliopsida; order Poales; family Poaceae; genus Poa; species Poa pratensis. Next base: position 2,245,190 of record CAMZMU010000084.1, read on the forward strand.
CCAAGTTTAAATGCACACACTCATGGGCTCATGGCCCTTCCACCGAGATTTTCATGCAACCAAAGAGGTGATAGATCTAGCTTCTGTTGTGCCGTATCTAAGCAGAATCTTCCTTAAACCAGAGTTTTTCTGGAATAAAATCATGGAAAGATCATATGTGCCAACAACAGCTGGATGCAGTCCATGACTGAGGCCAGTAACTCGGCTTCTGTCACCATTTGACTGCTCTACTTGGCTTCAGGCTGTCTAGTTCAGTTCCAACATTTCAGTCAATTCAACTCGTTATACACTGTTGAGAGACCATTTGACTGCTCTACGTGTGCTGACATCTTATTGGATATACTGTACTGCATTATTCTTCCTTCCCATGAAGAGGTGGACTATTGGGCATCTTAATTTGGATCAACAACACACGAGAGATCATTTTTTTTAGCCGACTGATCAAGGGATCTGCGGATGATGGTCTGTCGACCCTGCTTTACTTACTGATGTCGCCGAAACTGCCTTCTGTTTTGGAGAAACTGAGACTGAGATGATCTCTACTTCTTCTTTTGCGTTCTCTTGGTAGCTGAAACCTGTAGGTCATATGATGCTTTGCACTGTTGCTGGCTAAATAGGCACTTTGGATGCGGCGTTGTGAATGTGCAAGAGCTCGTTTGAAGCAATCTTTTCAGTTTGGAAATCGTTACTCCGTTTTGACCAAGAATGGTTTCGTGATCTCAGATGTGAATTCTCATCCTTTGTTCCTTCTCTTGATTAAGGCATGTTGTCCATAAACCGCATTCAGTCAAACACTTTGTTTTTCTTCTTACAATCAGCGGCACTACACTAAGTCACCAACACAATCAGGAGGTTAATCGATGATCTGCAAAATACAGCTACAAGTGAGTGTAATGGAATCCTCCTCCTCAACTTCTGTGAAGAAGGTACCCGCGAAAAAAAAAATCTGTGAAGCAGGAGTCTCATGTCCCAGATTCAGTTATCTTTCTTTTTCTGAGGCTGGCTTTGTATCTAGGGTCAATCCCAGCTCCCAATAATGGCCGACCGGTTTCTTGAGGATGCTCTGTTGCTTCTTCTACTGGCGAACAAAACATCAGGGCCACCCAAATGGGTCTGCTGCTCTAACCAAAGCCCAATAACGAATCATTATTAGATTATCACTTGCACATAAACTATGTCACTCAGCAGTCGGCACACACAATCCCAAATGCTTTGGGATACAGTTTGTGCAGAGTTTAATTCTGAATGAATCACACTTCAGATTCATCATACCCTTCGTGCATAATCCTCACTCTTCAGTTCAATCTGACGTTGGTGATGACTGCCATTTAGACAAAGATCACTCTAACCCACACCCTGAATATCATCAGTTTATATAATCAGTAGCCACCAACCAGGTGTTCAATCAGTATAGCACCACAAAGTAGCACTTCTCCATTTCTTTTTTCCATTTCCTCTACACTTGTTTGCAACATGGGTTTGGGCACATGGATACAATTAATCACAAAATAATTTACTAACAGGACAGCATATATCTACCTAACTACAAGACACAAGGAATGGTGGTTCTGGGGGTGGGTGGGGACCTAAAACTAAATGCCTTGCCCACTATCTCCTCGCACTGTGATCTGCTTGCTTGCTGTGTATGGTACAAAACATACACTGTCGCTATACATGGGAGCCCCTCCCGTATGTATGTACAACAATGGGCTCCTCAAGGTTCCTGGCTGTTCACCCGGTGGTGAAGCTCGAGCATCTCCTGGTGGTTGGGGTCCACCGACAGTGCCGCGCGGCAGTCCCGAAGGGCCCCCGAGATGTCGCCGACATGCTCGTGGAAGGCCGCGCGCAGGTGGAGCAGGTTCAGGTCCGCCTTGAAGGCGATCGCCTTGCTCAGCTCCGAGATGGCATCTTTCTCCTTGTGGTTGTCCATCAGAACTGAGGAGGACCAAACATCAGGCATTTATTAAACAGATGGCCTAAATGAGGAAATATAATAGGTTTGTTATGCCTACTGATGACCAAGTTGAGCATATAATATCCTAATATATGCCAGACAACATTGACTTCTTACCAGCTCATGTTAGGGGCTGGTGGTTGGTTAGTCAACCCAATCTGGGTGTTGGGCACAGATGAACTACAACCATTACCAAAATTGAACTACTGCCACCAGAATTATATATTCTCCTTGAAACTGTATCTTCTCTTTGTCACTCAAAAAGCTAGACATGTTAGGCAGGAAGAGGGGCTTACCAGCAGCACGGTATCTGTACGGGTAGACTCGCAGGGGGTCAAGTTTGGTGACCATCTGCAGATCAGCTCTAGCTAGATCCCTGTCGCAGTACTCGGACCTCTTTTCGTATGCTGATGCATTGCTCCTGGCCTTCTCTATTAGCTTTGTCATTTCCTCGAATGCACCACTTCTGTTGTTCCTAAGGAAATGGACCCTCGCGAGACCTTGATGAGCTCTTGTGTGGCCAATCTTTAGGGCGTTGATGTAGCATTCAGCTGCCAGCTCAAGCTTCCCGCAGTCCACATAAACACTCCCAAGGTTGTTCAAAGCCTACAAGATGTGAAACAACCATATGCGTTAGATTCAGTTTTTTCTCAACATTTCAGGCCAGAAAGTTACAGATTCATCTATATAGGAACTTGGATCAAGCTGCTAAAGAAACAGTTCCCAATTTAGTAACTTAAGTTGATAGTGTGGTGCACAAACAGTTTTTGCGTCACTAATATGACTACAAAAATGACGATTTTTCAGGTGAAACGGCAGCTCAGTACTCATGCATGTGGTAAAATGGCAATTCGCATTGCCCCTGGATCGTATGGAAAGTTCAAACCTAGACAGGAGGCCAGCCACTTGATAGGAAACTAAATCACTCATAGAGTGCCCTCAAGAGACCAGTTAATGAGTTGCCATGTTAGGAGCACCAGGACAACCATTTTTTAATGGTGAGGGCACCATTCCAATTACTAAATGCAACAACGAATATGACATCTTAACATCTGAACACGAGGTATAGGTGTGTATAGCAACACCTGATCTAAGCCATAAAGAGCAACCTATACATTTGGCAAGTAAAGAAATGCACCTGCATACAATAAAAGCAATAGCAAGAGTGCAAGAAAAGTCAACAAAGTCCACTTCATAATTTGCCAATAGCCCAAGACAATAACCCTTTTTGCTATTTCCTCTGTCCCATTATATAAGACACTTTGATAAGTTAAATTAGCTTGCCAAGCATCTAATATATTGGTAAGGAGGGAGTATATAGTACATACTTATTTTTGGTATGAGATCACTTTGCTCTCTACTACAGAAACATGACATGAACTCCTCATGCATGGTCTGTTTAGCTAAGTAGAACTGAGAAAGAGGCGTGGAAAATAAAATTCTTACCTGACCCTTTCTAAGTCTATCCGAGGGACAACGTAATGCATCTTCAAGAAGCGATACAACGGTTGCTGAGGTTGATGGCTCAACACTTGAATCAGCCAAAGCATAAGCTTTTAGAAAGAACGCCTCAAATGATCTCTGTATTGCAATGGATGCTTCCGCTTTCTGCAATCCTTCCTCGCAGTGGCCAGTATCATAGAGTATCCAGCCTTCATAAACAAGCCGTTCATGTTGGCTTGCGGCATGCTCTCGCGCAAGCTGCAAGCTGCGCATTGCTGCCTCAGGACAATTTAATCTGGTAAAAACAAGGCAGAATTGCATTAATCATAAGATAAGATATTACTTAAAAAAAACAAAAGATCATAATGTAAGTTATCAGAGGAGGCATGTGCAACAATGCTGATCAGTGATCAGCCAAATTAGCATTCCAGATGCAACCCCACACTAGTAGGTGCAAGACATGCCAGGGACTCAAACCATGTGACTTTAACATCTAGAATGCCACTTATTGATGGACTATCAAACTGAAATACGCCCGCAACAACATAGAATAGTTAAGTTACCTGAGAAGTAGCAAAGACTGCCTGAAGTAGAGAACTCCTTTAGCAGCATCTGACTCCAGCATTTGATATATGACCGAGAGTGATCCTATATCATCGACGGAGGACCACCGATCGTGGAGCTGCATCCAGCAATCAGCAGTTTTCCATTGTTCTACATTCTCCATCACAAGCATACGCAGCTGCCTCGCAGCCACTCGACCACCAATCATGCGGTAATCTGGAGCGAGCGTAAGAATCGCCTGGACATCACACAGGGCGGCTCTGTAATCCTCAAGAGCAAGGTAGCAACAGAACCTTAGCTCTAAGCACTCCAGAACCAGCTTAAATCCCAGGATCCGGTTAATCTCCATCAGGGCAGCTTCAACACTTTGCCTTTTCATCAAAGATGCAGCTCGAACCATATAGGGATATGCGAGGGTAGGATCCAACTCAGTAGCCTTGTTGAGATTTTCCAACTTGCTATCACCATCCAAATATAGTGCTCTCTCTTGATACATCCATCCAAGAGGCCAACGAGATGACATGACAGAGTCAAGCAGCTTGAGAGCAAAATGTTTATTGCTCCTCAGAGAGGCCAATCTAGCCAAGCCAACTACGGAGTAGAGATGTCCAGCGGTAAAGGCAGCATTGAACAGACGCTCAGCTTCAGCGTGATCTTTCCTTAGCAGCCTCATGCAAGCCAGTTGATGGAAGGCCAACTGCTTCTGTCTAGAATCTGATGCCGAGTCCACCAGTTTTTCGAAGAAGCTTATGGTGACATCCGATGTTGCACTGATGCTCATAGAGACTTCACTAAGAAGGGAATAAAGAGAGAAAGATGCATTGCCAGCCATCGTGGATCTCTGCTGCTTATTTGCGGAGGAGAATATCCTAACCACTTGCTCATCATTCAAGCACTCTGGAAGTTCATTCAAGAGAACCTGCAAGCACGACGCCGCAAGAATGGAACAGCCCAGCTCAATAGCACACTCCATGAAGTCCATAGCATCTTGCCTGGAAGAAACAAAAGATGCAAGCTTTCGCTCGCAAGCATCTTTGAGGCCCTTGCAGCAGAATTTATTAGCAAAATCAAGAATTTCCATAATAGCTTCAGGTGACAGATATGGGAGTCTTCCTGACAGGCTGAATTTGCTGATTGCTCGCATACCGACAGGGGAAATGCCATTTCGAGACATGTCGATGACCTCAAGATACGATTCCCTGAAGCCGCCATTAAGCATCGCATACAACGGAGTAGACAACCCTGCGAGCTTCCGCCGATCACACGCGATCATATCATCTCTGATCTGGAGATGAACCACCGGAGAGCCCTGTAACTCATCATCGGACTCGTCTTCGTCGTAGCTTGAACAACTCCCATGTGGTGACTGTCCTGTGAAACGAAATCCAGCAGCTGAACTCCTGAGAGCACTTGCCGCAGGAGCCAAGAAGGTCAGATATCGGCTGCTCCCCTCTCTTCGTACTTGAGCCAGGCCCCGAATATGAGCTTGTCGTGTACGGTGGTCGCCTTCTCCCACGCGGCCTGGAGGCTCCTCCGCGACAGCTTGTGCTCTCCGAGGCCGCGGAAGACCTGGAACTGGAGCAGGTACAGGCACGACCTGTCGTCCGGAGGGCAGCACTCCAGCTCCTCGTGAATCCGGGCCAGCACGTCGACGTAGTCGGCGGGCTTGAAGTGCGGGAGCACCGCCGGCTCCGGCATTTTCATCAGGGATCTCTGCATCCCAATACAAGAAACGGCATTTGAATCTCGAAACCAGCTAGCAATACAGAAAGAGAAAAAACTGAACTTTGACGCCCACCACACTAAAACCAGACTGGGTACCCGACTGATTAACATTCAGCAAAGGAATCGGATCCAAGAATGCTTACATGGAGGAAGAGGAGGAGTAGCTGGAGTGAGCGGTGAGCTTGGAGAGTTTCCCTTTGTCGAGAGGCAGCCATGACCGGGTGGGGGCCTGGAGGCTGGTCTCCTTGCAGGAGGACACCTCGGAGAAGAAGAGCTTCCTCATGGGCTTGTTCCCGGTCGCATCCAGGCGCTTGCCCAAGAACCACCGCGGGAACCAACACGCCGCGGCAAGATTCAGCCGCGGGCGCGAAATTCCGAAGCCAATCGAAGGACTCCGCCGCCGAAACAAACTCGCCGCGCCAAGATTCAGACGCCGGAGGGAGCGGCCGGGAATTCCGCAGCCAATCGGGGCTCCAGACAGAAATCCACCACGGAGGGGATCCCCGCCCGAGATGCGCTCGCCCTGGAGCAGAGCAGGGAGGGGAGCACGGGCGCAGGATTCAGGGAACTGCTTGATTTTCTTTCTAGGGGGAAGAAGAGAAGAAAAGGAGCGAGCTTCGGGGCACACTCGCAAAGTGACGAGGAGGAGAGAAAGAGGAAATTGCAATAGCGAACCACTCACTCACATATGTCGCCGGTGAAGCTGGTGTTCTTCGTGCTTGCTCCTCCTCCTCGTATTGTTCTTACTTTGTTTTATTTCTATGTACGGTGTATGTGGATCGCTGATGAATATACGGGAAGTTGGATGTGTCAAAAAAAATTGAGGGAGCAGCTACAACAACTCATGGTCGTATGCATCCTGTCGAGAGTCCAAAGCCCATCTTCCGTACGACATGGAACGCAATTGGAGGGACAAAATATTTGCACACACAAGCACATCGCAATACATTTAAGTTGCGACGAGTTTTCACATTTTTTTATTGCAGTATTGTATTATTTCCGGGTAAATAGCTCCTATGCGACGTTTTTCATAGTCAATTGATGGGCAGCGACGTCGTTGGCAGGAATAGCTCTGCTGCGACATCGCTGTTTGCACAAATTGCTTTGCTGCGACTTGGCCCTTAAGCGCAGTCTGTTAGTTAGGATTAGGATTATGGAGAGCCGGCGGATGGGTCCCACAACTTATCCACGTCAGCTTGATGGGACCCACACAGCAACGACGACCGTTGCATCCTCCTCCCCTGCGCGCGCATCCTCCCTTGCCATTTCTTCTTCTTCTCCGGCGACGAAGCGCGGCAACGCCGGCGAGAGGTGCGAGCTCCGTCTCAGTCAAACATAATAAACTGAATTGAATTACAGGCTAACAGAAATGCAGATGATCCATGGAGACTGAATTACACATAATAAACTGAACTTAATTAGACATACTAGACTGAATTTACAGGTAGTTCGTCAATGGCTCGTCTGATCAAAAGCCACACGAGTAGTTCATCAAACTAATTACATTTGGGTATCGAACCGCTGCTCCTACCCCTAAACGCAGATCCAAAATTGGGCTCACACACGGAGGGGGAGCCCCGGGGGTGCGGCGGCGACGAGGCGGCGGCGCCGCTCAGTCGGACCAGTCGAACTCGGAGTCGGAGTCCGAGCTGACCTCGATGATGGTGGGGTTGAGGGAAGCGGTGATAGCGCTCTGGAGGCGGAGTTTGTAGAGCTCCTCCTGTTCCTGACGGCGCACCTCGACGTCCTGCTCCTGCTGCTTGCTGCGCTGGATCACCTCCTCGGTGATCAGTCCAGGTCCTCGTCGGCGGCGAAGTCCCCGGGCAGCAGGCCGCGGCGCGGTGGGCGGTCCTGCTGCTCCTGCTCCTCCTCCCTCTTCGGCGGTGGCAGCTGTGGCGCCCGTGCCGCCATGCGGGAGCTCCCCGCGCCGGAGGAGCTCCCGTGCTCGTAGCGGCGGCCGCGCGCCGCCACGCTGCGGTCATACTCCTCCACCTCACGACGGGCGAACGCTGGCGGCGGCGTTAGGCCCCTGTGGAGCCACTTGTACGCGCCGCGCTTCCGACCGACGTCGGAATGAACCCGCCTCGCGCGTTCGGGGTCAGCCGGCCGCTTCCGCGCCTTCCGGTCCTCGTCGGAGCGATTTCCGGAGCCGGAATGGCCACCGCGGGAGCTGGAACCCCCACGCCTCATCATCTTCGTGGGGTGGAGCTGGATCTGTATGTGGCGGCGGCGGTTTCCCGTGGATTTGGTCGCCGGCGGCGAGGGAGTGTGGGGGGCGGCGCAGATCTGAAATGGTGCGAAATAGCTAGGGTACGACACATCTGAGTGGATAAGAAGGGGAACGGGAGGCGGTCGGGAAAAAAAATGGTGGGCGTGGCATGGGAAAGTGAACGGGAGGGCCGTGGCCCGTTATTTGGTTGGGCCATGCCGTCCGGCCGTGGCGAGGCGGTGAGAATAGAAAAAAAACACTAAAAAAACTTGTGCACTAACCAGCGGGCCAAATCCTGCTGCTGGGCCCAAATTTAGTTTTTTTTTTCCTACGAATGGCGCGGAACTGGGAGTGGCCAATCAGAGCGCAGAACTGGGAGTGGCGCGGATCGGGGGGTTTCCTTCTGATCCAACCGTTCACTAACCAGCGATCAACGGCTCTGAAGCAGGGGGTTTCGGACGGGGTTTCGGACGGGGTTTAGGTTTCCGGGGTTTAGGGTTTTCAGTGAGCTAGGGTTGAGCATAAATAATTTAGAAAAAATCAAATAAATATGAAACTTTCGCTCACTGTTTACTTATCCAACTACGTTGCTAAAAAAAATTAAAACTTGTTATATCCACAGTTAAATGAAAAACATTCACACAATTCAAGCTATCGATGGAATGAGCTAGGGTTGAGCACAACTAATTCAAAAAAAATCAAAACAACATACAACCAGCGCACATGGTCTACTTATGCAACTAAGTTGCTATTAAAAATATAAAACTTGTTATATCCACATTTCAATTCCAACATTCACACGTTCACGATATCGATGGAATGAGCTAGGGTTGAGCATAAGTAATTCAAAAAAAATCAAATAAATATAAAACCAGCGCACATGGTCTACTTACATGACATAGTTATCAAAAAAAAATATAAACTTTGATTTTTAGTCGGTCAACGGTTTTGTGCTAAGTTTGACCAAACATTCAAATGAGCACAAATAATTCAAAAAAAATTAAAATAACATAAAACCAGCGCACATGGTCTACTTACATGACATAGTTATGAAAAAAAATATAAACTTGGTATATGAGTATTTTCATGAGAAATCCTTCACACAAATGACTTCCACGAACAAAGTTGCAGAGAGTTCAAGGAAGTGAGAGAGGGTTTGATGTTTTGAAAATTTAAAAAAATTGAAAAAATCACAAAAGCTTCATTTTGGTGTGACTAAGAATGACCCAGGCTTAGTTTTTCATTTTGGTATTTTAAACTTGTTTAAATGTTGGTCAAACTTGGGTTTGACCGAATTCAAAATAATCATAAAATATTCAAAAAACATCAAAAAAATGGAAAACCAGTGCACATGTTCTTAGTTTGTCATATACTAACAACTCCAATTGATAAACAAGGTCTAGATGCATTCAAACAAAATATGCATCTCAAATCTCAAACTATGAACTCTCATGTGTGAAGAGATGTGGTTTTGGATTTGCAACATGAAATTTACAAAAAACTCACCAAAGTTTCATTTTGGAGTGACTAAGAAGGATCCAGGCTTACTTTTTCATTTTCATGGTTCAAACTTGTTTAAATGTTGGTCAAACTTAGGTTTGACCGAATTCAAAATAATCATAAAATATTCAAAAAAATCAAAAAAATGGAAAAACCTGCGCACATAGTCTATATCTATAGAATAGATGTGTAGGAAAGTTATTTGGCTGATTTTGACAAGGTCGAAAAAATCTTGCTTAGGAATGGAGCCGTTTACCCTACCTTTAGAGCTCATTTGAAACACTTTTTTGTTCAAGACTTAGCAAAAGGCTCGGTTTGATGACCAAGTTAGATCAAACAAGTACATAATAGTATGAAATCATTGCAACATCCAAGCCTAGCACAAATAACATGTAAATTTGAATTTTGGTTCAAAGTTGAATTCAAAAAATCAAAAGAAAATAAATAATTTTCATATTATTAAAAAATTCAAAAAATTGTCCCAGTGCAGCATCTTAGTAGATGGGACAACTCACTATTATAGATAAATCTATAATAGTCAGTTGCCCGACCCACGAAGCCACTGGACCGGGAATAATGTGCAACACCTAAATTGCGAGCATGGGGACTCGAACTTGGGTGGGCAAAGGGAGTCATCAACCCTTTGCCACTAGGCTATGCCTATGTTTGCGACAAATGTACCATCATTAGGAGGAAATATTTACAAATCAAAAAATGAAAAAACATAATAAACCATTTGATAAGTACATATGACCCTGGGTTTGAGTATAAAAAATCAAAAAAGGAGAAACCTTCTATAGATGACATCTTTTATAAGCCTCTACCTAGTTGACAAGGTTTCAACTTGAGAAAAAATCAACAGAGCAATGCCATTTGGACAAGACCGGTTTTTCACAAAAACTCAACAGAGCAAGGTTCAAACTAGCGGAAACATATAACTACAAAGTTATACTAAATGTACTGTGGCGCACAAAAATGTAAATATTTTTCCTAACTCGTTTTCAATCGGACGGAACGTGCGAATGCCACAATCGGGCGTGTCCAGAGCGCGCCCCCATGTTCGACAGTTCGCCAAAGGTAGCTGTATGTTGCATTGTTGACAAAAGAAAACGGAACACAAACAAGGAACACATGAACAAGGAACACAAGAATATACATTTTTTGCAAGGTTTCACCCAACGGAACGTGCGAATGACAACATCGGGATGTCCAGAGCACGCCCCCAGGGTGTTCGACAGAATGCAGTCCACATGCCCAGTTCACAAAATTACTCCCCCACACGCTCTCAGCGCTGGACAAACATTGCCTGAACTTTCAGGCACCTACCAAAATTCACTACACTTCCTATCTACATAATGCAGCTCAAGCTTCCAGCTCCATCTACCAGCTCTGTAGCTGATTCTTCATCTCGCATAGGATCAAAGCTACTTCGATGTCCAGGCTCGATGAACTAGCTGAACTCCTGCTCGATGTGGTACCCCTGCTCGTCATCGGCGGCGATTGACCGCCGAGCGAAAAACCCTTACAGTCGATGCCGTAGCGCTTCCACGCCCGCTTCAAGACCTGATTCACCGAAATCCGGTAGGGTCGCTTGCTGTCCCTCGCCGCTGCACGAGTCACAAATAGGGCCGCCGGTCGCCTCCGCGACCGGCGACCCGCACCACCCCAACCTCCATCCACCCTCGACGCCCTTACTTGCATTGCGACCGCAAGCCCTGCGTCGCCGCCCGCCGCTCGAATCGCCGCTTCTTTTCTTGCGCCGCCGCTCGAATCGATTGCCGCTTCTCTTCTCGCGCCACCGCTCGAATCGGCCGCTCCATCTCCAGCCCGGAGAAGCCGAGACGGCAGGACAGGAGTGAGCTCCGAGGGACGCCGGCGCGTGGCAGAGTTTTTCCCCCACGATGAACAGATGCAGCTGTCGCATCGGAGCTATTATCACCGCTTCAGAGCACGCACGCGTGAGGTCCCACTTGTCATAAACTTATCCATTGAACGGTCAAACGGGGTTTACCGCGTGGGATAATAAATTAACGGCCATATCGTACCTGGGCTATTTCTGCACAAAGGCATGTCGCACCAGGGCTATTGTTACGAAAGATGTAGCATCGCAGACAATTCCTCACAAAGACGTCGCATAGGAGCTATTCACCCATTATTTCCAGTAAACACCTCTACCTACATATACTCATACATAGCATAACCCTCAAAATATTACTACATCAAGAGGACAATGAAAACAGTATGGCAGCCTCTGATGATACAGTGAAATCAGTCGAAAGGTATTCAAATAATTTGAGACAAAAGTTCATCCAACTATTACGAAAAATCCAAATTCAGTTACAAACTTTTTGCTTCTTGTTTGGAGAGAGGCTCAGCCCGTCTCGAATTTCTTGAATTGGCGCAATGGTAGGTTGCCGCGGCGGGAGCCACACGCCCGCCCCGTCAACACCCCATCTAGGGCGTAGCTGCTTCACAAGCCGAGCCTCGCAGTCGACGACGAGGTCATATCGAGCCCAGCCAAGCCGCCCGAGTCGCATGGTGTCAACAAGCTCCAGAAGTAGGCGCCCACGCATAACAGCACCTCGCCGTCGTGATACATGGCGCCGGCGCCTGAACGGCGGCCAGCAGCTGGGACCGGGACCTCCAAGGACCTCGTCATGATCGTCCATGCAGTATCACCCGGACGCAGGATAGCCGCAATGAACGTGGATGTCGTCTTGTCGTCCAAAAAGCTGTACAGAAAGACCGTACCATCACGGCTAAAGATGCCGCGGACGTTCATCACCGGCATCGTGATCTCGCCGTCATCTGGGAAGAGAGGCAGTGGGGTGACGGCTCCGGTGAGAAGGTGGACGAGTCTTGGCTCGGGGCTCGCGACAAAGAGCCACGCAGCTGTGCCTTCCGCGCTAGCCACCAGTTTATATCGCCGCCGGTGGATGCTGCGCTCGGCAGCTCCGCGAGAGTGACGTCGTCGTAGCGGCAGCGGTCGCCCGCCTCCTCGAAGGAAGTGACACATTGGATGTCGACGGTGGAGCGCAGGATGTTGCCGCCGCACAACGCAAGGAGCCACGACGGGAACGCAGGGCGGGTCGCCGCTGGGGAGTGTAGCGAAGGCGCCGCGGCGCGCCACGGCATGCAGACGGCGTGGAAGCGGGCGAAGTCGGCGGCGTCGTCCAGGCGATTGGAGACGTCGAGGAGGAGGTCCGGCGAGAGATGGGCCCACGGCCGTCCAGCTGGCGTGAGCCTGCCAGTGATTGCGGAACCGGATGGCGAGTCGCGCTTGTTGATGGCCATGGACTCCATCGAATCGATTCAGAAGAACCGAGATCGATCGATATATTCTGAATCCTTTCCTGGGTCACTCGTGCCTAATTCGTACACTGATCTGCCTAATTCGTAGACGGATCAGGATCCAGGACTCTTTTGATTCATGGACGCATCAGGACTCGTACCCTAATTCTTAGAGTCATGTGGACTCTTCCTTCAGAGTTGAGCCTTCCTTCTATATTACCTAGTTATATTTCAGGAATTGCCCAATCCCGCGACCAACCTTGACAAATCTTGATTTCACATGTAGCCTTGGACGCTGCATGATCATTCTGTAGAAAAAATAGTTACATGAACTTACTAATAATTTGGGAGTAAATAGCTAATGCGCAAAAATATACTATGATTTTTAATTTGTCATGAATCAAATGTTTGCTGCCACTGCCACAATTAGAGAGTAAAACCTAGAGTACCAGATTTTAATAAAATAATTCTTCGTGCTTACCCACCTGGTGAAACTCGTAGTTCCAGATTTTACACCTTTTAAGATTTTAGAATGTTTTCCCGGTTCGAACCTAGTCATCATCAGGACTAATGCTAAGTGAGTTTCAGAAAACAAAACAATGCAAAGTGGTGTGACGTGGAAGAATGGGTGTCATGGCAGCCTATGATTGGTTAGAGATGATTGATGAGGTGGACGTCTTGCATGTTGAGAGAATTCCTTGTAGTGGGTCATTCCTATTTAGATATAGAAGATAACCCACCTAATAGCGGAAATTCACTTTGGCACCCGGGTGCATATGCACCGGTATTTAAAAAACATATTTCAAATGTTGAAAAAATATGAAATAAAATTTCATATGTACTACTTTATTAAATTCTGGTCCACCTTTCACCCTCACAAAGTGCTCCGAAACACGTATTGCAGGCTTCAGCTAGCTATTATCCTACAACCCGCTTCTTTTTTCTTTCATATTCTCTCTCATTCAACTATATTTAAAACCTTACTGCCCGCTGACAAGCACCTATTGTACTTGCTTTTATGACGCCAGTATTCAAGATCGATGTATACCTACTGGGAGGAACACATGGTAGACGTGCCTAGGCCTTTTCAGTGTTATTATCAGGGAAGACGAAACAACCTGTGCCACGATGCATGTATTTTTCCTGATGTACCCAAGCCAGAAGGTGTGGTGTTTCATCATAAAAAAATCTATAGTCTCTAATGCACGATCCACAAGAAGACGAGCGTAATTTTGGAGAAAGAAGAATAAGGGAGAATATTTAGAGGCTATGGTTGGAGTGCCAAAATAAAGAGGATCCTCAAAGCAGGTAACCCACATAATTAATAGCATATACCAAAGCAAATTCAGGTAAGATAACTGGAGTTGTTCTTTGTCAACGTACAAATAGACACCCGCCAAAATGGTTTAGACATTTTGGGTCACCCTATCATGATGGCAACATTTTGTTAAATGGCTTCGATTAAGAAATGAGGCAAGATTAAGGGGCCGACAAAGAAAATATAACCGCTGATTCTTGTCCTAAAAAAATGACGATGAAACTAGACCCAATTTACTAAACTAAGAATTACAGTTATACATCATTGAGTCACAAGATTGACTTGTACAAAAAAAAAGAGTCACAAGATTGAATATATTTTACTTTTCTTGTTTCGGGTCTGATTTTTTAAATAATACATTTATTTAAAGAAATTCGAAAAATATTACGTGTTTTGGAACATTTTCAAAAATATTGTGCCATAATTTACGCCACGGACGATAGGTCCCTATCGTTGGCGCCGTGAACGATAGGCTGGTCGTCGGTCGGCTGCACGTGGGACAGCACCTGGTCGTCCGCGGCGCAGCCGACGGGAAGCTATGGTGACTTGGCAGCAAATTCAGCTTCTTTTCCACAATAGTCCATGCCATGTCACCGGGACGCAGGATAGCCGCCATAAAAAAATGCAGGCCCAAATTTTGCAATGGGACCGGCTCGGAGACAAAGCTGTAGAGGAAGATAGTTCCATCACCGTATATGACGCCATGAGGTTTCCTCATCCGCAGCTCCATCGCATGATTGTCATACGGGAAGGGAGTCAGGTGTGTGACCTCTCCCGTGATAATGTTACGGAGTGTTGGCTGACGACCTCTTGCGAAGAGCCATATGGCTTCACCGTCCGCGTCAGCCAGCCAAGATTTGTCGGAGTCGGAGGACGGCGATCCCTCCTGAACAATGCTTCTGGAAGTTGCGTCCAAAGAGACGCTGCCCAAGTCTACCATGGGAGAGTGCATGATGCGGCCGTTCTGCAGCAAGATGAGCCACGGCAGGAACGGGTGGCGGCGAGCTAGCGGCGCCGTGTCGCGCCACTGCTGGCAGATGGCGTGGAAGCGAACATAGTCGCGGGCGTCGTCCAGGCGGCCAGAGATGTCGAGGAGCAGATCCGTCGGGAGATTCGCCCAGCCGAGCTGTGACATGGACGGCGACAGACTCCATGCATGGAGCAGTATCGAGTAAAGAAGATGGAAATAACGTGCATGCAATTCGATGGTAATCATGTAGAGACTCTTAATCATGTCCTGGGTCGAAGAGGCAGACAAACGAAAATATTCTCACACAGTTAATTGTTGACGCTACCCTAAAAGAAAATTGATCATGAAACAAGAGCAAGTTACTAAACTATGAATTACATCAATTCATCTTTGACGTACGAGATTTGAAGTTTTTTCCTTTACCATTCAAACAAAAGTTTTTTCCTTTCCTTGTTTCGAGTTTGGACCCTTGCTTAAAAAAGACGGACACCCATAACAGCTCACCACGAGACTCCAAAAAGTAGTTGCTATGGTGGATGTCGTTGTTGGGTGTATCGGGCATCTTCTCTAGCCAGAAGCCACCTACGTCGTCACCGCCATTGGCTCCGAAGCATGGTGTCACGAAGAACCAGAAGTACGTGCCCACCCACACAAAGACCTTGCCGTTGTGATATGCGGCACAATTATTGTCATCTGGCATCCAATCTCGGCTCTTTTCCACAACCGTCCATGCCGTGTCACCTGAACGTAGGATGGCCGCCGTGAAGAAAGACGTGCTCAAAATTTGACCTTCGGCCGGCTCGGAGACAAAGTTGTATAGGAAGACAGTTCCATCAGGATATACAATGCCATGAGGCGGGTTCCTCATCCTCCGCTCAATCCCGTAGTTTCCATCGGGGAAGGGGGGGCAGGGGACGGACGGCTCCGGTGACAAGGTCATGTAGTTTCGGCTGTGGACCACTAGCGAAGAGCCAGATGGATTCACCATCTGCGCTGGTCACCAGCTTCTGTTGGAGAACGCCGATTCCTCATGAACATTGACGCTGTAGCTGCAGCGGCTTTAGACCATAGAGTTGTGGCCGTTTTGCTGTGAGACGAGCCATGGAAGGAACGTGTGCCGGCGAGCTGCCGCCGCCGGCAGAGAGAGCTGCGTCGCGCCACGGCTGGCAGATGGCGTGGAAGCGTACGAAGTCACATGCGTCGTGCAGGCGGCCTGAGACGTCGTAGAGCAGATCGGTCGGAAGATCGGGCCACGGGCTGGCCTGCGACACGGATGCGGCGACGGACTCCATGGACAAGTATCGAGAAAAGAAGATGAAGACGGACGCAAGTAGAGCCTATTCAGTAATCTCGTCTTTATCCTTTCTTGCTTCATACGGAGTTCATTCGTAGACGCATCAGAACACTAGATTTGATATTTCCTTTCCTTTTAACTCGTAATATAATATTGCACTACATATTCCACAATTTGGCCTCACATAAAGTACGAAATATGATTTCAATTTTTTGAACTGTAATATAAATTTAATGTCATTTTAGAAATCCTACAAAAATGGCTCAAACTCTGAGTTAAGAAATCAAAATAGAAAACTTGTCATGTGAGATGAAAAGGATGATATCTAAACCAGGTGAACCTTCAAAATAATTTTGAGATAAAACATCATCAAGTACGTACTTGCTAATTCGAAACTTCATCAAGTAGTACTCTAAATGTCGACATAATGCATTAAATCAATCAATTTATTGGTTTTTTCTTTTCTTTTTTGGATACTTCTTGCTTTCATCGAGCCTAAGTCTTTTTTTTTTGGACTATGTATGCCGTAGGCATATATTATATGTATTGATAATAGTACGGATACAGAGTTGATACGAATACAAGTAACATAAAACTAGGAGAAAACAAACGATTATACTGCTGCATACCGCCATCGCCGCAACTATCAAGCATCCACGTACTTCGCCGTCGCTGGAAAAGAAGAACACCAGCAGTTGGTCCACATCTTGACACTGAAGAAACCCCTTGCCATGAGACATTGATGAGCCACGATAGCCACTAGCCCCGTAAGACTGGATCTATCCCGATAAGGAACATCGGCCGGAGGAGCCCTCCGAGCCTCTTCAGCGTCTGATCCGGAGCCAACGCCACTCCACCCTTCAACAGGCGGCCGGATCCCCCACCGTCTTCCGTAGATCCGCAACAGCATTACCGCCGCACTCCAAGAGCATCCCTTCCCCACCGTCATGCCAAGACGCGACGCCAGATTGAAAGTGCTACAGTAGCTTGGACTCCACAAGCCTCTCGCCGATGCCAGCAACACCTCCGACGAGCAAGAGCATGGGCTAGAAGACCATTATTCGAACGAGAGCCCAGAGCGATGGCAGGTTTGGGCTGGAGCCACACGTGCATATCAAAGACCGTTGTACAAGTTTGATGTCAAGGTCGACGAGGTTTTACCTGAACATGCGGTGCCAATATGGATGTGTGCATCACTCGATGCAAAGGCTGGGGTTCTCCCCATTTCGAAAAAAAAACACGCGGTGCCAATACATGAAATAGGCGCACCCGCCATCCACCCCGATACGAGTGGCATCCATGGTAAAGCAAAGTTGTAAATAAATTCCTATTCATTAAGGACTTGTATTTCTCTTAATTCAACAAGGTTGTAAATATACTCCTATTCATTAAGGACTTGTATTTCTTTTATTATAATCTTGTTATTTAAATTGTCCAAAACTGAAAATTAGCAAAGTTCATTTCGAAATGTAGTGCACTCAATTTAATGAACTAACCCTAACTCTTAAGGGATACCCTTTGACAATTTCACTCAAATAAATTTTATTTTCCCCATATTTCGCATGACTGATTGCAATGCACGCGTCCAAATCTACCCATTTGAGTCTCTGAACTGCAGGATACTAAATTCAAGGTGCTCCGAGAAGCCAATTCTTTGTGACATCTTTATGAGAGCTTTAAGTTCCAGGTGTTGGCCTTGTATTGTTACTTCTTAGAGGCTCTGCGCCCAAGCTTGGTCGAGGTATCATATATGCCAGAGTTGCATAGTTGCAGTACAGTAGATAGAGCAGTAGGGAGCTCATTACCGACATAACACTTCAGTAGGTAGCCTTCCCTAGAATATATTACATAGAGGGCTGTAACAACCGACTAACATACACAGCCCATGGACAAAAGCTTCACTACATGGTAGCATTAGGAACTAATATTTACATTAGTAACTACCTGTACAAGACCTGTTGCCACGAAACTCACCGCGGCGCTGCAGTGGATACAGCAGCCCGCTCAAGGTTGTTTGCTTCTGATTTGAGTCTCGAGATCTCCATAGCATTGTTGATCTTCTGGGTGACCGCGGACCGCATCATGTGGCTCATGAGACGGGCATATATTCCAAGGTGATGGAGAGCCATACCCAGCACGCGGATTCACACGCCAAGTTCTCTGTCATTGGCTTCTTCGTCATTGGCTTTTTCGTGAGCAATCTCCCCCAACATTTTCAGAGCACCATCATGTGGTTCGGTGCTGGAAGTATTCTTTCTGTACAGCAAGGTTTCCAACCTCGATCTGAGAACCCCGACATCGAAACCGTTGGCCTCCAGAAAAGAGAGTACCTGCATCTTCCCCTCAAACAGTCCTTCAAGGTCACTCTCGACGTCCAGCCTATTTATGGTTTCTGCTAAATGGGCAAAAGAGATCATCTGACCTACTGCCATTCCTTCATGGTACTCGGGACCATGCTGCCGGAACTGATTGAGATGTGGTCGCTGCTGCGGCCCTTTACTGAATATTTCCATTGCATCAATGTGTGGCCATATTGAGGAGGTCTTCACAAATGGGGAATCCTGGATTGCCAGGGGTTCCGAAAGCGGGGCGTCCATGGCTGAATTACCACCTTGTTCTGAAACTGCGTCTCTCCCCCCCCCCCCCCCCCCCCCCTCCCTCCCTCCATTTTGAAACAAGGAAGGGGCTTTAGACTAGGAGAACACTTCTCTCTCCCCGCCTTCTTTTTAATATAGTTGTTGAAGTTTCAGTTGTGTTGATTTGAAGAGCGTAAGATTCTGATCTAATAAAATGTTCGGCCTCGGGTTTATTGGAGGATGGGGTTGCCATCATCCAATACACCGTTGGCACGATCTTTATGTTTGAAGATGATTTAGGAAGTGTTGGAAATTTAGAGTTCATTTTATGTATCTTTGAACAGCTCACTGGTCTTGAAATTAATTTCCACAAGAGCGAAGCTTCCTTTTTTGGTAAAGCTTGTGACAAACAGGATTTTTTTTTAGAAATGGAGGCTTGCCCCAGCCTCTGCATCAAAGTAATGCATATGACTGCTTTATTGATTTATTCAAGAGTTTGCACGCAGTACAATTCACGGGTCGCACAAGGTCGAAACATGTATCAACCAACGAAAGAAACTAAGACATAAATTATTCTTCATAGTGTAATCCTCTTCTCAAACAGGATATGTATGCTTAAAATTTTACTTGCAACAAGGGAGAATTTCCATTTAAGTATTTGGGGGTTCCTATGCATTTTTAGAAATTAGCAGACGGTGATTGGAAAAACACAGAAGATAAATTGAAAAGGAAGAACTCTAGTTGGAAAGGTAATTTAACTTCTATTGGTTCTAGTCGCATTCTTATTGAAACTTCTCTGGGCAATGTTCCTAGCTATATGCTTTGTTTTTTTTTCGTGATGCCTAAGGGGGCTATCTAAAGATGTGATTTAATTCTTTAGGTCCAGATTGCTTTGGCAAGAGAAACCTAATGTGAGGAAGTACCACTTATCTAATTGGAAATGGTTGCCCATCTAAAGATCAAGGAGGACTTGGGGTGACAGATTTGCATCTAAAAAATGTTAGCCTTATTTGCAAATGGATTTGGCGCTTAAAAACGAGGAGGGGGTATGGAAGGACATGGTCACTACAACGTATCTTAGGGAAGGGCCTTTTTTCCAGTGCAAGATCGGTCCCTTGCATTCTCATTTTGTGTCATATTTGGTAGATGTTTAAAATATTTTATCAATGTTGTGAAATAATTTTAGGTGATGGTAAGAAGAAACATGGTTTACATCATCTTTGACCCCTCGACATGGTTTAAGGGGCATTGTCAAAAATTATCATTTTGAGATGTTTTGGTCGCTTTCATGGTCTAGAGCACATGGGTTTGGGGTCCGAGGACAATTTTCAAGTCATGTAACCCCGATTACATAGTTTGAGAGACGTTATCAAGACTTGTCGTTTTTGCGTTTTCTGGTCCTATTTGTGGTCTTATAGCACAACTTTTTGCGGCGCGGGAAAAAATTCGGGTTTGTGAGGCGTCATCAAAGTACGCTCCTTTGGTGTTTTCTGTCCGATTTCGTGGGCTATATCATACTGTTTGGGGGTCGGGGAAGTTTTTCAGGACGTGTAACCCCATTACATTGATTGAGAGGTTATCAAAACTCGTCGTTTTGGCATTTGGCCTTTTTTGTGGGCCATCTCATTATATTGGGGTCAAAGGAGGATTCCTAAGCTTTGTACCCCTATAACACACTAATTTTAGTGGCCCCGTGGAAACTCGCCGTTTTTGTCTGCTAGAGATACGGATACGATTTTCATGTCTCATGACCCCTGGTACATGGATAGGAAGATGTCATCAAAATTCATCATTATGGGATTTTCTATTCGTCTTCATGTTCTATGCCATACTATTTTTAAGTCTGGGACTATTTTCCATTGCCTGGAACCACGCTACACGGTTTGTGAGGCATCATAAACTCGTCAAATATGCTTTTCTTATATTTTATGGGTTATAGCATAATGTTTTATGACCCGGGATGATTTCCAGACCAACTTCTAAAACCATGTTGAATTCCAAATTCTGTATTGTCCAATCGGATAAGTGGTGTGTATCTTCGCCTTATAGATACTCTCGCATGTCATGTCCTGGGACATAGCGTAAAAAAGGCACTGTCGAACAGATGCATCGACATGAGGTTAAAACCACATGATTTCACCAACGGGGCGGTGTGCTATTCTCATTGACACCGTGTGTTCTTTTCCATGCCTATGTCTCACCGTGAGGCGCTAACCGGTCCAGCTGGGTGTGCTGGCTTAGAAGATGAGTATTCTTCTCTCCAACAGAATTGTATTTGGGTCCTTGTACCCAAAGCCGTTGGTACCAATATTGTAAGTCGTAAGTGGATTTTAAAGGTTAAACAACATGTGAATGTCTATCTTGACAAGTTCAAGTCTTGTCTTCTTGCTGGCGGATTTGCTGAGAAGTATGGTTTTGATTATCATGATCATACTCTCGCGCTCAAAAGGATCGTCTCGATTTTAAGTCTGGTTGTTAAGGCTGCGACAGTTCATCTTGTGCTTACCCTCGTGGTCTCTCATGGGTGGACTAGCTTCATACAAAAGTGGATGTGAGCAATGCCTTCTTTTTAAGACGTATCAGTTTCATAGAAGAAGAGGCAAAGAGACCGGTTACAACGCGATTGGCACAGGCGCCAGGGACGCTATCCACCGCGATAAGGCTAGCGCATCACTCGACAACCCTCCACCTCTCTACTTTGCCTAGTCTACCTCTAAAGTGCCCGACCGCAAGCCACGGCTCGGCCTCCGCCTCTATGGCACGGATCACTCTGTCTACCGACGGTCTAATTAGGCCGTAAAAACTACACCGTTTTGATGCGTCACTAAACACCAGCTAACCAGAGTAATCATTGTCCACGGGTTTCTTCGGTCTGCCCTACCCGCCGTCCTCAACTGTAGCCAAGCCGCTAGTGGCTCCACTGGGCTCGGGATCGAGTTCCTAACACCCCACCAGCCCAAGAACGTTGACGAGACCTCTCTAGATTGGACACATCCGAGAAGCAAGTGGTTGATGCATGGATTTCCAATTAAGTGATGATGTTTATATGCACCAGCCACCTTGTTTTGAAGATGCGGCTATCCACTCGTTGGTGTGCGAGCTATAGAAATTAATTTGAGGGATCCACGATCAGTGTTTCTTATATATGCCGACAGACGTCAAAATACCGGACGTATATAGACGTGTCAATGGATTTGTTTACACAATTTAATAATGCCACACTATTTATGTCACTTTATATATCATCCCAACATGTCACGCCTTTTGTGCGAGGATCGATCATACATATCATGCTTACTTACAATTTTTTATATTTCAGCTAAAAAGAAGGCATGTTAAACTAAAGAATATAAGAGACAGGAGAAACACAGGAATATAATAAAATACAAAAAAGGAAAAAGTAGGTGGTCGGACGTGTATATATGAAAAACTAGCTAAAAAGAAGTAATGTATATATGGATTCATATCCTATCAAATATACGTTAGCTAGCCTTGAGTGATACAAACAACCAGCTAGGATCTATTTGACACTCCAACCTTGAGAGGGTCCTCGATATCATATCAATGAGTGGCGGATCCAGGGGGGGGCGAGCGGTGGCCTGGCCCCCGCCATGGCTTGGCCTCCCCCAGGGATACGTAGCAGGGGCCCGTAGCTGTGGGCTTGTATTATAGCTTAATACACCGGCAATTAGCGCTGGCTAATCCTAATCCTGCCCTGTCCAGCTAAAGACCTACATGCGCACTTGAATGGGCCAAGCCCAAAGCTAGCCAAGGGCCTAAGGGCGCACGTACATGATAGCCTAAGCAAGACTGAATCAATGGATCGATGCATCTACGCTCGGGCTTCCTGTACTGCACGTCCGCACGCATTATTAGATCTACATTTACTGGATTGCCGCTGCCCAGCCGCACACCTGCCTTGATTGAGCATTCGCCGGGCGGCCGCCGCCACGGTACACACACTAGATCTTCTCTGCCATGACATCTGTTTCGATTGTCAACGACAGCTACAAACTGCCGCCGTCCTGCGCACCACACCACCGACACAATTCCTAACCTGATTGATCCAAGGTAATATTAGCCTATACGTATTGCTATGTGCTAGCTTAATCAAATCCATTATTTACTCGCTAGTTTGATGTACTAGTTATAATAGATTATTGTTTAGTTTTTGCTAGTATAACTGCTTTTCATGAAAAGAAAAACATTGTGAATTAGATTCTTTTTAGCCGATTGGTCTAACCTAATCTGACCCGGTTTATATGCAAACTTCGCAGCAAATATCACGTTGTTTATCGTAAACTTTGAATAAGCTAGAGTTGTAAGCATTTCATATGGGTGAGATCACAAAAGGCTCCACCAATTTGGGATATGCCTACTGATAAGAAAGTAGAAACACGTCTTACTATATTTCAGTGATAAGTACAACTTGATATTTTTTTTACTTTCTTTCTTTTGATGGTAAATTTCTTGTTCGCCCCCCCTATGGTCAAATCCTGGATCCGCCCCTGCATATCATAGGCGACGTCGCGAAGTAGCTTCACCCAGGTCTTGACCACCAGGTTGTCGTTTCCTGCATCATCTCGAGCTCGCGTGTGACGAAGGCTTGATCACGTACGTTCGACCCTCAAGTTGCAAAGCCACCTCCGCCGCGAGGGTAGACTTTGCATACTCAAGTGCTCCGTTCAGCACACACTCCGCCCGAGGCATAGACTTTCGCGTTATTAGTTACCGGGGTTTGTGTCGAGTACGTGAAAGATCAACTCATTGATGCATGGCTGGCTTAACTGGTGTAGGTACTTGCAGGAAAGTTTGCTGTAGAAATACCAACTTGTAACCTCAACGGCCCAAAAGATGCCTGATTAAGCTAAAAAAATGTGGGGGTAAACTCGAAAGAGAATCTCCGTCTGTGTAAACTCAGCAAGTTGTAAGTAGCGCGCTCGCCCAATCGGTGGCCTTCCCCCACCTACCTTCGCATGCATGCACTTTGCTTCTTCTACTAACACTAACCAAGTGCAAAGCCTATATGCATCCTATCCGTGGAAGTGTTAGCAGCAAAACACCATGACCATGCGCTCGCAATACTCCCAGCTGCTGCTGCTGCTGCCCACCCTGCTCCTGCTCCTTGCAGCAACGATCCACACCATCCTCGCTGCCGATGCTGAACGGCCACCTGCGGGTTGCCCCCTTGATGAAAAGTGCGGCAACATCAGCATCCCCTACCTGTTCGGCATGAAGCCCGGCT
Source organism: Poa pratensis (assembly GCA_947311845.1). Taxonomy (NCBI): domain Eukaryota; kingdom Viridiplantae; phylum Streptophyta; class Magnoliopsida; order Poales; family Poaceae; genus Poa; species Poa pratensis. The sequence goes on from CAMZMU010000084.1 coordinate 2,269,279, forward strand.
GCTTCCTTGATGGCTTCGAGGTCATATGCGACCGCTCCTTCCAACCTCATCGCGCGTTCCTCTCTCGAGCCTCAGCGCATCGTAGAATCGGCGATGCAACCTACTCTTCTAGTTCTTGGTACTCTCTCAGCAGCGCCAAATCCTCTCCTCTCGAGTCGTACAGGGCGAAATTCATTGATTACAAGGCGAAATACTCGTCCGCGCCGGTCGAGCTACTCAACATATCCGCTAACAAGAGTGAGCTCCGTGTGTACGGCGGGGTCACATCCGACTGCGTCGACGCCGGTGCTGGTGCGGAAGCGGAATTCGACCAACACCAGGTCGACATACATGGTACGGAGTTGGGGCCGGCCGGAGGAGAGAAACCTTTCCTTCTGTCACTGCTGCGCAATGCCCTCGTCGGCGTCGGCTGGACCGAAGCCCAGTTCGTCCAAACCATGGAGGACAAGAGTGCCTTGCTCACCTGCAGTTCGTCCGTGGTAATTGATTTGAAAAACGGGTCGTGCAAGGGGATCGGGTGCTGTCAGGCCTCCGTCCCGCCTGAAGCGCTTGCAGACCCTCTTGTCGTCGATTACTTCTCGGTGATATTGCGCCAGAATATGGCACGCCCAGGTGATACTGGTACAACTTCCGATGACACCACTCCCTGCTCCTACGGCATGGTGGTGGAAAGCTCATGGTACAACTTCTCCTCCGAGGATGTGAAGGGCCATGAGCTATCCAACAAGAACCCCAGGGGTGTCCCGTCGTACTCGATTTCGCCATCAGGAGCGGGAACCATCCATGTCCAGCGGAAGGCCAGCAGCAACCTAAGGACTACGCCTGCATTAGCGGCAACAGCTCCTGTGCAACGCCACCCAGCGGGGACGGCTATATCTGCAGGTGTAAGGAAAATTACGACGGCAACCCGTACATCAAGAATGGCTGTCAAGGTATACCTCAAGCCTGCTTTGTGATACTTTTTTTTCTCTTCAAGTAATTACCGAACCTGGCCAACATTTCGCGTATGTAATCGATCTCTATTTCTTTCAGATATCGATGAATGTGCTGGGGACCCTCCTTTGCATAATTGCGATTTAAGTCGATCAACCTGCCACAACACGCCAGGAGGATATAAGTGTCCATGCAAACGGGGAATGAGAGGCGATGGCAAAAAGGGAACCTGCACAGAGATTTTCTCCTTACCAGCAAAGGTGGCTTTGGGTAAGCACAATTTTTTGGGGTTGGGTATAAGCACTAAGCTAGCACACTAGATAACTTAAATAAAATCATGCGTCTACTTCCTTTTTGTTGCAAAGAACCAATTTATTTTTATCGAATACTGTTGGAAGTTGGCTTATAGTACGGGTCGACAGTCCAAAGTTTTAAATAGCGGGCTATCCTATTTAGCGAAAACTTCTCCAGCAGCTAAGAAAAGCTATAGCATTGCTATAGCGCTGCTATGACCATTTAGCATTTTTGATTAATCATTAAAAAATTGAAAAATCAGGCAGCATCTATTCATGAATATATAAACATGTACTAGTAACAACTAACAACTAACAGAAGTACCCAGCTGAAGATCTACTAGCTCATTCTATGGGCATGTACACATAAACATCAAGCAGTACTGAACATCAAGCTGGTCTAGCCAGTGAAATTAATTGTTTTCAGTACTTGACATTGCTACAACTACTTAAGAATGAGCCGGGGGAAGAACTGTACAGACAGCCAGCAGAGAGGGGTAGAAGATCCGGCGAGCGCAGCCCCCAGCCGCAGCTTGGGTCGCCTCCGAGCGCGGCCTGGGTCAGTAGCGGCAATCGGAGCTGAAGCAAGGGCGGCCGGAGCAGGTCGTATGCGCCGCCATGGAGCTGCTCCGGCTCTGTTCGCTTGGAGGAGAGATCGAAGGGAAAAAACTGAACTGTCTAGGGTTACGCTTGGAGCTGCTCTGTTTGGAGGAATAGTTGGGCCGTGCCGCCGCAAATGAAAATTTGGTCCAATTCTTTGGGCCGGAGCCAGAAGTTTAGCGCTAAACGATCGTCAATTTAGCGCTAATCGCTGATTTAGCGAAGCTATTAGCGCTTTTCTCAGTTAGCCTAAAAAACGCATAGCTGTAGCGGAAGGTCTCCCAAAACGCTATAGCGCTGCTATAGCCCGCTATTTAAAATCGACACATGGAAAGGTGACAGGTTGACGACTCGGGGAGTGTTCCGAGTCGAGTCGTCAAGTCAGAGTCTGTTCTAGACTCGTCAGTAGATAAGCCCGATAGTTGTCAAGTCCGCACCCTCGGGGTGGTACAACATTCATACATAGTAGGTAGATAGGATGTGATAGATGTCTCCGATTAATAAATAAATGGAACCACCTAGACCTTGGGAAAGGGGACCAATCACCTAGCGGTCGTGCGACCACGCCGCAGAACAGGAGTCCGGGTCAGTGGAGTCATCCATAGTAGATTTGGGCCAGTGATCTCGTCAATGGTGTCGATGAGTCATGATATCATAGGACATGTCACCTCAAGTCGGATGAGACGTTGACTTTGTAGCACCAGCCTGCTCCGGGCCTTATTGGAAGGGAGCAATAGAAGAGGAGAAAATTGAGGCAAACCAAAATCTCATTTGGCACACACTCCCTTAGGGCGTGTTTGGTTACCCGCACGAATTTTGTGTCTTTGCATGAATTCCAGAGCTAGGCTCGCCAGGGCTAGACACTGGAAAAACGTGACTCGAGCCACGTTGTGCATCTATTTTGGTTGCCACAATGTTATAGCGAGCTCCGTTCGGCTGGGTGCAAGATTTTTTAGCACGGCGTTTGATGTTTGTCTGTATTTCGTGTACTCCTACCTCGTGTCCATGTGAGGTAGACTTACCTCACATCATCACAACACCATGAAGGGCGGTGAGAAGGACAAAGGTGTGGTGCAGGAGCGGTTGCCGGGACGGCGGCGGTGCGCGGTCAGTTCACGCACATACACCAAGCGCGGACTAGTAACCCTTGCGGCGACGACGAATTCCATGGCTACGAGCGATGTTGATAGCGCGAGGATGCCGAGTAGCTAAAGAACACCTACAACAAGCACACCTAGTAACAGCCGCGACAACGGCGGAGTTAACGACAGAGGTTAAAGAATATAATGTTGCCGTCTAAATATGTGCATACATATAACACAAGATCTGCATGTATACGACCACCAAAATAGAAAATTTACAACACGAAAGTTGTGTGGGAATGTTGAGATGAAGCTATATGTCAAAGGATATCTCAAACGGTCGACCGAATACGACGAATTTGACAAATTCATCCAAAAAAGAGGCAAACATCGGTGCGAAATTGAGAAGATACAGTTGACAAAACTCAAAACAGAGCACATGAATGAAACCTACTCATCAACGCACATACTTTTTATGTATACTTTATTTTTGAATTAAGCAATATTTAGCCAGATTATAGAGGCACTAAGTGGAGGAGTTAAGGGAGATAAGGAGAACACACTTCAGGTACCAGCTAAGCTACCCCACATGGGGTTAGCACGGACTCCAAGGGTGGCTCGTTGGAACGCTCTATTTCTGCGTTCCTATCAGGCATGTGCGGCTGAGACTGCTTTAATTAAATAACGTGCCATGCAAGAACACGGAAAGACGGGCTGAAAAAGGCCAATTTCATTTCCCCAGAGTCAACTATTAGTGAGCAACCAAACGCGGCCTTACTTCCTCTCACTGTGTCACAACCCGGACGGGACAATTGGTATTAGAGCTTGAGTTCTTGAGAGCTTACCGGAGAGTGCCACCAAGTTCAGCGATGGCTCGTGAGTCGACATCTGCCCAAGGTGTACTATATACCCGGCTCAACACGCAGATCATTAGTCTGGACCAGTTCAACGAGAATGACTGTCAGAGTTTTGATCGAGGATAGCTTCCTTTAGGCGTGTGATAGGGAGCGGGGTGATGGTCAAGCAGGAGCCAAACCGGATGTACAAGCTGACGACGCGAGTCGCGCAGCCAATGTGCGCGGTAGTGCGTGCTGGTGACACTCAGCCTGGACTTGGCATGCGAAGTTCGTGCACCTCAACTTTGACATCTTGCGCCGCGAAAGTAAACATGGTGTGTGGCCTGCTTCTGGTGGAGCACGTGAACCTGTATGCGTTGCCTGCCTAGAAGGGAAGCAGGGCGAGCTCCTTTCGCAAATCAAGCGAAGTTCTGGGCGAAGGATGGACTCGAGCTGGTCCATGGCGACCTCGGTGGCCCGGTCAAACCGGCAAACTCTAAGTGGGAAGAAGTATTTCCTACTACTCATTGACGACCAGACGAGGTACATGTGGCTCGCCCTTCTCACGACGAAGGACGAGGCCGCAACCGCCATCATTCGGCTCCAGGCGAGAGCCGAGTCGGAATTCAGACGCAAGCTGCGTAAGCTGAGGACGGACCGTGGAGGCGAATTCCCCTCCGGATCCTTCACGGCATAATGTATGGAGCTCAAAGTGGAGTGTCATCTGACAACTTCCTACTCCCACATAAGAATGGCGTTGTGGAGCGATGAAACCTGACGATTTTGGACATGGATTGAGGTCTCTTGAAGGCCAAGAGAGTCCTCTGTGAATTCTGGGGTGAGGTAGTATCGACGACCGTGTTCATCTTGAACAGGTCACAGACCAAGAGCGTGGACGGCAAGACGCCGCTGGAGGCCTCGAATGGCCGCAAGACAGACATGAGGTACTTGCGCGCGTTTCGGTGCATGGTGCACTTCAAAGAGACACGACCCAGGCTGAAGAAACTCCACGACCGAAGCAGGTCGATGATCTTCAGGGGTATCAACCTGACATGAAGGGTTATTGGGCCTACGACCCAACAACAAGCCGTGTGTGCCTCAAACGCGATGTCGTGTTCGATGAGAGCACATGATGGGAATAGAGTTCGCAAGACTCTCCGGTGAACACCTTCAAAGACGACTCCTTCACGGTAGAGCACATGTTGTTTGAGCCACTAGAGACTCTAGGAGACGGGAGTGTGGGTCCTCTTCACCGGCTCCAGGCGCCGGGAGTGAGTCGCCCCAAGTCGGCTCCTCGTAAACACCAGGCCACCCGACAGCTGAGTCATCGACTACGACTCCCACTAGCGTGGAGTTCTCCACGCCGCCATCAAGGTACAACGAGTTCAAAAACCGGTACCATACTTTGCAAACATGCTCGATGTTGGTTCGGCCTTTGAGACGGATAAGGAGCTCCACTTCCTTGCCTCCATAGAGCCTGGCTTGATTGGTGAGGCCAAATCGCATGACAACAAGAGGCGTGCGATAAAAAAGGACTCGCCACCTTACCACCAGGTCATCGTGCGATCGCCTGAAGTGGGTGAACAAGGTGAAGAAGGAAGCACACGACATGGTCCCTAAGCACAAGGCACCCCTAGTGGTGAAGAGCTATGTGCAGCGTCACGGGGTCGACTACGACGAGGTCTTCGCTCATGTGGCCCAATTCTAGTCAGTCCAGCTCCTGCTGCCTTCACTGCAAGTTTGGGTTGGGACATTCATCACATGGACGTCAAGTCAGCCTTCGTCAATGACAAGTTGCAGGAAGAGGTATATGTGCAGCAGCCAGCTGACTTTGCTGCATAGGGGAAGCAGCAGCTGGTCCTCTGACTCGACACGACACTCTACGACCTGTCGACCTCAAGGAGGCTCCAAGGGCATGGAAGACCAAGCTTGACGTGTGCCTCGTCAAGCTCAGCTTCGGGTGTGAGTAAGAACATGGCATGTACATGCGAGGGGCGACACCGACTCGACTACTAGTCAGAGTCTACATCGATGACTTGGTGATCACGGGCTCCAACTCCAGCGACATCGGCAAATTCAAGTTGGAGATGAAGAGGTTGTTCCACATGTCTGACATAGGGTTGCTGAGATACTACGTCGACATCGAGGTTCAAAAAAGGCCAAGTGGGATAGACATCTCGCAGGAGGCTTATGACTAGATGCTGCTACAGAAAGCGGAGATGGCCGGGTGCAGCCCCGTCCATGTGCTCATGGAGTCGCGCTTCAAGTTGTCCAAGTGCAGCACGGCGCCGCGATATGCGACCGAGTTCCGGAGCATCGTCGGGAGCCTCAAGTACTTGGTGCACACAAAATCAGACATTGCGTTCGCGGTCGGGTTTGTGTCGCGCTTCATGGAGGCTCTTACTCAGGAGCACCTCACGGCTGTGAAAATCCTATGCTACATTGTTGGGTTGCCAGGTGTAGATATGGAAGGAGTTCAGATGCACCGCATGTGGTCGGTTATAGCGACATCGACCTGGCTGGGAACGTTAACTCGCGCAAGAGTACGCCCGACACATTGTTCTTCATAGGTAGCAGTCGAGTGACCTGGCAGTACCAGAAGCATAAGATCATGGATATCTCAAGCTATGAGTCAGAAAACGTGGTTGCTGCCATAGCTGCTTGCCAGGGGATATGGCTGGCTCGATTGCTGTCCGAGTTCAGCAACGGCGAAGCTGAGCAGGTGATGCTCAAGGTCGACAACAAGCGACAGTCACACTCTCCAAGAATCACGCTTACACGTGCTCAAAGCACATCGAAGTACCAGTTCATTTGGGATTGCGTGGAGGCGAATAAGATCGAGCTGGAGTTCGTGCACTAGATAACAACTCGCTGACATAATGACCAAGCCACTTGGATGAGTCTGCTTTATGAACTTGCGCTCAAGCATTGACATGGTGTAGGTGTCGCCAGAACTCAAGCCTAGAGAGTGATTGTTGGAAGTAGGCTTGTATTCCAGGTCCACTCGTGGAGATTTGACGTAGAGTGTTCCAGGTCGAGTCATCGAGTCAGAGTCTATTCCGGACACGCATTGTGCCTCGACACCAGTGTACAGTTCGTACAAAGTAGGTAGATAGGACGTGTTAGACGTCACCTACAGTGGTTTTGAGTCTGTGGAGTCATTCACCGTAGATTCGAGTTAGTGACTTCATCAAAAGTGGCGATGAGTCATGACGTCATATGACCACAAGTCGAATGGGACAACTTAGTTGACTTTGTAGCACTGGTCTGCTCTAGCCCCTATTTAAATGGAGTAATAGAAGAGGAGAAAATTGAGGCAACCCAAAATCTTATTTGGCACATACTCCCTTCTCATTTTCTCACGGCCCGAACGGGACAACAAATTCCTTTTGTGCATTATCCCCTTATTTCTTTGGTGAGTAAGCAATGCATATATACTAAGAAATATGATTATCATGGGAATTGAACTAACTAACGCACAAAACATAGATCTGTTGTGAATAGTTTAATTGCCAACCAATTAGTACGTCGGCTGAGAGTATTTGATTAATGCATTTTAAACAATTATAATGCATGTTTGCCCTAAAAAACATAAACCATAATGATTTTTTCACTAGTATTTCCCTAGTTTTGTTGTTAAATCATTTTAAACTTTTCGTTTGCACTAGTTTAATATGAGCATCATTATGTTCTTGAGTCATAATACACATTTTTCTAAATTAAACACGGATTGGATTTCCATGATTATTCATATATACCACAAAAATCTTCCACATATGCCACTCAAAATTTCACTATCCCAAATATGCCAATGACTTTTGTATACTTGTAACCGTTGTATTCCACTTGTGCCAAGAGGTCCTGGGTTCGAACCAGCCTCCCTGCACTCCCTGCACTGCACGTTGCAGGGAAAAGACTAGGTTCCTATAATCCCTCCCCATACCCCACCTTGTGTGGGAGTCTCTATGCACTGGGTCTGTCCTTTGCACTTCTATTGTGTTATTTAAGTGATTGCACACCCATTAAGTTTTTTTTACGTATATTACATAGATATAGTATGAGAATTCAATCGTTTGGTTATGTAAGTATATGATGCTATGTTAGCTTGTTATATAAAAAGTTTATTTACTTCGGACTTTTGTAGGTGTCGCTGTTGTAATTCTTGTAATTCTCGCCATGGTTATGGCACTTCAACTCCTCAAACTCAAAAAGTTCTATAAACAAAATGGTGGTCCAATATTGAAAGGTGTAAAAAATATAAGGATCTATACAAGCAATGAACTTAAGCAGATGACAAATAACTACAAGGTTGTTATTGGAGAGGGTCATTTTGGTACGGTTTATATGGGGACTCTAAAAGACAAACAAGAAGTGGCTATAAAGAAGACAATCAAAGTTGATGAAAGTAGCAAGAAGGAGTTCATTGATGAGGTTATAATCCAATCGGGAATGAGGCACAAGAATATTGTCAGGCTCTTAGGTTGTTGCTTACAGATGGATGTTCCAATGTTGATGTATGAGTATGTAGTGAAAGGGAGTCTGTATGATGTTTTGTTCAAAAGCAAGGACATCATTGCAGTGGATACACGTCTCAGGATTGCAATTGGTTCAGCCGAAGGCTTGGCATACATGCATTCAGCTGGGGAGAGTACAATCCGTCATGGTGATGTTAAATCAGCTAATATACTTCTCGATGAAAGCTTCACCCCAAAAATTTCAGATTTTGGGACCTCAAAGCTGCTTGCAAGAGGAAAATCTGAGAAGACTGAATGGGTCACAGGAGACAAGGCATACATAGATCCAGAATACATGCTCCATGGGACACTTACACAAAAGAGCGATGTGTACAGCTTTGGAATTGTTCTCATAGAGCTTATCACAAGGAGGGTTGCAAAATATGATGACAATATGAGTTATGTTAAGAACTTTGTTCAAGCTTGTCAAGATCAAAGGGCAAGGAACTTTCTTGACAATGATATTACAATCGAGAATGATATTGAGCTCTTGGAAATGGTAAGTGAAGTCGCTCTGGAGTGCCTCAAACTTAATCCAGAGGAACGCCTAGATATGCGACAAGTTGAGAACCGTCTCTATATTATAGGACAGTCTGAACAGCATGGACAAGAGATGAACTTCCAGGGAAATCTTAGTCCTAATATGGAGGTCCCTTTGCTTAAATCAGTGGAGAGCAAATCGCCTACCAGTTAAAGAAGTATTATGCACTAGTATTTTACGTACTATTTCATATGGTTATTGTAATAATTCAACTATGTTTGATTGCACTCGTTTCAATTTGTCTATTTTACACTAGCTTATGTACCAGTACTGTTTAAACAGTGTTGCTGCTGGTTAAAGAGTCACCCTGTAGGCGACCTTTTGTAATGCATGGAAGCTCCTTTTCAAGCTATCTTTCGGAAATTGTTACTCTGTTTTGACCTGAATGGTTTTGTGACCTAAGATGTGAATTCTCATCCTTTTGTTTCCGCCGGTCCTTGATTAGGACGCCTTAAACCGGAAGTTATGGCGAACTTCTCTAAGGTAACTCGCTTTGCAATCTCTAGTGTTGAACACCTTGCCTAGACGTATCCTGACCGTCCGGTCTTTCAGCAGTGTTCAGTTCAGGGTTCAGAGAAGACGGGGCCTGACATCCACTCCTATCACTGGCGGCTGTGGGTCTACTCCCTGGACGAGATGGACGCCGCAGAGGAGAAGCGATAGTTGACTGATGCTGAGACAGTTTGCGACAGCCAGTGTGTCATGACGCCCGGTCATCGCTCTATGACTCGGTTTTGTCTCAGCAGCTGTTTTGTTCAGTTCAAACTAGCTGGGTGGCCCGCGCAATTGCGCGGCTAGGAATGAGATTATTTCTATCTTGATTATTTTGTATTAGTTTTCTTTTTATGCCTTCTTTTCAAAATAATAAAGAGAAATAAGAAGTGTAATTATATTAAAATAATTAACAATAGTCGGTTTGTAGATCCTCATTAGGCGGGCTGACACGTTCATCAATTATTCCAGCAAGTTATATTATGGAGGAGATGAATCTAGCATCAATTTGTATTCCACTCAACGTTTTCCACAAACTCCGGCGATCAACCTTGTCATCGATCACTGATCACTAATGATAAATTTTCCATGTCCAAAAATTAACAAAAAAATGATCAGTGATATACTAACTTGATTCAGTAGTGACATCACCTACTGATAAAAGCGTGTGAATTACATTTTCTTCAGTAGACCATCTGAATTCGTTGTTAATGATAGACTGAACAAAAATCAAGATATACGTGTTTGTCTTTAATACATGGGGTAAATTATTTTAGGTTTTCTATAAAACAACCCGTATAGTAGATAAATAAATTGGCAAATACATTTAATAATATCTTTCCGTGGACTACCGTAAAGCTCCTATTAATGTCTTGACATCTATCCATTCACGTGATTCTTAGGTTGTATGAGGTATCTATTTTGTATCCTCCTACTCCTATTCTAACATGATAAACGAATCATAAATTTAGTCTATATTTTAACTATTAAATACCTGATCTTACTCGGGCATCATCAGTTTGAAAGTTTTGTCCAAAGCTAAATGACACAAACGGTATCAGATGGTCTGGCAATATTGCTATTGTTCTATTTCCCAGACTATCTCAGCTGCAATTATATCAAAGGCTAAGATGAATGACTAAATTATTGATCAACCCGTAATCAAAATTTACAAAACCTTTTTTTTTATGTCAAGATGCATAAACCTTGCCTGCTTAATGCTGGCCGCAGCTGCCGCCTTTGTCGTCGTCGACCACTGAATGCGCCATCAGTGCATCGCAGCTGCACGCTCAAGATTGGAAACCCGCTGGGTGCTTGCTTAGCATCGTGGCCTCTTCTTCAGCACCATGGCGACCTGTCACCTCCTCATCAAGCCTGTGAAGTAGCCGCAAGCCCTATACAACAACGTCATTTATCGAGCATAAGCGAATGAAATTCCAAAATTAAACTCATGAGAAGACATTGATAATTAGCTCATAATGGTACATTTTGGTGTATATTTCCCTGCCTGCTCGCGAGATCAGGAAACGCCATCAATTTGAACTGCAGGCACGAATCGAGGGCATAACATAAACGCAGTGATGCCCGTGCTATATCTGGATTTGGACCCGATTCAGCGCTCGCCGCCGTTGAACCGCTTAACCTGCCGCAAGACTAAGAGACGGTGAGGATAGCGGTGGCCTTGGATGGCCGAAAGAGGGAGGCACAATCCTTAATTGCAAGCATAGTTCAAGGGGATTTGGTGCACCGACGTCCACTATTACTGGAGTCGATCTAGCGTTCCCGTTGAGATGATGTGCTCAAGCGGCGAGAGGACGGCTACGGCCTATAGCTTCGGCAAGAGATCAAGGCTGGACCCGATTGTAAATTCGCCATCACTGGAGGCGCGATGGACACGTGGAACTGACCATCACAGCGACGGCGAGATGCAGCCTTTGCCAACGACGACGAAGATAGGCACACGCGTCCGCGAGATTGAAAGAAACATGCAGCTGGAGAACCACCCGTCGGCCGTAGGCGCTAATGACGACGACCGCTAGATGGCGATATCTGTACCCTACATCCAGCAACGGCAGGCCGGGCGTTTCTCTACATCCAACGACAATTCATGGACTCTGCTAGGCTGCCCGGCCGGCCGTCGCGCGATACATCCATTGATCCTAGCAGTCGTACTTCTTTTTGGCAAGGATAGCAGTCGTACCTGAATAGAAAACCTACTCTGAGTCCTCTCCGGCATCTTCGACCTGCAGCTTCCCTGGAAGCCTGACACCTATCATCTCCGTCTTGTGGACGCCGGAGCTGTTGGCGTCATCTGCGGCAGGGTCGATCTGCAGCTCGTACTTGACGTCGCCTATCAGTCGCAGCTCTTCGTCGATTGTCCTCGTGTGTGGCTTCCATCATCTGTGTCCCCCTCTGTACCGGGAATCGATCAAAATAGGTTCATCCTCATCTTGTCGCGAGTTGCCGAACAGCATGCGCCGGCGTGGCCGCGATGGATGGTCTGATCTGTCGTGAATACCTTGAGTTTTGCTGGTTGCTTCATGCGCGCACCTGGAAAGTAACGCCGGCCCGGCCGGAGAAAATCGCTCCGCGCCTCTGTCCTCCAATCGAGGAACACAATCGTCTCGTGTGCGTGCCTCTCTCTTGGATCATATATGCGTACGGTAGGATCTAAAATAATGTATGCTTTGTGAGGAAGCAATTACTTTTGACGTGTGCAACTCAATCTCTTTTATCCTTCTCCTTGCGCACGTTGCTTCTCGCAATAACTTTTTGAATCTACACCGTTCGCTCTTAGCTGGTTAATCTGAGCCGTTATTTGTCCTGTGTTTTAATTATATAATAGATTTTTCACTCAGTTCAACCCGTACCCTCCACTCATTTTACATCACACAACTTTGTAAGCACCCAACAGGTCAAACCGTAACCGTGACTAATGAACTGTAACTGTAACTGCCTACAGGTCAAATAAGCTACCACACAAGTGCGCCTACAGGTGTCATGGAATCCTCCACCTCGTCGTCTTCTCAGAAGCAGTTCCATTTTATTCCATGGGTGCTCCGTGACTGAAGAGCACATATAAATACATTTGCTTGTCATTGTCTAGGTTATTTCGCCATCTCAAACTGCAAATGCACACACACCACGCAAATTTGTACTTTCTCCATCCTAGTGTATAGGGCATAATCTCAAAACCAATTTGTCCCAAAAGGCTCCACTTCCTAGGCACAATTTTATTTAATTCCCTCTCACATATTGGATGGTGCCTCTTCCCACCAATACATGCAAGATTTCCATATCACCTTGGTCAAAGAGATATGTAAACTGAGCCTTATAAACTAGGACGGAGGGAGTAAAAAACATGCCATCAATATCACTCGTAATACATTAATTATTGTAGTGTGCGCAGTGCGGCTTTTGCCCTCATATTTAGTGAATGCTCAATAATTAGTATGCAGTGGTACTGGTACCGTAATAAATTGCTGAGTAGTATGGATCGAATGGGATTACCGAAGAAAGTGCAAGAATGGATTTAGGTACCACATGTAACATAATCAAAAAAGCTGGCACCATGAGCTGATTTTGCTATGTTAGTTGTGACATACTCCCTCTGTTCTGAAATACTTGACTCTCAAATGAGTGTATCAAGACAAAAAACATGTCTAGATGCAGTCATTTCAAAGTCAAGTACAGAACGGAGGGAGTAGCAATGAAAATTATAAGTCATAGTGTACCCAAGAAAATACATATGGCATTGAAAATAAAGGCGATGAAACTCTAAAATCACATACTGGTAGTTGGAAATAAAATTAATAGCTTGCAGTCCCAAAATCATATATTTGTACTTCGGGGTGATTATAGTCCTTCAATTTTATCTATGGAAAACTGATGATTCGCTACCAATTTGAAAATTGTGCATACTGGTGGTTGCATGTAATGATTTTAAGCTTCATTACATATATTTCACCTTGTCATAAAGTTGGTGGTTTTCTTATGAATTTATAAAAATGGTGGTGAGATTTTTTGAAACAATTATTTCATAAAGAAAGTTTTGTTCTCAAAATTGTGAATTTTTGTTATGATTTGAAATGGAAACATAAATCATTGCTTGGACCTAATTTTTTTGTCAAGGTAGGATGAAGGGACGTGTATTTATCTAGTAAAGAGACGTGCATGAGATAATATATATATGTATTTTATGATTATTTGGTTAGAATTACGCATTTTATTTAAATAAATAAACATAGTATATTTACATGGGGATTTCTTCAAGAACAAGGAGTCAGCCACCACAGTATCAAAACTAACGTATCTTAATCTAAACACACAATTAATACAAAAGATAGGAAGTGGGTGATGAAGAGTCAATTGTGTCCGTAGATATTGCAAGCTTCTCCTCTTAATTAATGCAAGCTTGAAAGGATATAGAAGTCTTTTTATATCATTTAAAAAAGGAAACGAGTATTCTTCGTATCGACTATTGTTCATCTGTTATAATTTAACCATGGTACAAGTTTTTAAGGCAATAAGTGATTTCAAAGGTAGTTCCCATCAAAACAAATTATGGTGATCGGGAGCAAGTCATATTTTTGTGAATTGATCATTTTGAGAGGTCCTTATAGCTAAAATATCGTGCATTAGATATTTTATTATGTAAGATGGTGAAACAACAAAAAACTTGTGAATCAAAAGATTGTTTGACTCATCAGCATTATTACAACCACGATGAATACAAGAAGGAAGATAATCTAGAATCACAAGATCAGAAGAAATAAAGACCTCACATTGCTCCTGATTTGGTGTAAAAATCGGACTGGTGGAATATATGTGTTCATTCCTTGATTTGCACAGTGATGCAATCCCACGCCAATAGTCTGAAATAATATTCTTCGGAAGTTGCAGTCCCCATAATGCATTCTCCCCACTAATGCAAGCGTTAGCCTCGATAGTCTTGATATTAGAGATGGCGAATACAATTCAGCGCCCACTTGCCGAAACCGACCGAGATTGTCTCTTTTAGCATTTACCGCCAAAGGAAGATTATGTTAACTTCTATTTTTGCTATTCTTTGTTAAGTGATCTTGGTTCCATTGTTTATGATACCTCCTATATACCTTTTTTTGAAAGGTATAAGTATTCTTGTTTACAACGTGTATTATTTTGAGACCAAAGATATTCGGTTACTATGTATCGGATACATAAATATATTAGGTAATTTAGGGTAACATACGTGTAAGTGAGAAGTGAAAGCAAAATCCTACACATTTTATTAATTCGTGCATTTTTGTGAAGATGTAATCAATTGATCTTCGTAACAGTGGATCTGATAATTCAAGAATTGAAAGAATTGCGTCACCAGACAAATTTCATGCTAAATTGGACCTGAGGGCTTAATGATTAATGCATGATATCGAAGAAAAAATATCTTAGATTGTGGCCTAAATGGAGGCAAGAAAAAATGTTATAGTTTATATAGGTTTAGCATGGATCCATGTAATGTGAGGCCTGGCTTCCATTTGTATTTACTTGTACAAGGCAAGAGAAACATATCCATACTATTTATCCCTCTTTTTCAGGAAATGAATTGTTTTGATACGACCCACGGTAACTTACCCAACCACTAACATTTGGAGCATAGCTAAGATGTACGCCGAGTATGGATTCTTCATTATAAATATGATCATGCAGAACCACACTATCTATGAGTATACACACATACACTATGATTATGCTTGTCTGAAAATTATTGGCATAGATACAGATAGTACAAGTTTTAGAAAGTTACGTACTGAGATGGATAGATGCATGTGGGGCATGTAGAATTACAGTTGATTCCATTAGGAATTGTAGACATTGGGAAAGAACTAGATAGTGTCTATGGAGCAAGAGGTAGTTGCAACAAACATTTGCGTAATCATGCTCTGGTGCAGTATAATCTCGCCTTTCTTTAGAGAGCTATGTTCGTGGCTGCGGCTCCTGAATTTGGTGTAAAAATAGGAATGCTGGAATGTACGTGTTCATTCCTTGATTTGCACAGTGAACCAATCCCACGCCAATTAGTCTGAAATGACATTCTTCGGAAGTTGCAGTCCCCATAATGCATTCTCCCCACTAATGCAAGTGTTAGCCTCGGTATTCTTGACATTAGAGATGGCCGAATACAATTTAGCGCCCGCTTGCCGAAACCGACCAAGATCTCTTTTAGCATTTACCGTCAAAGGAAGATTATATTAACTTTTATTTTTGCTATTCTTTGTTAAGTGATCTTGCCATTGATACCTTATCTGTACCTTCTCTTTGAACGTATTAAATATTCTTGTTTACAACGTGTATTGTTTTGAGACCAAAGACATTCGGTTACTATGTATCTGCTACAGAAAGATATTAGGTAATCTTTAGGGTAACATACCTGTAAGTGAGAAGTTAAAGGAAAATCCTACATATTTATTATTTCGTGTATTTTTTGAAGATGTAATCAATTGATCTTTGTAACAGTTGATCCGAGTAATTCGAGAAATTGAAACATTTGTGTTCACCGGACAAATTTCATGCTAAATTGGACTTGAGGGCTGAATGATTAATGCATGATATAAAATAAACTGTGGCCTAATATGGAAGCAATAAAAAATGGTACAGTTTTTATAGGTTTAGCATGCATCCATGTAATGTGTGGCCTGGCTTCCATTTGTATTAACTTCTACAAGGCAAGAGAAACATATCCATCCTATGTATCTCTCTTTTTCAGGGAATGAATTGTTTCGATACGACCCACCATAACTTACCCAACCACTAACATTTAGAGCATAGCTAAGATGTACCCGAGGATGGATTCTTCATTATAATATGTATCATGCAAAACCAACATCTATGAGTATACACATACACTATGATTATGTTTGTCTGGAAATTATTGACATAATACAGATAGAACAAGTTTTAGAAAATATGTACTGAGATGGATGGTGCATGTGGTGCATGTAGAATCACAATTGATTCCATTAGGAATTGTAGACATTGGGAAGAACTAGATAGTGTCTATCGAGTAGGAGGTAGTTGCACACATGTGTAATCATGCCTGTGCATTGTATCTTGGCTTTCTTTAGAGAGCTTTGTCTGTCGATGCAGCTCGACAAGACTCTCCTTTTGCTTCTTGTGGTGAATCATGACACATCTAACAACATCATCGGACACCAGTTGGACGACGCCATGGTAGTTGAGCCATGCTAGAGGAGACCTCTAATGATCTGATGTCCTCATCATCGTCATTTTCTAGCGAGATCGTCCAGAAACACCCACATGTTTTTTTTTTTTGCGGGAGCAAGATTACATGTCTAACGATGCTTAAGTGAGTCAGGTAGATGGATGTCAGCCTCCACATTGGGCGCCCTACCCTATGGGGCTTCTGGTGTGCAAAAGGAAAGGGAGAGGAGAGGGGAAGGTACTCGTACATACGGAGTGGCGGCACCGGCGGTCATCGGCGTCCGGCAGAAGGAGTGGCGCACCGCCGGTCATTCGTCGGAGTGGCCGGAGTGAGCGCTGCGAAAGACGGATCGATGGTCTACATGGGTTTGGTGGGCCGGACCTCCATTGTTGATGCCTAATTTGGAATTCTCCGGCCGGCTTGAGGGCACTTCGTTTTTTCGTTTTGCGAATCAGGGCACTTCAGTTTTTTCCTCCCCTTCTCGCTCTGTTTGCTACGGCATCCACGCACGGGGTGGAATAAGAATAATCGAACCTATTTTATGTTTCAACTTGTTCCATGATTTTTTAGATAAAAAGAGGCACCCAGAGCGTCGATTTATCTATACACTGCAATATCTTACTATATCTTAACATATAAATATTCAAACCATTTATTTTTTATTTAACCCATTGTTCACATAATCCTAATAGTATTTATTATTTATTGTCCATCTCTACATGCAAACGGCCCATATTATTTTTTTGGCCATAAAATTATAAATGTCATTTTTTTTTCCGTTCGATTGATAAATCGTCCCGCTAAGTAATCTGATTGATAAGATCACATCATCCCGCTAAGTAATCACACAATTAAACTATGTGTAAATGAAACACCAGAACAAGTTTCACTAACCAAGTGAACTTTATCCAATTATTATCAATGATGAAATCATATAACTATTATTCAAAATTATGTACTCTTCTATATGTAACTAATCAATAAGTTACTAAAAACATTATGCATATGTCAACGTGCATGGCATCTTCATGTAAGCCGTTGAAACCATCCATCTTTCTAGCATGTTTATATAATTATGTGATTAGGTATAGATAAAGGTTTATGGTATGTTCGGTTTAGGTCTCACCGAGTAGAATGTAATGGAATGGTTCTGCACCTGCCCCTGTTCCCATGTTTGGTTGAAATAATAAATAGATGGAGCGGTTCCAAAAAAAGGAAACATTCTCACTAGATTCGAAATGCACTCGTTCCACCGAATCGGTGGAAAGTGCACATTCGTGGTGCTAACCAAGCGTAAAACTCTCGCTTTACCTGCAAACAAAACCCATCCGCAATAAAAACCTATCCTCTCCCATCGTCTCCCCATCTCTGGCGATACGGCTATGGAATCTGAAAGCGGTGGTGAAAAGGAAAAAGAGCCCTTCCTTCATGGCAAAACACACCCTTACTTCTTTGCAAAGAACTAATATTGGAGAAGAGTACTCGAAAGAGAAGAAAATGTCATGCTATGGTTGTAAAATGTTTTCAAGCGATATGTGTACATGAATTAAGGTTATCCACATGTGACAAAGAGGACACTCCAAAAAGAAATAAGAAGAAGAGAAAGACAAAACAATGCTTTGGACAATAATAGCCAGTTACTCGCATTAAACAAACAGATACGAAACTGACATGTAGTTTAATTCTAGCACTTCTCCTTTGAACAGGTAGTTTTAAAGCTGAAATTTTGTCAGTTCAAAAGGTGACAACTGGTGACTTCTGCGTCAAATTTAATTTGAAATCTAAATTTGACGGTTTCATGTGGATTCTAGTCATAGCATACGGAGCTACTCAAGATGCTCACAAACCAGACTTCCTTGCTGAGTTGGTTAGAATTTGTGAAAACGAAGAACTACCCATGTTGGTGGGGGGGGGGGGGGGACTTCAATATTATTAGAAGGAAAGAAGAGAAAAACAATGATAATTTTAACGCGCGTTGGCCGTTTATTTTTAATGCATTATTGAAAGTCTGAGCCTTAGAGAGATTGATCTCTCAGGGAGACAATACACGTGGGCTAGCAGAATGGAAAACCCAACATTTGAAAAGTTGGATCGTTTTCTGATGAGTGCTGACTGGGAACAAAAATTCCCACTAGTTACGGTATATGCTATGACTCGTACGGGTTCCGATCATACTCCTCTAATTTTGGACACGGGCGATCAAGCCCATCTAGGCAATAAGTCACGATTTTCTTTCGAGCTTTCATGGTTACGAAAACCTGGGTTTTTTGAAATGGTGTGCAAAGAGTGGACGTCCATCACGTATGGGGCGTCCCCGATTGAGCGATGGCAAAACAAAATTAGACATCTTCGACAATATTTGCGAGGTTGGGCGAAGAATTTAAGTGGAGAATATAAGAAATTGAAAGAGAAATTGACGCTCTTAATTGATGAGCTAGATCTTAAGGCCGAAACTGCACCTCTCAACGTGGCTGAGAGGGATGCTAAAAAGAGAGCTGATGAGTGCTTAGCTAAAGCTCGTAGAGATGAAGAGTCCAAATGGGCTCAGCGAGCCAAAGTTAAGCATGTTCAAGAAGGTGGGAATAAACTAGATATTTCCACCTTATAGCTAATGGTAAACATAGGAAAAAACGTATCTTCCAGCTTGAACAAGATGAAGGTACTATTGTTGGAGAAAATAATTTGAAAACATTTATCTCCGAGTATTACAAAAGACTGTTTGGGGCACCCGAGCCTACTTACTTCCAAATGATTGAATCTTTCAATGAGGATCTACCGCAAATTTCACCACAAGAAAATAGTATTCTAACCGCCAACTTTAGTGAAAAGGAGGAATGGAGCATAATAAAGCACCAGGGCCAGATGGGTTTCCTGCGGAATTTTATCAGAAATTTTGGGATGTAATCAAGATTGACTTGATGCCCCTGTTTTTTAGCTCCAAAGTGGTGATCTACCTCTTTTTAAATTGAATTTTGGGGTTATCACTTTGCTGCCCAAAAAGGAGGATGCGAGTAGAATTGAACAATATAGACCTATTTGCCTACTAAATGTTAGTTTCAAGATTTTTACTAAGGTAGGTACAAATAGGGTCTCTTCTATTGTACATAAAGTAGTTCGCCCTACACAAACCGCTTTTATCCCAGGTAGGAACATCCTTGAAGGGGTGCTTATCCTACATGAAACAATGCATGAAATACAACGGAAAAAAATGGATGGAGTCCTTTTTAAAATTGATTTTGAAAAGGCATATGACAAGGTTAATTGGTCCTTCCTACAACAAGCACTACGAATGAAGGGTTTTGACCCAAAATGGTGCGAATGGGTGGGTCGGTTTGTGCAGGGAGGGAGTGTCGGCATTCGTGTTAATGATGACATTGGTCATTATTTCCAGACTTTAAAAGGTTTAAGACAAGGTGATCCTCTATCACCGATCCTCTTTAATATTGTAGCGGATATGTTGGCTGTTATGATATCAAGAGCGAAAGAAGATGGTCAAGTTGGTGCTTTAATCCCACATCTTGTTGAGGGTGGAGTATCAATTTTGCAATATGCGACGACACAATCCTTTTTTTGGAACATGATGTTGCAAAGGCAGTGAATATGAAGCTTATTTTATCAATGTTTGAGCAACTCTCTGGGCTCAAGATAAATTTCCACAAAAGTGAGCTTTACTGTTTTGGAAAAGCTAAGGAAATGCAAAATGAATACCGAACGATATTTGGGTGTAATATTGGGTCATTACCATTCAGATACTAGGTATTCCTATTCACTACCGCAAACTTCTAAACAAAGAATGGAAAATGGTGGAAGACCGTTTTGAAAAAAAACTAGGATGTTGGGCGGGCAAGTTGCTTTCTTATGGAGACCGTCTTGTTTTGATTAATTCGGTTCTTACTAGCCTACCAATGTTTTTGTTGTCTTTCTTCCAAATTCCGGTGGGAGTGCGGAAAAGACTTGACTTTTACCGTTCACGTTTTTTTGGCAAAGTGATCAAAACAAAAGGAAATATCGTCTGACAAAGTGGAGCATTGTTTGTCGTCCAAAGGAACAGGGTGGGCTAGGCATTGCGGTGCTAGACATAAAAAACAAGTGTTTGTTGAGTAAATGGTTCAACAAAATATTACATGAGGATGGTGTGTGGCATGAATTGTTGTGCAACAAATATCTTCATTCAAAAACTTTGTCCCAAGTGGAAGCTAAACCCACTGACTCACCTTTTTGGAAGGGATTGATGATGGTTAAAGAAGACTTTTTCAAAAGAGGATCGTTTGCTGTTGGCAATGGTCAAAGTACTCGGTTCTGGGAGGATACTTGGCTTGGGAACACGCCTTTAGCCCGCCAATACCCATCCTTATACAATATTGTGCAACATAAAAATGTTATGGTTGCACAAGTGTTAGCAAATAATCCTCTAAATATTGAATTTAGAAGATCATTAACGGAAACAAATGGATTTCCTGGGAGTGGTTGTTAGGGAGATTGATTAACGTGACCCTTTCAGACAATGACGACTCCTTTCTTTGGAGTTTGACTCCAAACAGGAAGTTCACGGTTCGCTCCATGTACTTAGACTATATGAATGGTCATGTGCCTTTTTTGCGTAAGTATTTGTGGAAGCTAAAAGTTCCTTTGAAGATTAAAATTTTTATGTGGTTCCTCAGCAGGAAAGTTTTACTAACAAAGGATAATCTAATTAAAAGAAGGTGGACAGGATGTAAACGATGTGTTTTTTGTCAATCGAATGAGTCGGTTGAACATCTGTTTATCTCTTGCCCCTTTGCTAAGGATATTTGGAGATTGATTCATTTTACATTCAATATCTACCCACCAACTAGTGTAGCTAATATGTTTGGTCATTGGTTAGATGGGATAGATACGAAAAAAAAGCTCGTATTCGCATTGGCACTTGTGCTTTTGTTTGGGCTATATGGAACTGTAGAAATGATTTGGTGTTTAACAAGACTAGAGATGCTCATTTTTTGCAGGTTGTCAACAGAGTCCTCTACTGGATACATATGTGGTCCTTCCTTTTACCACAGGACCAGCGAGCACTTATGGATACTGGATGTACCCGGTTGATGTCGGTCGTCAGAGCCATCTTCAACCAAGGGGGTTGGCTGCATGCTAGAAGACTTCAAGATGTGTAGTCTTTTGTGTAATGCTACTACCATTTGTGCTCTTTTTAGATGGCTGGTTTACACAGCCATTTTAGCCGACCGTTGATGTAATAAGGATGTGATACACTGCTACACTTTCGTGACTTTTATTTAAATATAAAGGCTGTGTGCATCATCACGATGCAGAGGCCGGTTTACCCATTTCTAAAATAAAAAAATAAAACCAGGAGGGAGGCGGATAAAAGGAAGAAAAAACTGAAGCGGTGACCATCAGCACCAACCATCTCTAGACAAAGCAAAGACTAGGAGAAAGGTTCTCCAAAAGTGACGTCTACGGAAAGGGAACGACGCCCAAACGCCGTCATGCCGGGTCCAACCACCAAAGATCAGGTAATGGGTTTTCACCCTGAATATCAAGTCCGAGCAAACTCCAAAAAATGCCTTCATCAAGATAACAACGTGAAGAACGCCGCCATTACTAGTTATAACCTACTAGGGACGAATCTAGGGTTTTCACCCTGGAGCTCGAGAACAGGTACTCAATAAACACCACCCAATTGAAGTCATCATGTAATGTCTCCTCCACTTGCCACGATCCCTGCAATCAAGAGCAATTATTGGAACACAAATACAACAAAATGAAGCATATTGCAATAAGCCAAACACAGGATGCATGCCGTGATATATACCCCACGTACTGATGGGCGGCGCCGATGCCGATCACTTTCTAGGAAATTTCATTGTGCTGGCTACAGACGGATCTGGAGTCGGCTAAAAGAGACCCTTTTCTAATCTTATCGTTGACCGCTATCACCTAGTCGCGCTTTGCTTCTTCTGAGTAACCAGTGCAAAGCCTATGGATCCTCTCGGGGAGACTGCATGCATGTGAGGCCATTGAGCAATACTGTTTAGACGACCATGACCGGAAGCAGCGCGTTCGCCCAATCGTTTAGCTAGTGGCACTTCGCTTCTTCCAACTAGTAGTAACCAAGTGCAAAGCCTATATGCATCCATGCTAGCTGCAGAGCAAGAGTTAGCAGTGGCGCACACCATGACCATGCCCTCGCAATGCTCCCAGCTGCTGCTGTTGCCGCCCATCCTCCTCCTCCTCCTCCTTGCAACAACGGCTCACACCATCATCCTGGCTGCCGATGCTGCTGAACAGCATCAAATCACGCTTGCGGGTTGCCCCGAAAAGTGCGGCGATATCAGCATCCCCTACCCGTTCGGCATCAAGGACGGCTGCTTCCGTGATGATCGCTTCCAGGTCATCTGCAACCACTCCTTCAACCCTCCTCGAGCCTTCCTTCCTCGAGACTCGGCCTATCATGAAATTAGTGAAGAAAACTACTCTACCAATACGACTGTCAGCTCATCCGCCCCATTCAGCCGTCCTCGAGACGGGTTCGCGCGGTCGAGCTCGTCGATATATCAGCTTCCAAGAGTGAGTTCCGTGTATATGGCGGGATCTCGTCCGACTGCATCGACCCTGGTACGGAGTTCGATCACCGGGTCAAGGAACAAGGTACGCAATTGGGGCCATTCCCATTCAGCGAGGATGGCACCCTCCGGAATTTTGGCCGGAAAATACTACTACTTTCCGCCTGTCACTGCAGCACAATGTTCTCATCGGCGTCGGCAGGACAGTGAAAGCCACGTTCAGTGGATCCCTGAGCGCCAAATTCGATCCTGGCTTGCTCGCCTGCTTCTCGTTCGCCATGATCGATAGCCACACAAACGGGTTGTGCCAGGGGGAGGGGTGCTGTCAGGCCTCCTTCCCGCCTGATGCAAATGTCACTTTTCTAGATGACATGTTCAAAGATAAAGTATTCCCCACCGATGGTTTCGCGGTGACATTGGACCTTAAGCAAATGTCAGATCTCGCAACCACATGCTCCTACGGCATGGTAGTGGAAAGCTCATGGTACAACTTCTCTTCCGAGGACATGCTTGGCCACCTTGTGCTAGCCAACAAGCACCCCGGGGTGTCCCCGTCGTACTCGATTTTGCCATCAGGAACCGTTCGTGCCCAGCGGAAGGCCAGCAGCTACCTCAGGACTACGCGTGCATTAGCGAAAACAGCTATTGTGCCAAGTCACCGATGGGGGATGGCTATATCTGCAGGTGCTGGGACAATTACGACGGCAACCCTTACATCACTAATGGGTGCCAAGGTACATACTACAGACACTTTTTTTAAATCATCGTTACGGTTGACAGTCTCTTGTAATGTCGATGTATAACTAGGTGTGTTAGCTTTTTCTGCAAACTTTTGATTTAGATTTGCAATTAGCTCATTTTTTGTATAACACTTGTCAGTAATTACATGATTGCAATGCATGTGCAAGTAATACACAAATAATGTACTTCAATGATAACTATTGCTGTAGGCATGTTAGGCAGAAACCCAAATATGCAACTGGCCAATATATTAAAATCGCTCATATGTGGAATAAACTATCCACCATGCTGTATCTTGTCCCTAGTCTCTCAAGCACCATTTTCATCACCTATTGAAGAAGTCCTACAATTTATAGTCCACGACAGGGTTTACTACGAACAAATTCTTATGTTCCGATTTCTAGACCTAGTTAAATGCTTGCAATTAGTATTGGCGGAACTTACTTTTACTAGTAATATCAACTGAGAATGAATCACATAGATAAACAGTTCCGAAAAGATAAAAAAGTGGTGGTAATGAAACTCTCGGTCACATATATACCTCAAGCCTTTGTGGTGCAATCTTTTCTCTTAAATTAATTAACTTGACGAACATTTCATGTATGCAATCACTATTTTTTTCAGATATCAATGAATGCGATCACCATCATTTGAATAATTGCTCAAGTAGATCCATCTGCAAGAACACACTAGGAGGATATGAGTGTCCATGCATATCTGGAATGAGAGGCGATGGCAAAGAGGGAATCTGCACAGAGATTTTGCCCTTACCAGCAAAGGTGGCTTTGGGTAAGCACTATTTTGTGGGTGGGGTATAAGCACACTAGATAATTTAAATAGAATAATCTAGTTCCTTTTTGCAAAGAACCAGGTTATTTGTATCAAATATCTCTTGTGGATTATCCACAAATTCCTTTGGTCAGTATGTAATGCACAAAGAGTCAGAAATATGTTTGTCATGGGAATTGAACTGACGGACGCACAAAACTTAGACCTATTCTGAATTTTACCAACCAGCTATTTGTGGGCTGAGAATATTTTGATTAATGCATTCGAAACAATTAGTATGCATGTTTGCCCATAAAAACACAAACCCAAATGATGTTTTCACTAGTTTTTCCCTGGTTTGGTAGATAAATCATTTTTAAACTATTCATTTTCACTGGTTTTATTATGAACATGGACACTTCATCAGGTACTTGAGTTGTAAGAGACATAATATTTTTCTAACAGTAAATGGGGATTGGATTGGATTATCATCATTATTCCGTATATACCACTCAAATTTTCCCTATCCCAAATATGCCCGTAAAATTTTGTAGTAGGTACATGTATATCACTTGAATAATGTTATATATTTATGTATAAACGCATTAAGTTATTTAAGTGATTACATAGATATAGCATGCAAATTTAATCATCACTTGAATTATGTTATTTATGTATATACACATTAAGTTATTTAAGTGATTACATAGATATAGCATGAGAATTTAATCCTTTGGTTATCTAAGTCATACACTATGTTAGCTCGTTATATAAAAAGGTTTCTTTACATTGGACTTTTGTAGGCATTGCTGCCTTCATTGTTGTAATTGTCCTCATGGTTCTGGCACATCAACTCCTCAAACTCAAAAAGTTCTATGAACAAAATGGTGGTCCAGTACTAGAAGGTGTAAAGAATATAAGGATCTATACAAGCAAACAACTTAAGAGGATGACAAATAACTACAAGGTTGTTATTGGAGAGGGCCATTTTGGTAAGGTTTATATGGGTATCCAAAAAGACAAACAAGAAGTGGCTATAAAGAAGACAATCAAAGTTGATGAAGGTAGCAAAAAGGACTTCATTGATGAGGTTATAATCCAATCTGGAATGAGGCACAAGAACATTGTGAGGCTCCTAGGTTGTTGCTTAGAGATGGATGTTCCAATGTTGATGTATGAATATGTAGTCAAAGGGAGTTTGTATGATGTTCTCTTCAAAAGCAAAGACAACGTTCCAGTGGATACACGCCTCAGGATTGCCATTGGTTCAGCCGAAGGCTTAGCATACATGCATTCAGCTGTGGAGAGTACCATCCGTCACGGTGATGTTAAATCTGGTAATATACTTCTTGATGAAAGCTTCACCCCAAAAATTTCAGACTTTGGGACCTCAAAGCTGCTTGCAAAAGGAAAATCTGTAAAGACTGAATGGGTCACTGGAGACATGGCTTACATAGATCCAGCATACATGGTCCATGGGATACTTACACAGAAGAGTGATGTATACAGCTTTGGAATTGTTCTTATAGAGCTTATCACAAGGAGGGTTGCAAAATATGATGACAATATGAGTTATGCTAAAAACTTTGTTCAAGCTTGTCAAGATCAAAGAGCAAGAAACTTTGTTGACAATGATATTACAAGCGAGAAGGATATTGAAATCATGGAAATGGTTAGTGAAGTCGCTCTGGAGTGTCTAAAACTTAATCCAGATGAACGCCTAGATATGAGAGAAGTAGAAAACCGTCTCTATATTATAGGACAATCTGAACAACATGGACAAGAGAGGGCCTAGAGTGGAATCTTAGTCCTAGTGTGGATGAACCTTTGCTTGAACCTGTGGAGAATTAATCACCTACCAATTAACCAATTAAAGAAGCACCATCCACTATTATTTACAAATTTATATATTTATGTAATAATTCAACTATTATTGAGTGCACTGGTTTTGATTTGTCTAATCTGCACTAAATTATGTACCAGTACTTGCATAACTGAAGTAAATCCACAGTGGTTTTGTACTCTTCCAAAGCAAAAAGTTATTCTGTGTGACAACAAGCTGGCTAGTGGATGACATGCTATTATGCTTGTAGTGGTTGCCCTGGAGAGTCTTGGGCTTGTTCCATTTTATTATCACCTTCTGTGGTGTGTGTGCTTGCACTGCCGCTGTATCTCGTTGTATTCCCCGGTCCTTTCATGTTTAATTGTGGTTGACGGTTCACCATCCCTGCTGCCTCCTCTGCGATCAGGCTCCTGAAACAATGCGGCACCTCCTCCTGGAGTGCCCATTCACCAGGCAAGTCTGGCATGAGGTTCTTGCATGGCTGCGTGTTCCAATCGCGGCGCCACGGCATGAGGACTCCCTCAATGAATGGTGGACCAATGCCAAGACAAACACGCCAAGCCAATGCGCAAGGGGCTAGCCTCCATCACCCTACTCACGCCTTGGATGGTTTGGAAGATGCGCAATGACTGTGTATTCGAAGGAGCACAACCCCTCATACATAACCTGCTAGTCAAGATCAAGGAGGAAGCCAGGATGTGGGCACAAGCAGGAGCCTTAGGGCTGAGAGTTATATTGCCGTCCACCTGGGACGTGCACTAAGCCATGTAAATTTTAGCGAAAATGCGCCTCTTTGGAGGTTTGTAAAAACTCTACCTTTCCAATGAAATAAAACGCAAAGGTCCTTTGCGTTTTCGCTAAAAAATAGTCAGATGTTGTCTGAGTGACATGGAAAACAAACCCATTCAAAAAGGCACCTTGGAGCCTTATCCTCTCCCGTCCACAGTAGAGAGCAGGCATTTTTGGGCGAACCCGGGCTCCTCACCTCGCCGCCGCCGAATCGGCGGTTTCCCCGCCCTCCGCCGGCCGCTCCGGCGGCGGGAGGACGGGGGAACTCCGTTTCGCGGTGTGTACATAGCGTAGAGTGGCTTAGGTGTGCAGACGGCGGCGTCGGGAGGGTGGCGGCGCTGCCGAGGTTCTGTTTTGCAGGTGCGGTTCTTCCTCCTCGGCGTCGGCGTTCCGGTGGAGTTCCGATGTGGATCCGCATCCTCGTCGCGCTCGCAGCTCTGGAGAGCTGTCGTGGGCGACTTCCCCGCGCCGGAGATCGACGGCGGCGTCTCGGCTTTGAAGGTTTTGAAGCAGGCCGTGTTGGAGCAAGCTCGCGTTGCTGCTGGTGGAGCAGGTTGGAGGCCCTACGGGGTTCGAGTTCCGGAGCCTTCCCGTCCGTCTGGGGACATCGGCCGATCCAAGGAGTGTGGCGATGCGGCGGCGGCGCGTCACCGGTGCGATCTGGTCTTCGTCGGCGTCAACGCAGTGCAGAAGCTGGACTTGGGTGTAATTTCTTCTTTCGTGGAGGTCCTTTCTGTAATAAGCTTGTTCTAGTGCTTGTCTGTTTCCTCGCAAAAAAAAAAAAAAAGAAAACAAACCCATTCAAGGTCTACACCGAAGGACCACTAATGAAATGGAAACATATAAGAACATAAAGATAGTGCTGAACTGCAGCTCAATGTTTTGCCACAACCAAAGTGACAGAGAAGATAACTCAATTGCGGCTGAGAAGCCGAAGAACAAGGAAAAACCTTGCCCAAGGTCTAGGGAAATCCAATGGGATGGTTTCGCTGAAAAGGTTGACGTGGTTGTCATAGGTTGTGGATGGCGGATGCGGCACGGTCGTGGATTTCTCTGAGGGACCGCTGCTCTCCCTCGGAGAGCGAGACCGTGTGGTATAGGATGTGCGCCTTGCCCATATCCGAGAGGTTGCTGCAGTACTCGCCAAGCAGAAGCTCGAATTCCATCATCGCCATGCCCGGTGGGCACACACACGCAGCTAGCTCTACACTCTCGTCGGCGGCGAGGATACGATACAGAGGAGAGCAGAGCACTCGGTAGGATTTTCGTCCACCACCATTCTTTGGAGACTTCCTTTTTTTTCTTCAGAACAAATGTGATCATAACAAAACAAATGTGTTGCAGCAAACTGAATGGACTACTACGAACTGAATAATTATCTCTTCCGATGAATTAAAACCATCATAATTCGTCGATGCACGGCGGAACTATCTTCAGTAAATAAAAATGGTGAATTGGTGATGAAAGGCTTTTCATGCCTGTATGGATGGATGTTTTGTTTTCTCCCAAAGACCAAACCATGCATGGTGTATGCATTTCATTTCCTCTAGTGCAGCTCGAGGAGTAATTAGGCCACTGAAGCAAAAAAAAGGAAGTTTTTGAACTGGTTGAAGCAAGCATCAGATTTCGTTAAAACGGAATTTCTTCTTCTTTTACCACCAGTTTTAGATCTAGAGGAGCAAAATTACATGTCGAACGATGCTTAACGCAGTCAGGTAGATGGATGCAGCATCCCCATTGGCGGCCCTACCTATGCAACTTCTGTTCTGCAAAAGGAAAGGGAGAGGAGAGGAGAGGGTACTCGTACCTTACGGAGTGGCAGCGCCGGCGGTCATCGGCGTCCGTCAGAAGGACCCGTTCGTTCATTCGTCGGACTGTCGGAGTGGCCGGCGTGAGCGCTGCGAAAGACGAATCGATGGTCTACATGGGTTTGGTGGGTCGGGCCGGGCCGGACCTCCTTTGTTGATGCCTAATTTTGAGTTCTCCGGCCGGCGTATCGTTTTTTTTTTTGCGAATCAGGGCACTTCGTATTTGATTAGACTGTTTTTTCCTCTCCCTCTCGCTGTCGTTTGCTATAGCACGTCCACGCACAGGGTGGAATAAGAATAATCGAACCTATTTTATGTTTCAACTTTTTCCATGATTTTCTTAGATAAAAAAGAGGCGTCGAGAGCGTCGATCTATCTATACACCGCAATGTAGTATGTTACTCTATCTTGACATGTAAATTATTCATACCATTTATTTTTTATCTAACCAATTGTTCACATCATCCTAATAGTATTTACTATTTATTGTTCATCTCTATATGCAAACGGCCCACATCATTTTTTTGGCCATCAAATTCTACATGTCATTCTTTTCTTGCCGTTCGATTGATAAAATCACATCATCCCGCCAAGTAATCACACGGTTAAATTATGTGTACATGAAACACCTGAACAAGTTTCGCTAACCAAGTGAACTTTATCCAATTATTATCAATGATGAAAATCATAGAACTATGATTCGAAATTATGTACTCTTCTATATGTAGCTGATCAATTAGATACTAAAAAACATTACGCATATGGCAACGACATCTTCATGTAAGCCGTTTAAACCATCAATCTTTCCAGCATGTTTATTTAATTGTGTGATTAGGTATATATAAAGGTTTAGGGTATGTTTGGTTTAGTTCACCGAGTAGAATGTAATGGAATGGTTTTGCACCTGCCCCTGTTCCCATGTTTGGTTGAAAAAATAAATAGAATAGAGTGGTTCCAAAAAAAAAAAAAACTCACTATATCCGAAATGCACTCGTTTCACCGAATCAGTGGAATGTGCACATTCGTGCTGCTAACCAAGCGTAAAACTCTCGCTTTACCTGTAAACAAAACCAATTCGGCAATCAAAACCTATCCTCTCTCGTCGTCGTCCCCACCTCTGGCGACACGGTTACGGAAACCAAAGGCGGTGGCGGAAACAAAAATGAGCCCTTACTTCTTGGCAAAGAACTAAAATAGGAGTAGAATACTCCAAGGAGAAGAAAATAATATTCATGATATGCTTGCATAATGTTTTGGACGATATGTGTGCATAAATTATGGTTATCCGCCTCTGACAAAGAGGATACTCCAAAGAAAAAGAAGAAGTAAAGAAACACAAAACAACTAAATAATGTTCGAATGATTCGGACAAATAATAGCCAGCCACTCGCATTAAAAAGAAAGCAGACACGGAAGTGCCACGCAGTTTAATTCCAAGGCCGCGGGAGGGAGTCGGCACCTCCACGGCTCCACCTCACGTTTGCTCCCAGAATCCATCGGACGGTTGCTAATACGCCACGTGTCGCGCGTCGACAGGGGATTCGTCTCGGCTTCCTCCTCCACGACGACGGCGAAGCAGACGAGCGGTTGGCGATAAAAATAGCATACAAAAATCCATCGCGTGGACGGGAAAGAGGAAGAAGAAAGAAGCAAGCAAGGAAGGGAGGAGAAGCTACGGACACAACAAGGCCGGCCGGCAGCTTCCCGAAGGAACCTCCCTCCACCGCCCCTCATCGCCGCCGTCCCTGCTACGGTACGTGCCTCCCTTATCCTCTCCTCGGCTCGCTTGATTCTGTTCCCCCTCCGCTCCGGACCAATCGAATCGAATCAAAATTCGGTCTTTGGTGCTGTCTGTTACTGCTATTTGTCCCAATCCGGAGGTATAATAGAATCCATCGGGCAACAAATCCGGTTTGGTTGGCCGATGCTCCGTTCGCTTTTCGTCCATTAGGATTCGGTGCCGGCCCGTCCTGATTTCGGATGTCCTGATTTTTTTTCGCTTTCTTGGCTTGGATTATTTCTTGTCTCCGCAGCGGCGGATTGGGTTGTTCTGAGCGATTCGGGCGTGTTGTTGTTCTTGCAGCTTGAGCCAAGGGATTGAAGAGGTTGCGGCGAGGATTTCGGCCGGCGCAGGGAGGGATCTCGGCTCGATCGGTCGGTAGGTGGGCGTGGGCGGCGGATCCAGCCGGAACCATGATGGTGGTCGACACGGTCAGCGCCACGAGCACCTCCTTCATCGCCCACCACCTGTTCGACCAACGCCCCAGAGGCCACCACGACCTCCCGCGCCGGACGACGCTCCACGTCGTCAACTGCCGCCGCCCCCTGGGCACATGCTTCTCGGGCCGCCGCCTTGTGGCCCGTGTGACGAGGCAGCCGTTCCCAGCGCAGCGGCTCGCGGACTGGCCGGTCCGGGCGCTGGCGGTCGGGGTCACCAAGAAGGCCAGCAGCCCCCGGCGGGAGTACCGGGGGATCCCGGGCGACGGCGACACCAGCGACGACCTGGGCTTTGGCGATGATGACCTTGGGGAGGCGCCAGCTGCGCCGTCATGGCCTCCGCGGAACCGGGCCGACGACCCCAGCCTCCACAACCCGCTGCTCCGGCTCGAGCGCATGGGCTGTGGCTGGCTCGGCGTCATCTTCGAGTGGGAAGGGGTGATCGTGGAGGACGACACACAATTAGAGAAGCAGGCGTGGCTGACCCTGGCAGAAGAAGAGGGCAAGTCGCCGCCTCTTGCATTTGTGCTGAAGCGGGTCGAAGGGATGAAGACGGAACACGCCATCGCCGAGGTGCTCTGCTGGTCCCGGGACCCCTCGGAGCTCAGGAGATTGGCTTCAAGAAAGGAGGAGATACACCGTGCTGTCCGTGGCGGCGCGTCCTATCAAATGAGGGATGGGTCGAGGGAGTTCATGAGCACGCTGGCCAACTACAAAATCCCGCTGGCCGTGGCCTCCACGCGCCCCCGCAAGGTCGTCGAGGAGGCCATCGAGGCCGTCGGCGCGCGGGGCTTCTTCGCCGCCGTGGTGACCGCCGAGGACGTCTACCGCGGCAAGCCCGATCCGGAGCTGTTCCTCTACGCGGCCCAGCTGATGCGCTTCATCCCCGAGCGGTGCATCGTGTTCGGCAACTCCAACTCGGCGGTGGAGGCGGCTCACGACGCACGCATGAAGTGTGTCGCGGTCGCCAGCCGGCAACCTGTCTACGAGCTCAGTGCTGCAGACCTCGTGGTGAAGCAGCTCGATGAGCTTTCCGTTGTCGACCTCAAGAACCTTGCTGCTGTTGACGACTCTGCCGAGTTCGGCACCGAGCCAGAGATGGAGATGGAGGAGGAGGAGGATGACGCGCCCCCACCAACGACAGTGGGTTTCGCCGACGACCTGTTCTTGTAGGAGACGGTGAGGATGCTGTACATTTGATTGGTCCCTCTTCTGCACAGCACAGGTGTACTGGATTGGATGATTTGGCATAGCGATCAGGAAGGGCTTATTATGTATCCCTTCTAATTGTGGTAGGTTGTGTTATGTACATGGAATGTATCTTTAGAGCTCACAAAAAACTGTATATATGTACTTGGAAAAGAAAAGAAAAATTGGGGGAACTGGACTAATGCGTCAGGGGGTCTAGGAAACTGCAGTTCCTGATGTGATGTATAACTCAGAATATGGATATATATGTCTATTTACATAGAAGAACAGAATTTACATATGATACTTGTTGTGTTCGATTTTTCGACAAGATGATGTTTTTTTTCTTCTTTTTATCAGATGAAAGTCTTGCATCAGTTTGTCTATGAATTGGATTTTGTATCCCTTCTAATTGTGACAGGCGTATTGGATTGATGGATGATTTGTCATAGGGATCAGGAAGGGCTCATTATGTATCCCTTCTAATTGTGGTAGTTTTTGTTGTGTACATGGGAATGTATTTTCGAGCTCACAAAAAAACTATATATATGTACTTGGAAAAGAAAAGAAAAGAAAAGAGGGAAACTGGATAGTGATGCGACAGGGAAACTGTATATATGTCTATTTGCATAGAAGAAAAGAATGACGTATGCTAATTTTTGTGTGTTCATATTTTGGACAAGATGATGTTTATTGCTATTTATCAGATGTAAGTGTTGCAACAGTTTGTTAGTTTGAGGATTCCAGTGAATGTTATATCTACGCAATGAATTTATAATCAGAATCATGAAG
This sequence comes from Poa pratensis, assembly GCA_947311845.1. NCBI lineage: Eukaryota > Viridiplantae > Streptophyta > Magnoliopsida > Poales > Poaceae > Poa > Poa pratensis. The sequence goes on from CAMZMU010000084.1 coordinate 2,302,474, forward strand.
AGTGAAGACCTGCTGTGCTGCATTTCCTGACGTGGATGTGTACAACTTAGAAGATGGATATATGTCTATTTGTCACCTGCATAGAATAGATAGAAGGACATGGTTACAGATGCTACTTGTTGCCTGATCTGTCCCTAGCTCCAGCAATACTGCTTTCTCTAGACCATTGTTGTCTAGAAACTTGAGAATTCGATTAATGTTACTATGTCACTTGAGTATTTTCAACCGGAACCCTGTAGAGTGAAGACCCACTGAATTTTGTTGTAAAGGGGTCTGATTACTATGTTAAGATTGCCCTCCTTGTGCACAATTTTTGTGAAAAAAAAAATCTGTCTTCCAGTGGCTGAACATGTTGATTGCAGGCAGACAGTCCGCATCAATGGTTCGTTTGATTTGCTGCCTGTGGATAGATGCTTTTAAGATTCAGCAAACCAGCAGTAAACTAGGTCGGTCGAGTTGGTGACGTTACATGTGAAGGATGATGACGACGACTCTGTTAAAGGATGATGATCTGAGACACATTCACACATCCCTGCATCTGTTTTGTCTTGCGATTCAGTAAACAAACTAGACCGAGCTGGAAGCTTGTCACTGTGATGCTAATTTCTCCGGCACATCTTCCATGCTGAATTCATATGAATACGCTGCCTGAACATACGGAGACGTCAGGCATGCAATGTAGCCCGTTGTCGCTTGCAGGCATTAGCTGCCTCATCTTGTGATCTTCAGTCCGTTCCAGGAACTTCCTTTCTGAAGAGAGATCGTGTTCTAAGGTGGAGGAAGAAGAAGCAAGGTCGCATGGGCGTGCGCAAGCATCCTGGCCGTCCGTCGGCCTCGCCACACGTGTCGGCACACGCGCCGCACCGTGCCGGCCATAACCTCGCGCGTGCGAAACCCTAGCGCGCGCGTGCGTGCGTGCGTACTGTGCTCTTCCTCGTCTTCAGCCAGCACGGCGGCGGCGGCGTCGATCCTGTCCGGAGGATGGATCTCGGCGAGATGATGGGTGGGATCAAGGAGGAGGAGGACATGGAGGACTCTGAGGAAGAAGAAGACGAGGACGAGGACTGTCAGAAAATTCAGAGAATGAACTCGGGAGACAGTGGTTTGTGCTGCGTACTGCTTGCAGCGTTTTCCGTTTTCTCTCTTATTTATCACGAAAGTAAACAGGATCGTGTGCGAGCTATGCGGCCGTGCCATCCCACGTCCACTCGTCCACGTCCTAGCGATGCCGCCATGCGTGTTTGACCTCGTGCCATCCCACGAAACGCGCACAGCAGCTCGATCTAGCTACTAAAAAGGAAGAACCAGTCATGGCACGAACAGACTCGTGCTCATGCGGTGTTTGTTTGTTCTGAAAACTAAAACTACCTAGCTAGATACAAGGACGGCAGGATTACAATGTCAACAAATCTCCTCCTAATCCTGACGTCCATCAGAAACTTCCATGACGCCGAGCTTCAGTCGCATCTCCGCGAATTTGACACGGCCCAACGCCTTGGTCAGAATGTCAGCAAGTTGTCCATTGGTGCTCACATGATCAATGTCCACCTTGCCGTCCTCAATGCACTCACGAATGAAATGAAAGCGAGTGTCGATGTGCTTACTCCGTTCATGGTGCACGGGTTCTTGCTTAGCTCGATCGCGGACTTGTTGTCCACGTACAACTTCACCGTCGCCGGAGGCTTGCCGATCAGTCCTCCGAGCAGCCTGCCCAACCACACAGCTTGGCAAGCTGCCTTGGCCGCCATGTACTCCGCTTCACACGATGACAGGCTACCACCGATTGCTTCTGAGATGTCCACGTGATGATGTTGGAGTCGAGGAAGAACGCGCCAGTGGTGCTCCTCCGATCATCGACATCCCCTGCAAGATCGCTGTCGCTGAAACCCACCAGTGTTGGTTGCTTGTGGTGCCCTTCTTGTACCTGCACCCGTACCCTGCTTCCGCTGATGTAGCGCAGATTTGCTTCACTGCAGCCCAGTGTGAAGCCGTGGGCGCCTCCATGTACCTGCTCACCATCCCGACGGCGTGCGTGATGTCAGGACGGGTGTTGCAGAGATACCGGAGACTACCGACGAGGCTCCTGTAGCTCGTCGCGTCCAGCACGTCGCCAATGCCCGCCTTGTTCAGCTTCAGGCGATTCTCCATTGGCGTATGACAGGAGTTGCATCCTGCCATGCTGCGGCCTCCAAATCTTGCCGACGTAGGCGCTCTGGCAGAGCGTGATCGTGCCTGCCTCTTGCCTGACCTCGATCCCAAGATAGTAGCTCAGGAGACCGAGATCGCTCATCTCGAACAGCTCGTGCATTTGGTCCTTGAACGCGGCATGTCGTTGGCGTCCGTGCCGGTGATGATCAGATCATCCACATAGACGCCGACGAGCAGCGTGGTCGTGCCGCTGTTCCTCTTGTACACGGCGTGCTCGAGAGGGCTTCGCTCGAAGCCAAGTGATACCAAGGAGGCATCCAGCTTGGCGTTCCAGCGCGTGGTGCTTGGCGAAGTCCGTAGAGCGCCTTGCGCAGCCGGAGCACCTTGTGCTCGCCGTCGGGGTCGATGTAGCCTGGTGGCTGGTGCACGTAGACCTCCTCCGCAAGATCACCATTGAGGAACGCGGACTTCACGTCCATATGGTGCACCTGCCAGCCACAATGCGCGGCGAGCGCCAGCAGCAGCCGCACGGTCTCCATCCGTGCCACCGGCGCAAACACCTCGTCGAAGTCCACCCCCTGCCGCTGCGCATATCCCTTGGCAACAAGGCGCGCTTTGTGTTTCAGCACATGACCTGCAGGATCTTTTTCACCTTATAAACCCACTTGAGCCCAATGGCTTTGTGGCCGTGTGGGAGCGTGGCGAGCTCCCAGGTCTCGTTGTCGCGAATTGACGCCAGCTCGGCGTCCATGGCGTGTTCCAGCATGCCTCGCTCAGTGCGGCGTCCACTGAGGCTGGCTCTCTGCCGCCACGAAGCACACATCATCGTCGTGTACCTCTGCATCTGCATTCATGACGTAGTCGCTGTAGTCCTTGGGCTTGACGATGCCATCACGCGCCCTCGTGATCATCGGGTGCTGCGGCCTTGGTGGTGTCGTAGAGGCCGCAGTCGCGCCCGATCCTGCAGATGCTGGTGAGTGTAGCAGCAGTCCATGGCGTGGTCCAGCCCGTGGCAGGACTTGGTGGCGGCGTGCAGCTCCTCCGTGCCGTGGTCTCCTGCCCGGCAGAGTTTTGGACCGAGCTCTGCCCGACGGAGAAATCAGCTGCCGTGGCCCCGTGGTGACTGGGTGCGTGAACACCTCGACATGGAACGGCACGGCGTCGGCAGCCGTCCCGCTCTTCTCCCAGTCCCATCGTGCACCCTCGTCGAACACGACGTCGCGCGACACGTGCACGGTTCTTGACGGGGTCGTAGACGCGATACGCCGCCGAACCCGGCTCGTACCCGAGGAACACCATGGGAGTGCTCCGATCGTCAAGCTTCGCCGGGTTTGGCTTCGTCACCTTCACGTGCGCCACACATCCAAAGACACGTAAGTAGCTCACATCAGGCTTATAGCCATGCCATACCTCGAACGGAGTTTGGCCTTCAACGCTCTTCGTCGGCGATCTGTTCAGGAGGTAGACCGCAGTGGTCACGGCCTCCCCCCAGAACCTTGCGGGCACGCCCATTGCCTTCATCAGGCTTCGCGCGGTGGAGACGATCGTTGGTTCCGGCGTTCAACCACGCCGTTCTGTTGCGGCGAGTACGGCGCGGTCAACTGACGTCCGATCCCTTCGTCGGCGCAGTACTCGGCGAACGTGGCCACGGTGAACTCGCCACCGCGGTCAGTGCGTAGTAGACGCAGTTTGCGCCCGTCTCCACTTCAGCTCCAGCACGGAACCTCTTGATCGCCGTTGCTGCCTGGTCCTTGGTCGACAGCAGCGTGAGCCACATGAATCGACTCTTGTCATCGACAAGGAGCAGGAAGTAGCGCCTTCCGGCGGGAGTCGCCGGCGTGATGGGACCACACAGGTCCCCGTGCACCAGATCAAGGATGCCCTCTGCACGCTTCTTCGCCTGTTGGGGGAACGGCGCGCGGCGCTGCTTCCCGAGCAGGCAGCCGTCGCAGAGTTGCTCGACGTGATCGATCTGCGGCAGCCCTCGCACCATGCCATGGCGTGCAAGCTTCCTGAGAGCATCAAAGTTCAGGTGGCCGTAGCGCGCGTGCCACCTCCAGGAGTCGTCGGAGTGTACCGCAGCGAGGCACACCGGCCTCGCAATGTCCAGCGTGACGACGTACAGGCGATTGCGCGCCCGCGGCACCTTGGCGAGGAGCCGCTGTCGCCTGTCGAACAGCTTCAGGAAGCCATTGCTCAGATCGATGCGGCACCCGTTCTCCTCGAGCTGTCCAAGGCTCACAATGTTGCTCCGTAGACGCGGGATGTAGTACGCGTCGGTGAGCGCGCGGTGGTCGCCGTTGTCGCAGGCGAACATGATCGTGCCGCGTCCCTTGATCTCCACGACGGACCCGTCGCCGAACTTCACCGTGCCGCCAATCGTGGTGTCCAGCTCGGTGAAGATGCTGCGGCGCCCGGTCATGTGGTTACTGGCGCCGGTATCCAGGAACCACGTGTCGTTGTCCTGGTTCGCGGAGGTGAGGAAGACGCGATCCTCCACGAGGTTGACGTGCACCGTGGTGCCGGTCGCCACCGGCATGGGCACGTCCGTCCAGCTCCTTGTTCACCAGGCTCGCCATCAGGAGAGCCGGCCCCTCGTCGTCGCTGAGGGTGCACATCCGCGCCAGGTGAAGCGCGGGCTTGTCCTCCTCCGCCGCGGCCAGGTGAGCTGCTGGTGCTGCCCTTGCGCTCGCGCCGAGGCTCAGGACAGTCGCGGGATATGTGCCCTGCAACCTTGTTACAGTTGTAGCACTTGATCCCCGACATGTCGCGTTCGCCGTTTGAACCACGACGATCGTTGCCGTGGTTCTTGTTCTTGCCGCGGCCGTTGCCCTTTGCGCCGCCGCCGTTGGAGCCGGATCCTTGTCCTGCTCCTTTTCTTCCCGCGCGCGATCCACTGCTCCTCCGTGAGAAGCAGCTGGCCGCGCGCCGTCCGCGCTCCCGCCGAGCACCTCTCCGCCGATGAGCGCAGGCGATCGATCAACTCCTCGACGGACATGCCGTTGAGATCGAGGAGAGTCTCGATCGCGCAGGCGATCTGCGCATACTGAGCAGGTACTTCACGCAGAAATTTCTGAACGATTTTACCTCGTCCACGTCCCCGAGAGATCGCAGGTTGTTGGCGAGGTTGGTGATGCGCATCCCGAACGCGTCGAGCGTCTCGCCGTCCTTGAAGGCGATCTGCTCGAACTCCTTCCGAAGCCGCTGCGCCGTGGCCTCCCGTGCACGGCTCACGCCCATGCGCATCAGCTTGATCGCCTCCCACGCTTCTGCCGCCGTCTCCTTCACCGCGAGGACCGGTACCATCTCCGGAGGCACCGCCCGCAGCAGCGCAGAGAGCGCCGCCATGTCCTCGCGATCGCCCGGCACGCCCATGCCGTCCACCGCCTCCCACAGACCTTGCGCGCGCAGGTTGATTTTCATCACCAGCGCCCACTCGATGTAGTTCGTGGCCGTGAGGGTGGGGTAGACGATGTTGCTGCCGAAGTTCGTGCGCTCCTGGACGACGCGCTCGTGGACGATCACCTCGTTGCCGCCGCGCCGGAGAACGCTACGTCCCCGGCTTCGTCCTCGCTCCCGTGCAGGCGACCTCGCCGCCGCCGTTCCGCCTCCAGCTCCGCCACCCCCTCGTTGGCTGGCGTTGCCGGCGTGCGTCCACCGTCGTTGGACGCCATCGTCGCCGCGGATCGTAACGGCTCTGATGCCACTTGTCAGAAAATTCAGAGAATGAACTCGGGAGACAGTGGTTTGTGCTGCGTACTGCTTGCAGCGTTTTCCGTTTTCTCTCTTATTTATCACGAAAGTAAACAGGATCGTGTGCGAGCTATGCGGCCGTGCCATCCCACGTCCACTCGTCCACGTCCTAGCGATGCCGCCATGCGCGTTTGACCTCGTGCCATCCCACGAAACGCGCACAGCAGCTCGATCTAGCTACTAAAAAGGAAGAACCAGTCATGGCACGAACAGACTCGTGCTCATGCGGTGTTTGTTTGTTCTGAAAACTAAAACTACCTAGCTAGATACAAGGACGGCAGGATTACAATGTCAACAAGGACGACTTCTTGCTGGCCGAGGCGGCCGACGAGCATCCGCAGCCGCCGGAGGAGGGGCAGGGGCAGGCGCGTGGGCGCGGGCGGAGGGGGCGGGAGGAGAAGGAGCGGACCAAGGTGCGGGAGCGGCGGCGGCGCGCGGTGACGGGGCGGATCCTGGCGGGGCTGCGGCGGCACGGCAACTACAGCCTCCGGGTCCGCGCCGACATCAACGAGGTGGTGGCCGCGCTCGCCCGGGAGGCCGGGTGGGTCGTGCTCCCCGACGGCACCACCTTCCCCTCCTCCTCCAGCTCCAGCTCCCAGGTAACTCAAGTCTGAACTGACCAGTCAACTGGTGTGTTCCACTGCCAGCTCAGCTGATGAGTGAGTGAGCACTGTGCTTATGCTCTGTTTATGACGTCATAAATGACACTCATGATGAGTGAGTGAGTGAGGGAGTACTGCAGGGAGAACTGGAAAATATTTGGGATTTTTTTTTCGGGATTTAAGTAGAAATTTTGCTGGCCGTCCATGGCCGGCCGGGAAGGGGGAAGTCGGCACGGGATCACGGGCGGCATGGCCGTTTCCGTTCCCGCCTCCCGAGGACACGCTCCACCGGCCACCACCTCCTTCTTCCTCGTCGGCTCCTCCCCGTCCCCTTCTCTCTCCCCGAGATCCCGCCCATGCTAACTCCTCTTTGTCTGCTCCTCCAGACGCCGCGCCCCGCCATGCTCGTCCCGGTCGCCACCGCCGCCGCGCCGCATCCGACCTTCTCCTCCGCGCCCGCGGCGCAGCCGCTCCGGGGTGTCGTGTCCCCGTTCGCCGCGCGCCCCATCTCGCGCCGCGCCGCCGGATGCGCGTCCGCCTTCCTCGCGCCCCCGCGCGCCGTGCCCGTCGAGGGCGCCGCGTCGCCGCTGCTCGCCGTGCCCGTCCCCGGAGACGAGGCCGACGACAACGCCGCCGACGAGGACACCCCAATGGACGGCGCCGACGGCAAACAGACCGGCCTCGCGACGTGCACGGCTCCGGTGCCGGCGCCGCGCCCGCCGGAGCGGGACTTTGCCGGCACACCCTACGTGCCGGTCTACGTCATGTTGCCGGTAAGGCACGACACGAGCTGTATGTTCTTGCCCGGTCTCTTGAGTATTGCATTTGCCGTTCCTGACCAAGGGTGAACGTTGTGTGTGCAGCTGAACGTGGTGAGCTTGGAGGGCGAGGTGGTGGACGCGGACGCGCTGGTGGGGCAGCTGCGGGTGCTCAAGGCCGCCGGCATCGACGGGGTCATGGTCGACTGCTGGTGGGGCAATGTCGAGGCGAACCGGCCGCAGGAGTACAACTGGACTGGCTACAGGAGACTCTTCCACATCATCAGGGAGCTCAAGCTCAAGCTGCAGGTTGTCCCTCACACCTTTCTCTGTTTCTCTGCAACCCCTTTGTTTCTGTCTTGCAGCAAACGATGTATCATGAGCTTGAGTATCTTTGCTGACTTTGCCTTTCTGCTCCATAAATCTTTAGGTGGTCATGTCATTCCACGAGTGTGGAGGCAATGTCGGAGACGACGTGTCGATTCCTCTCCCGGACTGGGTGATTGAGATTGGGAAGAGCAACCCGGATATCTACTTCACCGACAGGGAAGGCAGGCGTAACACGGAGTGCCTCTCATGGGGCATCGACAAAGAGAGGGTTCTACAGGGCAGAACGGCAGTGGAGGTACCATCATTTTTAACGTATCCTGATTGTTGAGCTGAAAGTATGACCACCATTATCTTCCTGAATTCATGAACACCTAGTCTACAAAAAAAGGTCTAGTGAACATAAGATTTGTCGTCAACACCCTCTTTATCCACAATACATGTAGTTGGAGCTCTACAGTGGTCTGTTCTAGAGGGTATAAGCTGCACTGTTTTGTATCCTTTCCATGTGTTCTAGTTCCTTGATAGTCATACTATGGAACTACTTTCTGCTATGTAAATGACATATTTCTCTGTTAAGTAAATTCAGTTTCTGGGAAGGTTTATATGTGTTCCTCGGTCTCATTCCCATTAATTAATTAATTATCTAATGTAGGTGTACTTTGACTTCATGAGAAGCTTTCGAGTAGAATTCGATGAGTATTTCGAGGATGGAATCATTTCGGAGATTGAGGTTGGACTAGGGGCTTGTGGAGAGTTAAGATATCCATCTTATGCAGCAAAACATGGCTGGAAATACCCTGGCATTGGAGAATTTCAGGTAAAGCGTCATTTCCACTCTTTATCTTCCAGGGTTCAGAATCTACTTGTATGTTGGCACTGCCAATCCATGCTATATCATCTGTATCTCATCAAGTTCCTTATAATGTCATTTGACGATGTGTTTTGCTTCAGTGCTATGACAGGTACTTGCAGAAAAATCTGAGGAGGGCTGCAGAAGCACGGGGACACACCATATGGGCAAGATCACCGGACAACGCAGGCCATTATAATTCTGAACCAAACAACACTGGATTTTTTTGTGATGGAGGAGACTATGATAGCTACTACGGCCGTTTTTTCCTCAACTGGTACTCCCAGGTGTTGCTGGATCATGCAGACCGCGTACTTATGCTAGCCAGGTTGGCTTTTGAAGGTTCTGCTATTGCTGTCAAGGTCAGTTATAGTCGTTGGTTCACAAAGTATATGTACCTGTTTCCAGAAATTTTTAAGCCTGTATTCGCGGATTTTATTCCAGTTTTGGGATGTCGATCTTAGTGGTGTTGAGCTAAACCTGTATTCATTTGCTTATGAAGTAAACTAAACGATTGAACATCAAGATTCACTCTTGTGACATTAACAGGTGTCAGGCATACACTGGTGGTACAAAACTGCTAGCCATGCCGCTGAACTGACTGCTGGGTTTTATAACCCATGCAACCGTGATGGCTATGCTCCAATTGCTCAAGTATTGAAGAAACATGGCGCGGCTTTGAACTTTACGTGTGTTGAACTGCGCACTATGGATCAGCATGAGGTATTCCCTGAGGCCATGGCAGATCCAGAGGGCCTGGTATGGCAGGTACGGTACAGTCTACAATTAGTTATCATTCAGTTTATATTTTCTTTGCCACAGCTTAGAGTCGTAATGTATTCTCTGCTAAACAATCACCTCTGACAGCAATACAAATTACTTGAATTTGGCTGAGCAACCCTTTTTAGTACAGCTAAATTCTGCTGTTTACATAAGTACAGCTATCTTGATGGTATCCGTCTTTGATCTATTGGATTTATGTCGTTTTCAGGTGCTAAATGCTGCGTGGGACGCTGGGATACAAGTGGCCAGTGAGAATGCTCTGCCTTGCTACGACAGAGAGGGCTTCAACAAAACTCTGGAGAACGCCAAGCCACGGAACGATCCAGATGGACGACACCTATTTGGGTTCACCTACCTAAGGCTCTGCAGTACCCTCTTTGAGAGACCCAACTTTATGGAGTTTGAGCGTTTCATTAAGAGGATGCACGGTAAAATTAGCAGATCTCTCGTCATAAGGGTACCCCAGTTTACCTTCATGTATACCTCCGTATTTTTACGCTTTCTTCTCGTGTTCTTCGCAGGTGAAGCAGTTCTCAACTTGCAGGCATAGATTGTTAGCGTGTTACATACATATAATATAGAGGCCATTCTAATTTTCTCGGGCCTTATGGGTCATTGGGAACCACATATGCCATTTTTGTCTTGGATAGGCAGTATTTGTAACATCCCAAAAATATTAATCAGTATTATTATTCCAAAATTGAGAGCCAACAAAAACTTTTGTTAAGTTTATGTGTTGTTTGTCAATTGTTGCTTGTGGTAATTACTTCTTGTGTTTGTGTTGCTTGTTGCTTGATTTAATGGAAGGGAAATTATAAAAGCAAAAGTAAAACAAGGAAAATAAAAGTGGCAAGTTGTCACATGAAATTCTTCAAGTGACAAACTCATTTATTTTCAAACCAAAGTCAGTGGAGTTGTAATGTAAACACTCCCATTTTGATTCTTACTACTTTCCCTCTTCAATGCTATTTTTAAAACTAATTTTAAAAATTGTAAAGTAAAATCAATTTGAAATAAACCAAATTACCAAATTCAAAACCTTATGAAAGAAATGATGCAAAACATTTTATTTTGCAAAGCCAATTTTTGTGGAGCTTCTACATGTTATGGGGAGGCCCCACAATTATTTGCAAATTTTTATAAAATGTTTAAGTGCCCCAATTAAATTCCAGAAACTGCTGCTGGAATTGAAAAGAAGAAAAAGAAGCAGAGAAGGACCTAGTTGTAAATGGAAAAGAAAGTCCAGGGGGCGTTCTGCGAAAGTGACGTCGTCTCCTACCCCTGGCTTCCGTCACCGTCGCCGTGTCGCCGCGCCCGTGCCCGCCGTTTCCGCGCTCCCCAGGCCCCCCCTGGCCGCGCACCCCCTCGCTCCCGTGCCTCTGCCGCCGCGGCGCCGCAGAGGAGAGCAGTTACGCCGTCCCTCGCCTCGATTCCACTCCAGTGTCGCCGTGGCGAGTTCGCCGTCGTCGACCCGAATTGGCCCAGCTCGCTGCTCCCCGACACGCACGGCTCGGCCAGCGTCTTCTAGAACATGTCCGGACCCCGGTGAACGCCTAGCCTCCACGTCCCTCGCACCGCCGCGTCGGATTGGAGGAGAAATATCTCCGCCGTGCGCCATGGACGTCGCCGTGCACCCCGTCCACCGTACACCGCCTCCCGCGCTATAAAAACCACCCCGCACCCTCTGGAAGCAGCACACCATCTCACTCCCTCACTCCCCCTCTCCAATTTCACCGTGAGCCGCCAGAAGGGCGTGCCGTGGCGAAGCTCTGCCGCCGACGAGGTTCGTCGTGGCCGCAGCGCCTCGCTGCTCCATTCTTCCCTCTGACCCCTCTACGCTGTTGCCTGAGCTCACCGCACTCACCCCATCCCTTTTCCCCTTTGATTAGTGCCCAGACGCGGCCGTTGAACCTTGCCGGAGTTGCTGTCCGTCGCCAAGGAAGACGGAGACCTCGCCGCCGACGAACCACTCCGTCCCAGCAAGCAGGACTCGGCCAGAAGCTCTCCCCACGCCGCCGCCGTCGATTCGCGTCGTCGCCAAGCCTTCCCAAGCCCCCTAGGTGAGGTTTTGCCCAACCTCGCCGTCGCCGGAGCCACGGCGCCGCCCAGAAATGGTCGTCGCCGATGGTTTCGTTGCGGGCCGTTGGATCTCCATCCAACGGTAGTATACCGTTTCGTTTAGTAGAGAGAGGCTGACGTGTGGACCCCACACGTCAGCGTTTTATTAATTTCCCTCGCGCGTGCACTGTGCCGCTGACAGTAGGCCCCACATGTCATAACTTTCAACATTATCCATAACTGGATTTCTCTGTTTAAAATGGAAAATATGAAATCAGTACTGGATCCAACTTTGAAATTCAATATCTCAAGATTTAGGAATCCAAATAAATCAAACTCAATTGTTCTGGAAAGCTTATTAAAATGTTTAACCAACCCAATTGGATTCATTCCATTTAATTAAATAAATAAAAAGTATTATTAAAAATACTACAGAAGGTTTAAATTCTAAACTTGTTTGTTTCTGATACTCTGTTAATCCAAATTAGTTGAAACCAATTTTGTTAGCCCACATATAGCTCTAGCTACTGACCTCTAAAAGGATTTAATTTTTGGAGCAATAGAATTTAAATGGTAGCCAAAACTTGGTTATTAAGCTTCTGGATTCAAACAAATGTGTAGGGAGTTTAGTAACTCCAATTGATCCAAATCAATTTGTGTTGTCTTCTACACATCAGTAGCTTTCCATAGAATTTTAGTTTGTATTTTTTGTGACCAACAGAACTCAAGTTATTGAATTAAACATGTTCCACAAGTTTCTTCCATAATTTTGAACATAAATAAATGAGGTTTAATTCAACTAATTGAAAACCAATTGCATGGTTTGATGTGTGCAGTAGCTATGTGTGATGTTCATGATTGTTGTGTTGAGATGATTGCTTGTATAGCTTAATGATTGTTTGCATTGTTTGTTTGTTAATTAGACGAGAACGTTGTCGGATTTATCGAGGAAGGAGAGTTTGCTGAATTTGAAGAACAAGAGCAAGATCACTTTGCCAAGCAAGGCAAGCTATTCTCTGAGCTTGCACTACAAAATATGCATCTACTTTCATAACATGTTTTACTCTTAAGGCAATGGTTTACAAAACCTTTTCGAAAAGTATATGGATATTATTTTGCCACCCTATGCAGTAGCTTATATAAAAACTTTAGGATGGGAAACAATGTGGTTTATTCAAAACTCCTTTGCAAAGACTAGTGAGTTTATGAAATACCGAGATGTCGGTGTTGGAATGGCGAAGTGGAAAAGTGGTAATGTTTATGAAAAATGCACAGTGTCCTAGTACTATGGAAACCAATCTTACGATGTGCGACCACATTTACCACATATGGGAAAGGGCTTAGTCATGTAGTTTGCTCTTATTAGTATGGGATACCTCATCAATGGAGATGACTCCATTATGCATGAGGGGATGGTTTGGAGAACTCCCCTGACCTGGGTCCTCGCTCAAACTCTATGGAAAGATAAGGAGGAGGATTGAAGACTTCATCAATGTGGTCGCCGGGAAAAACATATGAGTCCTCACACTTAGGGTTGCCGACGGGGACCGGACTGAGTGTTGGTGGGAATCATCATATGGGTAGGATCTTATACTAGCATGAGCAAATAAGAGGCTATGGTCGGCGGCTTACTTCGCATACACCTGGTATGGCGAGACGTGGCAGACACGATGAGTTGCCGGATGGATGTGGGCTAAAAGCGTGCTACCTCTGCAGAGTGTTAAAACTATTCGCATAGCCGAGTCCTCGGATATGGACAATTGGGAGACTGTCCTAAGACTTGTGCAAGTTTTTAAAAGACTTTGAGTTTTAAAAAGAAAATGAAGTGGAGATTGTTTCCTACACCTATACCAACGGATCGGTATGAGGTGGTTGGAGGAAAGTGGACCATGACGGGCTATGGTCGAGAAAAGGAGGAGTTTTGGAGAAACAGATAAAATGGTGATTTCTTTAAAGAGGTTATAAAACTCTTCTTATCTTTTTAACAAAGATATAGAGATGTTTTTAATAAATAAAAGTTGTCCAATAAAATAAAACTAGTGCATACTCATGTTGGGGTAGTTTGCGAGTACATTCAAATGTACTCATATCGGTTTCGTCCCTGGCTATTGACCTAGCCAGACTACGAGGAGGATCATTACGCCGAGCAGGAGTATGGCGACTTCTACGCCAACTAAGGATCTCCACAAGTCGACTGCCTGTCGGGTTGTCATCGTTAGGATACGATGTCTACTACGCCGTAGCTTCCGCTGATATTTTGGTTTGGCCCATGAAGGCACCTATGTAAGAACTTGGTCTAAAATGACCATTTATGTAAGACTTTTTATTCGGTACGGTAATGGATGTAAACTTTGTTATCCAATTCGGATTATGTGCAACGACAGACTGATCACGGGATCGTTGTGTTAAGCATAATCGGGTATTTCGGACAGCTAGTCCGGGGTCCCCACAGTATTATCGGCTAATATTTGAGCTACTGAACCAAACAACGTCACTCCATGGTGTAAATCATATTTTTTGCATATAGTACCGGTGTTCAAGCAGGCTTTGTAAAATATTGAGGCTGTGCAAATGTTCTTGCTGATGGTGTACTCTCTTTACCGATGCGCATAAGCAGCATCGTTTTTTGGTACCGATATGGTTGTGTAATGTATTTCTTGTTAATGAAAAATGGCTGTCAATCGAGGATTTCATTGTTCAGAAACGTTTCGCGTTCTCAAGAATTCAGATTGCATATACATTATGGAATTTTGATTTGACATAACCCATCTCTTCAAGCACTGATGATTTTGGTTGGACATGGTGACATGATTTTTGTTATATGGACACTATTAAAATTACCGTATCTTTGCCCTGTATATTTTACACCACATCTGTAGCACATGTAAGTAAAAAGGCACTGACGAAAAAAAAATACCATCAACAAAGAGTGGACAACATCTTACCAAAAATAATTTACAACACAAGATGTTTAGGTCAAGAAAACAAAAAAGAAGAGGAAACTGTACATGGTTTGTTGTATCAGGAAGGAGGAGAGGGGCTGCGCAGCACGATCTGCCCGTCCTCGTCCTTGTCGAACACCTGCTCTATGAGGTCGTCCCAGCTCACCCGTGGCTGCCTTGACCCCGACAATGGGAAGCTCTCGCTCCTCTCAGGACGTGTGCCACTGAAAGTACCATATGCCGAGGCCATGCCTGACACCGACAGTGTGGCAGCCCTGCGCAGCGCCGCCTTGTGCTCCTCCACGTGTTCCCTCTGCACCGTCTCGTCCCGCTCCATTTGCTGGTCCGATGGCACTGACATCTTATTCTCCTTCTCCAGCATCAGCTGTTCATGCGCATGGGCATATGAGCATTTCAAGAGATTACGACAAAGACATTACATGATGTGTACTACCTGTATCTGAAATTTGAACAGAGTTTCTACACCTCCCTAGATGCTTCAGCAAATCTTAGATTTTGACATACCTACACTCTACAAATACTCTAGACTCTTGCACAACTTGAATCAGGTGTTCGACTCTAGATGGCATGCACTGCTTGAAACAGCAAGTGCTAGATTGCATATTTGTAAGTTGCAGGGCATCAAAACTACAATTTGGTACAACAGGGACTTTATTTTGTTTTCCTTTATGAAACAGCAACAAAGCATAATTGTTTATGCACAAGCACAGGACTTACATCCAAAGCTTTCTGGCCTTCCCGCTCGATCCAAATAATGGCGTGATCCATCGTGGCGTTGCAGGAAAGAACTACATGCTCAAATCGGCCATCCACCGGTACAGCTGTTTTGACCACCGGTGGATATCTTCCACACCTGCGTGCATTCCACCAACGAAGTTTGTTTATTACAGTACTGGAAGTCTCCATTAGCAAAAAAGTAGAAATCTGACAGAAAATTTCTGAAGAAAGCAGCAGTATGTTAAATAGTTTTAGGCATTAATACAGTCTATGAGCCGTGTCGTCAATGGTCTCTGTAATGGGTGAACTATGTTCTTACAACATCAGCAGGCATATGTTATTTTGAAGGTTCTCATAGGATACCAGGGGATACAGACAAATAATTGACACCATTAGCATAATATCATCTCTAATTCTGAAATTAGTGAGAACCTCTGCCATTACCCATCAACCTTTTTCAAACACTGAGATGGTACATAGGATAGGAGTGTTATTTTTAGTGCTAATCTGCAACAATGTTATATCTCAGATCCCTAGAGTAGTTTTCTAGATCAACAATTAACAAAAGCGGGTACCTGAAACTTTTCCTTTCTACAATGTGATATATCCGACCTGGTGCATAGAGCCTCCTTGGATCTTTCAACAGAGCATCTTCTGGTATGCAGGTGTCCTTCAAACATCTCAAACATAGGAGACATGGCAGACTGCCCAAGAAGAGAAGATGGTCCAATTTTAATATTTCTTCAACCCATAAAGCTGGAAGAAAATAATCACATTGCATTCAACATACTCGATATCATAACATAGCTAGTACAGTAAACATAAACTGGAAATTAGAAAGAACAGATTAAACACCCCATCAACATGAAAAATGGTTATCTGCGGGTAAACTCTATTTTGTTCAGATAACAAGGCAAATGCCCCTATACTTGTTTGGAGAACTAAAATAGGCAACAGAGGTGACTAACTCAAGAATCAACTGATCAATGCACATCCAGTGCCTAGTTTTCCCTTGATACAGCTATGGCTTGCCATTGGCTTATGAATGTTCGATTGAAGTAAAAGGGACACAAAGTCATTGTTCAAAGATAGTTAGCGACCTAGCAAATAGAAGACTATGACAAGATATGAACAAAAGAAGCAGCGGTGGTAATGTAAGGGGAAATGTGAAAGCACCGGCTGGCTACTAGAATAACATATAGGAGTATGAAAAGTTGTGTGTGCTACTAGAATCATACTCACTAGCAGTAGTAAAAAGGAACATATGGCATGATCATACCAGAGAAGCGACTTGAAAATATCTTCTAATGGAGTAGCCGTCCGAGGCAAGAAATCATCCTGTCATTAACAAGATCATATGAATTTCAGCCTAAACATATATTATTTCTATATTCAAACAAATCAAAGTTCCATCTCAGAAGTAGAACAGGTATGATATCTAACTGACAGTAGTAGAACTTGACGAAATTCAGACAGACAGACTGAATCTTGCGCAGCAGAAGCATAGAGTGGTTCTCACTTGTAGCACGACGGAGTTTATGACATCTGCGTATCTGACGGCGAGGTTGAGCGACATGCACCTGGCGGGGGCCACGGCGTAGCACCTGGTCCTTCCCCTCTCCACTACCCCGAGCTTGTCCAGGTTGAGCACGACGACCATGGTGAGCATGGCGGCGACGCCGGCCCCGAGAGAGTGGCCCGTGAAGGTGAGCGTGTAGTCTGGGTACCGGTCGAGCAGGTCCCGGAGCAGGTCGCACTCCCTGTCGAGCACCCAGCCGGCGGCGCGGAGGAGGCCGTTGTGGACGTATCCGCCGTCGAAGCGGCGCTTGCCGAGGCGGTTGTCGAGGAGCAGCGCGTAGTCGGACTCGCGGCCGAGATTGAGGCCCCGGAGCGCGAGCACGATGTCGGCGTGCGCGTGGTCGAGGTAGACGAGGTAGGGCGTGACCCGGCCCCGCGTGTCGGCGTAGGTGCGGCGGCGGACGATGTTGGCCGGGTCGATCTCGGAGAAGAGCGGGGCGGAGGTGGATGGGTCGTCGTAGTTGGCCATGATGATGCGGCACATGCGGGGCACGGGGGCGAAGTCGGCGGCGGCGGCGTGGCCCCAGGTGGCGCTGTCGCGGTCGCCGGTGTGGAGGCAGCGCTTGACCGCCCAGCGCGCGCAGCCCAGGCAGTAGACGCACTCCAGAAGCGGCAGCCCGCACGCCAGCGACATGCGGCCGCCGCTAGCCGGCCAGGACCAGCGGCTGCCGGGCCGGGGGATTTCGTCGAGCAGGTGGCGGGCGAGCTAGCGCGCCGCCGAGGGCGGATATTCTGATCGGATCCGAGTTGTAGTGGGATCGAGTAACAGCGTGAGAGATCTTGTTGGATCAGCAGAAGAAATAGTCCATGCGAATCGGTTGAATTATAGAATATAAATGAATCTGGAGACCAGCTGCAGAGTGCAGATGCAGACGGCCAGATCATGAGGAACAGAGCGACAGATGGAAGAAGAAGAGGAGGGCGAAAAAGACAGTGACTGACAAAACAATGTGTATGACAAGCACGTGCAAATATTATAATCTTGATTAATTAATTAACACCAACCTTCAAACCTATAGACACGACCACAAAAGAATCATATAGTATCCTTGTTAAAAAAAGCATCGAAATTTGAAAAAATCAACCGGCACTGGTTTCGATTCTCTTGTCCGACATTTAATTTGATCTATGGTTAGACCAAGTACACCCAGCCGCTGACTATAAATTAGTGACATGTCATCGGTAGCTAATCTGATAACCAACTTATTAGATTTAAGTATATACTCCCTCCATTTCGAATATAAGATGTTTTAGATTTTGTTCACATACACATGTATACAAATGTATCTAGACATATTTCATATAAGTATATGTTCACTCATTTGTATATGTATGTAGACATCATGTGTAACATCTAAAAATATCTTACATCATGTATGTATATGTTCACTCGTTTCTAACATCATGTGTAGGGGTTAGAAACAGAGGGAGTATTCATTAGTACATGACCTAAATTACACTCTCACGACGTGTTAAGCATGTGTTGTAGCCGATTCTTATCCTACAACCCGCTTTCATTCTCTCTCCACGTCTTTCTCCTCCAACTCAGTAAAAATATATATTTTAATTCCTTATAGCTTGCTTATATCACTTTATTATACTTGCTCTAAGACTGCTTGCATGACAAGGATAGTAGAGGTGCAACTACCTCCCCATCATCAGGGGCGGAGACAAATAATTGGAGTGGGGGCAATTTTAGTATAAATTCACATAATTTAAACATTTTTTCATTTAAATACGAACAAATCTTATTAGATTCAAAAACTTTGAGTGGGGGCCTTGGCCCCACTAGGCCATACCTAGGTCCGCCCCTGCCATCATTTATTGATTACAAACCCCTACAAGTTCTTCTCCACCATATTAGCTTTATTTCTATGGTTTAACTTTTCTCCAAAAGGGGTAGCTTTATTTCTGTGGTTTAACTTTTCTCCAAAAGGGGTACTCCCCTTTTCATTAATAAGTTAATAGAAATAAAAGATCCAGTTTGCTAACCAGTTCCGTGGATTGAGTATTAATTGTCATAAGGACTTCGTGGCGCCTATCGATGTAACGGCTTAAGAGGCTTGGTTTTTAGCATGTAGGCCGCAAAGTTTGTGTCATGGAATGGGAAACAATGTGAGCATGGTGGGCTAAAGGGTATTGATCTATGCAGCACGTCCTCGCATTACAAACCTATCTACCACGTGGCATCCATAGACATTCCGAAGGAGGACGCATTCCTTCATGGGATGTGACAAGGTCACACGAGGGAAAATGTAAAGTAAACGGTGGGCGGTGGGCTTGGTATTTTGCACCTCTATCTTGGTGCTGGGTAGGTTTTTGTTCGGAGTAGTATAGATTTTCTTACACACTTATTTTATTAATTTCTTGACCAATGAAAATGATAATGTTTTGCCTTATTTAGAAGAAAACGAATAATTTCTAGATAATTAAGTTTCGCGCTGTTATGCGACAGGGCTATCGTGAGTTTTTTTTCTTACACTCAGAGCATAAAATGGTGCCTCTAATACCCTGTTGCACAATTTTCAGCACCACATAAAATGTTTTCCTTTAGCAAATTTCGCGCGGTGAAGATATAGTTGGCCTTCTGAAAAAGGTCGAACCTGCATACCATCTAGTGCAAGTAGGAACCACCATTCTTGGAGCTTGGACGTCTCTGTTTTTGCAACCGCTAGTCAACTAGTGTGAAACATTGGATACAACTAGGGTGATAGGAGCACCTGATCTGGAGTGTGCCTAGCCATGAAGTCCTTTTCCTGACGAGTGAGACAAGCAGATGGCACACCTGACCTACTAGCAGACAACACAACGCAACGGGGATCTAGCAAGCTCTCCGACAATCGCAGGCTCGCAGCGGTCCCTCCAATCAATAAATCGGACTCGCTGTCTATCTGGTGGTGGTTCCCTCTAAGAATACTCGCGGATGAATTAGCCTCCCCGAGCCAATTCTGGATGGATGCAGCTCCATTTTGCCCGCATTCCCTACACAATTAAATCTTGCCCCTTTCATTTCTTGAACCATGTAGTATCATGTATGGTATTCGCATGATAAAAAAGTAAATACAATAGTGTACTTGCAAGTGCCGGGACATATGGCATGAATTGCTGTTAAAAAAAAATACTTAAGCAACACCGAGTTCTTTCTCAGGTTTCAGTTGGTCCTGAATGCTCCCACTTTTAGCAAAAAAATTATGGGTTAATAATACTTTTCAATAATTTGTGGAAACACCTCTTTACAATGGTGAGTAAAATATATTATGAGAGGATAGGTGGGTGAATGATTCAACTCTTGCTACTCAATTTCGTTAGATCAACCTCTTCCTACTCAATTCCCGCTTCTCTAACACCGGAGTAAGATGGACACTACTCCGGGGATAGCCTGCACACTCCGCGTCGAAGCACGAGCCCTAGAAACCAGCGTCGCCGAGTCACGGGTGGCTTTAACCACCACCACCACCCGTGTCGCTTAGGGTTTGTCTAGACGACACCCACCAGCAACGTCAGGGGGATTTTTTTTTGTTGAGAATATCAGGGGGTGGGTTAGACAGCTAGGGTCGACGGCAACCAGCGGGGGCTGCCCTGGTGCGGCCCACGGGGCTGCATGGGAGTGAGATGGGCTAGAGCTCGGGCTCAAAGGTGGTGGACTTTGGGAGAGGTGGAGAGGATATGCCCCTTGTTGTGGAGGAGGTGTGAGATGAAGCGGCGGGGAGCTCCTTACCACCTTATTATGCAAATAAAAATAATAGCAAGCGCACCATTTATCGGATGTAGAAAAAACAAGTAAGGGACTAAGGATTGTCTATATCATAACTACTCACTCCGTCCGGAAAAGAATATCGTTAAAATGATCTATCTAAACATATTTTAGTGCTAGATGAATCCATCTTAGTGACATCCTTTGCCGAACGGAGGAAGCAGCACGAATGAGTTCAACTGAATAGTGCTAGGAAATTACATACTATATTTGTATCCACGCATCATTCTACAACGCTAGTTTAAGCATTAATCTCTCCTATCTAAAAGAAAAATTTCGTCCTCTCGTACGTCAAGATTTTCGTCCTCGTCCACCACCAACGTCGCCCCTCGTGTGGGGGCCAAAGCCCAGCAAATCTTGCCCCAGACACCAGGCCACGCATCTCTTGCGCCTGCTAGGGTTTCCGCACGCTCCCTCACTGCCCATCCGCCATCCCTCCTCTCACGTACGGCGCCACCGTTCGTGAGCTTTCCTTGATCCCGCTGCCGCCGGCGCCACCGCCAGCCCCACCCTCGCCTCCTCTCCCTCCCCATCTGTGCGGTCGCTGCACGCGGCCCTGCCCTCTGTATTCTAACGTCGGGTGGAGTCTCTTGGAGGAGCTCATCCCGGACTGGCGAGGAGGAGCTGTCCAGGGCTTTGGATTTGGCGAGGAGGAGCTCATCCTGTACGGCTGGACTGGATGTGGGATGGGTGACTCCAACGTGTCTCCCGGTTCAGCCGCGGCGCGCCGGTCGGCGAGGGGCGATGACGGCGACCACGCGCTCAATTCGTTGGACGACCGGCAAACAAACTGAGCACGCGGGAGCAGGTGCCTGAGCATGTCCTTACCGCAGCAGCAGCAACATGCATATCATCTTCCTTGGTGAGTCCTCGTACTTTCTCTCTATCACCCCATGAGCATCGCCTCCTCCTGGATCCTCTCAAATCTCTCTCTTCCTAGCATCGGCTCCCTCCCTCCCATAGGCCCCCTCTCCATTAACGTCGTGGGATGTTTTGTGCTTAGAGTTCAGGTTGCATACTTTGATTTGCTGTGCTGACAAGGCCCAATATGGGTGAAGAAAATGAGACATACGCTATCCAAGGTTAGCTTGCCTCTGTCTATTCCTCACTGGTATGGTCTTTACGGCCTCAAGTAGTATACTGATGAGAACAGTCTACACAAATTTTCAGGATCAGAAGTCCTCGATAGCATGTCTTGAAAAATAAATTGGATTTCTTTCCTTCTTTGAAATTTTAACCAACAAGATGGAGTTCACCACATTGAGTAGGCATATGTCTGTATATGACCATAACCAGGTCATCTTTCAGGGCTCTCAATAGTGAAATAATGAAATAACTATGTCTCTTGGTTTGTACATAGTTCCCTGACCAACCATGCTTCTGTACAGAATATTTGCCTGAAACCATCTTCCACTGGTGGTGATGCTCCAAGCGGAGAACAACAGAGGTCCACAATGGAGATGTCACGTGCTTGAGGCCACAAAGAGTGTAAGGGCTATACAGACACCAGAAAGATAGCGGTGGCATGTCGTTCAACGTATGATCATATTTGGGTTGAGAGCTCCCCTTCCTGGTATGTCCACAATTATTTCTTCCTGGGGAATTGGTGGTAGACATAAAAAAATATTTGCCAAGGGATATTTAGAGAGATGCTTCACATGAAGTACTGGGTCTAGAAAAGGAATGGTGAATGCCTACGGGAACGATGGCCAATTTTTCATTTAGGTCATTTATTTTTCATTGTATGACTGATTAACATTGCGTTGTTCTCCTTAAGCACTAGCATTATTATTTTTTGTTCAGGATCACGGTTACCTCTCCAGCCTGTGTATTAGGACACATCACAGTATTTGTTTTGATGCTTAGTTTTGATTACGGTTCATTATGACATATTCTGTACGTAGTTTTGATGCTTCTTTTGCATATCATTTGGTGTAATTTTGCTTGCATTGGACCGATGCCCTCGAGAAATGCTACCGAAAACAGTCCGGAAAGATCACTTGTCTACCCAAGCCGCAGTATTCAAAGAAAGTGAAACTGGAGAAGAGATTGATGTTCCAACTCTTGACTAGGTTGGTGGTTGATCCATTGCTCTGCTCTTCAACCGATGTGTCTTAAAGCAACGGTTGTTTAATTGGTAGTTGTTGAACAGATGGCAAAAAACATGCCCTATTCCAAAGTTAATCCAAACAATTACTCACTTTTGTCCCTTCGACAAAATAGTTTCTACTTTCCCGTGCCTCTCTGATAACTTCATTTCAGATATTTATTTATGCAATACTGAATGCTTTTCTTTCAGAGTTGTGGAGAGTATTTACTCATTGTGCTTCAGGTCATATTGCTTATTGCATCGATTACATTATATGCCCTTGATCTCAGTCCTGTTCACTTTCATCTGTAGTGCTGTCACTTGCCATCAATTTGTTGATAATTATGACACGGTTTGCTTTTTCCCACCACCTTATCTTAATTATAGCGATGCATTTCAGTTGTAGCACTTGCACAAGGGGTTGAATTTTAGATGGTTTGTGCTTCCTGGTTTGTAGGCCAGGAAGTCGTGAAGCTTTATTATAAGCTACTTCACTTTGGACGAGAAAATGCAGTTAGTCAAGGCCAATTTTAGAGTTCAGATCCAACTTGTACGGTATATGTGTACAAAGTTCTAGAAATCTGTTAGAAGTAGGGAGTAGGGATGTGATGCCTTCCCAGTCAATGAATGCACTTCCTTATCATAATCTGTAAGGCTTAACCATAAGAAACAATCATGATAGCCCAGTTCTATGTTTTCATACAGAAGTTGATGACAAGTTCACCGCAACGTCTGAGAGGCGGCATAAGCAGGAGCACAAGATTCGAGTAGGCGACCAGCGCCATGGAGAGTAGTTTCGAGTAATCAAAAAAAAAAAAGATTCGAGTAGGCGACCAGCGCCATGGAGAGGAGTTTCAGGAAGCATGGAACGGGTCTCTTCAATGATGGTTTTGGATGCAAGCGATAGGCCGACGTCGTTGTCGAGTCTGCCAGTATGATGGAGGCAGTCGGACTGATGGCAGCGTGAAGAGACTCGGAAGGTCCGTCGCATTAGGATCCTAGACTGCTGAAGAGCTTTCAATCACCAACGGAAAGAAATAAATCACGTGTAAAGATTTGTGCATTTCTCTAAGTTGTGTATGCTGGAGAAAACAATTAGATTTGAACAAGATGCTTATAAGATGTCCTCACCAGCTTGCACTTGATGTTTTTGAAATATATCTGATCAGGAATATATGTTAATTTGTGCACAGTGAAGGTTAAATATCCGGTGAAGGTTAAAACTGCATGGTGTACATGACACATCTTTGTCTCCCAAAAAGATGTACTTCAACTTTGAAATATTGATTTCGTGTCGATTAGATCCAAAACCAGTTCGGCTCAATAAAGATTTAATTGTTATATCTATGTTTGTGTATCTTGATAATTGATTTTTTCGGGAGTTACATGTCATGTCTTTAAATTTATAAATTGATGTGGATTCCTAGGTAAAGGCTTAGTGTAGCCAGTGTTGGAGCACATGCTTAAACCGGTTTCACGCATTTACATCCAAATTCCTCCCACAATGATTCATATGTCTTCTTGTTCTTTCTCTACTCACATGTCTTCGTTGGCACATCGTGTTGTGCACATGCTGACACTAGCTGGTTTTTATGACATGTCGCATTGAAATTGGCCGGTTTCTGATTAAGCCTCCACAATTCTGTTTTTTTTTCACCCGTTGCAACGCACGGACATTTACCTAGTGTTTTACAATTTCAAGTTCCGTTGCATTGTATCCAAGGCTCCAAGCTAGTTGAATCGTAAAAGAAACCCCGCAAAAAAAAAAAAATCGCAAAAGAAAAACATTTCTACACCATTCTCACTCCAGTCTCACAGGTCACAGCTCCACTCGTCCGCCCGTGAAGTAGAAACGTGACTCGTTCGTTCCCCACCTGTGTCCTCTAGTTCTCGGCGGCGCCTTCCAGCTCTCCACTCCGACGAGGTGACCAGCCGCCACAGACCACCGAATCTACACGAGAGAGGAGAACACCCTGACCAACGAGCCGGAATGGCCAGCCGCCGCAGCAAGCGCCTCCATCCCCAAATAGTACAAGCCAGTGAGGACGGCGCCGGAATGGCACCCCGCCGCAGCCCGCGCCTGCATTCCCGAGTCCAGGCGAGCGAGGATGGCGCCGGAGTAGTCGCCTGCCGTCAAAGCCCGCGCCTTCATCCCCAGATCCACGCGGGTGAGGATGTCACCCGCCGCCGCACCTCGCCGGAGGCATCGGCCTCCCTGCCGGACGACGATGATATGCTGCGGGAGATCCTCGTCCGTCTCCCGCCTCGGCCCTCCTCCCTCCCGCGCGCCTCCGCGGTCTGCAAGCGCTGGCGGCGCATCGTCGGCGACCCCAGGTTCCACCGCCAGTTCTACGCGCACCACGGCAAGCCGCCCCACCTCGGCGCCTTCCAGTCGACCGACCAGGGTATCGTGTTCATCCCCACCCTTGATCGTCCTGACGGCATCCCTCCGGTGCGCATCTCCCTTGGACTTGGACGCCGCAACAACCGCGGCGACTATGAGCTGCTCAATTGCCGCCATGGTCTTGTCCTCGTCCAAGACCGGGTGCGCGAAGAGGTCCTTGTGTGTGACCCCATCGCCAGAGAGCAGCGCTGCGTGGCCATTCCACCGGAGCTCAGGAGGATGTCCCTCGGCGGGGCCGTGCTCTGCGCTGCCGCCGACCTTGGCCACGTGCACGGCGGCTGCCACTTGAGCCTCTTCAAGGTGGTCTTGGTGTCCAAGAGGACCAAGAGCACAAGGGATGGTCGATACCTCGCCTGTGTTTATTCCTCCCAGACTGGCCTATGGGGCAATCTCATCTCATTAGCCGCTCCATCTGCTACATCTGAGCTTAATGATGTCAATGATGTCAGTGCGACCCTTGTTGGCAATGCACTCTACTGGTTGTGCATTTATGATGACATACTTAAGTTTGATTTGGATGAGCACAGCCTGACTGTGATCGGGGACCTCCTGTTATATGTGGATTCCACTACGGCCGTAGGATCATCCAGGCTGAGGATGGCGCTCTTAGCTTCGCTGTATTGCCTTACCCTTGCTTCCAAATGTGGAAGATGAACGTTAATGGTCATGGTGTTGCCACATGGATGCTCTGGAAGATCATCAAAATTGACATTTTTCAGCTCAGTTCTCCGTTTGAGAGAATGTTTGTAGAGCTGCTAGGGTATGATGAAGATGATGTTGTATTTTTAAGGTATAGTGGCAGTGTCCGCATGGTTCAACTTAAATGCATGCAGTCCAGGAAACTCAATAAAATCCATTGTAATGGGGGTCGCTATTTTCCTTTCAAGAGTTTCTTTACACCAGGTGATTGCTCAATCTTAGTCCTTAATCCTTATATTGTAGGTGTAGCCTAATTTAGTTACGCTTGTTACATTATTGCTCGCTCGAATACCTTCTCTCTAATTTTAGGCGCTTAGTAACAACTTCAACTTACCAAGTGCCCCTTTGCTAGATAAACCAACCCATAGTCGTATCCTTAGTATATATTATCATTAAATATTGCTGTCATCATTATCCTTATATACAACATTTAATTTCAAATGAGTAACACAGTTGGCACGTTTGGAACCTCAAAGCTAGTTATATTCTTCCATCCCAGCGTGTGCATCGGTTTTGATCTTGTTATCAATCTTTAAATCATACGAGTTTATTTTGTTGAGTCCATACTTTATGAATAAATGTGTTTTTGGTCACTTGATGATGACCTGTTTTGTAGGTGACTAGTACATTTGTAGCGGATAAATTTCTTGTCTGTCAGTCTCCACTTATTTAGAGTGAATACCCAAGGTCACTTTTGTTGTTAGATTTCATTTGTTTTGTCGTATTTTAATGATTTATGCTTGACATGACACATGATGAGTTTACATGAGATAGATTATATACCCTGTCTTGGTTCTTATCAGACAAAATTTCTAATGATTAAATATCTAATTATACTGCTCTCAGGAATATTCGTTGCATTTTACAACACTACAACATATGTGTATATTTGTTTGTCTATTGCTAGTTATAGTATCAAGAGCGAGCTATAAATCATCTATACAAAGTGAGTTTCTTTGCTCAAGTTATATGTCAGCCCATCCGTGTAATTGACTCACTATTGCCTTCTCTTATGTGTTTGTCTTTTCCTCGAAACTGTTATTAAATTGCCTGACCTCTTCCATGAAGCTAGGCACAGCCATTGCTGGTGGATTTAATGGAGCTGAAATGTTGCTCCTAGGATGACTATCTGGTTTGATGTGGTAATGTGCTGAAATAGTTCAACAGGTCAGAATATCTTGTTGATGTAGTTTGTGAGATTCAGATTCTAGACTATTTGATTTTTTATATGGAAAAATATATTTCTGCAAACACGGGTAGATAGCATACCCCACAAGGCCATGAACTACTTTCCATTTGGCCACAGCCCACAGGGATTTACTCATGTAAATAACATGGATATAATTAAAATTATAGTGATGCCGCTCCTTTTTAGACTAAGTGATATCTAGACGATCGAAATGTTGAATACGATGCTGCTGTTAAAATTACTTGTGAGTGCTTGTTTGGACATGCCTAGAGTTTTCCCTTGGTTTACCGTTTCATACTAGTCTGTAAGCTCAAAGCAACATATATTGCGCCCTTTGTTTTTGGCTTCTGTTTGTGCAAAAACCAGCTTGGGAGCCCCGGTGGTAGAAGCCTTAACAAAATTAGTAGCTCATTTTGTTACCAATTTATTACAAAAAGTTATAGTACCAAAATGCTTCTAGGATTTATTTTGTTGTCATCAGCATTTCTAGGAGATTTCGGCAAGGATAGGATATGTTACAGAGCTCTTTTTTTAATGTTGATGAACTGATAACAAGTTTGTTCCTCCAGGTGAAGGGATGGCTGCTGCATTTGTCGCTGAGTCTGGCAGTGTGGTCGGCAGTGTTATCAGAAGAAAACTCACCGTGTCGTTATCTGGCTTAATCTCTAATATGTAGCAAGATGGTTTGGAATACCTAATCCGGGGAATTTCTGCTTCTGGTTGTATCTTTGGTTTTGTTGCGTGGCAGCTCCTCTCATCAGGCTTGGAAGTTAGTTTCAGGCGCAAGAACCATATAAAGTTATAAACCTTTATATTTCTGTGCGTTTTTACCAGCCGTGACTTGAAAAGCATGTCATAGCAGCGGGTCTGATGTGGTCGTGATCAATCCAGTGCTCTCTTTTTGTTAGTTCCTTGAGAATGCCAGGACATTGCTCTCTCGTATTTGGATTAGTACAAAGCTAGCCAGATCGTGCTATATAAACTGCATCCGTTCGTTTGATCCGAGATCGTCTATCTGACGGCTGCTGAAGGCGGGTACAGTCTACAGGTCCTTACATGACTGTACAGATTGGGACGCAGAGGAAGAAATTCTTTGCCCTGAGAGAGAGCTTCTAGTAGTATGCAATGGTTCATACTCACCATGGTCGTGCTGCTTAACCTGGACAAGCTCGGTATCGTGGAGAGGGGAAGGATTTTGTACTGCCAGGCCGTTCATCCTGTTTATAGAAGTGAGATTCGTGGAGGAATTCAGAGTTTCCAACTGGGCATGCTACTTAATTTGCTGCCGTGTTGGATCCGAGGCAACGGAGAAAAAAAACCATTTTCATGTCTGTAGATATATATATATATGTGATTGAAGAAAAAACATCGTCATGGTTTAGACATCACAGCAAGAGCAACTCAAATTAATTAATCCCGGTGAGGCCAAGGCAATTCATACACAAACCACACTTTGACAGGCCAGGAAATCCATCTAGAGCTCATCGTCTGTCTCCAGGCATGGTCTTATGGAGGAGAAGAAGTAGGCTGGGAGTTTACTCGGAGGGTGGAGAGGCCGGTGACGGCGGGGTCCCTGAGCTGCCGGAGCTGCCGCGTGCCCCGCCTGATGAGGCACTCGACGTAGGCGAAGTCCCTGCGGTCGACGGCACGCGCCTTGTCCCGGAACTCCGCCGACACGACGGCCTCCATCCGGCGGCGCTCCTCCGGGTCAGCCCGCTGCCGTGCCGCCCGGAGGAACCCCCTGTACAGCGCCGCCCGGAGGAACCCCCTGTACAGCGCCAGGGCCTGCCTCTGGATGCCCGACAGCTTCGGCCGGGGCGCCATCGTGAGCTAGGGGTCGCTCGGGGTGGACGAAAGGCGGCGGATTACCTCGCCGGCGAGAGGGAGAGATTGGTGATCGGCAGAGACGACGGTGGCTTCGGCTCTCCTCGGTGTATATCGCTACACGTGAACGGAACGAATATAGCAGCGGTAATGTTACTTGGGCTTGGGCCGGACGTCAGGACGCGGCCCACCTCTTCGTACTCGGACGCCACCCAGATGGAGTTTCTCGGCCTCTCTGGATCTAATCTGGAGTTAGTTTGCTTCAGATTCGCAATGGTGATTTATATTTTTTTCTGTCATAAATAGATGGATGGGCAAGCAAACAAAGTTAGCGAGGCAGCGAGAAAGTACATCCGGGAATCCCCAGCCAGGACCGATGATTCATTAACGTTAGCGAGCCAGTTTCCCTGATTGTACAACACACAATCCCCAGGTTTACAGGTACTACACACACACGCGGCAGCAATGGTGCGTCTCCGGCCTTGGTTATTACAGCAGGAAGAACTGCGAGTAGAGGAGCTCGCGGACCTTGTAGTAGTCCGCGCACAGTGGGCCCTCGATCACGATCTGCTGCGAACCCGTGCTGCCCTGCAATACAATGCAATGCGCCATCATCACGCGAGTGGCATAGATTGGATATACTTCCCATGGTAACTCCAAAAACACGCTCCATCTAGCTAGAGTTTCTTAGGGTGTGTTCGGTTTGAGAATGGAGTGGAATGAAATGGAACCGTTCCACACCCAGACCTCATTCTTGTGTTCGGTTCTGGAATGGAACGGAACGAGGTGGTTCCCAGGAAGGGAATATTCCCTCTAGATGCGGAATGCACTCGTCCGGCCAAATCGGCCGGACCAAGTGGAACGGCTGTCTGTCTCTCTCTATTTTAATCAAGTTTAGGTAATAATTAATCAAGTTTAGGTATAAAAGACAAAGCTTTTGCCTCGTTTCTAAAAAATCAAGTTTAGGTATAATTAATCAAGTTTTAATGTCTCTCTAATTTATTCCCTTAAAGATTTGGCGAAAACAAGGTGTGACCTGTCCAGGTTGCACCTGCTAAATGTATGGCAGTTCGAGTGGGCTGGTTGGTTACCTTTTGGTTGGCGTCGCCGATCTTGCGCACCGTGATGTACTCGCCGCACCGCAGAGCACCCCCAGCAAACTCGACCTGAGAGGAGCTGCCTTATCAGCACCACTAAATTTTGGTGGTTTCACAGTACATATAACCAGAGATTTTGGTTTGATGCAGCTACTAAAACAAAAACGTGAAGGATGGGATGACCAAGGGACGCAATATCATGGATCCATCGAGAAAAGGGGCCTACCTGTAAGCCTTTGTTTGCTAGGAACTGCTTGAAGTCGGCCAGTTTCAGGTCACCAACAAGAACCGACTTGTGGGGTGACGGAGTTGACGAGGGAGGTAGCAAGGTGAGCTTCTCATCCAATTTCCCGACTTCTGCATCGACCCACGCGATTTCATGCTCACCCAACTGCACACAGCGCTTACACAAAAACCCTTAGTGGAGTAAAAACTCAAATTTATATCATGGCATAATCTCCACATCAAGATGACTTCAGTATCAGCAAAAAGATAAAATAAGATAACACCGAGGAAATCAAATATAGCTCGTACCTTCTTAGAAATGACATTGCTCATCAACTTCTCTGAAAGTTGCACCTGAAAATTCATAATAGCACATAAATTGTAAGATTAGCAATTCTCTGTGTGTGTGTGTGTGTGTGTGATTGGTTGCAAAGTTATGTTAGTCTCCATGCTTAAGTAAACAATGGCATGCACAAAAATGTTCCTGTTGCTGCTTAGTATTGAGCGTCATGATGGTGCAGGGGACTTCAGTAATAGGTAATGCCGATTATTAACTAATTTGGTGTATCGCGATGGTGCGTGCAGTGACTTCAGATACAAGAGTTAATACACCAGAAACTGAGGGTGGCCTTACTTTCCTGATCTCCTAAGTATACTACGAAAGAGTTTTGTCAGTTAACAAACTAACCTTGTAAGCACACAAATCTGATGTTACATCAATCGTTTCTTCTATCTGAGGAGCATAAACATGCAAGTCAGAGTTCTTTGCACAATGCATCTTCAAATGTTCAGTAGCTTCTGCTGATCCATGCACCAAAACCTGGAAAAATATGAGAAGTGGTTCAGGATGCGCTACATATTTTCGCAAACAGGTCAGTGATTTCACACATGGTAGATCAAAACAAGAATAATCAGAGTAATTATCTACACAAACTCTATGGTTGCATGTCCACTTTCAAGTGGATAAATATGCCTATGTTAGTTTCACAAACTAGCTTCTGATACAATAATGCAAGTGCTTCAGAACATAGGCTTGGAGAGAATTTTGAACTATCATTAACTATGAAAAGGGTAAAAACATGGCAAAACAGAGATACCCAAAAGGGAGCAAATAAGTCAAGACTTTAAATCAAAGCCAGGCATACTATAAGATACAGTATTCCAACAAATGGCACATACAAGTTTCAGTGGGGCCACATGAGCAATAACTGATTTTACGGAATGACCATCGGACCGACCCTCAAAGTCCATATATGCCAGTGAGCACTTCACTTGCACCTGAAAAATGCCAAATATGCGTAAACAGATATAAAAGTTCAATCTGGATAGATGTACAGCTATCACTTCAATATAGATGCAGAGACTAAATAAAAGAGACAGAAAAGAGCTTACAGTCATCTCGTTTGAAATAACTTTTGATGGTGCTGAATCAAGAAGCAGGCGTGCTGAGCCCTCATCAAGCTTACCATCCATACCATCTCCAGCACCCTGAAGGAAAACATGTGCTTAATAACCTAGAGTATATGTAACTATGTAAGACCATTTTTCCTTCAGTAAAACAAATAAGCACCCTTGAAGATGTCAAGGAAGTTCCATGTGTTTTCAACTTATCAATTAAAGCTTTCAGTATAGAAAACACAGAGTGTCCAAAGAGATGACGACTGCAACATAATGATCATATGTGACAGGCATGCCACTAAGTAACAATGGACTAAAACACATGCGTAGTAGTCAAAAGGAACAGCAGGTGCATAAGCGAACTTACGAGCATCAAATTATTATCCATTTCATCTTGTTTCATCATATAATCATCAGGATTGATAACCTCGCCGAAGTCATCCCAGTCAGCAGTATTTTCAAAGAAAGGAAACATTGGAGCGATGCTGGTCGCAGGAGGGACAAATCCATCAATTAGAATATCCACATTCCCGCCAATATGTGAGCTAGCTGATGGAATCAGAAAGTGAAGAAGGGCAGTTAACTGGAGTACACGATATTACATCAGAATCAGATAGTACAAGACTTTAAATACAAGATATGTTTGGGGAAAATAGATGGAACAACAGATATGTTACCAATGACTTGCTTTCTCAGTATAATCAAGAATGAAACTGGAATATTGAACTACATCAGGTCAACACACAAGACGAGCAGAAAAGGAACAAAAGTAGAATAGTAAAAGCAGGGTCAGAGACAGTCTTTAGAAGCAGTAGAATGGTTTATAAGGAGACACATAATATTTAGAGTTTAGAACTGTACTATGCAATTGCAAATGTGACATGATCAGATAAAAACAGCCCATGTATGTTCCGCAAAACTATGTAGCCCATCTTGTACCATTGGATAATTTACGAGACAAACTTGCATCAACGACCATGGGATCGGAAGCCTTTGCATTCGGTCCATGAGAAGCCTTTAGTTCCTCCTCCTTGCTGAGGCTGGCCTTTACTGCTTCTTCCTTTTTTATCCGTTCTTGTTCCTCTTCATAAGCTTTCAGCTCATCACCAACTAAAGGAATTCGCTTGCTCATAGTGACCTTTACAGCTTTGGGGGGTGGATCCACTTGAAGCATGCGAGCAAGTGTCCCAAACTGGAAGAGGAATATTTCGTAATCAGAAAACATAGACATCATGCTATAGAATTCTGCTACTAAATCAAAATAAGGAAGACATCTGATCACTATTTTCAGTCAAATCTATGGAACATGGAGGCAGAGATCATGGCAAATTTCACAAAAGTGAGGCTTTATAAACCCTCTTTCCTTTACTTTTTTTCACCAGTAATAAAAGATCAATTCAGCAATTAATTCATTAAAGCACATCTGACACGTGCTCTTTTGGGTTTAAACAACAAAGATAGATCTGTTAAAAATAAGTGTGAACAAGTCTTCTAGAGATATTTGAAGGTGGCAAGCTACTGAAAATATGCAAAGACTGAAGAAAAGCGTGATCCATTTGGAGAGGCTGCACACATGGATGTACCTGTCCCTTCTCGGTAAAAAGCACTAGATTTTTTGCTTCGTTTGCCATCTCAACAAATAAGTCATGAGAAAAGCCAACTTCCAAACTTGCCATGGACGCTAGAACCACCTGTTAAATATTTGTTAACTCCAAGGTACAAAGTATGGTGAACATATTATATATATTTGTTACTCTAACCTTTGGAGCATCTCCCAATTTCTCCAGCTCTTCTTTGTTAATTATCAGTGAGACATATCTGCAACGTCGAAAGGACAGGTGTTATTAACAAAAAACGAAAGAATCAGACGAACAGTTGGACATAACCTACAAAACATATTTACAATGACTCTGATAATAGTATTCTAAGAACAGATCAACTCAAATGTCGCAATATATGTGTTACTCCACGAGTCATTGAGGTGAAGCATGTTCATCATAGCAAATGATATACCTTAATAAAAAGGCATTATCTCTAGTGTGCTCAAAAGACTTTGAGATCGAATCACTCATCCACTCAAGAAAACTCTTGACAAAATCAACAGTACTCGTAGAAACATTTGTCAGAAAGTAGATAGGATAGCCCAAATGCCGTTGAGCCCAGTACTGTAATGCATGAAGATAAGAGGTTAGCATATCATTAGTGTGACAGGATAAAGTGTAGAGTGATAATAAAATCCCATTTTTACCTGCTCCATTATTAGAAGAAGTTCTAGCACTCTACCAGCTGTATCAACAGGCAGTAACACGCTACCACCACTTGATAGAACTTTCACCATTGAATCTGCATAAAACAGGGTGACACTTCAACCAAGAGATTTTGACACATAATGCAAGTAATATAACCTGCAAACAAGTAATGATTTGGTAACTAGAGCAGTGCTGTACCAATGAAATCTTGATCCTGCTGCCTTTTGTAGACCTGATTGTTCAAGGCATTGTAAGCATCAGTAATCAGAACAGCTGGCCGTACAAAAGATCCAAGGGCAGTACCATTCAAATGCCTGAAAAGACACACTGATGTTAGTTATTTAAGCTAAAGAGTATAAAATCTGTATAGGGCAAACACAACAGAGGATATAACCTCTCTTTTCGGTGGTTGAAGTCGACAGCATAGACGACATCCTCCCCATCTTTTGTTATCTTCCATACTGTACCCCCCAAAAGATGCCCAGACACATGCGGCGTAATAACTATTCCTTCACCTTTATCTGCTGAGAAATGGTTACTTAGGGAACCAGACTAAGCATACCAAAATGGTGTAAGTGAACATGATCTCACTGACCGTTAAGAAGGTGATTTTGTGAGTATTTCAGTCTCACAACATTCTGGAATGCAGCATCGATATCATCCAAGGTAAACAAGTCAAAGTCTCCAACTTGCTGCCAAAGAGACATACAAAATTGGTAAAAGTTCTCCACGAAAATGGAGGTTGCCAATGTTTATTGGTCCCAGGCAAACACCCGAGGAGGACATGCAACAAATTACAACAATAGGCGCTAAGGAAGCTTACCCATCTAGATAGAAAATAATCATACATGGTCAGAAGTCCAAGCCTAAAGACAGGTTCTGTAGCATATACTGGTGCAGATAATCCAAGATGTTTCATAGCATAGGGCAAAGCTCCTAGATGCATCATGTCAGGATGAGACAGAAGAACAGCATCTATTGTTGGCGCAACCCTGAAACATACAATACATTCTTATCTGCATAAGTAAGATATAAATGTTTGGACTAAAATAAGCATTGTAATGCCATATATGCAGAAAAATAAAGTGGACCTTTACTCAACAATATTGTAGGGGTTTTCTGGAACAAACACTACGAATTTGCATAAAAAATTGTGCAGCACAAGCAATCTAACAAGAAAGTTTGCCATATGTGGATATTCCGAAACGGAAAATTCTACTTGACTGTGAAGTTGTATACATAAAACTAACGAAACAACTGCAACCATATGTACGTAATATCGCTTCACATGTCAACGAAACGAACAGAACGAATTTCTCCGCTCTGGAAAATGAGTATAACAGCCTGACAGTACAGGCAATAGGTTATCTGTTAAAATAAATAAAAAAGGTTATCTGTTGAAGGTTATTGATCAGCACAGTTAAAGACGGCGATGAAATTTTTCCATGTAATTATGTGAAGGTACAGAGCTGACTGGCATGTATTCGCACCCTCTTACAGGAAGCGCACAGGAGCTACAGAGCGCATAAACAACCCGCATATTACGGCAGCTTGGAATACATTTTTGGCACACACAGTCATACATGACAACACTGAACTGGTGCTCCGTGCAAATGAATTTACATCCGCGTACTGCGTACACCAAGACACATAAAATGTGATTCTTCAACTAGTTAATTTTCCAAAACAGTCCAAAGCGCTCAACCATTGCAGCAAACAAAACCCTAAGACCCAACAAGCCACAACCATAGACCCTTTCAGGCGAGCAGGCGCCCAGCACCCTTTTCCTCCCCACCATTGCCGGCAATCGATCGAGCAGTTGGCGAGCACGGCTGCTCAGAATGCCTCGCCCTAGCTGGCACAATTCGTCGAGCAGGCGGCGTGCGTGCGTCCGGCGCGGCGTCTGACCAGCACAGCCGCGAGAACGTGCGCACGCTAGCACCGGTACAGCCAGGTCTACGAGCGAGCAAGCAAAGCTGTCGGGGGAGCGTGGGCGGGTACCTGGCGAGGGGCTGGAGGAGTGCGGGGTCGCAGTGGTCGGTCCAGCCGCAGTCGAGGAGGAAGCGGAAGCCGTCGACGGCGAGCAGGTAGCACAGCGGCCCCTCCCCGTACGCGCCGCTCAGCGGCGTCACCTGCACCGACGTCCCCATCTGTCCCCGCTTCTTCGCCGGCGGGCGGGAGGCGGCGGCGACGGCGAGGTGCTGGAGTTCAGGCGGGTTTGGTTGAAGTTGGGAACCAGCCCAGCAGCGTAGGCCGTCTCGAGATGGAGCAAGGTGTGTGAGTGAAACTGGGCCGGTCTGATATGGGCTGGGCTGGGCGTGGAAATTCGGCCCATATGGCTCGACTAATTGCCTCTGCTACCAAATGCTGTTGCATTTTCCCTAAAAAAAGCAAATGCTGTTACAGTTTCAGAAACTCTCGTTCAAAACCCACCGAGCGAAGCCGCCGCCGACGACGCAGCTCCCCCGCCGCTCGCCGGCCCACCGGTAGCGGAGATCTCCGCCCCGTACGTCCGTGCTCCCCGCTCGACCCTCCACTCCATCCAGCCGACGAATCCAGCCTCGAGCCAAGCCTGACGGCGACCTCCAGGCCGCCGACGACCTCTAGCCCGGCTGCCGACCTGCAGCTCCGCCCCGCCGTTGCGTCAATCCGCAGGTGGCCGAGCTCCGTCGCCTCGTCACCGGCAGGTCCTTGCTCTCCCCATCTCCTCTCTCTATATATATCCGGCCGTCTCTGCCCCCGGCCAGTGCGCCTCGCCGCCATCCACCCTCTCGCCGTCCGCCATTCCCCTGCAGAGCGGCTCCGATGGAGGCGGCCATCCTCCGCCTGCGCTGCGCCCCAGGGCTCGCTCCCTTCCTTGCCGCCTGCGCACCATTGCAGATGAACCCTAGCCCCCTCTGAACACTAAATCCCCCAACTGAATTAAGATTCTACTGTTTTTCATTTGATCTCCGCAGCAGTTCGCCGGTGATGTATTTGTACAGTTTGATCCCCGCAGCTGCTGGTATTCGCATTTGTTTTTGTCCTATCCCAAGTCTGAACCGAAGGCTGCCGATTAGCTGTTCAGTTTGTGCAGTTAGCTGCCGATTGAGGTGCTCATATGAAGTTCCCAGTGGCTCTAGACTTTGCTGCTGTAATGCACATTTTCAAACTTGCTTTCCACTGTTTCCAGTTCACCCCTGGAGGGAGGCTTGTCTCTGCACCAAACTGAACAACAAAAAGTTCTGCTGGACAGAATTGTGAACCAGCATATATATAGTATGTAAACAAACCATAACCAGCTAAGCCCAAATTCGTATACCATGACCCTTTTTTGCATCTCCTTACCTGCTTATAAAGTCTAGGATAATTCTGCAATTTTGGACAGAATTGTTATGTTTGTGATAGTTGATGCTTGACAGGTAGTTGTCTTTAAAGTAGGTAACCGTTGAATTGTATATCTTTCAGCCTGAGGTTGACCAGGAGCTGAAGGGAAGCATGGGCAATGCTAGCGCCGCACTACATGCCTTAAGAAGGCAATCACAAGATGAGTCAGGTGAGAATGTTGATGTCAACTTGGTCATAAGGTCCCCAGCGCCAGCGGTGGCCAACCGGAGTGGAGTACCAACCTCTCACGCTGGCTCTCGCGCCTCACCCATCAATGTGGAAGCTCTGGATGATGGAATGCAGGCTGTACAAGCTTCACAAGTGCCTCCTCTGGTATGTTGCTTAATTTTTTAAGAACATTATATTGTGTCCCGTGTAATTGATCTTATGTCATTAGGTCCATATTGTGATGTTTAAGAAGCATGGTCTTATATACCCTTTTTATAGGTTTTTTAACCTATGCTTCTGAGGCACACCAGCGTTTTGTATTAAGGAAGAGAATTATAAGTTGGTCATAACACTGAAACGATGTAGCATGTCTGGCATTATATTGAATCATCTTGCATGTTGCAGAGGAGGAGTCGGAGAACTAGAAGAGCAGCTGTGCCAGCAGTTGATGAACAGGTCCATGCTCCCCGCCAAGGTTAGTTTGTGTTACTACTGCATACATCTCAGTTTATAAAATTGTGGGCCATTACTATATCAAGCTGCTAAGATGACTGTCCCTAAAAAAAATCTGCTAAGATGACTGACTCTAGTGGCAGCAGACATTTAAGCTAGGCTGGAAATCGAACGTGTGTCTTTTTTTTCCACTAATTTCCTAGATAATAATTTCTTGTTATAAGGTTAACATATATATTGACGCTGACTCTGGAAACTACATACAGAAGATGTACATATGTTTGTGAATATGGTATCTGACTATAGTTTTTCCTTGTCATGTTAGCTTCTTTATCTGCCGCATTATTTATTCAGTCAGGAGTGTTTCATGATGATAATGCAAGAGTCCTTTCAGGCTACAAACGTGGAAGAGTTGCAGCTGTAACAAATATCTCCGAAGAAACAGGAGAAGGGTCCAGCCTGAAGGTATTTGATTTTTGAACTTTGAAGGGAGTTAACTCTCTTAGCCATATGGTCCAGTTTCATTACTGTTTTACTCCTTAGTTGCTTCTCTGCTTTGTTAAAATAGCAACTGGTATCTAGTGCACGATGCTTCCCTTTGTCAATCCTATAGAGTTCTGGATCATCTTTTCCTTTTGGTAGACTAAGGGAGTAACAGTATCGGGTAAGCTGAAAGCATTTTTCCTGGTCTTTTCAAGTTCAAGAGAACACTCATACTTGCAGTTTTGTGATGATTTCATATAGATACTTCATATAAGCCAGCAGTTAAGATTCTTGGTCGCATTGAAAATTTCGCAAGTAGCATTTTGCCTTCTGTTATGTTGGTGCCGTGCACTAACATGTTTATTACAGTCCTTACGCTCTGTAAGCTCAATCCTGGTCCATCCTATAGAGTTTTGGATTATGTTGTCCTTTCAGTGGACTAAGGGAGTAACAATATCAGGTTAAGTTCGAAGCATTTTTTATTGGTCTTTTCAAGTCATAGAGAGCACTCACACTTGCAGTTTTGTGATGATGTCCTATAGATACATCATAGAAGCCAGCAGCTAAGATTCTTGGTTGGTATTGACAATTTCGCAGTCCCTAAATTAAAAGTAGCATTTTGCCTTTCGTGTTATGTAGGTGCAGTGTACTAACATGTTTATTGCATTCCTTACGCTAGACATCATTTTCCACCTGCAAAAGCTACTCTGTACATTCAATCCTTGCATCCAGTTCCTACTAGCATGATGGCTTGTGATCTGTGCTGAACTCTGACGGCATGTTCCTGCGAAGGTTTCTCCAAAGGAGCCAATCTTCACCTGCCCGGTGTGTTGGGACGACTTGGACGAGCCGGCTTCCACAACCTGTGGACACATCTTCTGCACGAACTGCATCAAGCAGTCCATCCAGGCCCAGAAGAAGTGCCCCACTTGCCGAAAGAAGTTGAAGATGACCAACTTCCACCGGATTTACCTCCCTGACAAGGCTACTTAAGGTGAGCCACTCCAACCTGTATAGGCCTCAGTTTAATCTCGAATACAGATTTCTTCGATGTGTCCAAGCAACTTGTAGCGACATCTGACTTCGAAATGTATTTTGCCAGGGTCAGAGGTCCGAGCAGTGGATGTTTTGCTGAGGAGCATTGTTGTAGATACCTCGCCATGGAAACGCGTCGGTAGGAGTTCATCATCCTGATTAATGTCCGTACGGTTAGCCTTGTGACTAGAACGGATCGGGAAATCCCTAGTCTTCTAGTATCTTTTTTGGTGACTTATAGTTGCTCCTCTACACTTTGCGTTATCGTATTAGCCTATTAGCCATACGCCCTTTTCGCGTAGTTGATGTAACTGCCGTTGTTAGCCTAATGTTGAGATAATACTAGGGCGTTGCACGTATTGGTTCTAGAAAAAGGATAACGGAATGTTGTACCGCCCTTGACAGTCTTGCATTATATGACTTTGTACAATGACTTTATCTGGAAAAAAAAACAGCAGGTTAAGCTTATTTGCCCATGCTTCCCGATATTTCTGGGTCTGTCACTGTCTACATGAAGATGTATTCGGTAGTGAATGGCAAGTCCGAAACTGGTTTAGACCCTCTGTTATCCGTTCATCCATCCTTGTGTCATGTTTCCATCTCTTGGGTCTTTTTTTTGTTCTTGCTATATCTTTGTGTTGGTTCCCTCATCTCGATTTGTCGATGCAACGCAAAGTTTTGTCTGACATACATCTAAGCCCCACTGGGTGTGTCTTGCTCCGGGATTCGCGGACATTGGAGAGAGGTTTTCGGAACCTTCTTGTGATGGTGGCTGAAAACGGGCTCCCGCTCCAGAAAGTGTGATACTTGTTTATCTGCCACGAGTATGTCGGAGTACGGCGCAACCTGCCTTAGGCCGTGGAACCACCGGCTTCTTCCTAGACTACGGCAAGGCTGCGTCCGGGGAAGCAGGTGGTTTGGATTCGCATCCATGAGACTTACGAAAATCATGTTTCTTTTTTCGAGGGAACTTACGAAAATCATGTTGATTACCTTTACCTCACTGTCACCACACACGGGACTACAGGATCTCCTATATGCCTCCTTCAGCAGCCCAAGTCACCCGCGTCGCTGAAGGTCGCCCCATTTAGGTTGCGCTTTCCCTTTTTATTTTTTTGTTTTGTCTCTTCATTTTCCTTCCTTTTTATAGCGTTTTTAAAATTCTGGATATTTTTTAAAAAATCCGATAATTTTTTAAAGCTATCTTTAAAAGCTCTAAACATTTTCAAAACCTATTTTTTAAATCTAAACATTTTCAAAATCATATTTTTAAACAGAATATTTTTAAATCTAAACATTTTTGTGGAAAAAAGAAAGACAACGAAAAAATGGACATTTAATAAAAAAAGAAACGAAAAAAATCCGAAATTGCTTAAATGGGCCGGCTCACGACGGTATCGGCGTGAGCCAGCCGCGCCGCAACGGGCGGCAAATAGGATTTCGCACGACACACCATATTCCCTCTGACTTTGCCGATGACGAGGTGGGCCAGAATGGCAAGGGATTCTCGAAGCCCATCTAATAGCAAGAGCAACGTCCCACGACTCAAGAGGAAGAACATGTTCCGTTAAAAAAAGAGGAAGAACAGTTGCGGTGGCACCAATGTCCATTCATGATAATGCATAAGTATAATACTACAAGAGTTATAAGCTGTAAAAATGCGCAACTTATCACGCGAATTATTTTATTAGGTGATATGGGTCGACGAAGGATGATTCCATAGAAGAGCCTGAGTTTCGAGCCGTCTGCTCGATCAACCACTTTACGGTATCCTCCAGAGTGGACTAGTCCTTAATGTCATCACCTGAAGTCGGCGTGACTTTCTGGATGGAAGAGAAATTTTGTCGAGTTTTGGGTTGGTCCCCGTTGATATTGTAGGCCTGAACCGGGCTTCGGGTACTTCGGCATGGACTTGAGGAGTCGGAACCCTTTCATAGGGCACTACAAATCAGAGCCCCGCGTCTTGCATGTCCCATAATCGATGTGCACGGAATGTAGCCTAATCCGCGGTCTCCTCGAGTTTCCCACGGAGGATCTCCAGTCGAGATATACATAGTATTTAGTCGTTGGCAATTGTCACTAAGGCTGGTCACAATGGGAGTAATTTAGGTGGTAACATCACACATTTCAAGACAATTTTGCTTATGTGGCATGTAGTTAATAAAGAGAGAGATATTTGTGGTAACTTAGCTAGTTACTGTAATATCACGCTTATCAAGATAAAATGAGTCTATAGCCTAATAAATAAGACACCACACATATATTATTCCTCACTGTGAAGGTAGTAACTTAGGTTAGACTCTATGTTACTCCTCATTGTGAACAGTCTAACCTGTCTCTGAGTTGTCCAAGCAATTGCCACTAACTTAAGATGTGACCTATATATTCTTTTCTGAACTCAAGAAAATTCTTTATTTTTTACGTGAGAAAATCCTTTTTAAGCTCTGAAAGAAAAATGAAAAAGCCGTCTGATTAAACGTGGGTAACAGACGCCTCTTCATCTCCGGATCGTCCTCTCCGTCTCCCACGCGTCCCTGCCAAGTGCCGGCGCGTCACTCCTTCCTTGGCAATCGAGCTGCTCTCTCTCCCCACCGGCACAAAACCACATCGACATCGTTGCCTCCGCCATTACTGCTTCTTCATCACACTCTCACCCCACAGCTCCCAAGAAACGAGCAGATAGCGCCTACCTCCGATGGCGCGCGTCCGTCTTCCCAAGCGTCCTCCGATACCGACCGAGTCGGAGTTGGAGGAGGACTCGGGGTCGGAGGAGGAGACATCGGAGTCGGAGGAGGAGACGCCGGTGGCGGAAGAGCTCACGCTGCCGGTCGGCGCGGAGGCGGAGGTGCGCACCGACGACCCCGGCTTCGTCGGCTCCTTCTACGAGGTCACCGTCACCGGCCACCTGACCTCCCGCGGCTGCGGCTACTACACTGTGGTCTACTCCACGCTCGAGGCCGAGGACGGCGGCCCGCTCAAGGAGACCGCGGCCGCCGTCGACGTGCGCCCGCGGCCGCCGCGGGAGGGGATGGGGCGGGGGTTCGCGCTCCTCGAGCCCGTCGAGGCGTTCCACAACGAGGGATGGTGGGCCGGCGTGGTGTACGCCGTTCCGCGGACGCTAGCCGCCGGCGCGCCGAGGGTGTACGCGGTGGCGTTCCCGACGTCGCGGGAGACGCTCATGTTCGAGGAGGCGGCTCTCCGGCCCCACCGCGTGTTCCAAGCTGGCCGTTGGGTCCCAGCTGCAGAGGTGGTAAGTAAGGGCTTAATTAAAATGTTCGGATGCCTACTTAGAGTATTCAGATGCCTAATTACAGTATTCAGATGCTTAATTAGAGTGTAAATTATTCTTCACCTTTTCAGCTGCGGAGGTGTTCTGCAGTAAGCTAGAATATCACTGAGAATGAATTAATCCAGCTTCGGTGTTACAAGTATCATTGAATGAATAATCCATATAACTAAGCTCTGAACTTTTGGAAATTAAATTTACATTGAAGCGAATAAGACGAAGTCGCCTGGTTGACTGCTGCTTAGTTTTATTCGTTTGAACTTATTTGTTTCTCGTCCATGCTACTATTTTAGTTTTATGATTGTACTATATAATACATGCCATTTGAAGTTTGAACACAGGCATGTTTGGCTCACATAAATTTTTCTTAATATTACTCTAAGCAGATCGGTCGAACTTTGATGACAGTTTTAAAAGTTTACAGAGAAGGAATTGAGTGAAATTGAATGTTTGTTTTGAGCCTTACTCGTTTTGCTATCATTCTGTCTTTGAAAATAGTCCATGCTATCTTTCTGCAATTTCTCATTTGAGTCTTTCTCTGTATATTTATCATGTAAAGTTGTGACCTTGTTCGAGTTAGTACTAATTTGAGTTTGCTTCGGTTTTCGGCCGGTTTCCCTTATAAACTGGCCAAGTCACTTCTTCTATATCAATGAAAAGGCAAATCTTTTGCCTCGTTTAAAAAAATAATTTGAGTTTGCTGCTCTGTGTAACTAGTGCAACTAGCCATGTACCAGTTAAAATATAACAATTTTTGAAATAATAGCACTGCATCTAGATGTTTCTTATAAATTAATGATAACCATTTGATGGCTTACATCTGAATTTACTGGTTAGGCAGGTTATACAGCTTGACTGGTCTTGCTAACTTTAGAGTAAAAGGATGTGAGTGGATCATTTGAGTTCAGATAAACCCATATTTTGTATTTTCTTATTTCACCATTGTGAGATTATACCAAGTTACAATAAATTGTAAATTTAGTGCCAGCCTTATTTAATATCGTAATTATAAGTGATATTGTAAATGAATTCAGTAGTGCACTCTCAACACAGAACAGTCAAATCGTTTTTGCTTCTTTGAGAACCATAGTCTTTGCTATTTGTATTGAGCTATTATACTGTGCAATTTGTATGAACTTGCTCGTTTGAGGCTCATGGAGTTGTGCAACCTCACTTCTTGTTCTGTAAACAATGGTAGGATCAGTCTGTAGTTTTATTTTTTGTGTCATGTCTTTGATAAATCCTACTTTTGAAATAAGGATTTGAACTACGTATATGTGGAGAATTTGCTTGTTAAGTGAAAACCAGCTATGATTGTCTTGTGGAAGAGCTGTTTATTTTATTTCGACATCTGTTTGAAAAAGGAAATGAACAGATTAACAATACAAATGAGCTCACCCATTCAATCATAAAGACCATATTTCTAATGTTTTGCTGTGTGCAGGAGGATGGAAGGTCTTTGTTTCGTGAGGGAACCCAGGTTGAAGTGAGTCTGTCTGCAAAAAGCTTTGGTGAATCCTGGAGTCCAGCTTGTGTTCTTAAAGTGATTGGTGCCACAAATTTCTTAGTACAATACACACATATCAGAGACGACAGGGAACGAGCCACTGAGATTATAGATTCTCAATATATTCGGCCTGTACGCAATGGCACCCCTATTGACTCGGAGTACAGAGCTGCTCCATCTTGTCATGTTGAGGTGATGCACGAAGGTAGCTGGTGGCCTGGTGTTATTCGGCAGGTTTTAGGTAGTGGAATCAACAAGAAGTATGCAGTGAAATTGAAGAGTTATGAGACAGACATGGACGACGTGGAATGTGTGGATGTGTTGATAGTTGGATATACACAGCTAAGGCCGCATTTTGACTGGGACGGAAAACAATGGGTACGCCGCTTGCCAGAGGTGCCAGAGGTACACATAGCGCATATGTCTATCAATTTTTTTTCTGGTGTTCTTTTCTTTGATGGGACTTTTTGTGCTCTTTAAATTTTCTACAATATGTATGTATCTCATACTAGAATTTTGAAATGTTTCAAGGAGCAGAATTGTTCAGTCAGTCTATAGTTCATTCTGTATTGCTGTTCCAGGGATAATTAATGACATCTTTCATCTAACTGATAGACATAATCATGTTACAACGTATGCATCTTGTATATCTACGCATAGATATATGCAAGTGAAACCAGAAACATTTCCCACAAGGAAACATCTGAAAACGTATTAGGAATATGCAAGTCTATTTATGCCTAGATTGTTATGCTTATTCTTATGTTTAAACTACATAGATCGTAGTTAAATGTAACCGTCAACTGTATTGAAGATAGTAGATTCAGGAACAAACATAGTGTGGTTGTGTACTCATCTGTTCTGTTCTCCTATGTAGATTTTTCGTATACTTAAATAATGTAAACGGTGATTTCTTTGAAAGAGAAGCATGACCATGATGATGCAATATCTTCTTCTTTTCAGGAATTTGTTAATGGAACTAAGTTCCCTTCTAAAAAAAGGCCAAGATCTTCTGCCTTTTCACTATACAAGGAAGTGGGTGAAAGCAGTGATAAAAAATGTTCTTATCGTGGAAAAAAGTTGAAGAGT
Organism: Poa pratensis; assembly: GCA_947311845.1. Classification (NCBI taxonomy): domain Eukaryota; kingdom Viridiplantae; phylum Streptophyta; class Magnoliopsida; order Poales; family Poaceae; genus Poa; species Poa pratensis. The sequence goes on from CAMZMU010000084.1 coordinate 2,347,329, forward strand.
GCAGATGTAGTATCAGAACCAACTTCTCTTCTATTGTCTGACAACTCTGAAATCATGCATAAGTCCAGCTTTTGTCCCGAGGAAGCAATGACTCAAGGAAATGCAGTGATGGTATTAGGGTCTCTGTTGGCACCTCCTTCACTGCCATCAATGGCAGGATTTGCACATTTAAGTCATTCTTCACTTGCACAAAGTAGTCATCCTGAACAAGCATCTTCGCAGAAGATTATCACACCCTCCGCACCGGTGTCTCAAAGTCAACAGTTACAGGCTTCAGTGTTTGGAACTTTTGGACAACCAAGACCTCTCCCACAGGGCCCACTTTTAGGAATGAAATCACTTAACCCTCAAACTGTGAGTTGATACTTTTAACACATTTTCTTCATGATTTTGAGTTAGATATAAGATTATTCAAATTATCATTTGTTCCAAGTTGACTCTTGGATTTGTATATCCAGCCAAAGAAAGGGACAGCTGCTAAAAGTATTGATGAAGACAGAAATACTGTATCTATATCAGCAGACCGTAAGTTTTTTCACTAGTTACTTCTCATGCTACGGAGAACACTGCAATGTACTAACTAGTAAAATTTGCAGTGGCCAAACTCAAAAATGGTGTTGATGATGTTGAACTCGGTTATAATCTGGCTGCTGGATGTGGAATGGTTTCAGAAGTAAATACATTGAATTGTGTTGACCTGGCGACACCACCAAAGGATGTTGGAGGTATGTCACTGCTGATTACATAAGATTCAGGCACTATGTTACTAGCATTTCTCTAATGATACGGTCCATTTTTCAGGTTCACGACACACAGTGTCAGTGTCACAACAAGGTGGAGGTTCAGCCATGGAAGATACGCTTTCGGAATCCCTGGCAATCCAGCATCTTCCATTTGTGAAGACCTCCCCAATGTGGGCACATATCGACGCAATGGAAATATTCAGTGAAGGGCCGCAGCAGCGACCACATCTCACTCAGTTCCGGCAGCGTGGTCCCGAGTACCATGAAGGAATGGCAGTAGGCCTGATGATCTCTTTTGCTAATTTAGCAGAAAGCATAAACAGGCTGCAAGTCGAGGATGACCTCGAAGGAGTGGTCGAGGGGAAGATGCAGGGCCTCTCTTTCCTGGAGGCGAACGGTTTCGATGTCGGGGCTCTCAGATCGAGGTTGGAAACCTTGCTGTTTGAGGGGAAGATTGCTCGCGAAGAAGCCAATGATAGAGAACTTGGCGTGCGAATCCGCATGCTGGGTATGGCTCTCCATCACCTCGGACTATATGCCCGTCTCATGCGCCACATGATGAGGTCCACGGTCAACCAGAAGATCAACAATGCCGTTGAGATCTCGAGACTCATATCAGAAGCAAACAAGCTTCAGCAGTCGGCTGTTTTCACCGCAGTGTCGCGGTGAGTTTGGTGGGAACAAGTCTTGTGCAGTTAGTTACTGATGTAAATGTTAGTTCCTAATGCTACCGGGTAGTGAAGCTTTTGTGAATGGGCTGTGTATGTTGCCCTCTGTGTAATATATTCTAGGGAAGACTACCTACTGAAGGTTTATGTTTGTAATGAGGTCCCTACTGCTCTATCTACAGTACTGCAACTATGCAACTTTGGCATATGTGATACCTCGACCAAGAAGTAACAATACTAGGCCAACACTTGGAACTTGAAGCCCTCACAAAGATGTCAGAAAGAACTGGCTTCTCGGAGCACCTTGAATTTAGTATCACGCAGTTCAGACACAAATGGATAGATTTAGACGCGTGCATTGCAATCAGTCATGCGAAATCTGGGGAAACTAAAAACTATTTTAGTGAACATGTCAAAGGGTTTCCCTTAAGAGTTAGGGTTAGTTCATGAAATTGAGTGCACTACATTTCGAAATGAACTTTGCTTAATTTTAGTTTTGGAAAATTTAAATAGATGAGATTATAATAAAAGAAATACAAGTCCTTATTGAATAGGAGTATATTTGTAACCTTGTTGAATTAAGAGAATTGCAAAATGATGGAAGTAAAATTCATATTATATTTTTCCTGATCGTTGTTATTTCTCATCAGAGTCAAACAAGCCAATAAGAAGAGAAAATATATAGCTGTGTTAAAGGGTTTCCTTCACCTTGGGGGAGACACTTATATGTTGAACATGTGAACTTGGTGGGATCATGAATTTCTCCTAATCGTACATAGATTAAAAGGGCTAACTTCTCCTTAAGATAGCAGCACACAACAAGAACATCAAGAAGGAAACAAAAGGACAAGGGCACTAAAGCATGCATAACACAATTGGACCGAATTGGCAACTTCAGTTCAGAAATTAACCATTCAATCTAACTTGATCTCTTAGAAAGTTAAAGATATTTTTAGTTTATTCATTAAATCTAAATTGATATTGATTAGTCAAGTGGAACCAAGTCCAAATGATCAAGAGATTACAACTGTCATTTTTATGCCATTTGGAATATTTGATGCTTTGAATTCAATAGTGATACTAATGGAGTAAATTGGATCAAGTCACCTTATGAGTAAATGATCTTAAATATTTTCATTTGAGCCACATGAGCAAACTACTCAATTTCAGTTGCTAGAGCCAGTTATCGTTAGTTACTCCTTTATTAGGTAGCTAAAGTCACTAACATCGTCAGTAAGCTACATAATGGAGTCAGAACATATGATAGAATCAACCAAATGACATAATCAACCACTTAGAATTAACTAAGGTAAATCCCACAAGAGAATAATACAAACGAGTCAATACTCTTAACCTCGAAGGACACATCTACTTGTAAGAATGCTATCAGGGTGAAGAAGGTGGTAAAGGCTGTGGATGTATGTTATTTGGGAGTATGCAATTGCGTACCTTAGCTTTATAAAGGATAGAGGTTTGAGTACTTGAAAATAACAGTCCATTGCGCACAACACTGTCAAGAACACCACTCCACAACGGCTAGTCCGAAGCGAGCCCCAAACCCCCGCCCCCACACACACAACAACCAACAACAAGGAAAGCCTATCCTAAATGAGCAGCAAGACTGAGTCTCAACCGATTCCACCGCCTCCAAAGAAGAACATCACCATCTTAAATTTCCTTGTCGACGCACCATCCTAAAGGAGTGGCGGGACTCGGTCCGTCCCAAGAAAGCTGTTGTCTTGGACTCGCTAGCGATGGTCTGCGTAGCGCCCCTGCAGATCACTCTTGGACATCAGGGAGCACCGGAGGAATTCAATATAGGACCTCCAAGCCGAGGACGCCGCTATCGCGCCAATCGGACTCCAAACTTAGGCTTTCGCCCGAAGACATCAACCAAACCGGAATGAGAACGAATAAAGTTCCGACACACCTCGGTGACGCCTGCAAGAAGGGAAAGGACACCCACGGGCCCGATGGCGACCTACTCCACGCGAAATCAGTTCATCTGGGCGCGCCCCCTCCTCCCTGTTGCCTTTGGACGACCGAGTGCCGCCATCGCCGCCGACCGTTGCGGTTTGGGATGCATGAGACGAGGGTGGTTTGCTGGCTAGGGTTTGGCCCCCCGGGGTCGCCCGCACGTGCGACCTGGGAGGGGGAGAGACGAGTACACAAGCATATTTTGATGGAATGCAAGATGGAGAGTGGATGTATGTCAACCCTTCATAAAACCAATTAGTTAGATGCTAAACCATAGCTATCTTGTTCAACCCTTAGAATCAAGAGTCACAACATGAGGTGTCACCTTCACATGCATGAGGTGTACGCTGTACGACACCCGGCGCCGGCATGCTCCAAGTGTCATCTGGGCTTTGGACAGCGCCCCGATGGTATTCCTGCTCCGTATGTACTTTTCTTAAGCAGGTACACTTGTTATTATGCCGTTGGAGGTGAAACCAAGAGATATTAGCTTCACAATCGCTCCAGACGTATGACTTGTTTGTGGTGAATTTATTTTAGTACATAGGATCATTTCACTGTCAAATTTTAGCTGGCACAAAAAATTTCACATATTATTTGATATTTTTAGTAGATTACATGCAAGATTAAGCGGAAGGATTACAAAAAATGTTTATGTCTGCTATATATGTGAAAGCTGCAACACCACTATTATGATTGTCTATGGATTCTCATTTCTGGCAGGGTTTGATGGAAATTAAACCCTTGTTTCTTGCTTGCTGTAAATTCAAGGTTGGAAATGGTGCTAAGACTAGATTCTGGGAAGATAATTGGCTTTCGGATATTAGTCTTGCACAACAACTCCCCACCCTTTATAACATCTCAAATGATCATAATGTTACAGTTCAAAAAGTTTTTGAGGGCGGAATTAGATCTCTCTCTCTTTAGAAGGAATCTTACGGGCCCTAAACTTGCTGAATGGAATAGACTGACTGTTTTATATGATGTGGTGAATCTAACAGAGGAGGAAGACACACTGACTTGGTTGTTGTCTTCCTCTGGGGTTTTTTCGGTGAAATCTTTCTACGCTGCCATGCAATCTGTGGGGGAGGTACCTTACAGGTTTATGTGGGAGGTGAAGATTCCGCTAAGGGTGAAAACTTTTTTGTGGCTAGTCCTGAAAAAAAGCATCCTGACGAGAGACGTTTTACTGAAAAGAGGGGGGAAATGCGACAAAACCTGTCTATTCTGTGGACAGGATGAAAGCATCAACCATCTTTTCTTTAGATGTCCTCTAGCAAGGTATGTTTGGAATGTGGTGAGTGTAGCAACGGGGATAAACTGTCAAGTTGTAGATGCACGATAATGCTTAACGGTTTGGTTAGATCAATTTAGTGTGCGACACAAAAAGAAGGTGATGGTTGGAATAGCAGCAGTGTTCTGGGGGATTTGGAAAACGAGGAATTTAGCATGTTTTGAGAAGAAATGGCCTGCGGAGCCAATTGATGTTGTTAGGTGTGTTTGTTATTGGATTGACTGGTGGTCTAATTTGCAGGGGGCGGAGGACGCAAAACTGGAACTGCAAACAGCCGCAAAGGTGCTGGCGCGAGTCGCTGAGGAGATCTTTCGAGGAGCGCGTGGACGGAACTCATTGAGACCGAGACTGGGAGGATAAAACCAAAACTATGAAGTTAGTAGATGAAGAAAAGTTGCTTCGCGGACAGAGAATTGGACTGTTGAAGATGTTTGGGGCACCAGGAAGAGTAGGCGGATGCAGTAGTTGGATTAGAGTGTTGCGTTTTGTTTTTAGACCTCTTGCGCTACTTTCTTTCGTTTTATTTTGGTTAAGCTCCCTGTAGTTCTTTGCTTTAACTTGCTTGGTGAGACTTGTTGGCTAGTGGTGGTGTTTTGGCGGATCCTGTAAAAAATTTGGTTTCTCTTAATAGAAATCGGGGAGAGATCCCTCAGCTTAAAAAAAATAGATTTTAAACATATATTATAAAATGGATCAATTATATCATTGATGAAACCAATCTGATGTACTCTACCCAACTATTCAAGTGAATCTATAAACGCAGTCGTCCCAGTGGTGCAAAAGGATCCGTGAAAGAGAACACGAGGAGTCAAAGGAACTTTTACAAGCTAGAGATGTAGTCCGGTTTTGGTCAAGGACTCGGTCTCGGAGTCCTGATCGGGCCATGAATCGTGGACGAACCAGAAACAGGTTTATTTAACCGCCAATATATGCTCTGCATGATTAGACTCGAGATGGAGTCCGTCAGCATGGACGCATCGCGCGCCGGCATGTCCGACCTGAGGAAAGCCACGGCGAGAGCGCGGCCGTGGGCCTTCCTCTCGCCGGAGCTGCTCGCCGACGTCTGCTCCCGGCTGCACGACGCCACCGACTTCGTTCGGTTCCACGCCGTGTGCACGCCATGGCGCGACGCACCGCCGCCGATGCTCTCCCCGGAGACTCCCCGCCACACGTTCCTGCCCTGGCTCGTCTCGCAGTGCAACGGCCGCATCCTGCACTCGCCCGTGAAATACTTCGGGGGGCGCATCTCTTCTCAGCCTAAGCCAAAGGAACGCTGCAACAGCATCGTTCTCGCGCAGCCGGCCGGGTCATCTGCCAGCAACGATAGAAACTGGGTGGGCAGCGCCGACGGCCGCTCTGCCTGGATCTTCACCGGTGGTCCTCATGAGCCAGCACTCTTCGACACTGTCACCGGAGCCGTCGCCCCCTTGCCTCCTTTGTCGAACGACGAGGATGAGATCTGGCGGTCTATGGGCAATCCCCGTGGCATCGTGTACAGTGACGGCACCATATTTCTCTATACCTTTGCTTCCGAGTCAGACAGGTACTATCGGCATAAGTTCAAGGCAGCCATCCTACGTCCCGGCGACACGGCGTGGACGGTGGTGGAAACAGAGCTTGATTCTCCAGCAGTCCACCATTCATGCGCCGCATATCACGGCGGCAAGGTCGTCCTGTGGGTGGGAGCGTACTTCTGGCGCGCTGTCACGCCGGACTTCGGAGGCAATGGCGGCGACAATGGCAATGCCAGCGGTGGCCTCGAGACGACGTGGGATAGGCTCAAGGACGAGTATTACAAGCGTGATCACAGCTATGTCCTGGAGTCCCACGGCGAGCTCCTTTGTGTTATAAACGATAGCAAAGAAACGACGAAGTGCGGAACGATCAAACCAATGGGGACACGAGATTTTAACGTGGAAAACCCCTCCAACAATGGAGGAGAAAAAACCACGGGCGCCAGCCAGCAATACTTCACTATAATCGGGTGAGGTTACAAACGCCGGGGATTTACACAATGCGACTTATCCCAACCGGCGGCTTACAAGAGGAATATATGGTGGCATAAAACCCTAGGTCGGCTGCAGTCTGACCCGGAAACGATCCGTACCCGGGGCGCTCCGCTCTCCTTCGTCACAAGTTGGCCTTCATCAGTATAGAATTTGGATCATCATAAAACAACACTTTGGGTGTCAATCCTAGTTGACCGCAAAAGACGACATGACTATGTTAGGTACAATGTGGCGTCCACCCTAGCGATGAGAGTGCACGCCTTAGAAGAAGAACCGGACGGCAGAGGCAAGATGCGTTGGGTTGAACGAGACGATCGGAGCTTGGGTGATCGTGTCCTTTTTCTCGGCTCCCCTACAAGCTTCGCCATGAATGCCACTGAGCTAGGCATGGATGGTGGTTGTGTGTACTTCGTCTTGAACAATCGCATGTCTAGGTATAGCTTCATCGACAATGAAGCCAAACCCGTGGAATGGATGTGTCCCCGGCGTAATTCAGAAAAGATGCACATGTGGCTCCGGCCCCATCAACCTGGAATTGCTCCAATCAAGGAAATCCATGATAGGCTAAACAAGAAGAAGCAGGAAGTATTCAGTCTAGCACATAGCTGTGCATAGCGAAATTCTTATCTAGTGACTCGAATGTTGTTTCATCTTAATATTAGTTTCGTGTGGAAATATGGCTTTATTTTGGAGCCATCAATTTGCTAGTTTTCTAACAAATAGACTTTTACTTTTAAAGTTCTTGAATATGTTGATTCTTCGTCGAAATGACTTCCAGAACTTTTTTTTGGAACGAATCCACTTTTCTAGGAAGATGGAACATTTTGATACTAGTGTATTTCCTTATTATGGAAGATAATTTAAATCCGTACAGTTGTACATCGTGTCGGTACTTGATCGGCATACAAATAAGATTAAATTCCAGCGTTTACTTTAGTTTTCTCGTAGTGTCAGAGATTACCTATAAGTAATTCAGGAATATTTTCTTCTTTATAGCCCATTTTTTATAATTTCTCAGTATGTGCCATTTACTAAACCTTTCTCTAATTCAGGAAGGTTTTGTGGAAGTAATACAATGAACCGAGGTCTGAACATCTAGATTCGTAGAACAAATTGACACCTCACTAATTAAACAAGTAGCAACAAAATTCGCCAATACATGCGATCATTCGCTAAATTTAATTTTTTTAATTCTCTATTCGGACGGATTCTCAAGTTTTTCTCGGATTTTCTGGATCGAATCAATGCCGGGTTGGGGCCGGAGCCACGCGTGTGTCTGGTTGGCGCCCCGTCCTGGAGGTAGTGCTTCATGGCCTCGGCCTCGCAATCGACGACAAGGCCCGGTCCACGAGGACAAAGTAGGCGGACCCGCCACAGATTCCTAGCTGTGCGGCGTCGATGAAAAAGCTGGCTTATCACCAAGAAAGAGGACGCGATCAGCGAAGCTTGAGCCGTCCCTCGCCACCCAATGCATTTGGTTGCCCGGTTTTCTTTCCAGCTTATGCACCTTCACCGGCATTGCCGGACACGGGTCACAGGGACAATCTTCCTTGACGAGGACGGACGCCAGCAACAGCACCTGAATAAGGCAAAGCCAGCAATACTTCACTATAATCGGGTGAGGTTACAAACGCCGGGGATTTACACAATGCGACTTATCCCAACCGGCGGCTTACAAGAGGAATATATGGTGGCATAAAACCCTAGGTCGGCTGCAGTCCGACCCGGAAACGATCCGTACCCGGGGCGCTCCGCTCTCCTTCGTCACAAGTTGGCCTTCATCAGTATAGAATTTGGATCATCATAAAACAACACTCCACCTTGAGACAAATTCCATCTTGTAGCATGAACGAGAACTTCACCCTGAAACAACAAAGAAAACACCTTCGGCGCCAAATAGCCTCTTGGGCTAGACAGTGATACCAACTAAGCCCGAGCAAAGCTCGAACTTAGTAACAGGAACTGGCTTTGTCATCATATCAGCAGGATTATCATGAGTACTTATCTTGCATACCTTCAGCTTACCTTTTGCAACAACATCACGCACATAATGGTATTTGACGTCAATGTGCTTTGTTCTCTCATGGAACATCTGATCCTTAGTAAGGTAAATAGCACTCTGACTATCACAAAACAGGTTAATGCAAGTATCATCTCCACAAAGCTCAGCAAACAAACCTTTCAGCCAAACCGATTCTTTACATGCTTCAGCAATAGCCATGTACTCTGCTTCAGTGGTAGACTGGGCAACAACGATTGCAACGTTGCCCTCCAACTCACGGCACAACCACCAAGCGTGAACACATAACCTGTGAGGGATCTCCTCTTATCCAAATCGGCAGCAAAATCTGAATCCACATAGCCTACGAGTCCCTCATCAGTCTTGCCGAACTTGAGGCAAGCATTGGATGTGCCACGAAGGTACCTGAAAATCCACTGAACAGCCTTCCAATGTTCTTTACCAGGATTAGCCATATATCTACTAACCAAACTCATAGCATATGATAAATCTGGACGTGAGCAAACCATGGCATACATTAAAGAACCAACAGCACTAGAATATGGAACTCTAGACATGTACTCAAAATCCTCATCCGTACTAGGACATTGTTCAGCTGACAATTTAAAGTGAGGAGCAATAGGAGTACTAACAGACTTTGCATCATGCATGTTAAAACGATGAAGAACTTTCTTAATGTAATTTTGCTGACTAAGAAACAACAAACCAGAATTTCTGTCACGGGTAATCTCCATACCTAGAATTTTCTTAGCAGCACCAAGATCCTTCATCTCAAACTCGCTACTCAACTGTGACTTGAGAGCAGCGATATCTTTCTTGCTCTTGGCAGCAATCAACATATCATCAACATATAATAACAGGTATATAGGTGATCCATTAACAAACTTAATGTACACACAGCTATCAAATTCAGACCTCTTAAAGCCATGTGACAACATAAAAGAATCAAACCTTTTATACCACTGACGAGGAGATTGTTTCAAACCGTATAAGGACCTTTTCAACTTACACACAAGATCCTCCTTACCAGGCACTATGAACCCTTCTGGCTGGTCCATGTATATCTCCTCCTCCAACTCTCCATGCAGAAACGCAGTCTTTACATCTAACTGCTCAAGCTCAAGATCACGCATAGCAACAATACCAAAAATGTACGAATTGAACTATGCTTAACAACTGGAGAGAAAACATCATTATAATCACACCTGGAATTTGACTGAAGCCTTTTGCAACTAACCTTGCCTTAAACCTCGGAGGCTCGCTAGGAGATAAACCCTCCTTTCTCTTGAAGATCCACTTACAGCGGACTGCCTTCTTTTTCTTAGGCAAGCGCACAACTTCCCATGTGCCATTCTTATCGAGTGACTGCATCTCTTCTTGCATAGCAGCAAGCCACTTCTCGCGGTCACCGGAACCAATAGCTTCAGTATAGTGGACGGCTCATGTCCGTGCTCCACCTGTTCTGCACAACTCAGAGCATAATCAACAATGTTACACTCTTCAATTAAACGTGGTCGAGGACCACAATTCCTCCTGTTCCTACGAGCAGCAATAGACTGTTGTGGCTGCAAAACAGGGGGTGAGTTCTGAACATTATTATTATCAGAATCAGAAGAATCAGAATCATCAGAACCAGCAGAATCAGGATCAGAATCATCTGAAGTAGCAGCACCATCATTGTCAACAGTGACATTTTCCTTTTCAACAGAGTGCTCCACCTCGACACGAACCTGCTCCTCAGAAAAATCTGGCAAAACATCTGAGGACAACTTATCAAAGTACATAACAGATTCATTGAAAACAACACTCCTGCTCATAAATGCCTTGCTAGTTTCGGGATTCCATAACTTGTATCCTTTTACACCCGAACCATAACCAATGAACACACACTTAATAGCTCTCGGCTCTAACTTTCCATTATCAACATGAGCATAAGCAGTGCAGCCGAAAACTTTAAGTTGTGAATAATCAGCAGGAGTACTGACCATACCTCAATGGGAGTTTTCTTGTCGAGGGGAATAGATGGTGACCTGTTTATCAAGTAGCAGGCGGTGGCAGCCGCCTCAGCCCAAAAACGCTTACTCATGCGAGCGTTGGAGATCATGCAGCGAGCCTTGGAGATGATGGTCCTGTTCATCCGCTCCGCTACACCATTCTGCTGAGGCGTGTACGGGATGGTGAGGTGCCTGACAATGCCTTCTTTCCTGCAATAATCATTAAAGGCATTCGAACAAAATTCGCCACCATTGTCAGTACGAAGTAATTTCACCTTCCTTTCTGTTTGCCTTTCAATCATAGCTTTCCACTCTTTAAAAGCAGCAAACGTATCATCCTTATTTTTCATGAAATAAGGCCAAACTCTTCTAGAGTAATCATCAATAATGGTAAGCATATAACGAGCACCACCATAAGAGGGCTTACGAGATGGCCCCCAAACATCAGCATGTACATAATCAAGTGTACCTTTGGTGGTGTGGACAGAAGCATTAAACTTAACTCTTGTGTGCTTACCGAAAATGCAGTGTTCACAGAACTGCATCTTACCCAAACTGCATCCTTGCAGCAAGTCTCTCTTGATCAATTCTGCCATACCAAGTTCACTCATATGTCCAAGACGCTTATGCCAAAGGTTAGTTTTACTAGCGTCATCATGAGAAACAGCAGCAACAGTACCAGATAACGTGCTACCTCTAAGAACATATAACTTAGCAGAATTCATATCACCAACCATAACAATGAGAGAACCTTTTGATACCTTTAGGAGTTTATTTCCTCCTTTGTACTTGTACCCGTCACAGTCAAGGGTACTGAGCGAGATCAAATTTCTTGCCATGGTTGGTATGTGTTTCACTCCCGTCAACGTGCGTGTCATACCGTCATGTGTCTTGACCTGAACGGAACCAACGCCAACAATGTTGCATTGCTGGTCGTTCCCCACACGCACGAAATCTCCAGTCTGCACTAACTCATAAGAACTGAACCAATCTTTGTTACAGCAAATATGAAAAGAACATGCAGTATCTAGAATCCATTCATCCTGACGAGAAACACATGCAGCTAAAACAGCTAGGCATTCGCCATCAGAACTACCATCAACAACAGAAGCCTCACCGGTATCATTACCTTCATTATTTTTCGGTTGGTAAGTACCTTTTCTTTTCTCCTTGTTCTGCAACTTCCAACAATCATCAATGACATGATTAGATTTCTTACAATACCTGCAGAACTTGTCACGGCCTTTAGACTTTGAGCGACCTCTGTCACCCTTGCTCTTGTCTCTGTTGTTGTTGTAGTGTTATCTCGCTGCTCAGGCCTCCCTCGGACCTGCAAAGCATCGCCCTTGGAGGACGACGTCTCCTCTTTCTGTACCATACCTTTCATCTTTTCCCTGGCAAGCAGGGCCTCATATACTTCCGCGGTGGTTAGTTCATCACGGCTTAACAGTATGGTATCACGAAAATTTGCAAAGGAATTTGGCAGCGACATAGAAGTAAAAGTGCTAGATCTTCATCATCGTACTTTACCTCCATCGACACTAGGTCAGAAACGATCTCCTTAAAGATCGATAAGTGATTCATTACCGAACCACCTTCTTGCAACTTGTGCGTGAACAACTTCATCTTCACATGCATCTTGCTGGTGAGATCTTTGGACATGCAGATCGACTCCAGCTTAGCCCACAGTGCCGCTGCGGTTTTCTCCTGGAGTACTTCTTGCAGAATATCATTAGATAGATGAAGTTGAATAAGCGATAAAGCCTTACGGTCTTTCCGCTTCTCATCGGCGGTCCATGCCGCCGCATCCTTGTCGCCGAATTTCTCCAGCGCCTCGTCAAGATCATTGGACTGTGCGAGGATCGCACGCATCTTGACCTGCCACAGCGAAAATCTCGTCTTGTAGTCCAGCGCCGGTAGATCGAACTTCATCGATGCCATCCAAAACCCTAATCTGAAAACAGATCTGAAACAGGGCTCTGATACCACTTGTTATAAACGATAGCAAAGAAACGACGAAGAGCGGAACGATCAAACCAATGGGGACACGAGATTTTAACGTGGAAAACCCCTCCAACAATGGAGGAGAAAAAACCACGGGCGCCAGCCAGCAATACTTCACTATATCGGGTGAGGTTACAAACGCCGGGGATTTACACAATGCGACTTATCCCAACCGGCGGCTTACAAGAGGAATATATGGTGACATAAAACCCTAGGTCGGCTGCAGTCCGACCCGGAAACGATCCGTACCCGGGGTGCTCCGCTCTCCTTCGTCACAAGTTGGCCTTCATCAGTATAGAATTTGGATCATCATAAAACAACACTTTGGGTGTCAATCCTAGTTGACCGCAAAAGACGACATGACTATGTTAGGTACAATGTGGCGTCCACCCTAGCGATGAGAGTGCACGCCTTAGAAGAAGAACCGGACGGCAGAGGCAAGATGCGTTGGGTTGAACGAGACGATCGGAGCTTGGGTGATCGTGTCCTTTTTCTCGGCTCCCCTACAAGCTTTGCCATGAATGCCACTGAGCTAGGCATGGATGGTGGTTGTGCGTACTTCGTCTTGAACAATCGCATGTCTAGGTATAGCTTCATCGACAATGAAGCCAAACCCGTGGAATGGATGTGTCCCCGGCGTAATTCAGAAAAGATGCACCTGTGGCTCCGGCCCCATCAACCTGGAATTGCTCCAATCAAGGAAATCCATGATAGGCTAAACAAGAAGAAGCTGGAAGTATTCAGTCTAGCACATAGCTGTGCATAGCGAAATTCTTATCTAGTGACTCGAATGTTGTTTCATCTTAATATTAGTTTCGTGTGGAAATATGGCTTTATTTTGGAGCCATCAATTTGCTAGTTTTCTAACAAATAGACTTTTACTTTTAAAGTTCTTGAATATGTTGATTCTTCGTCGAAATGACTTCCAGAACTTTTTTTTGGAATGAATACACTTTTCTAGGAAGATGGAACATTTTGATACTAGTGTATTTCCTTATTATGGAAGATAATTTAAATCCGTACAGTTGTACATCGTGTCGGTACTTGATCGGCATACAAATAAGATTAAATTCCAGCGTTTACTTTAGTTTTCTCGTAGTGTCAGATATTACCTATAAGTAATTCAGGAATATTTTCTTCTTTATAGCCCATTTTTTATAATTTCTCAGTATGTGCCATTTACTAAACCTTTCTCTAATTCAGGAAGGTTTTGTGGAAGTAATACAATGAACCGAGGTCTGAACATCTAGATTCGTAGAACAAATTGACACCTCACTAATTAAACAAGTAGCAACAAAATTCGCCAATACATGCGATCATTCGCTAAATTTAATTTTTTTTAATTCTCTATTCGGACGGATTCTCAAGTTTTTCTTGGATTTCTGGATCGAATCAATGCCGGGTTGGGGCCGGAGCCACGCGTGTGTCTGGTTGGCGCCCCGTCCTGGAGGTAGTGCTTCATGACCTCGGCCTCGCAATCGACGACAAGGCCCGGTCCACGAGGACAAAGTAGGCGGACTCGCCACAGATTCCTAGCTGTGCGGCGTCGATGAAAAAGCTGGCTTATCACCAAGAAAGAGGACGCGATCAGCGAAGCTTGAGCCGTCCCTCGCCACCCAATGCATTTGGTTGCCCAGTTTTCTTTCCAGCTTATGCACCTTCACCGGCATTGCCGGACACGGGTCACAGGGACAATCTTCCTTGACGAGGACGGACGCCAGCAACAGCACCTGAATAAGGCAAAGCTTTTGCCTTCGTTTCCAAAAAAACGTCTTGATGTGAGTAGCGACAGTGGTGTACTGGTAAGACCATGGCACGACGCAAGGCTGGCGGGCACCCCGCGCACGAGCCAAGTCTGCCGGGTGCGGAGGACCCCGGGGTCCCTCGCACCCCGGAAGAGCAAGAGGACCCCGAGAGCCCGAGACCCCGGCAGAGCCGGACTCTCTCTCGGGTACCAGGCCGTACCCGACGAAGTTAGGGCTTCCACCGCCCTCCAGAAGATGGTAGAAGAGCACAGAAGACTTGGGAAGCAAGGCGCAGGCAGGTGACACCACCTGCGGTGTGCCAGCCCTTTTCCCACCTCGCTTTCCCCTAAAGGGCGGGGATATCACCAAACCGGCCGAAGATACTTGGAGGAGGAGAGGCCACGTCTCCACCTCAACCACGGAGAGGGGGAACTTCCCGCCAAGACCCCCTCACGCTCCTCGCATGACCTCTGTGGCACCCCCTTGTCTATAAAAGGAGGACCAAGTCATGGCGAGGAGGGGAGGACAAATCCAAGGCAGAACCCAAGCAAGAGCAGAGCAAGAGATAGCTAGGGCAGAGAAGAGAAGGGAGGTGATCTCCTCAGGGCTAGGATCTGCCTCTCTCCTTCCTCTCGCCAAAACCCTTTCCGGGGCACCTCGCCGGAGACGCCATTGTAGCCACACCATGATGCTCACATCTATCCAGATATGCAGGAGTAGGGCTGTTAGCCTTCGGGCGGCCTGAACCTGGGTAGATCGCTGTGTCCTTTGCTTGCTTGTCATCCACGCAGAGAGAGAGAGAGAGAGACGGAGAGCTTGCCGGCGGTGCTTCTCCGGGAGACGTCTTCCAGTCTCCTTCGCGCCCCTACCGAATCTACAAAGGGGGTGTCCTTCATCCCCGGTGTCCGTCCTTCGTGACACGACATCTGGCGCGCCAGGTAGGGGGCGCAAGCGCTGGATCCGTCTACATCTTGCGCCGCGACGAGTTCTTCATCGACGTCAAGATCTGCGTCAAGTTCTCCTTCGTAGGAGACGCTGTCTACGTCAAGTTAGTCGTTCGGCACGAGTGCTACTTCAAGCTCTTCATCCGCTGTAAGATCTGCCTCAAGCTCATCGCCAAAGCCAGCGATCCCTCCTGAACAAAAGAAGCCTCCCCTTCGGCAATCGCTGTGCGCCATGTCAGAAGTCGGAGATATCCCTGGAGAGCAAGCTAGGCCATCGTCTCAGCCAGGCAGGGGGCTGGAGGAGGCCTTGGGGGCTGCCCGTGTGCTTCTCTCTTCCCCCCCGGATCTGTGCAAAAGCGACCCCCGCGTCAAAGCTTGGTTTGCCTGCCTGGAGAGCCTGCTTGATTTCGCCTTCCAGTGCCGTGATTCTGCAAGCTCCTCCTCAGTTGTCCACGTCATCAACGCTGAAGCTGAAGTTGGAGCCGCAGGTCCAGAAGTCACCATCGCCGAGCCCGAAGCACCTCTCCCCGTGGAAGATCCGCATGGCAAGCGTCCAGTGGAGCCACCAGAGGAGGGAGCTGGCCAAAGCTCCAACCTCAGGCGCCGATCCCGAGAGGATATGGAGGGCCAGGCTGGCCAGCACCTCATGACCTGCTGCACCCCGTACCCTGCGTCAATTCTCGACCTCCACCTCCTGATGCAGAATGATGGGGAGAAGTTGCGCCATTACATCTGGAGGTTCCGGGCGGTTGCAGACAGGATACCCGCAAGAGAAGACCACCAGAGCAGCATCATCCAGCTTTTCCACATGAACGTGCGCAGTCTGAAGATGCGTGTGAAGATGAGTACCCGGCAGGTCAACACCTTGGAGGAGCTGTGGGCATTGGCAGATCGATGCTCCCGGGCTGAGGAAGCCATCGACCTTTTTCCCCAAGAGGTCATCTAAGGCAAGCGGATCCATGTACCCGGGAAGAGTCGTGTCGCAACAAGATGTATCCTGAAGTGTCGAGTCGTCTACCAAGAACTTCTATCATGAATAAAAGATAAGTTATCCTGAAAATCTCTTTGTTACCATGCCAGTCATCCCCTTTTCGCGGATAAAACTAGTGCAAAGCACGCTAGCAACTAACGCAGGCAAGGCTCGACCGTCGTGCGAGCACTCAAAGCGGTGTCGACTCTCCCGGGGGTAGAAAGCGGTGCGAAAGACCTGATACCACCCGGGGACGAGCGAACCATCAGAGTGAGCGGCCTCTCGGGTATCTGCAGGGCTTGTGAGAGCATTCCTGATCAGTCAGGGCCTCATGAGTAAGCTTGCAACCCGGAAGGTCCCTCAAGGACGTGGACAACAGAAACCACATGCTAAAACAAGTAAAAAGCACTTGTAGAAACAAGCAAGCAAGCAAGTCTTTAAGTTCTAGGCTGTTACAATAAAGTTCAAATTGTAACACACGGAGCTAATGCAAAGTTCATCATTTCTGGGCAGCAGGACGATCGGACGGCTTCGCAGGGGTGGAAAAGCGAGGGACGTCTCTCTCCGCTAGCTTGGTCGCTTGATCCTTCACCGATCGACGGGATTTCTTGGACGGAGATACGTTGGCCCAGTCAGGCATGGCCACGGACGGGTGGGCCTCAGCAAATGCGGCCATCACCAAGGTCGCTGTCTGCTTGCTCACCTGGTGTTTGTCGCTCTTCAGCTGGATGGCAAGATCGTTCTTGGCGACGTTCACCCCTTTGGCCTTCTCCTTGATGAGGGCAGCTATGGTTGACAAGCTCTGCCGGTCAGGCATCAAGGGGGCAGGGTCTTTTTCCTGCACAGCTAGGCCACCTGAGAGGAAAGCCCGTTGCAGGCCTCTACGAGCATAGCAAGGCCTTCCTTGTTCACGCCTTGGAGAGCGGACAGCTCGGCTACGGCTTGGTCGCGGGAGCTGATCAACTGTTGATTGTCCCCTTTCGTCTTCGTCATCTCCTGCTCCAGCGCTTTCAGGGAACTCTCCAGCATGGATATTTTCTGACCATCCTCTTCATTTTTCTTATGCAAGGCTCGGGAACTGGTCTGCTCCTGAGAAAACGCCTCCTTGAGGCTAGCAATGGTCTGATCCTTCTCGTTTAGTTGAACCTCGCGATAATGGAGGTTTTGCGTCGCCAGCTTGAATTCCCCCTGAAGTTCACCAGCAACCCCTTTCAGGCGCTCTATCTCCTGGTCCCGTTCGCGCTTTTCGGCGTCCAAAGTGGTCATCATCTCGCTCAAGGCAGTATGTCGAATGTTCAGCTGTTGCTCCCTAGCTGCCAGCTCGTCTTTTTGCCGTTTCTCCGCGGCAATCCTCTCAGCCTTTTTCTCCTGAAGGGACAGCACCAGCTTGAAGGAATTCCTGGACATGCGGTCCAGTTTGTTCTTTCCCTTTTGCATCTGCTCTACTGCCTCCCCGATCTTCTTCGCGGCGGCCATCTCGCGAGCTCTGGTATCTTCGCTCAACTGGTCCAACCCGCGGCGAATGGCGTCCATGGCGCTCTCTCCGCTGATAGTAACCTTCGAGGTGGACCCCGAAGTGGTATCCTCTTGTCGGCCCCCAGAAGCCAAGCTCTCCCTGATCCTCTCCAGCTCTACTATCTCCGAGCTGGCGCTGGAGTCCAAGGAAAGCTGCGTGTATGTTATCAGCTCCGAGCCCACGAGAAGAGAACCTGGAGATGGCGCATCCATGAGGTATTCCCCAGAGACAGGCATCCTGCCGCTCTTGGCGCCGTGAAACTGAGGGGCAGATTGCGTCCCGGCAGCACGCGCCGATGCACTTTTTGTCACCTCCCGACCCTCTGAAGAGTTAAGGGAAGGTGTCTCTACTTGCCCGGCATCATCCAGGCACCCAGCTGGGACCGCGTTGGCCGCAGAAGCTTCTGGAGACAGGGAAGCAACAACTGTAAGCATCAAGGCCCGAAGAAGAGCAGCGAGGGAAGGTCTGGAGCTCACCTGCGACTTCCAAAGCCACAACCTCTGGAGCCCTCCGGGCATGGGCTGGGGAAGTTGCAGTAACGCTCCCCTCGCCGCTCCCCCGGCGGCCTTTGACCTCAGCTAAAGCCAGAGGAAGCATCCCTCCTCTGCCCCTTGGGATGCTTGAGGCGGTGTCGACCTCCGTGAGGTCGCGGAGCCTCTTGCTTCCCTCAGTCAGCGTATCATCCCTACGGGTCATCAACAATGGCTCGTTCCAAATCAAGTGAACGACAGTGGAATTACGAAACTTTCAGAGTTCAGTTGAAGAACTTACTCCCGTGAGCGTTTGCTGCTCGCCATCCGCGAAGGAAGGTTGACCGACGCACCGAAGGAGCCTTGGGACGTCCCCGGGGCGTTGGCCGGCGGCGGAGAATTGGAGGAGCACATCATTCGGGGGGCTAAGACGTATCCCCCCCCTTCGACCTCCATGTCTGCTGGGTCATCTGCGTCGCCCGTCAGCTCCACGGGCGCTGAAGTAATAGTGGCCCCCGGGTCAGGGACCGCGGGGGCACCAGAAGCTGGACGCAGGGGAGACTCCTCGCCCCTGCCTCATCGACATCATAATCGCTGTCGTCGTCATCATCGTCTTCGCTGTCCTCGTCATCGCCCTGTTCGGCGTCTTGTTCTTCGCCGCCGAGGTATTCGTCCGAGCCTGCGGAGCCACCCGCGGGCGTGTCCTCGTCCTCTTCCGCCGCCTCCGAGTCCTCGTCGGAGCCAGAGAAGGCCCTGGACCTACGACCTTTCGGAGGCACGGGACCATGGTCTTCCCGGCCCGCAAGGCCGAGGGCGTTGCATGGCGGCATCTGGTCCAAGATGGCGGCCTTCTGCGGATCCTCACACAGGGGGACGACCCCGTCAGGAAGGTCAAATTGAAGACCCGGGACGAACAACTTGGTTATGTTGTCCCGGATGGTGCCTTCAGGCATATCCACGCTCCTCAGGCGAGACGGGTCATCTGGGCCTTGGAAGTCCCACGACGGATGTGACCTCCTCTGCAGCGGAGCTATCCGATTGCGGAGAAAGTGAGCGGCAACGGCGGCACCCGTTACCGCTTGGTTGCGAAGAAGCAGGAAGCGCTCCACCACCTCGAAGAAGTCATCATCCTGACCGCTGGGGTAACCCCAGGTCTCCAGCTTTTCCGGGATTTCCTTCGGTTCCTCCCATTGCGGGAGGGCTCGGAGATCTCCACCAAGAACCATCGCTTCCTCCATTCCTCCCATCTGGATTTGGTCTTCATCAGAGGATATGACGGCTTGATCTTTTGGCGGAAGCAGAAAGTGACACAGTCTCCCAGCCATTTGTCCTTCACAATGCGGGGATAGAAGAAATGGCGGAACAAGGCCACGAAAGGCATCACCCCTACGAACGCTTCGGAAAAATGGGAGAAGACCGCCAAGTCCAGGATGGTTCCCGGCGCCAGATGGAGAAGCTTCAGATCATACGCCTTCAGGATCCCTAAGAGAAAATCAGAGAAGGGCGGTACGACGCCCATCTGCATGTACAAGTCGAAGATGGGGATCTGATTTGGCAGCCGTATGTCGGAAGGGGCGATAATCTTCGTCGCCGCCCGGACAGGAACGCCCCCTGCCTCGGACGCCACCACCCCATAGTGAGAAGCTTCTCGCAAGTTCTCGCCGTCAGCATAAATGCTGTCGAACAAAGCTCGCTCCCTGCGAAGCTTTGCCAGCCTGAGATTCCGCGCCGACCTCCAGCTCTTCCTCTTAGATTTGGGAGACGGCAGCTCCCGAATTATGCCGCTGGCGCCCTTCGGTTTCTTCCTCGCAGCGGGCTTCGTGCGAGCCATGGGGAAGGGCGGATTGACAGCGGCGGCACGGAGGAAGAAGACGAAGCAGGAAGTGGGGAGCTAGGGATTTCTGGCGGAATGATTTGGTAACGGCAAACAAGCCCCAAGCAGAAGTCTAAGAAAGTACCCCACGCATCACGTCGTGGCCCCATTACTCCGACGGGCGCGGGGATTGAGGAGGCGTGCCGACTTTGGCGCTCGCAACCGTTGATGCACGGCTAAGTCCAGGCCCGCACGAATCACAACGATCGGGATGACTCGGTCAAAAGGACTCGGGGGCTCGCCTCTACTTCGACTCGGCGGACCCCATCAGGCCGTCCGAGAAGACCAGGCGCCGGGACCCACTTTGACCTCTTTTTGGTCATAGCCCCGGCAGCCGCTGAAGCAAAGCCGCCGGGACCATGCCCGGGGGCTACTGTCGCAGCATGGTCCCGGGGGCTACTGTCGCAGCAGTGGAACACGGGGTTCCCCTAGCGCTGCCAAAGTGGGTCCACCGCCTGTGGGCCCAGCACGAAGATGGACAAGACCAAGGCACGACGCAAGGCTGGCGGGCACCCCGCGCACGAGCCAAGTCTGCCGGGTGCGGAGGACCCCGGGGTCCCTCGCACCCCGGAAGAGCAAGAGGACCCCGAGAGCCTGAGACCCCGGCAGAGCCGGACTCTCTCTTGGGTGCCAGGCCGTACCCGATGAAGTTAGGGCTTCCACCGCCCTCCAGAAGATGGTAGAAGAGCCCAGAAGACTTGGGAAGCAAGGCGCAGGCAGGGGACACCACCTGCGGTGTGCCAGCCCTTTTCCCACCTCGCTTTCCCCTAAAGGGCGGGGATCTCACCAAACCGGCCGAAGATACTTGGAGGAGGAGAGGCCATGTCTCCACCTCAACCACGGAGAGGGGGAATTTCCCGCCAAGACCCCCTCACGCTCCTCGCATGACCTCTGTGGCACCCCCTTGTCTATAAAAGGAGGACCAAGTCATGGCGAGGAGGGGAGGACGAATCCAAGGCAGAACCCAAGCAAGAGCAGAGCAAGAGATAGCTAGGGCAGAGAAGAGAAGGGAGGTGATCTCCTCAGGGCTAGGATCTGCCCTCTCTCCTTCCTCTCGCCAAAACCCTTTCCGGGGCACCTCGCCGGAGACGCCATTGTAGCCACAACATGATGCTCCTATCTATCCAGACATGCAGGAGTAGAGCTGTTAGCCTTCGGGCGGCCTGAACCTGGGTAGATCGCTGTGTCCTTTGCTTGCTTGTCATCCACGCAGAGAGAGAGAGACGGAGAGCTTGCCGGCGGTACTTCTCAGGGAGACGTCTTCCAGCCTGCTTCGCGCCCCTACCGAATCTACAAAGGGGTGTCCTTCATCCCCGGTGTCCGTCCTTCGTGACATGACACCACACATCCAACCTCTTTTGAATTACCGTCCATGACGCGTCACCGGGACGTAAGATGGCCGACGTGTAAATATGATGCCAGTGGCGGTCGTGATTGGCAAATGTGTAGAGAAAGGCGATGCCGTCTGTGTAGACTATGCCGTGGGGATTTCTCATCCGCCGCTTGATCCCGTCGTTATCGGAGAAAGGAGGCATGGGCATGGCGGTTCTAGTGACAAGGTCTAGGAGTTTTGGCTCGGGACCCTCAGTGAAGAGCCACACGCTGGTGCCACCCGTGCTTGGCACCCAGTTCCTCTCATCGTCTGATGATGCCTTGGACATGACGATGGCGCCGCTGTATCTCGACGTCGCTATGGAGGACGATTCGCGGCCCCCGTAGTAGGCCATGGGAGGGTGCATGAGATGGTGGCTGGATCGACTGAGGATCCATGGAAGGAATTCGGGGCGCGTGGCAGTAGAGTGCAGGTCTCGCCACGACGTGCAAGCGGCGTGGAAGCGGACGAAGTCGCCGGCGTCGTGCAAGCGGCCGGAGACGTCAACGAGCAGGTCAGGGATGAGAAAGGCCCACAGCCGAACTTTCCTCGAGGCGGACATGCTGCCGGACTGCAGCGTCTGCTCGATATATATTGACGAGTCGCCGGCGTCGTGCAAGCGGCCGGAGACGTCAACGAGCAGGTCAGGGATGAGAAAGGCCCACAGCCGAACTTTCCTCGAGGCGGACATGCTGCCGGACTGCAGCGTCTGCTCGATATATATTGACGACGAATCGAATAAGAGTGGAATTAATATGGCGATGGCAGTCAAGAGCTCGGAAGAGAGATCGTAATCAGACTACTCATAGTGGGAGTAACATAGGTAGTAACATAAGTGCCACATAAGCGCAATTGATGATGTGGCAGGCAATTAAAGAAGAGAGATGGTGGTGATATCATTGGTAGATACCGTAACATAACAGATTTCGAGGCAAGATGAGTCCATAGACTAATTAAGACATGGCTATATGATACCACACATATGTTACTACCCACTATAGAGCTAGTAACATAGATTAGTATCATATGCATGATACCAGTGTATGATACTCCCCACTATGACTAGTCTTAGACTTGTTTCTTCCGTTACGAGACACACCTGGAATCAGTTTATTATTAGTTCACGCCCGGATTCCAGGTTCGTTTGCGAATCTGCTTATTTTTTTTAATATAATTCCTGCTTATTAATTGGTACACGTGTAGGTTGTTTTTTCTTCGGATTTTATTTTACTTTATTTTTTTCAATACAATGCAAACAACATGCGTGCACACGCCCCTGACACCATGCATCATATGAACGTGCTCCGTATCACGACCTATAATTGCGTGGTGATTCTAAGATATACGTGTAGATGACACAATGATGTGATATTTTGTTGAAACCAATCGAAAGTGCAAAAATAAATTCAACTCACTCTGATCCATATTAATTGTCGCTGAATCAAACCGGATTCAGTGTCAATTAATATAAATCACAGGAAGTATAATTGTCAAATACCAAGCATAAAACATATTACTCTCATTACATTTCAACAAAAAAACAATTGTGCAAATTTCACTCGTCAATAGTAATTTTTTTTATTCTTTCACAAAACATATCTAAAAGTTCAAGGGTAATACAAGAGACCTTGTAAAAAAAAAGGGTAATACAAGAGATATGATATATAATCATTTAGTACTTTCTATACGGTGTTTAACTTTCATTTATATCAATTTGTAAGTAACTTTCGGATTCTACCTAAACACCATCTCGTCGAACCGAAATGCATCCAATTTGCCCCCTCGCTCTTCTGTCAAGGACGCTGGTCCTTACCTCCTCCGTCCACTATTTTGACGAGGGCGCACTACAGGAATGACCAGCTGTGCCGACGGCCGAAGCCCGTCGGCAAAGGTCTCGATGCCGTCGGCACACACCTATGCCATATTAGCTAAACATAACACATATAGACAAGTAGCACAATAATACATAGGTAGCATGTATGATAAGTCTAGCAGTACAACAGGTAGCAAGATAAGTCTAGTAGTACGACAGGTAGGATGATAGACATCCTAAACTCGACTCGCGCCGGTGTCAGTGGCGTCGTCCAAGCGGTCCCAACAAGAGGACAGGCTGCTGCTAGAGTCCTCGCCCTGCTGCTGCGTGCCGGAGGGGCCGGCCTCGCCCTGCCCGCGCTGCTGCCGGCTCTCGCTGAAAACCTGGTACTGGACCGCCATCACCTGGGGATCAAGGAGGAGATCCTTGACCAAGGGGTCATCCTCCTCGCGCTGGTGGCGCGCCCTGAGCAGCCTCTCTGCCTGCCGGTGCTCCCTCTCCTCGGCCTTCGTCGCGATCCTCATGCCATCTGGCGCTAACAGATGCGCCACGCTCCGCTCATCCTCAAAGTTGAGGATCGCTCTCGCCCCAAAGTGCTGGACCGCCACGCAGTCGTAGGCGCGGGCCGCCTGCCACGGGCACCTGAAAGTACCAAGCTGGATCTTCCTGTGATCCACTGTGATCTGAGCTGCCCAAGTCGGGATCTTCGTGGGTCTCCGATGAACACCACGAAACTTTCGCTCCGGCTCTGACATGATACTTAGTTAAGTAAAAGCATTTGATACACGGGTTAGTCATATATGAAATGAATATATAAAAACACTAACACCTATTTTCCTTCTATGATTGTCAACAACATTTTATTTGCTACATCTATCCCTAAATCATTTTGTTATTTTCTATTTTCTACCACTAAATTTCCATCTATAATTTCTATTGTGCTATTTTCTAATTTCTACCACTAATTTTCCATCTATTTTCCTCTTTTCTACCACTAATTTTCCTAAAATCCTACTCCTAAAATCACTAAATCTAAAATACACAGAAAATAGGGGAGAGGCGAGGAGCACCTGGCGGTGCGGAGGGTACCTGCGGCGAGGAGGGTAGCACGTCGAGGGGAGCGGCGAGGTTGCGGGGCCGGTGCGGCCAGAGGGGAGCACGGCGGAGGCGGGGCGAGTGGCGGCGGGGGTCGGGTAGGGGCTGGCGGCGGGGGTGGGTAGGGGCTGGCGGGTGGAGGCGGCGGGGTTGCCGGCTAGCGGGTGGAGGGGGCGGGGTTGGCGGCGGCGGGGTTGGCGGCGGGGGTGGGTAAGGGCTGGCGGCGGGGCTGGGTAGGGGCGGGTGGCGGGGATGGCGGCTGGCGGGTGGAGGGGGCGGGGTTGCCGGCGGCGGGGTGGTGGCGGGGCTGGGTAGGGGCAGGTGGCGGCGGGGGAGCGGGGCAGCCGCGGAGCGGGTAGCCGGCCGAAGAAATGCGGATGGCTGGTCGAGGAGCTGTGGCGGGATAAGGATAAGGTGTGGGACCTTTGCCGTCGGCATAGGCTTTTCCTTTTTTTTATTTTTTCACTTACATCATCTTTTTTAATGTATTTATTTATTACTCTTATCACAAGTTTTTCCGTAGGCACATGGGAAACCAACTTTTATCACAAGTTTTTACAAGATTGCCCCCGTTTCGTCCGAAGTGCGAGTTTTCACCTCTAAGTGCAGAAACTCACTAGAGAGAAAGTGAAGCCGGTGATGTCGGTCACACCTAGGAGTAGATTCTTGGACATTTGAAACACACAACACACTTGTATACATATGGTATGGCACAACCTAGGTTTGGGTGGGGTTCCGACGCTCCGGGGCCCCGCTTCGGCGAAACCCTGAATCCGCTGGAAAAACCCTAACGTTTCCGTCTACCCCCATAGACGTGCGTCGAAAGGGGGTAGCCCAGTGGACTTTTTTGCTTGGTTGGGTTAGGTTAGGCCATAGGAACATGACAAACCAAAGTCTACCCCAAATCGACACAAGATTCCATCCGGTTCGCCCGAAAGGGGAGTTTTCACCTCTAAGTGCAGAAACTCACTAGAGAGAAAGTGAAGCCGGTGATGTCGGTCACACCTAGGAGTAGATTCTTGGACATTTGAAACACACAACACACTTGTATACATATGGTATGGCACAACCTAGGTTTGGGTGGGGTTCCGACGCTCCGGGGCCCCGCTTCGGCGAAACCCTGAATCCGCTGGAAAAACCCTAACGTTTCCGTCTACCCCCATAGACGTGCGTCGAAAGGGGGTAGCCCAGTGGACTTTTTTGCTTGGTTGGGTTAGGTTAGGCCATAGGAACATGACAAACCAAAGTCTACCCCAAATCGACACAAGATTCCATCCGGTTCGCCCGAAAGGGGAGTTTTCACCTCTAAGTGCAGAAACTCACTAGAGAGAAAGTGAAGCCGGTGATGTCGGTCACACCTAGGAGTAGATTCTTGGACATTTGAAACACACAACACACTTGTATACATATGGTATGGCACAACCTAGGTTTGGGTGGGGTTCCGACGCTCCGGGGCCCCGCTTCGGCGAAACCCTGAATCCGCTGGAAAAACCCTAACGTTTCCGTCTACCCCCATAGACGTGCGTCGAAAGGGGTAGCCCAGTGGACTTTTTTGCTTGGTTGGGTTAGGTTAGGCCATAGGAACATGACAAACCAAAGTCTACCCCAAATCGACACAAGATTCCATCCGGTTCGCCCGAAAGGGGAGTTTTCACCTCTAAGTGCAGAAACTCACTAGAGAGAAAGTGAAGCCGGTGATGTCGGTCACACCTAGGAGTAGATTCTTGGACATTTGAAACACACAACACACTTGTATACATATGGTATGGCACAACCTAGGTTTGGGTGGGGTTCCGACGCTCCGGGGCCCCGCTTCGGCGAAACCCTGAATCCGCTGGAAAAACCCTAACGTTTCCGTCTACCCCCATAGACGTGCGTCGAAAGGGGGTAGCCCAGTGGACTTTTTTTGCTTGGTTGGGTTAGGTTAGGCCATAGGAACATGAGAAACCAAAGTCTACCCCAAATCGACACAAGATTCCATCCGGTTCGCCCGAAAGGGGAGTTTTCACCTCTAAGTGCAGAAACTCACTAGAGAGAAAGTGAAGCCGGTGATGTCGGTCACACCTAGGAGTAGATTCTTGGACATTTGAAACACACAACACACTTGTATACATATGGTATGGCACAACCTAGGTTTGGGTGGGGTTCCGACGCTCCGGGGCCCCGCTTCGGCGAAACCCTGAATCCGCTCGAAAAACCCTAACGTTTCCGTCTACCCCCATAGACGTGCGTCGAAAGGGGGTAGCCCAGTGGACTTTTTTGCTTGGTTGGGTTAGGTTAGGCCATAGGAACATGACAAACCAAAGTCTACCCCAAATCGACACAAGATTCCATCCGGTTCGCCCGAAAGGGGAGTTTTCACCTCTAAGTGCAGAAACTCACTAGAGAGAAAGTGAAGCCGGTGATGTCGGTCACACCTAGGAGTAGATTCTTGGACATTTGAAACACACAACACACTTGTATACATATGGTATGGCACAACCTAGGTTTGGGTGGGGTTCCGACGCTCCGGGGCCCCGCTTCGGCGAAACCCTGAATCCGCTGGAAAAACCCTAACGTTTCCGTCTACCCCCATAGACGTGCGTCGAAAGGGGGTAGCCCAGTGGACTTTTTTGCTTGGTTGGGTTAGGTTAGGCCATAGGAACATGAGAAACCAAAGTCTACCCCAAATCGACACAAGATTCCATCCGGTTCGCCCGAAAGGGGAGTTTTCACCTCTAAGTGCAGAAACTCACTAGAGAGAAAGTGAAGCCGGTGATGTCGGTCACACCTAGGAGTAGATTCTTGGACATTTGAAACACACAACACACTTGTATACATATGGTATGGCACAACCTAGGTTTGGGTGGGGTTCCGACGCTCCGGGGCCCCGCTTCGGCGAAACCCTGAATCCGCTCGAAAAACCCTAACGTTTCCGTCTACCCCCATAGACGTGCGTCGAAAGGGGGTAGCCCAGTGGACTTTTTTGCTTGGTTGGGTTAGGTTAGGCCATAGGAACATGACAAACCAAAGTCTACCCCAAATCGACACAAGATTCCATCCGGTTCGCCCGAAAGGGGAGTTTTCACCTCTAAGTGCAGAAACTCACTAGAGAGAAAGTGAAGCCGGTGATGTCGGTCACACCTAGGAGTAGATTCTTGGACATTTGAAACACACAACACACTTGTATACATATGGTATGGCACAACCTAGGTTTGGGTGGGGTTCCGACGCTCCGGGGCCCCGCTTCGGCGAAACCCTGAATCCGCTGGAAAAACCCTAACGTTTCCGTCTACCCCCATAGACGTGCGTCGAAAGGGGGTAGCCCAGTGGACTTTTTTGCTTGGTTGGGTTAGGTTAGGCCATAGGAACATGAGAAACCAAAGTCTACCCCAAATCGACACAAGATTCCATCCGGTTCGCCCGAAAGGGGAGTTTTCACCTCTAAGTGCAGAAACTCACTAGAGAGAAAGTGAAGCCGGTGATGTCGGTCACACCTAGGAGTAGATTCTTGGACATTTGAAACACACAACACACTTGTATACATATGGTATGGCACAACCTAGGTTTGGGTGGGGTTCCGACGCTCCGGGGCCCCGCTTCGGCGAAACCCTGAATCCGCTGGAAAAACCCTAACGTTTCCGTCTACCCCCATAGACGTGCGTCGAAAGGGGGTAGCCCAGTGGACTTTTTTGCTTGGTTGGGTTAGGTTAGGCCATAGGAACATGACAAACCAAAGTCTACCCCAAATCGACACAAGATTCCATCCGGTTCGCCCGAAAGGGGAGTTTTCACCTCTAAGTGCAGAAACTCACTAGAGAGAAAGTGAAGCCGGTGATGTCGGTCACACCTAGGAGTAGATTCTTGGACATTTGAAACACACAACACACTTGTATACATATGGTATGGCACAACCTAGGTTTGGGTGGGGTTCCGACGCTCCGGGGCCCCGCTTCGGCGAAACCCTGAATCCGCTCGAAAAACCCTAACGTTTCCGTCTACCCCCATAGACGTGCGTCGAAAGGGGGTAGCCCAGTGGACTTTTTTGCTTGGTTGGGTTAGGTTAGGCCATAGGAACATGAGAAACCAAAGTCTACCCCAAATCGACACAAGATTCCATCCGGTTCGCCCGAAAGGGGAGTTTTCACCTCTAAGTGCAGAAACTCACTAGAGAGAAAGTGAAGCCGGTGATGTCGGTCACAACTAGGAGTAGATTCTTGGACATTTGAAACACACAACACACTTGTATACATATGGTATGGCACAACCTAGGTTTGGGTGGGGTTCCGACGCTCCGGGGCCCCGCTTCGGCGAAACCCTGAATCCGCTCGAAAAACCCTAACGTTTCCGTCTACCCCCATAGACGTGCGTCGAAAGGGGGTAGCCCAGTGGACTTTTTTTGCTTGGTTGGGTTAGGTTAGGCCATAGGAACATGAGAAACCAAAGTCTACCCCAAATCGACACAAGATTCCATCCGGTTCGCCCGAAAGGGGAGTTTTCACCTCTAAGTGCAGAAACTCACTAGAGAGAAAGTGAAGCCGGTGATGTCGGTCAAACCTAGGAGTAGATTCTTGGACATTTGAAACACACAACACACTTGTATACATATGGTATGGCACAACCTAGGTTTGGGTGGGGTTCCGACGCTCCGGGGCCCCGCTTCGGCGAAACCCTGAATCCGCTCGAAAAACCCTAACGTTTCCGTCTACCCCCATAGACGTGCGTCGAAAGGGGGTAGCCCAGTGGACTTTTTTGCTTGGTTGGGTTAGGTTAGGCCATAGGAACATGACAAACCAAAGTCTACCCCAAATCGACACAAGATTCCATCCGGTTCGCCCGAAAGGGGAGTTTTCACCTCTAAGTGCAGAAACTCACTAGAGAGAAAGTGAAGCCGGTGATGTCGGTCACACCTAGGAGTAGATTCTTAGACATTTGAAACACACAACACACTTGTATACATATGGTATGGCACAACCTAGGTTTGGGTGGGGTTCCGACGCTCCGGGGCCCCGCTTCGGCGAAACCCTGAATCCGCTCGAAAAACCCTAACGTTTCCGTCTACCCCCATAGACGTGCGTCGAAAGGGGGTAGCCCAGTGGACTTTTTTGCTTGGTTGGGTTAGGTTAGGCCATAGGAACATGAGAAACCAAAGTCTACCCCAAATCGACACAAGATTCCATCCGGTTCGCCCGAAAGGGGAGTTTTCACCTCTAAGTGCAGAAACTCACTAGAGAGAAAGTGAAGCCGGTGATGTCGGTCACAACTAGGAGTAGATTCTTGGACATTTGAAACACACAACACACTTGTATACATATGGTATGGCACAACCTAGGTTTGGGTGGGGTTCCGACGCTCCGGGGCCCCGCTTCGGCGAAACCCTGAATCCGCTCGAAAAACCCTAACGTTTCCGTCTACCCCCATAGACGTGCGTCGAAAGGGGTAGCCCAGTGGACTTTTTTGCTTGGTTGGGTTAGGTTAGGCCATAGGAACATGAGAAAGATGGCGGGATAAACAATGCGTGGAGGTACATGGAAAACCAATATCCACCCCAACACTTGCAATAATATCTACACACATGCGATAACACAAATCAACATTCGCATATAATACTTCAGAGAGATAAGATTCGCGACGTTATTTTATGTGGGTGGAGACCGCTATTTGGCGTACCTATATACATATAGAAATGAATAAAAACATATTAAATTTAATTGAGAGTAATAAATAGATACATAAAAATGAAGAATAGGGTAAAAATGAATAAAAATGGTAGAGTCCTGTGCCGACGGCAAAGCCGTCGGCACAGAGTGCCGTCGACGTCACCTCACAAGCTGTGCCGACGGCTTCCTGTGTCCCGACGGTGGCCGTCGGGATAGAACGTCTGTGCCGACGGCCGTTTCTGTGCCGACGGACTTGTCGACGGCTGGTCCTGGTACGACCCTGTGCCGACGGCCCCGATAAATAGCCGTCGGCACAGGTTCTGGCCGTCGGCACTGTTGGCCATTCCCGTAGTGGCGGGGTATGCGGACCTTGCTTCTTTGATTTTGCGAATAGCCAGGGCTATCCTAGGTTTTTCAGGGGTGTCACAATGGTGGCCGAGATGGCGCCGCATTGATATAACATCGCACTAGAGATGATGATTGATACTCTCAATGATGGTATCCTCGTTCACAACTACTTCCTAGAGTCTAGAGGCGAGATGTTGTGGTTGTCCATCTTAGTTAAGCTTAACTGCCTGATTGGGATGATAAAATGCATTAGACCTTGTAAAATGCTAGAAGAACAAGCTGATGGTGGTAGCGCCAAGATGCGATGGGTGGAGCTGGATGGTAGGAGCTTTGATGATCGTGTCATTTTCAGCCAAACTTATCGTGGGCCTATGTCTCGGAGGGGTTATCACTGATACATGCTTGTGGCTACGGCGCCAACCTGCTGTTACAAGGTTCGAACTGGAAAAACATTCTAAAATCTTAAAAGGTATACAATCTTGAACAACAAGTCACTACTAGAAAATCGCTCTCCGCCGGGTGGGGAAAACACCCGGCGACAGCCCAAATTGGCCTCGGCGAACACGTCGCCGAGAACGGCACTCGGCAGAGACCACTCGGCGAAAATCGCCTCGGCGACGCCGCTTCGCCGGGTGTTTTTTGTCGGGGATGCACGGCGAACTCTTCGCCGAGACTTTGTACCCAACACCCGCGAAGAAAAGCCAATCTGGATCGTCCCTTGTCCGATGGGCGTCAGGCGTGTGTCAGAGCTTCGCCGAGTCGCGGGCAAAAGAACTCGGCGAAGGGGGAAAGCACACATTGCGCCACGTGTCCTCCTGCTGGGTGCCGGCGAACGTCTTCGCCGTGCTGCGCTTCGCCGAGTGCCGTACTTCGCCGTGTGGAGCCTTCGCCGAGTGCCGGACTTCGCCGTGTGGAACCTTCGCCGTGGCAGCCCTTCGCCGAGTGCCAGCGCCAAGATTCGCCGGGTTTCGCCTTCGCCGAGTGCCAGCCGTCGCCGGGAACGCACGTTTCGCCGAGTGCCCGTTCATCAGCACGGCTCGGCGAAGGTACCACACGGGGTGACCATTTGGCTGGCCTTCGCCGAGTGTACGTGTCGGCAAAACGTGGAATCTCGGCCCCGGCGAAGATGTGGCGCGGAATGAAATTTTCCTTCCCGCCCTTGCCTTTGCCGAGTGCCGTCCACCGACAAACTCGGCAAAAAGGAATCAATTTGCGCGGCAAACGAATTTTTTTTGCGCCAGTTCTTCGCCGAGTGCCTCCCACCGACACACTCGGCGAACATCTGCCGGAAATGGCGGCAAATCTGAAAAATTTCCCGCGCACACGTTACCGACAGAGGCACTCGGCGAAGAAAAGGAGCGTCCATTTCGCCGGGTAGGATACTCGGCGAAATGAACGCATCGCCCGGGCAAGGTGGGACCCAACGGCAGGCGCCACGTGGTCGTCCATTTCGCCGAGATTCTCTCTTTGCCGAGTGTTTTCTGTGGTCGTTGCCGAGGGTCATCACGTCGCCGAGATCTTTATCGACCTTTTCCCGGCGAAGTTGGGGTTTGCCGAGTGGTCGCGGCGTCGCCGAGCGTTGTCCGCGCTGTGCCGGCGTTGGCGGTCTTCGCCGAGTGTCCCCGACATTTGGCGCTCGGCGAAGCCGAGACCACTCGGTGGAGAGCGATTTTCCCGTAGTGAGTTTCACGAGATGGGTAAGCGCGAAGCATTATTTTATTAAATCTTGGTTCTCTAGGTTTTACTCTCTAGTTGTGGCAGAGTGTCAACATAATCATTTGATTCAAGACAAAAAATAAAATAAAAACCTATTATCTTTTTGCGCCTTAAGTAATTCTCCCGAATTATTAGGAAGTTCGTGTAATTATGTTTTCCTAAAAAGCTACGTCATGCAGCGTCCAAGCTGCCTACATGTGAAATGAAGATTTGGCAAGGCTGGTCGTGGCCCGTGGGTAGCGTAATGAGTGAAATATAACTAGGTAGGTGATATAAAAGGAAGGCTCAAGCTAGGAAGAGTCCAACATGCCTCTGAAGAATTAGGGTACGAGTCCTGATGCGTCTATGAATCATCAAAGAGTCCTAAATCCTGAATTCCTGACGCGTATATGAATTAAGCACGAGTTGAATTAGCCGGACTCAGAATATATCGGTCTATCTCGGTTCTTCTGAATCGATTCGATGGAGTCCATGGCGATCAACAAGCGCCAGTCGCCGTCCGGTTCCGGCATCACGGGCAGGCTCGCGGCAGCCGCGCGGCCATGGGCCAATCTCTCACCGGACCTCCTCCTCGACGTCTCCAACCGCCTGGACGACGCCGCCGACTTCGCCCGCTTCCACGCCGTCTGCATGCCATGGCGCGCCGCGGCGCCGTCGCTCTACTCCCCAGCGGCGACCCGCCCTACGTTCCCGTCGTGGCACCTCGCGCTGTGCGGCGGCCACATCATGCGCTCCACCGTCGACATCCGATGCGTCACTTCCTTCGATGAGGCCGACTTCCGCTGCGGCTACGGCGACGTCAGGGTCGCGGAGCCGCAGGGCACAACATCATCTACCGCCGGCGGTAGAAACTGGGTGGCCAGCTCCGATGGCACAGCCTCCTGGCTCTTCATCGCGAGTCCCGAGCCAAGGCTCGTGCAACTTCTCACCGGAGCCATCGTCCCGCTACCTCGATTCCCAGAGGACGAAGGTGAGATGACGATGCCGATGCAGAACATCCGTGGCATCGTTTACGGCGATCGTACGGTCTTTCTGTATAGCTTCTTGCACTTGGACAACCATGAGAACAAGACATCCACATTCTCGGCGGCGATCCTGCATCCGGGTGATACGGAGTGGACATTCATGAGAAGGCTCTTGGAGGTCCCAGCTGATGGCCGCCGTTACAGAGCCAGCGCCGTGTATCACGACGGTGAGGTGCTGATATGCACGGGCTATTTTTGGAGTTTGTTGACACGAGGCGACTTGGGCGACTTGGCTGGGCTCCAGTCGAGGTGGAGCAAAACCGAAGATGACAAATATTCCCGTGAATACAGCTACCTCCTTGTGTCCCGAGGCGAGCTGCTCTGGGCATCCGTCCTACTACTTAAGCGTGGCCGCGATGATGACCCGAGGTCGTCACTGTCCGTCACGGTGCACGCACTGGAAAAAGGAGCCGGCGGCGCAATGCGATGGGTTAGGAGGGACGGATGGAACTTAGCCGATCGTGTCCTCTTCCTCGGGTTCCCCGCCAGCTTCGCCGCAGACGCACACCAGGTCGGCGTGGTCGGCGGACGCGCATACTTCGTTTACAAGAACTGTGTGTTCCGATATGGCCTCGTCGACGGGGAGACTGAGCTGGTGAAGCGACTACGCCCCCTACGTGGTACCGACGGGGCGTGCGTGTGGCTCCCGCGGCAACCTACCATATCGCCGATCCAGGAAATTCGAGAAAGATTGAGCCTCTACCCAAATTAACAAGAAGCATAGCTGAATTCGGATTTTTCATAGTAACAGCTGGATGAACTTGTGTCTCAATACTATTTTGAATACTTTTTGCCTGATTTCACTATCATTAGAGGCTGAATTACAGTTGTTCTGTTGAATACTTTTTGTCTGATTTCATTATTTTCGGTCTTATGATATACATCTGTCCCGTTTTAGTTTCGTGAATGGCATATGAATTTTTTACAATCCTAGTTGTTTGTCTACGACAAGTAAAACAGGACGAAAAGCTTTTTGAGTGTTCACAAAAAAAACTAATATGTAGAGTCAATGGGAAAACTGGTTCATCCACTATGTAGTACTTACCTGTAGATTTTATCTTGCGAAACTTTACACTTTTCCTAACAGCTAGCTGTTTTCAAATTCAGAAACAGACACTTTTTTCTAACCATCTGATCCATCTCTCACCAATCTCCGCGCGTCTCCCCTCAGTTTCTCCTTTTCTTTTCTTTTTTTCTTGGCCGAGTCCACCTTTTCTATTTTGAATTTTTCATTTATGCTTGCCGTTCTTCTTCCCGTTCCCCAAACAGTTTGGGCAATCTCGATATGATCTATTGATGATGAGCAGATATCCTTACGCATGTATATATAGAGAGTGGGAGAGAGCCTAACGGGCAGCGCACGTCAAGCGCATGCGCAGATGCGTGAGTGGCTTAGGACCCGGTCTAGCCTGAAGACTAGGACAATGAGGTTACAACAGATAACGGGTACATGATGTGTTCAGACTATCTCTGAATTCTTGGAACACACTCGTGGGTAACCCTTTAGTGAAGATATCTGCAAACTGCGAGCTCGTTGGTACATGAAGAACACGAGCTTCTCCGAGAGCGACCCTGTCTCTGATAAAGTGCAGGTCAATCTCGATGTGCTTGGTCTGCTGATGTTGAACAGGGTTGCTGGAGAGGTAGACCGCGCTGACATTGTCGCGGTACACAATGGTGGCTCGAGGCATCGGCTGGTGAAGTTCAAGCAAGAGCTGCCGTAACCAACAGGACTCAGCAACGCAGTTGGCGACCGCACGGTACTCCGCCTCTGCACTTGATCGTGAGACGGTATGCAGTATGCTGCCGCTTGGAGGACCAGGAGACCAAGTTGTTGCCGATGAACACGCAGAACCCGGACGTGGATTTGTGGGTGTCTGGGCAGCCGGCCTAGTCCACGTCAGAGTACGCGATGAGATCGCGGGAGGAGTACTTGTGGAGGTGGAGTCCAAGATGCGATGTTCCCTTCAAGTAGTGCAGGATCCGCTTGATCAACTAAAGATGATGGTCCCGTGGATCGCGCATGAAGAGGCAAACTTGTTGAACAACATATGCAATGTCAGGCCTTGTCAGGGTAATGTACTGTAGAGCGCCGGCCAAGCTTCTGTAGAGAGACGGATCAGGGGTAAAGCGACCAGCGTTGGCGGACAGTTTGGACTTGGTGTCGATGGGTGTCACGATCGGATTGCAATTGAGCATATTAGCACGATCAAGTATCTCCAGTGTGTAGTGTTGCTGCGACAGGAACAAACCTTGATGCGTGTGGGGTGAACATTTACTCCAAGAAAATGATGAATGTCACCGAGATCGGACATGGCAAATTCAGCTTTGAGAGACTGAATAATGGATGACAGAAGCTGGGTGGAGTTGGCTGTGAGTATGATATCATCTACATAAATAAGACCTAGGCTAATTACTCCACGAAGTATATATAGTGTGGATCAACAGTCAAGGGAGTATTTTGTGTATAAATTTCGTCAATAATGGCACATAGAAGACCTACTCACTCTTTTACTTACTGCTGAAAGAAGTAGTTCAACATTCAATGTAGTTTATTATCTTCTATCTACAGTTGCGTAGTCATGTTATATATGTTTGCAGTATTGCGACTACACGATGATCCATCATTAGTTTGAAAGTTTGTCCTTTTCCACCTTTGTGTTTGCTCCATGACCTATCAGCATAATTATCTACTCACTCCGTTCGGAAAAGGATGTCTTAGATATATCAAAATTTGGATGTATGTGGACATGTTTTAGTGTACACATACATCCAAATCTAGATATATCCAAGACATCTTTTTCCGAACGGAGGAAGTACTAGTTGCAACTATGGGAAGAGCGGCATAAGTGAGGCTAGCTAGTTGGGTACATAATTAATTAGGATGATGGTCCATGAAGCATACAGGTTATTCGTGATGAGATTTCCTACTACAAGACAATGAATGTGACATGTCGAGAGTACGAGCTCAAGCACAAAGAGCGGTGTAAGTGCGACGGATGAGATCTCATCGGCAGAAATCATATGTACTATGGACAAGTGAGGATCATGCCTTACTAAACAAATACATCGGACCACTGGATATTTGGATTAGAAGAGTTAAATAAGACATTATTTGTTCAAAATAGCTGGAGTTTTTATCTTCGTTATGATTTTTTTTTAGAAATGGGGGATTATCTTCGTTATGTATAGATGAGCTTCACAAAATCCACAATCTATTCTCCTGTCGTGTCGTAAATGTCGAGTTGTGTGCTGGAAAAGAGTTTGAGTCAGTGATATGTGTTGTTTTCTTGTGTGCTTTATTCATGACTTTCTGGTTAGAAAAAAGTGTATTAAAGAAGCACATATTTATAAAATACTTTCGTTGTGTGACTAATCAACTCACAGGCTCAATAAATTCTCTAGAGAAATAATTTATCTAGTGAAAATACGGAAATCCATATTGGGTCATGGGTGTAGTGCAGATGCACCACTTCAAGACATTTTATGTTAGCACACAAATTTCCGCAAAGAAAAGACAAATTTTGTGACCTGTGCAAAAAAGACAAATACGGTCACTTCAATATGACTTTAGAGGATTTTTTTTTTGGTCTTTTTTGCACAGTTCAAAAAAAATCTTTTGTCCTCGAAACTTTTTGTGCTAACACATATTTTTTTTTGACATTTTGAAAAGTTTTGAAAAAAATTGTACACAACGGGTGCACACCCGTAACACGAAACGTCGTGTCCGTGATAATATTATAACATTGTACAACTCATAAAAAAGCCAAATATATGTGTGCATTTTACGACATAGTGCATAATTAACTAGGTGCATAAGGTTTTTTATATAAAATAATTATATCTTATTAATCATTTGTGTAAGATTGAACAATTTTAATATTTCAATAGATGTGCAACCTATTGAATTTATGAGCTCTCCTAGTTACAATAATGAAATGGGTGAGCAATGCAGTTTTATTAGAAACCCAACTCATTTTCTTCTAACTTTAAAGGCTAAGAAATAGCTGAACATTTAAAAGTGGATGCATCGAGAATGCTGGTTTAACTTGAAATTCGGCCACTGGTTAAATCAGAAAGTAAGGCAAGTTTCGGAGCCACATGAGTCTACTGTATGAATCTGAAACATGGTTCCGACACTTTAAGAAAAACCATGCCTTCATATAAATGAATAGCTTGATAACATACACATAACTACCATATGATTATTCATCAGACACTAATTATTGATGGCCATGGCAACCAAGCGTCAGATTTGCCCCAAGATTACCAAACTCCACAGGCAAAAAAAAAAGGCGTTGAGAACGGATGGCTCTTTCTTCTCCGACACGTCTCCCCGAGCCACGCAGCTTCCCCACCTCGAGATCTGCCGGTAATGGCGATCCCCGGGGCCCGCGCGAGCTCGAGACGGCGCCCCCGTGTAGCCACGCACCACCGCCACATCAGCGCGCCTACTGGTATTCCAATCAGCCCCAGGCGCGCACTGTAGCGACCGCACGCCCTGTTCATGGCGGAACCACCTCGGGTTCTGGCCATGGCGCGCCGCACTCGACAGAGAGCTTCGGTCACGCGTCGCCGGCGCTCACCGATCCCCCTACTTATCTCCGTCCTGTCGCCTCGGCTCCTCGAAGGGCTTTTCTGTCGATTCTGGAGAACCACACTGGCGACGGGTTTGGATGGAGAGGGCGGCGCGGGTGGCGGCGCGAGAAGCAGCTCGTCAAGCGGTGAAGGAGGATTCGGGCCTGGCGCGGGTCTCGCCATCGCAATTGCAGGCATTGGCGGCGGCGGGGTGCGGTGGGAAGTGGGGAGGATCGAGACGGCGCTCTCAGAGGAGGCCGGCGACGCGCTTCGTCGTCCGTGCTCCACCGAAGACTCCGGTAGCGGCGGAGCAATGCAGGAGGAACCGCATCTCGGTGCAGCAGGTTCTGAAGCAAGCATGGCTGATGCACGGGATCGACGGCCAGAAATCGATACCCCGACAGCATTCCCCACCGCGATCGAGACAGAGGTTTGCATCTCTGAGGAGTATGAGCAATCCGAGCGAGGTGAATACGCCGATGATGATCCAATCCCCAATACAACGCGAGCTGAGTATCGATTTCGAAGCAGCAGCGATATTGGAGGATTTCAGTCAGAGTGCAGTGCTAGCAGCAGACAGTTTGGTAGTTTCAGAAATCCTGTGCGAGCTGAAGAATCGCTGAGGTCTGCACACTCTGTACATACTGATAGTTCTTCAGTTTCATACACCGAGGACAACGAGGGTCCGTGTGTGGTTCTAGAAGAGTCTGGAGGCTTCATGCTGGTAGAGAGACCCCAGCGGAGACCACCAGAATCCTGGGTACGGCCATGCCGAGGGCAGTTGAGGCATTTCATGCGGGGCAACAATGGCAGTGTCACAGCGAGGCGAGGGCTGGTTGGGGATTCTACAGGAAAAGACATCGAGGCCTTTTTCAGCCAGCTGTGGCTAGTCCCTGATAAAATCTCACCTACCACCAGGCCTTCGTCTCCATCGAGACTGAGATCTAGATCTAGAAGAGGAAAACCTAGGCAGATAGCCGCTGTAGATGAAGCTGAGGGCCTGCGTGCTCTGGGTATCGAAGACCCAGTGTACCAGCCGCGAGTGTTGTTGTGAGGAGAGTGATGGCTGATAGGGGAAGAGGCAACAGAGGAAAGGGGAGGATGAACAACAGCGACAGAGGGGATTGGGCGACGCAGCAGCAACAACAGCCGCAGCCGCAATTCTTTGGCCAGATGCAGCCGCAATTCCAGTTCCCTCCAGCCTATGGCTTTCCTCCTGGGCAACCATGGGGATATCCAGGGTCCTTTCCTTCTTTCCCACCGCCTCAGTTCAACCCACAGTTGAACCAGTGGATGGGGCAAGGCCAAGAAGAAGCAGCGCAGAATATGCAGTTTCAGCAGGGGCAGCAGCCGTCTGGACAGCAACATGAGCAGCCACAAATCAAGGCCATGGTACCAAAACCTGTGCAGAAGAGAAGGGTTCCAATACAGAGGGAAGTAGGGAGCTCAAGCAGTGGAGGGATAGCTGCTCAGATGAGCTATTGCGACACCATCTGTATGGGCTGTGGGGAACCAGGCCATTACAAACAAAGTTGTGACAAGAAGCAGATGTGCTTCATCTGCAAATCAACTGCTCACCCCGTAGAAGAGTGTCCAGTGAAGAAAAGGCCAAGAAATAGCAAAGTATATTGGTAGTGCAGCTCCTGGTCTAGGTTTTTACCACATTGAGTGCCCGGAGGTGGTGCCAAATCCTGTGGTGAGTAACAAGAACTGCGGAGTTGTGGTGATTGAGGAAGGGGAAATCACAAAGAAGGAACTAGCTAAGGAATTCTCTGGCATCTACAAAACCAACTGGCCATGGCAGATCAGGACCTGGGAAATGGAGCTTTCTGGTACAATTCCCACCACATCTGCCTGTGGAGCAAGTAATTGGTTATCCTAGGTTTGGCTTGGGCAAAAGTGATGTCTGGGTTAGAGTGGAGAAATGGGACAGTCAAGCAGTGGAACCAGTTGAAATAGTTAAAGAAGGCTGGTTGAAAGTGACTGGCCTGGATTCACCCTGGTGTGAATGGGGTGCTCTGGAACAAGCAATTTCCACTGTTGGCATTCTCTTAGATGTAGATTGGATGAGTGTATGCAAGGATTGCTCTGAGGTGGTGAGGGTAAAGATCAGAGTGAGGGACCCCTCTAAGGTACCTCAGGACAGAATCTTTCATTGCCATGGTGGCCTGTACCAGCTGCAATTCGAAATGGAAATGGATTCTGTAGTAGATGCTAGAAAGAAACCAGAAATCTGGAAGGAGAATACCGACAATGATGATAAGGATGCTGATGTAAACAATGGCCCTAGAGATGCAATGGAGTCTGATGGGAGAAAATCAGAATCTGGTAAAAGTTCCAACACCTCTCAGAACAGCAGTAAGAATGGTGGCAATGGCACGAATGGTAGGCAGCAAGCTGGGGAATGTGATGTGGTAGCTGATGGAACAACACTTAGTGGCTCAGAGGTGTACAAGTTACTTGTAGCAAAAGGTGCTTTAATGAAAATGGCTTTGTCTGGGAAGGAAGCAACACAAAAAACCAGCAAGCTAGTGAGGAAGCTAATACTTTCTTATTGGAAGCTCAGGGGATGTCTCTATCTCAGAAGCTAGAACTGGTGGAGGAATCAAATGCTCAAGAAATTCAGCTGCCAGATGATATCATGCCCAGCTTTACAGAGCTGGCTGTCAATGGGAAAAAAGATTTAGATGAGAACAGAATTAGCAAGAAGTCGAAGTGGGGCCCTGTCCAACCCAGCAGGAGGAGTGCAAGAATTGATAGCTCTAGGAATGTGATGGAAAAAGCAAAGGAGAGTAAGATGAGGAGCAATCTCGAAATCCCTAACAAGAAACTGGCAGGTATAATGAGATCCAACCCTTTTAATATCCTGCAATCAAATGAATTAGATAGCATTGCTAGTAAAGTGGGTGTGGATATTAGTCAAGTGATAGATTGTGATTCATATTCGCATGATATAGAGGATGCAACAGATTTAGCTGTTCGCCCTGATGATTCTACTGTGCAGCTTACTTTAGGTGAAATGAGTATTTCTAGAAACAAAAAGGCTGATCCTAGTAATTCCAGTAGTCATTCTGATCAGCTTAATGCTCAGGAAATAGAGGACTCACCTAACATCAGTCCTATACATGATAAGATAGTGGATTTAGATGAAAATTGGACTACTGTCATTAGAAAATCTCGGGGCAAGCACCCCAGGAAGCTAGTACTATGAAATGCTTGTTCTGGAATTCTAGGAGCATCATGGCTCCTGGTAGAAAGGAATGCATACATGATACAATTATCCCTTTGAATGTAGATTACATTGGTTTTCAGGAAACTAAACAGGAGAAATTTTCTAACTCCTTCCTGAAAAATGTTCTAGGAAATAGAAATTTCTTTTGGAATTACTTACCTGCTACTGGATCAGCTGGTGGCATTTTGGTTGGTGTTAATGGTGATATTTTCGACATTATTGCCTGGGAAATCAAAAGATTTTCTGTTAGTGTAGTTGTTAGGATAAAAAAGGATGATAATATAGTTAGGATTACCACTGTTTATGGATCTCCATATGAAGAGGGTAAACAAGCTTTTATTTCGGAACTACATGAACTCTTCCTAGATTGGGAAGGCCCTGCCATAATTGGAGGGGATTTTAACTTAGTTAGATCACAGGAAGACAAAAGTAATGGTGTTGTAGATTATAAGTGGGTGGATAAATTTACTGCTTGGGTTGAATTCTGGGCTTTAATGGAAATCACACCTGTAGGTAAAATGTACACCTGGTCTAATAACCAGGTAGATGCAGTGATGAGTAGAATTGATAGAATTTTCTGTACTACTAATTTTGAGGCCATTTTCCCTTTGGCCCATGCAAAAACCTTGTCTAGGCTTGGCAGTGACCACACTCCACTCTTGTGGGATTCTGGATGTGGACAAATACCAAAGAAAAGTAGCTTTAAGTTTGAAAAATGGTGGAGTACTAGACCTGATTTTATTGATATAGTTAAGAAGGCTTGGTCTCTAGACAAACGTGCTAGAAATGCCATGGATATCTGGCAAAACAAACTCAGATTGTTTAGAAGATTAGCCAAAGGTTGGAGTGCTAATTTAGATGCAGAAATTAGGAAGCATAAGAAAGAGCTTATGTTAGAATATGATATACTAGATATTAAAGCTGAAACTCAGGAGCTTTCTGAGGAAGATAGAAATAAATTAGATGCAATTTATAAGGAAATTAATACTTATTGGATGATAGAAGAAATTAAAGCCAAACAAAGATCAAGGGATAGAGATGTTGCAGAGGGGGATAGGAATACTGCTTACTTTCATCCAGTTGCTAATCAAAGGAGAAGGAAGAAAATGATCAATTCTTTAGATAGCCAGGATGGCCCTGTTAGTGATAATGATGGGATGCTTAGAATTGCTACTGATTTTTATTAAGATCTTTTCCATTATGAAGACAGGCCTGAGGTTAGACTTAGACATGACTTCTTTTCTGATAATGAAAAGTTAGTGCTGAGGAAAATAGGATTTTAGAGAGTTGTTTCACTTTAGATGAAATCAAAACTGCTGTTTTTGGTTCATATGCTGATGGCGCCCCTGGTCCAGATGGACTACCTTTCTTTTTTTACCAGCAGTACTGGGATATAGTAAAACAGGACTTACTGGCCCTGTTTAATGCTTGGTTCGATAATAAATTAGATATCTTCAGAATTAATTTTGCTATGATAACCCTGATACCTAAGGAGGAAAATGCTAGTGCCATGAAGAAATTTAGACCCATTAGCCTCCTTAATTGTAGCTTTAAGATTTTTACTAAAGTCCTGACAAATAGATTAGGGACTGTAGTGAGCAGACTCATTTCCAACTGTCAATCTGCTTTTATTAAAGGTAGATTCATTCTAGAAAGTGTGGTTACAGCCCACGAGGTGATACATGAAATACATTCGAGTAAGGAGAAGGTTTAGTGCTTAAAATAGACTATGAAAAAGCATATGATAAAATAAATTTAGATTTTCTTTATGAAATATTAGAAATGAGGGGCTTTGGCCCTACCTGGATTAGACTAATTAAGCAAGTAACCCAAGAGGGTTCTGTAGGTGTTAAGATAAATGATGTAGAGGGGGAATTTTTCATCACAGGAAAAGGCCTGAGCAGGGTGATACCCTATCTCCCATCCTCTTTAATTTTGTTGTTGATGTCTTTGCAAAAATGCTAATAAAAGGGACTGAGGCAGGGCTCATTAGGGGCTTACGTCCACGTTTTGTTCCGGGTGGTGTCGTTTGCTTACAGTATGCAGATGACACCCTCCTGTTCTTAGATGCTGATCCTACTACTGCTCTCCATATGAGATGGATCTTAACCTGTTTTGAACAACTGTCGGGAATGAGGATTAACTATCACAAAAGTGAGCTTATTCCGATTAACTTAGAGGAGCATGAATGTGCTCAGTATGTAGAAATTTTACAATGTATCCTTGGCGACTTCCCCATTAAATATCTGGGTATTCCTCTGCACTATGGGGAACTCAGAAGGGAAGACCTACAGCCTTTGATAGACAGCCTCCTCAAGAGACTGGCTGGATGGAGAGGGAAACTACTTTCCTCTGCAGCAAAAAGAGAACTAGTTAGATCTGTTTTAGCTAGCATACCAGTTTATCTGCTATCTTTCTTTAAATTCCCCAAGTGGGCCTTGAAATTGATTAATACTCAATTAGCTAACTGCCTGCGGGATGATACTGATGGAAACCATAAGATTCATTTAGCTAATTGGCCCTCTGTTTGTATGAAAAAAGAGTATGGAGGTCTAGGGATACCGAATCTACAAGATATGAACTTGTGCATGATCGGATCTTGGATTAAACGATACATACAGGGTGAAGGTACCCTGTGGAAAAAAGTGATAGATGCTAAATATAACACTAAGAGTCCTAATGTTTTATGTTGCCATGATACTCACCCATCCACCTTTTGGAAAGGTGTGATGTGGGCAGCAAAAGCTGTGAAAGTAGGTTATAAATGGAAAGTAGGTAATGGTAGAATGATCAAATTCTGGGAGGATATTTGGTTCGGGAACTCCCCCCTGTCCTCTCAATTTTGGGACATTTACATTATCTCTAACCAGCAGACTAAAACCATAGAGGAGCTCTGGGATGGTTCCCAGCTTAGATGTAACTTTGGGAGAACTTTTACTGATGAGCTTATGTCGCAGTGGCTAGATCTAGTTAGTATTGCCAACTCTTTAGTTTTATCTGATGAGGAAGACCAGCTTATCTGGCAATATGAAACAAATGGTGTTTATTCCTCTAAATCAATGTATGCTTTAGTTAATTTTAGAGGTGTAACTCCTGTTTACTTACCTGCTATTTGGGAACTTAAAGTTCCCCCTAGAATTCAGATTTTCTTGTGGCTGTTCTCACAGAACAAAATAATGACCAGAGACAACCTCCGAAGGAGGGGTATGCCTAAGCCTCTGGAATGTGAGATGTGCAAAGAAATCGAGTCGGTTTACCACCTGTTCTTCGAGTGCATTGTTGCTAAAAACATGTGGGAACTAGTAGCACAGATTTTCGATGTGGATGTGGGAAGTTGTGTATCCCTGATCTTTGTTGTTGTATTGCTTGGACCCTCGTGGGGTATATAAAGAGGTACAAGGAGGTAGGAAGACTTGGACTACAAGAAGGTTTAGGAGTCCTAATCTAATACGAACTTGTACATGTATTCTATTCTAACATTCCCGCTCAGTCGCACTTGCGACTGGATTTGAAGTCTCGCGCTTCCGTCAACTTTCTCCCCTCCGTCCTCATCAATTGCGTCGCTGATGCTTTCTCCTCGCTTCCCTCCCGCAGTCACAGCGGGAGCGACGTGGACACGAGCGATGACGCGGACGCTGTTGACTAGAGTTGTT
Organism: Poa pratensis; assembly: GCA_947311845.1. Lineage (NCBI taxonomy): Eukaryota > Viridiplantae > Streptophyta > Magnoliopsida > Poales > Poaceae > Poa > Poa pratensis. Next base: position 2,392,027 of record CAMZMU010000084.1, read on the forward strand.
GCCGATGTGTGTTGTTGTAGATGTTGCCCTTGATGTCGATGTCGTTGTAGCCGATCTTGATGTAGCCATGGTCGAGTTAGTCGTGGTCGATGTAGTACTCGTCGTAGTTGTTGTAGCCGCAATGCCGGAGGCGCAAAAATTGCGTGATTTTTATGACGGAGCTGTAGTTGTGGTTTTTTACGACATTTTGCACCTTGAGAGGTACCGTCATGCCGACGTTTTGCACCTTGAGAGGCACCGTCGTGAGCGTCTTGCGGATGTCAGAGGACGCGGTCGTAGGTCGTAGGTGAGTCCGCCAGTTTTGCCAAGACTGGAGGAAACCCACCAAGCACACAACGGTTTTGCCAGTACCATGTGTGCGGTCATAGGGGCTTTCACAATAGTGATGCCGGTTTTTCTTCTTGGATGCAGCCTTATCCGTCGGACGCGGTCGATGTCGTCGTCGGTTTCGCCTTGCAGTAGTACTGTCAGAGGGCGTGTGTCCATCTTGTGGACGAGGTTGTAGCGGCTGCGGCGGTGTGTTGACGAGTTTTGTCGATGAAGACCACGTTGATGTAGACCTTGGCGATGATTTGTCGGCGATGTAGCAGGCGTGTAGTCGTCCGTCGCTTTGAAGCGTCCCTCGCCGCGACGGTGGTGTAGATGCCTTGCTGTCGGGAAGTCGATGAGGAACATGCATCTCTCTCCACACCGGCCTGGCGTGTGGATGGTGCATATCGAAGTCACTTCTCGTGGAGATCTTTGAATTTGACGTAGTCGTACAGCTTGAGGCTTGTTGTTCGGCTTGGTGTAGTCCGGCTTGATGAAGTCACGGGGCGAGTCGATCTTGCGGCCAAGAGAAGAGAAAGCAGATGATAGCTGGGCACGTGTGCATCTTAACGTGACGAATCTCATGTACCTGCACGTACCCTTTTCTCTCTACGATGCACGTCTCCTCATTGTGCATGCTAATGTGCCATCGGGCCGTCGCTGGAGGCTCCTGTTTTCGCGTCAGCGTGCGCTAGTGCCGATCGATGCCGCCGTGCTCGCGGCAGCGTGGTGATGTTGCCTGGCGTGTGTCGCTGCGTCGGCCTCGATCCGCATGTGGCGCGCCCTCGCGTGCTCCGACGTCCGTCTCGCACGGCCGCACGGCGTTGGCTCCGGATGTGTCGACGATGACCTGATGCACGGGGCCGCCGTAGATGATGCAGATCGCGCCGTGACGTCTTCTTCCCCGATAGTTTCAGCTGATTTCTCACCGGATTTGAGGATCGTGAGATCTAGGGATTTATTGGCTAAACTGGATCTAATCTAATCTAAGGAATTGAGAATTTCGAAAATCTAGTCTAATCTATGAACTGAAAATTGAATCTAAGAACCGATTCGATTGATCGAAACCGGGTGCCGCGCCCCCGAGGAGAAGAGATTGATCTCCCCGGGGGCGGCGCGCTGCGGAAGATTTAGAACCCTAAGATCGGCGTCGTGAGACTAACCGCTCGGATACTATGTGGGAAGTTGTGTATCCCTGATCTTTGTTGTTGTATTGCTTAACCCTCGTGGGGTATATAAAGAGGTACAAGGAGGTAGGAAGACTTGGACTATAAGAAGGTTTAGGAGTCCTAATCTAATACGAACTTGTACACGTATTCTATTCTAACAGTGGAAATTGTAGATTACAAGTCTATTGCATCTAAATGGCTTTGTAATACTAGATATTTGCAGCTTAATGTAGTTACCGCTTCTGTACTGTGGAGCATTTGGAACAATAGAAACAACATAGTGTTTAACCGTTATACTTGGATTAATCTAAAACAGGTGTGGCGGCTAAACTTAAGCTATCTAAAGCTCTGGATGATCCCTTTAAAAGATCAAGCAGGAGGAAAGGTGGAGCAGTTCGCAAGCCTGCTGCTGTCAAAACTCAGGACTCCTTTTGCGATCGAGCCAGGCTGAGGTGCGAGGACTTCAACATGACTGTGCTGCAGTCATGGGCGTCTTCTGTTCCTTCACCGTATGGTGGCAAGGCAAGCCTGGAGTACCTGCAGAAGCATCCGCAGGAGTCTGGAGCGATTCACGTCGTCATGTGAGTTGACTGACGCCAGTGCAGAGAGATGGTTGTAATCGTAAGAGGATGGAGTGCGATCTGGCATTCGTTTTGGGGATAGTCTTAGTGTCCTGTTGCAAAAGAACTTCGTTTTGGCCTTACAGTTGACGTGGAGGACCAGCAACTGTAATAGTTGTAGTTGATCATCTGAGAAACTGCTAGGTCTTTATGCAGCCTCAAATTTACTTTTCCGCATGGCCTGTAATACGACTCTGATGGTTTCGTTTTATATAAAATGGAGCCGGGGAGAGCCTCCCTTTTAGTCTAAAAAAATAAAAGGCGTTGGACACCAAGTATTGATGGACATGGCCAGGCCAGTCGAGGGGCTGTGCGAGCTGTGCTTAAGCACTAAGCTTTGATTAATCAGCCGGAAGTGAAAACAAACAGAAAAAAGGGCATTCAGCGGAGCTCCTGGGTCCAAAGGCCCAATAGAAACAGAAAAAGGACAACTCATGCCCATGCGTGCGTACGAAAACTACACCATATGCCCTCATGCCGGAAGGCAGAACTGCCGAAACCATCGTTCTATAGCAATCGCCAATTCACCATCAGGATCAGAATAAGGCCGTGCGAATTCATGGACTGGAATCAGGATAGGTCTACCAGCAAAATTCTTGCGAAGAAGTATAACAAATGGGATTGACAACCACTGTATGTCTCCTTATATTTAGATTGTTGTTACTGGTCCAATGGAGCAGGCCACACACTACTCGCTTGCTGTCATTGTCGCTTTCTAACTTCCAGGGTGTAGCCATCCCATACCAACCCATCAAGGACGTCCTCGGCTTCGTAATGTTCATATGATGATGTAGTCATAGCCATGGTTACAAACCCCTTCCGTTGCGAAGTCACCGCCGCATCGGAAACTTTGCCATGTTTATTAAAGAAGCAGTGTAAGCTAGAGCTATCAACACCTGGAGGCAGGTTCCGCACGACTAAACTGATTAAATACTTCATGTAATATGTCGGTGGTATCTCCATGCGGATAGTGCTAATTATCTGAGTTGGATCACCTGTCTTTAGCGGCTGCAGCCTTTCTCTAATTACCTGGCAAAAAAATAATCTATGTTTATATACAATGCCACTTGAGACGATGCCCAATATAAATAATCTCCAACACAAGTGAGTCGACAGTTTTAGAATAATTATTTATCACTATATAATATATTTTTTTAGGTTAAAACGGTCGTACCCGTCATCCGATTAGATAGAATAGAGTTTTATGTACAGAGTTTTGGGAAAGGGAAAAGGACGTGGCTACGCGGTGCCCGGGCACGATTTTGCGCTACAGAGTGCCCCACCCCAATACGGAAAGCAAACTCTCTTTTTCCCGATTAGGAAACCCAGTGTGTTTGCTTGTCGTCACGTAAAAGACCCGCATCGAACCAACCCACGCGGCCACGCCTCCTTTTTTTTCGTTGTTGTTGGGGACCTTTCTTCTTTCTTATTATCTACAGCTGCCACAGATTCCTGTCAACCAGAACCAGAAAAATACACTCCAAAAAACCTAAGAAATTGCACATCTGACAGTCTGCCCTTGACATAGCTACAAAAAGTAAAAAAATCTCTGCAAAAGCTACCAAGCGAACTTAAGGGTGTAGGTTTGATCACGTATATCTGCCACATTAGTAGGATGCAAAATTTGGAAAACATGGTCATTGCACCGGCAGTAAAAATGATCCCAGCAGCTTTGAAGGAAGAAAAATTCATGCTGCTAAACCATCCTATACCCATGTACTGGATGTAATTTTGCCAAAATACGAAATTGAAAAAAAAAATAGTGATTATCTTGATGCAACCCACCCCTCTTTTTTGTACTTTGCTGATAGATCATTTAATATGTTACATTCAGGAACCAAAACAATTGGCTGGAATATTCTAACTTGGAAGGGAGAAAATTAATTTGTGTCACTAGTTTCAAAACAAGACAATTGCGCAAATTGATGAAGTGACTTCGTTTTCGTTTGGAGGATGTGGCCAATAAAATCCCAGGAGCTTGTAGGACATGGGCATCATACTGAAACTCTTTTGCGTAGGCATCAGGCTCCCGAAACGGGATGTAACTTCAACTACAACTCTCCCTCCACCACCTCGTGCCGCTTGAATATCATCCACTTTTCTCTATTTTCCTAAGTAGAAAAGAATAATAGCATCAAGCGTGATGCATATTTCATCGAAAGCATGAACGATAGTAATCTACATAGAATTTGAGTATAAAAATGACATGTATAAATATTCTATTCCAGGTTTGTCTGGTTCATTTCATCTGTTCAATTTAAGAAGGTACATGCCTATGATACTAAAATCTAAATCCTCGTTTAAAATAATGAAAGCACATATGTAATAGAACTAACCTTCATCTCGCACATGATATTTTCCTCAAAAAAAAAAACATAATATTACATCTTATGTCATGTAGGCAACACTAAACTACATCTCTGCAGCCATCGCAAAAGCATAAACTACATTCAGCTATCGCTGATAGAAAATACATGTAACACAGGGGCATGACCATTCTGCTCTAGTGCCTATAATTGAAAAACTGCATCCAGCTGAGGCATACAAACTGAAAACTACATAGAAACATGAGCATGCTTGTCGTACTAGATGACCTTGCCGTCAATTGAAGAACTACATTCAGTAAAGGCTTATAAACTGAAAACTACATCAAAACACGAGCATGCTTGTTGCACTAGATGACCTTGAAGCCAATTGAAAGCTACATCCAGCAAAGGCATATGAATTGAAAAACGACATCCAGCAAAAGCATACAAACTGAAATACATGGAAAACTACATGTCCCCATATAGGAAACTACAACTCTCCATGAGTGATATAATGTGGAAAGTAAAATAGAATCCATAATGAAGGGGAGCCTTGGCGCAGCAGTAAAAGCTGCTGCCTTGTGACCATGAGGTCACGGGTTCAAGTCCTGGAAACAGCCTCTTGCAGAAATGCAGGGAAAGGCTGCGTACTAAAGACCCAAAGTGGTCGGACCCTTCCCCGGACCCTGCGCAAGCGGGAGCTACTGCACCGAGGCTCCCCCCCCAAAATAGAATCCATAATAAGGTGCACTGTAGTTTTAATGATGAAGTTACATACTTACATCTATTTGAGATATAGTTTTCATCCAATTTCTGCAAAAATAATGGACTCGAAAATACATCCTACTGAAGAGAATTGGTATACATGTGTACATTGTAGATAAAATAACGCTAGAAAACTACATCTGCATACACAATCGCTACCCGAACAGACACAAAAAACACGAAAAATCTTTTATATCTAGTGACTTGTCCCCACTAACATAGGTCAAAATGGCTAGACTAGCTCTCTTAGGCGCCCCCTTTCTGTTGTAAATATTTTTTGTGTCTTTTTCTCAATATATTAAACTGTAGGAGCCTCTCATGCTGTAATTCCTAAAAAACATACATCTATATTGCATATATCCACAAGTAGGACAGTAAGCCCAACATGCGCATATAGTGTTATTCAGTACATAAAACTACAGCCAGAGCGTCCATTTTGCTATCAACATTGCACATCCTATCAAATACAATCACCCCAGGATCTACCAGAATTGCAGAAGTATTACAACCTATCATCCATGATGGATCATAACAGAAAATATACACACGGCCAGTGAAAATGCAGGAGCAGAAGGACATCTATCAGTACAGGAGATACGAGACGAGAAACTACATTTATGGACACTGGGGCTCAACGATTCAAAATCGAAAAATGGCAAGACCATCCGCACCTAGCCCTTGCAACCCCTAGACAAACAACACGATGCCGAATTAGAAGGCGTCAAAATCACTTGCAAAATCCCCCCAAAATCAAGCATACACATCAAAATCGCCTGGTTAGGGTTCCACTGTCATTCACCTGAACGGGAACGGAGAAATCGAAGGCGACGTAGAGGGGAGCAGGTACTCAGCAACTCGATGCACATGTTCCGCCGTCCCCTCCACCACGGATGACCCCTTCTTCCCTCAGATGTGTCGAGCGGATTCCGTGTACTCCGCTGCTCCCGCACCGTCAAATCGAGACCAACCAGCCGACGAGGGGGCTCCGCGCGCAAACCGCCGATCAATGGAGATCAGCTCCGGATCAAATCGACGAAGATGTGAGAGCTTTTGTGGAGGAAACGAGGAAGAGATGGGAGAGGGAGACGCGGGGGAGAGAACAGAAGGGGAACGGAAAGCGTCGGTGGCTTTTGGACAGACGCGCCGCGTGGTTGGTTTGTCTGCGGCACGATGCGATCGAACGGCGGGTGTGGTGAGCACTTTTTAGAGTCGGGAGAGTGCGCAGGCACGTAATAGATATTGCGAAGGGAAAAATCCCTCTACAAAAACAATGCAAGTACCTGGACTGGAGCAATGCACGGTTGGGGCTGGAGCCACAAGAGCGTATCATTTTGCCGGTGCTTCCATTCCCGAGGCAGGCGCCTCAAGAACTTGGCCTTACGGTCGACAAGGTTGTATCTGAACACACCGGGCAGATCATCTGATCTCCGCTGGACGAAGTAGACGCACCCGCCGCTCACGTCGTCCTCCATACCGCCGAACCTCGATGCTTCCACGGCGAAGCTTGTCGGGAACCCTAAGAACATTACCCGGTCGGCGAAGCTTGGACCGTCCCTCCTTGTCCACCGCACTGTGTGTCTGCCCTTTGCGCCCACCTCACCGACACCGACATGACGTGCGCCTGGAACGCCCCACGCTTCCCTACGGAGCCGTGGTACTCGCCTCTTTCGATCAGGACGGACACCCGGAGAAGCTCGCCACGGGACTCGAGGACATGGTAAGATTCGACGCAGTCATCGTTTAGAACCTCGCCTTCCAATATTTTCTCGCACTTGTCTTGGCCCTCACCGGCCAGCGGTGGCAGGATGTGCCAGGGGCCACCGTCCAAGCCAACCAAGATCTTGCCATCGTGAACACGGTAGGTAGCCAAGAAACGATGGTTTTCAAACTCCTCATCCTCTATGCCCATATCAAATTGTGTGTCCACGAACTTCCACGTGGTATCCCCGGGAGCAAGGATAGCCCCTCTGAAGCTGGTAGACTCGACGTGATCCGATACTGAGAAGTTATAGAGGAAGATGGTGCCATCGCCATAGATGACACCTCGGGAGTTCTTCATCCACCGCCCGTGGAATAGCGGCAGGGCCTTTTCTTTTCCTGTGAAAGGATCGACCAGCCTAGGCTTTGGGAAAGGGGAGAAGAACCAGCAAGCGGTACCGTCAGCGTGTGCTACCGAGTTGTGCCGGGAGAAAGACGTCGGCGCCAGCGCGTGGTAGCTTCTCTTGGAGAAGACGCACCGGAGCTTCATCTGGCGGCCGGACACCGGGGCAATGAGCCAGTAAAAGAAGATTGAACGGAGCGCCGTGGACGGGGGCAAGGACTCACGCCACCGATTGCAGACGGCGTGGAACCGGACAAAGTCGGCCGCGTCGTGCAGGCGGCCGGAGACCACGGCGAGAAGCTCTGGCGGGAGATCGGACCACCGTCGCCGCGCGGACATGTTTAGACACGTACCTCTATCGATCTGCTCCTCCCAGAGAGAAAAAGAATACTAGACCAAACTCTCGCCATACATACCATCCTAGTTTCCAAGTGCCCGGTAATGTTTCTGGGGGCCCACAGTGGTGCCAAGTGTGCCGTCCGCACAGGGCCCACGAAATTTGGGGCCCTAGAATTTTTATAGGTATATGTAAAAAACCAATGTTTGGCTACAAATTTAACGATCTTTGATTTGGGCTACTGGTTAGAGCATGCAGGATGCAGCACAAAGGTTCTGAGTTCGAATCCCCACTCCAACATTATATAATTCTAATTTTAGATCTTTTTTCTACTCCATCGTTATATAGTTTTAATTTTAGATCTTTTTTCGACGGTTGCTGAATAGCAGCATCACTATATAATTTTAATTTTAGATCTTTTTTCTACTCCGTCATTATATAATTTTAATTTTAGACCTTTTTTCTACGGTTGCTGAATAGGTGGAACTCGCATACTGCACAGCACCAAAGTTCACATGCGACAAAAGAAAATACAAAGGAGTCAAAAATATAGAATCATTTTGCAAATATTACAACGACACATGTCAGGTCCAAAATTATTTTGGAGCTGTTGGCTCCAAGTAAGTATACATATTCAACGCGCTGGGCCACATCTTGAACAAGTATCCATCAGCTCGATCGACCCATCATTATATAATTTCAATTTTAGATATTTCTACAGGTAGAAATATGTCAAAAACATACTGGACAACACCAAAATCACATGTATCAAAAAATACACGTCAAAAACATAGAATCATTTTGCAAATATTACAATGACATATGTCAGATCTAAAATTATTTTGAAGTGAGTATCCAGTTTCAACACGCTAGGCCACATCTTGAAGGAGTACCGATCAACTTGATCGACCGCAAAATTCGAGTGATTCCCATGTCATGTCGCCTACCTCACGACATGGCCTGCGTCACGATTGCTTCGCTAGTTCGCTCGGGCTCACCCGATTTACCAAGCCACTCGTCGCCTCGCCCGACACAGGAACGACGTCGCATCGTATTTTCATGTGAGATAGGACCCCGTTTTAAAGTTTCGCACAGGATCCCGAATTTCGCCGGCCCGGCCCTGTTTCTGGCAACATTGCCGTTTCTGATCGTAATTCTTTCCAGTTCGTATTCTGAACGGACTCGCGAAATCCAAGCACGAACGCATCTTCTAGCCTCCGCCGCCAACAGAGAGCAGAGCTACGTACGCACGCACGTATGTAAGATCTGTTCCTCTGTTGGAATCAAAAACAAAAATTGAGAGTAATACGTACATGCCGCCGGCTGGAAACAGCCTGACGATGTCGCGGTGGGCTGACCTCCCGCCGGACCTGCTCGGCGACGTCTCGGGCCGGCTGCGCGACGCCGCCGACTTCACCCGCTTCCACGCCGTCTGCACGCCGTGGCGCAATGTGCTGCTGTCCGTGACAACTAAACCTGCGTCCCGCCCGCCGTTCCTGCCGTGGCTCCTGACGCCGTCCAAGCAGCGTTGCGCCGACGATCTGTGGCCCATCGACTCCTCCGACACAACGCCAATAATTTCGAGCTACCGACGGAGCGGTGAGGAGGACGCCGTCCATGATCAAGAGCCGGCGAGGGCTGGTGACAGCAACCGACACTGGGTGGCTAGCGGGGACGGCACCGCCGCCTGGCTCTTCACCGATACAGGACTAGTAAACGTTCTCACCGGAGCCGTCACCCCGCTACCTCGATTCCCAGAGCATGAGGACCGCCGGTTCCATCTGACCAAGGAAAACCTCCGTGGCATTGTTTATGGCGACGGCACCATCTTCCTATACAACATCCTTTATCGGGACTTGTTCACCGCGGCAATACTACGCCCCGACTGTGCGGCATGGAAGTTCGTGAGCAAGACGGTGGATTCGTTATCCAGCTTCAGCGACCAACCTCTAGCTGCCGCATATCATAACGGCAAGGTCCTAATCGCCGGCGTGCAGCGCTGGTGCGTCCTCGCACAGGATGACAGCATGCGCGGCGGCCTCTGGCTCCAAGCACGGGGGACACCGTGGCCAGGGGATGTGCGCGATTCCTGCTACTGTTTGGAGTCCCGCGGTGAGCTGCTGTGGGTGTCCGTGCTCATCAAACAAGAAAAGGATGGTGGCGATGACTCGGGACGCGCGTTGTCTCTCACGGTGCACGCGCTAGAAAAACAAGATGATGATGAAGAAGAGGATGGCGTCGCCAGGATGCGGTGGGTGGTGAGGGATGGCCGGACACTGGTGGACCGCGTCCTATTCCTTGGCAAACCCGTTAGCATTGTCGCAGACGCCACACAACTATCCCTGGATGATGGTGGGTGCGCCTACTTCGTTTTCAGGCGTGGCTTGTTTAGATACAGCTTTGTTGATGGTGAGGCCAAGCTTGTAAAGAAGCCACGTCCGGCATGTGGCACCGACAAGGCGTGCGTGTGGCTCCAGCCCCAGCCAACCTTTGCTCCGCTCCATGAAATCAGAAAAAAGATTGAGGCTCCAAAGAAGAAGAAGCAAAAACTTTACTGATTTGGTTAATTTGATGATGCATAGAGACATTTTACTCTAGTAGCTCTGCTTTCTATTTCCAGCCATTCATTCGAAAGCGGACTTGAAATTCATATAAATATAGAGGCTAACTTCGAAGCGGAGCAAGACCCGTCTCCGGAGGCTTAACTTCGAAGCAGAGTTAGCCTCTATCTTTATATAAATTTGGATCACATCAAAATAACACTCTTCACTACAGACCTAGAACATTCACGAGAACTTTTTCAAGAACTCTAATAACACTCTTCACTACTGACTTAGAACTTATTACCCCTTGTTTTGGACGGTACACATCGTTGCTGAGCAGGGCCGGGCCGGCAATATCCGATGCCCTGTGCCAAAATCTAAAACGGTGCCCTATCGCACACAAAAAAATTCAATTAATAAAAAATTCTAATATATATGATAGAATATTTTACGTAACAATTGAATACATTAAAAAATCATACCTATATATCTCAAAGCTGCATAAGATTTATTTGAACATCATCATTCTTTTTGTGTTTTTTGAAATAAAATCTTCAATCATATCCTCATAATTTATCTTCTCCAACATGTCGTCCTCAAGAGCTATTGTGGCCAAATCGTTGAGTCTTTCTTGTGTCATTGTAGTACGCATATAGGACTTCAGTAGCTTCAACTTAGAAAAGCTTCGCTCCGCCGATGCAACCGTCACGGGAATGGTCAACAAAACTCTATATGCAATACTTGCATTGGGAAAACAATTATGCCGCTTTATAAACTTCAACACTTCAACAGGCCCAATATTTTCGTTTGGCATGAACCTTTGGAGAAACTTCAACTCAACAAATAGATCATTGGCATCAATATCAGATTTGTCATCCTTTTTAAGGGCAGCCTCAAGATGATCACAAGAAGATTTCAGGCTATCATAATCCAATGAACGCAATATTTCCGAGGTAAATAAGAAACCAAAAAATTTCTGGTAACCCTGATATTGGTCAAACCTTCTTGTGAGTGATGAAATAGCTTGATCAACAGGCTTATAATTAAAGACATTTGCTCTTGGTGACTTGCATCAGGGGTACAATCAAGTATGATAGAGAAATACTTTGAACTCTTTATTTTCTTAAGAATTTCGGACCTAATAGCAGAAGCAAGCAAGTGCAGCAGTTCATTCTGAATCTTATGATCAAGATAATGAGCATGAGTTTCATCATTTGTAATACGACGAACATGCTCCTGAATAACAGGGTCAAATTCAGCCAACATCTCTACCAAACCCAAGAAATTACCATTGCTATCTTCATACAACTTGCCATTACTACCACGGAATGCTAGATTATGCTTGGCAAGAAATGTTACAATGCAAACAATTCTAAATAATACCTTTCTCCAATGGTACTTCTCTTTCTCAAGTTGTCGTTGAGCAACTTTATCAATAGTTTGATGTTTTTCCAATCTACTACGCAACTCATACCAATGAGCCATACACGAAACATGATCTGCACTTGTCTCGTGATATTGTAGTTTCTTTTTCATATGTGACCAATCATTAGAGCCTTCACTTGCCAAATGACCTTTCCGATGACCTTTTGTAAATAATTTACAACCAAAGCAAAAGACTTTATCAAGTTCCTTAGAATAGACAAGCCAATCCCTATCACAATGCTCCCCATTTGATAAAGATCTAGTATAGAACTTTGCAATAAACCTTTTACGGTATATATCCTTAGGACCTTTCTTAATTGATAAATCTCTTTTGGACCTTTTAGTGCTAAAATATCAATCTGTTTAGAATCAAGAGAATCCCAGTTTCTTGGATCAAATATATCAAATTCGGCGTCAATATGATCTTCCTCTACCTCAATATTATCTGTCTCTGTCTGGCCATCTATGTTATTGTAAGGAACAATTGCAAGCTCAAGGGTGGAAGGATCAACAGATTGATTACCGGATGACACTTGTGGCGTTTCTTTTCTAATAAACTTGTCCATGGCACCTTTTTGGGATTTAATCAATTTTTGTTCCTTTTCTTTTCTCTTGCGCTTCTGATAACCGGATTCCTGTTTCCCCATGATGAATCGAACCTGAAATTTTACACAAGTTACAAAAGATGAATAAAACAAATTTTAGGTGAGGATGCGATCATGCGAGCAGAAATTGGGGAATCAACAAACAAACCTGAAACCTGCGTCCAGTCCAGGGCCCTGACTGCGTCCGTGCGTCGGCAGGATTTGGTCGCCGGCAAGCTGCAAACGGCGTCGGTGACTCGGTGAGGGCTTCCGCGTCGGCGAGAAGGCTGGGAGCCTGGAATCGACGAGACCAATCTGTCCGCTTCGCCGCTTCCGCCCTGGCCGTTTCGTATTCGCGTACTGGGAACGATCGATCAATCGATCGATGATTGAATCGATCGGTCGCACCAGACCAGGGCCTGGCTGGCTGGCTCGCACGCGAGCCCAACAAGGGAGATTGACGCGCAGTTGCCAGCGGGCCTGCTAGGATGCTTCATGGGCCAATTCGAAAATTCCCGCAGTCTTGCTATACATATATACAAAGGTAGAAAAAATTTTGTGCCCCTAAAAGTTATGGGCCCTGTGCGGGCCGCACCACTTGGAACTACTGTGGGCCCGGCCCTGCCTGGCTGGCTGGCTCGCACGCGAGCCCAACAAGGGAGATTGACGCGCAGTTGCCAGCGGGCCTGCTAGGATGCTTCATGGGCCAATTCGAAAATTCCTGCAATCTTGCTATACATATATACAAAGGTAGAAAAAATTTTGTGCCCCTAAAAGTCATGGGCCCTGTGCGGGCCGCACCACTTGGAACTACTGTGGGCCCGGCCCTGTTGCTGAGTCGGACTGCATGTGACTTAGAGGCTTTACCACCATATATACCTCTTATAAGTCGTCGGTTGGGATAAGTCATTTGTAAAACTCATCTGATCATAGTGAAATATTGTCGGCTGACGCCCGTGATTTTTTCTCTTCCATTGTTGGAAGAATTTTGCAGTTAAATCTTGTATCCCGTTGGTTTGATCTTCCGCTTTCTTCGTCCTTTATCTGCTATATATCCTGTATACTAACAAAGAGGAAAGAGGAACGAGTACATCTTCTCCGGGACAAGCCGGTTCCGAATTACTAGAAGCGACTAGGACTTATTTCCTACAATGGAATAGTAGTAGTACTTGGAGACTCCACCGACAATGGAATAAGACCTAGCCGCCTCTTTAAATTAGAAACCCTAGCCGCGTTGCGGGAATCTCTTTTCTCACGGAGCTGGAGATGATCGAGCTACCTGTCCAAACATGTCCTCGCCGCGATGGTGGTCCGATCTCCCGCCCGAGCTGCTCGCCGTGGTCTCCGGCCGCCTACACGCCCCGGCCGATTACGTCCGTTTCCACGCCGTCTGCAAACCGTGGCGCGAGTCCCTGCCCAAGTCGACAACGCTCCGCCCCGTCTTCTTTCCTTGGCTTCTAGCCCCGCCGTCCGGCCGGGACATGAAGCTCAGGTGCATCTTCTCCAGGACCAGCTACCGCGCGGTGGCGCCGACGAGGTTTTCCAGGCACAGCTGGGTAGCGTGCGCCGATGGCACGGCCGCCTGGTTCTTCTCCGCCTTGCCCGAGCCTAGGCTCGTCGATCCTCTCACCGGGGACGAAAAAACCCTGCCGCCCTTCCCCGGGTCTGGGATGATGACGAACTCCCGAGGCGTCATCTACGGCGACGGCACCGTCTTCCTCTATAACTTCTCAGAATCAGAACACGGCGACGACAAGCTCATCGATAGGTCCGAAAAAAATGAGGAGCAACTAGACGTAGAGTCCACGCCGTTCATAGCGGCCATCCTTCATCCCGGCGATGCCGCGTGGAAGTTCGTGACGGCACAGTTTGATATGTCCATGGATGATGAAGAGTTTGAAAGCAATCATTTCCTGGCCACGTATCGCGTACACGATGGCAAGACCTTGGTTTACCTGGACGAGGGCACAGTTGGATACAACAGCGACGCCTGGCACCTCCTGCCACCGCCGGCCGGAGACAAGTGCGAGAAAATATCGGTAAGCGCTAGCGAGGTCCTGGCCAGAGACTGGCTCGTCGAGTCTAGCCATGTCCTGGAGTCCCGTGGCGAGCTGCTCCGGGTGTCCGTCCTGATCGAAACAGGCGGGTACCTCGACTTTCCACGGAATCGCGGGGCACACCAGGCGCTCGCGCTAGCGGTGGTGGTGCACGCCATGGAGGAAAAGGTGGACGCAAAGGGCAGCCGCACGGTGCGTTGGGCGAGGAGGGATGATCAGAGCTTTGCCGACCGCGTAATGTTCTTGGGGTACCCGACCAGCTACGCCTTGGAAGCATCGAGGCTCCTCGGTGGAGAGGACGGCGGGTGCGTCTACTTCGTCCAGCGGAGGTCAGAGCATTATGAACTGCGCGGCGTGTTCAGATACAACCTCCTCGACCGTAAGGCCAAGTTCTTGGGGCGCCTGCCTCCGGAATGGAACAGCCGGGGGAAAAATGAGGCCTTCCTGTGGCTCCTGCCCCAGCCGCCCATTGCTCCAATCCAGGTACGAACGTTATGTTGTCACTTTGTCAGAAATATGGTTTAAATCGTCACCACTTAAAAGGTCTTAGTGCATATACTACAATTTTCAACGCTGGCTATAACTTCACTGAATTCATCTTATACTCCGAGAGTAATATTGATATATAAATATAAATCTGAAAAATCTATTGACACACTTGTGTTGCAGATCATGTATATTTGGCATCGTCCGCAAGTCGCATGGTATATAAACATAGCTTGTTTTGTTTGCCAGGTAATTGGAGAAAGTATGGAGCCGCTAAAGACAGGTGATCCAACTCGGAAAATTAGCACTATCCGCATAGAGAAACCACCAACACATTATGAGGAGACTTTTATCAGTTTCGTCGTGAGCAACCTGCCTCCAGGCTTGGATAGCTCTCGCTTACGCTGCTTCTTCAACAACCATGGCAAAGTTTCCGATGCCGAGGTGACGTCTCTAGGGAAGGGGTGTGTAACCATGACCATGGAAATATCATGTGAACAGTACGAAGCCGAGGACATCCTTGATGGGCTGGTATTGGAAGGCTACACCCTGAAAGTTCGCAGAGTGTGAGAGTAGTGTGTGGTCTCCTCTCATGCCTAGAGCAGTAACAACCATCTAAATATAAGGGGATCTAAGATGGTAGCCAAGGAAGTCTTTGTTTACCGCCTCCAAATCATCTTGTCATGAAATTAACAATTGCCTTAAATTTATATACTTTTTGAAAACAATTCGGACATTCGTATATATGCGATGTTCTGAACCAGACTTCGAAGGCAATGGTGGCGTGGGTGGCGGCTGGGTCAATTAGAGTTCGGAGTGGGAGCCAATAGTACACACAAATCAGAAACATTTTTTTTATAGATAAGGGGTGCGAATCACCGGCCACTGCATCAAAATGATGCACACAGCTATCCGCAATTATTAAACAAAGATTACACGATACAACAATGATCAAACCGAAGTCAGCCGCTCGGCAACAAAAGGCGCTAAAACTATGATGGGTGTGGCCATGATCAGAGCCGCATGCTTTGACCTCACACCTACGCATATCATCTACAACCGGAGCACCGGTTATCAACAGACCCTCAACGCGCACCGCATGCGCGCGCTACAAAAGTCGTTGCCACCATCTTCCGCCATCCCATCTTCAGTGTTGATCAACGCGATGACCTTGCAAGGCCTGCCATCGACACCGCCACGGCGCCAAACAGCTCCACCATCCTGCGCGAGTCCATCATCAAACGCTCGTCGTCAAGACCCCGCTGCGCCACGCCGCAGAGATTCATCATCGTCAACGTGGTAGATGTACACCACTCCACATCTTGCATCCTCCATCCAGCATCTGCTCCGAAAAACGATGCCCCCAAGAGGGAGAGCGACACCGATGGCGTCGCCGTCCTTCGACCCGAGAAACCCGGGATCTGGGGTTTCCCCTGAGCAGCGCGAGCGGGTGGACAGTGGCTGCAACGGCGATGCATTCAACAAGGTAACGACACGAAGGTGCCGCCATCGCCTGCTTGAACAAAGTCAAGGCTCGGTTTTCACCGGCAACCACGCATCCCTCCACCTCACAGCCAAACTCGCTGGCGGAACCAGAGATCTGCCAAACCAGCATTGGGCCGATCACCAGATGACCACCACCGCCAAACCTAGGTTCAAATCCCGGGCGCCCTCGTGATGCGGATCAAGGCCCTGAGTAGAAGCAGCAAGTCTGCCGCCAGAGGCTGCAGGTCCGCCCCCGAGATCCAGCCATCGCTGGACCGCCATCACAGTTGCGTTCCGCCAGATCGATCGCCGCGATCTGCCGTCTCCCGACGCGTGAGGGAAAGGCCGCCGCCGCGACGCCCGGGCTTTGCATGCCCTGGCGCCGTCACCGGCGGCGGGAGGGGGAGGGGCGGTGGAGGTGGCCTGAAAGAGGAGGGCTTGGGCGCCCCGGTACAAGCGCGGCGGCGCCACACGGGAGCGAGAGGGTTAGGTTAGGCGAGAGGTTGTCGCCCCTAAATCAGAAGTTGATGCTAGTGTTTGTTTATAAGTGACGGCTAATCACTCGTTACACCTACTTACTTTCATAATGCTATTTTTATATAAGAAAAACATTGCTGCTGCAACACGCAGCCACACCTAGGCTAATTTTATAGTGTGGATCAACACACCAAGCTGTACATATTGTGTGTGCAAATTTCGTCATTAGAAGGCACATATAGAAGACCAACTCACCTTTTACTTACTGCTGAAAGAAGTAGTTCAACGTTCATTACAATTTATTATCTATGTACAGTAGCGTAGTCATGTTATATACGTTTGCAGTATTGCTAATTTGCTACTAGAAGACGATCGATCATTAGTTTGAAAGTTACCTTCTGCTGCTCTATCACCGATCAGGATATATTATCTAGTTGCCACTGTGGGAAGAGATGCATAAGTGAGGCTAGCTAGTTGGGTACATTAGGATGATCACTACAGGAACTAAATAGCAATACTCGCACATACCAGTCCTAGAATGCATCATCCACCTCAGACGACTCCTCGATGGAGTCATCCTTCAGCTCGCCAGAGGTTCGAAGAGAATCATTGATCTCCTCTTTGTTGGATGTGAGTTGCTCACATTTATAATACACATTTGATTCCTCGATGGCCTAATCCATGTCATTGGCAAACTTTGTGTCGGTCTGAAGGTGGTGGGGTGGATATGCTCCAACTCCCACCAACTCGGCAGCTCCAACAAGAACCCCTAATGGGTTACCACGACCATAGCACCCCTCCCACTCGGTTTGCGCCTCCCAATCGCCAAACTCAGTGCGGGGCACTGGTCACAAGGCACGGGGCCGGGTCGGTACAGATAGTGTTGCGGGTTGCGCGTTGACGAGTATCCAACGCATCCACAGCGACGAGTAGTTGAGGCGTGTCACGGATGTGTCGCTGCAGGACACATCGGGCAGGGGAGCGGCAGCATTAGGACTCTCATTTTAAACGATTTTAACTTTGCTAAAACATGTTATAGTATGGGACAGAGGGAGTAGAACTTTGTAGTTTTGTTTTCCACACGAGAGAGCACATGCACGAATCTGCGAACTTGCATTAATCAATCAAGGAATTAGCTGCCGGATCCAGGAAATCATATGTGATCTGCACAAAAATAAAGGTGAATTTGGCTGCGTAGTAAGCTCCAAAAAAACTGGCTAAGTAGGACATAAGACCCAAAAAAAAATGGAGCTTAAATAAGACTATTCGTTATTTCACAGTTCACGAATAGTTTACTTTTGAAAGGACCGATTCAAGCAACTTAAAATTGAGCTAATATGAATATAGGTTTGTTGCGTTGAAAATTTAACTTTTTATAAAATGTTTAATGAGAATACAATGACTGTATGAACTAAGACTACATTGACATGGTGACCAGAATTCAGGGCGGAAAATATAGTTTTCTATAGCAGAATATGCAGCATTGGGACAACTTTCATGAATGAAATGAAGAGCTACAGCACGAAATAAACTAAAAGTTACTAGCAGTACAGCTCCAGGGACAGACACCACGAAACAAACCAAACAGTTTTCATCTCATTATAGGAAGCAGCGAAAATAAAGACCTGGTCACATATTGTGCATTCATGAACTTTCAGTACAACCGATTACAGCAAAAACAGAATAGTCTGATATCCGAGACATGAAAACTAGGGTAGCATAGGCGAAGCAAGCATTCCCAAACTCAGCTACATCTAAACGCGGGGAGCCGGAGCACCAGCACCGGGCACAGCCCCAGCAGGCGCAGCGCCTGGTCCACCAGGGCCTCCGGCACGGGGCGGGCCACCAGGTCCACCAGGCCTTGGGCCATCCTCCTGCAGGCAAGTACGAAATGAGATAACATTAGTGAATGCAGAATCAACCAAAGAAGTTGTGTAACATCCAGCAGGCTGATTAAAGGTAGAACTACTGTAATTTGTCCTTAAGATATAAGATCACAAACAACAAGAGTAAGAAAATATCACACCTGCTTACAATCAGCTAGAAACAATAAGTTTTAAGCAGAAACAGTGTAGGAGATGGTTATACAATATTCCATCCGTTAATGATCAGCTAAAAACAGAATATTTTAGCAGACAAAGTGAAGAGGATGGTTATCATATGTAAGGGACTGCTTCATCCCAGAGGCGATTTCACTAATTTCAGCCAGTGGGGCAGACAAGAAGTCCCACGTAAAATATGGCAAAACAGCTTAAGGAGATGGATAGAAAATGGTCCACCGTTAATAATAACATAAAACAGAACGTTCTAACAGACATCGTGAAGAGGATGGTAATCAGATGTAAGGGACTGCTTCATCCCAGAGGCGATTACTCTTATTATAGCCAATGGGACAGAAGTCAACACACTAATGAATTATTAAACAGAAGACAAATAAGTAATTTGTGAGACCTAATAACTAGCTTTGGAATGCAATAGCAACTCTAAATATACCAAGCAGTTTTTTACAAATGATAGCATTCGGAAAGTTATGACTGAATTAGAATCAGTCATCACACATAAGCCTGCAATGCACCAAACATGTTAATTTATGCTTCCGTTGACGCATCCATTGCTACAAATACACAAAGAATGCAACGCCAAAAGCAACACAGGGACAGTGAATTAACAATGATGAACTACTCTGGACTTCAACTTCAAACAATTATGGGGCAGTAAGGTTGAGAACTAATTTGCATATAAAGAAAAGAAGGTTGTAGAGTTATACCCTGCGCCTGAAACGCTGGGGAGGGTCACGGTTCCTCCTGTTCTCACGAGAGCGGACACGGACAATGTGAGCATGGATGGCGCAAGAGACACAGTGGTGCACCTTGGCATACAGCTTGGGTAGAACGTATCCTGAACACAAGAGCAAAGTAATGTGGTTGTCTTGAGTATATGATAACCAGTGGTGGATATCAAGAATATAATTCATAAAGAGGAATATGGTATACCATCATGCACGCAAGCCTCCTGCACATCTCTCACTGCAGCCTGCTCAACAATGTTCCTCACCAAGAAACGCTTGATGGCCTTGTCCTACAAAATAAGGAGCGATTTTTAGGCATCACGTTATCTGTAGAGCACACAAGAAACTGGAGGACACATCATTAACAAGTGTCAATTGCTGATTAGATAACAGTTAACTAAAATAACCTGAACACTAGTGATGGATATGAACATCACTGCTACAACGAGATCGACAGTAACGCTCCACAACGAACCAAATCTCAACATGACGCTACTAGGGCAACTAAGAGATCCAGATAGCGGCCATATAAATAACACTATGGCAAGCGCATCCATAGATACCGATCCATCTACTACTAAACTAAACTACCCCGATCTATCCACCGCCTGGCGACATGAGAAGGAACGTAATGGGGGCGTCTCACCTTGGGGCAGCACTTGGCGCAGTTGGAGCACCGGATGTACTTGACGTGGCCGCGGCCGTGCTTGTTGCGACCGCCGTTCCTCCGCTTGAACGTCTGCAAACAAACGCCGGCGACGTTAGAGATGGATGGTACAGAAACGGCGACGAGACCAGAGGAGGGGATCTGAGGCGGCGGAGCTTACCATGGTTACTGCGAGGTGGAGGAGACGCCCAGGAGAGGCAGTGCGCAAGGAGGGTTAGGGTTGCGGCGGCGGCGTGGGAGGAGGAGGCGATGGTGCGAGCTTCATATAGTACGAGTTCTGGGCTTGGCGGTTCGAGTTGGGGTTCTGGGCTCGTGGGCCTTTTCGAGCCTAGGTTAGGCCGGCCTCTAAATGAGGTTCCCCTCCCTATCGGAAAACCCTCCATATCGCTCGGGCCTGATATCGCTAAAGGTTTTCCGTGTCGGGCTGGGCCCATTAAGGGTCTATGCAGAGATAATTGAGCCAAAGCCGCTCGTTGCTCTGCTCAAGAAGAAAAATTGAAGTCTCAAAAAAAAAAAAGGAAGGCAAACCGAGATTAAGGTTACTCGGATTGATCAGCTTTGTGGTCCAGTATTCTACGCAGCAATTATTACACGAGATTGCGCCAAGTCAATTAAAATGAGTCTGTAGCAACGCACATACATTTTTCCTATATCGATAATGGAGCAAGGTTTCGATCGTTTGATCAGCTTTGTGGTCCAGTATTCTCTTTGCCACGCACAAGATGTGTTCGATGAAATGTCCGACCCGCACCGAGGTTAGAACTTTATCCTTTTCGTCTGTAATTGATACAGAAATATTGCACGTGTCGATGTACGGTGGTCATTTCACTATTCAAGATGTTATTGTAATGGTATTTGATAAACTTAATTATATATATGATGCAGATGGATGCACGGATGCGATGGATGTACGGCGAACGACGCAGTTCCGAGTTTATTGCAGGCCTGCATAAATTTCTCGATGTGGCTGAGGCAAACAAAGTGAATAATTTTATGCCTTGTCCATGTGAGAAGTGTCGGAACGTCAGGGAGTACCCTGACCCGAGAACCATTCAAGACCACGTGATTCGGAAAGGTTTCACGCCCAGCTATAATTGTTGGACCAAGCACGGAGAAAGAGGGTTACGATGGAAGACAATGAAGAAGAGGAGGATGATGACAACTATCCTATGTTCCCTGAGAAATGCGGTGATACTGTTATGGAAGACGTTGAGGAAGAAAGAGGTGAACATCGGGCATCAGATGAGCCCGCTGATGGTCTTGGTGGGGTCATTTCTGATGCAAAGCGAGAATGCGATACAGAAAAGGAAAAGCTAAAGTTGGAGGCCATGCTTGAGGATCATAAAAAGTTGCTGTACCCAAACTGCGAAGATGGCAGCACAAAGCTCGGTACCACACTGGAACTGCTGAAATGGAAGGCAGAGACTGGTTGTTCTGAAAAGGGATTTGAGAAGTTACTGAAAATAATGAAGCCGAAGCTTCCAAAGGATAACGAATTGCCCGAGACTACATACGAAGCAAAGAAGACTATCTGCCCTCTAGGATTAGATGTGCAGAAGATACATGCATGCATTAATGACTGCATCCTGTACCGCGGTGAGTACGAGAACATGGATAAATGCCCGGTATGCAATGCACTGCGGTACAAGATAAGACAAGATGACCCTGGTGATGTTGAGGGCGATGACGAGCCCCCCCGGAAGAGGGTTCCTGCTAAGGTGATGTGGTATGCTCCTATAATACCACGGTTGAAACGTCTGTTCAGAAACAAAGAGCATGCCAGGTTGTTGCGATGGCACAAAGAAGAGCGTAAGAAAGACGGGAAGTTGAGACACCCCGCCGATGGGTCCCAGTGGAGAAAAATCGACAGAGAGTTCCCGACATTTTCAGATGACGCAAGGAACTTAAGATTTGGTCTAAGTACAGATGGCTTTAATCCTTTTGGGGAGCAGAGCTCCAGTCATAGCACTTGGCCCGTGACTCTATGTATCTACAACCTTCCTCCTTGGTTGTGCATGAAGCGGAAGTTCATTATGATGCCAGTGCTCATCCAAGGCCCGAAGCAACCCGGCAACGACATTGATGTGTACCTACGGCCATTAGTTGATGAACTTTTGCAGTTGTGGTCCGAACCAGGTGTACGTGTGTGGGATGAGCACAAACAACAGGAATTTGACCTACGAGCGTTGCTGTTCGTAACCATCAATGATTGGCCTGCTCTTAGTAACATTTCAGGACAGTCAAACAAGGGATACAATGCATGCACGCACTGTTTAGATAAGACTGAAAGTATACATTTGGAAAACAAGAATGTGTACCTGGGGCATCGTCGATTTGGGAAACAAGAAAGTATACATTTGGGAAACAAGAGTTGGTGTTCCCCCCATCATTCTTCAATATTATGACGCATCTCCTGGTTCACCTACGCGACGAGATTGCCATTCTCGGTCCTGTATTTCTACACAATATGTTCCCCTTCGAGAGGTTCATGGGAGTCTTGAAGAAATATGTTCATAACCGTGCTAGGCCAGAAGGAAGCATCTCAAGGGGCTATGGAACAGAAGAGGTCATTGAGTTCTGTGTTGACTTTATTCCTGACCTTAAGCCGATTGGTGTTCCTGAATCGCGGCATGAGTGGAGACTGAGTGGAAAAGGCACGCTAGGAAAGAAAGCACTGATATGTAGGGACGGGCATTCTTTAACTCAAGCACACTACACAGTTCTACAAAGTTCCACCTTCGTGGCTCCGTATATCGAGGAACACAAGAATTATGTACGCTCCAAGAACCCGGGGAAGGATGACTCCTGGATTAAAGAAAAACACATGGAGACCTTCGGCAGTTGGTTGCGATTACAGCTCATGAATGACACCACTGTCGGAGAACAGCTCTACTTGTTGGCCGCGTCACCATCTTCGACTGTATTGAATTTCAAGGGTACGAGATAAATGAGAATACATTTTACACGATCGCCCAAGATAAAAAGAGCACCAACCAGAACAGTGGTGTCCGCTTTGATGCAACAAACGACGATGGGCAAAAGGACACATACTATGGTCGCATAGAGGAGATATGGGAACTTGACTATGGACCTACTTTTAAGGTCCCTTTGTTTCGGTGCAGTTGGGTCAACATGAATGGAGAAGGGATAAAGGTAGACCAGCTGTACGGGATGACAACAGTGGATCTCAAGAATCTTGGTTGTTACAAGAACGAACCATTCGTCCTAGCCAATGATGTGGCTCAGGTTTTCTATGTGAAGGACATGTCCTCCAGACCGAAAAAAAGAAAAAAAAGCAAACGAATGCATCAGACGATGAGCCAAAGCGTCACGTAGTTCTTTCAGGGAAAAGAAACATCGTGGGAGTCGAGGGCAAGACAGACATGTCAGCAGATTATGATAAGTTTGATGAAATTCCGCCCTTCACAGTGAGAACTGACCCAAGCATCCCGTTAAATAATGAAGATGCTCCATGGTTACGGCTGAAGCGATGTAAATCAATGTAATGTATTAAACCTTTATGTGATGTGTAGTAATGTATTAAACCTTTATGTGGTGAAAACCATAATACACGAAATGGGAGTTTCCATCTAGAAGAAATGGGTTATATCACATGTGAGTTTTCTTTTTTGTTTTCTGTTAATTAATTGCATGACGACCGGTGAAACACGCGTGGTAGGTGGTTGTCGGCTCCCACACCTCCCGTGGGAACCTCTCAAACCTCAGCTTCGACCGTCCAAACATAGTTCCCCCTGCATACAGCCCGACGGTGGCTCGTGAGTTTGAGCGCCACTTCGATCCAAGCAGCGGTAAGACGTCTCTGATGATCTACAACCGTCCGGCAAGACGTCTCTGATGATCTGCAACCGTTTGGAACGGTCGCAGGTCATCAGAGACGTCTTGCCACTGGTTGCCCAAAGATGCCTCTCCGAGTGACGCTGGAATGTTTTGTGTTTGAGCGCCACTTCGATCCAAGCTGCGGCAAGACGTCTCTGATGATCTACAACCGTCCGGCAACACATCTCTGATGATCTGCAACCGTTTGGAACGGTCGCAGGTCATCAGAGACGTCTTGCCGCTGGTTGCCCAAAGATGCCTCTCCGAGTGACGCTGGAATGTTTTGTGTGAGTGAGTAACCTGTCTGAGGAGGGCGGCTATATATAGGGTACGTGTGCTTCTTTAGTCCCGGTTGGTAACACCAACCGGGTCATGTGGCTCACGAAGTGGTCGTGATACTGCTGATCCAACAGCTCACAATCCCTCAAAAGAAACACACCCCTGATCCAACGTCTCACAAGCGCTTGAAAGAAACACACGATCCGTGTGCTTCTTTAGTCCCGGTTGGTAACACCAACCGGGTCATGTGGCTCACGAAGTGGTCGTGATACTGCTGATCCAACAGCTCACAATCCCTCAAAAGAAACACACCCTGATCCAACGGCTCACAAGCACTTGAAAGAAACACACGATCCGTGTGCTTCTTTAGTCCCGGTTGGTAACACCAACCGGGACTAAAGACGGGCTTTGCGGTCACGACACGTGTCCTCCCCCAGCGCTTCCCTGGGCACGTGTCCTCCCCCAGCGCTGCCCTGGAGGTCTTTATATATTGTCGCCGACGGGGTAAACCCTAATCCACCATTCCTAGCCACGAACGCATCGTCTCGACGAGATGGATCCGCCACGCCAGCCGCAGCGCCTTCTGGACGAGGTCGAGCGTGCTCGGCAGAGCGCGCTTGGGCGCAACCGCGGGAGTCTATCCCGCCATATGCCCACGAGCCCGACGTGGAGAGGAATGCCCAGCTACCGGCCTCCTGCTCCACCAGGTGCCGCCGCACCTCCACCTGGCGCCGCCGCACCTCCACCAGGCGCCGCCGCTCCTCCCGTGGAGGAGGAGGAGGACGACGACTTCGACTGGAGCGACGACGGGGAAGAAGGTTGTGGGTTGCAGATACAGGAGGCCATGGAATCCTCCTTCCAGTCTGTCCGCGACTACCCTGTCCAGCGAGCCAAGACTTCCTACCAGCTCAAGGCGAAGGAGGCTTCCGATCTGGATTGGGCGCTGAAAGACTCATCCTCCATGGATCTTGCCCTCCGCCGCAAACGTGCGCGCGAGAACCGGGCGGCCGCCCACGGGGCTGGCTCCTCCCGCCGTTCCCCCTAATCCTACGGCCTTCGAGCCAGCAAGTCCGTTTATGTAGAATAATGTTGGTGATGTTGGATCAGGGGTGTGTTTCTTTCAAGCGCTTGTGAGACGTTGTATCATGTGTAATAATGTATTAAACCTTTTATGTAATGCATTAAGATAAATGAATTAATAATTTTTATCTGCTTTCTTCTGCATTTTACAACACCAAACATTCATCTTACAAATATAGGTTTACTGAAATTGTTCTGCATTTACTTCTGCTTACGGATTATTTGTTGAATTTCGACTTACGGATTTAAAGATATGAATTTATCCATATTAAATTGAAAATGACAATAATAATGTAAAATTGATTTTGGATTATTTATACAAATTCAAACACTTTTCACGTTGAAAGTTTTGTCAATTCAAAATATGCAATAAAGTTAATATATTTTTGATTGAAAATGGCAAAATGGTTAATAGTTTGTATAGTTAGAATAATTATTTCAGAAAACAGAAAATGGTTTTGGATTATTTATTCAAATTTAAACACTTTTCATGTTGAAAGTCTTTTCAGATTCAAAACCATTTGAAATTCATATTCAAACACCTAAATAAGAAAAAAAAGGCGGGAACAACATTTCAAAACTGAAAAGTTCGAAATAGTTTTGAAAAAGGAATCTTTGGTCCCGGTTTCTGGCAAGAACCGGGACCAAAGAGTCCATGAACGCGCCACTGGATCTGGCATTAAATGACCCACTCTTTGGTCCCGGTTGCTGTAAAGAACCGGGACCAAAGGGTCATTGGTCCCGGTTCTTGCCAGAAACCGGGACCAAAGAGTCCTGCTATTTAACTGCTCGCGCTCTTTCTTCTTCCCCATTCACGCAAATCGACTAAGGACCGGAGGCGCGACGCAGAGCGAAACGACGCCGGCAGGCTGCCCGACGCCCGCGCCGCCCCACGCCGCGCCCCGCCGCCGCCGTCGACGTCCGCCGCGCTCTGGACGGCCGCGCCACCTCCTCCACACGCGCCACCTCTCCTCCACGGCCGCGCCCCCCGCTCGCGCCCTCCGCGGCCGCCCCCACGCCGTCGACGCCGCCCCCGACGCCGCGCCGCCGCTGCCCGTGGCCGTCCTCGCCGCGGCCGGCCGTGGCCTCCTCCCTTCTCCGGTCGAAGCGCCGCCGACGCCGCCACCCGCGCCCGCGCCACCCGCCTCGAGCCGGACGACGCCGCCGTCTCCTGCGCACCCGACGCCGCCGCGCCACCGTCTCCTGCGCCACCCGATCGACGCCTCCTGTTGTTAGCAAAATGTATAAGTCCATACTAGCAAAATTAATATTAGTAGTGTTAGTAATATTAGTAATGTTAGCAAATTTTAGCAATTGTTAACATGTTAATATTACTAAAATGTTGTTAGTAATGTAAGATTTTAGTAGTCAATTTTAGTAGTGTGTTAGTATGTTATTAGTCCAATTAGCAAATTTAGCAAATGTTAGCAAATTTTAGTCCAATTAGCAAATGTAGCAAATGTTAGGAAATGTAGTGTTTAGTGTTAGTGTTAGTATAGGAAATTTTAGTGTTAGGAAATAGCATTTTGTATAGGAAATAGCATTTTAGGATTTTAGTGTTAGGAAATGTATAGGAAATAGCATTTTAGGATTTTAGTGTTAGCAAATGTAGCAAATGTTAGGAAATGTAGTGTTTAGTGTTAGTGTTAGTATAGGAAATTTTAGTGTTAGGAAATAGCATTTTGTATAGGAAATAGCATTTTAGGATTTTAGGGTTTACGATACGAGTTTACGGGTTTACGATACGAGTTTACGGGTTTACGATACGAGTTTACGGGTTTACGATACGAGTTTACGGGTTTACGATACGAGTTTACGGGTTTACGATACGAGTTTACGGGTTTACGATACGAGTTTACGGGTTTATGATATTGTAGATGTATCTTGACATATGGAACAAGTTACCCAACTAAAGTTTTGTGCATTGTTCTTAATTTGCAGAAACTATGGAACGAGACGAAGATCAGGAAAATATCCTCCAGGATATAATCCGCGGGCCGGAAGATATTGTCGATGTCACCACGGAGTTTTTGAACAACTCCGGTGAGGGAGATGAGTCTCTCAACCGAAGAGACGGCTCCGGTGAGGTAGAACCCGACGGCCGGGGTGAGGGAGAAGTCAGCGAGGGAGAAGCCGACGAGGGAGAAGCCGAAGGCTCCGGTGGAACATTAAATGTTGCAAACTCCGGCGAGGTGCATATACATATATTAATGAAGCCGAAGATTGTATTAATTAAGTCTCTGATGTCTATATACATATATTAACGCTCTTTCTTCTTTTAGCCCTCCGGATCGAGCAAATCTTCTGTAAGGACAAAACGAGGCCCAGCCAAAAAGTTGGGCGACCAAGAAAGGTACACGATCGAAAGAGTCGCTGAAGACGGCACACCGACTGCTCCCCCTGGTGTTAAAAATAAAATGGTAAAGCAATGCGGAGTTCTTGTTAGGGACTTCATCCCGATCACCGTTCGAGAATGGCATCGGCCAAACGAGAAAGGACAGCTATATGTCAGCGATGAGGGCAAAGAAAGACTTTGGAGAAAGCTCATGGTTAATTTCACCCTGCCGGCGCCAGAGGTGGATTCAGATGAGGAGGATCCAGATGAGGCAGAAAAGATTGCCCGGAAAATCATGGAGCAAAAAGTCAAGGACTGGGCACTTAAGAAGATGGCCGAGCTATTCAAGAACTGGAAGAAAAGATTGAACAAACTGTTTGTCAAGAAAAATAAGACTCCAGACTTCGATAAAGGGTATGAGAAGATAAAGGACTACTGGGAAGAATTTGTGGCGTACAAGAAATCAGAGGAAGCTCTGGAAAAGTCTGCAAAAAATGCGGCAAATGCTGCTCTAAAGATGTACCACCATACTATGGGGCCTGGTGGCTACGCTGGTAGCATGCCTAAGTGGGAGAAACTTGAGGCGGACCTGCTGGCTAATGGGATCACTCCAGAGCCACTCAAGTGGATCGAACGGGCAAGAAATTGGTTTTACGGGCATGGGGGCACGTTGGACGCAGAAGGGAAGTGCATATATAACAGAAGACACAAAGATAATCCCCTACTACCCATCCAAGAAATTAGAAAAGCAGTAAAGGATGTTGAAGAGGGACGGTTCATTCCCGATAGAGAGGATGACGAGCTCACACGCGCCCTTGGGAATAAGGAACACGACGGACGGTTACGAGGCGTACCTGGCTCCAAGCCCAAGACAATTGCGATTCCCGAGCACAGGAAGAAATTTCCTGATAGAAGCCATCAGAGGAGAAAGGAAAGGGAGGCAATGGAAGCACGCGCTGCTGCAGACCGGCTGCGTAATATAGAAGAAGAATTAAAGCTGCAGAAGGAACAAATTGCCGTGCTTAGCCAGCAAGGTACTAGCGGCCAATCTCAACGGCACATGGTAGAAGCTGCATGCGATGGTACCGGTGGCCCATCGAATCGGAAAAGCAGCGTGGCTTCCACGGAGCTCCAGGATGGTAATGATGATGCAGTGGCTCCACTTCGTCGCTACCCAGTGGATGATATCACGGAGAGCACACCTTGTGAGATGCATGTGAAAGTTTTTAACTTAACCGTGAAGGTGGCGGTCGGCTATGTCGTACCAATTGGACCTAATCCAACTTACCATTTCTCTCCGGTTCCAAATGGCTACGCTGTTGTCGCGGTGGATGAAGTGATGAAAGATTATGAGGAGCTGAAGCTGCAACACCCTGCAGGTGAAGATGGGGAGGTGCTTGAACTTGGAGAAGCCAAGAAAGCGACCATTCTATGGCCAAAGGAATTCATCGTGCTTCCGAACTGGCAGCCAAGGCCATCGACTCCTCACCAGTCTCCAGCGCAACAGTCCTCTTCACCGCCTCAGCATTCTCCAGCGCAACAGTCCTCTTCACCGCCTCACCAGTCTCCAGCGCAGCCGTCTCCGCCGCCGCGTCAGCCGTCTCCGCCGCCGCGTCAGCCGTTTCCGCCCACCGCTCGTACTATGAGGGGTAAGCGATCACCGAAACGTAAAAGGTCGCCCCTCCCAACAGTACCTCATAAGAATCTTCCCATTAGACCTTATGACAGGACTGTAGCGGAAAACGCCGCGGAGGTGGCTGCCTACAATAAGGCTTTTTTTGCACCAAAAAAGCCCGAGCAGAAGCCGGTATACGATGAAAAATCCAAAAAGTGGAGAAAGTCCTTCCTTGAGCAGCCATCCCAGATATCGATGAATCTGCCATCTGACTATGGTCGTGAACTTACTAAGCTAGCACGTGCCCAGTCTGAGCAGAACAAGGGAAGAAGTGCAAAAAGCGGGAAACAAATTGCCCAGCTCGGACAGCAGAAAAATCAATCGGTCCCCCCGCTCATAGTGTGTTCCGATGTCGACAAGGACTTCAGAGTCGCTATGGATAAAGACCTGGAATTATTGGACCCCAGAGCCATAGCTGCTGCTAAAGAACTTGGTGTCACTGTATCTCAGGCCAAGGAACAGGCTACCGCCTTGGGTATGAGCCTTGGTCAACTTTTAGGCTATGAACATGCGCCAATGTTAGAGATGGCACGGAAATATGTCCAAGGGGAGCCTATGGTCAGTAATGAGGAGATGACGGGTCTATCAACACATATGCGAAATCTGCATACCTGGTACCTGGTGCACACATCAAAGAAGGACGCGAAAGAGTGGTTTCCGCTGGACGTTAGAGTGGAGCATTTCTTCAAACGTTACACTATACAGGTTCAACTGACTGAACTGTTCCAGTTATTCCAAAAGCGCGCCCTCGACAAATCTATCCTCTCTTGCTATTGTCTGTAAGTGATTTATTTTCGTAATTAAGTCTCTAGCTCAGCTCGTTCATTGCCTGTATTATATTATCCTGCCTATATATATATCCTTTTGTACGCTATTATGCAGAATGAAGATGCTGGAATGCAAAAGATCTAAAGTTTTTGAGGTTGGGTTCGTTGACCCATATATCGTGAATTCACATACGTTAGTCAATCACCCCAAAGACGTGGAGCATGACCTGACCACCTTTTTAACCATGCAACATTTCTGTACGGAAATACTATTTCCTTACAACTTCAGGTGAGTGTTTCTGTCTTGTACATATTTTTATTTGGCTTTCTCGATGTTAAGTGTAATTGATGAGCTATGCATGTCTGCTTTATGTAAACGTCCGCAGGTTCCACTGGATTCTGCTAAGCATTCAACCTGACAAGTCCACAGTTGAAGTCCACGACTCATTAAGTTGGGACCAAGCGTTGTGGTCCGACATGAAAGAAATGCTCAACAAGTAATTTCAATCATTATCGCATTATATCGCCCTCTTTCGTTCGTTCCCTGATGTCAAGTAATTAATAACTCCTTTGTTCATTTTCTTTGCCAAAGCAGGTGTTGGACAATTTTCAAACAGAAGGTAGAAGGTCCATTCAAAGATGAGCTAACTTATAAAACGGTGGAAAGTCCGCAGCAGCCACCGGGGAGTAATTTATGTGGATTCTACGTTTGCGAGTTCATTCGCGAGTTGACCACTGAGCGGAGAACAACTGCTTTCAGCAAAATGCGGGAGAAGATCGACCCAGAACTGCGCGTAGGAGCAATTCAAGAGGAATTGGCGGGATTTCTGCTTAGGGAGGTCATCGATGAAAGGGGAGAACATTATGCTTCGGACGATGAACTACATATGCCTTGATGGCTTGATCTATCTCCATGTAATTAAATAGTTGTATTCTCGCAAGAGATCGAATATTAATTATATATGCATCAACATGTACTGTGTATATAGTAGAGCGTATAATATGCGTACGGAAACGATGGAGAGCACGTCGGCGATGCGAAGAAGGGGGAGACGACGGAGGCACCGGCGAGAGGGAGAGGGGGCACCGGCGAGAGGGAGAGGAGGCACCGGCGAGAAGGAGAGGGGGCACCGGCGAGAGGGGGCACCGGCGAGAGGGAGAGGGGGCACCGGCGGCGAGAGGGAGACCCTAAACCCTAAATACCAAAAAAAAAAAGCACTCATTGGTCCCGGTTCGTAACAAGAACCGGGACCAATGAGTCTCTCCCCACGCCCAGCCAGAACTGGCCACGTGGCCACACATTGGTCCCGGTTCGTGGCCCAACCGGGACTAGCATTAGTCCCGATTGGCCAGTCCCGGTTGGGCAACCGGGACTGATGGCCCAACCGAACCGGGACCATAGGCCCATTTTCTACTAGTGTATAGGATTTGATAAGTTATATTAGGGATGTCCAGGCAACCAATAAATGAGGAAAGGTACATGATTTTCTTGGGATTTGGTTACCATGTTGTGGTGGTTGTGGATGAATCTTAATGGACGTGGCTGCTTTTGGATTAACTTTATGCATGTCTTAATTTGAATAGTTCGTTTGGATAACATACATATATATATATATATATATATATATATGTTTATTTGGTGCGATGTTGAATATGAATCATTCAAATGATTGATAAAATATGGTGCAATTGTTTTATTGAATTGATGTAATATCCAATTATCCCAAAAGTTTGAACTGATGGAAAGTGCTAGGCTTTATATTTAACATGCCGCCTCACGTCTAGGCTATGGACGTACATGAAGACCCTCGGACATGGGATCGATGACAGATGCAACTATTTTTAGATTAAATAGTGTGTTCGCCGGGTCTTGAACTTGAAACCTCTTGATTGTGATACCATATTGACTTGATACACTAACCAATTATTTCAAAAGTCCGAACTGATGGAAAGGGCTAGGCTTTATATTTAACATGTTTGAAATGTATGTGATAAGGGCTAAATTATGTCACGCTTTTACTCTTCAAATTATAAAAATTTAACTATAACGAGGCTAATAAGGAGTTGATTCTTAAGTAATCGGCTAGAGATGCCCTAAGCAAGAGATAGTGGCCGGACTACACGTGTAGGCACATTCCGAATGGAATGCGTGCCAAAAAGAAAAATATGAATTAGTGTAGACCCAAGAAGTGCAGCCAAGCAGATCACGGGGTGCTCCAGTGATAAGAGAGTAAACACGAGGCATTTACGTCCTAGTGACGTAAAGAATCTGCCTGTGATAGGATGATTAAAGGGTGGATGTACGCGGAGCCCACGAGAGTTTAAACTCCAGATTTGACGCTGATATTTCTCATTTAGACTGAATTATTCAATGGGAGGCGATGTTACCGTCGATAGCGAGGCGGCCGTGATGACTTTTTCAATCTTAAGACCTAATCCCCCGGCTCAATATTTTGGAGGTGCTCATAGCAGTTAGGGTGTGTGCGCGTGTGTTTAGGGGTAACTGTATGGGCGTGTATGCGAGCGTCTGCGTTGTATGTGTTTCACAAAACAAGAAAACGTCCTAATGACGTGTCTACATGCATCACGATTGTGTCATTCTGCCTCTTGTTTGGAATGATGCCCAACTTGCACCAAGAGGACAGCGTGTGATACTCGTAATGTCGACTCTACTAGGAAGCAAACATACAAAAAGAGACGACCGGAATGCGTAACGGCGATTACACAGTCGTCGTAGAACCACCTATATATCTTGGGTAGACTGGACTTGGCCCATTCAGGCAATCATTACTCACAAGCTTACTGCAGGTCCCGTTCTAAAAAAAGATCTAACAGGTCCCTGTTCAAGAAATATTATCACAAGCAGCAGGGCGCTTCGCCATTCATCTGTGGTATGTGTCTGTCTTTGGTTGTCATTATGCATGTCTTCCTTGAGCTGTTGGTAACCTAAAATTGGTTCTCGTAGATCCGAGAGATTATGGATCCACTTAGCCTGTTTGGCACGATCCTAGCGGTGGTGCAAATGATCGGAATGTTGGCGTCCAAGATGTTGGCTAACAGGAACCGGAGCAAGCACTTGTGCTTGGAGCTCGGGGGGCGCGCGACGGATCTGGCGGTCGTCCTGCACGAGCTCCCGCACGTGGCGGCGAGCGACAAGGCGACGGCAGGCGTGCAGCAGAGGCTCAAGGATGCCCTCGACCAAGCGTTCAAGCTCATCGACTACTGCGCTAAGGGCGGTACTGCTAGATACTGCTGCAGGAGGGTCGCCGAGTTAGATAACGTTGATAAGACCATCACCAAGTGCGTCAGCGACTTGATGTTCATCAGCCACCGCCGTGGTCACACCACGAGCTTAGTGCCTGATGTACATGACACCAACAACTACTACTACAACAATGCAAAAGGAGGTTTATCCGGCGCTTGGGTTGGCTGGCCCTCGCCGCAGCACGCCGGCAGTTCCTCCGGCGCCTGGGGTTGCTGGCCCTCGCCGCAGCACGCAGGAAGTACATCACAGGCCTACCCGCCACCCGCTAATGGCTGGCCCTTGCCTGTGCAGTATCCAGGTGCTCCTCCCTACCCAGCTTACGGGTACCCCACAGCGCCCAGCTGGGATCACGGCGCGCACAACTCCAACACTACCATGTCAATCTTACAAGGTCACAACGAACCGAACTCGCACGCCTACGCCACTTCGGCGACGACATCGGGCAAGAATCTAGAGTGGACGAAGGAGGAGCATATGGAGAAGCATCGTTTGGTGGAGGAATCATTCGCGTCGGCGCGACACGAGGAGGCCGCACGAGCCGACAAAGCCTCTTTGAATCGCGCCGAGGAGGCCGCTGTGTATCGCCTGATGGAGGAATCCCGCGCGCCGCTGCTAGCGGAGGAGGCCAAACGTGCCGAGGAGGCCGCTATGACTCATGCCATGGAAGAATCCCTCCCGTCGCTGCGAGCAGAGGAGGCGGCACGCGCAGAGGAGTGGATACTCTTTTAGCCTCAGGGATTCTACTAGTGTTCCTGCATTATTTGCCGTCATCGTCTCTTTGATATGCAATAAATAATTATGTAATTAAGACTTATTCATGCGTTTGTAAAAATGTTTTATATGCGATAAGGCCCGTGTATTTATCAGATGATATCAATAAAAAAGAGAAGAATGACGAGATTCAAATAGACGAGATATTGACGACGACTTCGAAGATATTTCCTGCAACTTTAAATTTTATAAGAAATTCGTGTTGTTCACATGCGATTTATTACTTCGTTCCCATGCATTCTCCTTCCGGCGAAAGACTCGTTTTTAAGGATTTGAGGGGAACATCTCCCTAGCTTTGCTTTGCATCCGAAAATAGCAATCAGAGGGTATATCCTCTAGTTGCATTTCCAGTTTTTCTATTTTTAATATTTTCTCCTTTATCATGGATACCCTGCGAGGTATAACTGTTTTTTCCATGCTTAATAACAATTCCATCAAGTCGACAGAAAACAAAAAATTATCTGCAGCAACTTATGTGGCCGCACTCATCTTAGGTAGGGGTGGTGTGAACTTCTTATGATCTCTTAGTGCACTATTGCTGGCTGGTGTTAGCTTCAATGCAGGAATTATTTGACTTGACATTCATTGCAGGAGTAGAATATCCACACGATAAATAGGAGCATACCAGCAAGAGGATCGAGGCGCATAACCACTCCACCCAACAAATTTGTTTACATCTTGGGTTACACCACAACAAGTTAACCAGCATGAGATTCTATACAACTAGTATAGGAGTGGGAAGCATCAAAAATAGGAAATCGAAATGAAACTACATGCTAAGAGGGAAGGGGCGAGGTATATGTGCATTACAAAGTATGCATATTACCAAGTTTCTTCAAGTAACAATTCATCGATCCAAAAAACGCCGGATGTTAAAGTGCTCTCTTTTGTATTTCCCTAACCATATTGGGAGTCGCGAGTCGTGACATATTTTACTACACCAAGCTATTCTCCCATTCAGGGTCTAATACATAGTTTGTTTTGGTTTTTTTCGGAACGAAGTGAACTCCATGATTCCCTCGTGTTACCCCGTGAAAGATGAAAGTTAACAGATCAGCACCAGAATATATTGGATAAAATTGTTTCTAGGAATCAAAGTGTGTTCATAAAAACCGTTCTATCTAGGACAATTTCTTCTATGTGAAGAACGTGATCAGAGAGGCCACGTACGAAGACAAAAATGTACTCCCTCCGTTTGGAAAAGGATGACTTCCATTTGTCTAAATATGGATGTATCTAGACATGTTACAATTATAGATACATCCGTATTT
Source organism: Poa pratensis (assembly GCA_947311845.1). NCBI lineage: Eukaryota > Viridiplantae > Streptophyta > Magnoliopsida > Poales > Poaceae > Poa > Poa pratensis. Next base: position 2,427,426 of record CAMZMU010000084.1, read on the forward strand.
GGACAAATAGAAGTCATCCTTTTCTGAAAGGAGGGAGTAGTTGTTTATGATCACCGTCGTCTCAAGAAACTTTGCTTGTCTCATTCTTATGTCCAATCTTGGTTCAGAATATAAAAAAGACCACGTCCTGTCTGGAGCATCTAGTTTTTTATGGGAGATTCAACACTAACCACCTCTGTCTTACTATGAACTCCCTAACTGTCACCTCTATCTTACAACAACTTCCACGTATTCGAGCCAGACATGAAGAAGAATTATCTTATCGAATCAAGGTTACCTAGGTAGAAACTAAAATCCGGACAGAGAGAGGCATTATTAATATCATAGTTTCCCTTAATTTTGTCTTTATTGAAACTAGCACAGTGCCCCTCGCAAATGCGAGGGCACCACTTATAGTTCGCCAAAGGTTTCGGTTATATAATTTGGTGTTATGAAGATATTTCTTTCTCATGTTGACCTTCTTTGTTATAAAATCCGCATCATTCAGACATGGATAACAAAGAGCTTCGTCACCTGATCATGTTGGTTGTGACGTACAATCCCCACATCCAACATCTCAATAACAAGACCTGGCTCTTCTTCACGACCCATCACTCCAGGCATGCCGATGACCGCAGCGCAAATTGCATTAAGGGCAGTATGCATCTTATTTGAAAACCAAAATTTGGCAAGAGACATGTAATCAGATCCTATGCTAAGACCGAAAAAGGCAGAGAAAGCTAACCAGATTTCCATTGAGACACTGCATCTAAAAATAAGTGATCAATCGTTTCTAATTCATTGCAAAGTACACAATCCACATGTTTATGCATATTGCGTGATACCGTGAGTTTATAAGCATTTTCCATGGGACCGTATCCGAACCAAATTTCAACTGCCAAATCCCAAGCTTACTAATTATTACTCCGAAACTCCTAGTCTTCTTCTCCACCCGAATCCTTGCCTATGGATGGTCCGATCCCTACCTGCCTATGGAGCTTGAAGCAAAGACCATCTGATACTGGGCCCTTGGGACAAGCTGGCGCCCTGACAACACGTGGAGTCCTGCACGTTGTCGGGAGCTTCCAGAACACCGTCGCGAGCTCGAGCAAATGCTGGAACGGAACTGCTATGAGCCACGAAATAAGGTCGATGTGCATGTTTGTCCATGTGGACAACATAAAGAGAGCGTTGCTGAAGTGCAAAGTGTCCTCGTTTGGACTTTCCGATGGGATTGAGATGCATCGAGGAGTCATCGTGGTTTCAAATTTGACTGGTGACAAGGCATCAACTCTCCACTTGCGCTCACAATCCTAATGCATCCCATTTCTACGTGATCTGTCTGACATATCACCATCCAGGTGCACCCACTAGCTAAAATTAACCTTGCTTGGCATCCAACAGGACAAAACTTCTATCTAATTTCTATTATATTCTCGTGTGTTGATCTGCTACAATAGCAAGGCGTTTGGTTTATATCGGTAGCAGCCTAGGTGCAAAGCGTGAGTCCAAATTCTGTGCCGTGAAATCAACCACCAGTTTTTATAATGTTGGTATGTTGTGTACTGGGAAGAGATGACCTGGCAAGAATGCTCAAGCATTTTTAGAGTATTTATTTAATTCTATCCCGTGGTATCAACCACCAGTTATTATAATGTTGCTATGTTGTGTACTGCAATTCATTAGACCTCATCTATATATGTTTTCAAAATCTTGATCCTAAAAGATTGTCGCCAGCTGAGCTAGTATTTGCACGTAGCTAGCTAGTTTGTTTCTTACGACACTTAAACAGGATCCGAGGTAGTAGGCAGCTAACATGAAGAGCAGACCATATAATGTTCACCGAGTACCTAAACGAAACACGTGGCTTTGCCTTCACAACAGATCAAAACCGGATAGTAGTACAAATCCTCCTGTATAGCTGTGTATGAAGGTGATGTTGAGCTTGAGCGGCACCGAATTCCCTAGGAATAAGATGCATTGGGAATATAAGTTCCGATCGACGTGAAAATACTTGTTGAGGCTTAGAATAACACTGTCCAAGAAAATAACCACAGCTTTGAGAATGTGAAAGTGCTAGCCCATGATTATTGTGTTTCGACACTAGAAAGCCGGTGAGTTCACATATACACAAGACATGCAACTGGGAGCGAATAATCTTGTGCAGCCTAACATGCCCGATCACAAATGCTATCAAAGAAATCACGTCTGGGAGACACTGAAAGGGTGGGTTTGCCAGCTCTGACAAACTGGACCAGCCCCGTGCTGCAGGATGGCTGTTGATGGCGGCCGATCAGCACGAGTTTCAAACAATATAGAGACCGTTTCAACATCCATACTTGACACGTCACATAAATAAAAATCTGTCCGATAAAATTACGTTAGTACATGGCTTTATCCCATAAATCATATCCAACTATACGAATAATCGTGGTGCTCTGGGCTAATATGGTGTTTGGAAAATAAAAATTTATTCCTGATTTTACTGTATAATAGATATATTTTTTTGTACCTTGTAAATTTTATGTAACTCTTATAAATTCATCATATATTTTATGCAATGTACTGTTGTTGATGGTCTAGAGAAACATATTTTGTGATACAAAAACTTATAGCTGAAAACTAAATCACTGGTCTATACATTTTATATCTCCATACGAAATCTTCATGTATTAAATAACAACCCGTGGTGATTGGTGTGTGACACCTCGCTCCCTGCTACATGTACGTGCATGTATCCATGTCTATGGCTAGTTCTCAAAAATGTGAACAAACGCCAGAATTTGAGATATTTATATGGGGTGTAATCCAGAGACCATAACCAGAGAAGATTTACATTTTTGCTTTAAGCTGAAAGTAGTAGCTCATCCATCGTTTCAAATTTAGCATCTTCATTTTACAGTAGTGTAGTCACGTGATATATGCTTTCATAGATTCTTGAGCACATCGATTTGACTCCCTAGATTAACATATATCTTGTCTAGTTGCACCGTTGATTGGATCCATAAGTGATATAAGCTACTCGTTTGGTGGAACGATGGTTAGGGGTTGATGGCGAGATTCGTTATTAGAAGCTTATGAATGGGATGTATCAGGAATCCAAGTTCCACCGATAGAAATGGTGACCATATGATCGGCATGCAAGCATGTGGGTAAACAAAACATACTCCCTCCATGCACAAAAAGATGTCTCAACTTTGTCCAAATTTGCATGTATCTACACATGAAACATGTCTAGATACATGCAACTTTACATAAAGTTGAGACATCTTTTTATGAACAGATGGAGTATCTGCACTCCTTGATGGTCACGAACTAGACCATATGGAGTATTGCGGACTCCCACTCTTTGTGGCACGCCAGCTTTGAAGTCCTGAGAAGGATCCGTGTTGGCCGCAGCACCTCTAACTCCGGCGACCTTTTGAGTGAATGGTGGTTCATTGCTATCACCTATCAGGAGCAACCACCCCACCACCCCCCCCCCCCCCCCCCCAAGAGTCAACGGACATGCTGTTTTACCACGACGATGCTCAGTTTCTTGATGTGAATCAGATACATCGCAACGAATGTACTTCTGTTGGTGATCAACCATGTCCACCTTAGATCGATACTTGCCTTGAGAATTCGCAATAAACCCTAAACAAACTTATGTGTTTCTTATGTCACTGAAGAAAATTCTTACAATCCATTTCCTCATGAGTAAGACTGGAGAAAGTTTTCCATATAAGGTAGTACGATTTCAAGTGTCAGGTGGAGCTGGCTTAAGCTTGGATGAAAATTTGAATCTTCCTTCAATCGGTTTTTCGGGTGCTTCTCTAATCTCTTGATAGTCGATTTTTTTATTTTGATTTGATAATTAGTTATAAATGTATTATTGAGATCAGTGGCTCTAATTTGGAACAATCGCAAGATAGTTACCCTAAAGTTGGACATAAATTGCAAGGACCTATGGTAATTGAAAAGAAACTCTTAGGTTTACATAGAAAATTACAATGATATGTCTCCTTTGACAATACATGAACAAAGGTCCGATGAACTATCAAAATAAATGTCAAAATCTCTGGTAGGGATTTATGTGTCGACGATCATCAGAGATGTGGTAGATGACCAACATCTTTAATGAATTTACATAGGTACAACTACTATATTAATTCTTATTTTGCCAAGCATTATATATTGGTGCCTTCAAGGCTGCAAAAAGGAACTTGAAATTTTAGCATATCGTATTGTCGGTGATCATCTATTTCACTCCAACCTGATGTGCCAGTGGAGTTAATTGCGGCTGGATTTGTGGATGTATATTAAGCTTTACACATCAGCTTTTTGATAGATAGATTAACTGAGAATTCGAGAGTCCATCTGGGAGTGGGATGCATCGAGAATACGAGTTCTAGTTTGTACTCCCTTTGCCATTTTGATGAATGACTAAGATTTTCTTGTTGAATAGGCCGACCTAGTTGCCACAAGAACAGTGCCTGGGGGCTTCTGAAAATGCCCTGAGTAGTGTATTCAAAGTTGCTGGACAGAGGCAGGAGTAGGAGGAGTAGGAGTTAGGGAGCCTGATCATCGTGAGTAGTTGCCCTAGTTTTAGGAGTAGGAGTTCTAAGCTGTCTCATACTTGTATGTGAACAGCTCCTGTATTTTTTGTTTGTTTGCTGCCTTCTATAAAAGTGTGGCGTACTGTCCAAAAAAACTTGCTGGACAGATTTTGTACGCAAGATGGTGAGCGAGTAGAGAAATTAATTGTATGGTGGATGGTGCGAGAGTGCTGTTTTGGCACCCAAACTCATGGGCTCCTACCTGGTTAGGAAATTTAAAAAACAGTAAAACAATTCAAAACAATTCTAAAACAAAATAATGATGAACATGTACAAGTGTTTAAAATACGTGCCAATTTTTATAATGAAATGACATGTGTCGTGCTCTATCCGAAAAAAACAAAACCAGTTCTTCTTTAAAACCCATTTCGATAACTGATTTGTTTTTCTAAAGACCACCACAAATGTTATTTCACCACGAATCTTGCACGTAAAATAGTGCCGAACTGCCGGCTTGTATGTGAGCGTTGGACAAGTAGCAACAAACTCAGTGATGACAATTGGCGATTTTGATGTTGAGCGCCACATATATATTAACAGTTATATTCAATATTACGATTTTAGGCAGGAGTGGGATGCATCGAGAATACTAGTTTTAGCCTTTTAGGTCAACTTAGGAACTTGGTTGCGATGAACGGCTAATACTTCATCGATCGCACTGCCATGGCTACTGTACTCGAGATATGGATTTAGTTGACTAGAAAGTGTATGTTTGGTCATCACATGACTTAACAGTTCGAGTTATTCATAACAAGACATAACAAATCCAACAAGGTCGTCCAATCTCAGAATATATAGCTTTAAGAAATGGCTGAGCATTCATGCCAGGTCATCTATTTACAATATAGTACAACATAGCCACACTATAAATACTGGTGGTAGAGGCCACGCTACCGATATAATCCAATGGCTTTGCTAGCGTAGCAGATCGACACACAAAAATCTGAATAAATACAAGTTTTGACATCTTTTGTAGAGTTGCAATGATCCGGTTGGACGCCGAGCAAGGTTAATTTTGGCTAGCTAGTGGGTGCATGTCATGGAAATCTGGTAGATATGGGAGGCATTAGGAATGTGAGCATAAGTACAAGGCAGAAGGCAAGTCATTTGTTCAATCTGAAACCATGACGAGCCATAGCTGGCAAACCTGACGAGTCCTCTCCGCTTCCGAGCTCGATAGGAAAGTCCAAACCAAGACACCGGCAGGGTCAGCATTCCATCCCCTGTTGATTGATAAGTATGCACAAGGCAACCCATTTCAGCCTTCAATGGAACAACCCGCACACAGTCCCAACAACGCACGCGAGTACTGGCCTCCGTGCCGCGCTCCAGCTCCAGCCCCAGCTCCAGTGGCAGTCGTCGGTTCAGTGATAAGTTTCGCCCCGACATTCTCGTGGGGAGGGAGCCATGGAGCAGAGATCAAAACATCGAACAACCTTATTTCGCTGCAATCATATTTCCAATGGAAATTTAGGTTTGAATTATATGCAATAACTTGCTTAATTCCCTTCTTTTCGGTTCAACCTATTCAGCTGAACAATCAAAGGGGCTAACTGTGAATATTATTTATGGAGAGATATTACATTAGGTTTCTCAAATGGTATGTTGTTGGTACGTTGGGTTTCTCAAAATAAATTTTCAAATAGTCGGTGCTTTGAGCTGAAGGTGTGGAAACGAAGAAACCTTTAGTTCATTCATTGCATGTCATATTTCTGAGAGTAGCACGTTTCCCATGATAAATACTCCACGGTACATGTTTGTGTGGAAGTGAGACTATCTAGGTAGAAGTTGGAGGATGGCATTGTGCACCACAGACCAATTATTTTTATATGAGGTACTGTGTTTCGAAATTTAGCTAGGAGAGCGACGCATCGAGATGGAAAGAGAATGTTCATTCGCATTTTGCAAACTAGAAGCCACAGTGGATCGGAAGAGACAAATAATGGGTTATGAAGCAGCTCACGTATGGCACTTGAAGTTCTGATTACTTGATCTTACAACTGACGCACTGAACCGACCCAAGGAAAACATCTGCTAATTGGTACTAGGTATTGTAACAACTTTATACGAGATTTAGTCTGAAGTTGCAGATCGAAGTGAAAACTATATATGGTGGGCTATTGTCGGAGCCACACATGCTCATAGTCGGAACCCCATCCGGGGCGTAGCCTTTCCAAGACTTTGGCCTTGTTGTCGACAAGGTTATACCTTAACACGCAGCGGTCGAAGACAAAGTAGACACATCCACCGTTGGCACCTCCAGGATACATGACGTCTACGGTGAAGCTGGCAGGTGACCCAAGGAAAAACACACGGTCGATCAAGCTTTGTCCATCACTCGGCATCCAACGCGCGTTGCTAGTACCTTTGTTTGATCCTTCTAGCATGTGCACTTTGACGGACAATGCTTGCGTTGGGTCGCGATTGGCATCAACATGGCGCCACTTCTTGTCGACGAAGATGGTCACCCAAAGCAGCTCGCCGTGGGATTCTAGAACGTAGCTGTCACGAAAATGTGTATTTTCAAGATCTGCCTTCATCCACGGCTCAAGCAAGCCTCCTTCAAAGTAGTCTTCATAGTTATCTTCACGGTCCTCCGGTGTTAGCACGCGCCAGTGGTACTTGTACACGTGCACGAATAACAACACTTTGCCATCGTGATATGTGGTGCCGGTGCAACGGTTTCCTATGACATGTAGCTTCTTTTTGAAGATCGTCCACACCGTATCACCGCGACGTAGGATAGCGGCCGTGAATGTGGATGGGCGCCCCAAACCTCGGGTATCATTGACAAAGCTATACAGGAAGACGGTGCCGTCGCCGTAGACGATGCCACGTGAATACTCCATGGAACGCGTGATCTCGTGGTCTGGGAACCGAGGCAACGAGGTGACTTCTCTGGTGTCGAGGTCGAGGAGGCTTGGCTGGGGATGACTGACGGTGAACAGCCAGGCGGCCGTGCCATCCGAGCTAGCCACCCAGTTGTTCTTGCCGGCGAACAAGGCAAACGTGACGTAGTTGCGGCTATAACTCGCAATCGACGTAACGGGCCAGAGCGTGCGCCATCGCACGGTGGAGTGCAAGACGAGGCCGTCACAGGGCGTGGAGGCGATCCGGAAGAGCGGCAACGGCGACGTGCGGCGCCACGGCTTGCAGACGGCGTGGAAGCGGACATTGTCGGCGGTGTGATGCAGGCGGCCGGAGATATCCCGGAGAAGATCTGGCGCGAGGTCGGCCCATGGCCGCCTGCCGGTGGCCGCGGCTTTCCTCCGGGCGGACCTGCTTGACGGCGAGGTGTGCATCGTGATCAGATCGATCGTGCATCGTGATGCAACCTCTCTTGTAATCACGTGGCTTTATGCTCACACATAAGGACAAACTCGTCAGGACTCTATTCTTTTTTTTGAAACACAGTACAACGCAAGCGCTCATATACACGCGCACACACTCACCCCTATGAACGCACGCACGCACACCCTACCCCTATGAGCACCTCCGAGAGACTGAGCCGGCGGGTCGAGTCTTGAGATTGACGAAGTCACCACGGGCGCCTCGCTGTCGACGGGAACGTCGCCTCCCACTGAAGAATATTCCGCCTTAAATGAGAAACACCAGCGTCAAACCTGGGGTTTGAACTCTGGTGGGCTGGGGGTACAACCACCCACCTAACCATTCATGTAGGTCAAATTGTATGTACGGAGTCCTGGTCGGCTGCGTGAAACGTTTTTTTTGTAACGACCAACATAACGTGAATTGTAACATAACGTGATCTCTAGATTTACCCTTCCGATATCTTGGTTGCGATCGCCATCTTCCCCTCTCATTCGATTCGCCGCCGCACTCCGGCAGCATGCCCGCCTTGTTGGTAAGAGACCGGCCATGGGCCTTTCTCACTCCAGACCTGCTCGTCGACCGCCTGCAGGATGCCGCCGACTTCATCCGCTTCCACACCGTGTGCACCTCCAGGCGGCACTTGCCTCACTCCCTGACTTTGCAGCCAAAGTTCGTGCCATGGCTCCTCATGCAGTGCAATGGTCAGACCAATTATGTCTGTCGACGTCTCTTCCCAAGGGAGATCGAGCTTCGACGATGGCGTCCTTGTGGCAACGTCAACGTCCGAGTGCGACAGCGACATGAACTAGGTGGTGAGGGTGTTATAAACGATAGCACAAAAACGACAAAATAGCGGAAAGATCAAACCAACGGGGACACGAGATTTAACGTGGAAAACCCCTCCAACAATGGAGGAGAAAAAACCACGGGCGCCAGCCAGCAATACTTCACTATATAGGGTGAGGTTACAAACGCCGTGGGTTTACAATGTATGGCTTACCCAACCGGCGGCTTATAAGATGTATTTATAGTGGTGCAAAACCCTAAGTCGGCTGCAGTCCAACTCGGAAACGATGTGTACCGTACCGCGGGGCTGCCGCCCCCGCACCTTCGCGGGGGCTCGGAAGCCTACCGGCGACGGGCCTCCGCTTCGCTCCGAAGTTAGCCGCTCACTTTATATCTTCATATAAATTTGGAACACATCAAAATAACACTCCACTTTGAGACAAATTTCATCTTGTAGCATGAACGAGAAACTTCACCCTGAAACAACAAAGAAAACACCTTCGGCGCCAAATAGCCTCTTGGACTAGACAGTGATACCAACTAAGCCTGAGCATAGCTCAAACTTAGCAACAGGAACTGGCTTTGTTATTATATCAGCCGGATTATCATTAGTGCTTATCTTGCATACCTTCAACTTACCTTGTGCAACAACATCACACACATAATGGTATTTGACGTCAATGTGTTTTCTTCTCTCATGGAACATCTGATTCTTAGTAAGTAAATAGCACTTTGACTGTCACAAAACATGTTAATGCAAGTATCATTTCCACAAAGCTCAACAAACAAACCTTATATCTTCCGCTTCGGCCCAAACTACGGCCCAAGCCTACCGGCGACGGGCCTCCGCTTCGCTCCGAAGTTAGCCGCTCACTTTATATCTTCATATGAATTTGGAACACATCAAAATATCAGAGGGCTGATGGCAGAACCGTGGGGTTCTTCACAATGATGAGTCCCGAGCCAAGACTTGTCGACCTTGTAACAGGCACCGTCACGCCCCTTCCTCACTTGTCAAATCCAGATGGCACCGTCTTTTTCTACACATTTGATAACTCACCTCACCAGGAGTATTATTCTTTCACAATATTGCAAGTGTCGCTCATGCGTGTGCATGTACTGAAGGAGGAGGCACGGTGAGGAGGGAAGGAGAGGAGGGCCACTCACTTTTCAAATATTGTATGCATTGATCTAGTATTTACAGTATAAACCGTATAATGTAAAAGTAACAACTTTGAATTTTTAAATCTCCGAACAAGGCGAGCCCTGCGCCTGGTGCATGAAGGCACAGGAGCCGTGCGAGGCAGGGGCTGGTCGAGGTGCAGCCAGAGGTAGAGCTTGCATGTGTCGCTCATGCGTGTGTATGTAGGGAAGGAGGAGGCACAGTGAGGAGGGGGAGGAGAGGAGGGCCGCTCGGGTGACTCTCCGACCGGATATCACTCAAGGTCGAATCCCTATTGTGCCTTCGAGTAGTGGTGGTGAATATGCGGCCGAATCGATAAGAGTTGTGGCAAAACTGTCAGGTTCGAGGCCAAATCGATGGGGAGAGGAGGCGGCCCGGTCACAGGAGAATAGACGGGAGGGCGACATGAAAGTTATAATTAGAAGTTGGTGTGCACCCATTGTCCTTTTTTTCATATAACAGCAACCCAAGTGTTGTATGTTGCAGCAGTTGGTATTTTTTTGATTGCACAAAATAAATTTGGGCAAAATTTATATCAATGACAGCTGCTAGAGTAAGTTTCTTGGGCCCAAATTTCCTAAGAAATAGTTAGACCCTAAAATATGTCAACTATTGGAGATGCTCTAAAATATATTGGAGGGATTTCCAACTATAATAATCAGAAAATTTGAGAGGGAAATGGAGCTAATTTTCCTTTTTCACAACCATGATTTTCCTTTTTGTGTAGCAGGAAATACCAATTTTTTAACAAAAACTAGAAACTTGACAGATACAAACATGTGTATATATATAAAAAGTCTCATACTCAATTTCAATATAAAATAAGAGCTGAGTAGGGTCCACCATAGGGTGGTACATGTCACTATTTTCTTGGGGTACATGTGGAGCAAGGAGAGAGATCAAATTCTAGAGAGCTTAGTATATGTAAGGGACTAGTCAACTTTTTAGCACTGTATGAATTGTTATGAGCCACTGGATGCACGAAAATGGATGGCTGTTTATAATTTGCGGGTACGAACTATTAGTGATCAAAACACCTCAAAAAATATATTGTCGATCAATAAAACAACATACTAGTTGTGATCACTATTTTCACAAGGACGACGCCATCGGAGAGGGAGGGAAGGGTTGTATCGCGTCGATCGTAACCGGTCGGTGATTTTAGAGTTGGATCCTGCCGATCGTAACCAGCGGCGATGTCTAACACGATGGGAAGATGTGCTCTGATAGCATGTCAGCGTGGACAAAAACTATATATGTCGTCCTAGCGCTCGTGGTACGTTTTAATATAGCGATGGAAGAGTCCCATTGGTGACGTACAGGAGGGATACTACTAAATACATGTATGTACACGGGTACAAAACAATGTCTAACATGGTACGCTAACTAAACTTGTTTTTGCGGGTTTTGCTTAACTACACTTCATGTATTCAAGTTAAGGCCGGACTGATTCGTCCTGTTACAGAGAAGGATAGATGGTGAGAGAATAGAAAAATTAGGTAAATGGTGGAGGGAGAGAGGTGGGGCATTATTTAACCAGCGAAATTTCCAGGTGTGTTCGGCGAAATGTTATTGAAACTTCTAGTGATATGCTGGGCCGCTTCCATTCAGAACGAATAATCGTCTATATACACAGTATTAGAATAATTAGTGGTGACAGACTAACAATGTGAGCAAAATTTAATTAATCCAACAATGTAGTCTAGTAGAACGTGTAGTAGCCCGCAGGACTTTTCCTTCTATAGTATAGAACTGTCTACCGCGTCCTCTCACCTTCCAGTGGATGGTTCCAACAGCTTTCATCGAGCACGGCCGGAGGTTGGCCTTTTCTTATGTATGCAAACCATCGTTTATATATAGTACCTTCCCTGTAAAGATACTACCCGGTACATAATCACCATATGTAATCTTAAGTCAGCCATTTGTATATGGCCCTTTACGTTTTTTTCTGCATTCTGTGTTTGACGTTATTGGTTTACACTGACCTGTGTTTTTCTACTCAGGTAAGGATCACTGCAATTCTAGTCAGTATAACAAAAAATACATTTTGCGACGGGGCCTTGCAAAGTCTTGGAATTACTACTTGCGATATCACAACGTTTAACTTTGGTTCAGACGAGATGCTTTGTAAGATCAAATGCTTCGTGTATTTGCTGATGATGCTAATTGAACTGAGCTTAGAAAATGTAAACGTAGTTTGGTTCAAGCTACGTCTTGGGCAGAAGCATTGAAACACGATGCCTTTCTCAGAAAGCAAAGATTTCTGCCTTGGCGGAACACATCAAGCTTATAACGTTCGGAGCGTCAACTTCTCGTCTAACTGACGATGACATGATCGAAAATATTGTGCCTTCAAACGTGCCCATGCCTACCTTTGATGGTCAATTGGTAGATACAGTTTTCCATCAAAAAATGGCATCACCGCCGGTCCTGAAGTATATGCCAACAAATGTATTCTGTGAAGATCAGTCAACGTATCCGAATCACACTGTTGTAACTTAGGTAATGCACAAGCATTACATTAATCTGTCATTTTATTGTTTTATTTGATTGACACAACGCATCTCGGGTCACAGATTACCTACCACTTCCTTGGGACTTTATTATCCGGTTCAACCCGGTGGTTTGTTAAAAAATCTAATAATTACCTTTGTACCATCTCTTTTAGCTTAGAAATATTACTCTTTATATTATTTTTCTCCTTACGTATTTCCCTTAAAACATTTTGTAAAGTGGTCTCATGAATGCTTCTACCCGACGAGTCATATTCCTCAATGATGGAACTTCTTCCTACAGTAAGGCAATACATCGATGATAGTGCTTTCACGTGTTCTCCATATGACATGGAGAGTTAATTTCTGATGTCCAATTTATATTTCATATACTTCTAACGTGTGTTCCATGAACCTATGTTGGCCTAATTTAGTATACTATCATTCTATGCATATATTGTGAAAACATGACGTGTTAATTCGTTTGTAGCAAACATGTGCAAAAACACACATTTAGTATCATTTTGCTACCTCTTTATATTAAATTTTGCAAAATGTAAATCCACACGCAATTTGGGGGTCGTGCGCTAAACTACACCCCTAAATCCAGTTAGTATAATTACACCGGTCACAATGTTTCAAAAAACCGGTTCAGTGAGGCATTGGAAGCGGTTCTACACCTAGTACTGCACGGACTCAAATTTACGGACACCAAAAGCCACTTAACATGTTGGTTTGGTTTAAGGAAATACAAATTGATTTGTTGGACCGACACACAAAGAACCAGTTGGTTATGTGCTAGTTGGAGGTGTAGGGATGGAGAAATTAACTGTTGTTATATATTTGTTACATAAGCCAGGCTGAGCAGTTCAGTTCTTTTTTTTTTGAACAGCATATATTTTATTTCATCTAACAGCACTTTACAGAGAGGAGTGTGAAAGGATTCACACTTAACACCGAGAGAACATCTCTACCAGGACAAGAACCTGTGTCTGAAGAAAGGCACCGAACAGCTAGAGTCCTATTCTGAATTTTGAGAGCTAAATGTGCTTGATGATGCGCCTTAACATTACAACTCCTGCTGATATGAGCTATCCTGTTACGATGGAAAGCTGGGGACACCTGTATAGCAGCAAGGATTGGTCTAATGCTCCAGTGACCTGCATCCTTGAAGATGGTTGTCGACGCGGCCGCCGACGCCAAGACAGAACAATCTGTGAAGAAGTTTGGTCCCTGTATATGAAGTACATCAGCCAGCATAGTAGCAAGCAGCAGCCCGTACGCTTCAGCTTCGAGAGGAGAAGATGCTGGCGGAGATAGAGCTGAAACATGGATTTGTTGAGAGTGTCGACTGTCTCCAAATTGTATGATAATGCCTATTCCCGCAGAAGATGATTGGACGCTGCCTTCATTTTTCCATGCCGCATCACAGAAGATGACATTACCTGCAAGCACAAAAGGATCTTGGAGTGGAACAGACTGCTGGCCTATAGCGGGAGTACAGTGATGTTCCTGTTGTGGCATCAGATCGTCTAGTTTTGAGACCTGCATGATGGCATTAGCTACAGAAAACACATGTGATGGTTTGCAAAATTTCCTTCCAAACAAGGCATCGTTTCTTGCCTTCCAGAGACACCACAAGAATGAGTATAGACTAGTGATGTTGATATGAGGATGATTAGAAGCAAGTAAAACCCGAATTACTTGAGAAACTGAGTGATGGTCTTTAGCAATGACCTCTGTTCTGATAAACCAAGGAGAGGAGAACCATGCAGCTTTTGAAAAAGGACAAAGAAACATCATGTGCATTTCATCCTCTGGGCTACTACATCTGACACATTCTTCGTTAATGTGTTTCGAGAACTTACTTGCTCTCTTCCCGGTGGGAAGAGCACGACGAAGGAGCCTCCAAGCAAAAGTTTGGACTCTTGGCGCTATAAGCTTTTCTTTCCAAACCTGATTAAGAAGATCAATAATCTGTGGAGGGACCACTTTTGGTCTCTGGTTTGCCGGCAATGCAAGGTTATTAAAACAATACTTATAAGCACTTTTTGAAGAGCAGTCACCTGCCGGAGTTAGTTTCCAAACCAGAACATCCTGTCCGGAAGCAATAACAAAAGGAGTACGCAGAATAGCCTCGGCGGTTTGAGGATTGAACAAAGATTTTACTAAATTTACATTCCAAGTTTTCTGGTTGGGAACCCAAAGGTCTCTAACTACAGACGGATAAGTAAAAGGAGGTTGCTGGATAATCAGATTATCATAAATACTTTGCCACTGAGAGAACCAAGGTGAACTCCAAATTGAGCTGCTACCATCAACAATTTGATAAAATGAGGCTGAAATAAGAAGAGGTCTTACCTTGAGAATTGCTGTCCAGAAGGCCGATTTTGGTACATTCGGCTTTGCCCTCCAAATGGTTGTGTCACTGTGGTACTTTGACTTGAGGATGAGGGCAAGATGATTCTGAGGCTCTTTTGCTAACCTCCAGGCTGCCGAGAGAATTAGGCTCTGATTAATGGCCTGCAAATTTCTAACACCTAGGCCACCAATCTTTTTCTCTATGCAAATGTCAGCCCAGGCTCTAAGGCAAAGGCTCCTAGTAGTTGGTTCTTCCTTGACACCTGTCCACCAAAAGATCCTTATAATAGCTGTGAGTTTTGTTAGAAACTTTTTTGAAAAGAGAATATTGGACATATAGTAGACAGGGATGGAAGAAAACACAGATTTAATGAGGGTTAGTCTAGCCGCGTGAGAAAGCCTGTTGGCTTTGTAACCGCTTAACTTAGATTTGAATTTGTCATAAACGAAGTTATAAGCTGTAGATCTATCTTTTGCAGGAAGGATAAGAGGATGTCCCAAATGAATGGTGTTGCTGTCAATATCTGGGACAGGGAAGATTCTCTTGATATCTTGCTTAACCTGCAAATCAACCTTTTTACTAAACATTATACCTGATTTGCTCCAATTCGGAACTTGTCCCGAGTGTTGGCAAAATTCATTTAATATGTGAGAAATAGAAGTTGCTTCCTTTAAGTTAGCTTTGCCACAAATAAGCAAGTCATCTGCAAACATCAAGGAATGGATGGGAGGACAATTCGGTCCAAGTGAGATACCTGACAAGTGATTGGTCTGAAGTGCCTCCTGCAACGCTAAAGAGAGTTCATTTACTGCAAAGACAAAAAGCGATGGGGACAAGGGACATCCTTGTCTAATGCCTCTACCACTTTTGAAGCGAGCAAACGATTGTCCATTAATGATAACCGAGAAAGTCGGCGAAGGAGCAGTTCAGTTCGGTGTGTCGGTTCTAGACAATGCAACTACTCCCTCCATTACTAAATATAATAAGATGTTTTAGCTATTTCACATGTTTACTAGATACTGGCGACCCGAGAGGCGACCCAGGAGGCGACTCCGGCGGCGCCGTACGGCTCTCCGGCCGGTTCTGGGAGGTGTCGTCGGCGAGCTCGGATGATGACGAGTCTGCTGAGTCAAGGCTGTCGTCTCCGGCTACCTCGGCACTGTCTAGGCCGTGGGAGTACAGATGCAAGACGCCGGAAGCGAGGCCGGGAAGAGACATCAAGATGGAGAGGAAGAAGAAGCACGACAAGCGACGGATGCTGGCCTGGGCGGCCAGGGAACTAGAGGTCTCGCCGGTAAGTGCTAACGTTCTTTCGTCGTTGTCCTCTAATGCAGGGTCGCCGGCGATCAAGTTACCGGTGATTCCACCATCGACGTTCATGCTGGAGGACGCTCTTGAGGCGGCAAGCTGGACGTTGGTAAAACGAAAGGAGAAGAAGAAATGCGGCAAGGCGACCACCATTCCAAGACCGACGGCGTACAGGTCCAGAAGATCTCCGGCAATGGGCGGCGTCAGAGAGCTGCGGATCTCGGATCACGTGAATCGAGGAAGTTCAAATTCAAAATCGCGTATACCAACGGAGGCTGATGGGCACAAGGCCCGGTCAGGCCCACGTCTTTTCAAACCCGCTTCATATGGTCACAAGGGCCTGAAGCCTTTTCCCAATTTTTCCGAGACTAAAGGCACAAGGCCCAGGTGGCGTGTTTCATCAGGGGTTCTAGGGCTGCGTAGGCAAAACCCTAAACAAACGATACACAACGCATCTGCTCTGACGGCGCGGCAAGATCGTCGGTCATACGCATTAGTGGTCATGGCGGGCAGTGGAGCTGGGAACGGCGGACCTCCGTACGGCAACGGAGGTAATGGAGGTAGTAACTCTGGTAGCTTCGCGGGAGGTGGACAGTTTCACCGTGGGCAAGGTGCTAGAAGCAATGACCATGGGGGGAACCTTGGAGGACAGCAGAACTTTCGTGGGCAGGGGTATGGTAATGAGAATCGACCAACCAACTTGGGTATTCAGAATCGCAACGGAGGAGGAGGTGGAGGTGGTTACTCGGGTACACAAGGGTACCCCAACCGAAACTTCATATCATCGGGCCCAAGCTTTTATGAGAATAGAGAAGGGAGTGGAGCTGTTGCTGATAATCGCTGAGTTGATTTTGATCAACGGCGCGCTGGACAGCCCTCTGGTGAATTCAGGGGCAATTTTGGTGCATACAATGAAGGCTACTATGAGAGAGGAAACAAAAAATTTCAAGGAAGAGGAGGTCACAACAACATCCAGCGTAATAGAAATGCTGATAACAATTATGGGACTGCATCACAAGGGTATGTAGGGACTCAAGGATGAGGTGTGGCAAATCATAGAGGTGGCAGAACTGGATTTCGTGCTGCTGGGAACTCAGATGATGTTGTTAGTAATTCTAGCATGGACTTCGAACAAGACGAGGTACAGCTGCAAAACGAGAAAGTTTACAGACCCAAAGCCAATGTTACAGCCGATACACATGAGAGGTCGGCTGGTGCAGAGCAGGCACTGAAAGTTAAAGCTAAGCAGGATAAAACACTTTGTTTCAAGTGTAAGTTAGCAGGTCATGTTGGGACTGAATGCAACGCGGTGTTGTGTGTCTATTGTGACTCGGCTCTGCATGCTGATGAGGCTTGTCCGCTGCCAAAGATGCCTAAACCCACAGCAGTGTTATATGGTATGGCGAGGGAGAGCCTCATGTACTTCAAAGTGCCAAAGTCGAATAATGTTCGACTGAAAAATGACAGTGGCAAGGTAGGCCGAATAAGAGTTTCAGGCGGGAAGATGTCCGCTCCACAGATCCTTAAGGAGTTAGTGTGGCTTGTGCCCGGGAATCACGCTTGGGAAATTTATCCAGCAGGGGAAACAGACTTTCGAGTGGTCTTTCCAACAAAGGCTGACTTGTCCCGCTTGAAGAAGATCAAATTCATTGAGGTAGAAGATACAGAGATGACCATGCACTTTGAAGATTGGGCGGCGAAACGTTTTGATAAGTGGGGACTGTATGATGTTTGGGTTCGCATTTCGGGTTGCCCTGAACCTTTATGTCGGAATTATTTAGCCCTTTTTGCGGTTGGCTCACTTGTTGGGGAGACAAAGGAAGTTGACATGAAATTTACCCGTGAACATGGTGTTGTAAGGCAGAGGATTGATTGTGCTAACCCTAAGCAAATTCCGAGGACTCTTGATTTTATGTATGAGGGGGAGGGTTTTGGGGTTCAGTTTGATATCGAGGCGGAAGATGGAACGCTGGTAGCAGTGGGGGATTTAATGCTTCATGACCCGAATGCTGATGCTGATGAGGAGGGTCGTGGCAAGGATGACTCGACTAAAGATCACGAGCAAGAGAACGGTAGAGATACTACCAAGGATAAAACAGCACAGAACAAAGGAGGAGACAAGCAGGACAAGGTGGAGAAGATGGAGACTGATGATAAGCCATCAGACTCCATTGACTACATTCAGTTTGGATACCTTGGTATCCCTTTTTCGCCGGTTGCTGCATCGGTGTCAGCCAAGAGGTGGCATGAGATTGTTGAGGAGGAGGAAGAAGAAAAGGCAAGATCGGCACCGCCGTGTAACGACTCAAGGATGCAGTGTGCGTTGCAGCGTTCAGTCACGCAGGTGGATGCTACGGCTGCCACTGTCCATCAGCCTGAAACTGAGGCCTCGGTGGCCCCATTACAGCAGCAGCAGGAACAACAGGCAGTAGCACACGAGAAGTACAGCCTGCAGGAGCCAGGTGCAGAGACTGAGCCGCAGTCTGAATCCGGGTGTGAGGCGGAGGTTTGAAGCTCGTATGTGGAGCTTGAGCCATCATCTCCACTGAATGTGGAACGGTCTGGGATCCTGGCTGTGGTCGAAGCTGGATCGTCAACTTTGTCTCGGCCAACATTCTCAACCCCACCTCGTGATGCAGCAAAGGGCAAGGGGGTTGTAATTGAGTCGGTTTCACCTTCTCCAACAAGGACGGAGGTGATCTCCTTTGGGGGCATTCCGGAGGTGGCCGCAAAGGGGGTTCGATCAAGTCAGCGTATTAGGGACCAGCCGAATGCTGATGATACGCAGCTGGATAGGGCTAAGCAGCGGGCTCAAGCCCGTGATTATTCAGGTACCAATTTATTTCATGCGTTTACATTGGCTTCTATTCCGAATGAGGTAGTAGTGGCTAGAGCTGCTAAGTTAGGAGTCTCTCTGGGTAAATCTCCTAGCCAAATTGAATCTTCAGTAAATCTTTTAAAAGATGTCGACATGGATAGAACTTTGACAATGTTAAAGAAAAAAGAAGCTCAATTAGAAACAGATAATGAGGGTGTTGGGAGTCTGGTTTTGAATGAGGCTAATAAGCTTGTGGGTGACTTAATTGAGGAAGAAGCCGTGGCAGAAAAGGATCACAAGGATCCTCCTGCTAGGGTTACTAGAACTTCCAGGGCAAAAACAAAAAAAGGAGTGGGTGAACCATCTGTAGTTCGTAGAAGCGCTAGGTTCCAAAAAAAGTGATCTTTGATAGCCATAATGAAAGGGTGTTTTTGGAATTGTGATGGGTTTGGAGATACGGCAAAACATTGGTACATTCATGAATCAATAAGAGATCACAAGTTAGATTTCTTTGCGATCCAAGAGACAGGTCGTGATAATTTTTCGGCTCCTTTTCTTCGTTTCTTGGCGACAGGTTTGGACTTCGCTTGGTACTGCCTACCACCACAATGGAGGTCTGGCGGTATCCTTGTTGGTATCAACTTACAAACTCTTTCGGTTAAAGGGGTTAATAACGGGGATAGGTGTGTCAAGTTTGATCTTACCTCCAAGGGGGACGGTTTTGAATGGTCCTTAGTAACGGTTTATGGTGCGGCTCAGGATGAACACAAAACAAGAATTTCTAACGGAGCTTGTACGAATTTGTGAGCAGGGGTCCAAACCAATGCTGATCGGGGGTGACTTTAACATTCTACGTAGAAAGGAGGACAAAAGCACTGACAACTTTAATTCTAGATGGCCTTTTTTGTTTAATGCAATTATTGAGAACCTAGGTTAAAAGAAATTGATCTGTCCGGTAGACAATACAACTGGGTTAGTCGTAGAGACAGACCTACTTATGAAAAGCTGGATAGGATTTTGTCAAATGTGGAGTACTACTAGAAAACCCCCCCTATAGCAGTACATAGATGGCAACGGTTCACATATGTGTTGTAATTTTTTTCTGTAGATACAGATAGATTCGTTGCTAGCTATATCTGTTCTCCACTATAGCTATAGCAACCGATACAATGTGTTGCAGGCTATATCTGTTCTCCGACACACCTATAGCAACTGATATCATACGTTGCAGACAATATCCGTTCTCCCACTGTACATACACCAACCGATATGATCCGTTGTAATGTATTCGTTGCATGATTATAACAATTCTCGTTGCAAATATAAATAATAATTAATGTTTTTTCTCGCAAAAAAAAATCATTACGTTTTTTTTTGCAAATCTGAACATAGTGTAAATCTGTAATTGACTTTGTAACAAAGACCCATTTTGCCCATGTAGTACAAAAATGTTCAGAAAATCTGAGTTGGACAGGGATCGAACTAGCGTCCCTGCATTTCCAGCATACGCCTGTAACCAACTCGGCTATCATAGAACTGTGATATTTTACGGAAAGCGTCTTTTTTATATTTGTTTTCCTTCTGATCTAAAGGGAGCTCCCATCAAATCCATCGAACATATCTCAGTTCGGTTCGATCCCGTCCTATCCACAGCAGAGGGCGGCGATACCAGCACCGGTGTAGATGGATTTCTGGAATTTGCTTATAAAGATAAGCTAGAAGATACAAAGATCCTTTGTCCTTGTGAAAATTGTGTGCATAGTACATTCCTATCAAGGTATGATGTCCGTGACCACTTGGTGTGCAGCGGAATGCTTGAGAATTATGGTAAATGGGTTTTTCATGGTGAGTCTCTATCAGAACAACCAGATCAACAACCACAACCTCGCAATGAAGGAATGAATGCACACATGCATGAGTTAATTAGTGATGCATTTAGGCATGTATATGATGATGTGCCTATGAGTGACAGTACAGATTTGCCAAATCCGCTTTCACATGGACCAAACATAGAAGCACAAAACTTTTACAAATTGATTAAAGACTCAGAGAAACCCTTGTGGCCAGAATGTGAATTATCTCAGTTATCCTTACTTGTGCTTTTGTTCAATGCAAAATCCATAAACAAATGGTCTGATAAATCATTTGGAGATCTACTTGATATTCTTCACATGGCTATTCCTAATGGAAAGGAACTTCTCCAGAATTTTTATGAGGCGAAGAAGATTATTTCGAAATTTGGCCTTGGTTATGAAAAAATCCATGCATGCCCAAATAACTGTCAGTTGTTCTGGAAAGACAAAGCAAATGATGATTTCTGCACTATTTGCAAGGCTTCTAGGTGGAAAGATAAACAACCCGAAACCAAGTTAACCAAAAAGAAAGAAAGAAAGCAACCCCAAGCAAGGTTTTAAGATACTTCCCGATAAAAGAGAGACTGAGAAGATTCTTCATGTGTAAAGAAACAGCAGCTTTAGCGCGATGGCACGATGAAGAGCGCAACAAGGATGACAAGCTACGACATCCAGCTGATTCCAAGGCATGGAAGCATTTTGATGAAAATACAGGATTTGCATCTGATTCCCGTAATATTAGGTTTGGCCTAGCTACTGATGGATTTAATCCATATGGAATGTTGAGCTCTAGTTATAGTTGTTGGCCAGTTGTGTTAGTCATGTATAACCTGCCTCCATGGCTATGCATGAAGGAGGCTTACCTTTCATTGTCTTTAATTATTCCTGGACCTAAGAGCCCTGGAGATAATATTCATGTCTTTCTACAACCCCTTTTAGAAGATTTGAGAGATCTATTTATCAATGGAATTTCCACCTATGATGCATCCAAAGATCAAGTCTTTACTCTGAAAGCAGCCGTGTTGTGGACCATAAATGACTTACCAGCCTTAGGGATGCTTGCTTCATATATGGTGCATGGAGAATTTACATGTCCCCCTTGTGGTGCAAATGCAACGACCAAGCGCTTGAAACATGGGAAAAAAATCTGTTTTTATGGGTCACCGACGATTTCTGGCACCTGATCATGAATTTCGTAATGATGCCTCTTTTTTGATGGAACTAGTGCATAGAACAGAGCCTGAAACTTACTATGGGCGCCCTGTATTAGATGACATAGCTGCTATTGAAGATTTTAAGAAGTCAAAAACTTATAAGGGCAAAAGCAGTCTATTCACATTATTACCTTATTGGGACACTAATCTCCTTCGACATAATCTGGATGTTATGCATATAGAGAAAAATGTGTGTGATAATATTTATGGCACACTTCTAAATTTGGATGGGAAGTGAAAGGATAATCTACAGGCTCGTCAAGATCTGAAAGAAATGAACATCAGAGAGGAGCTCCATCCAGAAAAAAAACCTTCAGGAAAGTTTTACTTGCCACCCGCAAGCTTTACTATGTGTAAAAGTGAGAAGCAGCTATTTTGCAAAGTTCATCGGGATATAAATGTTCCAGATGGATATTGTGGGAATATTTCCAAATGTGCAAATTGCGTTGAAGGAAAAATTCATGGGCTCAAAACACATGATTGTCATGTCCTAATCCATCAGTTCATGCCTATTGCTTTGAGAGGTATTCTTCCAGATGATGTTACAGCAGTATTATTTGAACTGTCATCTTACTTTCGTGGAATATGTTCAAAAGTTCTAGATGTAGATGAGCTTGACCGGTTGGAAGAAAGAATTAAACTTACACTCTGCAAAATGGAGATGATATTCCCTCCTGGCTTTTTCACAGTTATGGTTCACTTAGTTGTCCATTTAGCAACTGAGTGTAAGATTGCTGGACCAGTTTGCTACCGATGGATGTACTTCATTGAAAGGTAATAATGACTTGACATATAGTTTTTCTTTTTGTTTACTTCACGTCATATACCTTTGCTAACTTATTGATGTATGCACTACAGGTATCTTGGTAAGCTGAAGTCGTATGTTCGCAACAAAGCTCGTCCCGAGGGTTCAATTGCAGAGTCGTATTTGGCTGATGAGTGTATGGCATTTTGTTCAAGATACTTAGAGGGTTTCTCAACTAAGCACAACCAACCATCAAGGAATGATGACAACCCACATCAATCTGAATCTTCCATATATTCACACGAGTCTGACTTGTTTCCTCCTGTTGGAAAACCATTGGGAAGACCAATTTCTTACACTTTAGCTGACAACGAGGCAGTACAAGCCTATAGATATGTGTTATTGAATTGTGACGCTGTCAAGCCATATTTAGAGTAAATGTCATGGCCCAACCTCTCAATTTATTTATTACTAAGTTTTGATCTAAACTTATGTTCTTTGTGTTTCAGAGAACATGGTAAAATTTTGAAAAGAAAGAACCGAAAGAAACGCCTAGATCCAAATACATTTGAGAAGATGCAGCACGAACAGTTTCCAGCATGGTTCAGGGATCGTGTAAGTTCCATGCTGCAATTTATTCATGATTTTTTATTCACGATTTAAATTTTCTTATGTACTACTTTGCGTTTGTACAGGTCATGCAGTTGGAGAGGGAGGAAGGTAGTGGCAGCATCGCTGAGGATATTAGATGGTTGGCCCGCGGTCCACTTCATGTTGCAACAAGACATAGAGCCTTTAACATTCGTGGGTACAGATTTAGACCGAAGCGCTATGACAAGGTAACTCAAAACAGTGGAGTTGTTCTGACTGCAAAAACATCGAGCTATACTTCTGCACGTGATAAAAATCCTATCCTCGGAGATGTCATGTACTTTGGAAGGATAGTTGACATAATTGAGTTAGACTACTACAGAAAATTTTCAGTTGTGTTGTTCAAGTGTGAATGGGTTGATCCTACAGAAGGAAAAGGTGTGCAAATAGATAGGTATGGTTGTAGACTTGTAAATTTCTCACGTCAAATTCACACCGGCAGAAATGAAGTCGATGAACCTTTCGTGTTTGCCAATCAAGTCGACCAAGTATTCTATGTGAATGACCATCTTTATCCAGGATGGTCAGTTGTTTTGAAGATGAAGCCTCGAGATGACTTTGAAATGGGTGAAGAATGGAACGATGTAGAAACTGAACCTTATCATGTCAGCAGTTGTCGGAACTTTTTTATATCTCCCATGAGAAACAAACCTGGATTAGAAGAGATATTGAGGGAGCTACTGTAGATGCTCCAAGAGTGTCGCCTGATGATGAAACGGTACCTCAATAATTAAAGGTCAGCTTCAAGTGTGATTCACTTACTAAATTGACTTCAGGAGTTGATGAATTCTTGAAGAAGTTACATCTTATACTTAGATTGTGCAAGTTATTTTTTTGGATGAATTTTAATATTCTATTGGCCCTTGTCCTACCTGCAGGTGTATTAGATTTTGAACAGCTGAAGAGGATACGAAAGCCTAGAACCAACTCAAGTGTTGAAGCCATTATTTTTCATTTTTTTCAGACTATTTGTTGTTTAGATACTTCGTTTTCTATCCCAGTACTTCGACTAGGTGGTTTATTTCGCCCACCTGTTATTTGTGTCAACATGTGTATACCCATGTTATTTGTGAGACTCACATATACGTTATCATTTATTTGTGGCGATCAGCAATAACTGTTGATTCTGAAACAAATCCCAGATGTTAACAATGACTTATTCGACAATTCTGTAAATTTTCAACATGAAATAGTTTGTATTCTGGCCTACACAAAAAAGACAAATACTGACAAATCTGAAAAATTTCGAATTTTGCAATGTTTACATCTCAGATCGAGAAACTTGTCATTTTTACACAGACCAAAATCATGTTGTACTTCCAGGAGTTTTTTCACATTTTTTCGAAACTTAGAAAAGAGCTTTTCGATTTTTTCAATAAAACGAGCTCCGTCGAGCTCGTCCTCCAAATCACCACACTCAAGCAAATAGAGAAAAGTACGAATTCTCTGTAGTAACATAAAGTAGATGATCGACACGGCGGACCTGGATCTGGGGCGACGATGGTCAATGGAGGTGTCCATGCGCCGCTACCCTCTTGAATACATATCGGGTGACGGTCGACACAACGGACCTGGATTTGGGGCGATGATGGTCAATGGCGGTGTCCATGCGCCGCTACCCTGACATATCGGATGAGGGTCGACACAACGGACCTGGATTTGGGGCGATGATGGTCAATGACGGTGTCCATGCGCCTCTACCCTCTTGAAGACATATGGGGCGACGGTCGACACGGCGGACCTGGATCTGGGGCGATGATGGTCAATGGTGGTGTCCTTGCGCCGCTACCCTCTTGAAGACATATGAGCGACAATCGACACGACGAACCTGGATCTGGGGCGAGGATGGTCAATGACGGTGTCCATGCGCCTCTACCCTCTTGAAGACATATGGGGCGACGGTCGACACAGCGGACCTGGATCGGGGAGATGATGGTCAATGGTGGTGTCCTTGCGCCGCTACCCTCTTGAACACATATGGGCAACAATCGACACGACGGACCTGGATCTGGGGCGAGGATGGTCAATGACGGTGTCCATGCGCCTCTACCCTCTTGAAGACATATGGGGCGACGGTCGACACGGCGGACCTCGATCTTGGGCAACGATGGTCAATGATGGTGTCCATGCGCCGCTACCCTCTTGAAGACATATGGAGTGTCGGTAGAGACGATGGATATGGATCCGGGGCGACGATAGTCAATGGCAGTGTCCCACGACCATCGGCGCATATTTATAATATATAAATGCCACATTACATGGGTGGCTTCTATGAATGACACAAATGTGTTTAAATTCCAATTGGATTAAATCTTAATGCATATGTGGTATTACTAAATATATTACGACCCTAAAGTTCGGAAATTCTCTTTGGCTCCCGGTATTTCTGGTAGTATAATTTTTTTTGAAAAACTTATCAAAAAATTCCGAAAAAAATCATGCACGTACCTGAGCATGGCACGCACCATCGTGTGAAATTTCGCACCGAAATGTCATCGTATGCGCCCTGGGCAAAAATGACAAAATTCTGACAGAAAATGAGATCCCAAAATTTGAATTTTCTGTCAGAATTTTGTCATTTTTTCCCAGGGCGCATACGATGACATTTCGGTGCGAAATTTTTCACGGTGGTGCGTACCATGCTCAGGTATGTGCATGATTTTTTTCGGAATTTTTTGATAAGTTTTCAATTTTTGAATTTTGTTCGAAAATACCGGGAGCATATGCTCCCGGGGCCAAAACGCCCTTCCCCCTAAAGTTGTACAATTAGCGCGGTAAGCAAATAATTTCGCTCGATTATTTCATTTCCCTCCACGTTTTCATTTCCCTCCATTCTTTCCCACCAAATATTTTTGCTTACTCGGGCTAATTGTACGATGACCCCACTTTTCATAGGAAGCGAGGAAGGAAATACGTGGTGAGCAAAATTTTGAACCGAACAAATCTTCTAGCTATCCGCCCTCATAATCAGCTACCTCACCGCATAAACAGCGGTTCCTCTTTCTATTTGCATCGGTCTCATCTGAGACGTGGTCACGCGCACGGCCGGCGGGTGGCAGCAGCATCCCCTCCAAGTTCATCTGCAGGTTAGCGGCCTCTCTTCCGATCCCTTCTCTTTTCTTGATCCCTTTACCCCAGATCTATTTCTCTAACTTAATCCCCGTGGGTCTCCCAGGCACAGCAGGCCGGTGTCGGCAGCATCCACAACGAGTTCATCAGGTCAGCCGCCCTCCTCGCCCGATCCCCCAACTACCAATTCCTCTGTTCACTCAGTTTTTTCCACCGATCATCGCAGGCACAACCTGAAAGTGGTGGTAGCGAGTAGCGACCCTGCGAATTGTCAGGTCAGTGCCCTCCTCTCCCTGATCTCTGATCCCGTATCTCTCATGATTGTTGCGCAATGGCGCTACCAAGTGCTATGAAACAAATGCTCGATGGATGCTTGGTGCTGTGCTTAGCAGAAGCTTTTTGTGTTTCTCTCCTTTCAGTAGTTGTGTTCTTGGCATTGTCGCTTCTTAAAAACTGGTTTACTTGTAACGCTTTTTATATATATTTGATTGTATCACTCTTAGCAAATAACCATTCAAATGGAGTGTTCTCTGAATTATTGCTGTAGCTATCCGTACTGAAGTTTTCGATATGACTGTTGCTCTCGCATGCAGATATGACAAGGGGAAAATTCCATGTTGTCGAATCCAATGAAGAATATATGGTGGAGGAACAGATTGAACAGGAGAATTGTGCTGAACAAGTTGCAGAATCTTCTGATCCTCAAGTAATAACAAGTAATGTCGAAGAAGGATTCTCAGATTGTGATGATGAAGATGATGATAATGAGGAAGGTGATCTGAAAATTATTCATTATTCATTCCAACAATAATTATTCATCATCATAAAAGATACTCCTTAGTAGAGTATTTTCCATGTATAACCTTTTTGTGTTAATGTAACATTTGACAGGTGTAATTAGAGGAACGAAAGACCGTAAGAGGAGAAAGCTTAAAGATATTTGGAACCTTCCAAAAGGGAAAAGGATTGTGGTTAAGTGCAATGATTTAGATCAGCCAATTGGCAAAGAAGCTAAACATCTTGGAGACTTTCTTGGCACGGTTGGTAGGAATGGATCCCTATGTAGCTTGTCCTACAAGGACTGGAGATTGCTGATAGGAGAAAGAGATAAAGAAAACAATAAGGCCAAACTTAAAGGCTATACTTGACCAAGTAAAGGTACGCTATAGTACATTAAGAAACTTTTGCTACATCTTATATTTGTGTTAAATCTTAGCTAGTCTGTTCTTTCCTGATTATCATGTAGATGAGGTTCCTTTATCCCGCTCGACTGGAAAAACACATATTACAAACAATTAGAGACCGATGGCGGCAACATAAGTCAGATCTGAAAGCACAATATTTTGATGAGAAAAAGAGTGTTGAAGTAAATTATGGCAATGGTCCAAAATGTGTGAGTCCAGATCAGTGGAGAGCTTTAGTGAATTATTGGACAAGCCAGAAATCAAAGGTAGCTGCACATATTATTAGGTTTATCAGTTACTTTCCTCTTTCTGATTAGCTTTCCCTCAAAATTTCAAAGTTGTGCGCATAATGTTTTCCTTTGTTTCTTGTAGGATATAAGTGCTCAAAATAGGAAAAACTGCGGGAAGAAGAAGTCCACACATACTTCTGGAACAAAGAGTTTTCCCCGAAAGAGGGAGGAATTGGTACAATTTTATTATAACTATACGCATTCATTTTCCATTTATATAATGTGAAGTCATAACAAATTCTGTAAATTTTTTTAATATATCTTATTAGAGAGATCAAGATCCCGAGAAGAAGTACCCTCATAGGGCTTTCTTGTACGTCCAGACACACAAGCCTACAAGTAAAAATAACAAGAACATTAATGGACACGTGGTATATGCTCGTCTTTCAAATTTTCTTATTTTATGCTGCTATTTCATATATTGGTTTTACTCATTCTATCCTTTTGATTAGGCAAAGTTGAAGGATATCTTAGAGAAGCAACCAGAGTTAGCAGATACAAGCCAGGGAAAGACTGCTTGGAAAGGAGATGCATTGAATAGAGTATTAGGAGATGACAAGTCTGGTCGTGTACATGGTTTGGGACTAGTTCCAAATCCAAACAAAGTTTTTGATGTGTCAACTTCCCGTCACTTCAAGAATACACATTTTAGTTCATTGGAGGATATACCAAATGAAGCTATGCTATCCGTTAGTGTTCAGGTGGAAAAACTAGGACAACATGTGAAGAATCAAGATGCTGAAATTCTGGAACTAAAAGAGAAGATAAGAAACATGGAAAGAGAACCAAATCAGGTAAATTTATTGGAAACTCACCATCATTTGTTTTCAGAACTAATCTAATTGCTATGACAGGGAAATTCGGATCCACTGCCTACACTTCGAGATGCTGATCCAGTAGATGGAAATAATTCCAAGAGGAAAGTATGTACCCTCTTAAGTACATAATAAATGTCTCCAAGTTCACTCTGATGAATTAACTCTCACCTTTTAATTTCTTTCTCTATCTGTAGAGAGTATATGGTACCTCTCCCAGGAAACAACTCCAAATGGTTGAGGAACCAAATAATTTGATGGTACTGTATGGACGTGGTTTTACATTGCAACCGCGGGTTATAGAAACTATTGATTTATCTTACCTTTCACTACAGATCAAGCAAAATGGTTTCTCTGGTATGAACTCACAACCATCACACAAGAGTGTTGCTCCAGATAAGGTTTGCTCTTTAATTGTTTTCTAGAACTTAGCATTGTTGACGATCAAACTTTTATGCTTCAATTGTTAGCAATGTAATGGCTCTGTTCTATTTTTCCAAAACTTGTGATGTATTTACTTGATCACAGAGTAAAGAAATTTTAGTTCAAAATGGCAATGCACGACAAGGGGAGAAAGTTGATGCTGCACACCATGTTAGTTCTTGTTATTTGGAACATATTACCATTCCGAACTCTAAAGTATTATGTTTATTATGCTAATTTATTGCTGCTTTACAATTTAGAACAAGGAAACAAACCCCCAACATACTGAGAAACAAAGAATCAGTAGAGTGTCAACATCAAACAAGGTATGGTTGCATCATCAAATGTAGTTCTATGTTCAAACTTTACTGCTCCATTGATGATTTTCAATGTTTTGACTTCTGGCCAGCAACATGATGTTCAGAACAAGAAGAACCAAAAAGGGGCTAATGCAACCATGCTTTCTAATGTAAATAAACATCTTCTACACATGTTGTTTTGTATTATTTTTATTTGATTGGACCCTTACATTTGGCATGATATCTCTTGTAGAAACAACAGAGTGGTTCACTAAGTTGGTTGGGTGCCGGATCACTAGCAGTAAGAGAGCTCAGCTTTATTACATACATGATTCGCTGAAAATAAATTCCGTTATATGAGTTATTTTTTCATGTTCATCCCTTTATGTTAGCTTTACATGACCTGAATGGTTTAAGTCTGGTTATATTTATTTTGAAGCAAATTTATTCTATTTAGTTTTCTTTGCGGATGGTGGACATGAGCTAGCCAATCCTAACTTCTTTGTCATACAGGTAGGCACTAGAGTATTTTTGAAGAGCTTGTCAAGCGGAAACAAAGACGTAGCTCTTGCTACAATTGTAAATTGCGATCCAAAGTATAAACTTGATGGTGCTGAAATAACAAATCAGTTCTGGGCTGTACATGTCGATGTCGCATTAGTGAAAACTGAAGAGTTGGTACGGAAATGGAAAAACTGCCTCAATCTTGGTAATGCAGAAGGAACAAAAATTGCATGGCCTTCAACCTTTGTACGTCACTATCTTGTTATCTCACTATTTGCATAATGCGATGCTTTTACTTTCAAAAGTTTTATTAACCGTTTTACCTTTTTTTAATTGTAGATTCACAAGATAAATGGATGAGATGTTGAATGCACAGAGGGCAATGTTGTCGTAGCTGGATAATCTACTTCACTTTTGCATATTTTAGTTATTTCATAGGGTAGCGATGTTGCAACAAAACATTTATATACTGTATCACGTGGATGGTGTTCCTCTTGTAATGCAACAATTTTCAATATATGATATGTTTCTCATGCGTCTATATTCATATTGATTATTTCCATTTCACGCATGCCTTTATTGCACTACTTGGACCTAACTGAATTTATTTTAATGAAATTAATATTGTGCACGTTACGGAATTTTAAAAACCGGACCGCTGGTTCGGCGGTTAAATAGCTGAACCGGTAATTAAGGAATAACATTAATTTTAGTACTAAAATACTAAATATAAGATTCAAAAGAAATATCTTCCATATAGTTAACAACCAGCTGATCCAGCCCAAGTGGTTAGAGCGTCGTGGATGGAAGCTCGAGACCAGGGTTCGAATCCCCTGAAGCACATTCAATTAATTTTTTTCCAGTCATGTATTCAATCAATCGGGTTGTGCAAGCACCAACGTCTGGAAGTGTTGTCAACGTCTACCTTTATACGTTGGTACCTAGCAACGCCCTAGTTACCAACGGGTCGATATGCGTTGCATTGTACCCTTGCAACGCCAGATAAGGCAACGCATCATAATCCGTTGGTATAGATGCTAGCAACGCCTATATAGACATTTAGATACAGATGAATGCGTTGCTGTAGGAGGGGTCTTGTTGTAGTGGGAGCAAAAATTTCCTTTAGTAACGGTCAGGGCATTGGAACGAGCAGGATCTGTTACTAGTTGATTCCGGTGAACAAGCTCACCGTGGAAACAAGTCTTCTTTCTCGTTTGAGTTATCCTGGCTTCGTCAAGAGGGTTTTGTTGATCTAATTGCTAGGGAGTGGAATTCGGTTACTCATGGAATTCGGTTACTCATGGACGCACTCCTATGGAAAGGTGGCAAAACAATATTCGTCACCTTAGAAGTTTCCTTAGGGGGCGGGCAAAAAATCTTAGTGGGGTATATAAAAAAGAGAGGGATAGACTTCTGCATTTTATTGGGGTACTTGAGGCTAAGGCCGAAAGCTGTCCCCTGAATGATAGGGAGAAAGATGAGCTAAAAGTTGCTAATGATAAAATTGCCTCCCTTAGAAGAGATGAGGAGGCCAAGTGGGCACAAAGAGCTAAGGTGAAACATGTTCAAGAGGGAGGTAATAATACTAAGTATTTTCACTTGATTGCAAATGGGAAACATAGAAGGAAGAAGATTTTTCAACTAGAACAAGATGAAGGTATTGTGGTTGGTCATGAAAATTTAAAAGTGTATATTACTGAATTTTACAAAAAGTTGTTTGGGGCGCCGGAAAGTAATTTCTTCTCTATGGAAGAGTCCATAGTGGAGGATATTCCTCAATTCTCCGAGGAGGAGAATAGTATTTTGATAGCAGATTTTTCTGAGCAAGAGGTTTATGATGCAATCTTTCAAATGGAAAAGAATAAAGCGCCAGGACCGGATGGTTTTCCGGCAGAATTTTACCAGAACTGTTGGAATGTTATAAAAACGGATTTAATGGAACTGTTTGGTGAATTCCACAAGGGTCGTTTACCACTGTTTCAATTAAATTTCGGCACTATTATTTTGCTGCCAAAAAAAGAAGATGCGAATAAAATTCAGCAGTACCGTCCCATATGTTTGCTTAATGTAAGTTTCAAAATCTTTACTAAACTGGCTACTAACCGGATCACTAAGGTGGCACACACGGTGGTAAGGCCAACACAAACGGCGTTTATGCCTGGACGGCACATTTTAGAAGGTGTTGTTGTGCTGCACGAAACTGGATGGTGTCCTTCTTAAAATAGATTTCGAAAAGGCCTATGATAAAGTAAAATGGCCATTTCTCCTACAAGCTCTTCGGATGAAAGGTTTTCATACACTGTGGTGTAATTGGGTTAAAGAGTTCATTAGTAGGGGCAGTGTGGGCATAAGAGTGAACGATGACATAGGACATAATTTTCAAACGTTAAAAGGTCTTAGGCAAGGAAACCCACTTTCGCCAATTCTTTTTAACGTGGTGGCGGATATGCTAGTTATTCTGATAAATAGAGCGAAGGAAGATGGTCAAATTGGGTGACTAATTCCTCATCTAGTTGAGGGAGGGGTCTCTATTCTACAATATGCGGATGATACCATTATTTTCATGGAACATGACATAGCTAAGGCTTTGAACATGAAACTGATTCTTTGTCTTTTTGAACAATTATCCGCGCTGAAAATCAATTTCCACAAAAGTGAGCTCTACTGTTTTGGACAAGCCAAAGTAGTTGAAGCACAATATATACAGCTCTTCAGGTGTGAGTCTGGAGTTTTTCCTTTCAAATATCTGGGGATACCGATTCATTTTAGAAAACTGAAAAACGGTGAATGGAAACCGATTGAAGATCGGTTTGAGATAAAATTGAGCAGTTGGATAGGTAAACTTTTATCATATGGGGACAGACTTATTCTTATAAACTCGGTTCTCATGGCTTGCCAATGTTTATGTTATCGTTTCTAGAGATCCCAAAGGGGGTTCGGAAGAGGCTAGATTTTTATAGATCCAGGTTTTTTTGGCAGAGTGATGAACATAAAAAGAAATATCGCCTTACTAAGTGGAATATTATTTGCAGACCTAGAGATCAGGGTGGGCTCGGGATTGAAGTACTAGACATTAAGAATAAATGTTTGCTTAGCAAATGGTTGTTTAAACTCATGAATGAACAAGGGGTGTGGCAGGAACTATTGTGCAACAAATATTTGTATTCCAAGACTTTATCTCAAGTCACAGCTAAGCCTTTAGACTCCCCATTTTGGAAAGGTTTGATGAAAGTGAAGGATGATTTTTTCAAAAGAGGATCCTTTGTAGTAGGTAATGGTATGAACACAAGGTTCTGGGAAGATGTGTGGCTAGGGGATGTGCCACTAGCTCAACAATATCCTTCACTTTACAACATAGCCAACCGAAAACAAGTTTTGGTGGCTAACACTTTAACTCAACCTTTAAATATCACTTTTAGAAGAAACCTTTCAGGGGGCAGGTGGGAACAATGGTTACATTTAGTTAATCGTCTAATAGACATTAATCTTTCGCTAGAGCCCGATAAGTTTGTGTGGAGCTTGACTAATTCAGGAGTTTTTTTCCGTCAAGTCTATGTATTTGGATTTTATGAATGGTCACACGAGGTTTATAAAGTAGTATATTTGGAAAATAAAGGTACCACTAAAGATCAAGATTTTTATGTGGTTTCTCTACCGAAAAGTTATTCTAACAAAGGACAATCTTGCTAAAAGAAATTGGACCGGTAACAAGTGATGTTCCTTTTGTGACACTGAAGAATCGATTCAACATTTATTTTTTGAATGTCCGTTTGCCAAAATAGTGTGGCGAATGGTACATTTAGCTACAATATTACACCACCTGAAAACATTTCTCACCTATTCGGGAATTGGCTGCATGGCATAGAAAAGAAAGAGCTAAAATTGATTAGAGTGGGAGTGTGTGCAGTTTTATGGGCTATGTGGAATGTGTGGAATGACTTTGTTTTTAATAAGCCAAAGAAACAATCTTTTTTGCAGGTTATCCCTTTAATTACTCATTGGATCCATTCATGGTCTTTTCTCCAACCAGTGGAGCTCCGCCAAGTCTTGGATTCTGGATGTACCCGATTGGAGACGGTCGCCAAGGACTTCAACAACCGATCGGGCTGGCGTTTTGAGAAGAGATCGAATAGCGCTATGAGGTCGCTTTTATGTTTTCAGTTTTTTCGTTGATTGATACATGTGTCGACCCTAAGTGATCCCTGAGTTGTAACAGATTTTTGTACTCTCGTAATAATTAATAAAAAAGCCGTATGCATCACTTTGATGCAGAGGCCGGGACCCCCCTTTTCTAAAAAAAAAGATAAATATACACACTACAACGTGTTTTTTTTTTAAATTAACACTACAACGTGTTTAGATACGTATGAATCTGAAAAAAAGTTAAAATATCTTATATTAAAAAAAAGAGGAAGTAACTGTTTGCCATCGATTTAAAGCAAAACTAGTTTTTCACTTGGACTAGCGCTAAATACTAGACGGCCTCACCTTCCAGTGGATTCAAAGCAAAACTAGTTTGTGACAGACTGCCAATGAGAGCAAAAATGAATTAATTCAGTTCTCTAGTATAGATCAGAACGTGTATATAGACGCGTAGCCCGCACCACTTTTCCTTCTAGTATAGAACTGTCTACCGCGTCCTTACCTTTCAGTGGACTTTTGATCGATCGTTCATATATATATATATATAGCTTCCCTGCACTAAAGGTACTACCCGATACGCCCTTCCGCGGTGAAGCACGTACGGCAAGCGAGGTATGTGTCTCTCTTTGGTGGTCTTCTCATGTCTTCCTTGATGAGTTCTTGCTAACCTAGAATTTATTCGCGTATAGATGATCGAGCCACTGAGCCTGTTTGGCACCATCCTAGCGGTCGTGCAAGTGATCGGAGTGTTGGGGGTGAAGATGTATGATGACAAGAGCCGGAGCAAGTACATGTGCTGCAATCTCGCGGAACGCGTGAGGGACCTGGGCGGCTGCCTCCGCGACTTCCCACACGCGGCGGTGAACGACATTGCGACGGCGCCAGTGCAGCAGAGGCTCAAGGATGCCCTCGACGAAGCGCTCAGCCTCATCAACGACTGCCAGAAAGGC
The DNA here is from genome assembly GCA_947311845.1 of Poa pratensis. Lineage (NCBI taxonomy): Eukaryota > Viridiplantae > Streptophyta > Magnoliopsida > Poales > Poaceae > Poa > Poa pratensis. The sequence continues at coordinate 2,462,425 of CAMZMU010000084.1, forward strand.
GGATTGTTGCCCGGTAAACACAGCTGCAGGAAGGTCGCCAAGCTAGATAACGTTGATAAAAGTATCAGCAACTGCATCATGGACCTCATGTTCATCGATTAGCCAAGCTCGTGGACACATCCAAGCAAACGGAGGTGCCTCCGGCGCATGCACTGGCCCGCCGCCGCCGCCGCCACCCGTTGTTGGCTACCCAGGTTCTCCTCCCAACCAAGCTTATGATCGAGCCCGTTCAGGCTCTTAATTTGACTTCTCGAATTATCTCTTTGAACATCTTTCAGCAGCGCCGTGTTACGGGTGCTCCACACCCACAGCGCCCAGCTGGGATCACGGCGCAGGCAGCTCCTCCTCTGCCCTTCCTACATTCGCCGGCTCCGCGTCAAACTCCAAGATGCACGCCTACACCCCGGGGATGAAACCCGAGTGTAAAGAGGAGCATCTAGAGAAGCATCGTTTGGTGGAGGCCACATTCGCGTCGGCACGACACGAGGAGGCCACACGCGCCGACAAGGCAGCTATGAATCACGCCGAGGAGGCCGCTGTGAATCGCGTGCTGGAGGAATCCATCGCGTGGGCGCGCGAAGACGAGGCCAAACGCGCCGACGAGGCCGCTATGCGTCGCGCCATGAAGGAATCCATCGTGTCGCTGCTAGCGGAGGAGGCCGCACGCGCAGAGAGGAGGCTCCTCTAGCGTCAGGGATTCCACTTGTGTTCCTGCATTATTTGCCGTCATCGTCTCTTTCATTTGCAAGAAAGTGTATATTCTGAAAGTTAAGAGTTTTTTTTATATATTCCGTAAGTACCATGTATTTATAAGAGGATTCTAATAACAAAGAGAAGAGTAACGATATTCAAATAGTGGACAGCTTGACAACGACTTCAAAGATATTTCGTGTAACTTTTGATATATAAGAAATTTGTGTTGTTCTCATGTGATTTACTCTGGTCACGTGTGTTTCACAAGTATAAATATTTTTTACTTTATCTTACCTGATGATATTTAGTTATCGATCTACCAGAATGACGGTGCATTGTCACGGTCCCCTTATTATTTTATTATCAGTACACATGCCATGTGAAATGCAAATAAATAATTATATTCATAGAAAAGACATCCAAATATATTTTTGACGCCCATAAAACTTATGTGCAACATTGATATCCAAAAATGTATTTATAGCAAAGATATCCACATATTATTTATCTGATTTTTTTTTATGAACCTCGTCAGAAGATGGGGAGCTCACGCATTGCATTTAAGAAGAATAAGAATTGATGCCTGAATCCCGGGAAGAGGGAGGCGGTGAAGACGTGCCTGCAAGAGAAGGGGAGGTGGACGTCGAGCTTCCAGAGTTCTTGCACGACTATGTCGCGAAGGAGAAGCTGGATGTGCTCCGGTGGTTGAAGACATCTAAATCGTTCATCGAGTATTGAGATAGGGAGTTGTACCACTACAAGGAAACACCTAATAGCCGGCTATTAATCACCGGCGGGCCACGCAATACCCACGCCGGTGATCTGCTGGGACCAAATTCCGCAACTAATCACCGACGTGAGAATTTTCCCACGCCAGTGTTACGGTGGAATCACCGGCGTAGACATCTTTGAGTCACGCCAGTGATATGTGGGACCAAAAAAATTGCCACGGTGAAATATATTACTGGCGTGGGAGTAACAAGACACGCGAGTAATTTCCTGTGTAATCACTGGTGTGTTCTATAGAGAACACGCCGGTAACAGTCTATGGTCCGGCGCGTGATATGGACCCAGCAAATCACAGGCGTGGATTGTTTGGCATGCCGGATATTATTTTGAGGTTACTGGCGTGGCTTTTGTCCGCCACGCCTGTATTGCGTTGTGAAAATTCTCTCTCCTCCACTCACTCACTCTCTCCCCCCCTCCCCACTTCCTCTCTCTCTTCTCTCTCCACGAATCACTTTCTTAACTACTTGGCCCACACTCACTAACTCTCTAATTCATGTAAAATTTATTTTCTCATGGTTCTCATACGTACTTAAGAAAGACCTAAGACAGTAAGTGAACATTCATTGCATATCGTCGTTATATAATAACGTAGCCACACCAGACCACAACAGAAGTGTGAACGTAGCTGAGGTTCATATATAGAGCCAGAGTCACTTTTTGGACCTAAAGAAACTTTTCAGAGCCACACCCCATACCATATATGGCATGTCGACACAAAAAATTATATATGCAAATATCATGTCTGCAGATCTCTAGTATCTTATGACAGTTTGGTTTGATGTAAAAGTGAGGTTTTAGCTTGCTATCTGAAGGAGAAAAATGTCAATGGAGTGACCGGAGTGCTTGGACATAGGAGGCATCGGGAACATCAGTTTAAGAGAAATCCAAGAATAGTGTACACGGTGAGGGGATTTGGCATATGCCAACTCAATGGATCCACGATCCATTTGTATGTTTTGAATTCCATTTCAGACTCTTACCGCAGAACTTGTGGAATGATGAACATTGCCATCTTTTATTACTCCCTCCCATCCATAGTTATTGTCAGGAGCTCTAAAGAATTTTGTACCATGGTAGTAGCTCCTCCACGACAGATTTTGTGGACCGGAGGTAGTACTTGAAATTATCAAGACATCGCAAAATATGGATCAGACATATGTGTCAGTGTCCAGCAAGCAAGATCATTGTGCGGTCTGCCTCCATCGACAGGTTGTCCTTCGTAGATGGTTGAGATCACCAAAGAACACGGTGTGAGCATCGACATGTGACTCCATGTGGGCGGCTGATCTAGCTCAGAAGCACGAAGTTTCCATCTAATGGTTGGACCCACGGTTACATGCATGCTCGCCAAGCAAAAATTTAATACTATGTTGTTTAATAAATTTTGTGTAAAACCGATTCTTGTGAAAAGGTGCTAAACACGGTCACAGAGCACATGCCTTGGCATTATTGGAAGCCAAAGGCAATAACGAAGGAACATAAATAGCAATTAGATGTAGCAACTGCCAAACACGTCGAGACTGGTACGGGTGTTTACCGCCACAAGTTTAACTTTTACTTAGTGTGACAAAGGTATATCCACTTATTCATGGACATGCAGGCCACATTTCGGCGAAATGAAAAGACGAATGGAGAACCACCACCGAAGACGAAGAACAAGAGATAGGGCGAACTGCTTCGGTGTAAACGTTAATGTCAGTGACTCATTAGCAAAGGACTTTCAACTGGAGTCCAACATGCACTTCAGTTTTTATAAGAACAAAACTTCCAGGCACTTGATCCTGTGACTATGAACTAATTGGTGGATCGCGGCCATGCAGAGGAACAATGCCCTGCGGTAATTAACTTCGTAGGCTCAAACAATTTCGCTAGCGCTAGGTTAATTTTGCACCATGCAATAATATAAGACTATCACAACTTTTATTAGTTGAAATTACACCAAGATTTTCAGCATTGTCACTTGCTCGCTTGAGTGTTGCAGCATAGGTAGAGGTGTTCGGAACATAAATTGAAGTGACGCAAAAAAGATGAGAGTGCAATTTGAGTTTTCTCGGTTTGCTCAAATGGGGAATGAGGCATCTATGCATCTTGATCTTTGTTTCGCAGGTTCTCGTCGCAACTAGTGGAACAATGCGACGCGTTGAATGGAAAGGAACAACTCCCCAAGCTGAAACAACTTTTATGGACCATTACTGCACTTACATAGAATTGTAGTACAAGATTTAAATTAAAGTCTAGTTCGGCCGGTGGATAAATATATATTACTCTCTCCGTTCCAAATTAGATGACTTGCTATCCACCACATGTGGACGTATTATAGATACCTCCACGTGTGGTGGATACCAAGTCATCTAATTTAGAACGGAGGGAGTAATATATCCACAATTCAATGTCTTGGACACCTCTCCAATGTTTCTCAGTACATTTGGTCCTGGTCTGGACCAGGTTCTGGTTTATCAGGAGGAGCATCTGCTGTCGTCTTCAGGCTCCAGTGCAGCAACAATCCTCGGGGCGTGCCGCTCGATTCGTACATTCGAGGCGGAAGAACCACCCCGTGCCTAGCCCATGAGGGGCCTGCCCCCGGGCTTCAAGAATTAAAACCTTCCAAAGCGATGGATTCAGTGATCTGTTTTGATTTCCTTCTCTTGTCGAAGAGGTTGGAAACACATACCCACAATTTTAGTTCAAATTTTAGTCGACCCCTGTATCATGGCAGATGAAATGCGACAGGGTAGCTGTTTCCACCCCGGCCAAGCCAGCAATCGCAAAGACAAAAACAGTTTCAATACATTTGGTTGTAGGAGTTCGGATTTAGCAATTGTTTCCATTCAAACACAGGCTCCTGCAGATTAGCTACACCTAGTGAGTAACATGTGCAGTGCAAGAGCTCGATCCATCACCTGGTTGTCACGTCCAATCCCCACACCCAGCATCGCAATAACAAGAGCTGTCTCTTCTTCACGACCCATCACTCCAGGCACACCAATGACTGAACTTGTCTCTTGCATTTGCTGAATCAGATCAGTATTAATAACCATAAGATTACGCGCTCCCTCCATCTCATTGGCAACTACCACTGATCCAGCTCTCAAAAAGATTAAATAACGAAGAAAAACGTTGATGTGCCCTGCTTCGGTTCGTATGCTCCATCCTCTGTTGCAGTAACTGTTCATTCATAGGTTATGTCCTTGAGCAGCGAGAGCAGCACCTCCAGGCTCTAGCTCCTTATTCACGAACCGATCCCGCTCAGCATCCTAAGCAGGTCTCCCTGGCTCATGTTAATCTTGTCTGGTGAGAGAAATTACACATGACTGGGCGAGGATTCTCTGCTGCACGCTAAGTGCACACTGCAGAACCAGAATTGGAGACATCGTGAACGCGTCACTGCATGTAGTGAATAAAGCACGCTCTGTGCCGGTCATGGCATAGTTGGCAAACTAAAATTGGTCGATCACATTCATCATGGTTTGCGGAAATGGAATCCTCTACTTCTTGATTGTCCTAAGAATTAGCTACCACACCTGTTTAATGCAAAGCCATGATTGGTTGTCAAATATCAAAGCATTACGGTTTTCCAAATGCTCCAGAGCACCGCAGCGCAAAGTGCATTATGGGCAGTATGCGTCTTATTTGAAATCCAAAATTTGGCTATAGACATGTAATCAGATCATATGCTAAGGCCCAAAAAGGCCAAGGCAGCTAACCAAATTTCCATTGAGACATCTATTATATACTAAAAGCAAAATGAGGATGTCTAATAGAGCCACCACGTTAATCCACATCATCTAAATTAATCTTGGTAGTTAGATCTAAAATCTATGGCTGAGATTTTATAGTTGTTACGTACCATGCCTAACACGATTTTCGTGGAGAAGGTCACGTCTCTCACACGTGACGTCTTAGACATGGACTCTCTTGATTAATTAATATTTTAAACATAGTATTTAAAAAACCAGCCGACTAGCTACGTACATTGGCTGGAATAGGTATAGCTGTAAGATTTTTTTACTCAAGACGGTAAACAGCTGCTTCCGTTTTAGAAAATCTGCCGTGTAGACTAGCCACCTTGGCTAAAACTAGAACGTGATAGCTTCAAACGATTCTTTTTTCTTTTGCTGTAACGTGGTGGCAAATGGCAATAGTTTCTAGGATATGAACATGAACAATGAACAATTTAGAAAAAAAATAAACCGATCACTAATGTTTTATTTACCCTATTTCTAAGTTAGCCAAAGTCAAATTTTGTGAAGTTTGAGCAAAGAAGTACCAATAAATATCAAAGTTCATAATGTCAAATTTTTATAGTATGAAAATAAATTTTAAGATAATTCTATTGATAATGATTTTATATTTTAAATGTTGGTATTTGTTTCCTAATAGTTTGGTCATACTTTATTGAATTTGACTCAATCCAAAAGAAAGTGTAATTATGAACGAACGGTGTATGTTGTTCTTATGATTGAGTATACACAAATGACAAATTTAGTCGACTTCCAGTAATTTGGAGTCGTGATGTTTTAGATTTAATAACGTCACGACATTAGTCGCTCTATGTATATTGTTTATCGAGACACATATATGAAAAATTTATTCGACCGCCATCAGAGCGAGACTCTCACAAATACCCGCGGAAGTTCGGAATTCAGAGTCGTGAAGTGCTGATGTTAATGTAATGCAACATTAGTCGCACTATCGACGAGAATCCTCACACTAAGAATATTACCGACTTAATGATACACATAGTGCCGAGTCAACGCATATTCTCACGAGGATGAGAATGTCCTTTCCACTTAACAAATACCAACTTAATGAGATACAAAGCGTCAAATCTTTAAAATTGATGAAAATACAACATTAGTCCACACACTATCGACGACAACATACCTCACTATATAAAAAGATTGACATAATGGTACACATAGGGTTAAGTCCCCACAAATTCTTGCTTGATATATTCCTGTTTAGTATCCACACTATGTCAAAACTATTTTTAACCGGAGGACCTGAAAAGCGTACAATTAATTCTTATAAATTGTTTTGGTGGATATTGCTTGGTTTGTATGATATACATATTTGGACTATTGTATGTGTTTGTCTCTTAGGTAACAAAATCAACAGAAGAGCACGTGCCATGCGAACTGCACAGTAAAACTGACGGCTGATTAAAATTCTTGAAATATGCTATGCAAGCCGCATGGTAATTTTGCATAACCAAGAAATACGTGTGTCTGAGTGTGTAGGAAACATTGAATGCAGATCATGATAAGTTATGGAGCGTGGAAAAATTATAGTCGTACTACTCTAACTTTGACTATTTATGTATAAACATGCTAAAGAATATGCCTAAAATATCTTTAGCAGTGTATTCATATAAGAACTGAAGGTCATCTTAACCACGTTCATGTTTGTAAAATGTTGGACATTATGACACTGAGTTGGTAATGAGAGGAAAAAATATCAGAATATGACAATTCTCACTATTTAATGTGACATCCAATTAAGGAGGATAAAACTATTTTATCTTAATTCAGCAATTAAGATAAACAATCTCGCATACTGCTCTAACATCATCATGTAAAAATTATATTTCAGTTTACAGATCCAATATGGCATACATGGGAGTTTCATCATATGGCACCATAATCATTTGCCCACGAAATTCATATTACCAAATATGTTACTCGCCCATGTGATATTTTCCGTAATAAAACATTTTGCGGTAATTATAGAATAATTTAATTTATTGTTACATAATAGGAAATAATATCATATCAATGAAATCATAAAAAAATGAACACTTTCGACCAATTACCGATGATGCCCTCGCATTTGGGAGGGCCACTGTGCTAGTTGTATCTAAAAACAAGTGATCAATCATTTCAAATTCATTGCAAAGTACATAATCCTCAGGTTTATGCATATTGCATGATACCGGGAAGTTTATAAGCATTTTCCGTGGGACCGTATCCGAACCAAATTTCAACTACGAAATCCCAAGCTTACTAATTATTACTCCGAAACTCCTACTCTTCTTGTCCACCCGAATCCCCGTCTTGGATGGTCCAATCCCTACCTGCATGCATGTTGTGTCATCCCACGAGCATGCGAAGCGAAATGGCGGGTCAGTACGAATGCCCATCACCGGCCAGAGAGCTGGCTTGCCAAACCTCATCCTCGTCGGGTTTGACTGGAGTCTCAACCCGGCCGTGGTATCAAACAGGATAGCAGGCAGCTGAAAAACCTGGAGCAAGCCGCTCTCTGAGAAGAAGCCAGTGGCCGTGGTGGAGCTTGAGACAAAGACCGTCTGATACTGGGCCCTTTGGACAAGCTTCCACCCTGACGGTGGGTCGACTCCTGCACGTTGTCGAGGGCTTGCACAAGGCCGTCGCGAGCTCGAGCGAATGCTGGAACAGAACTGCTATGAGCCACGAAATAAGGTCGACGTGCATGTTTATCCATGTGGACAACATCAAGAGGGCGTTGGTGAAGCTTGAAGCATCCTCGTTTCAACTTTCCGATGGGATTGAGATCCATCGAGGAGTCGTCGAGGTTTCAAATTTGACTGGTGACAAACCATCAACTCAGCTTGTGCTCATATTCCTAATGCATCCCATTTCTACGTGATTTGTCTGACAAACCATCAAAACTTCTATCTAATTTCTGTTGTATTCTCGTGTGTTGGTCTGGTAGAATAGCCAAGCGTTTCGTTTATATCGGTAGCAGCCTAGGTGCAAAGCGTGAGTCCAAATTCTGTGCCGTGGCATCAACCACCAGTTTTTTGATGAGATGACCTGGCAAGAATGCTCAAGCATTTCCTAGGGTATTTATTTAATTCCCTCCCGTGGCATCAACCACCAGTTATTATAATGTTGCTATGTTGTGTACTGCAATTCATTAGACCTCATCTATATATGTTTTCAAAATCTTTATCTTAAAAGATTGTCGCCAGCCGAGCTAGTATTTGTACGTAGCTAGCTAGTTTGTTTCTTACGACACATAAACATCATCCGAGGCAGTAGGTAGCTGACATGAAGAGCAGACCATATAAAGTTCAACGGGTACCTAAACGAAACACGTGGCTTTGCCTTCACAACAGATCAAAACCGGATAGTAGTACAAATCCTCCTGTATAGCTGTGTATGTGTAACACCCCGAAAATTCACCCTTAATTTTAGTGATGTTTTCTGACGACTGAATTTTTTTTTCTCTTTTCTAAACGTTTATTCAAATATTTTGGTAATGATTTGTCTTAGTGTTTTCTCTCTCAAGAAAATTTCCAGTGATCCACGAACCACTCCAACCCTCGACAAGAGCAAGTATCATGTACGCAAGATGTCTAGACACGCCTAACCAAAATACCACCCCCATATCATCCACAAAAACCTTCTTGCCATGAACACGCAAGTATACTGTCTTGCGGACAATTACCAAAACCATATTTCCATACAACCAAATGAGCCCATATTTTATAGGCACCCTCCCAACACCAATACGACCCGTGGTAATTTATTGGGAATATTCTGAGTAGATTAATTAATTTCATTGAAATGTAATTAGCTTATAATCGTTCTAATTTTGCTAATCTGGTGTGCTTAATCAGATGTTACTTTGCGCGTGCAATAGAAAATCAGAGAAGTTGATTTGGCTTGTTTTGATTGTGCATGTCCACGAGCTACAGTAGTAATTCTTTCGCTTGGTCTTGGAGCTAGCTAGAGCATTACTCTAATACTTTTGATTGAGCTGCTTATACATGCATGCATGCATGCAAAGCCAAAGGCAATCACGTACGCACATACCAGCACAAGCAATGGAGACCAATCACTTAGAAGATACGGAGGGAGACCAATCGTGGAAAGTAAAGGAAAAAGAAAAGGAGATCGTCAGGCTAATCACATGCATGCATGGATTTTCCGGCCGGGCTGCTAATCATGCATAGAGGATCTGCATGCACCATGCATACGTGAGAGCATATGTCAGCTCAACGTGGTTTGGTACTGGAGCAAGGGCAGCTACGTGGAATCGTTGCCCGGCGACACAGGATGTGTCGGCAAGATATCTCAGCTCTCAATCCTATAAATAAGAACGCTAGTTGCTACTCAACTCTCCTCGCTTCAGCGCTAGACAAGTAGAACGAGAGCAGTGATCAGAGATAGATGGAGTGAGAGAATACAGAAGGAGATGCTACCGGTTTTCAGAGAAAATAGAGAGCAATCGTAGCCTCCTCCAACCCAAAGCCCTCCGTGTCCGTGCTGTGCTCACCATGGCAGCCATGGCCGAGCTTGAAGCTCGCTCCGTCGGCCGCATCGTTCCACAGCGTCCCAGCCCGACGCCACCATCCGCGAGTTCGGCGTAGCGGTGCGATTCCGTTCCCGCCACCGGCGCGAGATGCGACGGTGCGGAACGTCGGCGCCGGCGGCCGTATGCACGTACGTGTACGTATGTATGTGCATGAATGTGTCGTGAGCATGCATGCTTGAAGAAGCCATTTTCCCGTACGTGAAGCAAGTTAGAAGAAAGTGTATAGGAAGCTGATCGTTGCAAAATGAGCTAGCTTTTCTCTCTGATTAAATCTCGCCGATCCTTATCTTTTGATCCGTGGCTCCGATTGAGGTGATTCAAATTTCTAAATTCTTAGTTTGAAGAGATCTTTCCAGTGGTACTGTTTTTTCCATTTTAGGAATTAGTTAGTTTCGAGGACTTTTATTTATGTGTTGTATATCCCTCCGTGTTTAGGCGTTCTTTGGGATTCCAAACCACGGCGAGTACGAGATTTTTTTCCCCAAACCATCTGGAGCCCGTGTTCGAAGGCAAGCTAACCCTTGCTATGAGTAGTTCAGCAGTGTTTGTTTGTTTATTTGCTTATTGCCTTGCGGAGTATTATATTTGTCTGTTTATTTATGCATGTCTGATTGTTGTTCATGTTTAATATGAAACTTGAAATATTGCTCCTGCCATGTCGCATGTCATGATGCATATTTATTTATCGTACCTACTTGGTTACATTATGTATTGATAATATTTATCAAACACACATCATTCCTGAGACAATGGACTGGGGAAACCGCCGCCGTCTCACTAAAACATTAACGTTGATCTGTGGTGGCGCTGGTCGGTGGTATCGCCGCCGTAGTCACCCGGTCGACGCAAACCAACTGTGTTATATTTTGTAATTGATCTGTGGTGACGCTGGTCGGTGGTATCGCTGCCGTAGTCACCCGGTCGACGCAAAACAACTGTGTTATATTTTGTAGTTGATCTGTGGTGGCGCTGGTCGGTGGTATCGCCACCGTAGTCACCCGGTCGACGCAAACCAACTGTGTTATATTTTGTATTGATTTGTGATGACGCTGGTCGGTGGTATCGCTGCCGTAGTCACCCGATCAATACAAACAACAACTATTGCTTGAAATATTGTGTTGCTAATGTTTTTGTCATTTGGTGATATATTATTATGTTATTGTGGATGTTGTATTGGACTAATCCTCTGTTATTTGGACTTGTGAATGATGAAACTTGATTAAATGCAACACCCCTCCAAACATCGATAAGGTCTATTCATAGTGCCACTAATCTGAACCCTTGCACGCGATACCACCGTTGTCCCATGGAAACCGTGACCTAGTAGGTTGTTAAGCCCCTTTTGTGCCATCCGTTGGGCGCAGTCGTTCGGTTGTGCTGTCCGAGGGTAGTGGTCGACAGGCACGGGTTCGACTGTGATAGGGAGTCCGGAGCTAGGCATACCCGGTAGCACCGGAGGATGTGCCGGATTTACTTGCCTGTTGTACCATGCGTATAGGGTGGTGCAGGAGAGTGTCTTAGCAAGTGGACCGTCACGAGAGTGTATTTTGCTTAGTACGCCTTTGGACGTGAGAAACCTGGAGCGTCGGCTGAGTAGGGTGCATTCTGATAGGTGGTAAAGCAAACTCTCGAGAGACTAAACCTAGCAAGCTAGACTCGTTCCTGCGATATGGAACAACAGTTCAGTGTCGTCCGGAGGTTAAACTTAAGATTTGTTTGAAAGAATTAATGAACGACCAGACCTCACTTAATAAACAATAAAATGATGCAGGGAATGTTACTTGAGATGAAAAAGAAATGTGACAAGGCCAGTGGGCCTAGCAGTGTTGACAGATGTAATGAGCCTAGTGAGGCTAGAGGCCAGTGAGCCAAGCTATGACAATATGATTTGTTGTGTTATTTGGTACCAACTGGTACACTCGATTATACTCGTCAAAGGTAATTTCTTTGTATGATTGCCAGTGTACGATCCAACCCCACCTGGCTTGGACTCTACACTGGTGATACCCCATTGTTTGCTTATGGCATGTTTTGCTTGTGATGCCATGCTACCTTTATGTTATTATATTGATTTACCTAGAGTAGACACTTGCCATGTTGTAGGATTTTATTTCCAATGTACATCTTATTGCAGGATTGTTGGATTCTTGGTAGTAAGTGACGATTCTTGCTGAGTGCATATAAATGTACTCACGGGCCTTGTGGTTGTGGCCAGATATTGGCGAGGAATCATCTTCTATCTTAGCAAGGATATGAAGCAAGAGCGTGCTAGGATCAGTAGCCCAGCCAGATACCTGTGGAGTGGAGCCACTCCAAGCCGTTGCCTTAGCCGTCTTCAGCTGTCAGTTAAACTCTGTCATGAGCCATGCTTGGTTTGTTATTTGGTCATGCCTTAATGGCCTTGTAAACCATTTGTATCACTTCTTGTGCCTGATTGTGTAATGATTTCCATTATGTTGCACTGTCGTGACGTGCGGCCAGATATCTTGGGCTGCCGCATGGGACGACCGCCTCTCTGGTAATATGTGCCAGGGAGGGGTGTCACAGTATGAAGGTGATGTTGAGCTTGAGCGGCGACTTCCATAGGAATAAGATGCATTGGGAATATAAGCCCCGGTCGACGTGAAATCACTTGTTGAGGCTTAGAAAAACACTGTCCACGAAAATAACCACACCTTTGAGAATGTGAAAGTGCTAGCCCATGATTATTGTGTTTCGACACTAGAAAACCGGCGTGTTCACAGATACTACAAGACATGCAACCGGGAGCAAATAATCTTGTGCATCCTAACGTGCCCGATCACAAATGCTATCAAAGAAATCACGTCTGGCCCTCTGGGAGACAATGAAGGGGTGTGTTTGCCAGCTCTGACAAACAGGACCAGCCCCGTGCTGCTCCGGTGGCAGAGAGTGCCATGGATGGCGAAGAGGTAGGCGTCAACTCCGAGCTTCGGGACGCGGTGAAGGGAATAATTGCACATTTTGTTTGTTCTCTTACCTTGCAAGATCACGAAACTGCGTCAGAGAGTGCTATGGTGCGCTTGAATAATAAAGATATCAAGAGAACCGAAAATCTACAAGTTTCGCAAAAAAAGAAAAAAAAAATCTACGAGTTGTTGAGGTGGTGGAAAGTAGTTTGCATATTAGGTGACCAAATATGATGGTCGATGGCATTGCCATGATGGCGATCCTTGTGAATGAGTATCCTTGTTGTAACATCCGGTATTCACTCTTGGTGATCGCAGGCAGAGTTGACAATCTTTTAATGAACAACTGATCAGGATTGGCGACATCGTCTTCTCTATTAGTGGCAAGAATCTCAAGGAAGCGTGAATCTTCAGAGTTGAGCTCAGGAAAAACTTTTGGAAAAACTTTCCACAATGCAATCCCTCATGTGACGCCATTAATTGGGCCAGAATGGCACGATGCTTGCAGGAGCAGAATGTCAAGGAGGAGAATGAAAAAACTTCTGGAAAATGCTTCGTACAGGTCGACCTATCATCTCTTAAAGAAAAGTCACGGGGTACAATAGTCAAGGGTAAATCATGTTACCGCCTGGTAAACGCAAATCCCAAACACCCCCAATAAATCGATTTATTGGACAAAATATCCTGATTTTTTGAAAAAAATAGTTTAATGAGCATAGTTAGTAAATGGTCATACCGAAGCGTTTGAATCTAAATTTTGGTTTTCAAATTTATCCGGTAACCGGTCGGTATTTTTCCGGTAACTGCAGTCACTAGAACTCCCGAGCACCTTTGGTAAACAAAAATTTGCTCGGGTTCTGGTTGCGCACTAGCTAGTTCCTTCTTCTTCCTAGCGAGTGCCGATTTGGAGGATCAACGGCAGATCCGCCGTGGCATTCATTGTTGGTCTGCCTTGCATAGCCGACGACCGTGACGTTGAGCTCAACCATGGCGTCGGTGGAGTTGGACTCAAAGGAGTTTTCTGCAATCTTACGAGGGTCTGTTCTGTTTAAGTTGAGGGCTTGGCTCTAAGTTTCTTTCTTAAAGGTCCTCTACGTAAACTGCATTTCCGTGAACTAATGCAGCTTTGGACCTTTGGGGAAATTAAAGAGTATTTGGTAGTTACTATATAGTATCACTAGTACACAAAATATGCAATAAATGAGTCCGTACATGTAACAAGGCGCATAGGCCAGGGTCTTAGTCTATACTACTATTAAAAGGGCAAACTTGTGTTGTGCTATGTTGATACATTAAATCATGGCCGTTCAATGTGATCAACGTACCAGATGCCCTCGCTAACCGAAGAGTTATTCTCCCCTGACCCGCCCGCACCGAGCTAATCGACCATCGCCGCCGCCCTCGGGCCGCGCTGCACGACTTGTGTTACTGGGCTGCAGGTGGGAGGCAGGGGCGGCCGGCCGGCGTGGTGCTGGGCTAGCTGCGGCAGGCTCCACGTTCTCCGTCAGCCAACTAGCTAGCTGAATGCCTGAATCCCGTGCGATCGATCCATTGGATCGATTGTACTAGCTAGCAAGTAGCTCAATTGATAGATCAAAGTGCATCGATCCATCGATTGTGCGTGTATAGCTAGCTCAATCGATTGGATCGCTGCCACCTTGCATGCCGCGGCCGCCGATCCGCGGGAGCCAGCGTGCCGCGATAGTCTGCATTCCAGGCCCGCGCCCTGAACGCCCCGAGCAGAGTTTCTTCAGGTTCGTGGTCATCCCTTGCCTCTTAATCTTGATCTTGACTTCTTTAGGATGCTATCGTATTCAGGTCCACGAACGTGACGGTAATTTTCTCAATCCCGTAAACTGAATCGAGTGCAGGCTTAAAAAATCTACGCTGCTCCACGAGAGCCGCCCGAAACCCTGACGGCCTGGGCACCGTCGTCTGCCCGCCACGCTTCGTCCGAGACGCCACCTGAGTCCCCTGCACCCGCCGGCCGCCGCCCCGCGTGTCACGCGCTGCCTTGCACGCTGCGGCCGATATGCTGCCGAGTCCCCTGCGCAAGCTGCCTCGGATGTGCCAGAAGATTGGGCTGGCCTGGAGCCGGCAGTGGACGGGCACGACGTCACCGCCTGTACCGCTGGGACGAGGACTGATTTGTGGACGGCAGGGTGAGCCTTGTCCCCGGCCCGCGCGGCGGAGGAGCACTCCATGCCGAAGAGGCGATTTTGCTATCGCATGGAGGTACGTATCCTTCATGTTTACCTTGCTTCTTGAGCTACGACGTTGATTGCCTGTGTGGACTGGAGCAGGCGACATGGACAACGCCCACCGTCTCCTTTAGCTGAACGCCAGTTGTGACAGACCCTCCACGTACGAGCAGCTGTAGAAAATTGATGTAATCTCCTTCTTCGCACCTTTAGGATTTTGGTGACCGTTAGTGCCGTCGCGCAAATTTTCTGAAGGATGTCATGGTGAATTAATGTAGACGTGCGTTGAACCATGGATTAAATACTCTGAAGTAATTGTAGAGACGTGCAAGTACTAGTTTTTTATAAAAAAAATCAATGGTTTGGTCACAACTCGCATGTGACCTCTTATATTAGAACAACTCTCAACATTGGACTACTGTGTACAAAGTTCAAGCTAGCTCGCTCATCTCTTGTCCAGTGGTGTTACATAACGTTGGAAATTAGTACGTGCCTTATATATACATAATAGGAACCTAGCTAGGAATGGGTGGCCTTGGGAATATGACGCCCAGCCCGAGGAACATTCGAAGATGATGGACCTTCATAGACTGTTCAAATCTTTAGGTTGCTGTGACTCTACAGAAACCAAATTGTACCGATGATATCACATCTCGTATCTTGATTCCTCACGTGGGTGTTCATCGCTAGTTGGCAGCGATATCGTACAGAAACCTAATTGTACTTGTCATATCACAGATGACATGACGATTTGGATCACGAGGCACTTATATTTGTATAGTCATGCGATCCATCACCCTGGTCCGGTCAGTGATAACATGGTGTTGTTCCTATCAGGTAGATATGCTAGATTGCAGCAAGTTTGACGTGCTGAAACTGACGAGGAAGCAACTCCACATGAGAAAACAAGCTAAAATACTTAATTTTGTACTGAATTTACTATATGTTGCAGACATAATTTTTTTTTTTGACGTTTTCAGTTGGGTGGAGGGAGCACAAAGGCTCCCACCTGATTTTTTTTCCATTTCATCAGTAAAGATAGGGTGAAACCCCAAGGAGAGGGAGGGGGGGGTGGGGGGTTACAAACACACGCACGCCAAACTACAGATTTACAAACAGTTTCAGAGTCGAACGGGGAGAAGGTAGGTCAGCCACACGTCCACGTCATGCCTGTGATCAAGGGGGAGGCGCGCACGCCAGAGCACCGCGTCGTCGCGGCAGTTCTTCCGGACGAGGGCGAGGGAGAGAGTCAGCCGATTGAGGCGACGCAATTTCTGTGTTTCCACAGGTGCCAAAGGCAGAGGAGGCGTAGCATGTACGCTGAGCGCCTGGGTGCAGAGTCGGGCAAGGGGCATCGATCGATCCCAGCAAGAGTGATATCGACATCACGGCATGCTCCGAGAGCCGCCCAGAAGCTGATGGCGCGTGCTCAGCAGTCTCGAGAGGGGAGTTGCAGATGGGGCACCCACTTTCCTCAATGGTGAGGATGTTCTTCCGGAGCCGATTCGACCGGCATTGGATACGCCCTTGCACCAAAAGCCAAGCGAAGAACTGCACCTTAGAGGGAGCGTGGTTCTTGCAGACATAATATGGCCAGAATCACATATGAGCACATATATACTCAGCAATATAATTTTGTCTAGCTGAATTTATTCATATTTGTGCATCTGCTGAGAAAAGGGACATAATAACATTGCACTTTCCACCGTATCTACTGGAAACACATGAAACCATGCGGCTGTACATGCTTCGAAATTTCAAGAGATGGATTCCGCAAATCATTCACACGTTCGTGTGTGTGTATATCTGCATATGCATCATTGCAAATAAATATTAACCAAGGAGATGGAAGCACACATCATGGTATGTAAGTAATAAATTTCCGAGTTACTCTCTTTGCACGTAAGTCTACAAGCTGTTTGACTTATTTGACAAAAACCCTCTGTCAAACAAGGCTACAAGATCCATGCAAAAAAAAAAAAAAAAACAAGGCTACAAGATGGGGCAGAAGATAACACCATCAGTCTCGCACACCTTTCTGTCAAACAAGCCTACAAGATGGGGCAGAGGATTTTTGTGCCTGGCATTTCGATCCAAAAGGTACACACTCTGTCAAACAAGCCTACAAGCTGCATAGGGATATTATTGACAGAGAGGAAGAACGGGCAACTCTAGCTCATATATTCCTGAAGCGATGGGAGGGAATGGTGATCGGAGGTGGCTGTGTCTGTGGCAGCAACCATGTCCAAATAAGCTGCGTATGTTTACATCGAGGCCCGCTCACAATTCGCTAGCAGTGAGATCAAACTTGGTTCGGAGAGGTATGGTAATAGAGGATGATAAATGTGTAATCTGCAGCAGTAGATCTTTTGAGGATGGATGTCACTTGTTTCTACTCTTACTTATTGTGTTGTTGCAGAGGCTATATGTAATTGGTATGTTCGCGATATTAATATATACTCTTTATATAAAAAAAATCACCGCTAGAGAGTTTGAGAGGAGATTCTACTTAAGGCTGGGCGTAAAACCTTATACCCGAATCCCGAAACCTGTATAGCCTGAAACCGAAAAACCCCGATCATATAATCGGGTGGCAACTTGTAAAACCCAAAATTTATTCACGAAACACGGGTTTTGAGCAAGTAAACATCACACCTTGTTTTGCCCTGCTAGCAATGGCCCAGTGGCCCAGCTCAAGTTGCCCACGTATAAACTTTGTTTTTTTACGGGTGCCCACGTACAAACCTAGCCAATCCTGCACAAGCACAGACACCTCATTCCCCATCCCGTCGCGTCCCCATCCTTTTCCCAGCGACGGAGCGACCCAAGGACCCAGACGCCCAGTTTTCCAATACACTATAGCAAAATTCTTCATTGTAGCTGCAAGGCCTACAATACCTGATATAGCACACTGAATTACGCTATAGCATGATCAGGTGAGAGCGAGTGGCAACAACGGTCGGTGTAATGTTATAGTATAGCTCCTCCAAGAATTAACGTAATGTTCCACAAATATAAGAAATCTGCTCGACTGTATGCAGATATACAAACGGCTTAGCGAGGACACAACTGAACATGAAGCCCAAACAAAACAAGTCGGCTAGCCGAAAATAGATGCTAGAAGAGTACTCAGATGGAATGTCTCCTATTGTCCAGGGGTAAAGCCTTGCTCTTACATCGTGTGGTTTATCTATGCTGACAGCAACCGTGTTCTTGACTGCACTTATGAGGGCTGCACCTATGCCCTATGAAACTCGGACATGCATTTTCCTGTTGCCTCTCGATCCTACCTATTCCGGACAGACGATTCAACTATGAAAACGAGATTTTAACAAATAAATAAAACATTGAGAAAAGAGTAGTGTTCCCAAATGCTTAGCCGGTGGAGTGTTGTTTCAATGAGAAAAGGCCAGTCTAGCTTGTTTTGTTTAAATAGAGGCTGAACCAACTGATCCTTCAATGATATGGAGAATACAAAAGCGCTGCAGTCCTGTGCTATCCTCCAGAATTCATATCGTATAAACTATTAAGTTCATAAGTACGAAAATCCATCAATATCTTAGTGTAGTTTATCTTTTGTTAAGCTTTTCTTACGGACGGTAGTTGTAAGCTGTCAACGTTTGGTCTAACCAATTTGGTCAGATTCTGTGTTTTCACCCTTGAGAAGGTCAGACTCCAAATAATGTCTTAAACAAGGAAATGCCTAGTAACCCACCATTGTTAGGTACCACCACCAATGCCTTCGGGGAGAATTTGTCGGAGCCGCTCCTATTCGTGGAGATGTACGAAAAATGGACTACACTTCCCCAATAAATGCGTCACAAATTTTCACACCTGCTATGGTCTGTGGCATATCTCCGAGCCAGATCTTGCGAGTTGTGTTTAGGAAAACGGTTTTGTTTGCACACTTTGCACCCTACGCAGCCCTGCAGTGGTTACAGAAGTTAGGCTGCTCTTTTTAGCCCAATCCAGCACGTGAGTCTACATGAGGTGGTTGATTTGATCAATATTTTTGGTGGTTGGTACTAGTTTGAGTTTACTTGTCACTTTGATCTTTTGGTTAAAACACACAAGTTTCGGGGACCACCCTTGTTTTCGTGTAAATTATTTCAATCCAAATTTACAAATTCGGCAAGAGAGTGACAAAAAAATAGTTATAAAACCTATCTGTCTAGTTGTCAATTCAACCACGTCTAGATATTAAAAACAGAAGAAGTTCTCTAGAAAATTCAGAGCGACTCTTCGACACATAATTCTACAATCAGTAGTGGAAATAACAGAGTAGACGGCGCCAAATAGTTTCAAGAACACTAATGCAATACCTCACGTTGTAAGATGTAGTGACCATGTTTCACCGAGGCGCATAAGACCTTCACTGAGTCGGTGTGGCTCACCGTGATTCTCCTCTAGTTCCCCTGAAGGGAGGGAATCCACCATGTACTGCCTGAGTACTGCTTGCGTATTGCGGCACAGCTCGATCAGAGGATTCTACTTTAGTTCCCTGAAGGGAGGGAATCCATTATGTACTGCATGTGTGCTGCTTGCATATTGTGGCACGCCTCGACCATTGGATTCCTCAATAATTCCCCTGAAGGGAGGAAAACCATTATGCATTGCATGTGTACTGCTTGCATCTTGCGGCACGCCTCGACGAGAGGATTCTCCTCTAGTTCCCCTGAAGGGAGGAAAACCATTATGCATTGCATGTGTACTGCTTGCATCTTGCGGCACGCCTTGACGAGAGGATTCTCCTCTAGTTACAGGAGGGAATCCACTATGCACTGCCTGTGTACTGCTTGCGTACTGCGGCAAGTCTCGACGAGAGGATTCTCCTCTCGTTCCCCTGTAGGGAGGGAATCCACTATGCACTGCCTGTGTACTGCTTGCGTACTGCGACAAGTCTCGACGAGAGGATTCTCCTCTAGTCCCCCTGTAGGGAGGGAATCCACTATGCACAGCCTGTGTACTGCTTGCATATTGCGGTGCAACTCGACGAGAGGATTCTTCTTTTGTTCTCCTGAATGGAGGAAATCCACTATGTACTGCTTGTGTACTGCCTACATATTGCCGCGCGTCGCTAGCAAAGGATACTTCTTTAGTTCTCCTGACGTGAAGTAATCCACTATGTACTGCCTGTGTATTGCTTGCGTATTGCTGCGGGCCTCCACTACCATAGGATTGTCTTCTAATTCCCATGAAGGGAGGAAATCCACTACGTACTGCTTGCATACTGCCTGCGTATTGCGCCTCGCCTACACCATAGGATTCTCCTCTAGTTCCCCTTCTTTCCTTCGATCGAGCTCCCGCACCACTGGAGATTCTACCCGATGATGGAGCTCATGAACAAGTGGATCCATGATCTCTACGCGACCAATTTTGGGTTAGCAAGAACTAACGGCAGACATGAAGAAAAACCACCAAGTTAAAAGAGATTCGTACCTCGCTGGCCGGAAGTGCTCCACCGATGAACGGCAGGAAGGTCGCCTGGCTTGTGGTTTTTTTTGCTCTTGAGGAGGGCCTGCTTTTCTGTCTAGAGAGCTTGGTAGCCGGCCAAGTCCACGAGCCATGTAGGCTGCTCGATCTGGAGTGCAAAGTTGGGCATCATGCGTCACCCATGACGCATGTCGAACATGATGTGAGCGGGATGCACGTAAGTACGTCAATCAACCATTTTTAGACTTTCTGTGAGAATATTTAATCTCTGGACGAAACGCGTGGGCAAGCTGTTCGGAGAAAATGCATCCGTCCCCTGGTAGCTGAGAGGACGCGTACTTGCGGGGCTACGTTTAAACGTTCTAAACCACTGACTTCATTTTTAAAAAGATAAAGGAAAATGATTTGCCTGTTTTACTTACGAAGAGGAGTTTAGAGTACTAGACTTGGCCAAAACGGCCCGGCGAGAAAGCCTACTCCAGTGGCATCATAGCACTCAAAAGTTTTGCACCCGCAGTGTCCTAAAGCGAGCCTTTCCGCTTAACGGCGGAAATTACATAACATGTTATGGAAGCAAAATTCCTAAAGGTCCGCGGGTTCCGCTCACGGGCCGAAAAGTTTAGGATAAAACAAATCGGCTGCACACACTTATTTGTGAGTAAAATGGTAACGATTTCGTAGAACTATAGTTGTATGCGTATTTAAATTAGAAATACCTACTAACATACATTCGGTGACAAACAATTAAAATTAATTAAAAATAAGAACACTACCTGGGCAATATATTAGTTTCAACAAGCTGCATCCATATGCCTCATAAGTTCGCTAGTAAAAATATAACTCAGTCCACACTCTTGAAACTCCAGAGAATTCCCAAGGTAGAACAAATTGAAATGTAACAGATCATATTGGCTGTCATGTCGGGCGCATAGAGATCTTAAGTTCTTAACTTTGGCCATATATAAAAGCTGGAGCAGGCCGTCGCTGAGAAGAAGCCAGCGGCCGTGGTGAAGCTTGATGCAAAGACCGCCTGATACTGGGCCCTTGGGACAAGCTTGCGCCCTGACGGCGCGTCGACTCCTGCGCATTGTCGGGGGCTTGCACAAGGCCGTCGCGAGCTCGAGCGAATGCTGGAACGGAGCGGCTATGTGCCACGAAAAAAGGCGACGTGCATGTTTATCCATGTGGACAACATCCAGAGAGCATTGGTGATGCTGGGAGGGTCCTCATTTCAACTTTCCGATGGAATTGAGATGCATTGAGGAGTCGTCGTGGTTTCAAATTTTAGTTGTGAAAAACGATTAACTCTCAGCTTGTGCTCTTATTCCTAATTCAAATCTTTTGAAGTTGTTTTGTTATCGAAAATCAAGTTGCTACGAGCTTGTGCTCGTCTGCCGCGGTCTGCCACCGAGTGCCATGGATGGCGAGCTTGAACGTCTCATTGCTGACCCTCGTCCGCTGCGCTTGACCTGTTCTCAACTCGTGATGGCCTGGCCGCCATGGATGTTGCTCCTAGCTCTGTGCCGTGCAGCCCGGCGTTCTCTGTGACCGTACTCTGCGTCTTTCAGCGCGCTGCCGTATGTTGACGACCCGCAAGACCATTGCCTCTTCCAACACTGCCATGACCAGCTCGTGAAGCTTCGTCACCACGGGATCTAACATGGCCGCCACCACGGGGCAGGATGGCTTCAATAAGCTTGCGACAGCTGCTACAACGAGGCTCTAACATAAAGTCATGCGTACCAGAAGATATGGAGATCCAGCTCCACGTACGCAGCTTATTTTTTATTTAAAAAATCTAGTATCGCGTGAAATGACAAACACGCGCCAGCAAAAACAGGGCATAGGGCACGACACCGATAGACTCACTACAGCACGCGCCCTCTGTGCCGACGGTTATTTACCGTCGGCACAGACAACCGTCGGCACAGGGTCGTCGGCGTAGGTGCCCGTAGGCACAGGCGTTTTGCCCGTCGGCACAGATTTTCCCCGTCGGCACAGGCGGTGCCTACGGTGAAAAAATGCCCGTTCAGTGGGCCCCACCTTGGGCGAGCTCGCCTGGACAGCTATGCCGACGGTAATACCGTCGGCACAGGATCACACGTGGCAGCGCTGGGACGTCCAGGCTGGGGGCTGTGCTGACGGTAATACCGTCGGCACAGGCCTGACCATTTGGCATAGATGCAACACCTGTGCCGACGGGAATACCGTCGGCACAGGTTCATCCCAGATTTTTTTTTTTTGCAATTTGGTTGCAGCGCTGGTTTTTGCAGCAAAAATAGCAGAAAATAAAATATAAAATACTGACAATATCATCACAAACAAGATCACACATAGCTCCATATCTCATCCCAAAGCAATATCATAAGCACAATGCTAATATCATCAAAGTGGATACACACATAGGACCATCATTATACATAGCTAGATGTCTAGATCATCAAGCCCTACATCTATTGCGGCGGCGACGGGGTGTACCCCATGTCTCCCCGGGTGAACACAGGCGATCGACGGCTCGGCGCAGCAGTAGAACCACCAGAAGAAGGCGAAGCACCAGGAGAAGTCGAAGCACCACGCGAAGCACCAGGAGAAGGACCACCGGGATGTACCGGTGTGATCTGACGCGAACCCGGCGAAGCACCAGGCGAAGGATCAGCATCAAACCTCACCATCTCACGCGAACCCGGCGAGGCACTAGGAGAAGCACGACCAAAGTGTGGGTTCTCCGACGAGCATCCCGTTCCCTACATGTTTGAGCAAGAGTTAGCAACTTGCGAGGCAAAGGAAAGCGGTAACTAGTGGTTTGGCATCAAACTTACCGGGGTCGATGAGTAGTAGGTGAGAGCGAACTCGTCCTTCGATGGAAACCGTGGAGACGGCCCCGGCTCCGGAGGCTCCTCCATAGAAGGGGGGACCCGCACTCCAGTGGTGAAAAAGTTCAGCACCGACTGCAAGATAGTTTAGATGTTAGACGTTGCCAAAATAAAGGTTCAAACTAGGGAAGTGGGACTTGTCATATTAGACAAAAATAAAGGTTGAAACTTACCACGGAACGACTTTTGATACAGGAGTAGGCTGTATTCATCTCCAGCCACTGGGCATAGGCCACCTGATACTCCGCATGAGCGGCAGCGTAGGCTGCCTCAAGATCGGGCTACAATTTCGAAAATATGGTATGGAACTGTCAACTTAGCCATGCAGGAACGAATGTCGGAAAGAGGATGAAAATGAGAAAAACTTACATCGGTGGAAGTGGGTCGACGAGGCCGTGGACGAGGCGCGATAAGGGGGCTGCCGTCAGGGAGGGTAGCTTTTGCCTGCGTGAAGCTCATGGAAGGCCTGACCACATTCTGAAGAAAGAGATTACGGCCATGCGGCCTTCCATGCCCGAGAGGACCATCGACCTCTCGTCGACCTCCTGGCTCAAGGGGTCATCCACCTCCGGGTGAAAAGACTGGAACGTCGTGGAGTACCTCTCCAAGTTCTCGTTGGCATTGTTGTAGTACTCAGGAAGCTGGGGCTGAGGCTTCGATAGATCGCGCTTCTTCTCCTTCATCTTCTGCCACGATTGCAACTCAGAGCTTACCTCCCCCCTATCGGCGTCCTGCATCGCGAAAAGAAATGTCATGCGTAGCAAGTAGAAACATGAGGGGAAAATAAATGGAGGTCGTTCCATGTATATATATACCAGCTTTTCCTTGAAGCGGAAGATGTTGCGGCTTCCCGCACTGTGTGTTCCCTCGGTGCCTCGGTTTGCCTTGTTCCGCTGGCTCACGGCGTCGAACTCGGGGTCTCCCCCGACCCACCTCGTAACCAACGCATCCCATGCGTCTTCTTTGCCGTCGGCCCAGTCGGGCATAACCTGAAAATGCAATTCAAGAAGAGATAATGCAATGGCAACTTAGCAGCAATATAGAATTTCATTGACAGTTTACTTACCGAAAGGAATTCCTCCCTCGTCATCTTCTGTGCCGTCTTGACATTCTCCTCCTTCTTGGCCCTCTTGCCCGTCTTCTCATACGTGAAAGTATTGGCGGACGTATGCTTTTGGTTGTAGAATTGTTGCCGTGTCAACCTCACACAATGAGCACGCAATACGCGAGCCGCCGTCTCTCTATGCTCGTCCGCCACCCGAAAATGCTTCTTCAACCATGCATAAAAAAATTGTGAGAGTCATGAGTTAGCACGGTGGAGTCATAAACTATGAACGGAACTCGAAAAATATGTCTTACCCAAAACCCGGTGATCACGGCTCAGCAGCTGTCTCGAAGCCCGGGATAGGGGCAGCCTCATAGTCCACCCATTTATAGGCTAACTTTGCTCCGTCGGACCGACGTGTACAAGCCCGGCCAATTTTGCCTAATTAGAGCTCCAAGCAAGCTCCCAGGAGTGCGGGAATCTTAGGTGCTGGCCATGTCCATTTGCTGCACAATAATCAAACATTAGTACATATGCCAAATTGTTATGAACACAATGAAATTACATGTTCAAAATTACAAAATTAGTACACTTACTCAACGCCCTAGGAACAATGAGGGCTTTCGCCTCCTCGCTCCTAGGCTCCATGCCTCCTCGGGGACTCCCGCTTCGCCACGCATCCGCGGCCGCTTCGGCCCACTCCACCTCGTCCTCCACCTCGTCCTCCACCTCCACCTCGTCTCTCGGTCTCCTCGTCCTCCACCTCGTGTCTAGACTGGGAAGCCACGTCGCCAGAAGCGGAGGGCAACTCCACCTCGTCCTCCGCCACGTCTACTCCACCTCGTCCTCCACCCGTCCTCCACCTCGTCCTACTCGCGCACCCTCGTCCACGGCGTAACGCGAGGTGGAAGGTCGTCCACTCCGTGTAACTCCAGGCTTCCGTACCATCATCTTACTAATCTTACTAAGCAGGACGAGGAGTTTTCCTTGCCTTGGCTCATATTGTTCAATCACCTGCATTGAGAAAGAGAAAACAAGTAAGCATAAAGACATAATAAAATGTAGACAGTAAGCATAAAGACGTAATGCAATGACGAAGCATGTTGAAAAATAAATACTAAAGCATAAAGACATAATAACATGTAGACACCAAGCATAAAGATGTAATGCAATTAAGAAGCATGTTGAAAAATAAATACTAAGCATAGAGACATAAAAGACGCTCACCCGAATAATCACTCTCATAATTAGTTGGTTCTCATTCTCACTATCACTATCACTATCACGTGTGTAGTAGGTTGGAGGCTCATCGCACGGTGGAGGCTCGTCATCGTCGCATTGTCCGCCTGTAACTTCGAGAGCATATTTATGTCCTTCAGATCCACCACTGACTCACCACGAGTGTGTGCATCGTTCTCGAGGTCCTCAAGACCACCCGTTTGTAAGGCAAAGTCCCCGAAGTCCTCTTGCTCTTGATAGAAAATTCCCTCGTATGTTTTAGGGTCAATGTTGTTGTAATCGTCGGCAGAGGGCATGGGTAGCTTACCATGTGGCGATACCCGGAACACGACTTCCCAGCCCTTGAGGTTCTCTTTCTGGCATGGGTAGGGCAAATAATAAACTTGCTTGGCTTGGTGAGCCACAACAAAGACATCGGCTCCGCTATAGGTGGTTGAAGGCTTAACTTCAACTAACCCAATGGAAGGGTCACTTCTCTGTCCACCGTGTGGTCCAGTGCGTGGGTCGAACCAATGGCACTGGAACACAACGAGCTTGAGTTCTATGTTCGTACGATTGAACTTCAGCTCGTATACCTTTTCTAACCTTCCGTAGTAATCTACGTAATCGGCTCCATCGGCTCCTCTGGATCCTTTGGTGAAGACCCCAGTATTTACAGTTTTTGCATTCGGCCGACTATTCTGGTGATACTCTGTATGGAAGCGGAACCCATTCACATCATACTTCTCATACTTCATGACGGTACGGTTAAAACCTTGGGAAACACATCTCAACTCATCCGTCATCTCAACGTTGCGATCAGCTCCCTACAAGTACGGTTCAAATTGTTTTGTGCATTAGTTACGTGTAATAAGAGGGACAAGTCACAGATTGCAAGCTAAGAGGGACAGGTTAGAAATTACTTTTTCCATGAACCAAGACACAAATTTTTTCCTCCGTGAGCACCCTTTTTCAGAAGAGTGTCCAGCTCCGCGGGAGAGGGATCCGCCATTCCCGACCACTGTTCATCTTGGAATTGGCTAAAAGGAGAAAATAGGTATTAGACCGAAACCGAGTTACTAGTTGCAAAGTAATTTGTTCACCATTTTACCTGATGAAACCGACTACTTCCGTCATGTTCGTAAGCACATAGAGCATTATGCAATCCTTCTCTTCCTTGGTCAACTCCATTTTACACCACCACCGGCCTTGCCACCGGGACATTGGAAGAGGAGGAGCTTGGGGTCATGCTTGGGCTCGTCGACATTGTACCGAGAGACCGGGTTATGCATAGTGGATACTTCATCGGGATAGTACGTTGTCACGGCGTCTGCCATCTCCCGAAGTATTGTTGCCTCAGCTATGCATGCTTCAATCCTATTTTTGTTTCCAGTCATGTTTCGAATATACTTGAACTCTCTCTCAATACAAAACTGCCAACGAAACTGCACCGGTCCACCCAAGAGTGCCTCGTTCGCGAGATGCACAACGAGATGTGCCATCGGAACAAAGAAGCCTGGCGGAAAGATCTTCTCTAAATTGCATAGCAACTCCGGCACAAGATCACGCAGCTTCCCAATAATCACGGGACATATCTGCTTCGCACAGAGCGTGCGGAAGAAATGGCTCAACTCCGCAAGCACTCGCCAGATACGATCGGGGAGATACCCTCGAACCATCACCGGCATCAACCGCTCAATCCATATATGATAGTCGTGACTCTTGAGCCCAGTGACATTTCCCTTTACAAGATTGACTCCATTACTTATATTGGAACAATAACCATCAGGGAACATCACGTCGTGTTTGAGCCACTTGAATGTCTCCTTCTTTTGGATATTATCAAGGCAGTAGTGCATTCGGCTTGAACCAATTTTTTGACGGCTGAGGAGGCTGCATGTGTAATCTCTCCCTATCACAGAGATTCTCAACATCAACTCTAGCCTTGACATTGTCCTTTGACTTCCCAGGAATGTTCAGGACTGTGTGAAAGAGCATCTCTCCAACATTCTTTTCGGTGTGCATCACATCGATGTTATGGGGAAGTTCGAGGTCCTTGTAATACTCTAGCTGCGTTAAGCCTGCCACGTGAGTCCAGTTGTGCGTTACACCATATCCCACAAATTTTGGGCCAGGTACCTGAGCAGGCACGAGAGCACGTAGCTCGGCATCAACAGTTGCACCATCGAACTTCGGTATCTCTTTTTCTTCACGCACGACTTTGCCCTTCGTGAAGTTTTTTATGTCTTCTCGGTAAGGATGCCTTCTTTTGAGGAACGGTCGATGCTTGTCAAACGCGACATACTTGCGACCTGACTTTAGCCAAGTGAACTCAAGTCGGTTCTGCACACTGGGCATGGCCACTTACCAGCTGTACACCATCCGCAGAATAGGGCATACCCGGGTAGGTCGTGCATGGAATAGTGGTACCAAATTCTCATCAAGAAGTTTTTCTTTGATGCTCGGTCGTATGTCCACGTCCCATTGTGCCATGAGTGGTGCAAATCATCCACAAGCGGTTGCATGTAGACACTCAAATTCTTCCCCGGGTATTCGGGCCCTGGAATGATCAGCGACATAAACATGAACTTCCTTTGCATTAGGACCCCGGGAGGGAGATTGAGCGGAATAACAAACACGGGCCAGCAGCTGTACGAGGACTCGACATACCATATGGATTGAATCCATCTGTTGCTATCGCAATTCTGACATTCCGAGCATCTGCTGCCTTATCGGGGTGTTTCTCATCAAAATTCTCCCATGCCTTACCATCAGATGGATGTCCCATCTTTTTCCGTCCGAACTCGTCGGCGTATCTCTTCCCCTTCTTGTGCCAAGTCATCTGTGTGGCAGTCTCCTCAGAAAAGTAAAGCCGCTGGATTCTTTTTATGAATGGGAGGTACCGAAGAATCTTCACAGCGACTTTTCCCTGCTCTTCTGACCATCGGCCGTTTTCTCATGATACCTAGAGGCCCCACAAAGACTACAGTACTTGTCATCCGCATACTGTTTCCAGAACAGAAGGCAACCTTTTGGACAACAATGTATCTTTTCATAATCCATGCTGAGCGATCCCAATAGTTTCCTCGTTTCGTGCATGGACTTTGGCAGACAATGCCCTTCGGGCAACATGTTACCAAATGTTTTCAGATTGGCTTCAAAGCCTGCACGGGTGGTGGAGTACTGGCACTCTGAGAAATGTTTGCACCCTCGTATAGAGGCTTCTTAGCCGAGGCCATCATATCAAGGAAAGCCTTCGCGGTTGGCTCCGGTTCACCCGGTTCCTCCGGTTCCTCCGGTTCCTCCTGTGGAGGTGGCGAATCCGGTATGTCAGCATCGCGGAGATCATCTAGCAAGTTTCTCACCCCATCATACTCATTGCCATTGATCCGCTGCCGCATCACCTCAACTCTGTCACGTTCGACCTGAGCAAAGTCGACCTTCGTGACGTAGTTAGGCATATACCCAGACAACCAAAGATGCTTAGTCATTTCATCCTTTCCCTGACGGGCACGATTCTTGCAATTAATGCATGGGCACCTTGGACGAACTCCTGATGCCTTTGAACCACGCGCTAACTCCTTCACTAACATATTGGTCTTCCATTCCCACTCCTCTGTTCTTTTAATCTTACTGATACGGCCACTGTACATCCACCCATTATCAGCCATCCTCTGCTTTATTGGATCCAAAGAACAACGCATTTCGTAATATGCACCAAGTAATAATAAATTTATTCAATGACACCAAGATTAATTACGGCCAAATTTTATCTTTTACAACATGCAAGGGTTCACCTACACTTCTAATAGGAGGGCCTATCCCGCCCGAGTACGTGTAGATCGAGTCGTGTCCCATGTTCTACCCCGACCCGAGACGAAATTTCGCAGCACCTCCCCGCTGTTCTTCAGAATACACGTCTCGAGCTTGTCAAGCCGAGAGGGTGTGCATCCGAAGAACAACGGGGAGGTGCTGCCGAAATTCCGTCTCAGGAAGGGGTAGAACATGGAACACGACCCGATCTACACGTACTCGGACTGTCCAACAGGACAACCCGGAAGTGTTACGGTTATAAATATGCAAAGATGGACAATCCTGCATATTTATAAATTTGTAACCCTTCCGGATGGGATGACTCGGGTTACGCGACTGACTTGGTGATCTAGACCAAAATAAACCTATGCAGCAAGAGAGGCGAAAGATGTATACCCTCGAAGCGTGATCGGTGGTCGGAGAGGGTCGAGGTGGCGACGGAAGCGGGGCGACGAAACAGGGGCACCGAGGCGGGCCCTCCTCAGCTGGAGAAGAAGCCCCGCAATGACGCGCGGGACCGACGGTGCTGGCGGGAAGCTATGTCATTTGAAAAAGCACACAGTTGACATATATAAGCAAAAAATCTCTCTGTTTTACCTAATAATCATCCCTAACCCTAAAAAGCAATTAAAATCTACTAATTCTAACCCTAAAACTATCCTACAACTAAAAGTGGCACTAACCCTAAAACTAACACACACTAATATACTAACAGTACTAACACACACTAATATACTAACACACCCTAATATACTAACCCTAAAACTAACACACACTAATATCCTACAACTAAAGCTAACACTAACATACTAACAGTACTAATTAACAGAAAATTAAAACACTAATTAATAGCTACCGTGGGGAGGCTCACCTGTAGGGGAGGGCGGCAGGCTCGGGGCGCAGGTGGCCGGTCGAGGTGGAGGGGGCGAGGTGCGGGTGGAGGGGGCGAGGTGCGGGTGGGGGCGAGGTGCGGGCCGGAGAGGAGCGGGGCGAGTTGGAGCTGGGCGAGGTGGTGGGCCTAACAGGGGCGGCGCACGGAGGGGAAGGCGGGCGGCGCACGGGGAGGGGAGGGCGGGCGGAGGCGGCGGGCTCGGGGCGTGGTGGCCGGAGGGGAGCGGCGGAGCTCCGGCGGCGGCGGGACGCGTCGATGCGAGCGGGGGCTGGGGTGGGGTGGGAAAGAAGGAGAGGGTGGGTGCGGGGCTGGGCCGGCCGTTTTAATTCTGTAGAACCTATGCCGACGGTAAAACCGTCGGCACAGGGTTTTTTTTTGCTATTCTATTAATTACTAAAAAGGCTATTCTATTAATTACTCAAAAAGGCTATTCTATTAACTTCTTAAAAAGGCTATTTACAGTTTTGTTATAATTTATTGTATTATATGGTAGGGCACAACCTAGGTTTTGGTGGGGTTCCGACGCTCCGGGGCCCCGCTTCGGCGAAACCCTGAATCCGCTGGAAAAATCCTAACGTTTTCGTCTACCCCCATAGACGTGCGTCGAAAGGGGGTAGCCCAGTGTACTTTTTTGCTTGGTTGTGTTAGGTTAGGCCATAGGAACATGAGAAACCAAAGTCTACCTCAAATCGACACAAGATTCCATCCGGTTCGCCCGAAAGGGGAGTTTTCACCTCTAAGTGCAGAAACTCACTAGAGAGAAAGTGAAGCCGGTGAAGCCGGTCACACCTAGGAGTAGGATAATGCACATCTACAACACACAATACACTTGTATACATATGCACTACTAGGAAACTAGCTATAGGTGGATCCCCTTTCTGTGGCGCACCTTTTTGCGGTGCGCCACAGAACTTTTTCAGTGGTGCATCCCTAGTGGTGCGCCACAGATTTCTGTGGCGCATGAAAAATCCATGCGCCACTGAATATAGCATTTCTGTGGCGCATTCAGTACCGTGCGCCACAGAAATACCGTGGGCCCCACCACCCACGTTTGAATTCGAGGCCCACCACACATGTCTGTGGCGCATGCGTTTGGATGCGCCACAGAAACATGCATTTCTGTGGCGCATCCCGACCCATGCGCCACAGAAATAAGGTGGGCCCCGCCCCCAATAATTGGGTGCATGGACATTCTGTGGCGCATGGGTCAGGGTGCGCCACAGAAATGCAGTATTATGTGGCGCACCTGGTTTGATGCGCCACAGAAAGGACATATTCTGTGGCGCATGGGGACTCATGCGCCACAGAATATGTGTTCCAGATCTATAAAAAGGTAGCTTCCCCTGCCTACCACCCCCATTGTCCCTTCTCCCTTCATTCCCCCACACCTAACTCGTCCTCCTCCTCTCTCCCATCCAATTTTGGCCATACTTTTCTCCATTTATTGTAGTTAAGCCTACTTTTTTGATAGATATTTGGTGAGGGCTTGGGGAGAGCCTCCATATACACTCTCCTCCTCTCCCAAATACTTCTTTTTTTCTCCTATTCTCTCTCCAACACCACACACTCTCTCTCATCGACTCGGCAACGAATCTACTAGGTGAGGAAAGTTGGATGAACATGCATATGCATGTTTTGTGTGGCCGGCGGTGTGTGGATGTTTGTATGTTGTAGGTGAAGTTTGCACGATGGCATGACGATGATTATATACATGAAGCTTGTGTGTTGTGCCTGAATTGGTCCGGAAGAAACTTTTTTTTGTTGCTTGTGCCGGCGTGGTGCATGGATGTTTGCCGAAATGTTGATTAATTTCCATTTCGGCAAATTTTTGCACCACCCATACGTCCTACTTTCAAGAGAAGTCATGCCGAATTTTTCCGTCGAACATGCATGTATGATTCGTTTCTCGTTTCTGCTCTTTGTATACCGCGTAGGCAACCATGGTCGTCAACATGAGCTCCGGTCGAATCAGTAGATACAAGGAAGAAGCGAAGGCGGAAATGATTCGGTGCAACAGGCGCCAGATAAGATGTCCGTGTCGAAATTGCAAACTCGAGAGGTGGATCGACCCTGATTCCGGACAATTGGAGGATCACCTGCTCAGGCGCGGTTTCATGCTAGGCTTAAACGAGGCGCCGACAGAAATGGTGCGCATGAAGACGAGGGCGGCCGGGGAGAAGACGAAGAGTCTCCCACACATGGTTATCAGGACGAAGGAGATGTCGGCGGTCAAGATGGTCATGATGAAGGAGTAGATGGTGGTGGAGAAGACGCGAACACGCAGAACCCGCTAATGTCGGCCTTGCAGGACTCTCATGTTCAAGAACTGCTCCTCAAGGAGACGAGCAACACCAGAGCTGCAGCCAGAGAGAAAGCCAAGCTGGTGCAAATGGAGATAGACGGGAAGACTCCGTTGTATCCTGGGTGCCGACCACAGGATACGCGCTTGCAAGTAACGCTTGATGCTCTGGAGATGAAGGCGGAGAACAGATGGACCGACGTGAGCTTCACCAAGAACTTGAAATTCATGCACGATCGTCTTCCCGAGGGGAACACATTGCCAACTAGTATCGAGGATGCCAAGAAAGTCGTGTGCCCTCTTGACCTGCCACACGTTAAATACCATGCCTGCATCAATGATTGCGCAATTTATCGGGGCGAGTACAAGGACATAACCACATGTCCGGTGTGCGGCCAAGGACGGTACAAGAGCACTGGGACCAAGAATGTTCCTCGAAAAGTGGTATGGTACTTTCCTATCACTCCCCGTCTGCAGCGGTACTTCGTGGACCCTAAGGAAGCAAAGCTCATGCAATGGCACGCGGAAAGGGAGAAGCCCGAAGAAGATCCGGAGAAGGGCAGGATCCTGACACACCCTTCAGACGCTAGCCAGTGGGAAGCATTGGACAACGCCTTCGAAAATTTTGGGGGCGACGCAAGGAATGTCAGGCTGGGTATGAGCACCGATGGACTCAATCCGTTCGGCAACCAGAGTAGCACGCACAGCACCTGGCCCGTGTTTGTATGGCCTTACAACCTTCCCCCGTGGCTGTGCACGAAGCAAAGGTACATACACATGAGTATTCTCATTCAGGGGCCGAAACAACCAGGTGTCGACATACATCTGTATCTCGCGCTGTTGAAAGAGGAGTTAGCCACGTTGTGGGAGACGCCAGCCCGTACGTGGGATGCATACACTGGAGATTATTTCGACATGAGAGCCGCGTTGCTCACGACGGTGCAGGACTATCCTGGTTGCTCATATGTATCGGCCCAGGTAGGCCACGGATTCTGCGCATGTGTCAGGTGCATGGATGAGACCCCGCATCTCCGCTACCAAGGGATCTCGGGTCTTCGAAAACCGTGTACCCAGGGGCTCGAAGGTGGCTTCGCATGGATCACCCGTGGAGGAAACGCGGTGAGCTGTTCAATGGTGAACACGAGCCCAAAGAGCCCCGCGCCGAGGAGCGGCACCGAAATCGACGAGCTTTTGAAAAATTGGGAGGAGTGCCCTGCGCCGGGAAAGAAGCGACCGAGGGTAGATCCGCTGCTGGGTGTATGGAAAGCGAGGTCTGTTTTCCATGACTTGGATTACTGGAAGGTCCTCAAGACGCCACATAGCCTCGATATGATGCACATCACGAAGAATGTCACCGAGAGTCTGCTTGGCACTCTTTCCAACATGCCGGAAAAGGGCAAGGATGGGACGAGAGCAAGATACGATCTGAAATGGCTTGGCGTCAGGGAAGATCTTCAGGCACCCGATAGTGATGACGACAATGATGATGATGATCAGACGGAAGGGACTCAAGGTCGCCGCAAAAGGGTAAAAAAGAACACGGTGGTGCTTCCCGCTGCCTGCTTCACTATGAGTCCGGAGGAGCTCGAGCAGTTTTACAGGTGCCTCCTAGGAGTCAAATTTCCTCACGGTTACGCGGGGAAGATCAGCAGATATCTGGACGCAACGAAGAAGAGGTTCAGCGGGATGAAGTCTCACGATTGTCACGTGCTGATGACGCAGATACTTCCCGTTGCGATCCGAGGGATAATGGACGAGCACGTCCGAGATACGCTGCTTGCCCTTTGCAACTTTTTCGACGTCATCAACAGGAAGTCGATCGGCGTGAAGCAGCTCGACATGCTACAGGAAGAGATCGTGCTGATACTATGCGAGCTCGAGATTTACTTCCCGCCCGCATTCTTTGATATCTGCGTGCATCTCCTTCTCCATGTCGTTGATGACATCAGGCAGCTCGGGCCGACGTTCCTGCACTACATGATGCGTTCGAAAGGCAGAACGGTGTCATGAAAGGATACGTTCGCAACAGGGCCCGTCCAGACGCAAGCATGGCCAAGGGCTTTCTAACCTATGAGTGCATCTCCTTTTGCCAGAATTATCTAAGCACCGAGAACCAGGATGTTGGTCTGCCCACCAGGAAGCACCTCGGCAGGCTCGATGGATATGGTCACCGCGAGGGCTACCGCTCACTCTTTGTCGGTGTTCATGGTCGAAAAGACGACTTCGACAGGGCTCACCGGGTCGCGCTACAACACTTACAATTGATCGAACCTTGGGTGGAAGAGCACAAAATCTTAATCAAGCAGAATTACATCGACCGGGCCGACAGAGGAAGAAGGGAGACGTAATCAGAGAGCACAACTCCGCCTTCACGCGTTGGTTCAAGAAAAGGCAACTTCTTGAATCAAAGAGCAAAACGCCATCTACGGAAGATGAAAAACTCATATTCTTATCACAGGGCCCCGGGCAGAACGTAAGGACCTATCAGTCGTACGACATCAGCGGTTTCAGATTCAGCACCGAGGAAAAGGACAGGATTAGCGAATTTCAAAACTCAGGAGTAACTATGCTATCCTACGGCGATGACGAGGCTACTGTCAAGGAAAGATTCTTCGGAAGGATCGAGGAGATATGGGAGCTCAACTACTGTGGACAGTCGGTGCCAATGTTCCGTGTGAGATGGGCCAAGGACGTCGTCAAAGAAGGCCGGTATTTCACCACCATGGTAATACCCGATGCCAAATCGAAGAATGCCTCCGCGAAGAATGAGCCATGGGTACTCGCTAGCCAAGTTGAGCAATGCTTCTTCATTACCGACCCTCAAAGCCTAGCCGGTTGTCGTGAGGAGGGGCAAGAGGAGCATCATCGGAATGGAAGGAGACGCCAACGAGGAAGACTTGGAAAGCGATCCGAAGATCGAGGAGGAATTCGACAAGTACTTCGACATGCCTACTACTAGTACACAAAGAAGGAAGACCTCCCTACCTACTAAAGGTTGTCCGTTCACGCGAAGAAATCTCAAGGTGACCGGCCTAAAGTATTCAACCGCGAAAAGGGAAAGAAGAGAAACTAGCTCGGAACCGAGACGAAGAAGAGACTTTTTTGGTGTATTTAATTTGTGTGTGTGTGTGAGAGACAATGCAACCATATATATGTATACAATGAATATGTATGAGACATTGTGTGTGAGACAATGCAAGAGCATATATATGTATTAAATGAATTGAATATGTATGAGACATTGTGTGTATTTTTTGAACCAAATTTAACCAAATTGAACCAAAAAAGTTGAAAAAAAAAGTTGAGACAGCCAGGATTCGAACTGAATTTAGCGAGATAATTCTGTGGCGCATCGCAGACAGGGTGCGCCACAGAAAGCTAAGAATTCTGTGGCGCACCACGGACAGGGTGCGCCACAGAAAGTTGTCGCCCACACTTACATGTGGGCCCGCACCCGCGCTGCCTCTTTCTTCCCCAAATTGCTAAGTCCCGCGCGCGCCCCCTAGCTCTCGCGAACCACCTCTCGCCGCCGGCCCTCGCCGCACCACCTCGCCGCACCACCTCGCCGCCAACCCTGCGCGTGCCCCGCCCTCGTCGCCGGCGACCTCCCGCCCCTCCCCAACCCTGCACGGCGCCCACACGATCGGCCCCCGCGCCCCGCCCTCGTCGCTCGTCGCCACGGTAAGCCCGGCCGCCGTCGCCTCCTCCAAGCCCGGCCGCCGTCGCCTCCTCCAAACCCTGCGCGTGCCCCGCCCTCGACCTCCCCTCCCCGAGGTGTGTGCTTCCCCTCTCTCCCTCCTCCCTCCCCTACCGAACACGCAAGGTGTTTGAGGAAATTCGTAGCCTACAAGTTTTGCTACTGCCACTATTTTACATGATGCATTAATGTGCATGATTGTTGTGATTCAGAAATGGATTTGAGTGGGCCTCGAGAGTACATGAATTTCTTAATTTTACATGATTGTTGTTCTAACTAGTAGTTGTCTATAAGCTCCATGTGTTTTAAAACTTGTAATTATATAACTTGTAATATCAATGTAAAGATTCAGTTACAAGCTAAATTAACATATTCTTATGTTTTTCCTGTGCAGACCACCGGCTTCGACTACAGTTCCTCTTTGGTGAGCATTTCGTCGAAAACCTCCGGTGATGTGATGCTGTTGTCGGCCAGCTTTGCCGGCGAAAATGTGTTGATATGATGCTGTTGCCGGCCAGCTATGCCGGCCATGATATTTGATGGATATATATGTGTCCACGACCATCGTGTCGTGTTTGTGCTCCGACCATCGTGTCGTGGAGATGCCGGCCAGAGATGCCGGCCGGAGATGTGTATTTCTTGTGAAATGTTTGCAGGTACCCCGAGAGGCCCTTGAGATTGCCGGAACGTCGATTAACTTCCGTTCCGGCAAATTCGGGTACTCCATATGTCCCTTTTTTAGCAAAGGTCATGCCGAAATTTTTCGTGAATTTTGGCATGACTTTGCTAAAAAAGGGACATATGGGGTATTGCGACTAATGCATGGGCCGGGGTATCTTAGTACTAAATTAAGTGGTTTATTCTTATATTTGTTGTACTAACCTTTTGCCTCTTTTTATTAATGCAGTGCAAACATGTCGGGATCTGGCCCTGCTAAGCACATGAGCGTCGAAGAAGAAGCTAGAGAGGCCAACAGCGTTCTGGCAGATGTCCCAGATGATGGAGGAGGCGGAGGCCGCCACAGCTGCTAGTGGTGGCGACAGTGCCGACGATGAGCAAGAGGATGACGCGAAGCCACCGATGGAGCTGCTAGTGGCGGCCATGAGGATGACACCACCACCGATGGCGGCGACCACACGGATGGCGGTGGTGGCAGTAACCCGACCGCTCCGAAGCAGAAGAAGCCAAGGAGGGATCGGACACCGCAAGTGCTCGCCAACGTCACGGACGTGTTCACTGAGGTCACGCCAAGTGGCCAACCAGTGGAGCCTAAGCATCTTGCCAAAGGGTACAGCATGCAACTAGGGTGCATCCTTCGTGAAAGCGTGTCGATCAACACGAAGGACCTCAGAAGCACGGACAATGAGGCTTTGGTCGTACACCTCCTCCAGAAGCTTCACCAACGATACACGTTCCCGGAGCCGTTCAACAAAAAGGTGGACAGTTTAGCCATCACGAAGATGAGCACCGCCTTGAGCAGCTGGAAATCCCGGGTGAAGAAGAAGATCGATAAGAATCAGAGCTGGGAGGAGATAAGTGCAAAGAGCCGATGCTCGACCAAGAAGAGTTCGAGGAATTCAAGTTGTCCTTGAAACTGAGGAGGCTAAAAATGGACCGTGGGGGAAGAAATGCGGACCTGAACTTAGGTAACCACCGTTTGGGAAGCGGCGGTTACCGAGGAAAACAACCCATTTGGGACAAGGAGGATGCCGAGGTTGCAAAGATGGGAAAAGAGAACCCCTGGCACAAATTCACGGACGAGCAGGTTAGGAACTTTGTCCGGTCCCGCTACTATCTGAAGGAGGGGACGGGGGAATTCGTCACCGACGATGCCAATGTGAGGGAATTCGAGAAAGTGCTGGTAAGGAATTTAATTACCGCGGATATCTCAAAGTCCATTGCGTTGATCTAATTAGATAACGAAGTCATATTTCTAAATGGGTTCACCTAAATTTCCTTTGTCTGCACAGGAGAAAGAGTTGAAGGCTGACGATGAGGCCGGCCCGTCGTCCCAGGGTCGACGGAGCCGTGGGACACGACCTTCAACAGGGCGATGAACGTTTACAAGGAAAGGGACAAGTCGGCGCCGCCGACGTCAGCTGGCTGTGTGTCCGGCTTTGGTACGAGCATGAAGTTCCTCCAGTACTACAGCACGGACACCGAGAAGAGAAAGGAGAGGAGGAAGTCGAGTAAGGATAAAGCCGAGGTGGTGGAGCTAAAGAAGAAGGTGGAGTCACTAGAGCAGGAGAAAGTGGACTCCGCCAAGGTGGACCAGTTAGTGGAGGAGAAGCTCCGGGCGATGTTACCCGCTGGGTTGATGGAGGGGTTAGCTGCCTGGAACGCGGCAGGTCGACAGGGGCCGATACACTGCCCAGCTTCGCCGGCAGCAACTCCAGCCATAACGTGTCGCCGGACCTGGTGACCCCGCCGCCCAACACCGCGGCGCAGCAGCCGCTCCATTTGGTCCCACCGGCGCCCCCTACCGCGGAAGATACCGAGGCGCTGCCGGTGGTGGCGGTGAATGCACACGAGGAGCGGCCGGAGAATGATAGGCCGGCCGCCGGCACCGGCGCCCTTGTCTCGACAATTGTCGAGCTCGACGCCATCACCAAGGTAGCTAATTAGTTAGTCCGCGGCATCTTCTATAGCTATGCGCCTTTGATGACTGTAAAAATGTACTCCCTCCGTATCAAAATATAAATCTTTATAGCTAGTTTCTACATGCATGCATCTAGACATGTTTTAGTACAAGGTTCTGCCATGTCTCATGATGCCCAATGTGTTGACTCCCAGGACATGCCTTGCATACTCCTGCATACGGTGGGGGCCGGCGGCGAGTTGAAGGAAGTCGCAGAGGGCACTCTCATACAACCTTTGACCCGGGATATGCACAACGTCAGAATGAGCGATGCCGTGATGAAGGTCAGGTTGACTGCGGTAGTGCCCGAGTTTCGTCACATCGACCCCCCCATGCAACCTCCGGGAGCCGATGAACACTTGGTCCTTGGAGAATGCCCCAAGTGGCTCCTCGAATGGCCGAAGACCCAGATTCGTCTTGGGGGGGTCAAGCGCACCACCGGCGCCACCTCGAAGCGCCGGCCCCCGATCGTTCGGCCCTCGATGAAGCCACCACGAAAACTTGTTGTGAAGGAATCGGCGCCAGAAGCAGCCGTTGCCACCACCCAGAAGGAAACGCCGGTCGTCGCCACCACCCGGAAGGAGCCGCCGGTCGTCGCCGCCACCAACCGACACAAACAACTTTGGGGACGTCTGAACCGCAATCGTCCAAAGACAAAGCCGTTGCACCTCAAATTGGTGCCAACAACGACGAAGATGACGATAATGTCGACGTCGATGGCTTCATCAACACTGGCGCCAGCAAAGATATGTTCATGCCGGATATACATGATGATGAACCCTTCCGTGCTCACCGCGCTCTACCTGCTCGTCCCACTACATGCACGCAACGCCTAAACTTCCAGGGTTTATCTCAACAAGACACGCCTCCGGAGGCCGGAATTCAGTCTCAACCGGCTAACGTTTTCAGCCCTGGCACAATCTTCAAGTCCGTTAAGGAGGGAGTGCAATCCCCAGAGATGAAGAAGAAGAAGCACGGGAAGAGAAGTAGGCCAGGCGCCTCTGCGAGCCAGCCAGCTCCTAAGACTATCCGGGTTCATGAAGACATGGTACCACCCCGTGCGGATGGCTTGACCCGACTTCATGAAGCTGGTAAACCGATACTGCCTCCGGAGCTGCTCCGCCTCGCAAAAGGACCCATGTACACTTTGCATGAAAGTATCTTGATGCTAGAGGCCATCCTTCTTCGAGACGCGAATCCAAGTTACCCGGTGTTCACGGCCCAGGTGCCAAAGGACTTGGACTTCGTCCATGAAGACCCGGCGGATCTGTTCTTCATAGCTTTCGAGGACGTCTTCAACCTGTTTCACTCTAGACGGCTGGACTATAACATGGTCCGCCTATACGCGCTCAATATGGCGATGAAGATCAGGAGAGATAATAACTCGTACGTCGCGGTAGTGGATCCCTACTACATGCGTGACAACCAG
The DNA here is from genome assembly GCA_947311845.1 of Poa pratensis. Taxonomy (NCBI): domain Eukaryota; kingdom Viridiplantae; phylum Streptophyta; class Magnoliopsida; order Poales; family Poaceae; genus Poa; species Poa pratensis. The sequence goes on from CAMZMU010000084.1 coordinate 2,502,670, forward strand.
CTGGTGGAAGGATCAAGGACACGGACCATGGCGAAGGAGTACCTCCAGAGGTTCATGCTGACCAACAAGAGGAAGAACACCCTTCTTCTGCCTTTCTTTCCCGAGTAAGTACACATCCGCTCGCCGCCATCGTATCTTATGCTTTCTTATCGATTTCTTCCATTGCTGATCCTTTCCAACATTCCGTTTCAATTGTGTGTTGACCAGGGACAAGTATTGCATACTCATTGTCCTAAGCCCGAGGTGGTCCATTGCCACTTATTTCGACTCGGGGAGTTTGGATAGGAAGAAAGACTACACCAGAATAAAGGGTGTTCTAGATGAGGCTCTCGAGGGCTACGCCCAAAAGGGAGGCCCCTTCGAAAAGAAGGGGGAATATTTCACAAGTGACAAGAAACACCGGTTCAGGCATGGGACCGAGTTCCAGTGCATCAAGCAGCAGCCTGGCAGCGTGAAGGAGGCCTTCTACGTCCTCCATCACATTAAAGGGTTGATCCGGGATGCAGAAAAAACGAGGATGCCATCTAGTCTCTTAGAATGGACAAAATCTGCGAGGGCTATCACCGATGATGAGCTTAGAGAAGACTTCCATCTCATCCAGATGGAGCTATCGCAAATCATCGTCGAAGATGTCAGCACAAATCCGGGGTCCTTCCACAACGCCAGAGGTAGGACGATGTATTATAAAAGAAAGACTTGTCTCACACGCAACAAGTGCTTCTTTATTTTCTTTATTATAGACCTTATCCACTTCGATGAATAAATCGTACTCTATTTATATTACTAACCAATATATATCCCAATCCATCTCCAGGGTTGTGCCAGAGGGGCATCGAAGAACACCTGGAGGCTCAGCAGGACACCAGGACGTGGACGACGAAGGAGATGTGTAAACCATTCCCGGCGCCGCTCAAGAAGAAGGCTCCATGATCGTGGTCCCGCTATTGCTCACCATCATCGCCGATGTACTCTATTTGATCCTAGTTTAGTCGGTGAACTTCATTTGTAACATGTGACATGATCGATGAACTTTTGTATCATAACTTGTGTAAATATTCGGCACTTGTCACTATATTTATGTATCTCGGGATCCAAGTAATGTGATGACATAGTGATGTGTCTGTTTTCATATACCGTGTCAAATATATTATTGTTTCTATTATATCTGTATAAATCCTGTATATATACCTGTATTTCCTGTAATATACCTGTATTTATACAGCAGGCAGCAGCAATTCCAGAATACCTGTAAATTATTCTGTGGCGCATGTATTATTTTTTCTGTGGTGCATGTACAGCAGGCAGCAGCAATTCCAGAATACCTGTAAATTATTCTGTGGCGCATGTATTATTTTTTCTGTGGTGCATGTAATTCTGTGGCGCACTACAGACGAATGCGCCACTGAAATATTTCTGTGGCGCACCCTACGTGGTGCGCCACAGAAACCTGGGATTTCTGTGGCGCACCCAAGTATGCGCCACAGAAAACACATTTTAGTGGCGAGATAACTGTGGCGCATCCTCCATGCGCCACAGAAAGCATTTTTGGTGCGCCACTGATAGCCTGTTTCCTAGTAGTGATGGTATGTCACAACCTAGGTTTGGGTGGGGTTCCGACGCTCCCGGGCCCCGCTTCGGTGAAACCCTGAATCCGCTGGAAAAACCCTAACGTTTCCGTCTACCCCCATAGACGTGCGTCGAAAGGGGGTAGCCCATTGGACTTTTTTGCTTGGTTGTGTTAGGTTAGGCCATAGGAACATGAGAAACCAAAGTCTACCCAAAATCGACACAAGATTCCATCCGGTTCGCCCGAAAGGGGAGTTTTCACCTCTAAGTGCAGAAACTCACTAGAGGGAAAGTGAAGCCGGTGATGTCGGTCACACCTAGGAGTAGATTCTTGGACATTTGAAACACACAAGATACTTGTATACACATGGTATGGCACAACCTAGGTTCCGGTGGGGTTCCGACGCTCCGGGCCCCGATTCGGCGAAACCCTGAATCCGCTGGAAAAACCCTAACGTTTCCGTCTACCCCCATAGACGTGCGTCGAAAGGGGGTAGCCCAGTGGACTTTTTTGCTTGGTTGTGTTAGGTTAGGCCAGAGGAACATGAGAAACCAAAGTCTACCTCAAATCGACACAAGATTCCATCCGGTTCGCCCGAAAGGGGAGTTTTCACCTCTAAGTCCAGAAACACACTAGAGAGAAAGTGAAGCCGGTGATGTCGGTCTCACCTAGGAGTAGATTCTTGGACATTTGAAACACACAACACACTTGTATACATATGGTATGGCACAACCTAGGTTTGGATGGGGTTCCGACGCTCCGGGGCCCCGCTTCGGCGAAATCCTGAATCCGCTGGAAAAACCCTAACGTTTCCGTCTACCCCCATAGACGTGCGTCGAAAGGCGGTAGCCCAGTGGACTTTTTTGCTTGGTTGTGTTATGTTAGGCCATAGGAACATGAGAAACCAAATTCTACCCCAAATCGACACAAGATTCCATCCGGTTTACCCGAAAGAGGAGTTTACACCTCTAAGTGCAGAAACTCACTAGAGAGAAAGTGAAGCCGGTGAAGCCGGTCACACCTAGGAGTAGGATAATGCACATCTACCACACACAACACACTTTTATACATATGGTATGTCACAACCTAGGTTTGGGTGGGGTTCCGACGCTCCCGGGCCCCGCTTCGGTGAAACACTGAATCCGTTGGAAAAACCCTAACGTTTCCGTCTACCCCATAGACGTGCGTCGAAAGGGGGTAGCCCATTGGACTTTTTTGCTTGGTTGTGTTAGGTTAGGCCATATGAACATGAGAAACCAAAGTCTACCCCAAATCGACACAACATTCCATCCGGTTCGCCCGAAAGGGGAGTTTTCACCTCTAAGTGCAGAAACTCACTAGAGGGAAAGTGAAGCCGGTGATGTCGGTCACACCTAGGAGTAGATTCTTGGACATGTGAAACACACAAGACACTTGTATACACATGGTATGGCACAACCTAGGTTTCGGTGGGGTTCCGACGCTCCGGGGCCCCGCTTCGGCGAAACCCTGAATCCGCTGGAAAAACCCTAACGTTTCCGTCTACCCCCATAGTCGTGCGTCGAAAGGGGGTAGCCCAGTGGACTTTTTTGCTTTGTTGTGTTAGGTTAGGCCAGAGGAACATGAGAAACCAAAGTCTACCTCAAATCGACACAAGATTCCATCCGGTTCGCCCGAAATGGGAGTTTTCACCTCTAAGTGCAGAAACTCACTAGAGAGAAAGTGAAGCCGGTGATGTCGGTCACACCTAGGAGTAGATTCTTGGACATTTGAAACACACAACACACTTGTATACATATGGTATGGCACAACCTAGGATTGGATGGGGTTCCGACGCTCCGGGGCCCCGCTTTGGCGAAATCCTGAATCTGGTGGAAAAACCCTAACGATTCCGTCTACCCCGATAGACGTGCGTCGAAAGGGGGTAGCCCAGTGGACTTTTTTGCTTGGTTGTGTTATGTTAGGCCATAGGAACATGAGAAACCAAAGTCTATCCCAAATCGACACAAGATTCCATCCGGTTCACCCGAAAGGGGAGTTTACACCTCTAAGTGCAGAAACTCACTAGAGAGAAAGTGAAGCCGGTGAAGCCGGTCACACCTAGGAGTAGGATAATGCACATCTACAACACACAACACACTTGTATACATATGGTATGTCACAACCTAGGTTTGGGTGGGGTTCCGACGCTCCCGGGCCCCGCTTCGGTGAAACACTGAATCCGCTGGAAAAACTCTAACGTTTCCGTCTACCCCCATAGACGTGCGTCAAAAGGGGGTAGCCCAGTGGACTTTTTTGCTTGCTTGTGTTATGTTAGGCCATAGGAACATGAGAAACCAAAGTCTACCCCAAATCGACACAACATTCCATCCGGTTCGCCCGAAAGGGAGTTTTCACCTCTAAGTGCAGAAACTCACTAGAGAGAAAGTGAAGCTGGTGATGTCGGTCACACCTAGGAGTAGATTCTTGGACATTTGAAACACACAACACACTTGTATACATATGGTATGGCACAACCTAGGTTTGGATGGGGTTCCGACGCTCCGGGGCCCCGCTTCGGCGAAATCCTGAATCCGCTGGAAAACCCTAACGTTTCCATCTACCCCCATAGACGTGCGTCGAAAGGGGGTAGCTCAGTGGACTTTTTTGCTTGGTTGTGTTATGTTAGGCCATAGGAACATGAGAAACCAAAGTCTACCCCAAATCGACACAAGATTCCATCCGGTTCACCCGAAAGGGGAGTTTACAGCTCTAAGTGCAGAAACTCACTAGAGAGAAAGTGAAGCCGGTGATGTCAGTCACACCTAGGAGTAGATTCTTGGACATTTGAAACACACAAGACACTTGTATACACATGGTATGGCACAACCTAGGTTTCGGTGGGGTTCCGACGCTCCGGGGCCCGCTTCGGCGAAACCCTGAATCCGCTGGAAAAATCCTAACGTTTCCGTCTACCCCCATAGACGTGCGTCGAAAGGGGGTAGCCCAGTGGACTTTTTTGCTTTGTTGTGTTAGGTTAGGCTAGAGGAACATGAGAAACCAAAGTCTACCTCAAATCGACACAAGATTCCATCCGGTTCGCCCGAAATGGGAGTTTTCACCTCTAAGTGCAGAAACTCACTAGAGAGAAAGTGAAGCCGGTGATGTCGGTCACACCTAGGAGTAGATTCTTGGACATTTGAAACACACAACACACTTGTATACATATGGTATGGCACAACCTAGGTTTGGATGGGGTTCCGACGCTCCGGGGCCCCGCTTCGGCGAAATCCTGAATCTGGTGGAAAAACCATAACGATTCCGTCTACCCCCATAGACGTGCGTCGAAAGGGGGTAGCCCAGTGGACTTTTTTGCTTGCTTGTGTTATGTTAGGCCATAGGAACATGAGAAACCAAAGTCTACCCCAAATCGACACAACATTCCATCCGGTTCGCCCGAAAGGGGAGTTTTCACCTCTAAGTGCAGAAACTCACTAGAGGGAAAGTGAAGCCGGTGATGTCGGTCACACCTAGGAGTAGATTCTTGGACATTTGAAACACACAAGACACTTGTATACACATGGTATGGCACAACCTAGGTTTCGGTGGGGTTCCGACGCTCCGGGGCCCCGCTTCGGCGAAACCCTGAATCCGTTGGAAAAACCCTAACGTTTCCGTCTACCCCCATAGACGTGCGTCGAAAGGGGTAGCCCAGTGGACTTTTTTGCTTGGTTGTGTTAGGTTAGGCCGGAGGAACATGAGAAACCAAAGTCTACCTCAAATCGACACAAGATTCCATCCGGTTCGCCCGAAAGGGGAGTTTTCACCTCTAAGTGCAGAAACTCACTAGAGAGAAAGTGAAGCCGGTGATGTCGGTCACACCTAGGAGTAGATTCTTGGACATTTGAAACACACAACACACTTGTATACATATGGTATGGCACAACCTAGGTTTGGATGGGGTTCCGACGCTCCGGGGCCCCGCTTCGGCGAAATCCTGAATCCGCTGGAAAAACCCTAACGTTTCCATCTACCCCATAGACGTGCGTCGAAAGGGGTAGCCCAGTGGACTTTTTTGCTTGGTTGTGTTATGTTAGGCCATAGGAACATGAGAAACCAAAGTCTACCCCAAATCGACACAAGATTCCATCCAGTTCACCCGAAAGGGGAGTTTACAGCTCTAAGTGCAGAAACTCACTAGAGAGAAAGTGAAGCTGGTGATGTCGGTCACACCTAGGAGTAGATTCTTGGACATTTGAAACACACAAGACACTTGTATACACATGGTATGGCACAACCTAGGTTTCGGTGGGGTTCCGACGCTCCGGGGCCCCGCTTCGGCGAAACCCTGAATCCGCTGGAAAAACCCTAACGTTTCCGTCTACCCCCATAGACGTGCGTCGAAAGGGGGTAGCCCAGTGGACTTTTTTGCTTTGTTGTGTTAGGTTAGGCCAGAGGAACATGAGAAACCAAAGTCTACCTCAAATCGACACAAGATTCCATCCGGTTCGCCCGAAATGGGAGTTTTCACCTCTAAGTGCAGAAACTCACTAGAGAGAAAGTGAAGCCGGTGATGTCGGTCACACCTAGGAGTATATTCTTGGACATTTGAAACACACAACACACTTGTATACATATGGTATGGCACAACCTAGGTTTGGATGGGGTTCCGACGCTCCGGGGCCCCGCTTCGGCGAAATCCTGAATCTGGTGGAAAAACCCGAACGATTCCGTCTACCCCCATAGACGTGCGTCGAAAGGGGGTAGCCCAGTGGACTTTTTTGCTTGCTTGTGTTATGTTAGGCCATAGGAACATGAGAAACCAAAGTCTACCCCAAATCGACACAACATTCCATCCGGTTCGCCCGAAAGGGGAGTTTTCACCTCTAAGTGCAGAAACTCACTAGAGGGAAAGTGAAGCCGGTGATGTCGGTCACACCTAGGAGTAGATTCTTGGACATTTGAAACACACAAGACACTTGTATACACATGGTATGGCACAACCTAGGTTTCGGTGGGGTTCCGACGCTCCGGGGCCCCGCTTCGGCGAAACCCTGAATCCGTTGGAAAAACCCTAACGTTTCCGTCTACCCCCATAGACGTGCGTCGAAAGGGGGTAGCCCAGTGGACTTTTTGCTTGGTTGTGTTAGTTTAGGCCGGAGAAACATGAGAAACCAAAGTCTACCTCAAATCGACACAACATTCCATCCGGTTCGCCCGAAAGGGGAGTTTTCACCTCTAAGTGCAGAAACTCACTAGAGAGAAAGTGAAGCCGGTGATGTCGGTCACACCTAGGAGTAGATTCTTGGACATTTGAAACACACAACACACTTGTATACATATGGTATGGCACAACCTAGGTTTGGATGGGGTTCCGACGCTCCGGGGCCCCGCTTCGGCGAAATCCTGAATCCGCTGGAAAAACCCTAACGTTTCCATCTACCCCCATAGACGTGCGTCGAAAGGGGGTAGCCCAGTGGACTTTTTTGCTTGGTTGTGTTATGTTAGGCCATAGGAACATGAGAAACCAAAGTCTACCCCAAATCGACACAAGATTCCATCCGGTTCACCCGAAAGGGGAGTTTACAGCTCTAAGTGCAGAAACTCACTAGAGAGAAAGTGAAGCCGGTGAAGCGGTCACACCTAGGAGTAGGATAATGCACATCTACAACACACAACACACTTGTATACATATGGTATGTCACAACCTAGGTTTGGGTGGGGTTCCGACGCTCCCGGGCCCCGCTTCGGTGAAACACTGAATCCGCTGGAAAAACCCTAACGTTTCCGTCTACCCCCATAGACGTGCGTCGAAAGGGGGTAGCCCAGTGGACTTTTTTGCTTTGTTGTGTTAGGTTAGGCCAGAGGAACATGAGAAACCAAAGTCTACCTCAAATCGACACAAGATTCCATCCGGTTCGCCCGAAAGGGGAGTTTTCACCTCTAAGTGCAGAAACTCACTAGAGAGAAAGTGAAGCCGGTGATGTCGGTCACACCTAGGAGTAGATTCTTGGACATTTGAAACACACAACACACTTGTATACATATGGTATGGCACAACCTAGGTTTGGATGGGGTTCCGACGCTCCGGGGCCCCGCTTCGGCGAAATCCTGAATCCGCTGGAAAAACCCTAACGTTTCCATCTACCCCCATAGACGTGCGTCGAAAGGGGGTAGCCCAGTGGACTTTTTTGCTTGGTTGTGTTATGTTAGGCCATAGGAAGATGAGAAACCACAGTCTACCCCAAATCGACACAAGATTCCATCCGGTTCACCCGAAAGGGGAGTTTACAGCTCTAAGTGCAGAAACTCACTAGAGAGAAAGTGAAGCCGGTGATGTCGTTCACACCTAGGAGTAGATTCTTGGACATTTGAAACACACAAGACACTTGTATACACATGGTATGGCACAACCTAGGTTTCGGTGGGGTTCCGACGCTCCGGGGACCCGCTTCGGCGAAACCCTGAATCCGCTGGAAAAACCCTAACGTTTCCGTCTACCCCCATAGACGTGCGTCGAAAGGGGGTAGCCCAGTGGACTTTTTTGCTTTGTTGTGTTAGGTTAGGCCAGAGGAACATGAGAAACCAAAGTCTACCTCAAATCGACACAAGATTCCATCCGGTTCGCCCGAAATGGGAGTTTTCACCTCTAAGTGCAGAAACTCACTACAGAGAAAGTGAAGCCGGTGATGTCGGTCACACCTAGGAGTAGATTCTTGGACATTTGAAACACACAACACACTTGTATACATATGGTATGGCACAACCTAGGTTTGGATGGGGTTCCGACGCTCCGGGGCCCCGCTTCGGCGAAATCCTGAATCTGGTGGAAAAACCCTAACGATTCCGTCTACCCCCATAGACGTGCGTCGAAAGGGGGTAGCCCAGTGGACTTTTTTGCTTGCTTGTGTTATGTTAGGCCATAGGAACATGAGAAACCAAAGTCTACCCCAAATCGACACAACATTCCATCCGGTTCGCCCGAAAGGGGAGTTTTCACCTCTAAGTGCAGAAACTCACTAGAGGAAAGTGAAGCCGGTGATGTCGGTCACACCTAGGAGTAGATTCTTGGACATTTGAAACACACAAGACACTTGTATACACATGGTATGGCACAACCTAGGTTTCGGTGGGGTTCCGACGCTCCGGGGCCCCGCTTCGGCGAAACCCTGAATCCGTTGGAAAAACCCTAACGTTTCCGTCTACCCCCATAGACGTGCGTCGAAAGGGGGTAGCCCAGTGGACTTTTTGCTTGGTTGTGTTAGGTTAGGCCGGAGGAACATGAGAAACCAAAGTCTACCTCAAATCGACACAAGATTCCATCCGGTTCGCCCGAAAGGGGAGTTTTCACCTCTAAGTGCGGAAACTCACTAGAGAGAAAGTGAAGCCGGTGATGTCGGTCACACCTAGAAGTAGATTTTTGGACATTTGAAACACACAACACACTTGTATACATATGGTATGGCACAACCTAGGTTTGGATGGGGTTCCGACGCTCCGGGGCCCCGCTTCGGCGAAATCCTGAATCCGCTGGAAAAACCCTAACGTTTCCATCTACCCCCATAGACGTGCGTCGAAAGGGGGTAGCCCAGTGGACTTTTTTGCTTGGTTGTGTTATGTTAGGCCATAGGAACATGAGAAACCAAAGTCTACCCCAAATCGACACAAGATTCCATCCGGTTCACCCGAAAGGGGAGTTTACAGCTCTAAGTGCAGAAACTCACTAGAGAGAAAGTGAAGCCGGTGCAGCCGGTCACACCTAGGAGTAGGATAATGCACATCTACAACACACAACACACTTGTATACATATGGTATGTCACAACCTAGGTTTGGGTGGGGTTCCGATGCTCCCGGGCCCCGCTTCGGTGAAACACTAAATCCGCTGGAAAAACCCTAACGTTTCCGTCTACCCCCATAGACGTGCGTCGAAAGGGGGTAGCCCAGTGGACTTTTTTGCTTGCTTCTGTTATGTTAGGCCAAAGGAACATGAGAAACCAAAGTCTACCCCAAATCGACATAAGATTCCATCCGGTTCGCCCGAATGGGGAGTTTTCACCTCTAAGTGCAGAAACTCACTAGAGAGAAAGTGAAGCCGGTGATGTCGGTCACACCTAGGAGTAGATTTTTGCACATGTACAACACACAACACACTTGTATAGGAACATGAGAAACCAAAGTCTACCCCAAATCAACACAAGATTCCAGTGCATGTAGTATGCCCAATCAGGAAGAAGCACACGGATCGTGTGTTTCCTTCGAGCGCTTGTGAGCCATTGGATCAGCGGTGTGTTTCTTTCGAGCGCTTGTGAGCCGTTGGATCAACGGTGTGTGTTTCTTTTCAGGGCTTGTGAGCTGTAGTATGCCCAATCAGGAAGAAGCACACGGATCGTGTGTTTCCTCCCAGCGCTTGTGAGCTGTTGGATCAGCGGTGTGTTTCTTTCGCTTGATCCAACGGCTCCCAAGCTCTCGAAGAAAACACACGATCCGCGTACTTGTTCCTGATTGGCTAGCTGGAGGGAGTCACTCGGAGAGGCGGGTCTATAAGAGAGGCAGGAGTACACTTCACATCCATCATTGGCAGTACACGGGTAGCAGAGAGCAAGATTTCTGAGAGGCAGGAGTTCCTAGAGTGGAGGCTGAAGGTGAACCCTCCCCTCGGTCGGATCCAAGCAGCGGCAAGGATCTTTGATGATTAGCAACATTCCCAACACTTGTTTCGACGGTTGCAGATCATCAGAGACGTCTTGCCGCTGTTTGGATCGAAGGCCGATTTGCCGAGTGAAGAGAGCAACAAAATCCTTCAGTTCGTCGACCGAATACAAAGCATTCGGATTCCCGTCATACAGCCCAACGGTGCATTTGATATGCAGGCACTCACGAGCCACCGTTGGGCTGTATGACGGGCTAACCGTGTGTTTTGTTCTATCTACAAATCCTTCAGTTCATCCCGACGGTCCTGTCTTCTCGGCCTATAACATTCCCAACACTTGTTCTATTTGTATGTGAGACATATTCATATTTATGTTTGTATGACACATATTATCTACGTATGAGACATATTATTATCTATGTACCAGACTTATATCTTAGTTGCTACTACTCTGTTTCGATTAATGATGATGATGGGTGACTACTTTTCGCATTGATATTAAACAAACCATGCAAATTACATTGACAACATAAATTACACAGACAACAAAATATCGGTAGTAGCGAAAACACAACATAAATTGAAGATACATGGTACTCTGCAAATTAGAAAAAGAAAATTCATCTACCATCGACACAGCCTCCCGCATCACTCTTGCCTTTCGATGACACAACACCCTTGTCCTTCGACGACGCCGCACCCTTGCCCTTCAACGACGCCGCACCCTTGCCCTTCGACGCCGCCGCCGCTGCTGCAGCTTTCTTGCTCGCTTCAGTCGGCATGAAGATATCATCTTCATCCTCACTCTCCTCGACCCATAAAATCGGTTTACGAAAAGCACTCAACATATCTGCTTCACTCCTATATGTTAGTTTCTTCCTCTGCCACCTAGCATACAGCCTCACAAGTTCTTTTTCTATTTCCTTCGAATCCCTTTGTGGCCACCCATGCCTAACTAGCTTCGCTGATAGCTCACGGAGATAAGGTGGATGACTAACAATATCTTCGAATGGGATCTTCTTATTGTCTACCTTGAAATCGACCGTAAACTGTAAAAGTAGTGCCGACATTCCTACCAGGAAACTACCATCTGAAGGAAAGCTCGACATGTTCGAGTGAGTGGACTAGAATGCTTACCAACCTCAGTGAGAAGGGGTTCTTATAGCCCGAGATGAGAAGAATTGGCGGTAGAAACGGGCGGGAGATACAATGGCGGGAAAAAAGGGCGGGAAAGAATTTGGCGGGAGAGAAGATGGCGGGAAAAAGGGGTGGGAACGATTTTGGCGGGAGATACGATGGCGGGAAGCAATTTCACGAGAAAGATGGCGGGATAAACAATGCGTGGAGGTACATGGAAAACCAACATCCACCCAAACACTTGCAATAATATCTACACACATGCGATAACACAAACCAAGATTCGCATATAATACTTCCGAGAGACAAGATTCGCGACGTTATTTTATGTGGGTGGAGACCGCTATTCGGCGTAGCTATATACATATAGAAATGAATAAAAACATATTAAATTTAATTGAGAGTAATAAATAGATACATAAAAATGAAGATTAAGGTAAAAAAATGATGACTTTTTTTAGCGAAACTATATACATATATCTATTCGGTGTATCTATATACATAAAAATGAATATTTTTTAAACATATTAAACTTAATTTACAGAACTTTAAAAATGAAGAAAATAGGTCTTAAAGAATAAAAAATGGGTAACCTGTGCCGACGGTTTTACCGTCGGCGCAGGGTTGTTCGGCTGCACGAGGTAAAAGAAAAAAAAAAGGAACCTGTGCCGACGGTAAAACCGTCGGCATAGGTTTGTGTCGACGTCACCTTTTCGCCGACGGGGACCTGTGCCGACGGCTGGGTTTGTGCCGACGGTTACCGTCGGCACAGGTTAGCTGTGCCGACGGGCAGCTTCGTGGGGTGGCCTCGTAGGCACCTGTGCCGACGGCCCCGATAAAAAACCGTCGGCACAGGTTTTGGCCGTCGGCACAGGTTAGCTCTGTTGTAGTGACTGTTAGTGTGGGTGCTAGCCACGAGCCATGGTACCAGTATATTTTACCAGCCACGCGCTAGTGCGGTGGCGTGGGGACCCCTTGCTACTAGTAGCCATTTTCTTAAAAGTGTTAGGTTGAAGGCGCGTCTTGAAACTACGCGTTAATAACGTGGTAAAGCCTGTCCCACCAGAGTGGCCCACCACAGTGGTAAAGCCTGCTGGCTTTGCCGGACGGCCCAACGGCAGAAGCACAAGGTGAAGTCCAAGTCTGGCTTAGTGCGTGAAGTCCATGATGAAGGCAGGAAAGGCGTTCGCCTTACGGAGCAAGTTAGGAAGTTAGGGTTTCAGCCGTGTTAGTCTAGGACTCGGGATTTAGGTCGGTTGAGATTTTCTTTGTAGGGGAAGGAGCGGCGTTTTTACAAGCCGGCCTTCCAGAAGCCTCAGGGCTACGCTTTCGTGACCTATACACATATTCAATTAGCAATGAGATGAGCAAAAAAAAAAATGGAGAGTCTCGGTTGCTGGTCCGTGCTTTATGGAGATTTTTGCTTCGGCTGTTTGGAACACTAGCAAGGTGGCCCTCACAAATGTGAGGGCATTGTCTTAAGGGTATTGAACATGCATATTGATGAACTAAATTGGTGTTCATTAAAACCGGAAAGACAAAATTGAAATAAGAACATGGTATAATTTCATTCACTAATTCTATAAGCTAATTTAATTTTAACCGTAGGAATAGTATTTTAGTAGATATTTTTCTTATTTCCGCCATACCCCATTATTCATTGTACTATGTCACTAACATAGATTTCAATTGTCATGTAACAGTGAAAAAACGCACTTAGAGTGCACATAGTTTCATGTAACATAGTTTCAAATTTTTCATCAGTCACCTATTTTACTTTGCATCACCCCACAAATAATATTTTTAATTGCACTACAAACTTAAGCAAGCAGGTTTTGCAGCAACACCATATCGTTCAATACTTTAGGTCGACTTCTTTTATTCACACGATTTAACTCTTCCTTGCTAAACACTCTTCAACCCAATAATTGTAACACTCGCCCACCTGTATTTGTTGTTCATGAAACATGACTACAGTATTATGGACAACATTGTTTTTGTATCTTCATTGGTCATATTGTTTTTTACATGTTTATAAGTTGCAATGATATTTCCAATTAGATCTATTTAAAAATATGAAGAAGCTAATATCAAAGTGTGTACTTGATCACACCAGAGGACACCATATAACATTGAAGTAAGCTCGTGAAATATTTTGATTGTGATGAGTTAAAGTCCTATTACTATATTTTATTCACTTGAAGAAAATCTATCGGTTGGTACAATTATCATGATCTATTTGAGCGTGATTTTTTAAGTAGAATTGCAAAAATCTATTGACTTGTGATTTGTTCAAACACAATTATGATGATATGTTGGTTTTGACTTCTCGCGTCTATATCTTTCTCTACAATATTGTGCTTGTCTACCATATTTTGATTTTACAGTAGACTTTCTTTTGTCATATGAATAGTTAAAATTATGATGACTCATTATAAAGTAGTTGTCTATTTAACTTTATAATCCTTTTGCCACGAACTTGATCTCTTAATTTTTTGTTCCGCTAAAAAGGAAAAAATGAATAATTTTCAAGCTGCATTCCCTTGATCTTGACAACAGATACATGCTCTAAGAGGTGAGAGGGGCACTAATCAACCGCCTATCTGTATTTTAGATATGTCATGTTACTGTGTTCTCCATGACAATGTGTTGGGTTGAGATGGTGTCCTACATAATAAATCCTATTGCCTTGTCTATGAGATTTATGAGGTGGTGGTCAATGGAACCAATGGCTCTCGTGGTTTATCTTTTTATTTTTACATTAAAAAACTCGGCTTACTAAATTTTATACACTTTAGGAAGATCAATTGGTTTCTAAAATTATCATGATATACTTGAGCATGATTTTCTTTAGTAAGATTGTGAAAATCTATTGCCTTGTCATTGTTCAAACACAATTATGATGATATGTTGGTTTATAACTTCTCGCATGTCTATCTTTCAGTACAATATTATGCTTGTCTACCATATTTAGATTTTACATTAGACTTTATTTTTTTCATATAAAAAGTTAAAATTACGATGATGCGTTATAAAGTATAGCTATCTATCTAACTTTAGAATCCTTTTGTCTCGGACTTGATCTCTGAATTTTCTGTTTCACTGAGAGAACAAAAAATCAATCTTTATAACAATGGATACATACACGGAGAGATGGGAGAGTCACTAATCAATCAATCAATCGTCTACCTGTATTTTAAATATGTGTAAAAATTATTAATATTTTTGATTTTAAAGAGGATTAAGTCTTGTATTCATACAAAATAATTGCCAGGAAAAGTTATCATATAAATAAAGGAAGAAAAGATAAATCTATGACCAATATAGCGTGTATATAGTGTCTTTTTTGGCAAATCTTTGACCCACTATGAAATTAAAATTATTCCTTACTGAATATTTCTATCAGGGTGATCATATTTGTCCGGCTGAAACTTTTGATTTTTTGAACATCTATAAATTACTAATTTTTTCAATATCGGGTGCGCGAGTACCCATGTACACAAACATATTTGTGGTGCCACTGTGCTCATGTGTATATCTAAATCGTGCTCAATATTTGTAAAAACGATATTTATCATGTTATCAATTGTTTAAGTATTCTCAATTATGGAAACATATATGAGCAGACATTTGTCACTACACGTTCTACCTAGGGTAGGTAGTTTCTTATTTTTAAACGGGCGTAGCTTGGTCTTTTTACAGATCGGTCTTTAGGGGAAAAAAGAGTCAAGTCTTGACAGCTGAAATAAGCTCATGTAAGTGCTTTTTATTTTTAAGCAGTCCCATTACGTTTTTTTCCCGCAGCTATCACGTTTTATCTTTTTTAATTGCATATATGTTTTCACATACTCCCTCCCTTTCCAATTATAAAATGTTTTAATCTTTATCCATATTCATATGTACATAAATGTATTTAGACACGTTTCATTTGTATGTTAACTCATTTTAGTGTGTATCTAGACAACA
The DNA here is from genome assembly GCA_947311845.1 of Poa pratensis. NCBI lineage: Eukaryota > Viridiplantae > Streptophyta > Magnoliopsida > Poales > Poaceae > Poa > Poa pratensis. Next base: position 2,517,949 of record CAMZMU010000084.1, read on the forward strand.
TGTGTGACACCTAAAACATCTAAGGCCCCGCTTGGCTTGTCGTTTTTGGACAGGAAAGAGTCGGGCAGAAACACGAAGGTCGTCCAGTCCGTATAATTTACTGGATATGTGGGGTAGGAAAATACGGACCATGCCAAATTCCAACAATCCAATCGAGGCTTTAGATTTAGTAACAGAGGGAGTATTATTTATAAGCGAGTCTTCACGCGCCACATATACCGCTTGTCAAACATGTAACGCAGATAATAATATTTAGTTAAATCCTAGCCATAGTTGTTTGATTTAACTACTAAAATTAATATAGTTTCACGTACGTATGCTCTATAGGGTTTTCACGTGTTATACGAATTGGCTTGTTGGAGCCGTATATTTTATTCGTATGTGAGATGGACTCTGGCAAGTCTTCACGTGGTGAACCGATCTTTCAGATCGGTGGCTGTAGGGTTCATGGATGGTGTCGGCGAGGCGGCGGCGGCGACTCCATCAGATGAGTTTTTCCTCCTGCTCTGTCCCCGTTGCTGCGGCGTTGTCTCCGGCGCCATGGTGGAGCAGAGAGGATTCGTCCAGGAGTACGTGCAGACGGTGGTCTGCACTGGTGACAGCTGGAAGATGATGCACCTTGTGGTGGGTCTGTGGATGGAGGCTGATGGTTCTGGTTCCTTACTCCGACATCGTCGTGCGGGGGTGCCAGTGCTGAAGTTCGATGGCGTGTCCGGGGTCGTGCTGCCCCGGTCTGATTCTTTTAACGGCAATAGTTTGTCCTATGGCAAACTACTTTGGAGGTCCGAAAAGCTGATGATCAGCGATGGAGCCGCGTCGAGCTCGGGTGAGGAGGTGATCTGTCTATCTTTTCCTTGGTGGCTGCTACGGTGGTGCCGAAGAAGATGGATAGACGTTGGTTTGTCACATAGGTTTATCCTATCTTTTCAGATCTGTAAGATCGGTATATACGTACTTTGTATCTCGTCTTTTATTTATCAATGAGAATCGTATTACCATGCAAAAAAAAAAGTCTTCACGTGGTGAACTAATATTGAGTTGATCCTGCCGGTTTTTTATTTTCGTGGAAAAAAAACTACCGCTGGATCTAATTAAATCGCAACCTTGAGTTGATCCGGCCGGCCGAATATTCTAATTCGTCTATAGGATGGACTAGCGTTAACGTGTTATGCTCATCTGTTGTACAACATGCGTGTTATGTTAACGTGTTGTATGGATGCGTAGTATTAATGCGCTAATTAAATCCAGGCCTTAAGTTGCAGATCTAACAGTTAATATAATTAAGGTGATGTGGATTAACGTGGTGGCTCGAAAAACTAACTCATTTTGCTTTTAGTATATAATAGATAGATTTGGAGACTTAGGAACAACTGGATATTCAGAGAGCTGCCCCCCTCGCTGGGCAAATGGAGAGTCTTGTTTCAGCATGATGTTCTCCTCCATCGGTTTAGGGTTAAACCTGCTAAAGTGATCCCTCTTGTAGCCTGGGTTCGATACCTCTTCTATTAATCATGCCTCCTGTTTTTCAGTTTCAGCCACGCTAGATTTTGTAATGTTACTTTGATGTTTTATATCTCACATCTATGAATTAATCTACATCGTAGGGGTTCTCCCCTACGGTAATGTCTTCAAAAAAAAAAAAAATGAAGGAAGCGTGCAATTAAAGGAAAATATTTTGTGTTTTCTTCTGTCAATGGATTTCTCGTCTCGTTGCGAAGCACGGCCATCGTGACTATGCAAGATCAATTCACGTTTTATCATCGCTGTAGAAATTATAAAACCCTAATCTTGGTTGTTGTATTGATTGGACCCTCGTGGGGATATAAATCAGGTTCCTCCCCATCCTAGCGAGAGAGGCGATTTGTGTGACCCCCGTGCGTTCCACCTCGCAGCCGCCGGCCGGACCGGCGGCGTTGGGGAGTGGGCGGCGCGGCCGGAGTGGCCTTTTGCGATGGTGGTCTTCCTCTTCGGCGGTGGATGTCCGTGGATCTCCTCTGCAGATCAACCGTCTTTCTCATGCTCGGGGCTCTGCAGAGCTTCTGGGCGCACTAATCTCTCGCTGGAGTTCGCGGGGCGGCGGATCCGGATGCTTTTTAGGTTGTTGAAGAAGATGATGCAGAACGGAGCGACGGCGGCGGCGGGTAAGGGTGCAGGTCCTCTAGGATCGCTGCCCGGTGACTTCCCGGTCGCGGAGGGGCCGCTTCCAATCCAAGGTGTCAAGTGGAGCGGCAGCGACGGCGCGCCATCGGCTCGTCCTTCTCGTTGGTGCTGTCAAGTTGCAGGAGGACCTGGGTGTAATTTCTTTTCTCTGTTGGATCTTTCTGTAATTGTGCCGTTCTAATATCATCTCCTTTTACTCGCAAAAAAAAAAAACCATGACTTAGAATACAATATGTACTCTAAATCGCCGCCCTCATTACTACGAAAACTGCATATAGAGGCCGAGCTATACATTGTATCTCCTCCAGCCTTTGTAGTTCGCGATCTGTGCCACAATAGGTTTCTGGTGTCGTACATAGCGCAGGAATTCCAGCGGCTCGTGTATATGAGGCTGTATTTGGCCAAGCTCTTTCTGACCGTTAACAATTTCTGGCCCATTTGGTGCTCCTCGGTGTTTTAGGTGCATCTCTTCGCCGCGGACAGGTTGTGCTCTTGTGTCCTTGTTCCCGACATATACATATCGAACAAAACTTAATCCTCTTCACCAGCATCTCGTACAGTTGGACGCCCAAAATTTGCCCTGCCTGGTCTCCTCTTCTCATGATCATGTATTGTTCTGCTCCTATGTGACAAGCGGTCTCCCGAAATGACTGGTTTAGCTACAACCATTGTACTCTTAGGTGGGCCCTGATCTTTTTTAGAGTAACATGGCAGTCGTTTGCCTTCCGATTAGTGAGAAAGATTGTTATTTACAGAAGTTTGAGGCAGGGAACAATCCCAAAATATTTACAAGAACCGACTAACTACGCGTCTCTAGAATCCTGCGTGTGGGCATAGGCCCGCTGCGCCACCTCTTCCTGCACCAAGGCGGCGACCTCCATGGGCGAGATGATGAAGGTCCTCCGGTTCCTCTCTTTCCATACCCCCCACGTCGAGTAGATGATGGCCCCGCTCGCCGCCCTCCTCGCATCCGTTTGAATGCCCTCCAACACCTCATCCCACCAGGCGTTGATATCGCCTTGTCCATTGGTGGTGGTGGCGCTCCAAAGCCAAGAGGGCCGAATACTCTCTCCCGGACCTCCGTGGAGAAACTGCACCCAAGGAGAAGATGGCGAACCGTCTCGGGGCTAGTCCTGCAAAGCATTCAAATGGGGTCATGCGGCCACCCACGGATGGCGAGGTTCTCCGCCGTCAGGATCTTGCCATGCAAAGCAAGACAAGCAAAATACCGACACTTCGGCTCCGCCTTGGCCTTCCACAGCTTGCTAGAGTTGAAAGGCGCACATGATCCTGTGAATTGGCAGCGGTAAGCCGAAGCCGCCGTGTATGTCCCCAAGGCCGTCCAGCGCCAAGTGATGGCGTCGGGAATGGGGCGAAGCTCTACAGCCCGCATCATGGACCAAAGCAAAACGAACTGTGACATCTGTTCCATCGTGGAGATGTTGGCCAGGGAGCGTATCCAATTTTTGTTGAGCAACTCCTTCTGCACCGTCCTGCTCTTCCTTGTGGCAATGCGGAAGAGGTCCGGAAATTGAGACTTCAGCGCGCCTCCCGGCAGCCATCTGTCATGCCAAAAGATGCACTTGGCCCCATCACCGAGGGTGATTTCCGTGGAAGCCCGGAAGAGCTCCATGTCCGTGCTGTCACACGGCAGCGCCATCCCATGCCATGGCCGGCTCGGCTCAGTCCAAGCATACCACGGCCACCTCAATCTCAAAGCCCTCCCAAACTTTTCGACGTCAAAAATACCCAGCCCTCCAATCTCCTTAGGCCTGCAAATGGTACTCCAATTCACAAGCGCTTGTGGGCGGGAGCCTGGCGTGGCCCCAGGCTTCATCCACAAGAAGCTCCGCTTGATCTTCTCAATCTTCCGCAAGATCCACTTCGGCAATTTGAAAACCGCCAGGTGGTAGATGACCATCGAAGAGAGGACTGATCTGCACAGCAGCACCCGGCCAGCTCTGGTGATGTGGCGCCCCCACCATCCAGCCAATCTAGCCCCAAGCTTGTCGAGCAGCAGCTGGAAATGGACCGCCTTGAGGCGCGAGTGGTGCAGCAGCAGCCCAAGGTACGTGCAGGGGAAGGTACCCCTGGTCGCCGGAAAGTGCTCCAAGGCCGCCACAATCTGCTCCTCGGAACACCGCACAGGGAGGAGCACAGACTTTGCGAGGTTCGTGCGGGGGCCACTAGCATCTGCGAAAGCCTCCAAAATCTTGCACACACCTTCATATCATTGACATCCGGGCTAACAAAAATCCCCGCATCATCCGCATAAAGCGACACGGTGAATCGGACTGGCCTTTGCCGAATCGGTCTCAGAATACCCTCCTCCGTTGCACGGCGGAACAAGTGGTGCAGCGGGTCAATTGCCAGAATGAACAACATCGGCGAGATTGGGTCTCCTTGCCTTAGCCCACGGGCATGCGTGATGTCTGTTCCCGGCTTCCCATTGAGGAGCATCGCCGAGGAAGCCGTAGAGAGAAGGAGGCAAATCCACCGTCTCCACCTTGGGCCGAAACCAATCACCTCCAACAGCTCAATCAAATACGGCCAGCTCACGGAATCAAACGCCTTTGAGATGTCTAGCTTCAAGAAGAAGCCCGGAGTCTGCTCCCTGTACATCTCCTTGATCAGCCCCTGGACATGGAGGAAATTATCATGGATGCAGCGCCGCTTGATGAAGGCTGACTGACTAGGTGAGACAAGCTCTGGCAGTAGAGGAGCCAGCCGTGCAGCCATCATCTTAGAGAAGATCTTGGACACGCTATGAATGAGGCTTATTAGTTTTTAGTCCCCAATGGATGCCGCCGCCTCCTTCTTAGGTAACAAGACGATGTTAGCACTGTTGAGCAATCTAAAGTTGGCACCACCATCTTCCGTGGCCGCCCCAATGGCGGCATGCAAGTCCTCAGCTATCACGTCCCAGCAGATGCGGAAGAACGACCCGGTATAGCCGTCGGGTCCAGGGGCCTTCTCCGCCGGCAAAGCAAATACCGCCTCTCGCAGCTCCTCAATAGAGAAGGGGTCATCAAGCTGCGCCAAGTTGCACTGCACGTATCCGAGACCAGCCCAGTTGATGGAGGAGGTTCTTGCCTGCGCGGTACCGAGGAAGGCCGAGAAATGGTTGTGCAGGGCCTCCTGCTTTTCCTCATGAGAGATCGCCATCCCCGTGGGTGTGACTAGGGCTTTGATGAAGTTCTTTCTTCTCCTCCCATTGGCGCGGAGGTGGAAGAGCCTCGTGTTTGCATCCCCCAGCTTGATTGTGGATAGTCTAGCCCGTTGCCGCATGCGTATCTTGTTGATCACCGCGAACCCCAAGATTTTGGCCCTCAAGCTTAGCCGCAAGCCCTCTCAGCAGCAGTTAAGGGTCTTGACTCTTGTGCAAGGTCCAAACTCCCAATGACTTCTCTCGCTATTGCCAATTGCAGCCTCAGGTTGCCGAATTTTGTTCTCTGCCATTTCTTTAGCTCTCTTGCTGTTCGCTCTAGCTTAACATGCAGCCGCCGAATTGGATCGTTTGTAGCGACCTCCTTGTTCCAGGCCATCTTCACCGTCTCCGAGAACCCTTCCAAGCGTGGCCAAAAGGCCTCAAACCAGAAGGGCCGATGCCGAGGGAAGTCAGCTGCGCCCACCATCAGAAGAGGCGCATGATCCGACAAGGAGGACGGAAGCGACTGCAGCATCGCGGAGGGGAAAGAGACGTCCCAATCGTCGAGCAGAAGAAGCGGTCTATGCGGGTCATTGTTGGGGTCGCCTGTTCGTTGGACTAAGACTATCCATAGTGGGAGTAACTTCACTAGTAACATAGATGCCACCTAAGCAAAAAATCCTACGTGGCATGTAATTAATGAGGAGAGATGCAAATAGAGTAACTTAGCTAGTTACTTGTAACACTAGTAACATCACACTTTTCAAGAAAAAATGAGTCTATAGAGTAATAAATGAGACCATATATGACACCACCTCTATGGTACTTTGCACTATGAGGGTAGTAACATAGTCTAGTAATATGTGTATGTTACTAGTTGAAGTTACTCCTCACTATGTCTAGTCTAAGTGAATTTCCTTCCCTTCAAGCGGAGCTCGCGGAGGCGCATTCCGATGCATTATTAACTCCTCGGGTAGGATGTCCTTGGCATCTTTTGTCCAGCGCTTCATTATGTGCTGCGATGGTATCTCAGCCACATCATTCTTCACCATGACCTAGTAGGTCAATGAAATTAAATAGTTAGCATTATGGAGCACACATACGAGCCAGTTTTGCACTGTACATCTCCTGATCTCACCTTCAGAACATGGCTGCACAGCAGTCCCGGGTGCTCATAGTTCCGACACTCGCAAAAGTACTCATCACCGGCGTCACTGACGTCCACCCTGTACTATACCTTGCACCACTTCTCTCGTTCTAAACTTCAGATGTGATTAGCAAGGTATTGTCTTTCTGCATCCACCTCTTCCAGGATATACGACCCAGTGATAAAGGTTCTCACAAATTTCTCAAACATAAACCTGGTTTAGACTTTGCAAGCGTGGTGCTCCGGAGGATTATTTACCTTCAGAACAACAACACCCTGTAACCACAGTCATAGTTGTTTGGGTTAATCTCTACAACAGTTTCACCGCAATACTAACCTTTAAATTTAGGGAAAAACACCGGTAGGAACGAGTTGTTGCCTATCGGGCTAGGCCCAGCCCACTCGCGCCTATCGGGCCGCTAGCGGCCACTGCAATGCCTCACGGGCTGCTCACGGACTCTGCCCAACGTTGCACTGGCGTGGCTTGGATTCCCTGCCTCGGGTAGATGACGTGCCTGTTGACCTTGGCCTTGCCATCTCAGCCTGCTCCTCCACTTTCCCCTCGAATCCTGCTGCTGCGGCTGATGGAAACAAGAGACGACGTCCGGCTCGCCGCTCTCGCCCTCTCTGCCTCTCTCTCCTGTCGCCTGACATCCTCCCCACCCCACATGGCCCGCTCCCATGGCCTGTGCACGCTAGCAGTGCTCCCGTGCCCCCCCCTTTCCTCTGCCGGTACGGCCTCCTCCCCTAGCCCTCATCCCGTACCCGCTCCTTTCCTTCTTCGTTCTCCTCTGCATCCACGGTCAAATTTCCCCTTCCGGGCTCCTGGGCACCTGCGCCTCCTGCGATGGCGGATTGGAGCCATCCTACTCTCAGGTTGCGGCCTCCCCTTCAAGATCCACCCCCACCCGTTCCTCCCGTACTCCACCTTCACTTAGCCCTCTCCGCGCCCGCTGCCACCGGTGTCTTGCAACTGACCACTTCGTCGCTGCTTGCCGAGATCCTATCTGCTGCGGCGGTGCCGCCGCTCAGGGCACATCGAACGCAAGTGTAAGCTTCCTCCCTTCGGCTGTCACTCTGCTCCTCCTCCGCTGTCCCGTACTCACTCTTGGTTTGCCTCCAGCGATCCCATGGCTTCCTCTGACTCCGACGCTGCGGGCGCTGCTGCGGCGCGCTCTTCTGCGCCCTGTGCTTCAGCTCCGACCACACGCACGCCACCTGCCGTCTTGCCTTCCCCAACTTGCAAGACGAGGTGGAGATGGCGGTGCCGGCCGCGGCGGAGGACCCCGAGGTCGAGGCTGAGGACGATGAAGAAGAGGATCCGGAAGAGCCTCCCTTCGACAGCGAGGCCAATGACTCCTCTGATGGCGATGCTGCAGCTGGGGCTGACAACGATGGTTTCAACCCCATCGTCGATGCGGATGACTACCTCCCGGCCCCGGACGCCCCTCTCCCTGATGCTGAGGACTTGGAGGATCCTCTCCGTCCTGACTACGTCGATGCGTTCATGCCGGCTGTCCAGATGCCCCACTTCGATAATCTGGCCTACGCCTTCGTCTCCCCGCCTTTGGCCTCTCCCGCCCCCTTCATTCACCAAGTTGTTGCTCTCGGTTGCGGCCCACGTCGCTGATGCATGTAAAATGCATACATGAACTTTGCATTATTTTATTCATATTCCCATCATATTTGCATCATATAAGGGTTACATTATTGATTTATAATGATTTTGGGAATAATTCACAAGTTCCCCTATTTTTATGGAATTAACCCTGCGCAGGCAGAAAACCCTATTTCTTTCCTTTTATGTTTCAGGGACCCAAATGACGTCCAAAAATTATGGAAAAATACAGGCGTCAATATTTTGGAAGGAGGAAGACCTAGGAGCGAAGGAAGCAAGCAAACGGAGTCCAGAAGGCAAACGGAGTACTGTGGCCGCGTGGGACCCACCATCTCAGCCCTCGAGGCTCCGTTGCCGTCGATCTTTTCTCCAGAAGCTTCGTCTTGACCTAAAACCGACTATAAAAATAGTCCCCGAGGCTCTTCGGAGAGGAGCGCCGCACAAACACAGAAACCACGAAACAGAGATCAGGAGCTGCAGATTGGAGGGGGAAAACTCCGGCGGGGCGCTGCCGGAGAGGTCTCCACCTCCTCCAATGACATCTCCATCAACTCCATGATGAAGAGGGAGTAGTCCACCCCTGGACTATGGGTTCGTGGAAGTAACTTATGTATCTCTCTCTCTTGTGCTTCACTACTTAGCACCGTATGAGCTGCCGAACATGATTACGGTTATCTATGTAATACCTTTGTGGTGGATCTTTATGAGTTAATATATGTGGAGATTGCAATTGTTTTACTTCAGTTATGAAAGTAGATGCATATTATGTACCCGTTCTTGTTTACTTGTTATGATCAAGCATGTTTATGAGAGCGTGTGAGGGGGAACGTGTGCATTAGATGGAGTAACGGGGGTGGCTAGTGCGGTGAATGTGAGAGTTGTTCCGCGATCCATTTGGGTGTTTTACCTTACTTTGTTGCCTCACTAGGGATAAAAAGAAATACCTTGCTACCGGAGATTTGGATGTGACCATTGCCACTTCTCCATGACTAGATCTAGCATGTTCTTATTTCAACTTCATGTCATGAAACTTATTGCTATGCTCTGATTTATCTTAATACTAAGGTGTTATGATTTAGTTCGCATCTTAGTGGAGTATAAGAGAGATTAATAACCAAAAGATCTCTATGTTAGGACGTGATGCCCATATGATTAATAACTTATCATGAAACTTTGTTGCAATCTCATATGTTAACTTTTGTGTTCCATTGTCCACCACATCATTAAAGAGAGAGTGCATTTGTGAAACCATGAACCCCGGTCCATTTTTAATCATAAGAAACAACTTTCCAACAACTTTCATTCACTTTTCATTTTCAGCCATAATTAAATCCGAAAATACAAAAATACTTTTGCATCTTTCATTCATCATATAAAACCCAAAAATATCATTTATCATTGTTTTCATCATCCTTGCATATTTATTTATCATCGTTGCATTTTTATTTATTGTTTTGTATTCATAACTTACTCACACCTTGTGCTTGACAACCACTTGGTGAGGTTGAGGGCACAAAACAATTTATCTTTGTTTGCAGGTTTCCAAGGGAAGGATAAGGAGGTAAAGCTTCCACTACTGATTCCCCAAGAGTTCGATATAAACCCTCGAGTCACCTTCGTGGGGAAAATTGTCTTGTCGTACTACACACTCTGCTATTGGGGTCTCAACCTACGCCTTGAGGGGCTATCAAGACGCTTTCTGACGCCGTTGACGAGAAGCAAAGAAGCAACACCACATCAAGATTTCCTCGTCAACTTAGCGCTAAGCAAGACATATTTTCTGGCGCCGTTGCCGGGGAATCATTGCTGAAAGTTTTATCCAAGGGTATCTCACAACAAGTCAACTTCATCACCAAGTTGTGCAAACCCTAAGCTTGGGGAGGTTGCACCTACGTGAGCACCATCTTATCCATCTTTACTTGCAAACCATTTTATTTTGTTTTGTTATTGTCTTGCATTTTGTGTTGCATATTTTATTTTCAGTTTTGCATAAAAAATTAAAAATACATAAAAACTTGGAAATACGGAAAAGAGAACCTTTTGGCCGTTCAGTGTTAAGAATTTTCCTCAAGATATGAATATCCCTTTTGATAAATGTGTGGTAGATCCTAATATCATGAAAGCAATTTATGAATGCCGTTTTTATGGGAAACCAAAAGAAGATCCTATACTTCATCTTAAGAAGTTTAAAGAAAGGTGCAAAATGTTAAATATGAATCATGCTAATGTTGAACTTAAGCTTTTTCCTTACTCCCTAGGTGGAAAAGCCTTAGATTGGATATTGAGATGGCCACCTGCAATTTTAGCACTTGGTTTAATTTAAAAGCTGCTTTCATTGAAAGATTTTGTTCCACTGAAAAAATTTACAATCTTAGACAGGCAGTTATTACCTTTAAACATGAAGAGGATGAGCCTTTGGTAAAAACATGGGAAAGGTTTAGAGGAATAGCTTTTGGGATGGAACATGGTCTTAAAGATTGGATGCTCATGCATATATTTTTTAGAGGATTGTCTGACACCTCTAAAACCTTTTTGGATAATGAATGTGCTGGTTCTTTTATGAATACTGCTGCTAGTAATACTCTCTACCTTCTTGATGGCCTACTTTTGGAAGTAAGAATTAAAGAAAGTCTAGAAAAGGCCCAAGTACCTGAAGATGTTTTTGATGATCGTTATGAAATATTTAACCTATATAATAGAGATAAGAAAGTTGAAGAAGTTAAAATGCTAAGTGAAGTCAAGGAACCATTGCTTGACTTAGAGAATTGTAGCTTGCATGAATTAATATCTATCTTACAAAAATTTGCAAGTGATCCTTCATTGACTATAATCAAGCTGGTTTTGGTTCTTATATTGCTAAACAAGTTTTAAAAGAAAAGATTGCTAGGTACCAACAAGAAGCTATGATACCACCTAAGCTTGGGGATGTATGGATTCCCAAAGTACTTGTACCATTGGAAAAGAGACACACCATGCTATATTAGATCTAGGATCTAGTGTCTCAGTTTTATCTAAAGAACTATATGAAGTACTTGAATTAAAGAATCTTGAAAAATGCTCTATTGAACTTGCACTTGCTGATGATTCCATTAAACATGCTATAGGAAGAGTAAGTGATGTTATGGTAGAGTTACATATGACTTTTGTGCCTGTTGATTTTCTAATCATGGATATGGGGAATAAAACCTCTAGTCCAATTATTCTTGGAAGACCTTTTCTTCGTACCACAGGTGCTATCATTGATTCAAAAGAAGGGAATGTGAAGTTTCAGTTTCCACACAAGAAATGCATGGAACACTTCCCAAGGAAGAGGGACATACAAAAGTTCAAGCTCCCTCATGAGCTTCGTCCACAATAACTATCAAGTAAGAAGCCTAGCTATATGGCTATAAAGAAAGCGCTTTACGGGAGGCAACCCGGTTGTTTTTATTTTTGATTTTCTTTGTGTCCTCTTGCTGTCACAAGAGACTTTGTTTATAGTTTTGTTTCTGGAATTTTTAATAAAGTGCCAAGTTTTACCCATTTTGGTTTGAAAAAGTTGCTTATAGCATTCGGAGATATTATTCCAGCACGAATCAGTGCACGGTTTGATTTTTAATTCCTATTCTGTAACTCCGAATGAGCTGATATTTAAACTGTAGAAGCAACTTTTCATCCTCTGTATGCATGAATTTTTCAGAATTTTTTGACAAAGTTAAGTGGGGTAGAAAAATACGTTTTGCTACTGCTGTTTTTCTGGACAGATTCTGTCCCATTTTGTTTAATGCATGCTTAGAACTTTTAGCTTGAATCTTTCAGATCCAAATGAGTTTATGAGTAGGCATACAACATAATACACTTACTGGACATTCATATAAATTTTTGTCTAAGGATTATATGCAGCAAGAAACCTATTTGTTTATCACTACTAATGTCACCCCACAGAAAAGAAATGGGAGAAACGGTGTTTTGAAGTTTTTTCACAGGGATTAGAGGAGATGCACCAAGAGTTATCTAAGGATGGTGAAAACCATAAGCTTGGGGATGTGAAGACAACCCACTGGACCAACACACTCTCGGTTTGCACACGTCTAACTTCTGTTTTTCGATCAATGCACTTTATCGTATAAACTTGGAGCGTCTTTTTTTTTTTTGTTTTGATTTTTATTTTGAGAGACCACCACATTATCATTTATATATGAGAGAGCTACTGGAAATATGGGTTGAAATATGTTGGATGCCATTATAAGATTGGGAAAAGGGATGTTTGAGTTGATTTTAAAAGATACATATAGTTGCATGATTCATGAGCTTGTTAATGAGTAATAATTTGTTAGTGTTTTATCAAGAGCTATCTTTTATTCATGTTTTGATGTGAATGTTACTTTACTTTGTTTAACATGAATTAGTTAGTTCTATGGACACTCATGCATGCTTTTAGACGGTCAACTTTCTCCCTCTTGCTAGCCCAAAAATTCCAACAAGTAAAAACTTGTTTCCAACACCTTCAACCAAAGTTTTTCCAGTGAGTCCACCATATCTACCTATTAGCTTTATGCTATTCCGAGTATGTTTACCATGTTATTTTGTATCATTTATACCTCTGAATTAAAATGCTTATGTTGTTGATTGTTATGGGAAAAAGTTGGTTATATAGCTCTCACGAACTTGATGCACACTTTACTTTTATTGCACTTAATGAACATGACCCATTGTGATTAAAATTATGATGTTATGAGCTTGACAAATGTCTTTGGTTGAGAGTTAGCAGAAATGTGTGTCACATGGAACGCTTTCAACATTGCACTTCATTATATCTAGTTGATGTCATGCACTTTTGTTTATGGATGCTTATCATGGTGAAATAAATGTGGAAATGGAGTAGGTTTAAATGAGTTTGTATAATGGTTAGAGAGACGCCTGGGCCGCTAATCTAAGCCATGCATCATTCATGGTGGAAATTTACAGCGTACCATAGTGAACATTCAGTGAAGCACATCACAATAAAAAGCTACACAAGTGGTAAATAGAGTGCTGAGATTGTTCATTGTCTGTTTGTCTTGTTGTTTGGATATGGGCTTGTTCCATATCCTGGGACAAGAGGTACCCCAGTTGACGCTCTTGATGATACTATTTTACTTACAATGATATTTAAATTGAACTTGCTTTGTTTCCCAAGTTGAGTAGCACATGGTGTAGGTACTCGTATTCAAGGGGCATGAGATTTTCAACCATACTTTGTCAAGTACATTACTCATATTTGCTATGATAGGGGCAATGAGAGCTTGACACCAAGGAGTACCATATTACAATCATTAACTTAAGTAGAAACATTTGGAAGTTAGATGAACTTATTGCATGCTTTACCTCTACTCAAATATCTTTCCAAAGTGTCCACCTTATATATTCAGATTTCCATCTACACTCTATGACCATTATAGGATGTTCTTACTTATCATTATGCATACTTGAAGTCCATAGTACTTTTTCATTTATGTTACACTTTGTGAATTATCATTGAACATCCTTACATTGAATATTTGATATCGCTTCATAAACTATCTTGCATATTGTTACATCTTATTAAGAATGAACCATTTGACTCTATGTAGCAATAGTAATCATCTTTGATATCCATTGATAGTATTGAAATGCAAAGTCCATGTTAGTTTTATCACCTTCATACTCGAGGACGAGCATGGGTTAAGCTTGGGGATGCTGATGCATGTAAAATGCATACATGAACTTTGCATTATTTTATTCATATTCCCATCATATTTGCATCATATAAGGGTTATATTATTGATTTATAATGATTTTGGGAATAATTCACAAGTTCCCCTATTTTTATGGAATTAACCCTGCGCAGGCAGAAAACCCTATTTCTTTCCTTTTATGTTTCAGGGACCCAAACGACGTCCAAAAATTATGGAAAAATACAGGCGTCAATATTTTGGAAGGAAGAAGACCTAGCGAAGGAAGCAAGCAAACGGAGGTCCGAGGCAAAAGGGGTGGCCCACGCGGCCAGTACTGTGCCGCGTGGGACCCACCATCTGGCCCTCGAGGCTCCGTTGCCGTCGATCTTTCTCCAGAAGCTTCGTCTTGACCTAAAACCGACTATAAAAATAGTCCCCGAGGCTCTTCGGAGAGGAGCGCCGCACAAACACAGAAACCACGAAACAGAGATCAGGAGCTGCAGATTGGAGGGGGAAAACTCCGGCGGGGCGCTGCCGGAGAGGTCTCCACCTCCTCCAACGACATCTCCATCAACTCCATGATGAAGAGGGAGTAGTCCACCCCTGGACTATGGGTTTGTGGAAGTAACTTATGTATCTCTCTCTCTTGTGCTTCACTAATTAGCACCGTATGAGCTGCCGAACATGATTACGGTCATCTATGTAATACCTTTGTGGTGGATCTTTATGAGTTAATATATGTGTGAGATTGCAATTGTTTTACTTCAGTTATGAAAGTAGATGCATATTATGTACCCCGTTCTTGTTTACTTGTTATGATCAAGCATGTTTATGAGAGCGTGTGAGGGGGAACGTGTGCATTAGATGGAGTAACGGGGGGTGGCTAGTGCGGTGAACGTGAGAGAAAGTTCCGCGATCCACTTGGGTGTTTTACCTTACTTTGTTGCCTCACTAGGGATAAAAAGAAATACCTTGCTACCGGAGATGTGGGTGTGACCATTGCCACTTCTCCATGACTAGATCTAGCATGTTCTTATTTCAACTTCATGTCATGAAACTTATTGCTATGCTCTGATTTATCTTAATACTAAGGTGTTATGATTTAGTTCGCATCTTAGTGGAGTATAAGAGAGATTAATAACCAAAAGATCTCTATGTTAGGACGTGATGCCCATATGATTAATAACTTGTCATGAAACTTTGTTGCAATCTCATATGTTAACTTTTGTGTTCCATTGTCCACCACATCATTAAAGAGAGAGTGCATTTGTGAAACCATGAACCCCGGTCCATTTTTAATCATAAGAAACAACTTTCCAACAACTTTCATCCACTTTTCATTTTCAGCCATAATTAAATCCGAAAATACAAAAATACTTTTGCATCTTTCATTCATCATATAAAACCCAAAAATATCATTTATCATTGTTTCCATCATCCTTGCATATTTATTTATCATCATTGCATTTTTATTTATTGTTTTGTATTCATAACTTACTCACACCTTGTGCTTGACAACCACTTGGTGAGGTTGAGGGCACAAAACAATTTATCTTTGTTTGCAGGTTTCCAAGGGAAGGATAAGGAGGTAAAGCTTCCACTACTGATTCCCCGAGAGTTCGATATAAACCCTCGAGTCACCTTCGTGGGGAAAATTGTCTTGCCGTACTACACACTCTGCTATTGGGGTCTCAACCTACGCCTTGAGGGGCTATCAAGACGCTTTCTGACGCCGTTTACGAGATGCAAAGAAGCAACACCACATCAAGATTTCCTCGTCAACTTAGCGCTCAGCAGTCGCGCCACTCTTCTCTCCTCCTCCATGGGTGCCAAGTTGGCCGTGTTCGCCTCGCCCTACGACCGAGAGAACGCGGTTAACAATGGACCGTTCATCGGACGTGAGGCGTCCGTCCACTTCATCCGTCATGACGAAACCGACAACCGCTTCCTCTTCGAGCACGAGGTGCTCGCTGCCCTCGCCATCGAGGACTACCCGCTGGAGCACTAGCGGCGGGCTCACATCATCCACTCCACTGGCCCCTACGCCAACCCTCACGCCATCGACCCTATCTGCCTCATGGGGATCGATTACTCGGCCGTCCTGGTCACGGTGAAGGTGGAGTCCATCTCTGACATCCTCGCACACCTCGCTGTCAAGAACTACTGCAGTACGGGCACCATCAGCCGGGTTTCCATCATCGGCTATGACAACCTTGGCACCACCGGTTCGGACCCTCCTTCCGACCCTGACTCTTCCATCCCGAGGCTGACTCTGACGACGAGGATTGGGAGGAGGTGAACTTGGAGGGCGGCGCCGGCTCTGGGGACGTCCTTCATGCTCTCGGCATTCCTCCGCCTGCGGTGGCCTGCGGCACCAGCTCCAATGCCGCGCCGGCGGCCCCCTGGTGGACCGGGCTGTGGCATGTGCTCCTCCTCTGCCTCTGGTGTCAGGGCCACCTCTGAGCACCAAGCCTAAATGCATCGTCTTCAAGCTCCACCTTGGCTTCTTCGACATCTTTGTCTTCGGCTCCAAGGGCGAGCGGGCCTTCTACCGCGTCCCCATGCGCCGCGCTGCGCCTGACTCGGGCAGCAAGGGCATGCTCGTCGTCAACCTCGCCACCGCCTCCGTGGGTATCATTGACTCCATCGCCACCGTGGGCCCTCTTCACCGCCCGGTTCTCACGGCGGACGTCCTCGTCTACGGCACGCCTCCCTCGCCGAGCCATGAGGTGCCCATCTCCGACGCGATGCAGCTCGTCCTTGCTGCCCCCCCTGCTGCAGCAATTGAGCCGGCGGCCGCGGCTGCCGAGCCGGTCCAAGAGGCTGTGGACGCTCCTGTCCTGGACGACGGCGCGCAGGCTGATGTTCCGGTCCTCAATGCTGCCGAGGCCCCCAAGGACGCTGCACCGATTCCTGCTGCCCTTCAGGTCGCGCTCCCCGCGGAACAGGACCCCGCCCCTATTCCTTCTCAGCTCCACCTGTCTGGACCAAGGCGCAGCCCTCGCATCGCCTCTTCCGAGCCCTCTACGTACCTGTCCATTGTCGCTCGCGCGGCCATGAGGAAAAAGAACAAGAATGAGGGCTACACCCCATCGCGTCCTTCTCGCCGTGGTGAGCTCTATGAAGAGGATGCCGCTCCTCTGCCGGCGCCTGACATCTACGAGCTGGCGGCCGCCTGCGACATTGCTGCTTTGGAGGTGGATGCGGCCACCTCCGGAACTGCTGCGGAGTCCTCTGGTTCCCCATGATGCGGCCCACCCCCTTCTGTTGGGCCTTCCTGGCCAATCTCGCTGTCTACCGCCCACTCCGTCTGACCTGGGAGCGCTGCGATATCACTCCTGGGCTTCCTGAAGTGGTTCCTTTGCTTGGATTCCACCTCTGGATCATTGCGGCCCCTCCTCGCTCCTGTGGTTTTTCTTTTCATTTAGACTATATTTTTTCAATTCGGTCCTGCGATGCCAACTCTGTGATGGTTGTAACTCTGAACCTTAATTCCTTCGTTTGTCTGCCTATGTGGGCTTTCTACTTGTTGATCTAGTTTCCCTATGTTAGTTAAAATTCTTCTTGATTCTTGGAATGTCCGTGGGCTTGGGCGCCTCCCCTCTATTCTTCGCCTCTTCCTTTCTTCCGCCTTCTCTACGCTCCTTTGTTTACAAGCCGTCGATTGGAGCTTCGGGCGGAATTATTACCGCTTGGGATGACCGGCTCTTACAGCTCACGCACCATGAAATCGGCGAGTTCTCCATCACAACCACCTTCGCCCTTCGCTCGGACAATTTGTCCTTCTCCCTCATTAACGTCTATGGGCCTTGCGTTCATGATCTCAAAGCTGAATTTCTCACCTCCTTAATCACGGCGGTCTCCTCCCTTAACGGTCCCATTGCTATTATTGGGGACTTCAACCTCATTAGGGCTCCAAGGGATAAATCTAATGACAATTTTAATCTGGCTGAAGCCACCTTGTTCAATGACTTCATTAACAGCTCTTCTCTTATTGAGATCCCTCTACTGGACAGGCAATTCACCTGGACGAACAACCAAACCCCTCCCATTATGGCTCGCCTTGATAGATTGCTGGTCAACTCGGAGTGGAGCTTCGCTCTTCCAGACTCGACCCTCACCTCTTCTGTCTGCCCCACCTCGGACCATGTTCCCATCCATCTCGAAGCCTCCTCCAAAGATCCACGCAGCACCTTTTTCGTATGGAAAATTCGTGGCTCTCTAATAACTCCTTTTCTACGATTGTCCAAGCCAATTGGGATAGTGTCCTCTCCTCTCGAGGCTCGCAAATACCCATTACTCTGCTCAACCTTCGCCTCAAACGCATTCGCTCTGCTGCGCGGGCATGGTCTCGGGAACGCCGGCTCCCTTCCACCCTTCATACCAACTGCCGGGTTGTCATCTCCCTGTTCGACCGCCTTGAGGAAGTTCGCCTCCTCTCCAACATGGAAAACAGCCTCCGCCATCTGGCTCGCAACCGCCTCAGCATCCTAAACTCTGCAAAAGCCACCTACTGGCGTCAAAGGGCCAAGATCAAGCACTGTACCCTTGGCGATGAAAATACCAAGTACTTCCACCTCTGTGCGTCGGGTCGCTTGCGGAAAAACCAAATTAAAGTGCTGGAAAACGATGACGGAGATGCTGTCTTTTCACACCAGGCCAAGGCGCAACTTCTCCATCGTTTTTTCAAGCAACTTCTGGGGGTTCCCGGCTGGTCTCTGATTCGCTTCCTCTGACCACCCTTGTGGCATCCACGGCATTGACCTCTTCTCAGGCCGCTTCTCTCACCCAGCCTTTCACTCTTGACGAGATCAAACAAGTTGTTCTTTCCTTGAAAGACAACTCTAGCCCGGGACCCGATGGCTTTGGTCCTGCTTTCTACAAAAAATTCTGGGACTTGGTGAAGCACTCTCTGCTGGACTCACTCCACGAATTCCACTCTCTTAACTGTGATCTTCGGCCCATCAACAAGTCCTACATTATTCTCCTACCAAAGAAAGCTGGGGCAAACCGTCCGGACAACTTCCGCCCAATCTCCCTTCAAAACTTCAGTTTAAAAATCATCTCCAAGTGCCTCACTGTCCGCCTCCGTCCACTTCTGCCTTACCTTGTGCACCCGGACCAAACAGGTTTCATCTCGGGCCGCTCCATTGCGGAAAACTTTGTCTATGCTTCTGATATCGTCCAAGCTTGCCACAAACGCTCAGCTCCTGCTGCGGTCTTTAAGTTGGATTTTCGCAAAGCTTTTGACTCAATTAGCTGGGATGCTCTTGACCGCATTCTCCAAGCCAAAGGCATCCCCGTTCTATGGAGAGACTGGATCCGTCTGCTCAACACATCCAGTCAAACGACTGTTCTCCTAAACAACATCCCCGGCACTTGGATCCAGTGTCGTAAATGGCTCAGGCAAGGTGACCCGCTTTCCCCCTTCCTTTTCGACATTGTTGCTGATGTCTTGCAGCAGAGCATTCTTCAGGCCTCGCGCAATGGGCTCCTCTTGCACCATCTTGTGGATGACCTTCCTTGCCCGGTTCTCCAATACGCTGATGATACTCTCATCATCATCCGGGCTGACGCCCAACATGTTACTAACCTAAAAAGAATCCTGGACTCCTTCTCTCAAGCCACCGGCCTTGACATCAACTTCCACAAGAGCACCTTCGTTCCCATTAAAACGACTCCCACCCTGGCCCAGGATATGGCTGCTGCCTTTGGCTGCTCGATCTCCTCTTTTCCGCAAACCTACCTTGGCCTACCACTCTCTCCATACAAGTTCAAACTATCGGACTTTGGCCCTGTCATTGCTAAATGTGACCTCCAGCTCTCGGGCTGGAGAGGCCGATCCCTGCCTATTGGCGGTCGGCTGCTTCTAGTCAACTCGATCCTGACTGCTAAGCTGTCTCATGCCATGAGTGCCGGCCTTCTTCCTGTCGGAGTCATCGAGGCTATGGACAAACGTCGTCGTGCCTTCCTTTGGACTGGCGAGGAAACCTGCACGGGTGGCCACTGCAAGGTTGCCTGGGAGGAGGTATGCCAACCCAAGAAGCTTGGAGGGCTTGGCGTTATTTCCCTTGCCAAGCAAAACTCTGCCCTCCTCTCAAAATTTCTCACAAAAATCCTCTCCGACTCGGATGTCCCTTGGGTGACATGGTTCCGCCGGTTCTATGGTTGGTCGCCCAGACATGACCTAGGGGATGCTCACCATCTTGACACCCCCATTTGGAAAAACATCGCCTCATGCCTCCCTGCATTCCGGCTTCACTCTTCGGTCACTGTGGGAAATGGGAGATGCACCTCCTTTTGGAAAGATAATTGGATTGGCTCCACTACCCTTGCTGACCGATTCCCCGCCCTGTTTTCTCACTCCACCTGCCAAAACACTAGCGTCTTTCTTGCCCTTAACTCCCCCATCACTACCGCTCTTGTCCCTCGACTGACTGCTGCTGCCTCTTCTGAACTGGCTGCACTTCAATCCGCCCTTACCAGCATTCATCTCGAACCCGATATGCAGGATACCCGACGTTGCCGATACTCGCACAATTGCCTTTCAAATAGAAGTTTCTATGCTAATTTTTTCAGACAGCTTCCGGCTGATGACCAAGCTACCAAGGTCTGGAGCAATGCCGCTCCCCTGAAGTGCAAGATCTTCAACTGGCTGACGAGACGTAGGCGCTTGCCTACCAACGATAGTCGCTTTCGACATCAACTTGGAGCCTCGCCGAACTGCCCCTCATGTGATCAACCAGAAGACGTGGACCACCTGCTCGTCCATTGTCACCGCGCCCATCAAGTCTGGAGTTTCTTCTTCCCTCAAGATGCTCTCCTCGCCATCAACGATGTGTCTACTCTTTGGAATGCCCGCTGCCATGGCTTTGCGGAAGCCACAATCTGCACTGCGATCTCCTGGAATGTGTGGAAGCGCCGCAACTCCATCCTCTTTAACAATGTGGATGAGCCACTTCCCGTGGTCGTCAGAAGTTGCCTTGATGACATTAGATTGTGGGCTAATAGATGCAACTCTCCTGCTGTTGCTGCTCGTCTAACTCTTTGGTGCAACACCTTCGAACCACCGTGATCTGTTTTCTTTCCCTTCTCTCGATTCATTTTGCTTCCCCCCTCTCTTTTTGTAATCCACGCAATGTAATAATTCGATGAGTAATAAAAGTTGTTCAGGTTGGCCTTTGGCCCGCCGTAGTGCCGGTCAAAAGGAACGAGTTGTTGCTCACCAGGGAAGTCTTTTTTCTTGGTAACTTTCTTCTAAATCCCTGTTGAATAGAAGTTTCTCATACTGCGTCACAAACAGGTGCATCGAACAACCCGGCGGAATGTATGTTTTCATCATGTGATTTGCACTCTCAGTGCGCGTGCTTGTCATGTTTGCACAGAAAACTTCTTTGAAGTACGGCTTGACCCATTTATGGCAAACTGAATATCTGAGTGAGGAATGGATTTGTCTGGGCACTATACTTGTGAAGCATAGCAGCCCACACGTCTTCAACCTCAAGGCATTATGTGTGCAGCTTGAAACAACACTAGCGATTTGGTAGGATGCCAAAAATAAGAATGTAGAGCCAAAACAGCATGTCTTATTAAACAGACGAAAATGACTAATTTGTTCCGCTGTACGGACACACAGTTAAACACATTCCCTTTTGGTATCTATGCAGGTCGTATACAATAATCCTAAGCAAGCCGTGCGTTAATTTTGCGCAACACTTTGTCCAA
Source organism: Poa pratensis (assembly GCA_947311845.1). Lineage (NCBI taxonomy): Eukaryota > Viridiplantae > Streptophyta > Magnoliopsida > Poales > Poaceae > Poa > Poa pratensis. The sequence continues at coordinate 2,539,422 of CAMZMU010000084.1, forward strand.
AAAACCAGTTAAATACTAAACTCACAGGCGTCAGCCAAGTTTGTTTCTACGTTCCACGGCTAGATTAAAACAAATGAAATTGCAAATATTATTTTCGCAGCACTACTGGTGATAGTCAAACACCAAATTCCAATAACTAGCAACTGGACGTAGGAGAAGAAAAAAAAGGCGACTGTGGATTTACCGCCTTGTCCACCACTCCACCCATGGCCACCAAGAGCAGTAGCTGGTTTCGCTGCCGAATTAACCTCCTCACCATCTTCAGGTTTTGATTCCAAGATCGAGTCCCCTGCACGCTTGCAGCCAATCCCGGTGGATCGACTTGAGGAGATCCCAGCCAGACCAGCGTGTATTTTTACAGAGCTCGCAAACGAGTTAGCTGCTGGAAGAACCACCGACGCCTCCACTCCAGCCCACCAATCTCGCTGCTTCCTCACACCCCGTGGTCTGCATAGCCATCAGACTGGACTCGTCGATAACGTCCCGAGTGCTGCAGCACCTCGCCTGCGGACGGCCGCCGAACCAGACTGCACCCAGGAACGGCAGAAAGACAGATCAACACAACTCCTAGATCTAGTCTTCGTACATCTCGAAATCGAAAAATTGGGGTGAAAAAATCATTACCGTGAGTCCATCTTCTGAAAGAAAACGCCAGACCATCGCTTAGCTCCGCTACCCCTTTGCTGCTTTCCCCAGATAATTTTCCGCGGGAGATTTTTGTTTTTTGAAACAAAGGCCCTCCCGATTTCATTTAAAGAAACCATTTATGACATAATCCGCCACAACACGGCCACCACCAGACGAACCCGAACCAAAATAAAGTAACAAACATACTGAAGTTCCAAAGCAGAGTAAGCGAGCTAAAGAAAGCACCGAAAACTACAGAGCTAATCTCAACAGCGAACATTATCCCCCCGGTCTTGGCCTCCATGTCACCCATCCTCGAGTGCTTCTATAGGCTTCATCAGCGACCCGCACCAGCAGTCTGGCGGCCACCTGCAGCTCCATTGTTGCGTCCTCTGATACCTGCAATTTTGCCCACCAATCAATCCAGTAACCAATCTTATGCACCACTTCCACTGGTTCATTAGGTCATTTACTTTCAAAACAAGCAAGATTTCTAACTTTCCACAACCCCCAGAATACTGCTGCGACAACAATCGAAACTTTTCCCCATCTACTTTTTCTCAAATCCATCAAGCCAATCAGTCAGGCACTGTTCTACATTAGCAAACTGAAATTTCACGCCAGTTGCCACACTTAACACATTCCAGACGTATCTAGCTAAAGAACAGCGTAAAAAGAGATTGTCAATGGTTTCATCCTGTCCACAAAATAGACAGCTTTTTGCACACGTTCCTCCCCTTTTCAACAAAACATCTCTGGTGAGGATGCATTTTTTCAAAATCAACCAAGTGAAAGTTTTTATCCGCAGAGGGATTTTAACTCTCCACCAGAATTTGTACGGGACACTCTCCATCGATTGCATAGCTAAATAAAATGATTTCACCGAGAACTGCCTAGAGGCGGACAAGAGCCAAACTAGCTTGTCATCCCCTTTTGACAGTCTCACCTCTGAGAAAATACTCACTAGCTTCCTCCATTCCACAAGTTTTCCACCAGTTAAGTTCCTTCGGAAAGAAAGAGAATTAATCCCTGATTCAAAAACTGTAGAGACAAGGATGTTTTGATTATTTGATACTCCAAACATGAGTGGAAACTGCACAGAAAACCGGGTATCCGAGAGCCATAGGTTCTCCCAGAATCGTGTTTTCCTACCGTTTCCAATTTCGAATTTACAGCATGCTAAAAAGAGAGGTTTTATCTCCATGAGCCCTTGCCAAAAGTGTGAGTCACCAGGTTTCGCCACACATTGTCCTAGACTGGAGTTCCTCAGATATTTTGCATATAAAATCGATTGCCACATACCTTTTTCATTTATTAATTTCCAGAGCCATTTAGCTAACAAAGCAATATTCATGAGCCCAATGTTTTCCGCCGGAGATGGGGGAGATATGGATCTACAACAGGCGGGGCGATTCTATCCAGCCCGGAACCCACCGCCCCCGTCTCGTTCGGTAATACTCCCTCCGTTCCAAATTACTTGTCATCCATTTGCCAAAAAGTGGATGTATCTAGTCATGTTACAAGTATAGATACATCCACTTTTGAGCAAATGGATGACAAGTAATTTGGAACGGAGGGAGTAGCTGACACGAAGTAGGTGCCAAGGCAACACGAGTGCCGTCTTTGAAATTTTCTGTTCCAGCCCATCATGTGCCCACGAACCCGGCCCATGTATCGCCGCAACCGTCTGCAATTCCAATACGCCGCCCATCTCACCACAAAACCGTATACCCTCGTATATTTCTCGCGACTCAACACGATCCGTTCCAGAACCGGCGAGTGAACGCGGAGGATACCCCATGCAAAAAAAAACGCGGAGGATACCAAGCTATATAGCTCGGCCTCCAAATCGCCGCCCTCCTAATTACTAGTCTTTCTTTAGTTTTACACGTATACATATTCTAACAATTGGGTCCAACATAATCTAACAAATGTCCGTGAGAACTTACTTTTTAGGTAATTGCCTCCTAGCGCAGCTGCGCTATTTGGACGTGTTGAACGCTCACTCCATCCACCGTCGATCGTGCGACGTGATGCGCGTCCAAGGGCCAGTTTGTCTGGACGCACGTGGGTGGGCCCAGGCGGGGGGGTGGAGGAGAGACTGTTCGAATATTGGAAACCGTGCCACCGCATTATCCCCACTCCTCTTTCTAGCCAGAAACAGTAACCTCGCTTCTCTCCTCTCTCGCCGCTCTCGGCGGAGCTCTCTCGTCGGGTGGATTCGCTCGCGAGGGGAGGTCAAATCCGGCGAGCACTGGGCGGAGGGAGTAGGTAGCTCGGGGCGAGAGGCGGTTGAGGGCATCAGTCTCGTCGCCGTGGTCGAGGGCACCAGTCTCGTCGCCGCGGCCAAATCAACCTCTCGCGATTCGAATCCAGCTCCGACGACGCCACGATCGACTGGATCTACGCCGGTAAGTAGTTGGTGTACCACGTGAGTTCGATTTGGAGTCAGGGGAGTCAGGTTTCACTGGTGGATTTTTGGTTTTCGCGGCCCACTCATGGTTTTTCTTGCGAGCGCATGAGTCCATTCAGGGATGCGGGGGTTCGAGTGGGGGAGATTCAGGGGAAGAGTGAGGTTCTCGCGAGGTAGTAGTTGAGTTCGTTGAGTTCGTTTTCGAGCGTCTACTGTGATCGTTTCAACGAGAGAGATTTCGCGAGGCGGAGGAGTTTTTTGAGTTCGATTTGAGATGCGTCGAGTTCGGTTTTTGGAGGATTCGTGACGCGGGTTTGAGGCGCTCGTGAGTTCGTTTCGAGCGTCGAGTTCAATTTTTGGAGGATTCGTGACTGGTCGGGGTTCGTCGGGATAGGTTGAGTTCATGTGGTTTTCTGGATGGGAGAAAATTGCGTCACAAATGTTACTAGGTGCTGCAATCTACAGTATAAGTTGCTTCAATTTGTAGTCAGAGTTGTTTATCAGTTTGTGCCCCAGGTTTTATGCCCATTCATCATACATTTTGTTTGTCAAACCAGTACATAAGTTGCTGTTTCCATAGTAACACTTGCTTCAGTTTGTAGTCAGAGTTTGCTTATCAGTTTGTGACGCAGGGTTTTGCACATTTCATATTACATTTGTTGTCAAACCATTTTAATAAGTTGCTGCAGTCCACAGTGAAACTTGCTTGAATATGTAGTCAGAGTTGCTTATAAGTTTGTGACGCAGGGTTTTGCACATTTCATACTAGATTTGTTGTCAAACCAGTTTAATAAGTTCCTGCAGTCCACAGTGAACTTGTTTTTTCTATGCTGTAGTTCATGCTATTTACAAGTAGTATGAGTTGCTTTTTCAAATTTACTTTTCAGAATTCAGAGTAATTATTGTCTTATCATACTAAATGTGCACAATCCAGTACCATAAGTTGCTGCAATATAGGCTGTTTTTTTGTAGTACTGGTTGCTTCTAAAACAGTCGATTTTTTTGGTTTTTTATATGCGGCAAACTCTGACTGCAATATAGGCTGTTTTTTTGTGATGTATGTGATTGTTTTGCTGTAGTTCATATGTTCATTTTTATATGTACAAGTGGCTTCCATCAGAAGTTGCTTCTTTTGTGCGCAATCACATACATCACAACTTGCTTTTAATTGTTGTTGCAACAAGACAGAGCAGGGGCACATGGAATTGTTGATTTATTTCTCCTTTTTTGTGTCCGCAGATGGTGGGTACTGATGAACCTGGAATTGGAGGGCCATCTGAAGAGCCAGGAAAACAAGGTCCGTCCAAAGGGCCAGGAAATGCAGGACTGTCAAAGGGCGAGGGAGTACGCAGAGGCAAAGCAGCTGCAGCGCGGGGCCCTGCTCCCAAGCGCAAGAAAACTTCTGATGATGGAATCCAAAATCCAGAGACATCTAAAGTTGCACCGAAGAAACAGAGGAGAGGAAAGAAGGATGACACCGAAGTAAGCGCTTCAACCTTTCACATCATATAGCATTTTTGATGAGAAGTTGCTGTACATAGGAGTTGCATTTTTTAGGATCATAAGTTGCTTTACATAAGCATTTGTTTGCCTGTTACTACCATGTAAAGTTGTTCCATCTGTATTTGGCTATACGTTTCAAAGTAGCCCCCTCTGGTTTATAAGTTGCTTTTTATATTTTTTGTGGGGTTTCCTTGGGCTAATGCTCACTTCATAAAACTGATGCTATGTCTGCTGTTTTTCTTATGTAGAACGTAAGGAACAGGGCTTCTCCTTTTAGGCTTGCTACTGTCAATGACGGGCTGAATGGCAAACAGAAAATGCTTCTTATAAAGAGGCACTTTGGTGGTCTTTTGAACATTGCATCCTCAATGCATGTTGAGCTTAGCCAGTGGGTGATCAGGTGTTACGATCCAATTAAGTCAGAGCTGGTTATACCCGAGAGGGGTAGGATACCTGTAAATGCAGAAAGTGTTAGCCTCATGTGGGATTTGCCTAGTTCTGGTCTGAAGGTGTGTTGGGATATAAAACCAGATGTTATTCGAACAGTCAACAAGAGATTTGATATTGACAGCAGCAGCCCCCCAGATCTGACAACCTGGTGCAAGATGATAAAGGATATGGAAGAAGCAGATGATAAGTTCCTGCAAGCTTACAGTATGGTGGCATACAGTTGTTTATTTGCTCCAACAACTGGTGTCAAAATCTGTGCACGATGTTACCCAGCCACATCAGATCCTGAACTTGTCGACCAGTACAACATATCCCAATTTGTGGTAGACCAAATCAGGGAAGAATTCATGGCACTGGGCAGCAAGAAGTCTGTATGCTGTTTTGTGTACCACCTGCTGGTAAGTGTATATAAACAACTGCATGTAGCCAATTCTTTTTTTGTTCTCGTACTGGTATCAATCATGTGGTAGTTGCTGGGAACAACATGTTTAGTTGCTCCCAATAACATGTTTAGTTGCTCCTAATAATATGATTAGTTGCTGGAACAACATCCATAGTTGCTCCTAATAACATGTTTAATTGCCTCTGATGGGACATAGTTTCAATTTCGGTGTACAAGTTTTTTAGTGTGGTACATAGTGCTCAATACATTGCCATAAGTAGCAACCATAAAGTATTACATTTTTGCAAATACTTTCACTACATTTTGCGTCTTCGGAACAGTATAGTTGCTCCCTTTTTTTTCGTTTTTCCACATGTTAACTGGTTGTTTTCCACTGGGTTTTAATGCAGCTTCGGTACCTGGATTCACTTGAGGTTGACGTAATGATAAGCGACTGCACACCACGCGCAAATGCGTGGGATGCTGATTTGATAACCACTGTCCTCAAAAAAGATAGATTGGGACCTGGGGTGTTCGGGAAATTGCAGGTTAAACCTATTACTAACTTTATAAACCTTTTATGTTTTCTGTTCTTATTTCTGTGTCATATAACCTAACACCCTTCTTTTTTTTACTGGGGTGTAAATGTCCAATAGCTAAAGGAGAAGTATAGGGATACAGCGCAGGGTGGGCTTTTCGGTGGGTTGCTCAGAGCTGAACAATTTGTGGCTGCAATTTTGCCTGGAAGCTATGATCACAAAGTGAGAATCTCAGATTTCTCTTTTGTTATCTCAATGTTTTTCCTTTTTTATAGACAGAAAGTTTGGTGTTCATTGTCATGCCAAAGTTGCTGCACCATGTACAAAGCTTTTACTTACACATGTGCTAAGTTGCTGCAACCACTAGCTTCAGTTTTATCAACTCCTCACCACTAGCTTCAGATCATTAACTTGCAGCAGTTTACATTTTTTATTGTTCGTACTTGCCCCCACCATGTCGCAATTTTTTCCTAGTACAACTACTCCATGGATCAGAGCAACATGCAAAGTACATTTTTTACACATCATATTGTTCTCGTTTCTAATGGGGGTCACATCTATCGATGCGCAGAAAAAGAGGAAGTTATCTGCAATGGTACATGGCTTTTGCACAGAGTTCGAAGAATCCATGACGAAATGGGTAAAAGGCATTGGCAGCCGTGACGAAGCCAGTACCAGCGAGACCAAGCACACTGGCCGGTCTGCAGCAAAAAATGGGAAAACAACAGCTGCCAAACGTCAATGCACAAAGCAACCAGCTGCCAGACGTCACTGCACAAAGCAACAGCAGGAGAAGGAGCAATTGTTGCCCGAGGGAAGTGATGATTCTGATTCAGATACTGACAACACCCAAGATTTGGTGTTAGATGATGAGGAAAGTGACAAAGATGAAGAAGATCCAGAGAAGGAGGACGATAACAATGATGTTGATGACGATGAGGAAAGCGACAGCAATAACAATGACAAGGATGATGAGGGGGACAAGGACGGTGATGACGAGGACAGGGATAACACCGGTGGAAACGGTGGAGGCGACAGCAACAATGATAATGACGATGGAGGTGGTGGCGGTAACACTGGGGTGGCTGGTGGAGGACCAGAGGTACATCCGGACTCCCATGATGGGAGATCAGGCACAAGCGTCACTGATACCACCACACGCCAGTTTGTTTATCAGAAGAGGAAGCCCGGTAATGCAAAACCAGGGGGTAAAAGTAAAGATGGCGCAGCTGGTGAAGGTGAACCTACAGTATGCGACATAGAACATATGTCGTTATTTGATATGTGCACGATGGAGATGCCAACCAGGCTGCCTGACATCCCACTCTTCGAGGTAAACAGTGTCTGGGACAAGAGACCTTCGCTTCTCATGAGGAACTTGTGCCTTGATAGCTTACTGAAGGCAATGCCATCATACGAGGGGGAGCAGCCAATCCTGGACGGTCTGTGCACTCCGTCATCATACAATGACTGGTTTGAAGAGTCTCATGGACTACGACCAGCAAGGAAAACTTCAATACCACAAGGTGCTCCTACTTTGGCAGCAACAACAGGGCAAATGTCTGCATCTAAGGAAACTAGTGCAACAAATGGAGCAACTCTGCATTCACCTGGGGCAACTGTACCTTCACATCAGACAACAGTACCTGCACCTAAGTCATCTACAACAAGAACGCATGCACCGCCAGCTACGGCAGCAAGAAATTCATGCACACCAGCAGCAACAAAATTAGAACAATTCACAGAGAAGAATTCAAGCATGCTGCATCATAAATCAACCCAGAAAGCAGTACCAGCTATAGCAGATTTGTCGACACCTCAGGCATGTAAACCATCTATCCATGAAACCTCTGTCCTGCGTGCTACCTCGACTACCAGCTCTCCAAGGGTCAACTACTCCCCACCAACACCCCAAAACTGCCCACCACCAGCACCTGCAAACAAGGAGCAAGTGAATTTGTCGCAGGATGACGTGTACCACATGATAAGTAAGCTGACCATTCCCACTCCTAAGACACAACTAAAGTTGCGGACCAAGTCAGCAGAGTCGGGCTTGGAGACAACGATAGATCACTCCAAACGTCCCATCAGGCGCAACTCAGGGAGTGAAGTTGCTGAACCTTTCTGTGACTGGCCCTCTTTCAGTTTGGGAGCCGATTTTGACACGACACCTGGTCCAACAGAGTGTCCTCAGCAAGCGGGAGGGCCCAGTTGCAGATCTGGTGCACCCAAGTGGGACATGACGCCTGGTGCACCCGAATGGGACAAGACGCCTGGTGCACCCGAATAGGACAAGACGCCTGGTCCAACAGAGTCTCCTGCTCCTGCTGCCGGTGAACAAGGAGTGCAAATTATTGACATTGAGCTCATGGAGGCATGCATTGAAGCAGAGGAAAATTACAGATCGAAGGAACAACTGGTACCAGCAAGTATTGACTCAGTCTTGTCGCCCAGCAAGTTCCATACTCCAGCAAAGTTACCTGAACAAGTGGAAGGAGATTGCAGCTCTGTTGGTACCAATAGTTCATCCGGTCCTCAACTGCACGTGAGGAGGATAATTAAACCCACTCCTGCCATGCAGTCACCGTATAACAGTAAGAAACAGTATACATGCTCAGTCGAAGTCAACAAGCTCTACGCACTCGTACTCCTACATGGACGAAGAGGAAGGAGGGGGGGAAATCAGGAAGACTTAAGGTTAATTCCCCTTTTTTCACTACAAGTTGTTGCATGCATGCATAAGTTGCTCCACCAACTTTTCACACAGAAATTGCTTCTGACCAATGTTTATGTTGTCTCATCCTGCACTGGAAGTTGCTTCTAACAACATAACAAGTTGTTCCATACATACATTATTTTGGCCCCAACCTTTTCCAATAAGCATTGCGTATGAACAATGTGTAAGTTGTTCAATCATGTTCTACAAGTTGATTCTGAATAATGTGTAAGTTGTTCCACCACACACTACAGTTGCTACTGTCAAATGTATAAGTTGTTCCATCAGGCCCTTCATTTTGCTTCTCAACACCAAACTACTTTTTATGACTGGAACATATCATTGATGGTTCATGCAATTTTTTCCCAAAACACAGTTGCATGTTTTCCCCTACAATTGCAGTATATTGTTCTCTGTTCATCCTAGCCCAGAATCTCACTTTTTGAATATTTGCTTATAACAGCCCACATATCATCAACTTTGGGAAATATCACATCACTCTACTGGAACTATATGAGTCAATGAAACCGGGTGGATGGATCCATACATCCGTCATGGAAATTGGCATTCAATTTCTCACAAAAACACTCCCAAGTTCGGCTAATAAAGTCATTATGCCGTTGAGGATAGCAGTAAGTACCGACACATGTTTCATGTTTTTTTCCATCCCCTAATGTAACTTATGTCTTTCTTTTTTTGCGTCTCTAACTTTCTAATAACATCCGCTGCGCAGACTCACATGCTGAACATGGAGTGGAGTGGTGCTGAAATCAAGAAATTGTTTGGCAACGACATGCGCCTAGACAAAAAAGATATGGTCAGTCCATTTTTTGCCCTTACCAATTGCTACTACAACTTGTGACAGTTGCTTCAGAAGATAGATTAGTTGCTTCTCTTCCATGCATAAGTTGCCTACTAACCTGTCCATGTGTTAATTCGGTGTACCCCCCACTAAAGTTGCATCCTCTTTCCATGTGTTAACCAGTGTATTTTAGTTGCCTACATTACAGCCTAAGTTGCTGCAAAACGTCCATGTTTTTATATGGTGCAACCATGGAGCCAATGTTTTTTTGATTTTACATCCAATGTGTTTTTAAAAGTAGCCCCTCCTGTTTTTTCCTTTTCTGCTCCTCATGCAAGGACCCTAAAGTAAGTCTGATTCGATGTTTTTCATTTTCAGATCATGTTCCCTGTGATACAGCCACAAAACCCAAAATCGGAAGTGCTTGTGCACCACTACTTCTTGTTCAACATAAACATTAGAGACAGGAAGTTTCAAGTGCTTGATTCATGGAGGACATTGAAGGACAAGTTGCTCAAGGAATGTGTGAACAAGTTAAAAGCAACAGCCTACATTTTATGGGACGACAACTACCCAAATTCAAAAGTAAAGTTGGAAACATTCAGTACCGAAGAAGTAGATGTCCCAAAACAGATTACAAAGTAAGCACCACCCATAATAATGCTTACTGTCTTGATTTCTTTCCATGTACATAATAATGCTTAGTTGCTTTTTTGGTTGCTGCTTTTTGCCATTTCCTAGTTGCTGCTTTTGCTGTTTCCCTAGTTGATCCATAGTACATTCATAATTCTGGAACATGCTACATTCGTAATTGCTGTTATCACAGTTACCTACTTTGCTTGGGCTAGCAATATTCAGTTGCTTAGTATAGCATTTATTATGGTTTGATTGAGCCCTCTGTTGCTGGAATAACGTTTTTGCCCTCTGTTTTGCTCCATTTTTCTGGAAATAGACACCAACATGATGTTTCCTAGCTTAATACAACCGCATTTTGTCCCATACTAGCTTTGTTTTTGCGCTCGTTATGATTTTTTACGATTTACTTGAATGTACCAACAGCCACGACTGCGGTGTCTGCACACTCATGAATGCAGAGCGCTGGGAAGGGAGATTTCCCCCTGACTACAGTCCTAAAGACTTGCCCAACATCAGAAAGTTGATGACAAACAATTGGGTAACGGCGCTGCAGAACATCATTGATTGGAGGGCTGCACTGAAGAAGCAATGAACGCTGTAAGATGCACCCCACTTCTTACTTACAACCTCTTCCCCCAGCTTCAGTTGCATTCAATATGTACAACTTGTTTTTAAAGGTTTGGCATTTTTCTATCTTGTTGCAATACAATCAAGTCCCGACAAAAAATGCTAAAACCATTATAAAAGAAGTTGCATTGATATATTATATCCGAAGTTGTATTTTCATTCATACTACAACTTGATCAAAACATTTAGTTGTTGTACTTCAAAACTACTTGTAGCGGAAAAAAGACCTTCAGGCAACTAAAGCAATGACTCAGGGCAACTGTGACTGCACATCAAGCAACTGTGCCTACAACCTCAAGCAACTATGCCTACTTCAGCCTATCCAGGCAAGTAGCCGCGTTGTGCTTATCAGAGCCACAAAGGCTGCATCTGGTTATCCTTTTAGGACGCAACTCAAGCGCAGATTCTATCCGGTGTTCCTTTGTCCTTCCCTTTGTATTCGATTTGGGTGGGTCTCTAGGAATCTCTGCATCTGCTGGTGCACTCTTCGATGGACCAGCATCTTCTTTTGCTTTTCTTTTACGAGTCTTGTTCAACTGCCCAATCTCTGTTAGTGCAGTACGGAGGTGTCTGTTCAATATTGCAGTAGCTTCGTCTGACCTGCAAGCAATTTTAGAAGCTTTTGCGCAAGATATGTTCAGGTTGGCTTGCCGAATAAGGCATTTCGCCTCAGGGGGCATCACATCTGGCTGCAACTCAGCAGTGGCTGGCGCAACACCGGGCACTGCACTTTGTGTCCACCGTTTCAGAATGTAGCGATCCGGTATCACATCGACCCCTAGGTGCGTGAAAACCTTCAGAATGTGGCAACAGAGCAAACCATCCCTTTCCATCTTGGTGCACTCACATGAGTAGGAGCCCTCAACAGGATCTGCTGTGACCAAGTAGATTTTGGAACCATATTTCCCACAAAACCCAGTATTTGGCTCCAGCCTGTAGTAGTTGCCTCCAAAAGGCCGTACATTGTACCTCCCTATCAGCTCAAACTCATGCCTAAATTTCAGATATATCTCTTTCGTGTACACGTCCATTGCTTGCTGCTCAAGTGGCCAGTCAGACCATGGGCGCAGTTCCAGGAAATCTGTCCTGTAGTCATTTGACCCTTCCTTCACAAGCACATGCACCTGAACCTTCTCATACTGATACACAAAATTCAGAACAGACTTGTATGGGTTAGTATAGCGCTTCAGAACAGCGTTAAAACCTTCGCTTCTTTGGGTAGACTGCAGAAATGGGAAAAACCGATCCCTAAAGTAGCATGGAATCCATGAAGCCCTGCTTTCGTACAGTGTAGCAAAATGTTTGTGTGCAGCAGCTGCAGGCCATTTATCCATGAACAGTGCCCACTTTGCTTCAAACTCTTCTGGAGAGAAGCTGAAATCAACACAATCATTGAAATCTGCAGACAACCCAGGGTTCCGGCCACAAACTGTCCCACATTCCCGCTGCGCCTTCTGCATTATGTGCCAGCGACAGTTCCTGTGAGCAGACAGTGGGAACAACTTGGCGATGGATGCTTTCATTGCTATATCCTGATCCGTGATGATGTTGTCAGGCTGACGTCCACCCATAGCCTCGAGAAAACATCCAAACAACCAATCAAAACTGCTTGCCAACTCCTGCCTCAAAAAGCCACAGCCCAACATAATGGACTGTCCATGCCTGTTGATGCCGATAAATGGAGCAAAAGGCATGTTATACCTGTTCGTTAGGTACGTGGTGTCGAATGACATGCAGTCATGATAAGCCGCTTCATATGCCTTTCGTGCAGCGCCATCAACCCAGAAAATGTTTTCAGTCCTACCCTCATCATCCTTTTTTATCCGGTAGAAGAAATCTGGATCTGTTGTCTCTTGTTTTTCCTTGAAGTAGCTGATCACTTGCTCCAAATCGCCTTCAGTTGACTCATTCTTCAGGGTTGCGCAGTAGTTAGTTATCGTCTTGGGCGTGTACGGAACAAGCAACTCAGAACCATAGTATTCTGATATTATGTTCATAATTCTCCCTGCATTTTTACAGAAAAAAGTTAAAGTTTTTTACATATAGCGGATGGGAGGAAGCAGCAACTGACAACATGAAACTCTAGTAGCAACTAATGGCATGGAAACATGCAACAGCAACAATGAACAGTCTAAACTAAAAGAACACCACACAGCAACTACCACACTAGCACCCGCAACTTCAACGGTACCATGGGAGCAACTACTGCAGTGCACAAATGCAACAAACCATGTTTTTTTTAGAGCTACCAATGCTTCAGCCTACAGCAATAAACAACACTGATTTACAAATAGGTTCCTCAAAAACATACCTGCACCAATATTTGTGTTGTGCAGATTCTTCACAAACTCTTTCTCATCCTTTGGTATGCCATGGTGTGACCTCAAGTATTTAGTGAAGGGGGTCTCCATACGAGAGGATGGTTATGTTCTTCTTCGAATCTAATCACTTCCCATCTGCCATCCTTCAACTTGACCACCATTTTTGCTTTGCAATGTGTCTTTTTTATTGTTTCCCTCATCCTCTTCTTGGGTTGTTTCTTTTTGGGACCTTGAGCATTGATGTCTGCAACTACAGAAGCAATCTCTGCAGCTTCTATCTCTATTTCATCTGGAGATGGTGCATCTGGTATAGGACCCACAGCAACTGGTTTTTCAGTCCCACCATTGTCATCTTCCGGCCTCCTGAATTTGTTGCACGCAAACTGCTGCTTCTCCAACTCCCCAGTGTAGGCTGACCTCCTTGATGTGTTTTGTTTGATAGAAAACCCTTTGATGGCAGCATAGGCGTTGTAGTGCGCCTTTGCCTCCGGCAGCGTGTCAAAACGCAAGCCAACATATGGAGCGTTAGGCTGCGAAGAAACCTCATCATCACCCAATCCATCGGCACCTGAAACCATGTCCGTCACACCCACACTAGTTCCGGGACCCGTCGTCGTTGTTGCTGGACCACCACCAGCATCATGCATAGGAGTGCTGATATCAGGCTGTGGTGACTCTCCAATAGCCTCACCAAGAAGGTTCGAAAAGTAATTCGGTGGGATGTCACCAATGCCATCGTCCATATCAAAAGCAGCATCATACTGATCAGTGTTTCCATAACCCCCTGCAAAAAGTACATGTGTGAAAAGACAGACACATAAACGTGACAGTTGCAACATGTATGGAGGCAACTTGCATTCTAAAAACCAGCAACTACATTATGCTAAAAATGCAACTACACTGAATATGCATGCAACTATCCATTCTAGATTGGTTCCTACTTGTGCTACCAGGACCTAACTAACATTTTTACTCCTATCAACCTGCAGGTACAGCAAATGAACAAGAAACCATCAGGAGCAATTATGCTTCCTAGGAGCCGCAGATTTTTCCGGGTCAGTTCTACACAAGTTAAGGGGATCGGAGTCGCAAAAACCTGCTGTGCTACACTTAACCAATCATTACCATACTTTTGTAACTACTGTTAGTCTACTGCACTCATTCTTTTATTTTGACCAAACCATGCTCATCATGAGTTTTCATTTCTGTATGCTGCAACTACTTTGCTACGGTTGTCGGAAACCTTCGATCTTGGAACCATGTGTCATCATGAATTTCATGATTTCTGTATGCTACCTTACTACATTTGAGGAGCAACTACCTTGCTACTTTTGTGCATATGGTTGCTGGATATATCTGAACTTGGAAACATGTCAACATGAGTTCATGCTTTCTGTATGCTGCAAGTTCTGTTACTACTTTTTTTGCTATATGGTTGCTCTATTCAGCATGCATAGTTGCTGGTTACAGCATTTTAGTTGCTCCTCACCAAGTACACAGTTGCTGCTCGTACCATGTCCAGTTGCTGCTCATCACATCCACATAGCTGCTACTAACTCCATGCGTGTTTGCTGTTTCTTAAGACCTAGTACTTGCAATTCTGACACACCTTCATGTTGTAGCACCTAGACTACATGGTTGCATGCCCCCATCTAATACGATTTATGACACACCTGCAAGTTGTAGCATCTAGACACACCTGCAAGTCGTAGCAGCTAGTCTGTGTACTACATGCCATGCAACTAGTCTGCAGAGAACCCCATGTGCTGCTTTCCCAATGAGTTCCTGATGGGGAAGATGAAGGGGAGGGGGGCAAACCTGATACAGGTGAGCGACCTGTGCTGCTGATGTTGACCCGTTTCTGGAGGTTGATGCACCTGGATGGCTCCCCAATGCTGCCTGATACAGGTGAGCGTCCTGTGCTGCTGATGTTGACCTGTTTCTGGAGGTTGATGCACCTGGATGGCTCCCCAATGCTGAGATCAGTAGGCGAGCAGCAGATCTGGGAGATGCACCCATGGCTGGGGGAGGGAGGCGGCGGTGATGGGGAAGAAGATGTCTGCAGGAGGCGACAGGTGGGGTAGGTCTGGGGCAGTTGGAGCAGCTAGGGTTTTATGGACTGGTTCCCGTGATAGAGGGGCAACTTTATCGAGCAAAAGGGCACCTGGGCCTGCGGGGTTGGTGCGGGACTGCCTGCCTGCGGGATCGGTTCGCGCCTTCGTTTTTGGGTTGTTTCGCGCCAGGTGAGGGTGCGCTAATTGGTTGGATCGAACGCCAGGTGAGGGTGTCGCTGTCGCGCGCATGTGAGCGCTATTTGGTTGATTCGGACGCCCAGGAGACCTGGGGACATGTCGCTGTCATTGTCCTACGTGGACAGCATTAATTGTGAGCGCTCAGTTCGACCTCTGGGCGCGCGTGCGCCCGCTAGACCAACCCTACTTTTTATGTCTCCGCGATGCAGAGATTTTTTCTCCGTTGCAACGCTGCTTTATTCTAAAAAAAAGCACGTAAGTACGCACCAAAGCTTGATTAGACACCTGCTCTCTCACTATGAAATTAATATTTCCCGAAGAAAATAAAATGCACTTATTCAATTCAACGGATAGAGAAACTGTTAGTACACATTAAATGTCATAATCTTACAAATCATCTCTGCTGATAAGAACTTCCATGTAGTATCTTGTAGGGGAAAATACTCACGCAGTATCAGTTTGTGTACTTAGTGGGTATATGGTTGATGCATAGCAAAAATAACGTTGCATCTAGTAGCATTCAGATTACAACAAAAAAAACTTCAAATCCTTTGGCATCTAAGAATCACGATCCCTTTATCCCTCTCGATCTAATCAGGTCCTGACTTATTTAAACCAGTCACACACAAACTGAAGTATCTCCAAAAAAGAGAGGAAATAAAGGGTGTCGTACGTATAAATGGAGAAGCACCATTGTATACTACCATTTGGTATATATTTAGAGCCTGTCGTCGTATAGTATCCATTAACATAATACTCTGTTCATGTGCTTTCACTCAGTTCCTTGCACTGTGGTGCGCCTGCAAAATCAGGGACAAAACAAAATTACTGAAGTTCAGGGACAGACCAAAATCATGGACATGTGAGGAACTGTTTCCATGACATCTACTCAGCATAAGCGTCACAGATCAAGCAATCACCATGAACAACTGAAGCTCTACGAATTTCCAGTTGACCTGTTGCGAAAACAGATCAGAGATGGGGAGAACATGGACGGACAGTCCTACGGTGTATTTGCCGGGTCGAGATGGCCTTGACGTTGAGGCGAAGGGAGCGAGGTTACGCTTGTCGGTGGTGTAGAGGACACAGAAGTAGTCTATGGCCCCGCAGATGTTGTTGCAGTAGGGCAATGGCGACCACGAGGCAGGGTCCGTCGCTCTCTGGCACTGGCTCCATGTCCGCCAGCTGCGGCCACCGGCACTCATCCTCGCCCGTCCCCCTCCTCCCGCGAGACATGGCTGGACTAGCCTGAGCGTGCGCGCACGCGTGTTCCAGAGAGAGATATTTTTTCCCCGCTCTTGGATACACCTGCAGCTCCCGCGCTGCTTGTTCCTTCAGGAACCAGCGGGTTGCCATCGACGGCCATTGCCTCGCCGCGGGAGAGTACAGCGGGGCTATACTATGGTTGGCTCGGCTGGTGGCGGTGTGCCTGCCTGGTGCGGACGTGCGGTGCGCTTCTTAGTGTCGCCACCTCCTATCGTTGTGTTGAGACCGACATGGATTGAAACCGACCCGAAACCCAGAAGCAACACCACGCCACGACAGCAACCCACCACCGCCGAAGCAGAGGCTCTCCCTGCCAGGTGGGGAAGGAAACGGCGAAAGCCACAGAAACCACAGGCCTCGAGTAGCCATGGGCTTAGATTATCTCCACCGTCACCCCAAATGTCCATTGGGGACTAGACACCAAAATATGCCACACCCGCATCCTAAGTGTTCGGTCCAACCCATATTCTAACCGACACTCTGAGAGGGTCTCCAAATTTGGGGGACGGCTCGAGGGCGCCAGTGGCCGGACAAGCCCTCTGATAGGTGGAGCCCACCTGCCATAGACACAGGACGAGAAAGGCCGGAAGTCATTTGCACCCCCACCCCGTCCTGCAGTTTCCCTGACTGGCGATTCACGACACCGCCGCTGCCCATTGCCATGGCCATTTCCCAACCATCTTCCCTTCGCCGCCACTCCCCGCCCCCCTCCGAGTCCCTTTCAGATGTCGCTGCCGCAAGTCGACTTTCAGCACCGCCACTCTCCGATGTTTGCGAGACTTGTCGCCGGCTAAACTCCCGAGTGCAAGTATGTAATCAAAGACCATGAGTATGAAAAGGATACTACCTAGCAAATGACATCTATCCTCGTTGGTCGAGATTTGTCAAGACCATCCGCAACCCTGTTTGTGAGGCAAACTGTCACTTCGAGGGCAAGCAAGAGAGTATCCGAAAAGATGTGCAGCGAGCATTTGGTGTGCTTCAAGCGCGATTTGCGATTGTGAGGTACCCTTGTCTATCTTGGTATCTAGAGCAGATGTGAGAGATCGTGAACGCTTGTGTTATCCATGCACAACATGATTATCGAGAGTGAGCGTGATGCCATCTTGGTCATGAATGAGCCGTATGAATTCCAATACCCCCTTGCGGAGCCACTTCTGGGCGTGCCGGTCGAATTCCTTGCTACTCATCTTGAGATTCGAGATGAAACAACTCATGATCAACTTCAGAATGATCTAGTCGCGCACTTGTGGACGCGCCGAGCACACCAGTCTATTGCTCCCCTGCCTCCTACTCCGTGGAACTTATCGAATTTTAATTTGAATCGTTGTAATAACTATATTTTTCTTATGTTTAAATTATTATTCGACTATGCATTCATTTTCTATGGTTTATATCGAAATTTTGTAGGTTTGACGTTTAGGGATAACTTTTTTGCTTAGAGTTGACCTTGTGTTGACTTTTGGTAAGAAAAACTTTTTGGCCTTAATTCGATTCAGTTTCATTGCTCTTTATGTGCTATAATAATGAAATTCTATCATTTTCATGGAGCGATAAATTTTTTCCAACTGTATGGGCCTCGTTAAATGGGAGGGTGCTCAACCCCCCCTCTCCCCCTGTCAGTAGATCGTTTTTTAATTTGTTTTATTGAATTTCTAGGTCAAAATATCGACTTCAGTATTGTAAGTACTTACAAAAAGAATTCCAAAAGAAGATGAATAAATAATATATCCAAGGAAAATATATTTATACTGGCTTATTTAATTAACACCTGATAATCAAATACGTTTATACTTTCAGCATGGAAGAAATTTTCAAACATTTATTAGGTTTATTAATTTTGTCTAAAAGTAACCAGAGCCGTGTTATTCAAAGTGTAACTAGTTTACCGTACTTATACGTTGTTCAAAGTGCCTTCAATTAAGGCTACTAAAATTGTTCAAACATACATGACATCCTAGGACGGGTGCCACTGACTTGGACCACTAGATTTCTCATGAAATATAGTTTTATAATATGAATTTTCATAATTTTACAGTTTCATATTCATTGACAAATTAGATGGTATTCAAATTGTCCCATGGAGATTATGGATTTAAACCGAGTGTACTGACGAATGAAGGGGGTATATTGTTTGAGATAAATCTTTTTAATACTATGAAAGTGTATCATAACTCATAAGGGGTCAAATAGAATCAATCTGGTGTTAACTTTGGTGATAGGTATTCATACATTGATGATCAAACTTAGAAATCATTGGTTAGTAAAATTGAGAAATTAGGTGCTCCCAAATTGATATGGAATGTATGTTGATCTTTATGTGATGGTTCATATGACCATTACCCTAGCTAGGGGGTAATAGACTTATAGTGACTTTGTCAGGGTTATTCTTCTATGGAGCAAATAGGAAGTTGATGCCAAGCTCTATGCATATAAGGATAGTAACCTGCATTCTTATAGTCCACGATTTTATTCCCGTGTCATATTGTTTGATACTTGCCTCCCACAGCAAGAAACTAAAAGGTTTACATGTGTATCAACAAATATGGACATAGTTTAGGTGGTACATGAAGATCCAAAGTGATGACAAAAACGCACTTTTATTTTTATTTTTAAGAACCATCAAAAAATACTAATAGACACAAATCATGGTAGAAAGTAGAATAAAAAGAGCACACATTGTAATGTTTGGTACATAAAAAACAGAGAAGGATGACCTATGCATGGGAGTAAATTTGTAAACGTTTTGGCATTTCCTTGTTTTATTTTGTAACTGTATAGTTGCACATTTACACTGTCTAGTATACCCTTGATGAATGAAAAGCTAAGGTTAGATACTTATCATACCCACTAGGAGGTAAGCTGGAGCATCTTAAAAGAGTTGTAAAAAATTACTAAAACAAAGAGTAGGATGAAATGTAAGTATTATGCAAGCCTACTGTCGAAACATGGATATGTAGTAAAACAACTAGCGTAATGGGACTCCTGGCCCTGTTCCTTCACTTATAAATTCTATTGTGTAGCAATTCAACTATTTCCAGTGCAAAGATCCGACTGGCTATTTCTACCAGAATTAAAGGAATACATACATACTCTCAGATTTTCGACATACCTGGATAGTTTCCATTTCATGAAGCCTGCCAATTATATTTCGTGCACTAGCTGGTCTCTTGTTTGGATTAAAGTCTCGGCACTCTAAAGATATCTCATAACATACTTGTATTTGTTCGCATAGTGTGTTTTGTTGTGATTTCTCCAACCTATCACCCCAACTTTGAAGTACCTAAAAAATCACAGTGGTTAATTATGGTCTATGAAATGGATCAACAAAATTATATATGGGAAACTTAAATATGTGTAGTATAAAATGACCGCATAGATTAAAATATATCAATCTGACAGCAGATAGTCTCAAGAAAGTATCGGCCTGTAAATTGCACATTCAGAAATGAAGCATCAATATAAGAACAAAAATCTCTATAATGTAATATGTTATGTTGATTCTTTTGCATCCAGATTGTGCTTTATTTTACTAGGTGTGCTTTCCGTAATGATATTATGCAAGTTCTCAAATAAAATGTAATCTCAATTTGCAAAGTAAAAACTGTAACCGTTATTTTTAGGTCGATTATTTCTAGTAAATGCAATTGAGATTTTATCTTTGTAACGGTGGCATATATTGTTCTTACATCCCCGATATCTTGATACCCCTTTTTTCCAGTTAGTATTTCTATGATAATAACACCAAGACTATACAAGTCCGCGCTGCACGTGATTATGCCCCCTTCCAGAAGTTCTGGTGCCATATACCCCCTGTATAAAACATATAAAGGTATGATTAACTAATGTACAGACATTGTGCAAATCTAAATCAGATATCGCAAAAGAGAGCTCTCAAGAGGAGATAGCTAGCTTACATCGTTCCAATTATAGATTTGGTAATATCCCGGCTTTGATTCTCGTCGAAGCATCTCGACAGTCCAAAATCAGTAATTTTCGGTGTCATGTTATTGTTGAGCAATATATTGGCCGGTTTCAGATCCAGGTGAACAATATTATTCTCATGAAGGTGCTGTAGACCCTCACAAATCCCTTTAATTATGATATAGCAAATTCCCCACTCACGATGTGCATCTATAAAGAGAGGAGAAAAACGGGGTTTATAATTTGAGGTACTTATCTAGACACAATTTGTAGAAGTAAAGGGCAAAATAAAGAGACAAGTTACAGGCCACATGGTCGTACCGATGATATAATTATCAAGACTCCCATTAGGCATATACTCGAAGCAAAGTAATCTTTGATGGACATCTGCCATGACAAATTTTCCATTGTAACTATCCATTCTCCCTTGTCTTTCTGCACAATATCCAAGAAATCTTACAACATTTTTGTGCTTTACTTTCATCATGCATTCAACTTCTCGATGAAATTTCGTTTCATCCATAAAAGAACCAAACAACTTCTTCACAGCGACCACCCTATCATGAAGTATCCCCTGTCACATCAGGTGTTAGCACAACACGAGTTTGAGTCTTTTATCAAATAAAGCTTCACTAGTTAAGACCGGAACAACAGTGCCATGCATGTATACCTTGTAAACCACTGCAAATCCACCCTTCCAATCTCCATGTCATGAGAGAAACCACCTGTGATGTCCTCCAAAAGTGATAATGGCAGGGCCTTGGGCTCTGCCTTTTCATCGACTAGCATCTGCTCTAGATCACTTCGCGCGGTACTAGATTTGCGTTCCAGAATGTTATCTGGTTCTTTATCCAGATTGTCATCTGGTTCTTCATGCAAATTGTCTTCTGGTTGTTGTTTGTAGTATTTATCTGGTTTTTCCTCCAGAATATCATCTGGTTGTTGTTTGAAGTACTCATCTGGTTGTTTTTGGTCGTATGTATGTTGTTCTTCCACCAGAATCTCATCTGGATCTTCATCCAGATTGTCATCTGGTTCTTCATCCAGATTGTCTTCTGGTTGTTGCTTGTAGTATTCATCTGGTTCTTCCTCCAGAATCTCATCTGGCTGTTGTTTGAAGGGCTTATCTGGTGTTTTTTGGTCGTATCGATCTTGTTCTTTCACCAAAATCTCATCCCGTTGTTGTTTCAACCCGCTTCTCACGTCGCTGTAACAAGTATAATCCACCGGTTGTTTATTGATTGTGGGGTTACTTGGATGATTATTAACGCCAACCCTCAATGCATAGTCTACATCAACAGCTGCACCTCCAAATTTTACTGAGATCTCTTTAAGGCCTGGCATATGCTCGATGCTGATTACTGCAGTACCATGTTTATTATGCTCGAACAAAGGATGGTTGGAACATAAAACGAGTTTTTGGTCCATTTGAGAGATGTCATCGAAGACTAGCTTGAGCTTCCAGAGTTTAGGCATTGCATCCGCCTCGAATTTTAGCCAAGCTACACCACTCGTGAACCTCAGCTTGAAATACATGAGAACTGAGAACCCGGCCTTGTCAAACATGATCCTTTGACAAGACGCAGTATGCACATACAGCGACAGAGCAGTGAGGGCAGGTAATCCTCTGAGAATATCTACACACCTCATCTCCAGATCCATCACTTCAATCTCCAGCATGCATAGGTTGACATGTTTCCCAACCAACAGAGGAATTCGACTGAAAACAACGCGCTCGTGTGTCACGAATTCAAATCTCTGGATAAGGGGTGGAATTATCACATCATTCCATACATTGGATAGTTCGTCATTGCCACGTACCACAACATTTTTTACCGATGACCCTGCCCTCACTAATATAGTTTTCAGTTTCTGATGGCCTGAACTGATTATGAACTTCAGAGATCCCATAATAAGGTCCACGTCATAGGAAGGAGATGTGGAAGGAGTGGTAATATGAAGATCCTGCAGGTACATCAGCTTGCCATCAGACACCAGACTCTCAATCCACTTCACCATATTTATCTCATCAGAGAGACTGAGGTGCATCAAGTGTGGGAGATGGATATATGGAACACAAGGTACTCCTCTTTCCATTGAAACTCTTGCATCCGTAATGTCTAGTGTCTCCAAACATTGTAGCCCATGCTTCGGCAGTTTTATGCAGACATCACTTGCAATTTTCAAATATCTCAGTTCAAATAGTTCTGAAATACTAGTAAGGTCTAGAAGTTCATCACCACCACCATGATCAGATAGTTGAAGGTTTAGAACACAAAGAAGCCTGAACTCTGTAATACAAGGCATACACTCCAGCAAGCCAAAAAAAGTAAGTGATCGCACTTGGGGCTTTCTGATGTTTGCCGGTGTCTTGGCATATCTTGCGTCCCCAAAGAGGAGACATAATCGACGGACCTTACGAGAAAGTACCACATTCATTTGACTGTAGTCTATTGCCAAAATAAAATTATTTTCTGCAGACTTGTGTGCGATAAGATCATGTACCACGTCATGCACTGCGCAGGAAACTACCTCATTATTGTAGTTGATGCATATAGGCTGGATGAATCTTCTACCAATAAGTTCATCAAGATAGCTTGTTGCAACTTCCTTGATGTCTTGCCCTTCATTTGTGTTGATCAAAACTTCAGCCATCCATTGCTTCACCAAATCATTGGTGAGGAATGTGCTACCCTCAGGATACATACTAAGATAAAGCAAGCATGTCTTCAAATGATCGGGAAGGTTATTGTAGCTGAGATTTAGAACTTTTCTCATTGTTTCTAATGTAGAATTGGCCGAGAAACAAGATCTTAACGACAAGTAGATGTGCGTCAAGAGATCAATTGTTATGACAGGCTGGCTTGCTAAAAGACTAGCTATGCTGATTGTTGCAAGCGGCAAACCACCACATATTTCAACAATTGCAGTGAGCATCTCTTTCAGCTGTCGAGGACAATGACTTTCAGATCCAAAAATTATATTAAAGAACAGCTTTTTTGAGTGATCTTCATCTAGGGGTTTCATCTCAAAAGCATTCTCTGACTGATAGCGGCAACATGTTAATGCAACGTCTTCAATCTGTGTAGTTATTATTATTCTGCTGCCATGGCCACCCTCAGGAAAAGCATGATTAATAATATTCCAAACTGATGCTGTCCATACATCATCGATAATAACTAAATACCTGCATACCAATAATTAACTCGTATCAGGTTTTTTGGGAGAAACTATTTTCAGTAGTTTTTCCTTTAATATGAAGAAAAATAGTGGTACCTTTTATTTTGTAGATATTTCTTGATATTATGAACGAGGTCAATTTCCTTCAATTCTTTTCGTGGATGCTGCCCTTGGAGTTGCGAGAGCATGTCACGGAAAATTATTTTCGTGTCGGGCTTTCTAGACAACCGAATCAAAGCTCGACAATTGTATTGCTTACCAAATGTGTTGTACAACACTCTAGCAAGTGTAGTTTTACCAAGACAAGCAGATCCAAAGACAGCGACCACCTTGAGGTGCTTGTCCCCATCCATAGACAGGGAGGAAATAAATCCGTTCATCCGGCCATCCATTACTATCTGGGCAGTTTCTTCATAAGGTGTCGGAAACATAGGGCCAACTGAAACATATCTACGCCTCAAGGTGCTGACAGAACTTGGACCTGAAGCTGATAGACCATAAGCCTCGCGCCGCTGAATGGCCTCCTTGACATACATACTAAATTCTGATATGGTTGGCACGAGCCTCTTGGGGATCTTGCCATGACTGGTCAATTTGTGGTGGGCGCTCGTGGTCTTGGCAACAACAGATAGATGTTTAGGCCGCCCATATGAATTTCTGATGAAATCCTCCATGTCATAAGACAGGTCACGAGCCTCATTCATCCAGCACATTGCCGTCGCGGGAGGATCCTCCACCTCTGAAAGTTC
This sequence comes from Poa pratensis, assembly GCA_947311845.1. Lineage (NCBI taxonomy): Eukaryota > Viridiplantae > Streptophyta > Magnoliopsida > Poales > Poaceae > Poa > Poa pratensis. The sequence continues at coordinate 2,563,809 of CAMZMU010000084.1, forward strand.
ATCAAGGTAGGAGCTTATCTCTTCAACATCCGCCTTGAGGAGGCGGATCGAATCTTTCACCCTCTTGGAGGACCGTCCTTGAGGAGCTAGAAGCATGTCGAGCATCCCAACAAGCGGTACCATGGTGCCCAGCGTAGCACTGATTGCCGCCTCCGTCATCCTTCTATCGTCGCTGCCTCCACCTCCGACTGAAAAAGCTAAACAAACGCACACACATGTACAAAGTAATTAATTAATGTTCTCACAAAAATGCGTTGGAAAACATGACATGATCTACACTAAGGCGAACTCATGCTGTCCTCTAGCTAAACACGGCAGGTGAACCAACGAGGAAGAACAGAGAACGGATATGGCCCCCTCTGGGTAGATTTGGATTTCCAAGAAGAACTTTTGGTTAGAAGAGGCTTTGGCCCCCTCTGGGTCATGCTAATTACGCAAATCTCACTCATGGTGGTTCGGTCTGTGTCAGCTTAATGGGACTATGGTTTTTTTTTTTTTCACCACTGGTAAAGGCATGAGATAGGTGATCCTCTCTCCGACCTTCTTTTTGACCTAGTGGTAAATTTTCTTACAAAAATGCTTTATAAATCTGCTAGCAACAACTTGATTAGTGCCTTATGCTCAGACATGTACCTAGGTGATGTCATTTGCCTACAATACGCAGATGATACAATCCTATTTGTGGATCCTTGCATTTTGATTAAGCCTGGTAATTTGACCCATGGGTGTCCATGGGCATCCGAACGTAATGGGTAGGGTATGGGCCGAAGATTTCTCCCATGGGTCTTACCCATGGGCAATCCGATTAATCATTATAGTCACTAGTGTGTAATTGCACATAGTATTAAACAATTAACAATTACCGTGCTATTGCATACTAATGTGCCAATTGACGTTGATAGTGTAGCTGCAATTGCACAACATAATAATTAATGTGCAATTGTATAAAGAGGTTCAGTTACAATTACGTGGTGTTTTTAATAAGAAAGAATTCCTAACAAGAAACGGGCCAATACAAAGCCCAGCAAAAAAAATAAAAAGCCCAGCAAAAACAAACGCAGGCCAACCAAAATCTTGGCAAAGGAATCTATCGATCCTACCGTGGAAAGCATCGACCGAGAGTTAGCAAAAGGGATTATATAAACATGGGTGGTGGAAATCTAAAAAACAAAAAGAGACCACTGCAATATATATCGTGTCTATTTTCGCATGTGTTTCACCCAAGTTTCAACACGTTTTTAGTAAAAAGCGACAAACATGGTTAGGAAGAGAAGAACCCCAGCACCGCGTCATCCTCACCGGCGCCAACCTCCCTGGTGCCGAAACACTCTCACTATGACTGTCTAGATGACATCGATCCATCCTGCATCTAACTGTCGAGAAACTGTAGGCATGATATCACTCTCATAGTCTCATGATCTTTAGTGATCAATTTCACGATAGGTTAATATATAACTCACGACCAATGAAATATTACATTGAAATCAACACCATCAACATCGACGTCAACGAACCTACAGAAATTGATGGTTCGAATCAAATCGATTCGACCATCAACAAACCCATCGGGATCACAAGAAGGCATTGACACCCGCACACCACGCCACCTAAGCGCATCCTTTCCGTTTCCTGTTGCTGGTAATAGAAGTTGTGAACTTGCTCCTGCTCTGATGTTTGTGCCTTTAATTTCTACCATTGTTGCTTAACTAGTTTTAATTCGACTATTCAACTCTCCCATCCCTCTAGCCGATATTGCTAGTTTTTTAGGCTCCTATTTATTTTGTGTGAAATGCATCCTGCATGTACATGGTCAATGTGGAGCAAGAAAAAAAGTTGTGAGTTACGAATACATTCTTTCTGGTTATTCATATCACAACCCCCAATTATTAGATGAATTAAGCAATTTTACAATCATCTACAAAAGACCGAGAAAAAATAACCAGTTAAGCAGTCACTAGTACGTGAGATGGGGTCTCGCGGGACTCACCTTTGGTAGGAGGACTTGGATCGGGGAGGAACACCTCCTCCTCTACAATCTCCACCTCTCCCCTGATCGCCTCCATCAATAGGAACCAGCAACCTCTCACCACAAAGAAAATATCATTTCACGGATCGATATTTGGGAGCCTGGGTCAGGGATGTCGAGATCCCAAAGAAGGGATTCCAACAAAATGAGGACAGCCTCTGCCTCCAATCGTATTGTCTGAACAAAACAAAGATTAGTTAAAGTAGATGCTGCTACATAACCTGTATCAACCAGCCTCAATACATGAAAACATGGTAAACGAGCTGAGCTTCGTTGTTTGACGGTGTTTCAGAGAACTGAAAGCGACTTCTGTATCTTCTCATATCCTCCTCTCTGCAGAGAAGAGGGTATACAGATCTTCGCTTCCATAATTGTATATCCATGTGTGGTGTGCCGTTTCCAAAGTCGTTGTGGTATGAGCAACATATGCACAAAAGGGCTCCAATTTCACGTAAGTTGCTAAACAAATTCTTAGCCTATTCCATAAGTTAGAATTTTTTGGAATGGGGGAGTTCATAAATGTCATGAGAGCATCAAGCTGACAAAGCGGCATTATATTTTTCCCCACCTTCTCCCTATGATTAGCGTCCCAAGAAAGCGATGAGTAAAATACTATGTTATGTAGTAGACCAGTATGGCCACCTTCACAGTACCTAAGTTTTTTAGTACCTTCGCAGTAGGTTCCGCCACCAACTCTAGACCAGTATGGCCACCTTCTTGTTTTCTGTTTTTTTGTTTCGTTGTATGAGACTCTGTGTGCTGGATCAGACCAGACTGTGGCTTTCTTAATAAAGCCGGGCCCTCCTGGGGGTCTTATTTCAAAAAAAAAAAAACTCTAGGCCATGAATGTCAACACGTATATGGGGATGCAGGCGGACAGCCGCAAATGGATCCAGATCCGTCCGCCAGACATCCAACTATCACCGCACTAATGAAAAACTGTCAACCATAAGAGCATCTTCATCGGGGCGTCCAAATCGGTGTCCGGCACCTCTCAACTGAGCCCCAATTGGATGGTGTCGGACACGTGTCCGGTCAATTGGGGTGCAGCCCACAGCGACGCCCTCAAACAAAAAAACTTAAACAAATTCAGACAAATTTAGATGATTCATATTTTTATGTATTACAAAAAAATTGAATTAAATTTGACAAAACTAAACCTAACCCTAACCCTACCCTCGTCGGTGGTGTCCAACCAGCCGTCGTCGCCGCCGTTGTTGCTGCCATCGTCGTTGAGCACTACCTAGGCGGAGGAGGAGCCGGCACGGCTGCAGGAGGCGCCACCGGAGGAGGACGAGGCCGCCGTTGCCACCGAGGTGGCCATCATGGCCATGTACCCGGGGTTGTCGCGCTCGATGGTGGTCACCGAGTCTGCGAGCGCCGCCAGGAACCCCGGCGTGTCGCCGTCGTGCTCGTTCCACAGCTGGGACGGCACGTCGTACCCATACGGGATCGTCTCCACCGGCGGCGGCGTCCTGCGGCGTAGGTGCAGGCGGCCGCGCGGTGGGGATTGGGCTCGGGGTCGAGTGCGGTCGCGGATGAAGATGCCGCCGCCTCCATGACGCGGCGGCGATCGCCGTTCCTCCTTCACCCTGGAGAAGCGGGGTGGCGCGCGGCGCTGCTGGTTGTCGTCGACGCGACGTCGCGGTGGCAGCGGCATCAGCCGAAACGTGGTAGGGTTCCCCGTTGCGGCATGCCGGCGGGCGGCCTCGATGACCGAAGCCACCGTGTGGCCGGTCCTCTCCCACCACTCGTGCCGCCCATCCACGTTCCAGCGGCCCGACGTCGTGGCGTCATATGCGTCTTTCGTCTCCCGCCGGAAGCGTTCCATCTATGCCGCCCAGTTTTGGTCGTCGTAGTCTGGCTCGGCGCGCTGCTCGGGTGTGAGCCAGCTTCGGCGTCGGGCGATGACGCGCCCGATCTGGTCCGACGTCACCTGCAGCGGAGGAATGGGGAGCCCGCCTTAGTACGACGTGGCCCAGTTCTTGGGGAGGCGAGAATCCGGCGGGACAAGCAGCCCATACCGGAAAAGGTACCAGACCTCCTCTGTGCCGACGGTGCGCCCGAGGCAGCTGCTGCCTGACTCATTGTTCGCCATTCCTACATGACGGAGGTGAGCGTGGTTGTGGGTGACGGGGAGGTGAGCAGCGTGGGAGATGAGTGTGCGGCGAGGGAGGCGAGGGAGGGAAAGGGATATAAAGGCGGGAGAGAGGTGGACGGTGCGCGGGCATCCGCGCCAGCGTAAATGCATTGCATGGGAACGCAGCGACCATGGCGCGTGGACTGCCGCGCATGCTGTCGCCGGCGTTAATACGACGCATGGTGACAGGCCTGCTGCCGTGTAGTCGCCTCGAATCCCGTCCCGTCCAGTCGCATCGTCTCGGAGACCGCCCAGCAACTGCGCGGGAACATTAACGCGGGCGGAACGGCCTCCTGCGCCCTCATTGACACGAGCACGGCGACCTGTGAGTATGACGGGTGGCCCGCCCCTGTTAGAGTCCATGTCCGCCCCGGAGGCCCTCTCGGGGGTGCCGGACACGATTTCGCTCGGCCTAACCCTTTAGGGGGTGCCGCTGGTGGCCGATTTTGGCGTCCGGACCCCCCAATAAGCCTTTGAAGGGTCAATTGGATGGTGCCGGTGGAGATGCTCCAAGCTTTGCAGAGCGGACGGTCCGCCTCGTTCGCTGGATGGGCCGCCTGCATGGAGAGGCGTATAGAAGACGGGAGCCAATGTATGAAGAAAAAAAAGTTCCTTTTGTTAGAGTTGTAATATAGTGTCATTTAGTCTCTTGTATTTTTTTGGTTGTATAACATGTTGTTTGCATATTGTCCAGTAGAATGTGCAAAAGAAAAAATGTAAGATGATATTTGTTACTATCATTATTTTAAAGCGAGGAATCATGTAACATGGCCCCCATGTTTCTTTCCAGTTCGTAACGCACTATTTTTATCCCACGAGCTACGCGTACTCATAGCTTATCTGTACGAACGACCTAGCCCTGTATTGCTCTCTATGCGCGTTCTTTGTTCTGTTAATCTATGTGCTAGTGGTTGATTTGAAATGTGCAACTTGCACTTTTTTGCGAGTTCCATTTTTAATAATAAAATAAAGCTGTAGTCTACATCCCTTGCTCTGGCCATGGTGGTTGTTGAGTTGCTGAACTCTTTTCCGTATCCACGAGAAGAAAGTCCATGGGGGCGGGGGAGAGAAGGTAGTACCAACGTGATTTTAGCTGATCGGTCAAGAGGCAGGGTGATCTAGAGATGGAAGCTGCGGCTGGCACAGCCGCCGCTAAGATTGCGCCGAAGATCTTGGATTTCTTCGCAGCCAATCACAAGCTTCGGGTGGAGCTGGAGCATGACATCCAGTACATCAACAATGAGTTTCTGATGATTTGCGCCGCCATTGTAGATGAAGATAATAGCCAAAGTAGCGGTGATCGTGGTGGCGGCCAAGTGCAGAAGACCTGGATCGAAATGGTCCGTCTCCATGCGCACGCCATTGAGGACTGCATCGACCGCTTCACGCACCGTGTGACGCTCAAGAACGATGCGCCCTGGATCCGTCAGAAACTCCACCGGATGATGACAGTATCGGCCCGTAGCGAGTTTGCTGCGGAGATCCGCGGTCTCAGGAAGAAATTAGAGGATGCATCCGTGCTGAAAAAAAGGTATATTCGGAAAGATGGACCCCACGGCGGTGGTGGCGACGGCCACGGTGGTGCTGTATCCAGCACCATCAGGCCAGGGGCATTCGAAGAGGAGGTAGAGGCGGACACCTGCATGGCCGTGGGTATTGACGTTCCCCTGCGTGAACTCCTGGAGCTGATAACGGAAGACTCACCTTCCCAGGAATGCCGTCGTCAGCTCAAGGTGATTTCTATTTTCGGGTTCGGAGGGATAGGGAAGACTCACCTTGCCAGCCATGTTTACCACAGTCCCGACGTTGTTGACCAATACCAAGTACGGGCTTGGGTCCGTGCCTCAGAGAGGGGTGCAGAGGTGGTTCTCCGGGAGATACTTCAGCAGATTACTCGTAGTGCTGGAAGTGAAGACGGTCTCATAAAAATCCGCAAAAGTCTGAAAGAGTGCCTTGGGAGCCAGAGGTATACATATTTTCTACAATCTTCGATCATGTTTCCATTGGTTTTCTGGACTGTTTGTCTCTCCTACTCCAAAAACATAAACCAATACCACTCCAGATTACAGTACGAGCGATATAGCTAATAAACTGCAATATTTATTTTGACACGATATTTTTTTCCGAGCAGCCATTTGCGTACATGCAGAAAATTAAACCATTGGAAGTTTGGCACACATCCCTTTAGATTACAAGCTCATGCATATGTGCTTCCGAAGACCTTGAAATTTGATTTCCTTGTTATATGTGCTACTAATATTTGATTCTCATCTGAAAAGCGAATGTTTTCTCCCCTTTTTAAATCATGTATAGGTTCTTCATTGTAATCGATGACATGCGCGATGGATTTTGGCACGAGATAAAAGATGCCTTCCCAGTTGTTTCGGGAGTGAGCAGCACAATTATGGTGACCACGACCCTCAGGTCCGTGGCAAACACCTGCAGCTCTCCTCATGGTTATGCGTACATGATGAGAACTCTTGCCAAGGAACATTCCAGACAATTGTTCAGAGAGGCTTCCTTGGCAAACACTGACCAAGTACTTCAGAAGCTCGATACTTCAGACGCACTGACCAAATGTGATGGTCTACCCCTTGCTCTTGTTACCACTGCCAAGTTCTTGGAAAATAAAGGAGATCTAGAAAATTGGAAAGATCTGTGTCAAAACCTTGGCAAACATCTGGAGACAAATAGTGACTTAGCAAAAATGAATCGTGTGCTCGTCGATAGCTACACCAGCCTTGGTAGCCAACAAGTCAAGACTTGCTTGCTATATATGGGTATTTACCCAAGTGGACGTCCAATCAGGAAAGGAAGCCTAATAAGGAGATGGCTAGCGGAAGGGTTTATCCAAGGAGACTATAACCAGAGTGCTATTAAGGCCGCGATCAGCCATTTCAATGAGCTGGTCAACCGGAGTATCATTCAGCCTATTGATGCAAGCAGCAGCAAGAACAGCACAGAGATCAAGGCATGCCAAACTCACGGCATGATGATGGAGTTCATCCTGCACAAGTCCACATCTGAGAACTTCGTTACCTTGTTATATGACGAGGCTCCCCGAAACAGTAACATTCGTTGGCTTTCTTTGCATCACGGAAGTGATGGAAGGGCCAGAATGGATCCGAAGGATCTGCCGATTGTCCGGTCTCTGACAGTATTCGGTAATGCACACAAGTCAATGCTGGATTTTTCCAAGTATGAAGTACTGCGAGTTTTGGACCTAGAAGAATGCGGCAACCACTTGGAGGAAAAGCATCTTAAGAAGATATGCAACCTGGTTCTGCTTCGGTACTTGAGCCTAGGGGCCTCTGTTACAGTTACGGTACTTCCCAAAGAGATCAAGAAGCTTCAACTTTTGGAAACACTGGATGTAAGAAGAACCAATATAGAGATTCTGCCTACACAAGTCATAAAGCTGCCATGCCTAATTCATCTGCTTGGAAGGTTTAAGCTCCAGCACAATGTAGGAGCACGGAGAATGCGTAAGCTACAGACTTTTCTGTCAAATAAAAGCAAATTGGAAACGGTGACAGGATTTGTTCTGGACAATAAGAGCCAAGGATTTGCACAGCTCGTGGAGCATATGAAGCACTTGACGAAGATGAAAATATGGTGCAAGTTCACTGCCGATGCTAGCAGCAACTCAAGTCGTCTCTCAGAGGCCATCAAGGGGTTCACCATGAGAGGCACAGATTCGAAGGCTTCTTTCCTGTCAACTCAAGTCACTCTCACTGAACTTCAATGATGAATGGTCTCATGATATGCTCATGAAATTGTCCCTCGAAGAAGAAAAGGATTCCTCATACTTCCTTAGCTCGCTGAAGCTACAAGGAGGCAACATATGCAGCCTGCCCCCATTTGTTACAATGCTGGGTGGTCTCACTAAGTTGTGCCTTTCGTCTCCTCATCTTCAGCTGAGCAGCGACATTCTTTCTCACCTGGGCAGCATGCTCTGCTTGGCGTACCTAAAGCTTATCGCAACTCAACTGGACAAGCTAGTCATCGAAGATGGGGGTTTCAAAAGCCTGCGGCACCTATGCATCTTGGTGGAAGTCATGGCTGAACTCGACATCCAAGAGGGAGCTCTGCCGGGCCTCGAGTCGCTCAGGCTGCTATTTAAATATCAAAATGGTTTTTGCAGCACAAAGATCCAGTCCCTGATTTGTCTTAAGGAGGTCGCTCTCCACAAGGGACTGAATGAAGAAACACAACGGGAGTGGAAAGAAGCAGCAAAGAACCACCCCAGGCGTCCCAACCTCTTGTTTGTCGAGATGAAACTGACGGGAAGTCAGCCTGGTGTGAAAATTATTCCTGCAGAGACAGATACGACAAACGAAGAGGTTGATGTGGGAAGTCAGCCTGCTGCGGAAATTAGCCTTGGGGCGCCTAGTGATATAACAGCCGAAGATGTAGCTGTGGAAATTAACCATGTGGTACCACCTACTGATATGACGACCAGAGAGGTTCATGCGGAAAGAGAAACTGTTTTGGAAATTAACTCTGCTTCATCACCTGCTACCTTGATGTTATCAGTGGCAAAGCCACCCGATGCCATTTCTACCGGAGAATCAGGTAATTGCATGATGTGCATCTTATTTTGCTTCATTCCTAGTATTTTGTTTAAATATTAGCATCGAGTTATCTATACGCCCTCTTCATGCATGCATTTTGTATTTTTTATTTCTCAGTACAAATTGATTGTGATGGTCAACATGAAAATAATGATGATGGTAAGAAAGAAGATGTGGATAACATTAAGGACCCAAAGATTTTTTCTGAGACAAATGGTTTACGGGGTCAGACGATGTATGAGATGAACAAGGAAAGTTCTATAGAGGAGACAGAAGGAGCAAACGGTTTACGCGGTCAGAAAATGGAAGATGGTACCCAGGTAATTTACACATTTCAAGTGTCTTATATTTTTCCAATGCTTCTCTAAGTGATGTAGCTAGTGGAACTGGGGTAAAGTTATGAAGTAATATGCGTAACGTAAATAAATATGTTCAAGTGATTAGAGATATGGAAGCTAACTGCTAAAGATATAGTGTTTTTATAGCTAGCAGGGAGAAGTCTGACCTTGTGCCTCTGAGTGAGGAATCAAGGTTGGGAGGTTTACCCTCTTTAAGTAGACCTAATTATGCGTCTTTAAATAACCTCTTTAAGAGGCTGATTAATAAATCAGGGGCTTTCTGGGTATATATGTTTTACATTGCTCTCAAGCTCAAAAGATTAGATGGCCCTTTAAGAAAAAGATTGGTTTGTCAAGTCCTAAAATCAAGGTTTTTATGTGGCCATCCTGTGGGGTTCGTATTTTAATTGAAATACTATCTTATTATCAAAACGGGTTGGAATGGTAAACCCAAATATATGTTTTGTAGTGCTACAGAAGTTGTGGATCACTTATTATTTTCATTTGTTGTTTCTAAATATTTGTTACAATGCACACTGAATATTCAAGTCGTTGCTGTTCCATTCAGTGAATCCATTTACATACTGGATGGTTGTTGGAGAAAGCTCGAATTGTTGTTGTTTAAGAATATGTGTCCTATTGATCCTACTACTGTGGTTTTTAGTTAGTCATCTTGGTTATCGCCTGGACTGTTTTACAGAAACGAGGCCTTCAAAACAAACACCGCCTGGGCGGTAGATTGTCCTCACTGCTGCCGATTTGGGTCTGTCGCCGAAGAAATCGACAGGAACGGTTGTTGCATCAGCTGGGTTAATCTTGCCCGGGACAGGACTGAGATTTTCTTTGAGTGCCATGTTGGTAATACGATCATAAGCATTGAGACTCTTGTAAGTTACACATGCCTATTATCCTTATTTTGTTGTCTGTTGTTGTGCATTGAACCATTGGATCCGTGAATGTATAATCAGGGACACACCCAAATTGTTGTGCAGTTTGACAGTGTTTCTTCTATACTGTCGGTGATAACTTTATTTACATTATACACTGTTGAGAAACATGACCGATACTTCGTCTGGTATACAATGAGGACTATACGTGAGAATTTGAGATGGGGCTTTCTTCCCTGTTTGCTAATGATGATCATGAAGGATTAGTTTGTTTATAGACGAAAACACAAGCTACAAGATGTTCACTGGAAAGCAATTATCTCCCAAATTCCTCCCTTTTGCTTCGCTGATGGAGGAGGCGAAGATCTCTTCTCTCCTCCTGTACGCTAATGGCAGCCCCACGCCCTGCCCCCATCCTAAATAAAAATCAACACAAATCCTAGCTAGGTACAGAGCACTTACAAATCAAGCCGCCGTGACTCGACCTCCGAGATAGGAAGACGACGACGCCCCCGCGGCAGAGGGGCTCCGGCGTACGTCACCGCCGGCAGAATCATTCGCCCCTCCCGCATCACATTCCCCTAGCACACTTTCGTGTTGAGTTTTTTTTTCGTAGCCGGATTTCCTTAGTGAAGGCGGATGGCCAACCCAAGGAAAGGATTTTGTATCGGATCCATTATATCTTCTCCAACCGAGGAGTTAGCTCGGCGGCGAGGACACGAGACAGGGGAAACAGAGCACACAGTAGCAGTACCGAGTGTCCTGTGATTATACAATTGCGTCAAACCCCGGTCAGTTTCGTGCACACGAAAAAAGCTCCGGTCAGTTAAAAGTTCAGATACAAACATTCATGTTCAAACGAAGTAGCACAAAGTATAAACTAAAAAAAAGTTGTGGGTCGCACAATCTAATTAGCTGCTTATTGCTTTTGAAATTGCTATTTAGACGTACTAGTAAACAACGCACGTCTATAAAATATAAATCCACAAAGCATAAAAATTTAGTGAGATGTTTGTTAGGAGCAATAGTTTTCATGAGAAAATAGTGTAAAAATGTGCAAATAACATACAATACACACACGATGCATCATTGAAAATCCACAAAGCATAAAATGTACTAGAAGGGAAGGCGCGCTTTGCCGCGCCTACTGAGTTTTGGCGACCTGGTAAATTGATGACCCATTGGAATTTTCCCAATCAGAAAACTGGGCATAGATCTATGCGGAAGTTATATCATATGTGAACTCCGTATAAAAATATACCTCAATTTCAGAATTAAACTTTTTAAGAAAATTTAAAGTTAAAAACTCGTATTCACCACTGAAACAGTTGGCATTACTTGTTTGTTAACTCTTTGGAGTGAATTTTGGCTCTTTTGAATTTCACTGCAAGTCTGCAAGTTTAAAAGTGACAGAGATATTCACAATTAATGAGCAATTACACACGTCTTTAGCCACTATGAAGAGACTTAAATTTAGCATATGCACTTAGTTCTGACAATATACCATTGAAACAGTTGACAAAAATATATTCACTTGGCCTTGCTAATTCAGTGCATCATATGTTGCCCAATAAAAGTTCCTTATAGGACATTAATCATAACAAAACACAACCATGGATCAGATATTAAGGGATAGCACCAGGACAACTCAATGGAATCCGAAAATCGGATAACTCGGTCTTTCTTCTCAATACCTATGATCGTTGAAGTAATACACTTAAAAGGGGCCTGCTGATCTTGTCACGCAGCAAATTTTGAGCCTGCAAAAATAATTGTATACACCAATAACAAGGTTCTATGGCCTTGAGTATGTCTTGGAACTCAGGCAAGTACGGAAGCTAAATAAGAGAATATGTGCAAGAAAGAGACATAAGAGGAAGAATATAGGATGAGCCGATAGGCTAGAAGTCAAACATAATATGGGTCCCTCGACGTGCTGGACAAGTCTAGGTAGAGGGCAACATCGATCTGGCAGCAAGGGAGGTTGCGTTGGGCTGCAGGCGCGATGGTGGCGGGGTAAGAATAAGTGGTGACGCTACAGCACCGACATCCTCCGTGAGAAGGAGGTGGCGGCGAGAAGCTCTGTAAACACGCGATCCTCTCTTCCTCCCCGCTCCGCCTCATCCAAATTCATCGTGGGCCCCTATCGGACTGGGATGGGAGTACAAAGTGCGGCTGGACCAGTGGAGAAAATGCGAGAAAGATTCGGAAATTGGTTGTCGGTCCTGGAGACCGTTTTTTGTAAAATTTGAAACTCTACTTCTAGGTCGCAAAAAAATTTGAAACTTGGTACACAAATACAGATACATATTGTGTACGTACGACATAAGTTTCTTCCAAAAAGTTCTTATATTTTAGGCTACAAATAAAGAAATTTCTGACAAATACAACATACTATTTTCCAGTTTTGTGCCCATAATTTTGTTATTTTTATATAGCTCAAAATACGGGTATTTTTACACCAAAAAATAGCATATACGTAGAATACATACATTCAAGGAAAAAATAAATATTTTTTGAACTTTCAAAAGAATTAAAAGAATCCACAAGAGCACATTCGATTGCACAAAATCTGCGTTCAAAGATGAAAGAAAGGAAGCATGAGCTGTTAGAGAGAGAAAAATGAGTAGGGTCCACATATAGGGCAGGTGTCAATATTTGATTGGTGCACCGTGAGGAGAAACCACAGCTCTCTAATCCTAGGGAGATTAGATATTGTAGAGATTTGCATAACTATGACAATTCAACTCCAGTTTGAAGCGGTAGTTGAAGAACAAATTCCAATTAAGTAACATTATCCACTATTTAATACTTCATGAAGGTCCATCTCTTTATGCAATCAACAGTTCCTCATTTCAAGACATGAATATTGTTTATCGCTTAACTGTCTTGATACTTCAGAATATGTATCAAAAATCACTTTATCAACTCAAAACCATCCTATATATCTATGCATTATACAACATTGTTTTTTCAAAGTGTGCGCAAATAAGCATGGTTGAGAATATTCACCGTGGGCATCCAATAAAATGACCCTTACTCGTACCACGAGTGCATTAAATGAAAAAAAATATATATCAGCATTGCATAAATGAAGGTTATATATAAGCCAAAAGTATCATACATGGGCGATTTTGTCAAAACAACAGGGACTTTGTGTCACCATTTGGAGATGTCGTCCTTCCACTTTGAGGTTGCCAGTTGAAGCACAAGGGTTATCTTATTGCAAATTTCCATATTTTTAATTATGTGCACCCCCAAGTTGGTCTCGGAAGCGAGTGCATAATTTATAATTTTCTTCTTTTGATCCAACACGAACAATGTGAATAGGTCAAAAATCTCATAAGGAAACAGAATCTGTAATGACAGGTTTAGAAATAAATCAATCACATTGATAGAAAATTAACGATTACGACAACCGAATGAATAAACTCTCATTGTGTCACATTCTGATATGTGATACTTCTTGCTATTACGCCAGCTATGAAATAACCATGCTAACCGATCAAAATCAATCCTTCTACGACCATCTGGGTCTCGTGCAAAATGAGGAATTGTCGAAAATAATAAAAATATTAGTAATATGAGAAAAAATGTGTCACTCTCACTCACTTTCTTAATCTTTCTACGACCAGCTATGAGACATTTTATCCTTTTTTATACAGGCCAAAGAGAATATCGGTTTTCGCGAAACTACTTTATAAACGAAAATGTATCCGCGAAATTGTGTTAGAAGTTCAAGTCAAAAGATTTTTTTAGATAAAGGATTCCTATGCACTCGGGAGCCCAAGTGGATTTTAACAATGTTGTAAAATATAGAAGTAACCCCATATCTTTGATCATACATCTGTTAAAAATAAGTAGAAAAATCTTTCATTCAAACTCAATTCTTTCAATATCGGCCTTGGTTTTGCGATGTCACACAAGTGTAACAGACCGACTGGCTGGGTAAAAGCATGTGCAATTATGGGGCGTGCGCTAAGGAGCACCCCGGCCTCTAGCTCTTATCATAGTCACACACCATAAATACTTCCAGCAGTATGTGGAACATGCCAGACCACTGAAGTTCGACACTCTGCACCTACACAAAACCCCATATCCTCCACATTAGAGCACTAAAAATTCTTTATTTTAACTAGCTACTTGTAGAAATGGGATGCATTGGGGAGATGTGTTCAAGTCAAAACAAAGTTACATGAGTTCAGCTTGGAAACGTGATTAGTGTTACACAACAATCCCGCATGGAACACAAAGGTGGACAAGTGGACAAGCTATAGTGTCATGAGGATATACAAAAAATTGGAGACTCCCTGAAGGAACACCCAGAAAAGTACAATATTGAGAAGATTGACGTGCAAAGAATAAATTCTAGTTTGTAGCAGAGTTAGATGGTCGGATGTCTTCCTAAAGAAAAGTGTATGAATTTGTCAAGACAATGTCCTTACAATGTAGACTTCCTTTATGGTTCCTGCATATACAACTTCTCCAATAATCTTATGCAGTTGATGTAGTTCTCCAAAATTAAACAACTTCTCTAGACTAAGCAAATTAGCTAGGTAGTGATATACAAATATATAATCAGCTCATAATTTCATGCCAAATAATTCTAGACATGACAATAGCCTAACAATTTCACAAGCCATCCTTTGAACATTTCAGCAGCAAGGCATGCGTAAATGCATAGTGCGGCAGTACATACATGTTCAAAAAATGACATCAAAATTTATTGGTGGAGATAGTTTCATATATCAATTTCAATGTGCGTTGTCTAATCAGATAATACAACTTCCCTTCAAGAGAATAGAATTACAACATGTTTGGATCACACTATCGCGGAGAACTATCTTTGGACAATGTGTTTCTTCGAAAATAAGCGCAAGTTCACAGTTTGCCTGCGCCACTCATTTATTGGGACCTAAATTCAACAAGAATATTAAGTATTTAGTAACTATACGGGTAAAAAAGAGAAACACAAGATTAACTTATATGGTTATTGCTATGATGAAATACTTACAGCTGGAAATCCACCATAATCACCAGGATTTTGAATGCTCTTTGTCACTAAACTATTTGCTGCCAGTCGAACCTGCAACGACATCGAGGAAAAATAAATTTATGAGGGTAGTGGAAAAAAAATAGTTGACATGCAAAACATAATATTATCTAGATGTTCGCCATGACTATCAGCATGAAATAAAAGTATGTTTGCCTGAGCATTTGTTTCATGTCACACATATGAAGATGAAGTACCACAAGGTCAACTGCTCAACATGAAGAAAAGAAATATGTTCTTTCACTACAACCCAAATTAGTTTTGATGAGCCTTTGACCGTGAGAGTACGGCGAGCAATACAACACAAAATTGCATGGAAATCACAAATATATCAGAATTAAAATAAAGCAAGGCCGAAAGCACAGAGCTGGGAAAACAGCACCTTTGAAGCAATGGAGACATGATCCCGGATTGCCACCCTACCACCTAATGTAACATAGTCCCCTAACCTGTGTGTACACAACAGCAATAATTTCAAAAGTGAGAATGGAAGGATTACATGACACACCTAAGATAAATGAGCAGTTCATCAATGAAATGAAAGTATACATACGTTGCAGAACCAGCAATCCCTACTTGCCCGCAAATCATGCAGCACTTTCCTATTACCACATTGTGACCTATCTGCGGGAAGGATGACAATTAACAAAAAAGGACGGAAGAGCCTAATCACTAAAGCAGGGGAAAGAATACCTGAACCAGATTATCAATCTTTGTGTCATCTCCAATCATTGTGTCTCTCCAACTGCAGTTAATAAATAATAATGAAAGTTTTCAGCATGAATCAACCGCAATCAAACATACAATGGCATGAAAAGAGCTGATACTTCAAAATGTTAGGCAGTAGAAGATATCAATTATGGACTAGCCAGCAAAGCTGCAGAAGAACTGCCTTAGCCAAGCTACACATTCTCTTTGCATTAACACTTTAACTGTGAATGCTTGCAACTCTCAAACCAACAGAGTATAATTTAGACAGGATTAGAAAGGTGACAAGTTACCTGCCTCTATCAATGCATGTATTTGCACCTATCTCCACGTTGTCTCCAATTTTTGCGTAAAGCTCCTGTTATTTAAAGAACATATGTTTGGACAAATATTTCTTCCATGTCACAGCATTATTCTGGACTTTCTTTTTTCTGTTATCTGTCATGCAAGTATGCTGAGTAACTGCGAAAAAAATCAGACTCCGCCTTTCCTTAATACTGAACACCATATGCTGCCATTGCATATTAGAATCACCTCTGAAACCAATAATTATTATACTAGCCCTCAATCAGGATGAAACTGAGTAGTGATTCATAATATTTATAAACAGTTAACCCAGGAATTTAATCTCCACTGAGTGATAGTGGTGAGCACTAACCTGTGGCTTTTTCTTGACCTGCCCATTCTCGTCCACAAAGAAACCAAAACCTGCAAGACGTACATCAGCGATCAATACTCACATAGCGTAAGAAATCAAGTCTTATCGATTGACAGTAGTAGTTTCTAAACTCTTTTTTTTTTTAACAAGTTTCTAAACTCATACTTATCATTCACCAAGCATAAACCGGTAAACAAAGAAAACTAAAAGGTTGATAATAACCAGATCAAATAAGCTTTCTATACAGAAAACAAATGACCTGTGTGTTACTAGCGAAAAGGAGTAACAGAATTGGAATGATGTGTTCAGCTCACAGGCTGCAACTTCCATTTTTCCTACCAGAGCATGCGCAAGTATCTGATATAACGTGACATGTTCTTTGTAGTGTTACAGAACATACAGCATATCATGTGTACCGCAAGACATATTTGCAACAGTAGGTGCATAGATTAGCTCACCATATTGACCGATGCAAGCTCTCACCATATTTGTGAAATAATCAAATAATGAGACATGTTATCTGTAGTGTCCTAAAACATGGTATATATCATGTCAACCACATGAGACATTTGCGACACTAGGTGAACAAATAACTCACCATCTTGATCGATGCAAGCGCCATTGTGGATAGTACAGAACTTGCCCACAGAGCAATTGCTCAAGACAACATTGTACCTGAACATACCAACACCAAACTCATTTCCAGAATCAAACAGAGCTTTGCTTGCTTCAGGATGTAGATCAAATCCTAAATTCTAACACCATACCCGATCCTGGTGGACTGTCCGACGGACACCGACGGCCCAACCACGGTTCCCGACCCGACGACGACCTCACTGCCAATCACGGCGCCGGAATGCACTACAGCGCCGGCCTCCACCACAGCGGTGGGGTCGACCGACGCCGCACGGTGCAGAACGCCGCCGCCGTTGCGCCACGGCACGAACTCCGCCGCCGCACAAGCCGCAGCACCAGAATCTGGTGCAGGTCATTCAGGAAGCAAAATAAGTTGACACTACACATCGATCTCACAAGTACAGTAGAAATGGTTTCCACCGGTGGTTCAGTACCATGAGAAGCAGTGGCCGCGCCAGACCCCAGGAACCGCGCGAGACGTCCGGATCCGCGCGGCGGTCGCTGGAGCAGTGCCGCCGCCGATGAAGCCGCCGCCACTGCGGGGGTGGTTCGTCGGAGGATGGCTGCCATCGGTAATCCTCTTGCTGTTGAACCCTACAGAGACAGCGCGCGAAGCCGAGCTTTTCTGGGTGAGATGCTTCGACTACGGAGGCAAGGGAACGAAGGCGGCGTGGGAGAAAGGTGGCGGCGGCGACCGGAGACGGAGGCGGAGGCGGAGGCGGCGACTGAGCCCGGGGGTTTCCCTTCCCGGCGCCAACCGTAGGGTACTTGGACTGGACCAGGCCCCTAAAGGCCCATGCGCAGTAGCCCACACCGCTTCCGGCCCAACCCAATCTGAAGGATTCACGTGCTTTGTCTAAACAAAAACTACTACCCCGATCTGAAAAATGTGTCTCAAGACTCCAGAGTCCTACGTGAAAATTGCACTGTGTAGTTCAATTCCAGCGACATATTTTCTGAACCAGAGTGAGTTGTTTTTTTCGTGGGAGATTTTTTTATGAGAATTGAGGTTTTTTTCTCGAAGAGATAATGGAGGTAAATAATCACATGGTTAGATACATGCTTCATGGATTCGGGTAACTATATCATCAGCATCTCCAAAAGGCATTTCCTCAAACACCTCAAGTACGTGCCTATAATCCCTCTAGTACCTTCTCCATTATTCTTTTACAACCAAATCGGATTGGGTTTAGGGCGACCATGTTATAAAATCGTCTTTATAAAGGCTGATCACGCGGATATTAGAAAAAGGCTCATCACACTTTCAAGTTGAACACGGGATCGGTGCTTCTCACTTGAGTTCATGCTCCCGATGCATCCCAATTCTAGTATAGCAGCGGTACCCTCGGCTGTATAATTGTGCTAAACTATAAGTAGCTAAAAGTCTAAAATCACATTGATCCAACACAACCTTTATGAAGGTTGAGCTAAAGATGGCTAGAATTGATTTTCCAGCTAAAGTTTTCAGAGTGCTTTGGAGTCTATGTGGTTTTGAGTAGGTGCAAACAGAGGTCTATATTTCAGCCAACACTGGTGGACTATTTATCCATAGAGGTTTTGAGTAGGTGCAAACAGAGGTCTATATTTCAGCCAACACCGGTGGACTATTTATCCATAGAGGTTTTGAGTAGGTGCAAACAGAGGTCTATATTTCAGCCAACACTGGTGGACTATTTATCCTTAGAATATATTCGCATTTCTTTAATAAATGACATGTGACGAGAATGCTGAGTTATGTCCGTCATTCATGGCCCACACACCGTTTCCAACCCAACCCAGTCTGTAGCACTCACTGGTTTTTATTGCTGGAGTTTTACTTCATGAGAACTGAGTTTTCTTTCAAAGAGACGATAGAGGTCATTAATCACATAGTTAGACAAATGCTTTGCTAGCTTGGGTTTGTACAATATATAACCATCAGCATCCCAAATCTCCATCAACTTTCTCTTAGAGATAGATTATATCTGCTTTTCATGTAGATTAGTCGCACAATCTTTTTGGTCTATGGAAGGACATGTCGAACTGAAAAGGTGCACCTGCTTGTGCTCTTTTAGAGAGGCAAAGCTATAGGATCGATCGGATCAAAAAAGAAAAGGAGCCATATGACGACATGCACGAGACAATAAAGTGCCACGATAAGAAAGTATAATATAGTAACTTAAGTACTTAACCTCTGTGAGCATCTTATCGACCGTAAGCATAAGCATATACTAGGTAAATGTGGTGCGGCGTCACGCCGCACTCGTGGTGATAAAAAAGATTTATTTGAGTGTATGGTCATTGTTTTGGAAAGGGATAGAAGTGCAAATTTTGGTATATTATTTGTATAATAGAACTGATCAAATATGCTCTTTTTTTTTATAAATTTGTAATTGAACTTCATAGTCGGAGGAAATATTTTGTGTTAGCATTTATTAAATTAAGTCTGTAATTAGAGGAAATGAATTTGTATTTGCTCCAACTATCCAACTAATCAAGCATTTTTTTAATTTAAGTAGAAAATTAGAGAGAATTTAGTCATATTACCTCTAATATGTTAACTAAATTGAAATGGTAAAATATGTTTTCTATTTTTCCATAAATATTTTATTTAACTTCATAATCAGAGGAAGTACATTATGATTATATCAAAATATTCACCAATTTGAGCATTTATTAAATTTAATTGCATATTTGGAGTTAGTTATATTATCTTTAAATGTGAACCATTTTGAAATGATATAGTATGTTTGTATTTTGCCTTAAGTATTTATTAAATTAAGTCCATAATTAGAGGAAATGAATTTGTATTTGCTAGAAATATCCATGTAATGAAGCATTTTTAAATGTTAGTACATAATTAGAGAGAATTTAGTCATATTACCTCCAATATGTTAACTAAATTGAAATGATAAAATATGTTTTCCATTTTGCCATAAATATTTTATTTAACTTCATATTCAGAGGAAGTGCATTATGATTATATCAAAATATTCACCAGTTTATTTTGTGTTAGCATTTATTAAATTAAGTCCATAATTAGAGGAACTGAATGTGTATTTGCTCCAAATATCCAACTAATCAAGTATTTTTAAATTTGAGTAGAAACTTAGAGAGAATTTAGTCATATTACCTCTAATATGTTAACTAAATTGAAATGGCAAAATACGTTTTCTATTTTGCTATAAATATTTTATTTAACTTCGTAATCAGAGGAAGTACATTATGATTATATCAAAATATTCACAAATTTGAGCATTTATTAAATTTAATTGCATATTTGGAGAGAGTTTAGTTGTATTATCCTTAGATGTGAACCATTTTAAATGATATAGTATGTTTGTATTCTGCCTTAAGTGTTTATTAAATTAAGTCCATAATTAGAGGAAATGAATTTGTATTTGTTCCAAATACCCATCTAATCAAGCATTTTTAAATTTTAATACATAATTAGAGAGAATTTAGTCATATTACCTCCAATATGTTAACTAAATTGAAATGATAAAATATGTTTTCCATTTTGCCATAAATATTTTATTTAACTTCATATTCAGAGGAAATACATTATGATTATATCAAAATATTAACCATTTTGAGCATTTATTAAATTTGACTGCATATTTAGAGAGAGTTTAGTTATTTGTGAACCATTTTGAAATGATATAATATGTTTATATTGTGCCATAAATAGTTAATTAAGCTTCATATTCAGAGGAAATACAGTGTATAAGTAAAATTTTTTGATTCAACTCCATTTAATCAGAGGAAGTGCATTTGGATTTTCTCTAAATATTTACCGATTTAAAAATGTCCAAAAATGTTTGTATTATGCTATAAATAGTTAGAATTTATTTTTCTAAGTATTTTGATATATTTTGCATATTTTTCTGGTAGATAGATTTTTAAATATTGATTTTATAGTATTATTAATTTTTTTGTGCAAATTGTTTAAGTGAACTGGGCCCAATTTAAAAATGACCAAAAATGTTTGTATTATGCTATAAACAATTAGAATTTATTTTTCTGATCATTTTAATATATTTTTCATATTTTTCTGGTAGATAGATTTTAAACTATTGATTTTGTAGTATTATTCACTTTCTGCAAACTGTTTAAGTGAACTGGACCCACATGTCAGGGTTTATGAAAAAAAATCATGGAAAAAAATAAGACGCTGACTAACCGGGCCCACCGCCACGTCGAGGTGACGTAAGCAGTGGAGATGGCGGCCACGGAGAGCTCGCCGGCGTCGATCCAGTGCGAAGTAGGGCACGCAGCTGGGAGCTTTGGAGGCGCGTGGACGCGCTCTACCCGAAAGAAGTGGCGCCGCTGCTATTTGGTTGCCGGAGGCGAGAAAACGCGGCGGCCCGAGCGAGCACGGCGGCGTAGATTGCGGCGCCTCTGGTGCGGCACGACACGCGTTCGTGGGCGAGGTGGGAGAGAAGGAGGTGGCGGAGCTCGCCATATCCGTCGATCTGTACGGGGAGGAGCAGTGCGGTGGCGTGCCGCGTCGGCGTCGCCGGCGATCTCGGCGCCGCGCGTGAAAGAGAAGGAGAAGGGGGATGTGGTGGTTTTTTTTACAGTAAAGAACCTAGACTTTCATTCAATTACAATCAGGTCCTTCCTCTCGAGGAGACGTGGTCTGTGAGTTCCGAATGGTAATTTTACGTAAATCCGGGGACTTTTTTGTAAAACGGCCAGACGGACCGTCAGATCCGGATCGGACGGCGCGGAGGCATGTGGGTACTGTAGCGGGGCACAGTGATGTCAGGTAATGTTACAGGAAGAGTGAATCAATGTGGGAGCTCCATTTTGGTGCTCTAGGTAATCACAAATTAAGGTGTTAGCGTAAATAAAACTCGAAACCAATTACGGGAATGGAAGCTACTCGTCGACGCGCATATATTTCCTGTATACAATTTTTGAAAAAGGTGCAGTTTTTTTTTGCAAAAAAAAAACAAAAAAAAGACGCTACAGTACCTGCGTACTGTAGCGGGGAACAGTACCTCCGATTTGGTCATTCTTCATATAGTCCTGTATACAATTTTCGGAAAAGGTGCAGTTTTTTTTTCAAAAAAACAAAACAAAAAAAAACGCTACAGTACCCGCGTACTGTAGCTGGGAACAGTACTTCGGGTACTGTAGCTAGATACAGTCGAGCGCTGAGAGAGCTCCGATTTGGTCAGTCTTAATATAGTAGTTAGGTAGTATTATTCACTTTCTGCAAACTGTTTAAGTGAACTGGACCCACATGTCAGGGTTTCAGAAAAAAAAATCGTGGAAAAAAATAAGACGCTGACTAACCGGGCCCACCGCCACGTCGAGGTGACGTAAGCAGTGGAGATGGCGGCCACGGCGAGCTCGCCGGCGTCGATCCAGTGCGAAGTAGGGCACGCAGCTGGGAGCTTTGGAGGCGCGTGGACGCGCTCTACCCGAAAGAAGTGGCGCCGCTGCTATTTGGTTGCCGGAGGCGAGAAAACGCGGCGGCCCGAGCGAGCACGGCGGCGTCGATTGCGGCGCCTCTGGTGCGGCCCGGCACGCGTTCGTGGGCGAGGTGGGAGAGAAGGAGGTGGCGGAGCTCGCCATGTCCGTCGATCTGTACGGGGAGGAGCAGTGCGGTCGCGTGCCGCGTCGGCGTCGCCGGCGATCTCGGCGCCGCGCGTGAAAGAGAAGGAGAAGGAGGGATGTGGTGGTTTTTTTACAGTAAAGAACCTAGACTTTCATTCAATTACAATCAGGTCCTTCCTCTCGAGGAGACGTGGTCTGTGAGTTCCGAATGGTAATTTTACATAAATCCGGGGACTTTTTTGTAAAATGGCCAGACGGACCGTCAGATCCGGATCGGACGGCGCGGAGGCATGCGGGTACTGTAGCGGGGCACAGTGATGGCGGGTAATGTTACAGGAACAGTGAATCAATGTGGGAGCTCCATTTTTTTTTTAGATAAAGGGATTTTATTACTTAAGAGTTTTAAGCATTACACCCGGCCTCTGCATAGCTAAGATGCACACAGCCACCAGTTCACCAGTAACCAATTCAGAACAAAAAGTAAAAAGGCGAATTACATATCATAATGAGAAATTGTAGATCCGCCTAAAAAGCTGGTACGTAGGTTTATCCGGAGTCTATGTTGCCATCCATGCCGGGAGAATAACTCCCTGGCCGCAGCCTCCAGCCTCGACGCCACCTCCAAAAATAAGTCTCGGTGCTCCACACGCTGCAGGGCCGACCACACGCTGCAGGGCCGACCACGCTCGTAGCGTAGCTGTACACCGATAGATAACCTGCATAACAGAAGCATTTTTATCGTTAAAAACCTTGTCATTTCTACATAGCCACAGCGACCAAATAATGGCAATCGCTCCCATCCTACAGAAGAGTTTAACCCTAGGATCCACGCCATTTAACCAGTTGCCAAAAATGTTTGCAACAATACGCGGTGGATGTAACGTAGAACCTATCTGGATGGCTGACCATATAGACCTGGCGAATTCGCACTGGATGAATAAGTGTTTAATGGTCTCGTCATGTTGACAGAAAACACACTTTTTACTTCCGTGCCAATTACGCTTGGCAAGGTTGTCTTTTGTAAGAATTACACCCCGACGAAGATACCACGCAAACACTTTAGTTTTAAGCGGAATCTTCATCTTCCAAATTTTGTTATTATCCTTAATATCGACTGGCACTTCTGGTAGAATTAAAGCTCTATACATGGAGTCAACCGAGAATTTGCCATTCTTCGTAAGATTCCATTGGAATTTATCTGGACCTTCCGACAATTGGACTGAATCCAATCGGATGAGCAAGGCATTCCAGGATGCTTGTCTCGTTCCAAGTAAACTTCTTCTGAACGAAACACTGGAGGGGAGGTACCCAACACCTTCGCGATCGTGTCGCTTTTGTTTCGTACAATAGTGTACAGAGCCGGATATTGTTCTCTAAGGGTAGAATGGCCTAGCCATTTATCCTCCCAGAAACGAATTTCCGATCCATCCCTAATTGAGAAAGATCCATGTTGGAAAAAAAACTTCTTTGTAGCCATGAGACCAGCCCAGAAGTGTGAATCGCCAGGTTTCCAAGAAACCTGAGAAACAACTTGATCTCCCACATACTTTCTCCTAAGGAGGGTTTGCCAAACTCCATATTCCGATAGAAGTTTGAAGAGCCATTTACCTAGCAAGGCTCTATTCTTGACCTCAAGGTCATGAATTCCGAGCCCTCCCTGGTCTTTAGGGCAACAAACCACACTCCATTTTGTCAGACGATATTTTTTCTTCTCACAATCCCCTTGCCAAAAAAATCTAGACCGGAAATAATCCAATCTTTTTAAGACTCCTTTGGGCAATTGGAAGAATGAAATCATGTACAGTACCATGTTTGTTAGTACCGAGTTTATGAGAACCAATCTTCCACCTAGGGATAAGAGCTTGCCTTTCCAGCTATTTAAGCGTAATTGAAGTCTTTCCTCCACCTTTTTCCATTCAGCATTTGTAAGTTTCCGATAATGAATCGGAATACCCAAATAGTTGATAGGAAATTGACCTTGCTCACAGCCAAAAAGTTCAGCATACAAGGCGGCGTTTTCTCGAGCCTCGCCAAAGCAAAACAATTCACTTTTATGGAAATTTATCTTAAGACCCGAAAGTTGCTCAAATGCTGACAATATCAGCTTAAGGTTACGAGCTTTTTCAATGTCATGTTCCATGAAAAGAATTGTATCGTCAGCATATTGAAGAATCGATAAACCACCATCTACAAGATGTGGAATCACTCCTTCAATTTGACCCTCAGATTTAGCGCGTTCGATCAAGGTAGCCAACATATCAGCCACTATATTAAATAGTATTGGCGATAACGGGTCACCCTGTCTGAGGCCTTTTTTCGTTTGAAAGTATTTGCCAGTGTCATCATTGACCTTAATGGCTACACTCCCTCCCGAAACAAAGCTATTTATTAACGCGCGCCACTCAGTAGAAAAACCTTTCATTCTGAGGGTCTCACTAGTAGAAAAAAGGGCTTTGAGCCAGCCCCTTTGGACCCGGATTTGTTACAAACCGGTCCTAAAGGTTCTGACCGCTGGCCCCACCCCCTGCCACAAACGGCCGCGAATCCTTTAGGACCGGTTTGTAATACAAACCGGTCCTAAAGGTTTTGCGACCATTTGCGGCAGGGGGGGGGCAGCGGTCAGAACCTTTAGGACCGGTTTGTAACACGAACCGGTCCTAAAGGTTTTCGGCAGTTTGCAGCAGTAGGGGGGCCCAGCGGTCAGACACTTTAGGACCGGTTTTTAATACAAACCGGTCCTAAAGGTCCCCCCTATATCCTTCTTCCACCCCGTGCTGCAGCTCCATTTTCCCAGCTCGAGCTCAACTCCATTTTTGCTCTCTCCTTCCTCTTGGGAGCTCTAGTTCATCCCCATTTTTCTCCACCATTTGTCAAGATTGTTGGCACCCATCGGTCCTACGGTTAGCAACTTCATCCCCTTTTCCGGCATTGCAAGTTTTGCTCATTTTCTTGCTCATTTCATTTTTCTTGTGCTAGCTAGGTGTTTGATGAAATGCCTAAGTTACAGAGATCATTTGTTTTATATGCAATTTGAGCTCAAATTAAATTATGATTTGTGGATTTTTAGTGCCGTCCTGTCCCCTTCCTCACCGCCGTCGATCGCCCGCGCCGCCCCGTCACCGACACCACCTTGGTGAGCCTATTGTTCTTATTTAGCAAAACAATTTTTTATTTGTATGATTTACATATTTACTTGTATATAATTTTCTTAGTTGTGTATGAATTTTTTTATGTATAGTGCCATGGTTTTGATATCCGTCCCCGTTGGCCCTCGTCCAGTCTATGATTCGGATGTGGTATATTATCTTTTATAACTATTTTCTTTTTTCATTTCCTGTTTATATGACAATTAATTACGCCAACCAACTTGACATAGATATTTTTATGTAGGAGGTAGTGGAACCGGAAATGCCAATCGACCCTATTGTTGAGAAGTTAAATTTAGTTGAACAAGAAAATGATGACCTGAAAGAAATATTGAAAAAAACTGAAGAAAGATTGGAAAAAACTGAAAGAGAGAAGATGACCTTGGAAAAGGTTCTTGCCGGTGTCGTCGATGGTCACAAGAGCGAGATGGATGCAATGCGCCTGAAGATTAGAAAGATTAGAAAATATGCAATTAGTAAAGAGGCTTGGTATCATTATGCCGTCGGGTCAATTGTTACATTTGTTGCGATTTTGATCGCATTTGTTGTTGTATTTAAATGCATTAATTAGAGAGTTTTATGGTTGGTTTCAGTGTGTATTTTTATGAGAACTATATATGTATGGTCACTACGCTACTTTGGTTTTAACGTGTGATGAACTTGTATTAATTAATTAATTTAGTCAGTTCCCTATTCATGATGATTTAGTATATTGGTTTTTGATAAATTTATATAATGCAGATGAACCGGCAATGGATGTACGGTGACCGACGTCGTCCCGAATTCATTAATGGCATGCATAGTTTTCTCGATGTGGCTGAGGCAAACAAGCAGAATGGTTTTATTTTTTGTCCATGTGATAAATGCCAGAATAAGAGGAATTACCCTTCCTCAAGAACCATACACACCCACCTGTTGCGAGAAGGCTTCATGCCCAATTATTTTTGTTGGACCAAACACGGAGAAAGAGGGGTTATAATGGAAGACATTGAAGAAGAAGAGGATAATGACAACTATCCTATGTTCGGTGAACACGGTGATACTGCAATGGGGGAAGACGAGCCTGAACTTGAGGACATTGTTGATGAGCCTGAACTTGAGGACATTGTTGATGAGTCTGATGATGATCTTCGTCGGGTCATTCTTGATGAACAGATAAACTGCGCAAGTGAAAACGAGAGGTCGAAGTTGGAGCGCATGTTAGAGGATCACAGAAAATTGTTGTACCCAAATTGCGAAGATGGCCAGAAAAAGCTGGGTACCACCCTGGAATTGCTGCAATGGAAGGCAGAGAATGGACTATCTGACAAGGGATTTGAAAAGCTGCTGAAAATATTGAAGAAGATGCTTCCAAGAGATAACGTGTTGCCTTGCAGTACGTACGAAGCAAAGAAGGTTGTCTGCCCTCTAGGATTAGAGGTGCAGAAGATACATGCATGCATCAATGACTGCATCCTCTACCGCGGTGAGCACGAGAATTTGAATGCATGCCCGGTATGCGGTGCACTGCGGTACAAGATCAGGCGAGATGACTCTAGTGATGTTGAGGGCGACGATCGCCCCAGGAAGAGGGTTCCTGCCAAGGTGATGTGGTATGCTCCTATAATACCACGGTTGAAACGTTTGTTCCGAAACAAAGAGCATGCCAAGTTGTTGCGATGGCACAAAGAAGATCGTAAGGAAGACGCGATGCTGAGACACCCCGCTGATGGGTCGCAGTGGAGAACCATCGACAACGAGTTCAAGGACTTTGCACGTGACGCAAGAAACTTAAGGTTTGGTCTAAGTACAGATGGCCTGAATCCGTTTGGGGAGCAGAGCAGCAGTCATAGCACCTGGCCCGTGACTCTATGTATCTATAACCTTCCTCCTTGGTTATGCATGAAGCGTAAGTTCATTATGATGCCAGTGCTTATCCCAGGCCCGAAGCAACCCGGCAACGACATTGATGTGTACCTGAGGCCATTAGTTGAAGAACTTTTAGAGTTGTGGGCTGACGAAGGTGTACGTGTGTGGGACGAGTACAAACAGGAGGAATTTGACCTACGAGCGTTGCTGTTTATAACCATCAATGATTGGCCCGCTCTTAGTAACATCTCAGGACAGTCAAACAAGGGATACAACGCATGCACACACTGTTTAGGCGAGACTGAAAGTATACATGTAGGCAAGAATGTGTACCCGGGGCATCGTCGATTTCTTCCAGACAGGCATCCCGTAAGAAAGAAAGGAAAGCATTTCAAAGGTGAGCCAGATACACGGAGGAAGCCTACCCTCCCTAAAGGTGCTGATATATATGACATGGTCAAAGATATAAAAGTAATCTTTGGAAAGGGTCCTGGCGCACAATCTGTTCCGAATGACGCTGACAACCACGTAGCCATGTGGAAGAAGAAATCTATATTCTGGGATCTACCCTATTGGAAATTCCTAGAGGTTCGCTCTGCAATCGACGTGATGCACGTGACGAAAAATATTTGCGTGAACCTGCTAAACTTATTGGGCGTGCATGGGAAGAAGTCGAGAGATACACCAAAAGCACGGCTGCACCACCAACATCTTTTTCGAAGTCCTGAGCAGTATCAAGGTCCCATCTGGCTACTCGTCCAACATAAAAGGAATAATAAACATGGAAGAGAAAAAGTTCCAAAACCTAAAGTCTCACGACTGCCACGTGATTATGACCCAGTTACTTCCGATTGCATTGAGGGGGCTTCTACCAGAAAACGTGCGAGTACCCATTGTGAAGCTATGTGCATTCCTCAATGCAATTTCTCAGAAGGCAATCGATCCAGCAACTCTACCAAGTTTACAGAAGGATGTGGTCCAATGTCTTGTCAGCTTTGAGTTGGTGTTCCCACCAACCTTCTTCAATATTATGACGCACCTCATAGTTCACCTAGTCCAAGAGATTTCCGTTCTCGGTCCTGTATTTCTACACAATATGTTCCCCTTTGAGAGGTTCATGGGAGTCTTAAAGAATTACGTTCATAAACGTGCTAAGCCAGAAGGAAGCATGTCCAAGGGCTATGGAACAGAGGAGGTCATTGAGTTTTGTGTTGACTTTATTCCTGACCTGAATCCGATCGGTGTTCCTCAATCGCGCCATGAGGGGAGACTGCGTTGAAAAGGCACGCTAGGAAAGAAATCAACAACATGTATGGACGGGGATTCTTTCACTCAAGCACACTACACAGTTCTACATAATTCCAGCTTGGTGGCTCCATATATGGAGGAACACAAGGATATTTTACGCTCGGAATACCCGGAGCAACCTGAAAATTGGATTGGTGGAGAACACGTGAAGACTTTCGGCGGTTGGTTGCAAAGACGTCTCATTAATGACAACATTGTTGAAGATGAGCTATACTTGTTGGCCAAGCAACCATCTTCGACTATATTGACCTTTAAAGGGTACGAGATAAATGGTAATACATTTTACACGGCAGACCAAGATAAAAAGAGCACCAACCAAAACAGTGGTGTCCGGTTTGATGCAACAAACGACAATGGGCAAAAGGACACATACTATGGTTACATAGAGCAGATATGGGAACTTGACTATGGACCTTCCTTTAAGGTCCCTTTGTTCTGGTGCAAATGGTTCCTATCAGGAGTAAAGGTAGACCCGAAGTACGGAATGACAACAGTGGATCAGAAGAATCTTGGGTACGACAATGATAAATTCATCCTAGCCAACCATGTGGCTCAGGTTTTCTATGTGAAGGACATGTCTAGCAGACCGAAAAAAAGAAAAGAGAAGGAAGCGAATACATCAGACGATGAGCCAAAGCGCCACATAGTTTTTTCAGGGAAAAGAAACATCGTGGGAGTCGAGGACAAGACAGACATGTCAGAAGATTACAATAAATTTGATGAAATTCCGCCCTTCAAAGTCAAAGATGATCCAAGCATCCCGTTAAATGATAAAGATACTCCATCGTTACGGCGCAATCAGAAGAAAGGCAAGACATACGCGAAGAAGAAAAATAGATAGGGGGTGTTGTTGGTGATGCGTAATAATGTATTAAACCTTTTATGTAATTGTATTATGAAAACATTCCCGTGACATAGTTTGTGATAATGTGCCCATCTTTGACACATGGGTCATGTGACTGATCCAACACTGATTTTGCCCTCAAACACCCCTGATCCAACGGCTCACAAGCTCTCAAAAGAAACACACCCCTGATCCAACGGCTCACAAGCGCTTGAAAGAAACGGCTTGTGAGCCTCCCGGGGTTCGCGGTCACGACTCGTGTCAGTCACACGTGTCCACCCCTGATCCAACGGCTCACAAGCGCTTGAAAGAAACACACGATCAGGAGGCTCACACGAGTCGTGACCGCGAAGCCCGCCTTTAGTCCTGGTTGGTGTTACCAGCCGGGACTAGAGAAGCACACGGATCGTGTGTTTCTTTCAAGCGCTTGTGAGCCGTTGGATCAGGGGTGTGTTTCTTTTGAGGGCTTGTCAGCTGTTGGATCAGCACTCCCACCACCACCACCACTCCCACCTCATCCACAGGTACACTTTCTAATCGCCTATAAATAGCGGCGTCCCTGCAGCGAACGGCACACAACGAGCGTCTACCTTCGCCACCGAATCCAATGGCTGGATTTAGCCTACCTGCTGGCATGTTCCCTGGCATTATTGTGTTCGTCCTTGTTCACCGGCCAGCCATTGGAGCCACCTCCTGTAGGTCGGTGAACAATGACAACACAACGACGCTGTTGGAAACACAAGCCCTCAGGTAGGTTGAATCCAGCCACTGGATTAGGGTGACGCAATGATGAATTGCCGAGGAGGTGGGAGTGGTGGTGGTGGTGGAAGTGGTAGCCATACCCCTCGGTCCGATCCAAGCAGCGGCAAGGCGCTCTGATGATCTGCGACATTCCCAACACTTTTTGGGACGGTCGTAGATCATCAGAGACGTCTTGCCGCTGTGGATCGAAGGTCGATTTGCTCCAGAGTCTTCCCATATTGAATAAAACTGCTGAATCTGACGTTGTTTTTAGCAAAGTCTCGTTTCTGGTTGATCATGTAATGATACCCGTTGTTCGAGATTTTAGGGGTTTATCTTGAGGATACTTTTGTATTGTGTTGATGCACTTATGCTATGTTTAATGCCTGCTACTAGCGCAAAATGGCAAAATGGTTTAGGGTTTTGAATTAGTTATTCAAATTCAAACACTTTTCATGTTGAAAGTTTAGTGAGATTCAAAAAATAGGAAATAAGAAAAAGATATGATTTTCAAATATTGGAACATTTTAAAAGACATTTAGACAATTTTTACACAAAATATTGGAATATCTTTTTGCTAAGTTAAATATTTCTATAGAAATTGGAATATCTTTTTTTTATTTTTGAAGTGTTAAAAATGACATTTAGACAATTTTTACACAAAATATCATAAAATATAAATATGTTTTTTATAAATAATTGATTTTACAAAAGCTTTTGATTATACAAATTTTTAGAGTCTAATTTTAGTTAATTTGGACAATTAAATCAAAAAATATAAAAGAAAACAGAAAAAGGAAACAAAAAAGAAAAAGAAAACAGGAAACAGAAAACAGAAAAAAGAAAAAGGAAAAAAAACCTTTAGGACCGGTTGGTAACACCAACCGGGCCTAAAGGTGGGCTTCGCGCGCAAATTTCAGCGCGGCCCAAAAATCAACCTTTAGGACCGGTTGCTGTTACCAACCGGTCCGAAAGACCCTTTAGGACCGGTTGTTAACAACAACCGGTCCTAAAGGTCGATTTCGCGCTATCTCTTCAACTTCACAGCGAAATCGATTCCCAAATCGACTTCGCTCCTCTGCTCGTCACGCCGACAGGCTGCCGCTCGTCGTCGCCGTCGCCGAGGTCCTCCGACGCCCGAGCTCTCCGACGACGCCCGAGCTCCACGACGCCGCCATCGCCTCCTCGTCCTCCCCACCCGTCCTCGATCCTCGCCTCCTCCCCGCCCGTCCTCCCCGACGTCGTGCCCGAGGTCGACGCCGGCCGCCGTCGCCTCACGCCGCCGGCCCATCCTCCACGCCTCCTCCACGCCCGCGTGCTCCCCGTCCTCAACGCCTCCTCCACGCCGTCCTGTGCTCGCCCCCGCCGCCCCTAGGTGAGCCTCCGCCGGCCGGCCCGGCCCCTATTTTCCTTAGGAAAATTTAGCAAACTTTAGGCAAATTTTAGCAATTTAGGTTTTTTTTAGCCAATTTAGGTTTTTTAACTTAGCAATTTTGTGTTAGCCAATTTAGCTTAGCAATTTTGTGTTAGTAAATTTAGTTTTGTTTTGCCAATTTAGATTTTTAAACTTTGCAATTTTGTGTTAGCCAATTTAGCTTAGCAATTTTGTGTTAGCCAATTTTAACTTAAGCAACTTTAACTTAGGCAAATTTAACTTAGGCAATTTTTTTTAACTTAGGCAAAATTTAACTTAGGCAATTTTTTTTAACTTAGGCAAAATTTAACTTAGCAAAAATATTTAACTTAGCAAAAATATAAAATATTTAACTTAGCAACAATATAGAAATATTTAACTTAGCAAAAATATTAACTTAGCAAAAATATTTAACTTAGCAAAATATAGAAATATTTAACTTAGCAAAAATATTTAACTTAGCAAAAATATTTAACTTAGCAAAAATATAGAAATATTTAACTTAGCAAAAATATTTAACTTAGCAAAAATATAGAAATATTTAACGGAGAAACGGAAACTTGAACCATTTTACAGAAATTCCGTTTCCGTGTTTCCGTTTCCGTAAAATTGAACAACAAATTTGTTTCATCTACTAAATTTGCTAAATTTGCTAACTCATTTCTAGTGAGAAAATATAGCAATTTGTTTCATCTACTAAACTTGCTAAGTTAAAAATGTCTTAGAAATATTTTTTCTAAGTTAAATTTCTTATAAATTCTTGTTACTAGCAGGTGTATACATTGAGCTATGGATCCCGATGAGGCGCTCGAGGGAATGGGTGAGGCGGAGAAGGAAGATTATATGCGCCAGATCATAATGGGCGAAGCAATGCTTGGACCAAATGGTGACGGTGGAGCGGCGTTCAGCAATCAATTTTTGAACGACTCCGGTGAGGGAGTTGCGCTAGAAGATATAGCAGAGGACGACGACAACGTCGACGACGAAGAGCCCTTAACAAACTCCGCCAATGTATATATATATATAATATCAATTCTCTGTTGACGCAATAATTGATTTGTATTGCACTTATTAACGAATCATTTTTTTCCTTTTAGCCCTCCGGATCTAGCGTGACTACTGAGACAAAGTCGAAACGAGGCCCGGCCCAAAGGTTGAAAGATACAGTAAGGTACTCGATCGAAAGAGTTGCTGATGATGGCAACCCGCTGGAACCCGAAGACCATTGCCGTAAATTTATAAATCAGTGCGGAGTTATTGTTAGAGACACCGTCCCGATCAACTTAATAGAATGGAATGAGCCGAAGACAGGCGCCAACGTTGGAGCTAGTTATGTCGATAAAAGGCTGAAAAAACATCTTTGCGACACGCTCTTCATAAATTTCAGCGTACCGGAAGATAAGAAGGAGAAAGTCAAGGAGTGGGCTTTGAAGAAGATGGCCACACAATTCCAGAAGTGGAAGAATACATTGTGGAGTAAATATAACGCTGAAGATCCTGTTTTCAAGGGCAATCTAATGAAGATAAAAGATGCCTGGCCCGAATTTAAGGCGTACAAGAAATCGGGTGTCGCTATATCCCGAGCGGCCACAAATAAGGTGAATGCTGATAAGAAGAAATATCACCATCATTTGGGGTCAGGTGGCTACAGGACTGCCCTGCCTAAGTGGGAAGCCCTTGAAAAGAAGCTACTTGAAAAAGGGATCATTCCACAGACACATGACTGGCCCGATAGGTCCAAGTTCTGGTTGTTCGCGCATGGGGCAGGGCTGGACCCTGAGACAGGATGATTGTTGCAGAGGGAGCCTGGAAGGACACAATTACAAAAGTCGTAAAAGATCTAAAGGATGCAATAGAGGCTGTTCGAAATGGAACTTTTGTTCCCGATAGAGAGAACGACGAGCTGACGAAGGCCCTCGGGAACCCCGAAAAGGTGGGACGAACACGAGGCTATGGAGCCACTACCCCGTGGAAACAAGGGTTTCCGGCGGACCTTGGCACTTACAGAAGCCGTATTAGAAGTAAGAAGAAGGCGTTGGACCGGATAACGGCATTAGAAGAAAAGGTGGAGCATCTCATGCAGAAAGGGGGACATGATCATCAGCAAGCAAATCCTGCAGGTGATGCTGATCAGCAGCAAGCAGATCCTGCAGGTGATGCTGATCAGCAGCAAGCAGATCCTGTAGCTGATGCCGTCCCATCTCAGCATAGAAGCAGCGTGGGTTCCACGCAGCTGCTTCTAGAAGACGGTACTGCAGTCGAACCGCCGGCGGCTCACTACCCCGTGGATGATATCACGGAGAAGACAAATTGTGAGCTACATATGCCAATGGGGAACATATCCTTCCCGGTGGCGTCAGGCTATGCTTTACCCAATCAACCTGGAGCAACCTACCATTTTGGTCAGATTCCAGCATCCCATGCTCCTGTCGGGGTGCAAAAAATTACGCCGGGATGCCACACAGTTGAGCTTGACATTCCTGGAGGTGAAAACGAGAAGACACTGGGAGAAGTCGAGCTTGGTATCGTTCTGTGGAAGAAGAAACACATCGTGTTTCCTGACGCGGCGCCAAGGCCACCGACTCCTCCGAGTAGAAATGCACCACCTCCAAGTCCATCCCCCCACGAAGCTTGGGAGCCCGACGCCGCGAGTCCATCGCCCGCGCACTCCCGTGAGCCGACGGATGCGCCCACTAGTAATTTGACAAAGCGGAAACTCAACAGAAACGGGACTCCTCCCAAGAAACGTGAAAGGAAACCCAAGAAAGTCAAGACTCCTGAGAAGTTATCTTACGAGATGACTGACGAGGAATTAGAAGCGAGCTCGCGCGCCTCGGTGAAAGCATGGCTCTCACAGTTTCCTAGACAGCCCCCTCCAGACATCTGGAAGGAAACTCTGAAGACTATACCAAGGGAGAACCTTGACCACACCATTGACAACTTATATAACCCTCCACCGCCGCCCCTTACAGACTATGAACGATGTATTGACAAGACACTCAGCTCACAGATGCAGGAGGAGAACAAGAAGAAATGCGGGAAACAAGTTCCCCAGCTCGGAGAACAAGAAGCACAGTCGATTGCCCCGCTCAAGGTGTTATCTGATAAGGCTTCAGCCTCTGGTCGCATGGGCGACGTAGGTTACGCCATTGCTGATGTGGTATATAAATATACGCCCGGGGAGCCTCTGGTCGAAGATACGAGTGTTCTAACAACACAATTATGGAATTTACATCATTGGTACATGGAGGCCGCAAAGGAAAAGAGAACCTGTTTCATGGCGACAGTTCAGGAACAACACTACTTCCAAGATTACGGTGTGGAGGTTGCGTTCTCCGAACTTTTTCAGATGTACAATCAACGTGCCCTCGACAAATCTATCATCAGCTGCTACTGTTTGTAAGTGATTTATTTGTGTACTTTAATTATTTAGTTAAGCTCTAGTTCATTGCCGGTAATTATCCCTCACGACATTCTTTTTGTACGCTACTATGCAGAATGAAGATTCGTGAATGCAGACTGGGAGGAATCTGGGACATTGGGTTCATTGACCCGAATGCCATGAATGAAGTCACCGTAGAAATTCATAACAGAGATACACCGGAGACTTTGCTAATGTTTTTGAAGCGACAAAGTACCAAAAAAGAAATACTTTGGCCCTACGGATTCAAGTGAGTGTTACTGTCTTGTACACATTCTATTTTGCTTACCTGATGTTAAGTGTAATTGATGAGTATGCATGACTGCGTGTGTACACGTGCGCAGGTTCCACTTCATACTATTTATCATTAGAATCGATGATGGAGTAGTTGAAGTCTGGGACTCGTTAACCTATCCGCCTGAAACATACAAGAGCGCGCGTCAGATGCTCCGAAAGTAATTTCAGAGAACTATATATATATATATCGGCCTCTTTCGTTCATTTTCTGATATCAAGTAAGTAATAACTCCTGTATTCATTTTTCTTTGTCGGGCAGGGTTTGGAAACAGTTCATCAAGGATGAACCCGGTAAATGGGCAGACATGCTGCACTTTCAGACTAACAAAGTAAGTAGTACTACGTACCCTGGTTTCAATACCATTACCATTCTCTTGATTATTATTAATTTGACTGAATTCTGTTCTCGTATATAGGCCTGCGCGCAACAACCACAGGGCACTGATTATTGTGGATACTACGTTTGCGAGTACATTCACAAGATTGTCAATGAGAGAGGCAATACTCAAAGAAATCTAGAGGTACGTAACCGGATCTTCACAACTTTTTTTTTTGTTGCCATCAATTATGTTTAGTTTCCTTCATAACTTAATTGTTTTGATCTTCTTCTTTTAAAGCTGCAACGAAAGCGGAGCAGGCTACAACCAATCAACCGTGTAAAGGCAGTTGCAGAGGAATTGGCGGGATTTTTCCTTAAGCAAGTCTTAGATGAATCCGGAGAATTTTTTTCTCCTATGAACAAATAGCCTCCCTCCATGCATGTACTAGAGCTAGCAGTGATCTCCATGTAATGATCGATCGAGTACTTCATGGTACATGTACATATATATTTCAAGTTTTATAAACGGAAACACGGAAACACGGCGCAGGCCCTTCTTCGACCTCACCGACGACGGCGCAAGCCCTAGCCGCATCAAGGAAGAGGACGGCGGCGCAGGACCCAGCAGTGGCGCCGCCGGCATGAAGAAGGAGAATGAGGAGGATGAAGAGGACCCCTACTACGCCTTCAGGCGCCGCTACCGCCGCCAGTAGATTAGGTTTATTAAATTTTCATTCAAATTTGTAAAATTTCCTAAAGTTTGAATGAAAATCGCCGAAGTTTTATTTTACAAAAAAGGATTGGGCGCCGCGAGACGCGTGGTAGGTCCCACCCACCTTCTCCCTACCCAACGGAAACACGGAAACGGAAACCCTGAAAATAAGTGAAAAGAAAAGGAAAAAAAGGAGGAAATAAAAAAAAAGGAAAAGTTTTAGGACCGGTTGTGTTACCAACCGGTCCTAAAGGTCCTCCACCAGCGCCGTCCCTTGTGTGCCCACGTGGAGGCCTTTAGGACCGGTTCGTAAGAAACCGGTCCTAAAGGGGGGGGGGGGGCCTTTAGTCCCGCTTTGCTAGCACCGGATGTGTATTTGGTCCCAAAGGGCCTTACAAACCGGTCCTAATGGCCATTTCTCTACTAGTGTCTGCTGAAGGAAAGACCATTTGACTTTATCATAAGCTTTCTCAAAGTCAATTTTAAGAATTACCCCATTCAACTTTTTCCTATGTAGCTCGTGAACTGTTTCATGTAGGATCGCAACTCCATCAAAGATGTTGCGGCCTTGCATAAAAGCCGTCTGAGACGGACGAATCACATGATCTGCCACACTGTTCAGTCGAATCGTAGCCACTTTGGTGAATATTTTAAAACTAACGTTAAGAAGGCATATATGTCTAAATTGTTGAATCCTTTCTGCCTCATTAATCTTAGGTAATAAAATTATCTCACCAAAATTGAGACGAAACAACTCTAGCGTCCATTGTGGGAGCTCCATTTTGGTGCTCCTTAATATAGTTAGGTAATCACAAATTAAGGAGTTAGCGTAAATAAAACTCGAAACCGATTACGGGAATGGAACCTACTCGTCGACGCGCATATATTTCCTGTATACAATTTTTGAAAAAGGTGGAGTTTTTTTTGCAAAAAAAAGGACGCTACAGTACCCACGTACTGTAGCGGGAACAGTCCTCCGCTTTGGTCAGTCTTAATATAGTCCTGTATACAATTTTTGGAAAAGGTGGAGTTTTTTTTTGCAAAAAAGCAAAACAAAAAAAGACGCTACAGTACCCCCGCGTACTGTAGCGGGAACAGTACTTCGGGTACTGTAGCTAGCTACAGTCGAGCGCTGAGAGAGCTCCGATTTGGTCAGTCTAGAATATAGTTAGTAATTCGTTTAGCCTACTGTTTATATATGCTTAAGCGCGAGCATCTCGACGTAGCTAGCTAGCGTACTCCCTTCTTATTAGAAAGGCAAAGCTTTTGCCTTGTGTCTAAAAGAAATGGAGGTTGAAGTCAGGGCTCCGTATCAGTATGTTGCATATAGTTTTTTTTTATTATACTATTCATTAATGTCTTACAAAAGGTAATATGGGATGCCTATAATCAGAGCCGTCTGTCGTGACCACACGCGTACGCACAATATTTCAAACCGGAGTACCTGAAAACACTCTCAACGAGCGCCACATGCGCACGCCTCAGTAGTCGCCACCGATTTAGACGAACCTATCTTCGAGATATAGATCAACGGATCGACCCTGTCAAGCCTAACGTTGACGTCACAACGATGCCAAACAACACTACCCTCTTGCCACCCGCACATATCCGTCCTCATGCGTCTGTCGACTAGGTCACGCTACGCGACGACGCTGAGCCACGCCGTTTCCGACGCAAAAGAAACCACGGGCTTCAACTCACCGGCAAACTAATCCAAAAACAATACTAAGGATCGTCCCATCCGGTAGAAGGTTTATTCACTAATGCCCGTCACTTCTAATTAACAGTCCAAGAAAAATCAGATTGCACTGTGCATGATCATGTACGACTTCAGCTAGCTACTCCCTCCGTTTTTTAATATAAGAAGTTTTATCTGTTCTACATGTTGTCTACATGCACACCAAAATGAATGAATATACACACTAAAATGTGTCTACATATATTTGTATACATGTGTATAGACAAATAGTACAAATCTTATATTAAAAAACGGAGGTAAATCAGGTTAAAGTTATTCAACGTTGTAGTACTAAATGATTAAGTCAACGTTGCCGTGTTTCATCTGTAGTACTTCGTGCGACTAGTATTAACCTGTCTCTCTCCTTCCATGACTAATGTTAGCATAACAAAAGCTTCAGCTTGCGACAACGACTAATGTTAGCACGGTCCCACGTGTCGACGTGGGATATGCTCCTAGCTTCTACCGGATGGATTTCTAGTTAATTGCACCACTTCCAGCCAATAAACTAGTCATACTGAGGAGTAACATAGAATAGTAACATGCGCATGATACTGCTCTATGTTACTATCTCTATAGTAGGAGTGTCATATTTGTGGTAACATAGAGCCATACATTTATTATTTTGTAGACTCATTTTGCATTGGAAAGTGTTATGTTACGGTAACTACATATGTTACTCTATTTGTCTCTCTCCTCATTAATTGCATGTCACATCATCTTTTTTACTTATATGACATCTACGTTACTAGCTATGTTACTTCCACTATGGCTAGTAATATATCAAATATTTAACTAAAAACATTTGTTTATAACAATCTGCTTTCGTGACATTCTACTTGAGCTTCTCTCATACGAAGAGTCAAACCCTAGTGATAACTCCAGGATCGATGGTCATGATAACATAG
Organism: Poa pratensis; assembly: GCA_947311845.1. Taxonomy (NCBI): domain Eukaryota; kingdom Viridiplantae; phylum Streptophyta; class Magnoliopsida; order Poales; family Poaceae; genus Poa; species Poa pratensis. The sequence continues at coordinate 2,603,072 of CAMZMU010000084.1, forward strand.
TCACATGCATGGGTAAGTCTTTGATATTCATTCCTTATTTAGTTTGACATTATTGGATTTCTACATTATGCCATTGACAAATAATTTTTAACGGTACCGACCAGATCACATATTCAGAACATCCAGAACATGAATATCAACACAATCATCAATGGATCGTTAGATATTGGGTACAACCCAAAGTTGATACAGAAGATTGTTGAGCTAGCCATTCGGACTATCGTGAGCCTGAGTGTCCATTTTTCTTAATATGATACATGATCTCATCAAACATGATGAAGTACACCTCAAATACTTTATTATGAATTATGATATACTACTTTCAAACAAAACTCGACCAGAGGGGGCGTTGGCCCCCCTCTCCACCCCACACCTGAATTAAGATATGGAAAATATAAGCGATGTTTATTGGCCCCGCTCCCTTCTCGAAGGCATCATTGAGGCAAATTACAACATGATATGTCGCAAGATCACCATGAAATCGACATCGACATTCCCACGGAGCGCCAGCTGGTGGCCGACGCGGCTTCAGTGGCGCAAGATCACATCGCTGGGGGAGCTGGGCCTCGTCATCAGCTTCGACTCATGGTTAGGGCCACCCCATCTCCCTTTTGAGAGCTCAGTCAGAAGTCGGGCTGCTCGCTAGAGTAGTTCGAAGAAGGGGGTGGGCTCCTCTGTTGTTCTCAAGTCTCGTGACCGGGTCGAGGTTTTGCAAGATTAATGGTTGGGTGTGTTAGATTGCGTTGAAGGGTCATAGATGGATTTGTTTTACCATCTCTTAATTGAGAAGGTGTGGGGTGGATAGGGGGCAGTCCCCCCTCAGCTTGATTATTGTTTAAAAGTAGTATATCCTCAGGAAATATTTGAGGAGGGGGTAGTTCATCATGTTTGATGAGATTTTGTATCAGACTAAAAATTTAGAATGCAGACTCAGGTTGTGCCTCGATAGTCCTAATAGCCAGCTAAACAATCTTCTGCACCGACTATATATACATCAGTTATTCCCCAAATTGATTGAAGAGTCATTAGACAAACACACTTTGTATGTATGACAAAAGTTGAACGCAAAAAAACCAATTGAGACCCATCAATTTATGGCACTCGGTCGGAGCACATTTCCACCACCTTGACGCGGCACTGAAGCATGTAGCAATTCTTCCGCAACAGCGTGTGGCAGTTCCCGCCGCTTCCAGCCCTTGATTCGGTTGAGGAACGCGCTCAGCTAGCTACCCTTAAATCAGTTAAAAGTTATTCGACGTTGTAGTAAATGATTATTTCAACGTTGCCGTGTTCAACGGTACTTCGTGCGACTAGTATTAACCTTTCTCCATGGAACCAAGGGAAATCCATTACAGGTAGAAGGTGCAGATGCACCCACTACGCAAAAAACAATTTTGAAAATGTCAAAAATTCAAAATAAAAATTTCGCATATAGTTCAAGACATTTTATGTTAGCACAAAAAGTTACGTGAAGAAAAAATATTTTTTGTGACCTGTGCAAAAAAGACAAATCCGGACGCACCAAAATGTCTTTATACGTGTCATTTTTTTATTTTTTGCACAGGTCATAAAAAATGTTTTTTCACCACGCCATTTTTTGTGCTAACACATAATGTTCTAATATACATCCGAATTTTTTTCTTAATTTTTTGACATATTGAGAAAAAAATAATTTATTTACCTAATAGTTGTACCCTAAACCCTAGGTGTATCTACATCTGCGAGCCAAATCGCCGCCTCCATGGAACCAATGACTGTTAGTATAACAAACAAAATTGCCTCGCCTGAGCTTGCCCCAACGACCAGCTCTAGGCATGGTCCCACGTGTCGACGTGGGATGCTCCTAACTTCTAGGCACGCACGGGCGTCACGTACTAAAAAAGGCTCATTTGGAGGTCAACAAATTACCACGTGTACGTTGCCATCACATGTCGTTGTCGTCGTTGAGTCTAGTGGACCATTCGTTCGTGAGGCAGACAAAGTTAACTGCTCTCTCGGTTTTGTAATATAACAGGTTTGAGTTATTGTACATGTTGTCTACGTAACGATTAATAGAAGTGAATACATATATTAAAACATGTCTAAAAGTTGTCCAGATACATGTGTCACATATGAGTGTGAAAATGGCTACAACATGTTGTATTTAAAAACGAAGGAGTAGAAATGTCAGAGCTCGTAATTAATGCAAGTTTCTTCGTGAACAAACAAACAATAATAAATGCTATTATGCATAACATCACAAATAAGTCACTACCCATTACGGAGTAGTACCACAAGTATATTATCATACTACCCTTTTTTTTTCGAAAAGCCACTTCCAAGTATGAAAAAGATCTACCAGTAGTAGACCTGATCATAATTAAGGGCATGTGTAAAACACAAGGCATTCAGATAGGCAATTACGTGCAAAGAAAATTTACCCTCAAAACTTAATTAACAAAATTATCCACTAAATGTCCAAACTCTCAAAGCACTATTTAAATTACTCGGAATATATGGACAATGATGATGCAATGCATTGGTACTCTAATAAAAGATTGACACTCATGATGTAATGCTCTGGTACACGCCCATAAGTAAAAACAAATTTGATGTGATGTCATTGGCATCATCGTAAACATTTCTTACAGATTTTTATAAAACTAATTTATATTTTTTTCAATTTTTAAACTACCGAGACATTGTAGCTCGCTAGCACGAAATCTCCTCTCGCCATGTCATGCACTAGATAATCAAGTGCTACGAGAAGAAAGAGTATAAAAGTAACTTAGCCATGAGCATCTTTTTCTTAAGCATAAGCATATATTCTTGCATCCATTTAGTCTCCTATCCTACATAGGTTTGTGCGAGACCTAACATCTTAGCTAGACATAGCAACATATATAAACATAACTTTCAGCCGTACATTTGCTGATGCGAGTCACTTTCAAGCGGCAATCTCATGATTTGAAGTATTTTGATCATTATTAACCATATCCATCATAAACATGTGTTGATGTGAGCATTACAATTAATCTACCATTTTAAAATTTATCCTAACACTTACGGATAAGAAAATAACTGACCCTTTATTCATTTGTGTCCAGAATTTCGTCGAGCGGTTGGTGAACATATGCATTGCCGGAGATGCCAAACGATGCCCGCGACCGTTGGAGAGTTGCGGTGACTCAAAATTCGCTTCAAATTCTTATAACATTTTTTGTCCATGGATGGAACCAAACAGTTTCAATCATTAATCGCATCACGCATTATGTTGGTCACGCCGGCCAAGCTCTGTCAATCACACACAAGTGCAGTTGTTACTAGGAGTGTTTTGCACGTGGGGCCCACATGGTCAGTGGCTCAGCGTACACGCGCTACTACATGGGTTAGGTTTGGTCAGGAGTTGGTTCGAGAGGTACGACGAAATAGGCCGTAGCCCCGCTATATAAATATAGCAAACACCCGATACAACCAACAGACTTGCAGTGCTTGGGCGGCAGCAAACAAACACCCAAAGAAAAGAAGAAGAAGAAGAAGAAGAAGAAGAAAACAAAAGGAGACATAGGCGGATCGACTAAACAAAGTTGACTCGCAACTGATGCGCCCTCTCCAACCGAGAATCACTACGCTCCTAGCACCGAGTCGACGAGTACCAAGCAGCACCTTCAAGAAGGGACGCCACGCTGCTGCCCGGACCAGAGCACTGGTCCTAGGGTTTCCCCCGACACGGAGGGAAGCGAAGGGTAGCCCCGACGCCCTTCAGGATGGAAGGATGCCACCCGGAGGCGGCACCGCGTCGGTGTCGGACCATCGACAAGGATTTCTCCCGAAACCCCATTCACAACCCCGGACGATCGGTAGCATAGGAGCCCCGCGAGGATGAGCCTCGACACCACCAGACAAGCCGCCCACCAAACATGCGCCAAAACGATCCCGAAGCCACCAATGTCGTCTCACCGAAGTAGCCAGCACGAGGTCTGCAAGACGAATGTGGGGAGAAGGATGAACCGGGGTCAACCGAACCGCAGCCGCGCGGGAGGGAACAACCTCCACCGCCAAGGACGGCAGTCGACCGGACGCGGCCGCAGAGCACACCAGTCCCCGTCAAGTCCGGCCGGGCCCGAGTGGGTCCATAAAGCCCCTGCGGGGCACACCAGTCCTAACAGGGTCCGGCCGGGCCCAGACTGGGTCCGTGAAGCTCGCCGCCACGCTGGAACAGGCCGGCGGCCGCCGCGCTGTCCCCGGCATCCTCGTCCTCACCTTCATCTGCAGAACGCGCGGCAGGTTTGACCAGCCCGCCCCAACCCAGATGGGCCCCGAAGGGCCCAGATCTGGGCCACATGGGCCGGCCGGCAAACGCCCGCTGCACGCCGCCAACCGCCCGTCGCGCCGCCCCGCGAGCAGGCACGCGTCGCCGCCGTACCGGTACCACCCGGCCAGAGCCGGGCCAGCCGCCTCCCGAGGAGCACTGCCGCCGGATGGGGAGAGCCCCGCCTCCACCCAAGACCGCCGCGGGGAGAGAAAAGCCGCCGCCGCCGGCGCGACCGGGCCGTCGCCCGGCAGCCCCTGCCGGCGGCGGCGACGGGAGAGATAGATGGGGGGGCCTGGACGAAGAGGAAGGGAGGTGCGCCGCCGCCGCCACGGGGGCGCGAGGGAGAGGTAGGGAGAGGGGTGGGAGAGCCGAGGGCGGCGCCGGCCCGCCGCTGCGGGCGGCGGCGGCTAGGAAAGGCGGAGGAGGTTCGAGAGGTAGGCCGGCACTTGCGAGAAAAGTGTCCTTAGTGCTAGCGGCCACGTGTGCTCTCATCGACACGTGGATATTACGTTGCATTGAAAAGGATGAAAATGTGCTACTTATTTCTTCAAAAGGAATGATCTGATCTGATACGCGAACAGCTAGCTGAACTGAACAAAAAGGCTGGGGGCATCGTCGTGCATGGCACATAGTACTCCTAGATTAAACAAGGCATGAACACATCCAGCCATGCATCAAGTAGCCAAGCTAGGCACAAGTACCACGTACTCAAATCAAACGGAGGATGGGAGATTTGATGGGTGTACTACGTGGATAGAGGAAGGGAGAAGCAACTTTGATCTGCGGCCTCGACCCTTTGGGAAGAACGGAGCAGTTGCGTGATCCGATCCGATCGATGGATATTATCCGCGATCAGTTAGCTTAATCTGAATAGAGCTTGGAGCATCACGCATGGCACGTAGTAGTACTAGATTAAACAAGTCATGGCGATTGCTTAAACAAGTCATGGCAGGAGTACACTCTTGCGTTATGCAGTCAAATTAAGTCAAACAATAAAAAGCCAGCAGTTGCGTGTTACGATCCGATACGATATGATTCACGATCAACTACAACCTCCGATCCAAATTAATGGACTCAACTTTATCTAGATACGGATGTATCTAGTTAAGTGTTTAGACTAGATGCATCCGTATCTAGACAATGTTGAGACCATTAATATGGATCGGAGGGAGTAGCTTAAACTGGAAAGGTTTTTCGGTAGCGCGTACCAAATTAAGGCCATACTTGACAATGAAGATATGACAGTTAATGCACACATCCATACACAAGTTGCAAGCACGTCTGTCTATCATCGAAGCTCAATGCTATTCAACTGTAGCACCTGAGAGAGTTGCTAGGACATTTAAATTCCTCGGCAATGTGTGTTGATTTTGTGAGTTCTCTATCGATCTCCAACACCGGTTCCCACTACGCGATGTGCATGATCTGCGAACAGCAAGCTTAAACTCGAGCGTCATCGTTCATGGCACGTCATAGTGATCCTAGCTTAAACAAATCGGATCATGCACGCGCCAGCCATCCATCCAGCGATGGAAAGCTAGCAGCTGCGATCTGATCCGCGATCAATTTTATACGCTTGTACCCAAAAGAAAAATCTTCCATGGCCTTGGTAGACTTGCTTCTGTAAAACACGCACACTACACAAGGAGGATCTGTGTTGCACGTGTGTGTGCAAGGTGGTATTATCAGCTCATCATAGTTGATCAGTGGCATATTTGCATTATTTCTGGCACCATTTCTTGACCTTTTGGCGTCATTTGAAGTTGATTGTGGCTACAAACTGATTCCTATAAGTGTAATATTTGGTCAAATGAACAAATTCATAGTCCTGCAATATTTCTTGCAGATTGGTGCGACAAGGCACATGATCTTCTCATTCTGGACAAGCTGCTGGTGTACCAATATAAAGAAGGACCTGAGTATGGAGAAGACTAAAGATCTAGGGGGCTAGCTGAAGAATAGAAGGATGATCTTGTGAAGAAACAAGAAAAGGAGGAGGACGTATGTGCAAAAGGAGGGAAACAGCCGTGAGGGTTAAATCCCTAGCTGCTTCCCAAATCGAATCAGGCCTGGCTTCCTCTCCAAAAATCCCCAGCTTCTCCACCTCCGGCCGCCGCCGCGGCCAGGCCAGGCGTGGCGGCGCGCCACCGTGACTACACCAGCCACCACCACTCCAGCACACCACCACCACGAGCTGCTCCATCCCCTGCGTCTCGACCGGTTGCATCTTCATCGGCGACGACGACGACTCTCCGACGCATCCGGCCGCTCGCTGCTGTGCCTTGTGCTGCTCTTCCTTCTTCACCTCTTGCTGCTGCACCTTCTGTCGCCTAGCCCCTGTGCTGCTCTTCCTTCGAATCTCTTGCTGCTCCTCTCCCCAAGACCAACGTGCTGCTGATTCTCCTCAACGACCCCGGCTGCTGCTCATCACCGAGACTCCACTCGACCCATCTCTCTCTCTCTCTTTAATTTCTGAATCTTGTGAACTACTGCTGTGTTGTGACTGTGATTTGTTCAGAATAATAAGTTGTGTTCAGTTTGGTAGTGTTCTCTGTTGAATATTAAAGTAAACTGTTGTCTGTAATTTCAAAATGATCAATGCAATATAGAGGGGTTTGTCGTTCTTTCCACAGGGACTAGGCGACAACTATCGAGGTCGGCTAAAGCTAGATCACAATATTATGGAGGATTTGCAGGAATTAAATCTAAACTATCAGATGTATCTTTTTGGTATTTTCAGTTTAGGAATTACCACAGCACAGCACACTGATTATTTAATTAAAGACACACAAGGACTAGCACACAACAAATATACATAAGCATAATTGAGATAGAGGCAGAAATACAAGACTAGCACAAACACAAGAAAAGCTAGAAGCTAGATACGCATGTAGAAGCACCACTGTGATTTGTGCTGAATATTAAAGTAAACTGTTGTCTGTAATTTCTGTTGTCTGTAAAGCACAATACACTACCAAACTGAACACAACTTATTATTCTGAACAAATCACAGTCACAACACAGCAGTAGTTCACAAGATTCAGAAATTAAAGAGAGAGAGAGAGATGGGTCGAGTGGAGTCTCGGTGATGAGCAGCAGCCGGGGTCGTTGAGGAGAATCAGCAGCACGTTGGTCTTGGGGAGAGGAGCAGCAAGAGATTCGAAGGAAGAGCAGCACAGGGGCAGGAGTCAGAAGGTGCAGCAGCAAGAGGTGAAGAAGGAAGAGCAGCACAAGGCACAGCAGCGAGCGGCCGGATGCGTCGGAGAGTCGTCGTCGTCGCCGATGAAGATGCAACCGGTCGAGACGCAGGGGATGGAGCAGCTCGTGGTGGTGGTGTGCTGGAGTGGTGGTGGCTGGTGTAGTCGCGGTGGCGCGCCGCCACGCCTGGCCTGGCCGCGGCGGCGGCCGGAGGTGGAGAAGCTGGGGATTTTTGGAGAGGAAGCCAGGCCTGATTCGATTTGGGAAGCAGCTAGGGATTTAACCCTCACGGCTGTTTCCCTCCTTTTGCACATACGTCCTCCTCCTTTTCTTGTTTCTTCACAAGATCATCCTTCTATTCTTCAGCTAACCCCTAGATCTTTAGTCTTCTCCATACTCAGGTCCTTCTTTATATTGGTACACCAGCAGCTTGTCCAGAATGAGAAGATCATGTGCCTTGTCGCACCAATCTGCAAGAAATATTGCAGGACTGTGAATTTGTTCATTTGACCAAATATTACACTTATAGGAATCAGTTTGTAGCCACAATCAACTTCAAATGACGCCAAAAGGTCAAGAAATGGTGCCAGAAATAATGTAAATATGCCACTGATCAATAGTGCATCGAGTAGCCAAGCTAGGCACAAGTTGTACGTCTACAATTCAAACTGGCGGACCCATTGCTGCTAGCTAAGTATGAGATGGATGGCAGGATTGTACTAATTAATTGCTTCAAAGGAATGATCCGATCCGATACGCGATACGATCTGCAATCAGCTAGCTAGCTTAAGCTCAGTAAAGGTGGCAGCATCATCGTGTATGGCACTCGTAGCCAGCCAGGGATGAATGAAGAGGCAAAAGCTAGCACTTGCGATCCGGGATCAGTTTTATACACTAGTACCAAAAAACAAAATGTTCCATGGCGCCTAGCAATGCACGCTTGTGGTCGTATGTATGAGAAAACAAAAGGACGTTAACAGAAGGAAGCCTAGTTGCGTTTGCTGCCTGCTGCCTAAGCCGCTGCATTGACCAATGCCAATCCGTTGCAGAAGCTTGCCCAATATTTTTATGCCACAACCTATGATCAACATGGCAAATCAACAAGGGGGCTTATAGTGGAGTTTAATTCATAACGCAACCTTGGAGCGTTACCTTTCCCCGTCCACAGTAGAAAGGCGATTTCTGGGCTCTCCCTCTCGCGCCACCGCTCCGCCGTCGATCCGCGCGATTCCCCGCCCTCCGGCGGCCGCTCCGGCGGCGGGAGGACGGGGAATCGACGGATCTGTGCATAGCTACGTAGGTGTGAGTGGGGTTTCAGCCGGCGTCGCCATGGAGGAAGGGGCGGAGCCGGTGGTGTTTTTGCAGGTGGAGGTCTTCTTCCTCGGCGGCGGCGCTCCTCGGAGTTCTGGCGCTGAGCTTCCGCCGCGCCCGTGCTCGCAGCTCTCCGGAGTTGCCGTTCACGGCTTCCCCTTCGCCGGATGCCGCGGGACGGCGGATCTGGCGTCGACGACTTCTGTGCAGGAGGCTGGTGGGTTCAGTTCGACGACGGCGACGTCCGCTTGTGTAGGTCCTCTGCGGCCGACGATCGGCGACTTCCCGTCCGCTCGGGGATGCTCTCGTTCCAAGGCCAAGGAGAGCAGGAGCGGCGGCGCGCCACCGACGGCGCCAAGGACGAAGACGAAGTCGAGTTGCAGCAAGGTTTGGACTGTAATTTTGATCTTTTTGTGGACCTTTCTGTAATTGCTGAACTTGCTTTCAGCCCCTTGTACTCGCAAAAAAAAAAAAAAAAAACAAGGGGGCTTATAAGTGAGGCCGACCAAGAAAGGGGCATATGAGCAAAGGCAGACAAACTCGGGGGGTGATAATCGATTCTCCCGATATATGCAGGCCATCGCACTGTTCAGGGACTGTCGGTTAAAGGCAGCACATGCCGAAATACGGGTGTCAATACAACTGCTAGCACGGATCTTAGTATAATTATAATTCCATGTTGCAAATATCAGGAGCACCTGGACCCGAGAGCCAAATTGAATTTCCGAGTGAAGCAACGCCACACATGATGCAACCTCTCAGTACGCTGCCAGCCATCCTGGTTGGAGATAGCCGACCGGACGCTTTGAACGAGTACATCCAGAATTCAAACGACCTTGCTGGTCCTCTGGGAGGAGGTATGACCACATGCGGATCCAATAGTTAGTGAACTCACTATTGCATGTATTTCTGCATGGACTCTCCTTTGCTTGTTCTCTTGGCATCTTTATTTTCTGGGTTTCTTTGCTTATTTTTACGTTCATTTTCCCCTATCACGTGTCCCAAGACCAGCATGAGAATGCTCCAGCTGCCAAGGTGCTCCTTCCGCCAGTCATCCTTGACATGGCGGACATCACTCGTGGTTGATATACAATTTTTCCTATCGTACACATACATATGGTGGTCCATGGTGGTCGCTACTCATGCTGGCATGGCTGTCGCCATATTTCTTCTCTGTGTGTGTTCATCCGTTTGCTACATGGTGAACGAATTGAATTGATTGTCTTGTTTAGGCGCATTATATGAATCTACATGTGGCACCGTCGCCTTTCTTTCGTCTTATTCGCAAAATCTTATGTTTTGGTATAAGAACTATATACAGTTGCATATGCACCGCAATGATGACCACGCAAAATAGCCATAAAAAATACTACTCGACCTGAAATATCATATGGTCCTACTTAAACCCATCGAAGAAGTTGTACGCTATGGTTTTATTGTGCTAATCTCTCCCCTCATACGGGCATCACTCATAGTATATGGACAGCTGCCCTATCATAGGCATACATGCAAATTCCGGTTGCCTCCCAATCCTACATATTCCTGGTAGCGATTCTTTTAAGTTCTAAGGAAACAAAATTATTGTAGGAAAGAGGCAACGAAGAAGGAGTAGTGTTTGCTTCATGCTTGAAAGGCCGGCCTTGCTCGGTTTAAATGGATGTGGAACCAGTCGATCCTTGAATGATGTAATGGCGTTTGGTATGACAGTAAATGAAAACCAATACTCCCTTTGTTCACTACAATAACACTTTTTACTTTTTTTTTTATCTAACTTACATGAATTTAGACGTATTTAGCTAGTGTGTAGACTCACTCATTTGGTCCACATTGAAATATCTAAAAGTTCTTATAATGGCGAACACACATTTAGGGTTTTTGTAAGGACCGTGGAACTTTTTCTTTTGACAACTTTAAAATTTATTGGAAATTATACTAGTGATTATTGGAGAAGGCCGTGAAGGTTGTTGACTTTCTACTGTGTGCATACGTGTTACTAGTACTAGATGATACCCGCGCGTTGCTGCGGGATTTTTAGTGCTACACACATGTTATCAAATCGAATGAGAACAAAATTAATCAAAATGATTGGATCAAAGGATTGCCAGTTTCTTTGCATTAAGGAGATAGGCTGAAAGAGAATGAGAATTGTAAGCACCGAAAACTAAATTATCCATTCAGTTAAGAAAAAAAAGCTTGAGGAGAACAACTAATCAACGTCCATAGAAAGTACTCCCTCCGTTGCTAAATATAACATGTTTTAGCTATTTTGCATGCTAACTAAATGCGGACTGAAATGGGTGAACAAATACATTAAAACATGTCTGATACATATAGATACATGTGAATCTGAAAAGAAAAAAAAACTAAAACATCTTACATTTATCAACGGAGGGAGTAGATTGTTTTACATCATTTTAGTGAAGTTTGGAATTTTCTGTCAGAAGCACATGCACTGGGCAAAGAGCACCGTAGAATATCTGTGAAAAAAACACATTAGATTGTGAATTAGACTACGATATAGTATTATGGAATCCATTTGTTATTCTTCTCTCCAGAAATATGGTAGTCACATGTAGTTAATTGTTTCACTTATTCCCAGGCACCATCTCTGAACTGCAATGATAACCAGGAATGAAAAGGAATACATCACTTGTATGCAGTCTGATTAGGTTATGATCTTCTGTCTTCTTTGTCAAAAATCCCAACTTAACATCAATAATGCACCTACATGGCCAGATCCATATATGACAGTATCCGAACTTTGATCTTATTTTCCCTGGGGATATCTGAACTTCTGATCTGAAGGCAAAATAACAACACCTTGTACCATAGAATGTAGACCATACATGAAGAATCAATAGAATTAGCTCCCTCAAGTCCAAATGAGATCTACAACAGTCATACATGATCGGTGGTCGACATCAGCCAAGAATACTAACATGCATGCTGTAAAAATCGATTATAGACTGTAGTGTAACTGAAACAGATAGTTGTGACAGAAAAGACAAGCAATGAAGAAAAATCAAAAGAGGGGTTCACATTCTGAAACTAAGATTGGGAGAGTAAGTGGAACCTCTAGATTACGGAAGCAGCAAATTCATCGCCTCATCGGCTTGAGCCAGTTGCCAACGTTGTGAGAGGATATTCTTTGTCGTAGAAGACGCATGTATGATCACGAGCTTGACATCTGTTAATGGAGAAGCCGGAGTGGAGCCTGATGGCGGTGTCCAGGCCTCCAGGACAGGAATAGCCGAGGGAAATTTCTGTGAAGATGATGGAGGAGAACGGGCCACATATGAGGTGGGTGCAGGAGTTTAAAAAGGTGGCCGGTCTGCCGGCGGCCGCTCGCTTGCCTTACCAGTTACATCTGCGGACGATTTGCTTCCACCACTACATGACTGAAACGGAAACTGAAGCAGTATGTGGGGTAGGCGATTTTAATGACTGCAGGCTTGATGGGTGCAATTTGAGGGAGATAAGAATCTGTGCGATCATCGAGAGAGCTGAATGGAACGGCAACCGTCAAAGCCGGACATTTCTCATTTCCGGTGGTGGAAGAATGGCCGACTTGGAGGTCTTGCATTTGACATGGACCAATTAGAAGCTTGCTGAGGTGGATAGGCTGCATGTTTAGAGAAATGAGTTAGTGGGGATGACCTATTTAGTTATATAGGATTAACCTTTCTCACTGTAATGGGTTATTAGTACTGGCATGGCTCCGATCTAATAGATAATGGGGTTGGTATTATACAATATGCCGACGATAGTGTCATTTGTCTTACTCGTGATATGGATGAAGCTGTCTATCTTGTTTTACATGTTTGAACTTATGTACAGTTTAAAAATTAATTTCTTAAAAAGTGAGACGTATGTCATTTGGGAAGACAAAAACATTGTTGCCTTCTGTTCTGAACTTTTTAACTGTCAAGTGGGGCAGCTTCCTATGAAATATCTTGGTGTGCATGTCTCCTTTGCTAAGTTGAAAATGATTGACTGGAATTTCCTCGATGCTAAGATGTCAAAAAAGTTTGATGCCTGGATCAGTGATGCAACTTCCTCGGGAGGTAACCTTGCTTGATTCTAGTCTCTCGGGTATATACCCTCTTATTATATGTCAATGTTCTTTTGTTGAGTAAGACCTTTATTAATAAGAAGCTGGATAAACATAGGAGAAAATCCTTTTGGGCGGATAAGAGCAAGAAAAAGAAATATTATTTGGTAAAGTGGAATCGAGTTTGTCGTTCTAAAACGGATGAATGTGTTGGGTGTCAAAGATTTACACAAACAAAACCTGAGCCTTTTATGTAAATGATGGTGGAAGCTAGAAACACAATCTAGAGCCGGGTAAAGAACACAAGTCGGGTGAAGAACTCTACACTCTTCCTATGCTACCACTATTTTTGCCAATACTGCACATATATATCATGGCCTCGGGTTGTTTTAATGCGTGCAACTACCTGGAAAAAATAGCATTACGATTATAAGGAAAAGTTGTTGAATTTATTTTAGCTAGCAGGAGTCTTACCATTATTATTTTTAGATGGCACAACTCGGATTTTAATTAGATGTCACTTTAAAATATCACGATCACAAGATAAATACTACAGCAGTAGGCGGCCAATGCCAGACCACTAAAGTCCATCATTTGTGTAGTCGCTCTCTTTGCACCTAAACATAACCGAATAGCTTCCATCTAGCTGATTAGCGCTTCAAGTTTTAACTGGAAAATCCATATTTTGTATAGCTGTTAGGTTCGGGTTGGACGCAGGGTCGAAGAAGCAAGCCTTTAGCTACGTGTATGAGGACAAAGATTTGTGACACTGATGTTATGATAGACTAGTTGAATGCCCGTGCGTTGCTACGGGTGGGTTTCTAGTTAATTTCTATTGTCATACATGCAAAAGATACTTATATAGTATTCCAAAAACAATGAGATTCTACTTTCCATATAATACCATTTAATAAACCACTCCCGCCGTTCATAGATATAAGGTGTGCTACTTTTTCATGAAAAAACCAAAATATAGGGTGTAGTGTTTTCCGCCACTCATATGAATAATTTTTCTAGAGATTTGATTATGTTTCCTTAACTCATGCAAACTCCTTTTTTTCCACGTAAAGTCAGAGGTAATTCCGTCTAAAACTGGTGTAATGTTTTCCTCGACGAGCATTCTTTAATTTGTGCCAAATCTTATACACCCTACATATAGGATATATAATTCAACATCATATGTGTAGGAAGCAACAATCCAACAATTATCTCTTATTGACTAAGAACAATTATCTCTTAGCAACAATCCAATATTTAATTTGATTAAACCCAAGAAATTTGTACATTACAATATTCTTATCAAATACAACAGAGCTGACATAATTCATCAATATTGAAGGGTACACAGTCTTCCAAAACTCATACATCGTATATGATCCTAGCATGCACGTTGAAATTTAATGGAACACGTGGGCCGTGGGGCACCAGGCCACTCGTCTACATCGCTATCGATTAGCTCAAAGCAAACAGGGGACGCCTGCCCCATTCCCCTAATCAGCCAGGTCATCGCCGTCGCCTTCCACTGGTTTAAACACATTTTAGAGCTCCGTCGGATGGAGAGAGTGACTTTTGCATTTGAACATAAAGAGCATGCAATGAGTTAATTTGAGTACAACAACTCATCTATATTTCTCTAAAATAAATAAGGGATATAGAAAACGCGATCCAAGCCCTTGAAAGAGGGGCAGCCGAGTTCACATGCTCCTCAGCCCATGACCACGACAGAAGCATCAGCAAAGGTCACCAAGCATCGGCAAAGGTCACCGGTCAACGGTATAGTGGATAGAGAAAATATCAATCACCATAAAGATTTAGATTAATTGCAAAAGGAAACTGCATATTATAACCCAGGTTCAATGCATGATTCAAATATGAAAACAGAATATGCCAAGTAGTTCCCAACAAAGAAAAACAGCAGGAAGGTTTACAACACAAGCTCAAGCCATCGTAAGTATAATCATACTGGAAAACAAAGCAATTTAAGTGCATGTAGCATGGCTGGTGTGTACCTTCATCTTAAACTGTAGGCAAGAATAGGCACATACTGCAGGACGTACTTCAGTATGGCAGTGAGATATTCTTTCAGCTATAGACTTAAGTGACTGGTGATTACCAGGATTTTTCTCCTATCAAGCCAACAAAAGTCCATGGTCGCCTTCTACTCGAACAAATATATATTTAGGCTGCTCTCCGTTACTAATATATAATTTGATGTAACCGTATTACTGAAGCTAGCTGTACAAAAGTACAACACGGGGCAAATATAAGAGAAAAAAATAATTGGTACACAAAGGAGACGAGTAATATTCATGGAAGAAAATTAGAAACAAACCAAACTCACCTTTGGGGGAATTTCGTTCCACAACATAAATATGGGCATGCACACAAGTCTGACAACCTGCACACATATGTTGATAATCTTCTTAGAAAATCAATTATAAGAAGTACAAACAGTCAAACACACAATCAAGAATAAGATGGATCGAACCTTGCTGGCTTGCTGGTCTGAAGTTTCTGACATATTAACTACACGTTACTGCTGGGGATTTATAACTTCAATCAGCTCCCAAGGTTTTACTTTATCAGGCATTTTTTCTGAAATTATTAGCTCAATATTCATGCTTCTAGATACTTGATCACCGCCATTCTATCAAATTCAATGTTAAGTAGATGATGTTTAGGTTGTTGCTAATAAGGTTAGAATAGAGGCATTAAAACATATGAAACTTGTCAAAGTATTTTTGTTCTGGATCAGCATACCAGCATAGGAGATGGCTTTTGCGGAAGAGTTTATGTCTAAGTATTACATTCGGCCAATGTTAGGAGTACCTGAGACATATTAATTTGATAATAAAAGTTAGGAACTTTCTGGAAACTAAACTGACAACCTGGCATGACAATAGCAGGCAGTCTGATATGTGCTTACCTTCATAGCAGAAGCTTCATATGGTGATATAAATGTTTCCAAAGGCCAGTTTACAAAAGCCCGTAAAGATCTGATCCCATCAGAATTTTGAATCGTACATATAAATTGATTTTGACACTACTAGAAAAATGACCTCTAGTCGCGGTTCCAGAGGACCTTTAGTCGCAGTTGGGCAACCGCGACTAGGCTGGCGGGACTAAAGCCCCCACCCTTTAGTCGCGGCGGATTCCGAACCGCGACTAGAGGTCCCTCCACGTGGGCTTTAGGGGACGTGGGGTGTTGGGACCTTTGGTCCCGGTTGGTAGCACCAACCGGGACCAAAGGGTTTTGGTTTTTTTTTCTTTTTCGATTTAATTGCAGGGTTTAGGGTTTATATATGCCGGGGTTTGGTTATAGCTAGGTTCCCGTGTCCCGTGGTAACGGTAACCCTTCCCGTTGCGATGACGGTTACGGTGACGGTAACCGTTACGGTAACCGTAACGTTTTCGATGTCGTAACCGTTCCCGTGTCGTATGAAGTCGATGCACATATTTATAACACATACAATTAAATTAAGTAATACTTGAAGATCGTAGACAAGAGTTCGTTGATGCGCCAAGAGTTATCGTAGTACAAGAGTTGAAGCAAAACAACAAGTTACTTTAACGATTTCATGCTTTCAGCATCGTAGTACTCTCCTTTCTCCTGTAAGGCCTCTGAAAGGTAAAATAAAAAAGAAAGCTCACCTAGGTGGTGTCGGTGACGAGACGGTCTATCGACGACGGTGAGGAGGTGAATGTTGTGACACTGAAATACAAAAACATAATTTAGTTTAAGATCAAATTGACAATACAAAATTGAGCTAAATAAGCAAAATGAGCTAACTTAGGCATTTCATCATACACCTACCTAGCACTACAAATATGAATTGAGCTAAATGAGCTAGACAACCAACGAAACGGGCGCCGAAAGAGAGAGTTTGCAGTTGCTAACCCTTGGATAGATGCACCACCGTCAATCTTAACAAATGGTGCAAAAAATCGTGGATGAAATCGAGCTCGGTGGAGAGAAAATGGAGATTCAACTCGAGCTCGAAATGGCCAAGGCTGGCTCGGGGTGGAAGATGAAGGCGACTGACCTTTGATCGCGGTTGGTGGCTCCAACCGCGACTAAAGGTCCTCGCTAGGACAGGCGGCCTTTTTGTGCGTCCAACCACGACTAAAGGTCCTCGCGCGTGCCCCGCGCGGCTCCGGCCGCAGGTGGAGGACCTTTAGTCGCGGTTGGTGGCTCCAACCGCGACCAAAGCTCCAGCACAAACCGCCACCTGTCCTAGCCGTTGAATCTGTCGGAGCCGCGAGACCTCTAGTCGCGGTTCGGAAACGAGCCGCAACTAAAGGTCCGCCTCTAAGGCCACTTTTCTACTAGTGTGAATCATACATTCATTGGGAATATTCTCTCTTTACTAAACCTCAAACGTGGAAATCTCTCATAGAATATATAGAGGTCAGAGACTGGGCAAGCCTCCGTCAGCTTCACTTCAATGCCGGTAAGCATGTTGGTATTCACTGGTTATCGTCATCACTGGGTAAAGTGTGATTCTGAGGTGTATCAAACTGCACAACACCCTGCACTACACCAGATGGCTTTGCTTGTTCCGCATCAGAACAACCTTCAAGAAGAGATCCTTTGTTTCTTCTCCTCCATCGACATAACCCTGTGGTGATGCAGCATTAGAGTATTGATTAGTGATCAAGTATTAGAGTATTGGACAGACATGCTCAAATGATATGTATCCAGATACAAAATGTACATAACAAATTTACACCAAATTCCATATACATCTCATGATACACTTGGTACAGTACAACAAATGCAAAATCTATACAGCAAAATATACACAAAATCACGCAGATCAGCAACTCACAGATCTATAAAAAAATCTGTGCAAAAACATGCATCTTCTGTAGAAGAAAGGATCAAGCAGAACTTTGCAAATGAAGGCCAACCGTGGTGGAGGCGTGGAGCGCTCTTCCTGGATGTAGCTGAAGCATGGATGCACCCTCTGTAGAATAAAGACATCCCACCGATTCTTGCAAAGGAAGCCCAATCGTGGTGGAGCACCCCGGGCTAGATGTAGCTGAAGCACGGACTGGGCAGCAGCGGCGGATGTCCGATGGTGCAGCTCTTGGGCACCGCATCCACGGCGACCTGGGCGACGAAGAGCGGTGGAACGCCGTGGTTCGGGGGGACTATGGCGGCGACGTGGAACGCGAGAGAACATCGATTGGAGCGGGCTGATTTCGCTGGCCCACTCTGCCGTGGAAAACTGTGGTGCTAGGCGATGCGCATGAGGCCAGCGAAAGCGCCAGCGCTGCCGGCGGCGCCTGCGACCGTTGACTCCGGCATGCGTGCGGTGCACCTGAACCACCACGTGCGGCCCCGATCCGCTTGTACCGGTCGCGGCATCCCCAGGGCATGCATCACAGGCAGTGGCGGAGCTACAGCATCTGGAACCAGGGGTCACGGAGGGTGTCATAACACGTAAAAAATATTTTTAGCGGGTGCACACATGGTGAAAAAATATGATTTTGCAAAGAAAAATGTTTCTAGCCGGTGTCCTGTGCACCCGGCTAGCTTGCCGTGGCTCCGCCAGTGATCACAGGGCCTCTCCTCTTCCTCATATGGATCCCATCACCCACTCTCTTCTTCCTCATCGATCCTTTTTTCCACCTCATCTAGGTCCTCATGGTTCAGTGTGAGAAGAGGCGGCGAGGGTGGAGGTGGAGGTGGAGGCGACGCAGATCTGAGATAGAGAAAGATGCGATTGGTGGGAGTGGGAGGCTGGCGGCGTCGGCGGAAGAAGGTGATTTCCCATTTTCCCTAGGATGTGAAAGGACATGGCCCGGCCCGTGTATAGCTGGCCCACAGATCGCGCGAGGCAGGCGGACCACTGAGGTTAGACGAACCACCGAGCGAACCACGATCTGTACACGAACGACCAACTCCCATTTAATAGTAAAGAAAGTAGGAGTAGGATGCTTCGGGAACACGAACCCAAGGGCCAATGAAATAACACGAGTTCAACTTGGATAAGTGACGACACTTCCGTTCCATCCCTGCGAGGAACACAAAAGTAGTCAACCTGAAACGTCATCTGGATGTACTAGCTGAACTGACTTCTTAGGTCATGGCGATGGTGGTGCCGTGGGTAGTCTCGGGAACGAGTGTTATTTTTCTTTATTTTAGATGTTTTTACTGAGCTGACAAGTGGGACCCACTGTCAGTTTAGGTTTCAATTCTCTCTCGGTTCGGATTTAGCATTTTTTGCAAAAAATTATGTCTGAATTGGTATCAAACAGGAAATTCGACCATCAAACGGGAGGATGGTCCTTGTGGATTTATTTATTTTTCTCTCAACAGAGGTTTTAATGGCCGGATGGTAGTTTACTGGGATAGTTTCTTCCTGGTGCCAACATACGATGCATGCCGATGCATATTGAGGGAAACAAAATACTCAATTGTCACTATATGTGCTCTACAACTTCTCAAGGCTCAAACCATGCCGGATATATCGTTACCAAACGTTAAATATGTTACCCTACGGGTTCGAAGATGTGTGAACATCATTGAGACAGTTCTCCGATCAATAATCATTAGCGGGATCATGGATGTCCATAAAGGCTGCTACACATTACTATGTCAAGAATTAGAATGATTCGTATTCGATTTCCTTTGTCACGCGATGTTTTACATATATGTGGTGTCATGCAAGATTTTATTTATTAGATTGTCAACTCACAATGTGTTCAATTGATGCAGAGGCTGGGGTGCCCTTTTCGAAAAAAACATGGCTTTGTTGTGCTGACATCTTCTTTGGTACCGGCATCATTCATGCTATATGGACATTTGTTCTGTCACACCCGTACATGCCAATTCCCGTTGCCTCTCGTTCCTACATATTCCAAGTATAAAAGATTATTTCTAAAAACAACAAGAGTAGTGTAAGAAGGAGAAACCATTGAAGGAGGAGTGGTGTGTACTTCATGCTTGAAAGGCTTGCGTTGCTCGGTTTATCAAACTGGTCGATCCTTGAATGATGTCATGTCAGTTGGTAGGAAAGTAAATGAAAACCAATACCCCGTATGTTCATTACTACAACACATTTTAGGCGAAATTACGTGAATCTAGACACATTTAGCGTGTAGGTTCACTCATTTAAACCCGTATATTGTTCACACTGAAGCATCTAATAAACTTTATGATAGTGAACAAGGGGAGTAGTGGTTTACTACCCTAGCTATTGTAGGATGGAGCACTATATACTTGCACTATATACTCTAGTAGAAACCATTATCGTTTTTTTCTTCTTTGATTTGTTGTTAGAGTTTTTTTGTAAGGAAACTTTTTGTTTTTCTCTGTTGGAGACATTATATTATACCTATTTATTTATTTATTGGAAATTATAGTGAGCATCGGAGAAGACAGTAAAAGAAGGTTAAGAGCATTTCCACTGGCAGCCCCCAAAGCACCCCAAAGGCCTATTGGGGTGTCAGACACGAAAATCTTCCCCGTCTGCACGCTCTAACGGGCCGCCCGACCCAAATTCTGTCCAGCACCCCCGACCAGGCCCCCAACTTTGAAGGCCCTCTCGAGTGTGCCAGACAGTGGCCGGACGAGCGCTCCGATAGGTGGAGCCCACCTACAAGTGACACGCGGGAGACTGAGCGGCCGGTCAAGCAGAATAACGGCGTCGACGATTTTCAAGATGGGTGCAGCTTTCCCATGCGCCGCTGTGTGGCGTGTCAACGGGTCACCAACATTGATGTCGGCGATGCCTCGACCGCTTTGCTTGCCCACGGTGGCGCGACACGCGTACGAGCTGGGGTGGTCCAGCTGCTATCTGCTTCTCCTCTCACCACCAAACCGAAGCCGAAACGAATTCCCTTCCCGCAGAGATAAATAAATAATAGAGCGGCAAAGAATCGTAATCCAATCGAATCCAAAGCGGTTGCCATCACGAAGACCCCAAATCTCCATCAACAAATACTTCACCCACGTCGCCGCTTCGTCCCCATCTCCAAGAACACCGCCACCGCAGACGAGTCACCACTAGCATACGGACAGCAACCAGCATCTGCCGCGCGCTGTCAAGTGCATCTTCTTCCTGCGCATGCACTCACGTACGTTCCCCGCTCCTGCTTCTTCTCCTTGTTATCCTCCTGCTTATCGTATCCTAGTTCATCATGCCGTCCAATCCACCTCAGTAGACTTGGAAAGCTTCGGAATCATCGTTGGCCAGTCCAATCTGGATCCACGCCTGGTCCAACTATATTTCGCGCGCTCTTTCTATTTTCGATCTATTTTGGGGCGATCCCGTCCGCCATTCGTGCGGTTTTTTTCATCTGCCTCGTCGTCAACGTACGCAATGGTATGTCGTACGTAATGGAGATTAATTGAGACTAGTAACATATGTGTCATGTAAAATTCCATTCATTGACTTTTCGACTCACATTGTTATGCCGTACGTAATGGAAAACAGCAAAGCCGTTTCTGAGACCTTTCCACGTCATCACATGACACCAACCCTCCGGCCCATCGTTTTGTGTCTAGTTCTATGCATTTATCTCTGATCCATCCATCAACCGTCCCGGATGTTTATTGGTCAAACAACGCTTGTCCAAGCTGGTTAGGGAATTAATCTGTTCTTTTCTCTTGTTTAGGGGCATTATATGAATCTACATGGTCCTAGTTCTTGGTCGCCTTTCTTCATCTTATCTCTCTATGATCACAGTTTTTTCCGAGATTGTCATTCTGAACACAATGTTGTATGCATTTCTCATTGATGGCCCTCTCCTTTGCTTGTTCTTCTTGCCACCTTTATTTTCCTGTTTCTTTGCCTATTATTACATACATGTTCATCTTATTCATAAAAGCTATTGTTTTGGTGTAAGAAATATATACAGTTGCAAATGTACCGCAATGATGACCACGCCAAACTGCCTCAAAGCATACTACTCGACCCGAAATATCATCTAGTCCTACTTAAGATCATCAGTGTCGTATGATGTGGCTTTGTTGTGCCACACTCTTTCCTGATACGGGCATCACTCATCGTATATGCACGGCTTCCCTAGCATAGGCATGCATGCAAATTCCCGCTACCTCCCAATCCTACATATTCAGGTAAAAGCAGTTTTTCAAAGAAAACAAGAGCAGTGTAAGGAGGCACTCAAGGAGGAGCAATGTTTGCTTCATGCTTGAAAGGCTGGTGCTCGGCTTAAATGGACGCGGAACCACTCGGTCCTTGAATGGTGTCATGTCGTTTGGTAGGGAAGCAAACGAAAACCAACACTCCCTCAGTTCACTACTATAACACTTTTAGCTTTTTTTGAGAAAAAAAACGTGATTCTAGACGCATTTGGTGTGTCATTTTAGTCTGTAGCTAGTCCACAGTGAAACATCTAAAAGTTCTTATGATAGTGAACAAGGGGTAGTAGTGGTTTACCACCATAGCTATTGTAGGGAGGAGAACTATATATGGTAAGTAGTACTACATTGTAGTAGAAACCATTATCGTTATTTTATTTCTTCTTTGTGCTGTCGATAGGGTTTTTGTAAGGAATGTGGAATTTTTTCATTTTCTTTTGTTGACAACTTTATCTTATACCTATTTACTACTTATTGGAAATTATAGTGACCATTGGACAACGCCGTGAAGGTTGTAGGCTTTCAGTTGTATACTTGTAGCCGGGCCATGACGACCCAGACCAGCTAATCGTTGCCTGCTCTGCCGTTGTGGCCACGATGACGCGACACGTGTGCATACCGGAGCAGTCCAGCTGCTATCTGCTTCTTCTGCGGTTGTCTACTCTTCTTCCTCGTCTCCTCACCAAACCGAAGCTGAAACGAATTCCCGGTGGATATAGGCAGAGATAAATAATAGAGTAGGATACCCCAGGCAACTAATCGTATCCAATACAATCGAATCCGGGTCGTTTATTGGCCAAACAATGCTTGAATAAGCTGGTCAAGGCATTAATCTATTATTTTGTCTTGTTTAGGCGCATTATATATATGGCACCGTTCTTGGTCACCTCTATGGTCATAGTGAACTCACTATTGTATGTATTTCTCATGGACGGCCTCTCCTTTACTTGTTCTTCTTGCCACCTTTATTTTCTAGGTTTCTTTGCTTGTTTTTACGTACGTTTATGTGTTATTCACATAATCTCATATTTTGATTGGTAACTATTCATTTTTCCCGATCACGTGCCCCAAGACCAGCATGATAAGGCTCCAGCTGCCAAGGTGCTCCTTCTGCCGGCCGGTCATCCTTGAGACGACGGGCATCTTGTGGTTGATATACATTTTCCCCTATCGTACTCATACATGGTGGTCCATGGTGGTCGCTACATATGTCGACATGGTCGTCGCCATATTTCCTCTTTGCGTGTGTACATCCGTTTGCTACATGGTGAACGAATTGAATTTGTCTTGTTTAGGCGCATTATATGAATCTACATGGCACCATTCTTGGTCGCCTTTCTTTCGTCTTATTCTTACAATTTATGTTTTAGTATAAGAAATATATACAGTTACATATGCACCGCAATGGTGACCACGCAAAACAGCCTCAAAGAATACAACTGGACCTGAAATATCATATGTTGATGACCCCATCGAAGTCGTATGCTATGGTTTTTTGTGCTCATCTCTCCCCTGACATGGGCATCACTCGTCGTATAAGGACTTCTGCTCTATCATACGCATACATGCAAATTCCGGTTGCCTCCCAATCCTACATTTTCCCCGTAGCGATTCTTCTAACTTCTAAGAAAACAAGAGTAGTGTACGTAAGGAGCCACCGAAGAAGGGGTAGTGTTCGTTTAAAAAAAAGGAGAAGTGTTTGCTTCATGCTTGAAAGGCTAGCCTTGTTCGGCTTAAATGGACGCAGAACCAGTTAATCCTTGAATGATGTAATATCCTTAGGTAGGGAAGTAAATGAAACAATACTCCGTCCGTTCACTATTATAACACCTTTTACCTTCTTTTTTTTCTAACTTACATGAATTTAGACTGATTTAGGGTTTAGACTCACGCATTTGGTCCACATTGAAATATGTAAAAGTTCTTATAATGGCGAGCACACATTTAGGGTTTTTGTAAGAACTTTTTATTTTTCTTTTGACAACTTTGAAATTTATTGTAAAATATAGTGAGAATTGGAGAAGGCCGTGAAGGTTGTTGACTTTTAGGTGTACTTCCAACCGGCCCATTGATTGAGTGGGCCATGAGGACCCAGTCCAGCTAGTCGTTACCTGCTCTGCTGCCTTTTCTCAAAAAAAAAAACTGCTCTGCTGCCGTCGCGACGATGACGCGACACGTGTGCGTGCGTGGGCGGTCCAGCTGCCTAACCTTCCTCCCTTCTGATTCTCACCCAAGCCGAAACGAATTCCCGGCAGAGATAAATAATACCCAGGCGACGAATCGTATCCAATCCAGCCGAATCCAATCGAATCCGGAGCGGTTGCCATCCTGCCCCAATCTCCATCAACAAATACTACTTCACCCGCGCCGCCGCTTCCCCTTCTCCAAGACACCGCCGCCGCCGCCGCCGCAGACGAGTCACTGCCGCTTCTCCATCAACCAGCATCCGGCGCCGTCAAGTCTGTCTTCTTCCGGCGCGCGCGCGCACGCACGTATGTATCTACCCTGCTCCTACTTCTTCTTGCACTCTGTTCCCCTGCTATTGTATGTATGTTCTTCATCACGCCGTGCCGCTCGATCCCCTCGGTGGATTCAGAAAGCCTCGGCATCCCGTCGGCCGATCCCGGCGGGGTTGCTTCCACGGCCAGTCCAATCTGGATCCACGCCTGGTCACCTCTTAGTCCAACTATAGTTCGCCTGCCTTTTTCTATTTTGGGGGAATAGCCCGTCCGCCGTTCTTGTGGTGCCTGCGTGTTCGTACGTCCCTCTGCCTCGTCGTGGACGAACCAAATCTAGCGTCTTTTTCATCACGCACCAGTTAGTTACGTGCAGAAACCTGCCACTGTTCTTGACTTACAGTCCCTTTGCGTCGCTATCGTGTGTACTTCAATCATGGACCACCTCGCCTCCTCCTCTGCCTTTTCTTCTACTTCTTCTTGCCTTTCTGGTTTTAGAACAAAAAAATTTGTTTCTAATAACAAACTTTATGATTCTTGATCAAGATTCGTCAATCTACAATAACCAATTTGTACTCCTCTTCCTTTTCTTGTTCTTCTTATTGCCTTTATGGTTTTTGGACAAAAATTTGTTTCTAATAACAAAGTCTATGATTCTTCATCAAGATTCATCAACCTATACTAACCGATTTTTTATCCTGTTGCGTGTCCACACGTGCAGGATGAGGAGGCTCCAGCTGCCGAGGTGCTCCTACCGGCAGGATGCCGCCGCGGAGATGGCCGGCGCCATCTTCATGTCCAACAGCGAGACGCGCGAGGACTGCTTCGGCACCGGCGTCTTCGGCCTCCCGCCGGAGTACGAGCACTTCGTCGCCAGCGTGAAGCAGGGCATGCCCCTCTTCCTCTTCGACTACACCGACCGCAGGCTCTACGGGGTCTTCGAGGCCACCTCCGACGGCGGCATGGACATCCGCAGGGCCGCATTCCGCTGCACTGGCCGCACCTATCCCGCGCAGGTAAATCTTCTCCTCTTCTCCTCTTCCTCTTGGTTATGGATGATCCAGTTGCTATTGCACTGTTTTGGTTCAGATGAAGAATCTAGAGTGTAGCTATACACATGGTCATTTACTTCTATTTGTGTATATAAGAGTTGGTGGAATTATATATTCTGAACCATCGTTGGAGATACACATTTTCTATTAGTAGCCAATCGTTGATCCATATGAATACCTTCCACTTATAATGGCAAACATAGCGAAAAAGGGTACGGTCAGTCTATAAGAGTTAGCTTCACAATAATAAATATTGATTACTAACCACCACAGTACAGTTCTGTTGCAGCCTTGGGCTTAGAGAACTTGAGGAAGTAGTGATTCAATTATCTATGGATTGCAATTTTCCTTTTTTTGGTTCAAATAAAGATTCTATTGGTAGGAGGGACAGGGCTCATTTACTACTGTATGAGAATGTTGGTGGAATTATATAGTATCAATTATTGTCGAAATTCTATTTTTACTACCATTCAAGCATATATGAATACAGCTTGTAATATTGAACCTAGCAAATAATGGTTCCATGATCTGTCTATAGGAGTTAACTGCTTGGCGGGAACTTTTTTTTTGTCGAGAATACAACTTGGGACTAATTAACGGTAATAACTAGTCATTCGGTTTTGAGCTGTTCTTTTCCCTAGGTTTGCTTCAATATTGTGTGGAAGTGCAGACCGCTCACCGAAGACGAGTTTTTTCCTGCTATAGAAGATAACTACTATAACTCAACAAAGTTCTACTTCGACCTTTCCTACCAGCAGGTTTGCTACAAAACTTGGAGTTTAAATTCATGAACCTTCCATTCGCAGGGTTATGATTTGGTGGTTAATCGTGTTCTTCATCTGCAGGTTGTCAACCTATATGGGTTGTTTGACAAGAAAAGGGTAGGACGTCCTATTTCCAATTACTCAACAAGTGCCATTACAGAAAAAGATTACTCCAGTAGGAGGGGACCAGACAAAAGGAGCTTGAGTCCAAATATTTCTCCACTTTCAGCCGACCAATCCCACACTTTGATAGCCTCAACTTCTCCCAAGATCTCAACAGTCGAGACAAACTCCTTCGCGTCTACAAGCATGCCCCCAATTGTGCCACCTACTTTTGAGACACAACCAAATGTGTCGATGCCTTTGGTAACTGTACCTTTTGGACTCCAAGCTGCTTCCATCCACAGCAACCAACTAAGATTACCTTATCATGATAGACATGAAGATCTCCCAGACGTTTCAACAATAGATGGCACTTCAACTCAAGTGGCTGCTCCTTGCTCTCAAACACCTGCATACCACAGAGATCATTTTGTTGCAAATCCGTCATACCCATTATCTCATAATTATCTGCAAAATAGGCTGTTTTCTGGATGCAGCACACAAGGCCCAACTGATGGAGTTGGGTTGTCAGTTAACCAGTCATACGAAGGCAGCAGCTCGTTATATTCTCGATATTCAACACAGGTTCCAACTGGTGGTGATAGAAACTATATGTCCTCAACTCCGTATGTCCCTTCATATCCTCATGTTTCACTGGCAAGTCTACAACACAATGCGAACTTGGAGGATGATTACGACAACTGCGAACAATGCCAAGCGAATCAGCATTTAAACAGGAAAAAGTCCCTAACACCTCCGGAATTAACTCAACAAGGTATCCCGGCGTACCCTGAAGTATCAGCAATCAGTCATCAGAAAGAAAGCTTTACTGGCTACATCCCAATCCCTGATTGCGCTGAAGACTTTGAAAAGGAGCAATCGAGGCGTGATTTTAATCGTGATGTTTCAGGCTCATCAGGTTCTGGAAATGATAATAGAGCCTACATACCAGGCCGACCGTATACTAGTGATGATGCAGGAGCTGAAAGCAACATGACAGTACCCAGTCAGCGTCCACGTAAGACCGTGTTCTCCCGCATGTCAATGAAGCCACAACCACATTCCCAAGAAATTCCAGGCCCTTCACTCAACCAACTGCTCTATTCACTCTCTAAAAGAACTGAACAGTGGAGTAGCAGGGCTAGAAGTCCTACAGAAAATGTTTGCAGACAGCTGGTCAGTGAACAGGACATTGACAGACCTTATCCAAGTTATCCTCCTGCTGAGATAAACCTGCCAACTGGAATAGGAGAAGGAGAAGAAGAAAGCGCAGACCCTCCCTTCTTGAACTTCAAGAGGCGCAGCCAAGCGGCAAGCCTTGATACAAATGCAGGAAACGAAGGTAGTAGTGATAATAAAGCGAAGAGAAGAAAGCTTGTGCGCCCTTCTTTCGGGCAATCTAACAATACTGCTAGTTATGGAAAGGAGCTCCAAGGCAATGTCATAACTGAAAGTAATCACAGCCCTGTCGAAACTATTGGAAACAAGCTCCAAGAGAATGCCATTATGGAAAGGAGTCATAGCTCTGTCGAAACTGTCGAAAACAAGCTCCAAGAGAATGTCATAATGGAAAGGAACGATAGCCCTGTCGAAGCTGGAGGAAACAAGTTCTTCATTGACCTAAATGAACCCCCGTCTTTAGACACTGACCTAGTAGAGGAATTTGCTGTCCCACCGTGTCCTGACCCTTTTGTCAAGACACAAGCAGAAAAGCCCTCTGAAGTAAACATCAACAAACCAGGCTGCTCAAATTCGAAAGAGACAGTCAGCAAACAAGATCTCCTGGCAATCAGCAAACAAGATCTACCGTCATCTGACAGCAGTGCAGCTACAGAAAAGGTCACGCTTGATCTGAACATAACGGATCTGAACATGATGGACGAGGCGAAGCTGCAAGCGCTCCTCGGTTCATCGCTGCTGCAAGCGCTTGACAAGCTCAGGAAGGGCAAGTCCGACGACTCCGAGAAGGCTAAACCAAGCTTCTGCGCTAAAAGCAGCGACGTGAAGATGGAAATGAAGCCTGATGCGAGCACCAACCACAGGTGCAACTGATAGTGTTAGCGGAAGACCGCCGCCAGACGACCGAACTTTTATCTGCGTCGAGAATTTTGTACCAGCTTGAGCTGTTACAGTAGCAGCAGCAGCAGGTAGTGTCTGGCATCATAGATACGTAGGTGAAAGATACAGTTTGATGATATTTTGTGTTTTGGAGGAAAAATATATAGGGAATCGCTTTGTGCTTCCTTAGAGCCATCCATCCATCATAGGTTTCTTGATGCTATTCTGTATGATGGCTGGCTCTATGAGGCACAACAACTTGTTACTTCGTTTTATCAATGAAATATCGTATCTGTTACTAAAATCATCAATACTCTTGTGTTGTTCTGCAGCTGCTGCTAATGATCAAGATAGTCTTGTTCATACCGTCTGTGTTCTTGATGCTACTACTCTGTTTTCATGCGGGTGAATGCAACAGGGACAGGCTTGTCAAACGTAAATGAAAACTGGTCATGGCAATCATCTGATAGCAGAAACTACATCTGGCACCACTGCACCAGAGTAAAGCTATACTTAAAACTGTAACAAAATAAAAACCAATTTCAAGTAGCCCAGTGAACTGTCATATAGTCACTCCATGTAGTAAAAAGATAAGATTTTTTTTATACATTTGGCACCCTCTTTAAGATATTCTTACCCTTGACTAATATTTTTTTACTATTACACACAAGGAAAATTTATATTGTTAATAAACTTCAAACCTTCCGAATATATAAAAAATATTTATAGTCATTTTTTAAAAATATATCGGACGCATGATTCAAAATAACACCTCAAACTGTAACGAAACGAGCATCGAATATAACAGGTGGACCAGAAACCATCGAAGGTTTCATCATTTCTAACAGAGCTACAGCATCCACCCTCCCATCTTACGTTCTCCTATCTTTTTTTCTACTACCTTTGTTCTACGCTATGTCAGAAGACACCTTAGATCACTGTACAACATTTTCGCAACACAGGTAGCACGAGATGAACTACACTGTTACACATTACAAGTTTTACAACAGCCTACAAGTCGGTCAATCACATAGCGGAGTCCGGGGAGAGAGGGTCCGTGGGTGTCATCCCAGAGAGAGGGTCCGTGGGTGTACGTGGGATGACAAACTGGTCGACGACCCGCACCGCGCCGGTCGGCTCCGTCCACCCGGGGGCAGCTCGCCACTTGCTAGGGAACCGCCTGCTGTGGCTCATCTGGAATGGCTCCTTGGGCTCCATGTCCCAGTCTGGGTCCAGCATCCATTCTTTCGGCACCTGGGATTGATTGACAACATGTGGGTCACCATGCATCAACTATAAGAGCAGACACGATGAAAGAAAGTTTGCAGCAGAGAAATTACCTTGTCCACAGCCAGGGTGAACACCTCGAGGTCTCCATTCTTCTTGATGTGGAACCGCGTGAACGCCTTGTAGTTGGCGATCCGCAGCGAGGAGAAGGCCTCGTCGAAATGGATGTGGAACCAGTTTATGCAGATGTATAGGTAGCTCCCGAACACCATCGACACAACAGGCGTCGACAGCACCCAGAAGTAGAGGAAGACGCAGACGTAGTAGATGATGGCGCCTCCGCGAGGGAGGGACTCTATTCCCTTTCTGCAGATTGTGGTTCTCGTTACTGCCATGACCTGGAAAGAGAAACGACGGACGACGGTTTAAAAAAGGTTTTTTTTACAGCCCATCTGCAGCAGTGGATCTTTGCATTATGGTTCAGAGGATGACCTCGGGGATGTCGAACGCAGACATGAGGTACTTGATACACGCGGGGTAAAGCCCGAAAGTCCACTGTTCCAGACGTGCGCGAAGCCCCGTCGGGTCGGGAAAATGTTCACTCTCCGCCTTGCGGTACCATTCGTAGAGGGTGTGGTAGCCTGTGATTGAATAATCCAACATACAGTTTTACATTGTTGTGCAGCAAATCAGTATATATGGAGAAAAGAATTGGAAGGGCGTTGTCTTAAAACAAATGTATCAATGGACAATTTTTCTGTCACCAATCGGTACACAAGGATTCAAGATGACGAAACATAACATCTTAATCGAGCAATGATGGACGCAGGTTGAAGCGAGGAACCAAACCTGAAGTTGCTAATAGATGGTTGCGGATGCATATCTCAATACCCAGTTCCATAAGCAGCATCAGTAGTACTGCTGAAGTTATATGGGCAGTAGCATGAAGAAAACCAAGCAAAGCACGGTTTCTACGTGATAGTTTTGTGGGTACAAAACAAAATGATACCATCAACAGAGTGACAACACCAGCCAGGGATACATAAGACCGCTCGAGAATCTCAAATACAGCATTCCACATTGCAACGAAGAAGGTATTCATACGGTCACCCCAAGAATCTTCATGTAAGATACGGAACGAGTCGCACTGAAGAAGAACATCATACATACGTCAGGCCCCAAAAGAGAGAACTTAAGAAAAACTAAGCAATGCTGTGATATCCATAGTTAAACTTATCTAGTCTCTCACCTGTGGAAACATTGAGAAAACCAATATGAAGTACACAACACCACCAATGACATCAAATTGCCAATTTTTCCTTCGAAATTTCAGTATATTACCAAGGGCAATCTTCATGGAGAAAGAAAAAATAGAAGTCAGTTGGCAACAAGATTACTGCAAGAGCTACCCTGTTATGAAATCAACTCAAAGATACAAATGTAGGAATTAACCTTACCTTGCTAGATTCATCATAAGAAGGGTATGCAGCCTTTGTTTCGTACTTGTTCCCATAGCATTCCTTGAAGTTTTTAAAGACATGCGTTGGATGCAAAAAGGCTCCACCACAGCCATTTACAAGCAAGTGTTGCACATGTACTGGTTCTTTGGACTCGGTGCAAGAATGACGCATATAATGGTGCAGGTCGCCAGCCATCCGCAGTTTGCATCTTCCCTTGAGGTACCCACGTATTAAATATGTTACATTTTTTCCAGTTTTATCACTCCAGTACCAATCAAGAAGCCAATTTGGCTCATGAGTTATAAGGATTACTGAATCATTTTCTCCAACCTGCATAAATTTCAGCAATACTTTAGAAAATCAACATGCAGCAGATCTTAATGCACAATAGAAAACATGCATTGTTCTCTGCTTAAGATAACAAGATCCACTAGCACTGGTCACAATCATTATCTACTGAATCATCAAATTAACAAATGAAAATCATAGTCTGCCACAAAAACAATTTCACATACATCAAGGATGTAATTACCTTCTGTTGACATAAC
Source organism: Poa pratensis (assembly GCA_947311845.1). Taxonomy (NCBI): domain Eukaryota; kingdom Viridiplantae; phylum Streptophyta; class Magnoliopsida; order Poales; family Poaceae; genus Poa; species Poa pratensis. Next base: position 2,634,705 of record CAMZMU010000084.1, read on the forward strand.
TCAGCAAAAAACTTGAACTGGTAAACATCAATGTCACCATGAAGAGCTTGGTCAAGACCAAAAACCCACCACCCGTTGGGAAGCTTTAATGCAAAATAGCTCCTTTTCTGGGGAAGAAACCACCCACCAAGCCAGCTCTTATGACAGATATACCTCATGAATGTGTGTAGTCCATCAAACCAATCTGCTCAAAACAGGGCACAGGTTTGTTACTCTTATTTATAAAGGTCAATCCACAATAATGTAGTAGAAATATAGTGTGTCACTTATTCCATGCCAAGACATCATTTGTAAAAAAGTTGTAACAGTGATAGGCAAGGAAGAAGGCAGGGTACACAAATGTCATAAAACACGAAGTACAGTGGAAGATCAAAGTAAGTTATAAGTACCATGGTTTCCAGGAATCAGAAAACATTGTGGTCCCCTATACTGCCTGATATCAGAAACTCCAAGGGGTAGTTCAGGTTTTTCCAATGCTATGTGTTCAGGAGTATACCAAGCAGGAGGCTGAAGAGCATATTCAAAAGGACAGAAAAAACGCCGCTCATACGAAAATGAAGATGGATTTGGATATCTGCAAGAGAATGGAACAATCACCATCTTTCTGATGAGCTTAATCCAAGATCAACATGGAAAACCCCTAACCAAGTATAATGAGCTGGAAAAAATAGTTAACATATGAACTCCATATAAGGAATGCAACTTGCGAAATACTAAGCATATCACAAGCAAAACATTTGCTAGTATAATTAGCAAACATCAAATGAAAACTTCTATAAATTGTTAATTGTGTGATCAGAGTTTGAAACATACGCAAGGTCTCCACCAATAAGTAGCAGTTCTCCACGGGGAAATGTAAGCCTGGAATCATCAGATTTTATGACTAGAGAAGGTTGAGCAAGTAAGCGTGCTATAGCATATGTCGAATTGCCACCATCGCCAGTATCTGCAATAAAGTCAAACCAAAGTTCGTCTTTTCCATCAAGATGATCGTATAAAAGCTCGCTGCTCTTGGATTCATCAGGAGTTTTGGTCATAGCAGCCTGGATGGGTTAAGAAAAAATTTCAATTGTCTTAACATAACAATAAGCTCAACTAGGAACTGCGCAAATAAATAACAACGTGGAAGCACTTTAGAGCACAAGAACACAAGTCTGGAAATTAGAGCATTCTGGGACAGGCAGAAACAGAAGGAAATAAAAAAGAAAAATCCAAAACCAAAATGAGAACATAAGGCATGAAAAAATAAAGATCACCTGCATCATACGCATGTCAAATCGACCAACGAAGAGTGTTACCGATACCATTAGGTCGAAAACAGTTTTAAATAAATCCGTTGAGGTCCTGCAAAATATATCGATAAACAGTCAACCATTTTTACAACATCAAGTGGATTATAAGAGCTTATGTATTGAACAATAACATACCCAGAGTACCAAGGAACCATGTCCTCGAAATCTGGTTTCAACAGTTTCTTCAGATTCTCATACTCCGAAATCGTCAAAGGATGAGTTAGAGCCCATCTATACATCAAATCAAAGGAAACAAAGAAAATGAATGAGTCCAAGACTGAACAAAAAACCCAAGGATTTTCAGTTTAACTTATACTTCAACCATTATACAGTTATGATTGGCATCTTTTTCTGGCCTGTTTAGTTATCTCCTAGATAATATCAGCATGCAAACATGTGAAAACAAAATTAAGGTGATCACGGTCATGTCCAACTCCTAAGTACCCTAATAAGTAATGACCTAAGAATATCTTGCCCCTTAACACTATGTTATTTCATTAAAGCATACTCATGTGACTTACAGGTAGTAAACTGAATGTAACACCTTTTAGATTTTTCCCAAGTTTCTCCAACAACCATTAACATTTTGTGAAGGGACCACGAAGGATGAAATTCATATGTGTACAGTTCTGTCTAGATGAAACCATGAGTCCATGACGAATATATTCCATTGTCCTTTTCATCATCATAATTTCCTATCTTAAAGATAACCAACATATGGATATGTTGAGAGAGTCTACATACCCAGTAGACCGTTCCACGACATAATTGGCCATGTAAAGACCAATGAATGTAGCCCACAGAGAGTACACAGGTGAAATGATGTTGGAGTCTTGAGATCCATTGGAAGCTAACTGGAGCAAGAAACAAGATAAGAATAAACGGATACATACAGATATATAAGCACAAAGGAAAGGTGAAGCATACTAACTTCTCCATAAATGGCCCATTTTGAGAGCAGTGGGTAATCACTAGCAGAGCCAACCGGAGCAAACCAGGACGAGCAAATCTGGTCTTTAAACTTATGCATACGCAATAGCCTTGAAATCAGTGTATTGTCATCATTTTGCTTTCTCCAGAGTGAAAATGCAACCCAGCTAGCAGTTCTACGATCAATAGATTTATCTCTTGAAAGAGTCCTGTTCCCACAGTGGTTGTAAAACACACAGCAAGCTATACTAATAACCTGTGATATGACACAAAATGCAAATCTTAGATAACGCAGAAGTATCTATAGAAGATCAACGAAAGGTGATAGACACACTTGCATCATTGCAAAAAACTTACTGCGCAATTTTGGATTATAGTTAGTATCTCTGGCTTTTTCTCTGCCATGCGAGAAACAAGACCCAAATACCAGAGTCCAAGAAAAATGACGTGAAAGACAATCAAGAAAATTAGGGAGGAAATATAAATACTGAGGAAGAGGGAAAGATTCATCCTCATATCCAACCCCATTGACTGAAAACTAGGGAGATGGTATAATGCTGCCAAGAATATCCAAGCAATGTACCTGCATTCAGAAACAGTCTCAGGAAACCAGTACATATCATTTAACTTAAAAATATCTTTCGACAGGCTCCAGAGTTTGCTTACCAACGACTAAAGTTTGAGTAGCTTGGCTTGATAGTCTTCCTAATAAACGGTGAAGAGAAGAAATAGAAGAAACCAATCAAGCAGGCATACATGGACCACCATTTGAAATTCTTGTCCAATTTCATTATAAGGTTTTGCAGGTTATCCGATGAAATGAGGAAAAGCCACCCAACAATCACGGCAATCATGAAGTGTCTTGAATGCTCATGCGGGTACGGGTATCTATGAGTCAGAATAGTCCTAACCCTCTCCATTTTAAGGGACTCAATCAGACGACCAGAGGGATGCTTATGGAGCTTTGCTTTTCCTCTTCCCATAAAAGTCAGTGATATCTCATACTCCTAGTCAAAGCAGCCACAGAGAGCAATTTGCCACTTGCGAGAATTTCAGAACCGTATCCAGATCTGCATCAATAAACGATTGTGACAATCTGACAAAATGGTGATAGACATGCAAGAACAGAACGAACTCTGAAAGAAGTGACAAACTGCAAAGTGGGCATAAGGGGGAGAAACCAACTGGTAAAGAAATTAAATCTTTTGGTCCTTGCCTACAATATCAAGCTAAATTCATTGTATTCAAGTGCTTAAATGAATCTTAGAAGTAAAGCCACACAGTATGACATTGTACCCTGAACATGTTGGCATGGTATCCTATAAATTACCTCAGCAGAGAACCTACAGAAACCCACTCAACATAAGGTTGCCAACCTGTATAGGATGCTTTTGCCACAAGCAGAGTAGAGCAAAGAAGGATGTACTGTACATACGCAAAATGCAGCTGTTGACATCCAGTGGGGTGACTCAGTATATCATTTCAGAAGTTGTTCAGAAATATGGCAGTGACATGTATGTAGTGTACATTTGCAAAATGCAGATTTCGACATCCTCAAAGGTGTATCGGTATAAAATATTTTCAGAGACACGGCGGCAATGGTACTAATCTAACAACCATCAACACCATGCTACATAAATGCATCCCTGCTAGGAGGGTAAATTGGATATAAGAGAGACAAAAGAACAAAAGGCAGAAGGGTATTTTCAAGTGGACGAACTGCATGAGCACATTAAGCACATGGCATCAACAGATTCCATGGGAAGGGACGGGATGGCAATCATTATTAACAGAGACAAACAACCAGCCTTAAACCATTGCGAAGCAAAGCTAGCTCTACCAGGACCATCGACTGTCCGGTGCTTGCTCCGGTAAAATGTGTGCGCATGCATGGCCGATGGATCGAGAGCTATGTAACAAATGACAAATCTGGCTGGCCCAAAGAGAGGACTGAGACAAATAAAAAGGCGAGCTTTTCTAAATCAAATACTACTACGCACATGATGCCGGCGCGGAAGAACAAAGATGCTGCCGCTTTTTTTCTCCCAACCCTCGGAATTCGTCGAGAAGCAATGCGACTAAATAATAACACGGGTATCAAGGGGGAGCACAAGTAAACTAAATCGGCGGTTAGCGCAAACGGGGACAGAGCGACGGAGCAGAGGGTGGGATATTAGCAGTAGCTGAATTGCGCGCGCACACAACACAAGCTCCGGGCCTCCCAAGATCCGCCGCGCCTCCCAAATCCGCCGGCCGGCCGAGCAAACACAACGGAAGGGGGAAATCGAGGGGGCTTACCTACCAATCCGTCCGGGGAGGGGACGACCGTCTAGGCCGTTGCGGTGCCGCGCCGCCTCTGGATTGTGAAAGGCGAGATTTTTCGAGGCGAAATCCGTCCTCGCGGCCGCCTCTCCTAGCCGCCGCCGCCGAATCCTCCCTTGTGCTGCTCCGCTCTCTGCTCTCGCTGTCGTGGCCTCGTGGGGAGGGAGGAGCGGGCAGAGTAGGACACGGAGCAGGATTAAAGAAAGAATTGGAGGGAGGGAGGGAGACGAGAAAGGAAATGCTTGCGGTTCTGGTGTTGCTGGCGGTGGCGGAAGAAAAAGGAAGGAACCAGAAGACGGTTCGCCGTCGTGGCGGTGGTCTGTCTGGTTTGGTGCAGGTGGAAGATTTCGCAGTCTTGCGAGTTGGACCTCAGCTGGGACGCATATTCTCCTTCCATGGTGTAGTGGATGCCGAATTGGTGCTGATTGCGTCGTCGAACTGGTCGATACCTCTTTCCGGGCTTTTTTTCCGGATTCGGATCATGGTCGGTGCTTCTTTTCCGATGATAGATCCATGTATGTATGGGCACATATTATTCGCAGCATTATATACTCCCGATGCTTAAGTCATCGGATTAGTTGCTATATGTATAACAATTTAAAAGGGTTTTATATTTTTAACTAAGCTCATGCAAACATGGCTTTTTGTGTGAGACTTTTCATGCAAGCATTGTAGTCTAATTACTTGTAGATGGTAATCAAATAATCGATTGTCCACGCTCTATGGATTTCATGTACTAGTTGCTCCGCGATCCAAAAATAAAAGTGTGCTCGAGAAAGAAATAAACGGAATTGTGTGCAACTATTTTTTTTTTTACTTTTCGGCAAACATTCATGTTCGAGTAATGGAATGAGTCAAAATTGGTGAGATTAGATGACCGGGATAAAAGACGTGCTCCTTATGCTCTTCTTCTCTTGCACATTATATTTTAGAAAAATAGAAAAGTATATTTAGTGCAATGAAATATGATACTCCGTTCTAATCCATTTTAGGTTAAACTCTTCTATATTTGATAAAGTTTGTACATAAATTATCAGCGTCTACAATACTAAGAAAAACATCTTTCATGAGGAATATAATACTTAAGATCTGACGTTGTATATCTTAATAGTATTTAATTTTGTAGAAACTTGGTCAAAGATACTAATCAGTTTCAGGATTATTCTCATGGTTTGAAATAAAACACCGACAAAAATTATAAAACGGAGGAAGTACGTAACAAAGTTGGGATTTTTACACCCCTATAATAAGAAACATGTTTGGTCTGATTTTCGGTCAATGACGCGCGAGAAATACTCGTACAAAACGTGTAGGCTTACGTCACGCTGCTGGGCAGTTCTACTGCCAGATCATTTCATACTTACAAGTCGTCGTCTTCGTGCATTAATTGTGCAATGCAAATGAGGGCGGTGCGATTGGACTATATTATTGTTTGCTTGGTCGTGAAGAACCTTGGATTACGCGCTCTGACATTTGCCGTTTAACTTTGCCTCACGCGAACGGTCCACGACGACGTGCTCTGTCGTTGGATCCAGGTGGCTGTTTGTTGACCTCCAAGTGAGGGTTTTTGCTTACGTGGTGCCCGTATGGCCGTATGCGTTGACACGTGGGCCCACACTTGCATGCATCCATATGGTAGTGATGCTGCACGCTCAACATAATCATGGTGCTAATCATCGTTGGTTAATTTATATGGACAGGAAAGGTTAATTGGTACTCACTGCCGAGGGTGCAAATACTTGTCAACATAATGCAGGACGCGATTGGAGCACTTTTCTATCGTTGGTCGAAAGCTACCGGCCCGGCCCATGGATGACGTGGTCGATCCACGTGTCGATGATGACGACCACACCAAGACCTTTTCTCGCACGTGCCGGCCTAGCTACCGACCAAACCAACTTCCGACCAAACCTAACCCACGTAGCAGTACGTGTACGCTGAGCCACTGACCACGTGCGAAACACTCCTAGTAACTTTGTGTGTGATTGACAGAGATTGGGCGTGACCAACATGATGCTAGCTGCGATTAATACGTGATCCACCGTGCGATTTGATCAACCCCACATCCTTCGTGTACCCGACAGTCCCGGACAAAAATCAATCGTCCAACCCAAGCAGTGCCGAAACTCATGTGTCAAATGTGAAGTGAATTTGGAGGTTCCCGGAGATGCCTACGTCCGCTCCCATAGACCACGGGACTCGTCTCAAATCCCACTAATTGACCAAATAGCTCTAAATCGACCCCTCACGCCTTTATCTCATTTCCCGCCACCGCCCTGTTGCCCTCCTCCGTTATAGTCGATCGTCACCCGCTCCGCTGTCGCCCGTCACATTGAGAAGGCACTTACGGATGAGGAGGACGGGCGATCAAACCGGCACCATCACCTGGAGGAATCAGCACCCCCGACAGCGCGTCCGCGAGAAGGCGGGGTCAAGTTGGCTGCGGAGAAGGATGTAGAGAAGCTGGACGCGTACATGGTTGGCATCACGGATAGGTCCAGGCAGAACAGGGTCGCGGCAATCGTTGGCACTTCGGACACGATGTGCGAGCCACCGCAACTCCAACGGTCACGACCACATCTCCGGACAGGGTATTTTCTTATCCTTAAGTGTTATGATATTTTTTAAATGGTAGATTTGATCATTAGTGAATAAAAACCAATGTGCGTACGTATATAGCAGGCTAGCTAGAGAGCTTGGTCATCGTCTCTAACGGACAGGACGGAGCTCAATGCCATTTCTCTCTTATGTGTGTACGTATTGATTTTTGAGTAATTAACTGCTAGCTGGAGGGTTCTGAGTTGGAGTGGCGTGGTTTATTTTGCGTCGAATACGATGTGGCTTGGAGTTGGAGTTGTTGTTATTTTTATACTCTCTTATCGTCGTGGCACTTTACTATCTCGTGCATGTCATATGGCTCCTTTTCTTTTTTGATTCGATACTGTAGCTTTTGCCTCTCTAAAAGAGCACAAGCAGGCCGGTGTAACTTTTTAGTTTGACATGTGCTTTCATATTGTGCGACTAATCTACATGAAAAGCGGATATGATTTATCTCTAAGAGAAAGTTGATGGAGTTTCGGGACGCTGATGGTGATATATAGTATAAACCCATCTACCCAAGCCACTAAAGCATTTGTCTAACTATGTGATTTATGACCTCCATCATCTCTTCGAAAGAAAACTCGGTTCTCACGAAATAAGACTCCAGCAATAAAAACTAGTGAACCCTTCAGACTGGATTGGGCTGGAATCGGTGGGCCAAGAATGCGGGACATATAACTCAGCAACCTCGTCACATGCTATCTATTAAATGCAAATATATTCGAAGGATAAATAGTCCAGCAGTAGTTGGCAGAAATACGGACACATGTTTGTAGCTACTCAAAACCTCATAGTCTCCAAAGCGGATCAACTCTGAAATACTGTAGCAGGAAAATCAATCCTAGCCGTCTTTAGCATAGCCTTCATAAACGTGGTGTTGGATGCAGAAATGAGGGTTCAGACTTTTAGCTAGCTAGTTTAGTAAGATTATACAGCCGAGGGCACCACTGTTACATAGAATTGGGATGCATTGGGAGCATGAATTCAAGTTAGGCTTACTAATGTTGTGTTCAACTTCGAAGTGTGATGAGGCCTTTTCTAATATTCATGTGATCATCCTTTATAAAGATGATTATATTAACATGGTTCACCCTAAGCCCAACCCTCCCCCGTCACTAGTTCAAATGGTTGTGAACTAAATTTTGTGAAAAGACTAATGGAGAAAGTATTAGGGTATTATAGAAAGGTACTTGTTGAGGTATTGTAGCATTTAACTATTAGAATATATTAGAATTTTGTATTAACTCTGTTAGTAATCTTAAACAAGATTGATTAGGATTACAATCTGCTTATTCTAAGTTATTTCTCAAATCTATCTGATTGGTTTGTGAACGTTGTAACCCCGTTCTCAATGTGGGAATTATATTTTCTTTAAGAAAAAAATAAGTACCAAAGTTTCATATTTACGCTCCATTCATTCAACATTTCCTTTTTAGAAAAACTTTTTTGCATTTGGATATCTATCATGTATAGAAATACCCTATCCTATCAATTTGGGATTGATGGTTGAACTCCTTCAATCGCTGTGAAAGTGATAAAATCCTCCACATGATCGAATAACATTCCGGTGATAAATTGTTAATTACTCTAGCCGACAGTCTAACTGAGGTTGTATGACACTAAATACATGTATATATGGTACAATATAGTATAATTGAGAAAAAAACATAGAAGTAATTAATATAAGAACATTTTTGTACTCGTAATGAGAGCATGCTCTCCTTTGGATGAATCTTAGATTGGTGACATGCCCAAAGTCTCGATGAAGAAGATGTGATCCATGCGAGGTAAGGGTAGATAAACGGCCAAGTAATTGGAAAGGAAAAACGTGTCCGCAGGTGGAATAATCAACTCTTTGATTACCAATATGGTACTTCCTCCGATCGTAAATGATTGATACTGATTTATCTAAATATGAATGTATATCTAGACTTATTTTATTGTGTAGACATTAGAAATCCATGATTTGGATTTTGGTGGCCTATGGAGAAGCCAGCTCATGAATTTAGTGGGCAGAAGATCCAGCGGGGAGAAGCTCCCAGAAACTGTTTTTTCCTATTCTTTTGAGCTTATGAATTTCAAGCTTATCTTTTTTTTGAGAATTAATTTCAGGCTTATCTTCCATGTTGTGTTGTGTAACGTCCCTAAGAACTGGGCCTTAATTTATACGGCTTATGGAGTTATGGGCTCTAGGGGCCTGGTCCAGTCCAAGTACCCTACGGTTGGCGCCGGGAAGGGAAACCCACGGGCTCAGTCGCCGCCTCCGTCTCCGGTCGCCGCCGCTACCTTTCTCCGACGCCGCCTTCGTTCCCTTGCCTCCGAAGTCGAAGCATCTGACACAGAAAAGCTCTGCTTCGAACCCTGTCTCTTTAGGGTACAACAACAAGGGGATTACTGATGGCAGCCATCCTCCGACGAACCACCTCCGCAGCGGCGGCTTCGTCGGCGGCGGCACTGCTCCAGCGACCGCCGCGCGACGCCGCCGTCAGGCTCGCGCGGTTCCTCGGGGCCGGCGCGTCCCCTGCTTTGCACGGTACTGAACCACTGGTGGATTCCAAACCATTTCTACTGTACTTGTGAGTTCTGCAGTGTCAACTTATTTTGCTTCCTGAATTCCCTGCACCAGATGCTGGGGCGGCGACGGAATTCCTGCCGTGGCGCAACGGCGGCGGCGTGCTGCACCGAGCGGCGTCGGTAGACCCCACCGCGGTGGTGGAGGCCGGGGCCTTGGTGCATTCCGGCGCCGTGATTGGCAAGGACGTCGTCGTCGGGTCTGGGACCGTGGTCGGGCCGTCGGTGTCTGTCGGACAGTATACCAGGATCGGGTATGGTGTTAGTACTTCAGATTTGATCTAGATCCTGATTGGCAAGCAAAGCTCTGTTTGATTCCTGGAAATGAATTTGGTGTTGATATGTCAGGTACAATGTTGTCCTGAGCAATTGTTCCGTGGGCGAGTCCTGTACCATACACAATGGCGCTTGCATTGGTCAAGATGGTGAGTTATTTGTTCACCTTGTGTCGCAAATGTCTCATGCATTTGACATGATATGTTCCATGTTCTAGGACACTAGAAAGAACATGTCACCATTATTTCAGATACTTACACATGTTATGCTAGGAAAACAGAGTGGCAGCTTGCAAGCTATTGTAGGAAAACAGAGTGGTAGCAACATTCTAGTTTTATTACGCCTTTTAGGTAGTCAAACACGCAACCTCATGAGCTTGCATTGGTCAAGATGGCGAGCAAATTAGTCACACACACCTCATTTGTTTTGTTTATAAAAAACTTATTTAATCTGGTTATTGTCAACTTTTTAGTTTCCTTTGTTTTTCGGTTATACTTGGTGAATGGTAAATATGGTATCGATTGCTGATGTATCTCTTATAGGTTTTGGTTTCTTTTTGGACGAGGATGGGCAGGTCAAGAAAAAGCCACAGGTTAGTGCTCACCACAAACTTGGTAGAGACTAAATTCCTGGGTTAACTGTTTGTCAAGATAATGAATCACTACTCTCTAGTTTTCCAGATTGAGGGGTAGTGAAATAATTATTGGGTTCAGAGGTGAACGAAAATTCTGTTTTAACTTAACTTATTTTAGAGAAAATCTGCAATGCCAACCTACGGTATCAGAGGCGCTTCATCTTGTATAGTTAAGGAAAAGCTGCGTCTGAATTTTTTTCGCACTTACTCAGTATATTTGCCTGACATTTAAAGAAAAAATAACGATCTGACATAGTGCTGCGGATGGAAAAATATTTGTCCAAAGAGATGTTCACAAGGTAGCACTTACTGACGAACTCTGTATGTGGTAATATGGAATTATTTTGCTTATGCTATTGAGTTATGAAATCAAAATATAGGCCCGCATAAAAAGTTCTGCACTTGACAGGTGCTTTATGCAAGAATCGGTGACAATGTGGAGATACGTGCAAATACATGCATTGACAGAGGCAGGTAACTTGGCACCTTTATTATCCTGTCTAAATTATGTACTCTATCAATATAGGATAGCTGCAAGCTCTCAGAGTCAATATAGCTAATGTCCTGAGAACGTCTAGCTTGGTGCATAATTGATCTCATATACTTAATATTTTGAAGTACCAGCTCTTGCATGCGATTATACGTTTGATCACAATTAATTCTTTCTTAAAACTTCAATATTTATGATGGACAGTTGGAGAGACACAATGATTGGAGATGACACAAAGATTGATAATCTGGTTCAGGTATTGTTTCCCCTGCTTTAGTGATTAGACTCTTCTGTCCTTTTTTGTGAATTGGCATCCCTCTTGCAGATAGGTCACAATGTGGTTATAGGAAAGTGCTGCATGATTTGCGGGCAAGTAGGGATTGCTGGTTCTGCAACGTATGTATACCTTCATCTCGTAGATGAATTGTTCGCTCTTTTAGGTGTATCATATAATCCTTCCTGTTTACTTTTTGAAAATTGTGCTATTGTTTACGCACAGGTTGGGGGACTATGTTACATTAGGTGGCAGGGTGGCAATCCGGGATCATGTCTCTATTGCTTCAAAGGTGTTGTTTCCCTACTCTTTACTTTGCCATATTTTGGTTCCATGGTACTTACAAGTTCCATGCAATTCTGTGTTGTCATGCACCACAAACTAGCTGCATTGCTCTCCTACGCCCATAAAAAAAATTGTTGGAGAGAAAGCACAATTTTTTTTTCTTCTTGTTGAGCAGTTGACTGCCATCTATGTAATTCATGTGCTGCTTCACCATCATATCTAGTGGTGACAGCAAACAAATGTTTAGGGAAACATATATTTCTTCTTTGTTGATAGTCGTTGCGAGCATCTAGATAGCACTAATCTAGACATCTGACCAAGACTTAGTGGATAACATTATATTTTGCATGTCCACTATTTTTTTCCCCACTTCCCTCACAAATTTATTTTCTTCGGTCACATTTCAGATTCGACTAGCTGCAAATAGTTTAGTTACAAAGGACATTCAAAAGCCTGGTGATTATGGTGGATTTCCAGCTGTAAGAATTTCATCGTATAATTAAACTTGTGTTCCTCGTTATTTTACCCCTCTAGCTTCTAAATGTTCAATATTCATGTTGAATTAGGTCCCAATAAATGAATGGCGACGACAAACTGTGAACTTGCGCTTATTTTCGAAGAAACATGGCAACAAAAGATAGTATCTCCATGATCTGTGATCCAGATATCTTGTAACTATATCCTCTAGAAGGGGAGTTGTATTTTTATTTGCGAATGCAGGGGAAGTTGTATTATCTCACTAGAAAACTAGCATTGAAGTCGGTATCAGACTCCACCATTAAAGTTGCATTTGTCATTGTTTTAACATGTATGTACTGAACCATAAGGACTGACATATGAATTTACACATGCATGGCTGCTGAACTGATTAAATAATTATTTTTGAAGTTGTGAGGCTATTTTCATGTGTGCACATATTTAGCAAGGAATTGAGAGCCTATTATGTATGTGTAAATTCTAGCCTCACAGATCGTTCATTGATATACATGCCCATATTTTATTCTTATAATAGAAAATAGTGATTCTTATCTATCTAATCTCTAATAGTTAAACTCTTTTGGTTTGATGATCCTCCCCAGTTTCTTGTATCAGTACTTGTAGAAGACCGTTTTTTTAATTCTGTAATAAAGTTGCTTAAAGTTAAAAAAAAATCTCTAATATGGCACCTGAACGTTTCACTGTGCGCATGATCCTCTCTGCTCTCTGTGCTTGCAGGTGAAATATCATTTCGTTATCCAGCATCTAAATATCCTTTCTGTACACATATTCTCGTTACAAACAAGACGGCCGCTAAATATAAATTCAGAGACGATGCATAAGTGTTCCATAGAACTTCTCTTGATCGAGACTTCCCAGTGTAGCTATGGCTGATCAACAGTTGCTGGCTGCTGTAAGTGAGCTGCTCCTTTTACCCCAGGACTGAGAGATGTGACATCGAGCTGGTCCTTTTTTTCTGACTGAAAGAGTTTTTGTATTTCCTACAGTCCAGCAGCACAAGGTTATTAGGTACCTAGATAAGCCTGGAGAAGTTCCACTTGACGAGGTAGCATTATTGTTGATACACATTATCGAGTATATGCTAAAATACCAGCCTAGCAATTTCGAAACACCAAGTTTGTGAGCAACAACGAGTGCAGGTACGTGCGAAGAACCGTCGTTCTTCACGCTCGTATGCTTGATTCCCCTGCAGGCCGAACTTGTGTTTCCGATGCTTCCCGTTCCTATATGATCTTATACACCACCCAGCCGCTCAGCTGCTAGATAATGTTAGCATCGCTTTTGATTTGGGTAGGCCGTGGCAGCTAGCTTTACATGACATGGACAAAGCTATAATATTCAGTTTACGACATTCGTTGTTGAGCTTCTGAACGGACAGGAAGGGAAAGCTATGGGATTGATGTGCCACCTTACTGAACTGACCGAGTATTTATCAAGCCTTCTCCAAGACATTGTGTTTTGGGTGCTATTCTAGATAGTGCTGTATTTTAACAAACAACCAGCCATTGCATTTAATAATTTTTGCTATTGAATGCATTTAATAACCAGCTATGGGCTAATTTTTTTTGTCTATGACCATATGCATAAGTTGTATGTTAGTTCAGATAGAACACTAATTGCTTGCATCAGTAACTATGTTTTCACATCAGAATTTTTTTGAATGATACCCCGCTAAGAGGTAATCATTGGTGAATGCCTCGTGACTTTGGCTTGTACGGATATGCCAGGTACTATAGATAGAGCTATGTGCTTAAACATTTCAATGAAACAAAGCGCGAGGTAAAAATAAATAATTGCACACTCATTTTTGCCTAAACTTCTTCTTGTTTTTAAAAGGGATTTAACTTCTTTTGTTGTTTTAGTCTCCAGTTAATTATTAAATCTGTGTTGTGATTTATTTCACGTATACGCACAATGCTAAGACGGATCTGAAATACTTTCTTAAAAATCAAGTACACAACACTATCTTCTTATACGAAATAAAACACCATTCTTGTAATATAATGTCATGTACAATTAAGAGTAAAACGCAGGTTTACTAATTGAACTCAACAAGAATGTGCGGTTTCTTCATGAAGTTGCAAAACATGAAAAAAGGGTCACGAAGTTGCCACGCGTGAGCTTTTGGCTCACTCCGTGATGGCGGCCATGAGTTTGCATATGTGGCAGACTCTTATTATGCAAATCGCCTCTTGAATTTTTATTTATTCTAATTGTTGGGTCCATTTCAACCGTTATTGTTTGACCTTATAGGGGGATTGTGAAAACAAAACTTTTGAAGGGCTTTGTAAAAAACAGTCTGCCATGCATATAAACTGTCTGTCACCATCACGCAGTGATCAAAATGCGTAACTTTGTATTCCGCTTTTCTCGTTTTGCAGTTTCGTGACCAACCACACATTTCTCGGCAAGTTCAAACAAATCAACATATCTAACACGGCCAGTGGCCACAGTTGCTATGCCCATTGCATCCGCCAACAAACGGCACCTGTAGCACGCCCGTCAGATGTGCGCGCAGGGCGCTGCTGGCAAAAGGCAACAACAACCATGATGTCGGCTACTAGCAGTCTAGCCCGCACGTCTAAACGAAGAGACCACAGAGCCGTAGGACACACCATGTTGTCGGCTACACGTCCATAGATTTGGGGCAGCTCGTGCATCATCGTCATGGGTTGAATAACAAAACGCAATTCTTAGATCTAACACACGAAACTAACAAAACTGTTCAGATCCAATATGGAAAAGGCTGGAGGACTTTATTCCTTTGTGATAAACCACATTTACATAACTAGACGGCGGTTTACCGAGACGAGAGAACTAGTGTTCTTGCCAGCTGATAAGCTGAGCTCAACGTGGCTCTTCTGCCACTGATCTCCTAAGAGCATCTCCAATATATGATGTAAAATATCAGCCAAAAAACACAGCGTATGTGAAATATACATCGCCAAAATCGTGATTTTTAGGACACCGAGAGCGACCATCTCCAACAAAAGCTCTAAAATAGGGCACCATATAGGGCATGAGTGCTCCAACAGCTGCCCTACTAGACCAAGTGATTTATATTTTTGTTCTACAAAAATCGGCGCCGATACTGACCAGACCGGAGGCGTCTCAATCAGGAGTCTGGCAGCCATGGAGAAAGTTGGAGGGGGCGGCGGAGTGGTTCAATAGACATGGTACGGCCAGAGGGAGTCGCGATGACGACGGAAGGGTGGCGGGGTGGAGGGGGAGGGACGGCGGCGAAGGGGCGACTGCATAGACTGGCCGACGCCGGCGGAAATCAGGGCGACTGCATATGTTTTACATCACCACCCTTGGTGACATATATTTGCTTCACCTGAGCTAATTTTTATATCGTGCCCTAAATTTTTTAATCCAAATTTACATCACGGCCTGCCGTTGAAGGCCACTGTTCGGTCCATAGTGATGTAAAAAGCTGTTATTTATTAGTATACATCACCTATTAAAGATACTCCAAGCTATCATAAGAGCATTTTGGGATAATATAGCTTTCATTTGTGAGACCTTCGGTTGAGCTGGCACTTCCTCACTTCTCATCAGGATTTTTGTTCCCGAATTATTATTTTCTCCCGAGAGAGATCGAGGTTCGTGGTTACCATGGTAAGTGAGAAATCTCGGATGGTGACGGACAAATTGAAAAAAGAAATTTTGTATTTAAATTTTCTTAGAATGGGTTATACTGGGTTTGTTCGGACACAACCTTGAGTGTAGCATAGCGTACCATAATCACAGAGATTTAAAGTTTGTATAGTGAGAATATTAGTAAAAAAACGACGCTGGACACGATCTCGAGGGGGGGAACTATGGGATGGAACCCCAAGTCATTGCCACGTCTTTGAACTTGTACATGCACCAAGAGTTCGCACATCCCATTTAGCTGAGTTTGGGCATTCAAAATCACAATTTTCAAGAAATCTCGAAATATTTTGACCAATTAGCATATTTCCCGGGGGTTCTCGGGAAACTCGGTTAGAGGTCGGTAACCGGATTTACCGACCGCTAACCAAAACCTTGCTTCTAAGCCTATCCACCTTTGTGTTCCTAGCACATTTGTAAGGAAAATCTCATCACGTTTTAACTTGAACGCAGGTACGTCAGTTTGCACTTGTAATTGTGTTCCTGATGCTTCCCAATCGCACTCCCAATACGACATCAGTGTCTCTCAGCTTTCTCATGTCCAGACAGCTAGGTAAAACCTCGTTTTTTTGCATCTGTCCCTAACACAACAACTATATATAGAAGAGATGGATTTTCCAATTGGAGTTCGATGTATTGATCTACTATTTGTATGCTATTGCGTTTTGTGTAGGTGCAAACAGTGACTAGAACTTTAGTATTTTAGCATCAGCCACCTACCAATAGAGCATTTATCTTGTGACCGTCAATTTTAATATCACATTTTTTTCGGAAAAGGGAGCAGTGCCACGGCCTCTCTGCATTCACCTGCATGAAAACAGAGTAGTAGCAGCAAGAACACACAGACGGCATGAACAAGACTATCTTGATCATAAAGCAGCTGCAGAACAACATAAGAGTATTGATGATTTTCGTAACAGATACGATATTTCATTGATAAAACGAAGTAACAAGTTGTTGTGCCTCATAAAGCCAGTCGTCTACAGCATAGCATTAAGAAACCTATGATGGATGGCTCTAAGAAAGCAAACCGATGCCCGCTATTTTTCCTCCAAACACAAAATATCATCAAAATATATCTTTCCCTACGTATCTACGATGCCAGACACTACCTGCTGCTGCTACTACTGTAACAGCTCAAGCTGGTACAAAAATCTCGACGCAGATAAAAGTTTAGTCTTCTAGCAGCGGTCTTCCGCTAACACTATCAGTTGCACCTGGGTTGGTGCTCGCATCAGGCTTCATTTCCATCTTCACGTCGCTGCTTTTAGCGCAGAAGCTTGGTTAGCCTTCTCAGAGTCGTTGGACTTGCCCTTCTTGAGCTTGTTAAGCGCTTGCAGCAGCAATGAACCGATTTGCTACATGTGTTCATTTTTTTTTGTTCTGTAAGTATGGGGTAAAATGGAATAAATCAATCTTTTGGTTACAACCTGAATTCCTGCTCAAGTATCCTCTTGAGGAAAACACACTAATTGAATAGAAGATTAGAAGTGGATAAGATGGAGCTTTACCCCATTTCGAAAAAAATAATAGAAGTGGACTGAGTGAGGTTAAGTTGATTCAGGAACAGGGCTGGCCTAGAGGGCGGGGCAGAGGGGCGACCGCCCTGGGCCCCCGATTTTTAGGGCCCCGACCAATATAATATATCTATATAGGCAGTACACTTTGATACATCCAAGTAAAAATATAAAAAATAAATAAAAAAGACAGACATAGCCAGTTAGAGCAAAACCCACAACCGGAGCAAGTTCAACGCTTAGAAAACTGAGTACCATTGCTATGCCCTTCGGGTTGTCACCATGAAGAGGACGAGCATGTCAATACCGCCGACGGTCATGACTAGTCAAAGGACGATGTAGGAAAATCTGACACAACACCTGGACAAAATGATTGGCACCCGTTGCTACCGCGCCGGCTTTCACTCATTCCCACCTGGTGATGGCACCGAAAAGGCCTCCTCAAGGGTCTATAAGTTGGGCAAATATGACATCCTTCACGGGGCTCAAGAGTATGAGGACAAATAGTAAAGTATTCTCATAATAATATAAATTTATCTATTATATCCAAGAAAGTATTGATCCCTAAAGAAAAGTTTAGGGATTAGTACTTTCTTGGAAAAAAAATGAAATATATGATAACTAATTATTCACGGTTAATATTATACGTATATTTCTATTTGAGAAATTTTAATGAGAAGTTGTGTACACATTTTGATGGCATAACAGATCAAACCATACGAAAGCGAAAGTTGTAGAATTCACAATATTTTTTTGATCGTTAGTAATTGGTTTAAGTGCTTATATTTCAATATCAAGTACATAGAATCAAGCGTCGTGCGATTATTATTTAACAAAATTTTCTTATAAGACACACTTAAAAAAAAGTTGGAGAAGATAGTAGTTCCATTTATGCTCAACAAGTTTCTATAAATTATATGATGTAATGGTACACTCAAAACTTCTATTAAGATATCTGTTATAATATACTTAATAGATATGTCTCCCACAATATAACAGAATTAATTCTTAATTCAACTGCAAAAGGAGGCATTTTTTTTTTACAATTTTTTTCCTATGTGTATACATGAAAAACTAATATAGTTTTGGTTACAAAATTATTTAGATTCAACACAAAGTAATTATATTTTCAACGTACATACCATATAAGAATGATACACATAATATTAGTACCAATTTATATTTAGTTAACTTTGCAAACTATTTATGGGGAGATATAAGATTGTAATATAATAAAACTAAGTTATATAGATGTATAAGAGTTTAGTATAAAATATATTGGCTGAACTCGCCCCGGGTCCAAAATTTCTTTAGACCAGCCCTGTTCAGGAAGTCCACCTAGTAATGGAGTATGTACCAGAGGACTTGGTACAAATGAGACTGTGGCGTGCTCACCTCTGTGCATTGGTCTCAACATAGTTACTGCTGTCCACCTAGTAATGGAGTATGTACCAGAGTACTGGGCTAATTTGTAAAGCAGCAGAATAACTCTATTGAAGGGAGACATGAGACATGTCCTCCGGCTTTATAAGAGAAGCGCGGACCAGATCGATAGCCTTGTTTGAAGGGTATGCATCTCAAAAATGTGAATGCACCATACATCGTAAGGCGAATGGGAATTAAGATGTGGTGATAGAAAATACCAGTTCGCATAATGTTGAACACATACAGTCTCCAACGACAAAGAGGGGACATGTAGAGTCTCTACAAAAAGAACGCCAAAGTAATCAGATTGGGGGGCAATGGGAACGAAGACGTGTGACTGAATCGATGACTTCGCCTGATGATAAGGTAAATCACATAGAGGAGAGAGAACCAGAGTACCCACAGCGCATAGAGGACTGACCAGCTGGGAGTGTTTTCTTGATAATGATGGTCTTTATGAATATGTATTCTTTACACTGTGAGATGAAAATGGAGACAAACTTTACAGTGCAAATTACAGAACCAGCGTAAAATTAACAAATGAAAAATTGAAGAAAAAAAATCAACATCTATATCATGTTGCCAGAAGAAATGAACAGTTATAAGTCACACTTTCTATTGTATAGCATCTGAAGTCCTTGAATCATTCTTCATAGGGAGGATAATACTCACAAGGTGTTGTCATTTAACTGGTATTTTGGATAAGATAATACCAATTAACACC
The DNA here is from genome assembly GCA_947311845.1 of Poa pratensis. Lineage (NCBI taxonomy): Eukaryota > Viridiplantae > Streptophyta > Magnoliopsida > Poales > Poaceae > Poa > Poa pratensis. Next base: position 2,654,201 of record CAMZMU010000084.1, read on the forward strand.
TTATAAGTGGTCAAGTAGATCTCACCGTCATAGCCGCTTCGTCGTACTGTATTTTACTTTTTCATGATTTTGGATTACATTGAGTTTGATTGACAAGTACAGTAGACTACTTAATAATGTATTTTACTTTCTCCATAAGCTTCATAGATACACATGAGATATTTCAACGACTTGCTATAATTTTTCATTTTTTGTTACAATAATCCACATTCCTTTACTGGGTTAGGTTGCACCGTGGACTATTGAATATCACACTTATCAGTCGATGCAATTATTTTTAACCTGCAAGTAGGTAGCACATGTACCTGAATCTCTCGTCATCTATTTATCTTTAAGGCGTTCAGTCTCCACAAGCTTAAAAGCATTAAGTGACACATAATATTATTTTTGTTCCTTCAGAAACTAACACCTAAACTAAGTAAATTATAAACAATTTTTTGGAGTAGCGAAAGAAACAAAAGATTAAGATGGAGATAGTCCTGCCGAGGTGTCAAGGTTGGTAGAAGCTTACATTGTATCACCTTAATTTCCATTTTTCCTTGCCAGTGGACACCTATCCATTCCGAGCCACCATATGGCGACTACTGTGACGAGAATGTGTCAGAGCCGAAGTACACGTTGGGGAAAGCCATCCCATTGTTGACATCACCGGTGTGGGGGGGGGGGGGGGGGGGGGGGGGGTTGGCGCTGTAGAAAGTCATCATATCCAACCCCACGCCTACACATACACACATGAAGCTCACACTTGCGTTGATACACCATAACTTGCTCACTCGAAACTAGTTAACGTGACTCCTTCTAACTAAGATAAAATGAATTACGCCTCATACCAGGTTCATTCTGAGATACCGGTCTATAATCACAAAAAAATGGAAGTTCGAGATATCTCTAAATGTAAAATCTTTGTGTCATATATTCATCGAGATGTTATTTAACCAATGATAACCTTGTTAAACGCATCCGACGAGAAAGTAAAAAACGTGTTCTATTCTCATGTCGAAACGATCAAACACTCATTCTTCGGTTGCAATTTTGTCCATTCTATTTGGACAGCCACCCAAGTAGCATCGAATTTGTATCATCCATGATGTGTTGCGAATATTTTTAGTCAATTGGTTTTATGGTGTCGATCACAAGTTTAGAAAGCCAATTATGGTGGTAGCGATAGCCATTATATGGTCGCTTTGGCTGAGTAGAAATGACAAGGTTTTTTTGGATAAATATTATTTTCTCATGTAGATAATATACCAATGCACCGGTTTGATCCATTCGTGGTCCACGCTGCAACGCGTGGAAAATCGAGAACTTTAGCATCGAGATGGTTGCACGACTGTAAAACACGGCGAGGGATATTTTTATCTGACATGGATAGCCGCTTGATTTTCAGATTGGTCCCCAGCGGCATAGGCAACATAGAGGTACTAGCTTGATACTTGCTTATGTTGTTTTATTTTATTTATCAGAATCTTTGAGTGCGGTCGTGTATCCTAAGGCCAGGTGTAATTCTTAAATATTTTAAGTAGTAAAATGCCCATTATCAAAAAAAGAAGGAGAAATATCCCATGGAGCTATGTTGAGGCCCCGTACAATTTGTGGAGACGCCTTGGCTATAGAAGGACAAATTGCCTTCTTAGACCCACTGAAGGCCTCGAAACAAATGTTTGGAGGAAGCTGGGCCATACGCCAATGCACTACTGTTGTGAGGCCGACTAGTTCGATCTCGTTGATTTAGCGCTGGGCTAGGTTGTCGTATTCCTAGCCGGTGCAGATGGCGCCATGCGGCAATATGGAAGGAGAGGAATAATTGGCGTTCTGCTTTTGTCTATGACATAGTGATGCATGTAAAATGCATACATGAACTTTGCATTATTTTATTCATATTCCCATTATATTTGCATCATATAAGGGTTATATCAATGATTTATAATGATTTTGGGAATAATTCACATGTTCCCCCATTTATTTGGAATTAACCCTGTTTTCCAGAAAACGTCTTTTTTAGTATTTCAGACTTTCCGGGAGCTTCGGGACTCCAAAAAGGGCAAGGTCAAAGAGCACGGTTCAGAATTTTCGAGACGAACGCAATCGGCTCAAATTGAAGACCATAAGACCAACCAGCTGGGAGATAGAGGGTCCCACGTGGCCACAGTACCTGGCCGCGTGGGCCTACCTATTTTGCCCCTCGGAGCTCCGTTGCCGTCGATCTTTGCTCCACCGACTCCGTCTTGACCTAAAAACGTCTATAAAAATAGTCCCCCGAGGAGTTTCGTGAGGAGGCGGCGGAGAAACACAAAACCAGAAAACAGAGAGACAGAAGGCTGCCGCCGGAGAAGATCGGAGGGGGGAAACGCTGCCGGAATCACCTCCGGAAGGCTCCTCCATCCCCCTCCGGAAGTCTCCATCATCACCACCGTGAAGACAGCACCATCTCCATCACCATCTTCGTGATCCACTTCATCCCCCTCATAGTTTGAGATTGTTCGAACCCTAGCTATTGTCCAAGTACTATTCTACATGTTTGTGAATTGCTACTTGTCATTGTTTTGTGGGGAGATTATAATTTCAGATTGTGTTGTATCACTCATACCATTAAATCATATCATGTCTTCACGTTGTGAGTAGTTCTCTCGTGTTCCTGGGGGCATAGGATGGATTGGCAATGATTTCTACTTAACATGTATTGAGTATTTGGTCAAGTTTTTATCTTTTATGATTGTCTTGATGTGCAATGTATGAAGTGCACCATACATTGAGTAATGCATTAAGGTGTTTCACACTAGTGTAATGAATTGAGGGAGACTTGGGAGGACACGTAAACCCTTGACCGAGTCATGAAGTTGCATTAGGAGGGGATTTATATCGGGGACCTTAGAGTGTAATGCTATGGTGGGACTTTTTGTCTTAATAACTCTTGTGCAGTCATTTACTTGGCCACATGATCCATCATAAGGGGTTTAGTTTATTTATTTAGCTACACCTAATTATGGCTCCGTCCAAAGAAGATTAAAACTTGACAAAATGTTTACCTTGTTGTTCTAGAAATATTTTTGCCATGAAATCTATGTAGCCCTTGGGAACGTTTTACACGCATAAGAAACACCACTCAAGCTTGTCCTCTTGCTGCATAGAGGATTGGGCTTTCTCTCTCTTTGAGAGCTTTCACTCATCATATTTTATTTTCAGCTTTGCATCTATACAACCAAAAAACCCAAAAACACTTGCATCATTTTAGTTTGTCTAGTGCATACATAATAAGAGAAGTGACACTCTTATTTGAGAGGATAAATACTTATACCTTCTACTCCTCGTGGGATCGATACTAATACTTACACAGCGAAGACTTCAACGATCTCCTGCACTTGGGAGTCATCAAGACAGTTTTCTGGCGCCGTTGCCGGGGAGTGTAGCGCTTAAGTTTTTATTCTTGTTTGCACTAGATATTTATTTTCAGTTTTGCATTTAGTTTAGTTTTGCATACATCCATATATTAAAAATACAAAAAAAATTAAAAACATAAAATACATAAAAACTATTGATACTTTTACTATGGGCTTCATGTTCATGGATGAATGTACACCTGAGGAACTTGAATCATTTACACTTGAGGAACTTGAAAAATTAAAAGAAGCTGATTGTTTCTTTTCTCAAGTAGATGCTAGAGTTATTAAACATAAAGAGATAACTCTTGCTGCCATGGAAAGAACTAATATTTTGCAGAAAGAAGATGACAGAAGCTTAAACTTGGGGATGCCCGTGCAACCCCAAGAGGATGATGAAAACATAAGCTTAGAAGAGGATAAAAACCTAAGCTTGGGGATGCCCATGCAATCTCAAGAGGATGATAGAAATGATGAACAACTAGAGAATGAAGAGTTGGATCTACCAACTTCACCATCAACAAATGATAGTAACACTCAAACTCAAAAATCTTTTGTTATTTATGAGAATCCATGTTATGATGAGTGTGAAACTAAAAATGCTATGGTCCTATATGATAACCCATGCTATTATGATGAAACTAAAATGCTCCTTTACTTTTTAATGATGCTACTTATGAAGTTATGGATAATAATGAGGAGTATTGCTTAAATATGCTATATGATAATGCTTTAGATGATGGTCCTATGCTTATTGATAATCCTCCATGTTTAGTTATTACTAATTTATGCGAGGATAAAAATGATATACTTGCTGTTTGTGATAGTGCTCTTACTCATGAGAGTCCTACTTTTTCTTGAATTCTCCTATTCACACCATAGAGGAGAAATTTGCTTATGTTGAGAAATATTTATGTGATTTGCAACTATCTTTAGTTCCAAATCTTTGTTGCAATCATGATAGTAAACTTGATATTGATCTTATTAACTATTTTGAAAGAGGGAAGCATGCTAATAATTCCATAATAAATTTAATAATCCTATTTATGTGCCTAAATTATCTAATTGAATGATTCTATTGGTTATATGGTTGAATACACTTCTACTACTTGCAACTATTATGAGAGAGGAGGTGAGAACCCTCTTTATGCTACTAATAATTATGGGCTGCAAGTAAATATTATTAATATGCATTGGGAAACTTCATTCATATACAAAATGCCAATGCATAGAAAGAAAGTTAGACTTCGTTGTTATTACTTTTGTGTTTTGTTTTTCTCTCAACCAGGTTTCAACTTGATTATTATTTTCATTGGCTTGAGAACACCATGGGATCCTGGTATTATGCATGAAACACTTCCCAAAGATCAAGAGGGACAAACACTCAAGCTTGGGGATGTTGCCCCTAGGCTCACCCTACATATTTCGAATAAGTACAAGAATTCAAGCTTGGGGATGCCAAGCCACCTCACTCCAACCATCTAAATATCAAGTAAGAAGTCTAGCTATATGGCTATAAAGAAACGCTTTATGGGAGGCAACCCGGTTGTTTTTATTTTTGATTTTCTTTGTGTCCTCTTGCTGTCACAAGAGACTTTGTTTATAGTTTTGTTTCTGGAATTTTTAATAAAGTGCCAAGTTTTACCCATTTTGGTTTGAAAAAGTGCTTATAGCATTCGGAGATATTATTCCAGCACGAGTCTGTGCACGGTTTGATTTTTAATTCTATTCTGTAACTCCGAATGAGCTAATATTTAAACTGTAGAAGCAACTTTTCATCCTCTGTATGCATGAATGTTTTTAGAATTTTTAGACAAATTTAAGTAGGTGGAAAAATACGTTTTGCTACTGCTGTTTTTCTGGACAGATTCTGTCCCATTTTGTTTGATGCATGCTTAGAACTTTTAACTTGAATCTTTAGATCCAATTGAGTTTATGAGTAGGCATACAACATAATACACTTACTGGACATTCATATAATTTTTGTCTAAGGATTATATGCAGCAAGAAACCTATTTGTTTATCACTACTAATGTCACCCCACAGAAAAGAAATGGGAGAAACGGTGTTTTGAAGTTTTTTCACAGGGATTAGAGGAGATGCACCAAGAGTTATCTAAGGATGGTGAAAACCATAAGCTTGGGGATGTGAAGACAACCCACTGGACCAACACACTCTCGGTTTGCACACGTCTAACTTCTGTTTTTCGATCAATGCACTTTATCGTATAAACTTGGAGCGTCTTTTTGTTTTTGTTTGTTTTGATTTTTATTTTTGAGAGACCACCACATTATCATTTATATATGAGAGAGCTACTGAAAATATGTTGGATGCCATTATAAGATTGGGATGTTTGAGTTGATTTTAAAAGATACATATAGTTGCATGATTCAGAGCTTGTTAATGAGTAGTAATTTGTTAGAGCTATCTTTTATTCATGTTTTGATGTTGAATGTTACTTTACTTTGTTTAACATGAATTATTAGTTTATGGACATCATGCATGCTTTTAGACGGTCAACTTTCTCCCTCTTGCTAGCCCAAAAATTCCAACAAGCAAAAACTTGTTTCCAACACCTTCAACCAAAGTTTTTCCAGTGAGTCCACCATATCTACCTATTAGCTTTATGCTATTCCGAGTATGTTTATCATGTTATTTTGTATTATTTATACCTCTGAATTAAAATGCTTATGTTGTTGATTGTTATGGGAAAAAGTTGGTTATATAGCTCTCACGAACTTGATGCACACTTTATTTTTATTGCACTTAATAAACATGACCCATTGTGATTAAAATTATGATGTTATGAGCTTGACAAACGTCTTTGGTTGAGAGTTAGCAGAAATGTGCTGTCACATGGAACGCTTTCAACATTGCACTTCATTATATCTAGTTGATGTCATGCACTTTTGTTTATGGATGCTTATCATGGTGAAATAAAGGTGAAATGGAGTAGGTTTAAATGAGTTTGTATAATGGTTAGAGAGACGCCTGGGCCGCTAATCTAAGCCATGCATCATTCATGGTGGAAATTTACAGCGTACCATAGTGAACATTCAGTGAGGCACATCACAATAAAAAGCTACACAAGTGGTAAATAAAAGAGTGCTGAGATTGTTCATTATCTGTTTGTCTTGTTGTTTGGATATGGGCTTGTTCCATATCCTGGGACAAGAGGTACCCCAGTTGACGCTCTTGATGATACTATTTTACTTACGATGATATAAATTGAACTTGCTTTGTTTCCCAAGTTGAGTAGCACATGGTGTAGGTACTCGTATTCAAGGGGCATGAGACTTTCAACCATACTTTGTCAAGCACATTACTCATATTTGCTTTCACTTTAAACTTAATCATTCAAGATGCTATGATAGGGGCAATGAGAGCTTGACACCAAGGAGTACCATATTACAATCATTAACTTAAGTAGAGAAGTTCAGAAGTTAGATGAAACTTATTCATGTTTACCTCTACTCATAATATCTTTCCAAAGTGTCCACCTTTTATATTCAGATTTCCATCTACACTCTATGACCATTATAGGATGTTCTTACTTATCATTATGCATACTTGAAGTCCATGGTACTTTTCATTTATGTTACACTTTGTGAATTATCATTGAACATCCTTACATTGAATATTGATATCACTTCATAAACTATCTTGCATATTGTTACATCTTATTAAGAATGAACCATTTGACTCTATGTAGCAATAGTAATCATCTTTGATATCCATTGATAGTATTGAAATGCAAAGTCCATGTTAGTTTTATCACCTTCATACTCGAGGACGAGCATGGGTTAAGCTTGGGGATGCTGATGCATGTAAAATGCATACATGAACTTTGCATTATTTATTCATATTCCCATCATATTTGCATCATATAAGGGTTATATCAATGATTTATAATGATTTTGGGAATAATTCACATGTTCCCCATTTATTTGGAATTAACCCTGTTTTCCAGAAAACGTCTTTTTTAGTATTTCAGACTTTCCGGGAGCTTCGGGACTCCAAAAAGGGCAAGGTCAAAGAGCACGGTTCAGAATTTTCGAGACGAACGCAATGGGCTAAATTGAAGACCAGAAGACCAACAGCTGGAGATAGAGGGTCCCACGCGGCCACAGTACCTGGCCGCGTGGGCCCACCTATTTTGCCCCTCGGAGCTCCGTTGCCGTCGATCTTTGCTCCACCGACTCCGTCTTGACCTAAAAACGTCTATAAAAATAGTCCCCCGAGGAGTTTCGCGAGGAGGCGGCGGAGAAACACAAAACCAGAAAACAGAGAGACAGAAGGCTGCCGCCGGAGAAGATCGGAGGGGGGAAACGCCGCCGGAATCACCTCCGGAAGGCTCCTCCATCCCCCCTCCGGAAGTTCCATCATCACCACCGTGAAGACAGCACCATCTCCATCACCATCTTCGTGATCCACTTCATCCCCCTCATAGTTTGAGATTGTTCGAACCCTAGCTATTGTCTAAGTACTATTCTACATGTTTGTGAATTGCTACTTGTCATTGTTTTGTGGGGAGATTATAATTTCAGATTGTGTTGTATCACTCATACCATTGAATCATATCATGTCTTCACGTTGTGAGTAGTTCTCTCGTGTTCCTGGGGGCATAGGATGGATTGGCAATGATTTCTACTTAACATGTATTGAGTATTTGGTCAAGTTTTTATCTTTTATGATTGTCTTGATGTGCAATGTATGAAGTGCACCATACATTGAGTAATGCATTAAGGTGTTTCACACTAGTGTAATGAATTGAGGGAGACTTGGGAGGACACGTAAACCCTTGACCGAGTCATGAAGTTGCATTAGGAGGGGATTTATATCGGGGACCTTAGAGTGTAATGCTATGGTGGGACTTTTTGTCTTAATAACTCTTGTGCAGTCATTTACTTGGCCACATGATCCATCATAAGGGGTTTAGTTTATTTATTTAGCTACACCTAATTATGGCTCCGTCCAAAGAAGATTAAAACTTGACAAAATGTTTACCTTGTTGTTCTAGAAATATTTTTGCCATGAAATCCATGTAGCCCTTGGGAACGTTTTACACGCATAAGAAACACCACTCAAGCTTGTCCTCTTGCTGCATAGAGGATTGGGCTTTCTCTCTCTTTGAGAGCTTTCACTCATCATATTTTATTTTCAGCTTTGCATCTATACAACCAAAAAACCCAAAAACACTTGCATCATTTTAGTTTGTCTAGTGCATAGATAATAAGAGAAGTGACACTCTTATTTGAGAGGATAAATACTTATACCTTCTACTCCTCGTGGGATCGATACTAATACTTACACAGCGAAGACTTCAACGATCTCCTGCACTTGGGAGTCATCACATAGGGACCTCACTTTTCGGAGCCCACATCCGGGCGTTATCCGGCACCGCCAAGCATGCCCCAAGTATGGGGTTGGCCTTGGGGGTGTCCTACAATTTTGGGCTCGACCTGAACAGGTGGGGTTGTCACTAGGGGCGGGTTTTTCTAGATAATCGTTGGTCATCTTTGGTGCTTTGTGGGGATTTCGGTGGAGATGCTCTTAGGAATGAAATTGTGAATTTAGGCAGAAATCAACAGAGGTGAAGATTAGAATGGCGTACTATGGGCTTGGGATGTGCCTGAAAGGCAAATACATCATTAATTGATCCGTTTGATCAACGTACGGGGGTGGAGGCGTCAACACCGGATTAGTTACTGTTTTATTTTCTGACAACCGAGATTGGGATGAATTATTTGGGCAGAAAAGGGTGTGCTTTTTAAGAAAGCACAACATGAGCCAAGCATATGTGCATGCACCCAAAAGCTAAAGGGATCAACCCAAAAATCAGATGAAACCAAAGGGCATAAAAGGAAGAAGTATTATCTAAACAAATTAGTTGATCGAGATTCTCTCTATGGCTGCAGCATAAGTTTACAAATCATATTAATTTTGTCTACAATTTCACATTTGAAGTTTTGAACAGCGGGATAGCTGAATGCTAGCTAGGTACATACATAGGGTACACATAGAAGAGCGACTTGCGCTTAATAAGAGGAAAATATGCCATATTAAAATAGCAAGGACAATAATAACAGTAGGTAAAATAGAAAAGGTTGGCGAGCCGAATAAAAGATTTGCAAATGAATCATAACTGATACCACGTATTCGACCAGCATTCACCCTGCCGGCACCGGGTACATGTCTCTACAAGCCATTTTGGCCCATTTCAATAGCACCTATATAAATTGCCTATCTTCTAGTGCAACGCTACATCAACTGAGCAACCCAATTCATGATACATATATAAGTAGATTTTTGGTACATATAGCGCAATATGGGATTCGGAGGTATCAGGAATCTTGACAAGCAGTCCGCCGCTGTGTTGCCGCTGATAATAGCAAAAGCAATGTCAACTTATTATTGGAGGATCGCGTGGCAATGTCTACGCCTATGCTACATGTTGACATTTCGAGACTCGACCTGTTGACCGACCACTGCTCAAAGCTGTTCGATTAGGTGGAGGTCAACTTCACTCTCCGTTTTACCTCCAGGAGCCCATTCTCCTCCTTCTTCAAGTGCTTGGAGCCTGAAGGGTACATCAGGGTCACCTACCTTGGCGTCCAGCTTGCCGGCCAGAATGCCAAAAGCCAGGTCTGCGGCTCGGAGTGGAAACATAATCATGCATAGCTCCGAGGATCGTTGCTGGGAAGGTTGAGGCGGATGTGAAGCGCATCTCACTGAAGATTCCATCGACCGTCAGCGACGACGGGAAGCTGGGACGTCCATCCAGACCGTTGCTGCGAAGTTTGGCGAGCTAAGAATTACACATACAGAAACATTGCTTGCTGCTCCATTTTCTTGTTACAAAGAAAAAGAATTACACGCTATGTCATTAATTACCATGCCCAAGACCAAGTGCAAACCGCGACATCCATAGACTATACGTGTGCACAAGCCACGACCTAAGCATGTACTCTGATTTTGAAATTTGGCATGAAAACGGCAACTAGATTTACCATCAATCACCATCCCTGATCTAGATAAATGCTTGATGGTTTGACATCGACCAAGCCGTTTTCTCCGATGACTTTGTGATAACGAACATCTCCTCCACATTGCTGACTGAGTACAGTGTGATTTTCAATATGAAGTGATATAGGGTGTCGGTGTGATTGGTTCGATCATGCAATACTAAGTTCACGGAGAGTTGGATCATTGATCTGTTGTCAATGCAAAGCTCAGCGGAGAGCGGCTTCGTCTTCCGAAGATCGAGCGAGCAAGACTCCAAGACTATTTGCATGTACTCAGCTTGGTACTGTGAGAGTATGGCAAATATCTGCTTGTCGTACAATAATATCAACCCTGAGCTGCTTTTGCAATAATCGATACAGCCCCCTTTTTTTTAACATGAAATGACTATCATTAGATAATAAAACATATCTATTATATACTAAAAGCAAAATGAGGGAGTTTTTCGAGACACCACTTTAATCCACATAGGTTAAAAATATATAATCCGTTGATACTGATTGTGATGGTTGAGATTAAAAGATTGGAAAGTTACGTACAAAATTAGCCGGGTACAAAAAGTTTTTTCAACACGTATAACTAAAGCACACCACGTTGCCTCAAAGATAACGTGTATGTAACTTCCGATAATTTTTTTTTCATTACACGACTCCCGGCCGGCCGTACTGGATCGGACGTGGAAATCAATAAGTTTATATACGTACTTTTCCTCTCACCATAACAACCGAGTCTGGAGAACTTGCCTGTGGCAAGATGGTTAGGTGGGTGGTTGTACCCCAGCCCACCAGAGTTCAAACCCCAGGTTTGACGCTGGTGTTTCTCATTTAAGGCGGAATATTCTTCAGTGGGAGGCGACGTTCCCGTCGACAGCGAGGCGCCCGTGGTGACTTCGTCAATCTCAAGACTCGACCCGCCGGCTCAGTCTCTCGGAGGTGCTCATAGGGGTAGGGTGTGCGTGCGTGCGTTCATAGGGGTGAGTGTGTGCGCGTGTATATGAGCGCTTGCGTTGTACTGTGTTTCGCAAAAAAAAAAACAACCGAGTCTGGTAAAAAGAGAAAGATGCGCCATGCAAAAAAGAGAGAGAGAGAAAGATACGTGTTGGCTCTGGCTGGCTAGCTAGCTAGGTGTCTCTCATCTTTTTTTTAAATATCATACGTAGAAACAATCTGCTATTGAGTCCCTTAAAAAAATAAAAAAAACTAGCTGGCTAGCTAGATAGGTCGTGGTGGTTTTAGGTGGGAAGATGTGATAGAATATATATCAATATGTGTAAATCTATATGAATATCAACGAGTATCTATACTTCTATACTACTATTAAAAGAGCAAACTTGTCTTGTTGAGATACTTTAAATCTGAGCCCTTCAATATTCGATTAGACGGCTCAGATCGTCCCAATGTTTGACAACTCAACATTGTCCAATTTGGACAGTTTTGCCCTCCCACCAAATCACATAATACGAGTAAATTGCCACCGTATTGGTCCAACAGTTATTTGATCTGTATAGAGGGAAAAAAAGAAAAACATCCGCAACACGCGGTTTGAGCTTCTTCGCCACGGCCAGCCGACGCCCTCCACTCGGGTGTGGGCGGGGCACGGTCGGACTCCAAGGCGGCCAGCTCGCGGTGGAGCTTCTCGGCCACGGCCGGCCAACACTCTCCACGCGAATGCGGACAGAGCGCAGCGGAGCTTCTAGGCCACGGCCGGGTCTCTCCACGCCGGCGCCGGCGCGGTTTGCCGCCGTCGTTGCTGCTAGACTCGCGCAGCTCGATGAGCAGAGGTGCCTGGACGCCTGGTATGGAACCCAAGATCCGCGCGAGAAGTAGGGCGGCAGCACGCGCGGTCCGCGTCTCCGCGTTGTGTGGGTTGCGCGAGAGGTGTGGGGCCATGCTTTATCTGCACACCAATTCGCTCCATGGAGTTTGCAGAGACCAGAGATCGGCAGCTTCATGATGATGTCGTACGTACTGTATCAATGGACAACGAGCCCCCGTCACATACCCTGCACCGTAACCGCCCACTCTTCCAGCGGATCCGTACTCCACCAGCGGCGTCTCCACGAGAAGCCTGCTCTACATGTTGTTGTGTTGGACAGGTTAGAAATTGGATTAACGGGTTCGATCTGTTTGCAGATGAGATCGTCATGTGGTTCAGTGTTCACCAACCTGCTATGGCAGCCGCTACGGTGGTGGTGCTGTTGGCCGACCTGGTCGCGATGAAGCAGCTCCAGATCAGCGTCGTCTTTTCCGGCGGTCCTGAGAACTACAATGCGATGTGCGGTCAGGGGCCGAACGTGTAAGCTTCTCGATGGAAGCATGAAGCTTAGGTGCTTAAATGAATAACGAACATTGTTCATGCTTCTTGGTACTATACTGAACATACTTTGAAAGTTGGTTAACTGAACATGTGACGTCTATGAGGTAGAGCAAGTGAATATTATCACGGTTCTTAGAGACGACAATGGAGCGTCAATTTTCTTAAGATTTTTGCATGAGTTTGGTCATAAGTGGAGTTAGCTTGTCAATGCAATCAAGTTCACAGGTATATGATTAGACGATTTCACTCGGGTCTCCAAGGTTAGGGAACTAAAATGATTGTGCATGATGAGCTTGCTCAATCATGGGTGGAGAAGTACGTTCTGTTCTGCAAGTTGTAGGGAAGACTACTGTTTGTGCAAAGCGAGGATCCTAAATTGAAGAAACTAAGTAAAAAGTTCAATGTGTTATAAACTTTCCACCGCCAATTTGCGTCCTAAGGAGTAAAGGACTACAGTTCGCCTGGTCCGTCGCCCTACAATTGCCGCAAGGTCACACCCATCCCTCTACCGTATCCCTCTCATCATCTATTCGATTGGCAAGCTGCAATCATCAAAGTGGTGCCGGCATCCTTGGGAAGGTCACTAAAGCTCCTCCTCCCTTCCGGCGAGCCCCACTCAAATCCCGCAAGACTGAGGGCATATTATGAAACGACAACGACGAAGGTGCCTACTTTTTGTGCTCTTCCGTTCCCGCAATACCCCCACTAAAGATACGTGTGTGACATTGATGATATGCCATGATTTGTGTTATGAAGCTGCCAAGGAGCATGTCTTCTTCGGCGTGCACCAGTTTCATTTGCTTATGTGTAAGGTTTGTATGGTCCATGAGGACCATGATGCTTACATAAGTAGGGTTCTCTTTGCAATATAAAATCTATGACCCATGCAAAAGTGTAAAATATGTAATCCACATATCACACGTGTAAGTTGTCACTTAATTGCTAAAACGTGCGTTGCACGTACATACCAACTAGTACTATTAAAAGAGCAAACTTGTTGGGATACTTTAAATCTGGACCGTTCAATATCCGATCAAACAGCTCAGATCGTTCCAATGTTTGACGACTCAACAATGTCCGATTTTTCCCGTTTTATCCTCCCACCAAATCACATAATACTACTAAATTGCCACTCATCTCCGAATCGTTATTTTTGTCTTTCCCTAGATCGGGTCTCCTCGACGGAGGATAGAGCTGCGCCGGGAGTCGACCGCGTCTGCGCCCTGGTCTCCTCGGAATCGCCCCTCCAAGATCTCCCCCGTGGCCAGCGCGGGCTCCAGCATGAGGCTTCCTCCTTGCCCTCAACATGTGGCGTCATGAGAAAATCTGCTTCTCTCTCTGGTCATCTGGATCTTGCCCAAGCCCGAAAGCCACCGAGTCCTAGCCCCGATCCCAACCTAGGTCCTAGATGTCGCCGTCTTACCCCATCCCCTCCTTCTCCATCCGCATCCTCTCTCTCTCCATAACTACCTGTTGTGTATGCTGATCAATCGACCCGAGCCAGCGGTCTCTGGACGACCAGTACCTTCTTTGCTCCCTCCTCCTTCCCAAGGAGCTCCGCCGCCAGTCCACGCCGGTGAGCTCCCAGGCAGGAGCTCCTATCTCCCGGCCGCCCGGACGCACCGGATCCATGCAGCCCGTGAGCTGCTGCCGCAAACTCGGATGGGGCATGCTGCCATGGCTTGCCTTAACCGGTAGCCCGCAGCCTCCGGTCCTGTCGTGCTCCACTTCTTCGTCCACGTGCTCTCACCGGCAAACGAGCTGTGCAGTTCGTGCCTTTGCTTCGTGCAAGTAGTACACGCACACATCAGCAGCTTTTCAGTACAGTGTACTGAAAAGCGATAGCAGCTCGATTGATTCTGTTTATGATGCACAAGAGCATAGCTTAGCATTTTGAACATTATAGGTCTCACCTTCTTGATGGTTATGGTTCTATTTTGCTATCAATAAGGAATCCGAACATATTTTGGCTCATAACTAAATTGTCAGTTCGATTGTGTGTGACTTTCTAAACCTTGTATTGATTTTGATCCACTGAGGAAGTCTGAGTAGTGTGCAGGGATGAGATTTTGGCTGAGACATTAGTCTTGGCAAAGTGCACATCAGAGCATGGATAGGGAGCTTGTGCTTTTGTTTCTCAGGGCTTAACTGATTTGAATACTTTTTAACGATTTCCTATTATTGGTTATCAAAGTTCTGAATCCATTCATTAGTTTTATAATGCTCAACACGAAGTGTTTTAACGGATTTTATAGACGTGCATTGCATGTGCATGTCTACTATAATCATCGATTTATACAAATCCTTCTCCACTGATAAGTTCTGATTATTTTCAAAATGATTGGCTTATTAATGAAAAGACATATCTATAAATTGAATATTTTCTACTACTTTGACTCGATTATACGCGCGTTGACGTGCAAATTTACTATCACTATAAATGAGCAATTGACCTAACATATTCTTGTCCGAGCTTTTCTATTTATGCCGATTAGTACATATAAATATAGAAATACCTTAAACTCATTTCAACTAAAAAAATTATAAGAATTTTTGTTTTTTAAATAGAGATGTGCGTTTCACGTGCACGTTCACTAGTATGCAAATAATAATAGAAGTGACACGTAGAAGTTGAATCAACCTCACGTACAAGTTTTGAAAGATTATCCGGGATGTTGAATTCAAATAGTTGGCCCCAAGATCGACAAACGTAAGGTCGCCAAATAACACTGCCCTCAAAACATAACGCCAAATTTGTCGAATTCACTTGTCGGACGAAAATAAATACGAGCCCATGGAAATCACTGGCTCCGTGTATTATAAAAAAAACACGGACTTACTATGCGAACATTGATATTTACGAGAACCTAGAGACTTATAAGAGCCAATATCCTTTATTCGAAAAGACAACATCGCAACAACCAGACCATTGTCGTAAATAACACATTAATCTGACATGACTAAACTACACTCGGTAGATTGATTGGTTATTTTCTCACCTTTCGAAGCCTTATATGTTGGTTGTGGTGAAGGGAACCAGACTGATCTGAAAAGATTACGTGAAATGTTGAATTTTGATTAGTAGGACCCTAAGATCGACACACGTACCAAGGACAGACTCTCAAGATCTACCGCCAAAATTTTCAAATTCATCCGACGGGTGAGGAAAAAAAAGAGCCCATGGGAACCACTGGCTCCGGATGCAGCCAATATCCTTAATTAGATACTACGTCCCAACCCAACCAACAAAACATTGTCGTGAATAACACACTAATCTAACATAGCTAAACTAAACTAGGTAAAATGATTGGTTATTTCCTCACCTCTCGGAGCCTTAGAATTTGCTGGAGGTGAAGGGAACAACACGGATCTTGAAACTGGTACTTTTCAATGAAAACTTTAATTTTTTGTGAGAAGAGTTTCACCGTGTACAATCCTTATAAAGATGGAATAAAGGGGGAGGATAGATTTATCTCTATAATCATATGATTTAGTGATAAAAATATGATGTAGTAATGAAAGGTGAACTTATTTGACTTTGTAATTGGTTTGAGCTTGACGACACAGTCAATAATCTGTTGGTACAATATGGGCTCGAAAATAGGGATATCAGTCAAAAATTGCATGGAAGTGGAGGATCAGTGGTCCGTTATTAGACAGGTGCTTGCCTCAGAAGTTTCAATACCAACTTGAGTTGTTGCTAGGAGAATTCACATATATTATTCTCTTTTCAGTACACAATGATTTGTGACAATTTATATTCATAATAATTTGATAGTAACCATGTCTCTTTAATTTATAGGAATTTCCCATATTCCATAGTTGTGAGGATTATATATCTTAATTAAATAAAGTACTTATGTAAATCATACTAAATTAGAACATAACCTTTTGGAAAAAACATATATGTCAAGTGAGTTCCCATGATTTTCTTATATTGTGAACACAAGTTTATGTTAGGACATATGTTTTCTGTTTGCGAGGAAGAACATGTTTTGTTATCCTTGAAATTTTATGGGGCACGCCATTAAAATTCGCAATCAGGTAGAAATGTTAAGATGCCAATGTTAAGCTACACATGCCAGCATAGTCAAGGAATGACACGACAAACTCAAGTGAGGGCGATCTGAAAATGGTGGACCACAACTATTATTTCAGACCAGAACAAACGAACTTTTGTAATTAAACTTCTTATATAGTACGAACAAACTAATTGTTAACCTCATATGATCTAACGACTGGATGGTACTGTAAATTTGATGTAGTGTGGTACTATCATGTATAAATTACAAATGGTTATTAATATGGTGGTTATGTAAATTTAAGAATCTGTTGCATGTGATATTTTATTTAGCATAACTAGATGCTAACCTCACATGATCTAATATCACACATAAAAACTCACGACCAATACTTTAAGATGACCAGTTGCCATTAACATCGTGGTATTGTAGATGACATAATCAGTCAAATGTAATATTTTATTTATAGTAATAACATTACAATGATAGCAAAACCAAATTATTTCTATCACGTAATGTGAATATGCATTAATCTACAGATTTTTATTTCATTCACTTTCAAGACAATAAAGGTGATGCCCTCGCATTTGCGAGGGCCACCTTGCTAGTTACAGAACAAACATTACAACCTTCACCCTGAGAAAGAGAGTTGCCTAGCTGCACACATATGAAATGTCCCTAATAGTTGAGGCCTTGAGGATGGAAAAGGTAGGTGAGTCGTGGATGGGGTTTTCAATATATCTTCATGTACCAAGCTACCCACCCTACTGCCTCCTAAATGCACGTCGGCCCCTCTTAGGAGCGTCTTTATATACAGGCTTGGTTTTGGTGGCTTGATTCACGCCATTGTCTGGCTTCACTTTGATACGTGAGTAGTTTTTAGGCATGCATGGGGTTGGATAGCCATGAAAATCATGTTGACCCTGGGAACTAATCTAGTGTGCATCCTTTGTCGTGAGTGATAGCACACCTATGTACATGTCACTAGAGATTCTATACAAGCCAATCATATTTGTTTGTCAGTTTAGGAGGCATTAGAAATTGTGCATGTTTTTACGTGATCATACGCTGAAGCGAGGAATGTTGATCAAGCAACTCCTCATTCGTCTCTCAAATGCCACCATGACCTGCATGCAGCTACGTCATGAATGGGGTTGCCATATCCGGGGGAAAGGGGCGCTGCAATTCACGTTGTCGTCCTTCTTGGCAATCTCATTCTCTTTGGCGTGCGATCACAGAGCCCACCAAACCCATAGGCGGCTAGCACCTGGATTACGATGTCCTCCTCCCTCCTCCTCCTCCTCCTCCTCCTCCTGCTGCTGCTGATGAAGTCGCAAGACCATACCGCCGGATTACTGGCCATGCCGAGGCACGCGTCCAACCCCCTAAGATGCAAGACACAGTCACCAGAGCTATGGCCATTACAGCTATGGGTACATTAGACGACTAGTGTACTCCCGTCCCGGTATCCAGGGCATAATCCCAAAAACAATAAGTCCCAAAAATCCCCCACCTTCTAGGCACAATTATATTAAATGCCTCTCAGTGGCTGGTTGCCTCTACAACCAATCCATGCTTTATTTTAGCTCCAATCAGCTTTTACCTTGGGCCAAGAGATTTGAAAATTATGCCCTGGATACTAGGACGGATGGAGTATTTTACTTTGTTCGTAGGCTTGAAATAAAGTGATTTAGATGAAATAATATGGTATACTACTAATGTATTTTACTCGGTCTATAAGCTTCATATATTTTGATATGTGAGATAATTTCGACGCCGTGCATGAGCGAGGGAGAGAGTGCAGTAACTGGAACAGCAGGGCATATTGCTGGAGTAGAAGGTTGGGTGTAACTTTATCGGAAAAAATATCGCTGGAGTAGAAGGTCTCAAGGTGTGGCTTAGCACGCAGCAGGTGGTTGTGGCGCGGGAGTTTTAGGGAGTGTTAAAATTGTTAGTGTTAAAAAAGAGTCGCCTTTTTTACATTGATGTAGATGTAGATAATCACAAGTGTGCTATATGTCATGGAGGACAGTATAGGGCTTTCCTTAACCCATAGATGTTTAAAAATTATCAAATTAAGATTATGAGAAAATAGTCATGTACAAATAAAAAGTTAGCTTTAAGTCCTGAGAATCAGCTACCGTATTGATTCTTCCATGTCAACTTATGTATTTAATCCGCAGCCTTGGAACTTTTGCTAGAAAAGAAAATCAAAGCTTGAACAACAACACAGCTTGAAATGAATCAACATGCATGTTAGAAGATAATATGCTTACAGCACCATTAATTGGGTTGTCCTCCAGACTTCGACGTTTTCTGTCAGGCTACAACATGTCATGTTAATGTTATGTGCCACAATGAGGCACCATAGGCATCTAGAAGGTTAGTGTTATGTGCCACAATGATACTTCTTCAAGGCAAAAGATGATTACAATACCACATGGTTATAAGACCCACGCACAGGTACCCTCGAAGAAGTATCTCTACTATTTCCACTGGCTAGTTGCATGCCTTCTCTCCACGGCGACGACCATCAGCCACGATACAGAACGACAATCTATGGGTGTCGGAGGTATCGTGAATACAAGTGCGTCAACAATCGAAGTGGCTAGTAAGGGCGCAAGGTTGGAGGCGAGAAGGATTCTCCTCTTCAGACTACGGAGTAGTGAGAACAAACCTAGCTGTATACTAGCGCGTGTGAGAGAAATAATGCCCGAGTAGATCACAGCGCGTGCGAAATAATGCTCGAGGATTCGTAAAATACGCTTGCAGTGTCTTCCTAATTATATACAGGTTTTGCTAATTCTCAGCTAGCTGAGATTTAGCTTAGCGCTTAGTCACATCTGGGACCGTCAGATCATCCGCTTTGTGATTCGCGTCTGTGCTGGGTCGGCCCTGTTTGTCTTCCCTTGCTGTGTTGGGCTGGTTGTGGTCCGTTTTTTTTATTGCGGGTTGGGAATTAATAAGTGGACTGGGCTAGGTTGTTGATGCTGTGTTGGGCCCTTCATTGTCCATCTTTTTTTTCTGAATGTGTGATAAGCTGACTGGACTGGGTTGGGCTGGCTATTTGCGGACAGACTTTTTTTTCTTCTACGTTGCGAAATTAACTGGGCTGTCAGGTTTTAGTGGGTTGGTATTGGTCTTGTATGGTCCGACTGTAGTCACTATTTTGTTCTTTTTTTCCTGATTTTTTAAGTAGCTTATTGTGGGATCAGGTAAATATTTCGGTTGTATCTTTTTTGTTGATTTAATTGTGTTGCAATTAGTTTGAAGAATAATTTGAAATAGCTTTTTGTGTAGGCAATTGCTCTTTTTTTGTTGGAGTTATTGTTTTTGGTAGGTTGATTTAGCATTGTGGTTTTTTGTTTTGTTTTGGTAATTGTCTTATTCGCTTTTTTGTGTTTCTAGGTTGCAATGGCAGTTTTGTTGTTGATTTGTATATATATTTTATGTTCATGTTATTTTTTAATAAATGTTTCGCTTTTTAGAAGTATCGTCCAATGTTGGGACTCTTTTTGTCTGGAAGCCAGTTACAATTACACTTGCAACTGAGATTTTTTCGAGTCTATAAGCTAGTTGCAACTGCACTTGCAATTTAGTTTTACTTGAGCCAATTGTAATTGCACTTGCAACTGAAGGTTTCCTCGCGTGTGAAATATCAGTTGCAACTGGACTTGCATCTGGGGGTTTGTTTTGAGCTAGTTGCAACTAAGATTCTCTAAGTTTTGAAGCCAGTTTTTGAACTGAGATCTTTTTTCCATTTGGGTTTTATGTTTTATTTTTTATATTTATTATTTATTTTGTTTTTGTTTTATGGGTTTTTGAAGATTTTCTCGAACCTATAAGCGAGTTGCAACTGCACTTGTAACTGAGATTTTTCTCAAATCTATTAGACAGTTGCAACTGAGTTTTTTTTTTGAGCCAGTTGCAACTGCACTTGCAACTGAGATTTTATCAAGTCTATTAGCCAGTTACAACTGCACTTGCAACTAAGATTTTATCAAGTCTACTAGCCAGTTACAACTGCACTTGCAACCGAGTTTTTTTAGTCGGTTGCAACTGCACTTGCAACTAAGTTTTTTTTTGGGCCATTGCAACTGAATTTTTCTCAAATCTTTTAGACAGTTGCAGATTGCAACTGGGTTTTTTTTTTGGCCAGTTGCAACTGCACTTGCAACTGAGAATTTTTTTCGTGCCAATTGCAACTGGGTTTTTTTGGGGCCTCTGGCTAGTTATGATTGGGGGGGGGGGGGGGGGGGGCGCAGCTGCAACTGAAATTTTCTCAAGTCTATTAGACAGTTGCAACTGTACTTGTAACTGATTTTTTTTCGGGGGGGGGGGGTGGGCAGTTGCAACTGCACTTGCAACTGAGTTTCTTTGGCCAGTTTCAACTGCACTTGCAACTAAGTTTTTTTTGTGGGGCCAGTTGCAACTGCATTTTTTTAGGGGTGTCTGTTGCAACTGCACTTGCAATTGCCTTTTTTTGGGGAGCCAATTGCTACTGCACGTGCAAATGAGTTTTTTTGGGACCAGTTGAAACTGCACATGCAAACGAGTGTTTTTTTAGGCCTCTAGCCAGTTGCAACTGCACTTGCATCTGAGGTTTTTTTTGAATCCATGAACTATTCTTAAAATTATGAACATGTTTCAAATTAATGAAAAAATATTTTTAAACTTCAGAGACAATTTTTCCAAATTCGCGAACATTATTCAAATTAACTAAAAAATAGATAATATCATGAACATTTTTCAAATTCATGAACACTTTTAAGTCCTCATTTTTCAAATTCACTAACTTGTATAGAAAACTTCATGAACATTTTAAAATTGTTAACTTTTTCAAATTCATGAACACTTTTAAGTCCATATTTTTCAAATTCATGAATATTATTTTAATTTGTTACTTTTGAATCGGTGACCTTTTTTGATTTCACTAAAGTTTTCAAAATTAATATTGTAGAAAAATTCTTGACAGAAAAACCCAGAGGCCTATTATCCTCAGCAATCCAAAAGCGAAAAAAACAACTAGCAAGTAGAACAACAGTAGCCAATAGAAAAAGCGAGGGAGTTAGCTGGACCGGCCCATGTGAGCCATGCTCATGCATTGCGTTCTTTTTTGCACAGTAAACCACAACGTACCAAGAAAAAAAAACAAAAGGGCTGCTTGATACATATCAGCCCAAGACTCAAGGCCTAGGCTGCTTCGAAACCAACATCGTCAGTCTACGGCCAGTTAGAGAAAATCGCTCCATAAATAGGCGGCTGACGTCAGCTAGCTGAGAATTAAGTTAATTCAGCTGAGCGTTAGAGGGACCCATTATAATATACCATGGAGATTAGAATTCACTCTAATAATTAAAGAGTGTGGACACGAAGTGTTCGCTTCCAATGTAATTTTCTGTTGTGTTTAGGCCGTTGGCTGAGTGGGCTAAGATGGCTGGCGCGAGTCGGCTCTTGTTCATGGGCAATAAAGGGATGTACGATCAAATGGTCACTAGCTCACTTTGTTAAGATCGTCCCCACGAATGTTTTGTCGATAGTTCGTCGGAAACAAAGAAGGACCGATGCCACATGAGACATAACATACCGTACGTGCTCTAGAAGAGACTAGGGAAAATGTTTGGAATCTGGGCCTGATTATTTTGGGCAGTAGCGTTCAAAATATGCACCAAGGTTACTGGTTGGCAAACGGAATTCCCTGTCCATCCCGTAATGAGTTTAAAAGGCGAATAATGCTGGACAATTTGAATTTAGGCCAGATAGTTCCTCTCATGATTGGGTTTGAAGTTTTTTCATTCCGATATTCAAAACCTTACTAGGAATGTCATTGGCGTATTGCCAAATTTCACCGTCCAAATTCATGGTTTTCCTCGAAATAAAATATATTTTTTATAGTATTCAACTCATTTCGCAGCCCACGGTCAGAACATTAAATCCACACTGCAATCTTCTTTGTAGAAAGAACAAAGGAAAATGATATTACGATTGAAATGAAGACAAAACAATTGAGCATTTCTATTAGCCATACAGGCTCAACTTTCGACGACCATACATGATATTTCAGTTGTGGATGTTCTTTTTTTTTCGAAATGGGAGGATAACCCCCAGCCTCTGCATCGAAACTATGCACACAACTTTCATTTTTTTAATAAGCGAGAAAACAAGAAACCACCAAAGTCAGTGCTCAACTTGATTGTTCATAACGATGGAAATGGCAGACTAGCACGTGTACAATTTTAACATCTATTGCCATGCATTTATTTCGAGGGTGGGAAACTGGGACACTTGAAACTGTAACAACTTGATCGATGTATGAAAAACCTTTCATTAATTTTGATCAATCCTTATATTCCTTAGGTATTCAACCTTTTCATGCTTGGATAATATTGTTTGAGAACCCATATCAAACATTAACTATGACATAAATGTGTACCGATATATAGGGAATAATAAGAAAGGCGGCATCATCCAAAAAAACAGAGTAGCAAAAACACATGAAACTAAATATGCACGATGCCAATCCTCAACTTGATGGTTCATAAGGATAGAAATGCCAGACTAGCCCATGTATAGTTTTAATATCTATTAGCATGAATTTATTTCAAGGGGAAAACACTTGAAACCATAACAACTGACGTACGGAAAATCTTTATTTAATTTTGATCAATCCTCATATTCTCTAAAGTATGACATCTTGGATATTAGAATTGTCTCTACGATTTTACTTTTATGAATATTTACAAGGATTTATTTATCCTAACTTATTATATTTTCATAGTATGGAGACAAATGGATATGTAACATTTTTACATGCCCAATTAAAATATTCTAAAAATAAATGCTTCTCCATTAGGACCGAGATTATGTCCAAAATGTGAGGATAAGTTGACTGGAAGTTTTATCCTTCTATTTACTAGATCTACCACTTCAAAGAGGAAAATGGCTCAAACAGTTCATAGATAGATAAAGTTAAATTGATCAAGCTAGCTTTATAAAAAAGTTAGGTGAATGGTGGATGAGACTTTCAATGATCTCACTATGAACTATATCTTCATGCCTCAAATTGTGACCACCTATATTACTGCCTCCTAAATGCCACGTCAGGCGGTTTCAGGATGGTCTTTATATGCATGCTATTTTTCACTGGGTTAGCTAGCTGGCTTGTTTCACGCCATTGTTTGGCTTCACTTTGCTACATGATACATGAGTAGTTTTTAGTACGTGGCGTTTCAACATGCATGGTATGGATAGCCATTAAAATCATGTTGACCCTAGAAACTAATCTAGTGTGCGCCTTTGTCGTGAGCGACGACACGCCTATGTATCTGTCACTAGAGATGCTACAAAAGAAATTTGAATTTATTCTAGGTTTAGGATGCATTGGGAATATGCATGTTTGTAAGTGAACACGCGACGCAGCGAGGATTCTAGACGAATCAACTCCCCTGTCCTCTGCCATATGCCACGAGTACCTGCATCGAGGCATATCACGGCTAGCGTTGTCTTGCCCAGGGGATGGGGCCTGGTCCTTCTCGCTGTCATATCTGGAGTGGAGACCTCCTTGGCGACGCCGTTCTCCCTGCCAGAGAGCCCTTCATGTGAGGCCGCAGAACGGCAGAGCCCTGCTAACCCAGATACGAGTAGCACCTTTCGGCGCACCTTCCCCTCCCGTAATGACCATGCCGTCGGGGTATCAGGCACGGCGAGATAAACAAGGAGACCCATTCACCAGAGGTGTCGCCATTGCAGTTTCGGGTTAGACTATTAGTGTGTTTTACTATGTTTAAGGTTGGAATAAAGTGAGACCGATGAACAAGCACAATGGACTACTAATGTGATTTACTATATATGTCCATAAGATTCAAAGATAATTCCAAGGCGACCCACTAAGTTTTTTCATTTTTAGTTACAGTAATCTACAGTTCAGTATCTTCAGGGGCTTACCTACACTATGCTAGCAGGTGTCACAAGACACCGGGTGAAACCCATTTTCTTTACTATATTTATTCTTTTCTAGTGTATGACTCCCCAAATCTAAGTGAAAAATCTGCCTGACATATACAGTGACACCGGTTTACTGAGTTAGGTTGCACCGTGGGCTATTAACGACCGCATAGATCCGTCGGTGCAATTATTTTAAGTCCTTAGGCTCTCCATAGTGGCCACATTAGTTACTGCCTGACCAACCATGTTGCTTCCAATACTTATACAACACGAATGATGGACGCACACATGTGTACACCACATCCAATACACCGCCTATGTCGTAGTCCTTCATATATAAAAAATTGATGGGTCTTTTTATTTCAAAAGTTCCAATCGCTTTTCTCGGATTATCTAGCCGGCTTCACGGGGCATATGAATGAGCCCCCAAATACTAGATCGATTCATGTGTTAATAAGTAGTGTTGGATTGGGATGTGACAGAAATCAACATACTTTGGTCGCACGCAGAGCAAATCAATGACGGTTGAAGCAAATCGCCGCGATATTGAATCACTTGTGCCTACGTAGATGTTGCATTATCGTATGTTATTGTATTTTCTTTCTACTTCCTTCATGCCAGTTTCAAGGGCCACCATTGAACTTGAAGTAGGCCTTTAGCTGTAGCTTGGATCATCTATTATGAATTGAGGGTTTCTTACTTGATGTTTATAGAGCATGTGTATATTTTTTCCTTCATGCTACAACATCTCCAGAACTTATCGATCTTAATTTTCTACTTAAAACGTGTACTTTCTTTGGTCTTGTTACATCAAGGAGGCTTTACCGGTGTACCAACTTGTACTTGCACTGGTAGAGTTATAGCTAGAGAGCAGGACGAGGAATGGGAGCATGCAGAAGGAATCCAACCTTATTAAGTGCTAATATAATATAGTCGGTTATAAGGTTTGCTATTATGTTATTTTTATACTTTCTCCCGTTCTCTTTGCTCATATTTGGTGTTTTACTTAGCAACACGCATATACGATGTAGTTTGCATGAGAGCCCACCCCTTCTCTTTTTTTCATCGTCTCCGTCCTGCAATAGGCCAAAGTGCCATTTAAGCAGGTTATATCCTCATACTATATATTATACATATGTTCTTATTCATCCATTGATTACGCGAGATGGGTACAATCATTATACTATACATAATTACCAGGATGTGGGTACAAGGTTCTCACAACTATTAGGGCGGTCAACTAGACAACCTTGCCTCATGATGTCGCATGATTGAATAATTCATGTTCTGACAACACCACGACCTATTGAATGAGTTCAAGGTGATTAGGAAATGTGCGTTCGATTTTCCCTCTATATCACATTTTAGTTATACATAGGCTTGTTGGTCACATCTTATGGCAATATTGACCAGATACATTGGTGCAGCTATAATTTGTGGGAAGATCGATCGAGTCCGTTAAAAATGAATAGAAAAATCCAATCGCTTTGGGTAGATTTAAGAGACATTGGGAATTCATTATGTTTGTTTGTGGTCGCCTTGTAGTGGGCATGAATCCGATTAGTCCCTTGGGAAGCCCTTAGTGAGAAGTTTTTTCTTGGTTAGGATCTTCAATTCTTGGTTCTAGGTCAAGAACTCACTAGACATGCTCTAGCTCTAAGCAAACAACATTTGCTAGTGTGGTTTAGCATGAATTGTTGATCCTTACTTTATTCGTCCCATGGGAGGCTAGAGAGATGTTGCACGTAAAGTGGTCACTCTCATAAGGAAACAAAGACATGAATAACTTTTGAGCGACAATAACGTATATATCAACAACAAAGTTCATTCAAACATTACCCTAATCGTGATTCCTGCTGATCTTTAGTTAAACAACGTAAACTGGTCAACGAACTAATTGTTGTCTTTGCTCTTTGCCATCACTTGTGACCAGCGCTACAACTGCATTGAAGATCCAAAAATACAAGGCGGTTGGAAATCCTAAGTTTTCTTGTACCAGCAGGATGGAAAAATTACATGTCACCTTTCATATATAGAACCAGCGAAGGAACTTAAGAGTCTTAGAGCTCCTTAAAGGCATATTGTGGGATTGGTAGGCGACAGGATTTAAGATGTGCGGTGGGACCGTAGGAAGTGAAATTCCGTACCTGGACGACGACATGCCACTCATCCAAAATTCGACGAACTTCTACAGACATAGCGATGTCTGAGAGATGCGTACAGCGCTGAATGTCACATCCCTGCATAGTGGAGTAGAAAACTTTTGGTCTATCTGCAATATCATATCGGAGTCATGCCTGGTGCATGTCTGTGTTTGTTATCAATACTTTGTTAAGAAGAGCACTCAGATTATCTGTGACTACCGCACCACGTCCTAACATGCGACCCGACCGATGTCACCTTTGAACGCATCGATGCATAACCGCCCAAAGTGCTCCCGCAGCAACTAGGATCATACAAAATTGACTGGACACAAAATCTCAAATCGACCTGTTTGGCCGTTTTATTTCTCGCCGAATTTTAAGCAAACTTTTATTTAATATTTAGTACATGCATAAGTTATGTATTTCGAGTGGAAAATTTTGGACACCTGAAACCCAAACCCTTGATGTATGAAAAATCTGTAATTAATTTTGATCAATCGTCATAGTCTTTAAAGTATGACATCTTGGATAATTGCACTCCTCTACTATGGCAATTTTAAGAATGTTTATAATAAATTTGCTATCATAAATTATTATAAGTTTTATATAGTATGGAGACAAATCAATATGTACGATTGGTACATGTCCAATCAAAATACTTTGAAAAAAATGTTGGGTGCTCCAAGTGTCAGGATGAGTAGACTAGATGTAGTATCCTTCAATATACAACTACGGCTACCACGTCAAAAGGGAAAATGTGGGACGTCAATCTGTCTCTGGATCGTTTTTATACTAGTTTGTTTTTTGATGGGCTTTAGTCATGTTGACCCTGGCAACTAATCTCGTGTGCGACCTTTGTGGTGAGCGCCAACACGGCTACGTATATGAAACTAGAAATGCTACAAAGCCAATCAGATTTGTTGTGGGTTTAGGAGGCATTAGAACATGCATGTTTGTACGTGATCATACGACGAAGTGAGGACTCTAGATCAACCAACTCCTCATTGGTCTCTCAGATGCCACCAGGACCTGCATGCAGCTATGCAAATTCTTTTCTTCTTAATTAATAGATTGGGAGAAAAGATTTTGAACCCCGTTCAAAGAAAGTGTCTCCTTTCTACACAGGTATAGATATAGAGAATCACATGGGTTCTATTTTTAATTTTACGGCTTTCCTTAAACCTTGATGTTTAGAAATTATCAAATTAAGATTGTGAAAAAAATACTCATGTACATAATTTAGCTTTAAGTCCTGAGCATCAGCCACTGTTCTGATTATTCCATGTCACCTTGCGTATGTTAATTCAGAGCTGTGAAACTTTTGCAAGAAAAGAAAATCAAAGCTTGAACAACACCACGGCTTGAAATCAAGCAACTTGTATGTCAGACGATTATATGTTTACAACACCATAAATTGGGTTGTCCTGCAGACCTTCATCGTTTTCTGTGTCAGCCTACAACATGTCATCTTAATGAGGCACCATAGGCATCTAGAAAGTTAGTGCTATGTGCCACAATGATACTTCTCTGAGGCAAAAGACGGGTATCACATATAACCATATGCTAGGATCAGCGCAACATTGTGCGTATATATATACTGCTGCACATAACACACAAAAGCATTTAACGACACCACAACCACACCTCAGATCAAGAGTTTGAAATTGACAAATTTCTACTCGATCTCAACTTGTACTAGTTTTCGATTGCCAGCTTCAATGCATTTGTGAGTATAAGGTCTCTCGGCGATGCTAGCTCTAGATATATTTAGGATTAAGTGGAAATGGGAGGTGACAGAATCTCGGATGCGTGGACAGTATCACCCGGTAGCGCTAGTTATCCCAGGTCACGATGCAGGCAGACGAGTTATACCCGGTGCCCGCTTCTGTGTCATGCTGACATCATATAAGTCTGTACGGTAGTTCAGATTAGCACCTGCAGGAAGCGGAGTGCCTGTGAGCTGAACCAATGGATTCAGAGTGGAGCTAACTGGCGTTCACCCGTCGTGTTTAACATGCGTGGTCCTTTCGAGAGAACTAGTTGAGGTTATCCGGAAAATGCAACCCAGTACTCCTTCCGGTCCGTTAAAAATGTCGGAAGAAGTAAACGTACGACGCACAACCTCCTAGCTATACGAGCGACGATTTTTTTTTGGATCCAAGGGAGTATGACAAAACTATTGAGTGACCCTTATCCATGACCCGGAGCGATATATAGATGAATAGATGATGCCATTAGATCCAAGAAAAAAGATAATACTAGATTTTAGGAACTATTATAATTCAATTATTTTAATGAGCTATTACTATTTTTGTCGTGCATTCCTCTCCTTCTACTTCTACTGTGATTCTTTTCTTTGTTGTCTTGACTAGGCTGTCCTTCGAAAAGACTTCTAATATGGGCCAAAGATTTGCCTTTTAAATTGATATAGGAGAAGACCGTTCATGTTCCACCTTGTGGCACTCTTACTAATCCTTCTATTTCAAATTATAGGGTCGGGTGACTATTTTTCTCTATACCGACACGTGTGTTATTTCGTCCACGATATTTTTTCTCGCTTCCGTATGTAAATCCTTGGGTTTTCAACTGTCATCTGTAGGCAGAGCCATGTGGTCATCCTGCAGGGATTGGCGTTATACACAGCCAGCCTCGGGGGTGCACAGGACAGGGAGTACATTTTATTTGTAAATTAGCATTTTCACCACATATGCAACCTAAAAATGCTTCATTTCAATTGTGTATACACACTCACAAGTCTAACCTTAAATATCACATTAATTATTTATTACCTTGCTCGGAAGGAACAAATTTGGTGTCCTTTGTGGTCTCACGTCTTTCAACTCCAAAGTCTACAAACGAATGTTACACGGGACACCGACACAGTGCCTCCTTTTTATTCGGGCGGTGCGACAACAATGCAAAACAATGTGACGTGTATATTGTGCTCTATGGAACATGATGATCATCATGGACATGAAGATCATGACACACGATGTATATTGTCTGCTCACTAAAAGTGGACATATATCGATGCAAATTACTGGGCCTACATTGAGGGCCAGTACTGCTAGTGAAGGACAGGTAGTGGAACTCATTTTCAGCCTACAAACTGTACTACATGTTATCCATTGTCAGAAAGCCAAAATCAAATCTGAATCTTCTCGTGATTCGTGCTCTGAAGAAATAAATGGTGGCATGGTGCACATGACCTATTTATAATGGTGGCACTTACTTGACGGCACAACATCCCGACTCGCTTTAAGAGCACACTCAGTTTGTCTAGTGGTTTCACGGGCACGGCTAGTCTTGTTATCAGAGATATATACCTAGGACTGGGAGGTAACAGGAATAAATGATCATATGAGGCCACATGCAGTGAGCTAATACATGTCACAAAATTTCCCTTGCTGGCCTCATGGAATACGAAGTGGCCGACACCGACTGATTTGGTCATTTTTTTCCTTAAAAAAGGTCGGGAAAGTTACTTATGCGTGAACCCTGCTGTATCTGAAGTTCTGAACAATGGCCATCTCTGAAGAAAATTTGCATCGCCTAAGTCGACAAGTTCTAAGCTCTCTGTACCGTGTTTGCTCGATTGAACTCATGCTTGAAGACACCCCTCACCGTAGAGTTTGGCAATACAAATATGTACTATTACGTTCTAAACATCTACACACATTGCTAGAAATTCAGAGCAAGAAAGTACGCATCTTGCTCCAATTAATTACGAAAATGTTTTGTGCTCCTCTATTATGGTTATAGGCCCCGTGGTCCGGTACCACGCTCGAATGCGTAGTTGCCTGACGTGCGAGGATTAATTGTGAAGAAAAGAACCGGGTAGACAAGATGCGGATGCATGCAATTAATTATCCGTACTAATAAACCTAGAATGTCTTACTTTGCTCTCCAGATGTATAAAAAAGAGGGACTGACTTGCATCAGGATATACTGGTAGATGAACAATCAAGCTAGCTGCAACCAGCAATATAGGAACCTTGCGATATATCGCAACCATCCTCGTTGAAGCAACGCAACATCCATCCACACTACTTCACTCGATACTTTGTCAAATCGATATGTTTTCTCTCCCAAGCCTGCACTTGCTTCACAGCTTATTAGCACCCTTGCTATTATCTACGCACGTTGTGTCGGATTAGAAGGCGTCGGGAATTCTCGTGCGCCAGTCTTAGGATCCATCGGAGCTTGTTGTCTAGGCCATCTAGGTAGCCGCCGTTGCAAGACATGACGGTGAAGCAAATCGGTAAACCAACCGTTACAGTGGCGGGGTTAAAACTCCATGTACACTTGTTCAGACCTCTCACCAAGTATGACCACGATTGGGCGTTTTCCATGTCCGTATCTCTCAAGGATAGTGGCCATGTATAGAATTACAATTTGTGACCCGGAGGCTTTGCGGAAGGTGACTCTGCCTTATTACTTTTGGTAATGGATTAGAGGGTTGTAATATTAGGGGCGCTAATCCCGGTGCATCTCTACAGGCCAGAAGAATCAATCAAACAATTTCGATTCAAAAGAGTGACACACTTTTTTTTTGAGATTTTCAGCATTCATATCACGAAATAATACAAAGTTGTTGACCCTTACAAGCACGCTATAACACAATCACAAAGGACTATGAACACCTAGAACACCCTAAGACAACCATAACACAAGAAGATCTCCGGAGCCCTGTGTCATCATCCCAGAATCTTGAGAGAAGACCCCTGCAGCAGAAAGATGTGCAACCAAGCGCAAGCAGGTCATCATCTTCGACCACGTTATAATTGCCGCTACGCTGCTTCCTCCTTCCTTCACACCAGCGCCGAGAGGGCATGGACACCAATCCAACACACCTGCAACAGCCGTCGCCATCTTTGGCTTTGAGTACCGCGAAAAGTGTCCCTTCCAGCACTGCGGCCGGGCCATCCGCCCGGGCCATCCGCCTTGGCAAAGCAGGATCTCCCTTCAGCATCAGCGCTGAGGAAGGAGAAGAACAACAGCAGCAAATCATACCGACAAGGAGGAAGAAGGGTCTTCGTCTCCATGCATTCAACGCCCATCTGAGGACCCAACCGGCCAGTGCCGATGGACCTCGAGACACCATAGCCCGTGACCTGGACGAGATCCGGGCATCGCCCACCCCGCTGGCTCCTAGACGAAGGCAAAAGCCTCGCCTGACCGCGAACGGAGCCCGGAGAGATTTATTCCGACGCGACACCACCGCAACGGCCCCGGCAGCATGTCCCTCAACCCTAACCCTACCACGCACCCGCCTAGCGGACAGACCCGAGGTTCCCCCTCCCTCCCGCCGCCGGAGCGGCCGACGGAGAGAGAGGGAACCAGTGGCATCGCCGGCGGCACGCAAGGGGAAACCTCGTCGCCTCCTTGATCGCCTCATGCGATCCGACTTTTCTGGGAGTGAAACTGCCCGATTCTAAAGAGTGACACACTTGAACTATAAATTACGTACCCCAAATAATAACCACCACCATATGCCTACAAACACCTTTACATGAAAATGAGATACTGGATACATGTCCGATGCTATGAAGTAGGCTCCTAGTACGCATTGATATGCAGAACTCGCCCTCAGACAGAATTGATCGAACAACTCACAACTGTAACACGTCCGGCGAGTTCGGCACGCCTTTCTGCCAACTGCGGCGCGTCGTGACATGAGGTCAATAGCAGTAGCCTCTTCGTGCGATGTAATCGATGCGCAAAACTCGCTCTCACTATGTTGACGGCGTAGAGCGGAGACAAGTGGTGGCGGTTGCGCATTCGATGTCTTCTTTTTTATTTGTGAGATCGCTGTAGCAGTATATGTGCCCGAAATAATAAATATAGCAGTTCTAATGCAGTTATGCAAAAAGAAATGTCGGGATGAGCGCATGTCCGACAAAATGATTCTACGGGCAAGAATAATATGAGAAGTTAATAACTTCAGAGGAAAATTGTGATCTTTCAATCAACGATGGATGTCGAAAGAATACACATTTCATGGCGATTGGTTGTCCCTCCGCTAGTCACTCGTCCGCGGCGACGATATTCTTGGATAAGGTGGAAGAGGTTGTTTTTGGACTTTTTGTTGGAGATCGAGATTGGGGAAATGATGGATGGCAACCTTTTCGGATTCGTTCGTCCGAATACGATTTTGGTACTTATTTATAAGAAGATAGCAGTTGGACCGTTTGCAGGCATGAATAGAAGGGTACGACTAAGGTTTTGGTTACTGGTATAGAAAACATTTCCCGGGGGGAGGGGGTCAGATATCCGTTTACCGGAAAATCTTGACCAGTCACCGGTCGAATTTGAAAACCAAAATTTGGAATTCAATTTTTTTATTCCTAGTATGATCATTTTTCGAAAGTTTTCTTTAAAATTCAAAAAGATTAAAAAATCTCAGGATTCTTTTGCCTGGGATGGCCATTTCCCGGGGGTGCTCAGGATATCCGGTTATCCAAATGTTGGGTACAATTAACAAGATGAAAACTTGTCACAGCCTAGTCAATCAGATGCTCCGGACGGCGGTGTAGCACAGGTAAAAGTCAACCTTCATGGTGACTAAGAGATCAGAACGACGTGTCTGTCTCGTTGATCTCCCGCCATCCATTGTATCTCCAATGCATGGTCTCTATTAGTCAATGTAATTTGCTATAAATGAAGAGGCGGTCCTTACAAAAACCTAATAAATAGTGAAGAAAAAAATGCTCATGGTTTTAACGTGATGCTCCCTACAATTTGTAACCAATAGGGTAGTGCAACACAGTTACTTTCATTTAGCTTCCTACCAAACAATATAGACCATTCAAGGATAAACCGGTTCCATGTCTACTTATACCGGCAAACGAGCCTCTTATGTATGCCACAACACCCCACCCACGATGCGTTGAACAAACCCCACTCCTCTTTCAATGGTCTGTTTTTAAGGTACACTTGTTTTCTTAGAAGATTGGACTATACCTAGAATATGAAGGATCGAGAGGCAACAGAAACTTGCATGTATGAATAGGATACATCAGCTGTGCGTATACGAGAAGTGATCGCCGTTTCAAAGAATAGGTTCGCGCAAAAGAGTCAGAACATACGAGTCTGATGCTCTCAAGTATGACCAAAAGGCAATCCAGGTCAATAATCTATTTGAAGTTGTTTTGAGTGATCTTCATATTCTGGGTTGTCCATCTATTCTGGTATACATGCGGCTGTGTAGATTTCTTGTATTCAAACATGGGACTGGATTTTGCTATTAGACTGAAGACATATATGGGACAGGGAGAGAAAACCTACAGAAAATTAAGCAGGGTAGAAGAACATGCACATGTGAGATGGTCCATGAGTAGTGCATAAATGGCGGGTTCAGCATGGCCATAAAGAGATTACGAAAAGAATTGGGGCAAAAATGATGACATCTAACTAAACATAATAACCAACGTCTGAAAAACACGGTCAATTTGATTCTTTCACCGTGTAGTGAAGGGATATAGAATTACACACAGAGGAAACATGGCGCCCAGCCGCCCACCATATAGTGCGGGTGGAGTGCCGGAAGGAGAGCCTTGGGGGCTGGAGCCTCGGCCCTCACCCTCGGCATGGGGCCCACGACAATGAAAAATGAATTGTTATGGATGCTTCTTGGCCGACAGTCATGAATCTGGTTTTGGTGTGATGAACGACCTTAGTAGGTTACGAGCGTTTTGTAACCATGGGACTTTGGGAATAAAATGACAACATATATGTAATAATAGATTAATAGGCATAAGAACCCAGTGAATAAAGGCAAAAGGAAGAAAAAGGAAATGTAAGGTTTTACCACCGTCGTCCGGACCTATGTAATTTTAATATTTTTATGGATATTGGAGAATGATTGCTGCTCTTTTATATGTGACAATGATCGATAACCGGTATTTATTTTAGTTTTGATCGCTGGTTAGACCGGATTTTTTTTCATGTATGGTGTTTTTTGATGTAGCATCAACTTACCACCTATTTCGATTTAATAATAAACATTTGTATGTACCATTGCAAAGCAATAAATGCAAAACAAGTAAAACTTTCTCCCCATGTCCCCGTTTATATGTTCGACGTGTATCTCTAGGTTGTAAATTTGATCAAGATAATACGAGAAATATATTATAAAACATATCTTCAGAAAATTCAGAGGTTCTATTTTCCAATGGTATAATTTTTGTGTTATAATATATATATTAAACTGGTCAAATTTATGACATAGGGATACATGCTTGACTTATAAACCGGGACCGAGTGAGTTGAAAAGATCGATTTTTGCCTGGCTTGCAGTCTGCACCGACAGAGACTAGCTCATCAATTGCAACGCTACGGGACGTACATACATACTAGGCAAGATGGCGCGTCGACACGCCGCGCCCGTGTGTTAAAATTCGTATTTGAAAATGTCCGCATTAAAAAAATTGTTCAGATTTTAAAACTGTTGGAATTCAAAAAAGGGTTACATTTGTTAGTTGTTTAGATTTCAAAAAGTTGGTAAAATTGGGAAGTTATTTGTATTTGAATTCTTTTTACGTTTCCAAATGCTTAGATTCGAAAGGCAATATCGTAAAACAATATCTCGCCGCACTCTTCGCAAAAACTCGTTTGATAAAAAATATTTTTTGCCTACAGTTGGGAAATATGGAAAACAAATTCTATTTTAAATTTATCTTAGCGGAATAAGTATCGTTGAACAATTATTGTTAGGAAATCGTTGTAGAATCATCCTTCTAAGTTTTAATTTTACATGGATAGGGAGCAATAATTCTTTAAGTTAAAGTAACAACAAAATTTGCGTGAGATACAAAAAAATAAAAAATATGAAATACAATTTAGGGAATTTTTAAATTGCGCATATTAACTTATTCGAGTTGGTATAATATGTTTGAGTTTTGTTTTAAATATTTATTTTAATTCGATAATCATAGGAAATACATTATATGATTATCTATTAAATTCAGTTGAAATTCAATTCATAATTAGAGGAAATGAATTTGTATTTTCCTCCAAATATTCGTTTAATCATTTAAAAAAAAGTAAACTATAAAATCAGAGAGTTTAAAATTTTGTTGCCTCTAAATATGTTAGCCTAATTTAAATGATCAATTTTGGTTTCATTTTGCCATAATTTTCTTATGTAGAACCATATTCAGAGGAAATATATTATGGTTATTTCCAAATATTAACCATTTTGAGCATTTATTAGATTTATTGGAATAATTGGAGGGACTTCAGCTAAATTATTTCTAATTGTTAAACAATTTGGGTGAGATTTTTTTAAGTTTGTATTTTGCCTTAAAAATTTAATTTAACTTCATAATCAGATGGAACATAGGGAAACAAATTTGGATTTTCTCCAAATATTCACCGAATTAAAATCTTAAAATTTGTTTGCATTATGCCATAAGTAGTTAGCATGTTTTTTTTTATCACTTTGATATATTTTCCATATTTTTTTGATGGATAGTTTTAAAGATATTAATTTTGGAGCATTAATCATTTTAGTTTTAGGCGAACTGGGCCCACTTGTCAGGGTTTTAGTATTTTCTGTTATTTTTTTTGGAGAAAAAGGAAAACTGCTGACAGGTAGGGCCCAAGGTGACGTCGCGATGACGTCACCACTGGGTGCATCTGCCGCGGTGGCGTCGACCACGCCGGCGGCGCGTCCGCGCGAGCTGGGATGCGAGCACGCGTGGGGCGGATGCGCGCGGACGCGGGGTGCCCGCAAGCGGCGGCGCCGCCTCCCCTGGGTCGCCGGAGCGTCGTCGGCAGCCTCCGAAGGCGGCGGCGGTCTGCGAGTACGGCGGCATCCCCTGGGTTGCCGGAGCGTCGTCGACACCCACCATAAAAGAACAGAAAAACAGTTTTATATACAACAAACACGACAGATTCCTAGGAACATTGAGCATATGTTACCAATTATATGTACCAAAATATTACTTTTCAATGGTAAAGCATGTGGAAAGTATCAAGACTATACCTGATTACTGTTGAGCGAATGTGTTTACTTCTCTGTTGGAGCAGATGTGTGTTCATCAATTTATGCAGTAGTCCCTACTAAGAAGAATGATAAAACCAACTAAAATAAGAAATAAATATAGGAGTGGCAAACTAACAAACAATCTAGAAGTTAACGAACATCAGTTAAGGGAGTGGAAATGTAGTTGGATGAATTATATGACATAAGAGGGATAGTTTATTTAAAAATACGAATGGCGGGATTAGATATCTATGACTAAACGCTGACTCCTGAGTATAGAATGGAAACATATCACAACCAATCAACTGAAAAATTGTATATTTTGCAAGTACTCGTCAAAGATGACGTGAGAAAAAAAAATTAATCTACACAAACATAGAAAAGTAGCATGACCAAGTTGTACTGAATTTGGAAGGCACACAATAATACAGACCAAGATTAGTAGTACAGGATATAGAACAACCATGAATACTACAGAAGTATTTGCATCCTCATATAGGGAAAACAATGCAATGTTCAGTGAGCAAGTAGTAAAACCTACTTAAGAAAATATTACTGGTAATACTTGATAGATGAAATATATCTCATAAGTACATTTTTCCAAGAACATTTGTAAAGGAAAAACACAGTACCATCATTGGTGCTAGACCAAAACGTAATAGAAATGCATATTTGGTTTTTGTGATCTGAGTTATATAATCCCATATGAAAATATGGAAATAATTAATGGCTTTAGATGTAGGTCACAACGAATTCAGTCAAAAGTTTCTAGTCAATATCATTGTGTGCGGCATCACATCACAACAGCAAAAAAAAACCCTTGAACTATCAGTAGAAGAACAATGATATGGGAAAGGAATCAGACCCAAAACATCTAACGCACTAATCAATAGATTTATAGTTCCAATAAAAAGAGGATAGTATCCTACCAAAGAAAGACAGTCAGCGCATAGATAGATACGAATATATGGGAATCAAGATCCATAACACATTTTAATTACCCAAGTATACCACTCGTACAGTTCCTAACCATGATGAATACAATTGCAGCATTGACAGAGAATAGCATTAGTACTCAGAATACTTCTAAAATGAGAAGACCCGGCCAGCCAATTTAATAACGTGTCCTAGTTTAGCCCCGTTCCATAGAGTTCCTTAGGTCTCTTAAAGATTCCATCTAGTTATGTGTCACTTGATCTCACATGTACATGAATTTGAAGCTTGCCATTTTTCTTTACCTAAAGGATACATAATATATAAGCAACATGCGAACATCATACCAAGAAGTCTGTATAGGATGAGAATGTGCAGGTAAGTTTTGTTGCCGTTGTTAGTGGAGGCTTCGTCAACCATATTTTGGAGCTCAAAGCTGCATCTCTAATTAAGTTCAATATCCTACAGCGAAAATATGCAATATAAGTACATTTTTGAATTCCATATGAGTATACAATTATGTAGAACATTTGCTAGATAAGAAAAAATATACTTGAAAATTATAACTTTGCAAACAGTGGGTAAATTTGGAAGATGAGTACATTTTTTTACCAGATTAGTATTGCAGACACATTGGAATCTTTAGTTTGATCTTGCCGATTGAATCCATGAAACATATATGCAGGCGCAGGCGCAGGCGCAGGAAATACTGTGTCACCAGTTTCTGTGTCATTTTTCGATGAGGGAAAATGAATTCCAGTCAGAATGTATCTAGCAGTCCAGTAACCATTTCTTTGCTTTGTGATATAAAGAAATTTATGTTGGATAGAGCAGAGCAGATGTATAGAGCAGAATGGCACAAAATACATATGTTTAGGTTAATTTAACAAATGTATTGAGAAACAATCCTAAGTGCAGTCATGGAACAGAAGTAATAAGATCCGTGGGCTCACCTTTCGTTGCTTCTCCTCACCCAGCAGACCCAAACAACGCTAAATCCTGTGACTGCTCTACCTCCAATCCAATGTAGGAGAGACATGTAGATCAAAGGCATGGGGAGAGAGCAGGTACCTGTCAACAGGATGGAGGCGTGAGCAACACTTCCTCCAGATAATTAATACAGATCATATATGCAGGCGTGGATATATAAAGATCATATATGATCATACATACAGCTAGGTGTGCGAAACACTACCTCCCCACTCGAAAGGTGCAAAAACCTGGCCAAGCAGGTCTTCATCAATAGGGAGCTTCAGGTCATCTTTGGTTCTACCATTCTCAATTAGACTCACCTAAAAGAAATGTAGAAATCCAAGTTAAAACACACATTCCAGCAGAATAAGAAAACGTAAAAGACTAATAAAATAATCCAACTTATAAATCCATCTTCGGATATTTCCAAAAGTCTGTATTTAGTGTCATTCGCATGAAGAAACTTTAGAGGTAACATTTCCATATTAAAGTACCAGGAGAGACCGCTTGGAAAAATGACACAACTGTGAGATGATAGCACAATTTCTTCCAGTTTCCATCCAGTGAGGGAGTTAATACCAACAAATTGGCACTCAGCATGACCATGATTCCCGGTTTTAGATGTACAAACCTCCACAACCTGCACATTAGTTTCAAATGCAAATTTAATTAATTAACTGAAGATGGCACTGGAAGTTGCTGTTCGGTAGATTTGGAAGGAGGAGAAGAAATTAAGACAGAAATCAATGTCTTGGATGGATAGATGTCTGTATGTGCCTAGGTTAGTACCTGGAGAGACGGTGAGATGGTGTGGCATGCAAATCCAGCTGAAATCGCCAACCTCACACGGCAGGCTGAGCAGTTGGCCTCGCTCCCCTTGGTCAGCTACACTGCCACGCCGCCGCCATCCACCTAGCCATGGCCGCACTCCTCGATGCGAGCCACGACGGGAAGAAGGGGATTATCGAACGCACGCCATCCCGAGCACGCAGAGAGAGGCAGAGAAGACGGACCTGTATTCCCGCGACGGGGCCGGCAGCGAGAGAACGTCACAGCCGGCGGCAGACGCGCGGACGGCCGCGCTGCCGGAATCACGCTCGCGCGGCTGCGCGTGCGCGCCGGGCCAGGACCATGCGGAGTCACCAGAGGACGCGCAGGGGAGCATGAGGGGCGGCGACCAAAACGGTGGCGGTGGACTGCGGACGCGGCGGCGGCGATTCCCGCGCGCAGCGGCCGTCCCGGCAGGCGTTCTGCGGCGAGGAGATGGAGGCGGCGACGGCGCAGCTCCCTGCGGGCGTAGATCCGTCGGGGAAGGAGCGGAGGGGCGGCGCCGCGCGGCGGCGGCGGCGGCGACGGCGCGGTCGGGGAAGAGAGGATAGAGGGAGAGCGAGTTGTGCTGGCGGTTGTGCACGAAGATCCCTGCAGTTTCCCGAAATAGCAAATGAGTCCTTTGCGGGGTGTTTTCTGTAAAAATTTGCGCCAAAATTCGTGCTGGAGGGGTGACCGGGTGGAAACCGGTTCCACCGGCCGCTCACCGGTGACGTGGCTGTTTCTGATTGGTGCGGGAGCTCTTGTACTGTAGATAGAACAGTAACACTCGTTTAGGGGCGGTGTGGCTCGATCCTGGGCGTCCGTTTCACCGATCGGACGGCCAGAAGGAAGAGAGCGACGTGGCGCGCTGGAGAGGGCGTGGTCGTGTCGATCTTTTATATATAGTAGTGATTATATTTTGCGGCGTGGTCGTGGCGACCGCACAACACCATGTTGATTGGTGGGCTTTTATAACGGCCGACTTTATCAACCATATTTTGTGGTTTGTACATCGAGCGGTGAGTATATTTGAGCAATGCTCGACATACATTTGCTCGCACTTGGGTCTTTATAAATGATATAGCTTCGGCTATTGACTAGTACATGATTTGGCGGACTAATTGTTTGGCTCCACTACACTGCTTGATGAGCCGAGTCCCTCTTATGCTAGGTGTTTATTTGTTCATTATGTCTGTACCATCGTTACTGTAGGCCTAGGAGGTGACGGGAATTAGACGCACAGGGTGACGGACTACTCTGCACTGCGTAGACCGGTCCCTCTTGCTAATCCTTTAAATTGGGAAAATAATAGCGCAAGCTAGTATCACATTATTATTTGTTCGGTGGTGAGAAACGTCAAGCAATCACCATTTTTCTGAATCCTTGAACATTTGTTAGATGAGGAACTGTTTGCTTTTCCTTAGACCTGTAAATTTAAGTTTTTTACTTTTCTCTAATCAATTATTAGTGATGTAGTGTACTGATTTTGATTAATTTAACTTGTAACATTAAGAATTGCTCTGCCCAATTATTTTGATTAATTTCTATTGGCACGCGGCCTGGATCAGGAGTTGTGCACATCTTAGTATCGGATGGTAATAAGCACGTTTCCATTCTGAATACCACCTGACCATCAAGCATATGCCTCATGCACGAGATCCATGGGACAATTCTGAGTATCTTAGGGATCGACGGATTCAAAAAATTGGTAATCTTGTTGTGGTATTTTCAGGATGATTCGGGCGCCACACCAAATCGAAGAAACTGCTATTGAAAAAAGTCAGTTCTCATAATAAGCACGCATATGCCATGGCTCAGATCTGGTAATCTGAACATATCCATGGCACGCTCATCCGGAGCCGGCTGCCACCCTGGCTTCAATCAGCATAAATCCATGTCAACGAGCAGCCGTGAAGCAACAAAATCTCATCGCCGTGTGCGAGCCATAGGAGCAGCGACGCCGCCAAAAACCATAGACAGGTCAATCCGGCAGCCCGCATCATCCTCCCGACGTGATCTGACCGGCCCGCCCACCAATCGCCGGAGAAGCTCGTGGACAAATAACCACCAGAAGGCCTTCAGCACGCGCTATTGGTTTTTGCATATGACGCCACTGCCGCAATCCTTTGCACGGTGCCCGAACGACCTGAATCCCGCTGCCGCCGGCCACGTATGCTTTGCATGGCGATGCCATCCGTGGCAAGGGACAACGAACGGAGGGTGCTCGTAAGAACGGAATCGCTAGGCCTCCTGTGTCACCCGTACGGACGACGCGGGAGCAGTCATGATGGCGCTGCTGCTTGATCAAATTATTGCAACAGGGAGAAAGAAGGTGCTTACTGCTTAGGGATGACCGGATGAGTCATCCGGATAACGGTGGGGATAAAAACCCGATACCCGAACCCTGAATCCAAAAAACCCGGAACCGACGACCAATCTCCAAACCTGGTTCATCTTCAGTATTCTTGGGTATTTCGGGATTACCCGAACCCGGACCCGATATTCCGGGTACCCGAATTATCGGGTAGTACTTTTTTGGGACAAATCTCGGGTGTCATGTTTGGAAACACGAATTTATTTTTACCCAAAAAACCCGACCCGAAATTTCGGGTAAACCTGAACGCCCAGCATTAATTAATCCGGATGACTACTGTCAAAATATTGCAACACGTCTGACTATGGCCATGAAACACTAGTCAACTCTGCATGCACAAAACCATGTTAATATTTAGATTCCATTTTAAGAAACGAGAATTTCATTTCATGTTGACCAAAATCATAGACTCATGGTTACAGCGAATGCGAGGTTGAAAAGGTACACCAATATACAGTCTTG
Source organism: Poa pratensis (assembly GCA_947311845.1). Lineage (NCBI taxonomy): Eukaryota > Viridiplantae > Streptophyta > Magnoliopsida > Poales > Poaceae > Poa > Poa pratensis. The sequence goes on from CAMZMU010000084.1 coordinate 2,696,566, forward strand.
AACTACACCAATGGACCACTAGCTTGATACTTGTGGCATTGGAAATCCAGAAACACATGCATAACCTAAGCTCGGCAGGTTTCACACTTTCACATTTTCAAAAAAAAAATCACATTCTTATTTACAATGGTCTACAATCTTGTAACGTTGAGTAAAGTGCTGAGTACATTTCTTTGTTGTGTTAGGTTGTACCATGGGTTATGGGAGATCACTGGGATCCATGACTTATTTATAACAGGTAGGAAGGAAATACAAGGGAACTGAGCATCAATCAGTTTGCAAGCGGCTTGTGGCTGGCTCGCTGTCCACGACCCAGCCGCTTTTCTTCTTATATATGTGTCGCAGGGCCTCTGGCTCTCCTGCTGGTCTCCATTTTAAAGACAGCAAACCACAGCCACACGTGTACCTAAGCTCGCCTCCTTTGTCATTGCTCGACAGATACACCTCCTTAATTTGTCAATAGTTTTGGAACGAGCTCGCAACTCTCAGGAATAGGATTGAGAGGCACCCAGAAGTTAATAACGACAGTGTCAGGAAATGATACAGCTCAAAATTTCCTCAACCGACACATGGTAGCTTTGGATTGCCGAAGAATTTTGCATGATGTCGCTACTGGAAGATATACCGTAGTGTACCGCGAAGACCGATCATAAAAATCAGCTGGACAAACAGACGGGGCGGACCCTAGTTTTCGTGAGTAGTACCTCCAGACACTGTTTTGTCCATGGTTCCAACAAAAGAAAAGAAAAACTGCTTTTAATTGAATTCTTAGATGCAAGAGTGTGTTTTTTTTTCATTTTGTAAATTGAAATCTTTCATTCAACTTGAAAGTATGAAATTCATTAAAAGTTACTCCCTCTGTTCCATAATACAAAACGATTTGGCTAGCTGTTTTAGCTAGCCAAATATTTTATATTGTGGAATAGCAAATATATATATATATAATTCTGAACAAAGAGGTTACTAAACGGACATATACAGTACTGAAATATATACTGTAATATAACAAGGTCTAAAAGTGATTAAATACTGCTATAAATAATCAGTGAAAAGCCAGAATAATAACGTCTTTCAAGCAAATTAGCCTAGACGGTGGTGTTGGCCAGTTAACCGGTTTGGCCCATAGGCGGCAACGGGCCCAGCCATCCTGCCTGTTTTTTTATTGCACGTGACATCACCCTGAACTTGTATCAACGCATAACCATCCAATTAAAGAGCTCCGACAGAAATTAGGTTGGTAGAGAACTGAACACACTGCAAATCTCAAATTGACATGTTTGGCCGATATATTACCCATCAAATTTAATACAAACTTTCGTTTACTTTGCGGCTCCACCTGATATAGCTTGAAGGTCACAATATTATCTACACTAGAGGGTACAAGTACACTTTCGTCAACACTATAAAATGTGACTGGTAGGGCATTGAACGATTCATTTTTCTAAATACTACTCCCTTCGATCCATGTTAATTATCGATGAATCAAATTTATCTAGGGTACACATCTACAGATCTACCAATCATGTTGTGTACGATAGCGAAAGTGGTTCTTGACGGGAGGTGGTATCCTCCTCGCCAAACAGGAAAAATATCTCAAACATTAAAGGGATCGATGGAAAAGGGTAGATGGTTCAACCTAGGAATATTGAAAACGTAGGCGAAACGTGTTTCAGCTTTTCAATGCTCCAACCACTGCCTCCTAAGGATACGCTGGCCGCTTTAAGGAGCGTCTTTATATACAAGCTAGTTTTTGGTGGGCTAGCTAGCTGGCTTGATTCATGCCACTGTCTGGCTTCCCTTTGCTACATGATACATGAGAACTTTTTAGCACGTAGTTGTTTGAGCATGGTGTTGGGTGGCCATGAAAATCATGTTTACCTTGGCAACTAATCACGGGTACGGTGCATGCTCTGTCGTGAGCTCCGGAACACCTAATCCACATGTCACTAAAGATGCTGTCCGAGCAAGTCAGATTTTTCGTGGGTTTAGGAGGCACTAGGAATGTTCGTGATTCTTCCTGATCATACGACGAAGCGATGGTTCTTGGTAAGCCAACTTCGACCTTTTCTCGGAGATGACACCAGGACCTGCAAGCAGCCATGCCATGGCTGGTATTACCGTATCCGGGGGAAAGGGGCTCTTTCCTTCTCACTTCTGAATCTAGGGCGGAGACTTCCTTGGCGACCTGGTTCTGCATGCAGGAGAGCCCTTACGTGCAATCGCAAAGCCCTCTGAACCTACAGACACACTAGCACCTTAAGCCGCACGTCTTCTTCCTGGATCTGTCCCACGATAATGCCACCAGAGTACCAACAGTAGACTAGTACTGTATTTTACTTCGTTCATGGGTTTGGACTAGAGTGAGTCTGATGAAGTACAGTAGACTATACTTAATAATGTATTTTACATTCTCCATAAGCTTCATAGATTTTAACACATGAGATAATTTCAACGACTTTGCTATAATTTTTCATTTTTAGATACAATAATCTACATACCTTACTTTACTGGGTTAGTTTGCACCATGGCTAATGACAACCTAACTTACTGGGTTGGTAGAAGCTTACATGGTGGAATTTTGTCGGCTTTCGTCTATGACATAGGGACCCCACATGTTAGAGCCGACGTTCGATGTTGTCCAGCACCCAGGCTCCCAAGTATGGGGTTGGCCTCGGGAGTGCCGGGAAGTTTTGGGGTCAGACCGAACCTATGAGGGCGCCGCTGTGCGTGTTCGTTTTTGTCTGGACAACCGTTGGGCCTTTGGGGAGTGGGGAGTGGGGGTGCCGGTAGAGATGCTCTTAGGAATGAAATAGTGAACTTCGGCGGAACACCAAAGGTGACAAGTGGCGTACTATGGGCTTGGATGTGCTCGGAAGGCAAAGACATCAATAATTGATCCGTCTGATCAAAGTCTGAGATGTTCCAGCTTTTCCTATTTGACTCTTAATTGTCTAACGAGCGATATTATGATGAATTATAGGGGAAGAACAAGCATATGTGCATGCACCCAAAAGCTAAAATACCATCCGTCAACCAAACAATCAGATGAAACCGAAGGGCATAAAAGGGAGTAGTATTACCTAACCAAATTAGTCGACCAAGCTTCTTTCTATGGGTTCAACATAAGTTTACGGATCATATTAATCTAGTCGACGGTTCGACACTTTTTTTAACAGAGGAAGAAAACTTGCCATTTTCATTAGTTAATAACAATTAAGTATTGACCGGTTAATTAGCGGAAAACTGGCCTAAAACAGAACAGTTCGACACTTGATCACTGCGAAGCTGCTAGCGAGGTACCTACAGAGTTACACACACAAGCGCGAGCTGCGCTTAAAAAGAAGAAAATCTGCCATATTAAAATAGCCAGGACAATAATAGTAGGTGAATAAAAAAGGTTGGTCAGCCGAATAAAAGGTTTGCAAATGGATTAATAGCGGCCCGTATCAATAGCGCCCATATAAATTGCCCAACTTCTAGTGCAACATGGCATTGGGAGGTAACATTAATCCATGATATATATAAGTAGACTTTTGGTACATATACACCTGGACAACATGGGACTCGGAGGTAATAGAAATCAGGACAAGCAGTCCGCCGCTGTGTTGCCGCCAATAATAGCAAAAGCAAGGTAAAATCATTATTGGAGGATAACTTGATAATGATATAGCCTATGCTCTGTATTGACACTTAGGGTCTTGACCTGTTGACCTACCACTGTCGAGAGGTGTTCGATTAGGTAGAGGTAAATTTCACACTCCGTTTTACCTCCATGAGCCCATTATCCTGCTTCTTCAAGTGCTTGGAGCCTGCCAGGTACGTCGGGGTCACCTACCTTGGCGTCCAGCTTGCCAGCCAGAACGCGGAGTGGAAATACAATCGTGCACAGTTCCGAGGATCGTTGATGGGCAGGTCGAGGCGGATGTGAAGCACATTTCAGCTGAACAGTCCGTGGATCCTCAGTGACGACGGGAAGCTGGGACCATCCAGACTCTTGCTGGGACGTTCGGCGAGCTCAGAAGAAAAATACACACAGACGAACATTTTATATTGCTCCCTTTGCTTTTTATGAACAATACAGGATTACGCATGATGTACCACGCCCACGACCAAGTGTAAACCGCGCCATACCACAGACTAGACGTGCAAGACTCATATAGGCTAATCCTGTATTTTGAATTTGAAATTTAACCTGAAAACGTAGAAGATACATAGCTAGGAGGCAACTAGATTAGCCATCAATCACCATTCCTAATCTAGATGCCTGATTGTTTGACATCGAACATGCTGTTGTTCCCGTGTAGCTCTAGAGACAGACCCGAGAACCTTGTGATGCCGGACATCTCCTCCACATTGCTGATAGAGCAAACTATGATTTTCAATTTGAAGTGATATTTTGGGTCGATGTGCTTGCTTTGATCGTGCAATACTGAGTTCTCCGAGAGCTGGATCATTGATCGACTGTCAATGCAAAGCTCAGCGGAGACCGGCTTCGTCTTGCCAAGATCGTTGACTAGAGGATCGAGCAAGACCGCATGACTATCTGTGTGTATACTTAGCTTCCTACTATGAGAGAGTATGGTAAAAAGCGCTTTTGCAATAATCGATACAACCGGCCATGTCCGCGTCGCTGAAGCCAAACGTATTAGGACTCATATACGCCATCCTGTAATGAATAGGCGATGTCTCGTCAAGTGTGCACGGGGTAGCGCTCAGAGGCTTCCCTGATGCTCTGGTATGGTGTTGCCCTGATACTTTGTTCTGCTTGAGAAGTGACGCCATGGAGACATGGAATGATGGAAGGGATTGTATTCCTCCATGTTGGCCATCTGCAGTTTATTAGGGGCGTACGGCGCCTTGTTCGATGGCTACTTCAAAATTGAACAGCCTCAGGTTGCCACATTTCTTATGTCACAGCCATCCGAACTCCGCACACAAGTAAAGGAATTAATACATTGCTACGGCAGGGAAGAAAAAATCAATCTGTTGCATAATTAGTGACAACCCTATACACCATTACGGGAGGCTACAGAAAGTTAGGTCACTTTCAGGAAAGCGAACTGTATGGGAGAGGAGATCCACAACCAAATATATGTTTGACATGGTATATATATTCAACAGACCACTTGAAGTGTGTGTAGCATTTCCTCTGGGTAGGTATTCAACTGTATCATGCTTGGATAATATAGTTTGAGAACTCATATCAAACAAACAATATGACAGAAATGTGTTATAGCGATATATAGGACAATAAGAAAAAAAAAGGATCACCAGAATGAAAACAGAGTAACTAAAACACATGAAAAAAATGCACAATGCCAGTCCTCAACTTGATGGTTCATATTGGAAATTCCAGACTAGCCATGTATTTAAACATCTATTAGCATGAATTTATTTTTTCTAGGGAAAGAATTAATTGAACACTTGAAGCCATAATAACTTGATGTATGAAAATATTTAATTAATTTTGATCATCCTCATATTATTTTAAAGTATGACATCTTGGAAATTTGCACGGTCTCTGCCATGCTTTTTTTACGAATGTTTAGAAAAACAATTATCCTAAATTATTATATTTTAATAGTATGGATTTTGATTTATAAATGCCCAATTAAAATGTTTTCAAAATAAATACTGGCTTCTCCATTTGGACCGAGTTTACGTCCAAAGTTTGAGGATATGTTGACTGGAGGTGGTATCCTTCTATTTACTAGGGCTACCACCACTAGTAGAAAATAGGCCTTTAGTCGCGGGTCCAAAGGGCCTTTTGTCCCGGTTTTGGACCCGCGACTAAAGGGTCGGGACTAAAGGGGGGGTGGCCTTTCGTCCCGGGTGTCCACGACCCGCGACTAAAGGGTCTCCACGTGGACGGAGCCATGCACGGAGTAAAGGTACCGAAAATTTTCAAAATTTTATTTTCAATTATATTTCTCAATTCTATTTCTAATTCCATTCCTAATTATATTCTTAAATTTCTCACTTAGCCACACACTTAATAGCTAGTTATACACTTAATCTCATGTCAAAGTACTTACCTGGTCAAACCTCCCATTCGGTCACCCATCCTCAAATTGCTCACGCCCGAGCACGCTTAACTTTTGAGTTCCTTCCAAATTAACTTCCAAATGAGAAGTTAGAACTTACTGATAATAATATCCTATCAATCATATTAAGCCTGAGTCATGATGTTACACTTTTTTATTGTTTAAATTTTCAAAATTTATTTAAATAAATAGAATGATTATGTAATATTTTTTTGAATAAATAACAATTATTATGTAATAATATTTTCTGAATAAATAAGAGTGATTATGTAATAATATTTAATATGGAATAATTCATATCTTTAAATCGTAAATCAAAATTTGTCAAATAAAATGTCCAAATTGATTAGAAAAACGAGAGGAATTCAAATATGCCATCCATACCATCTTTTGCATCACGGAAACATCGATAAACTTGCTATAGAAAGTAATGATCAAGTTATGACAATTCTCACGGCATAGTTTGTGATAAAGTTCTCATATTCGACAAATATGTGTATCTTGGTATAGAAAGTAATGATTCCGAAGGGATTTTTCAAACTATAGAAAGCAATTCATCCGTGTCAACACACCAAGCGTTCTGGACGCGAACTGGCACCCACAATGCACGCTCACGGACACAAAAAGTTGAATGTTTTTCAAATTTCAAGTTTCTATTTTTCCCCTGATACTAAAACACCAAAATGAAACTTTGGTGTGTTTTTTGAAATTTCCATGTTGCAAATCGAAAACACCTTCTTTTCACCCTTGAGTTCATACGACATAGTTTGAGATATCACATGAATTTTTTGTCTGGATGTATATAGACATTTTATATCAACTTGAATCGTTAGTATACGACATTAGAAGACTATGTGCGCATTTTTTTTCCTTTTTTTTTGATTTATTTTGATTTTTTAAGCTCATTTTGAATATTGGTCAAACCTAACTTTGACCAACATTTAAACAAGTTTAAAACGTGAAATTGAAAAACTAAGCCTTGATCCTTGTTAGTCACTTGAAAATGAAACTTTGGTGAGGTTTTTGAGAATTCCATGTTGCAAATCGAAAACATCTACTCTTCACCCTCGAGTTCATACGACATAGTTTAAGATATCACATTAGATACATGATTTTTTTTCTGGATGTATATAGACCTTCACTAGTGGAAACAAGGCCTCTCGTCCCGGGTGGTAAGGACCTTTGGTACCGGTTGTCCACCCGGGACGCGGCAATCGGGACTAGAGGGCTCCCCCTCTCGTACCGGTTGGATTACGACCCGGTACAAGAGAGGTCCACGTGGGGGCCGAGGCAGAGCGCCTGGCTGAGGACTTCTTGTACCGGGCCGTAATACGACCCGGGACAAGGGGGTCCCCACGTGGCGGCCTCTGGCTTTTTTGTTTCTCCAGCTTATTGAATACAAAAACTACGATTAATCTTGCGGTTAATTAATTACAAATCAGAAAAATAAATATAGCATATCAAAATATTCATAAAAGAAATATTTATGATAAATCGACCGGAGTAGAGCCCGCCTATTCGATTACAACCGGGATTAGATACCGTCTATTCGGTTACAACCGGGAATATAGCCCGTCTATTCGATTAATTACAACCGGGACTCGAGCCCATGTACTAATTACATAGAGGTCGACCGGGACTAGTCGACGGCATTGTATTTTCCCTTTGAGTTAATGACATAGTCGACCAAAAATCCCGCAATTTCCTCTTGAATTGTCGAAAGCTGTCCTTTAGGTCCAGGTTCCTCCGCATGCTATCCATCTATAAAAGAAGGAGAACAATGCGAATATCAATCATCATAACAGAAATTAGACAGTCAACACAATTGATGGTAATAAAATAAAACTGTGAATATAATTTGTTCACTTACGTCTAGAAATTTCTGTGGGTTCCGCTCAGAGACCTTCCGGCGAACCACTGGCACACGAAGTATCCACACAAATGGTCCCCGGTGGCTGCCTCTCACAGTTCTTTACGAGAATAGATTTCAATCAAATAGTAATCAAGCATGGTATGATGATATTGGAATTTGAATTAAAAAGATGCGCGAACCTAGCTCGTACTACTTACCTTGTCAGGATAAAATCTAAGCTCCTCTTTAAATTGACCTGTTGTCCTCTTTCTCAATTCTTTCCAAATGCTGCCCGGCAAACAAATGAATAAATGAGTTATTAATTAGTTACTTGATATCTCAGGAATTGAACAAATTAGAGAGACCGATATAGTACGATAGAAAATACCTTTGGAGGACATCCATAATTGGTTGGTACCTCTCTTCGGGCCAATGCAATGAGTCGAGGATGTCAACTCTTGCATCATCAACTTGAATGATTAGAAGAATGTAATGGTCGCTGCGCACATTTATATATGTCAGTAACTCGAGTAAGCAAAAATTAATGTGTACAAGACAGTAACACTCTTAATTACCTGAAGTGGTAAGGAAACAATATCTTGCTTTTATAATTTTGCCTATGTATGAACCTAAACAAGTTGGTCTTCGTTTCCTGGGGGTAATCCTGTAGCAATTTTGCATTAACTCGGACCGGGTCAATGATGCAAGACGTACTTGCTCGTTGGGAGACCCCAATAGGAAGGTTTGATGTATCCTAGCAGCAAGTTTTCCCTCAGTATGAAACCAAGGTTTATCGAACCAGTAGGAGTAACGATTCTTCAGAAGGTTGTTGGCGGCTCGCACGGCGCAACACGATCACCAACGTGGACCTGCACACAACACAATCACAATACTTTGCCCCAACGAAACAGTGAGGTTGTCAATCTCACCGGCTTGCTGAAAACAAAGGATTAAACGTCTCGTGTGGAAAATGAGTATTAAGTTGCAGCGAATGAAAAAGGAACAGTTTGCAGTTTGTGGTTTAATCAATGTAAAGGAATTGGACCGGGGTCCACAGTTCACTAGTGGTGTCTCTCAAATAGTGAGCGCATGACAATGCAAATACATGGCATGATGATTACTATGATATTTAATTGGGCATTACGACATGATACATAGACCGTCATCCAACTGCGTCTATGACTAATAATCCACCGCCGGGTTGTCATCCGAGTCCCCCGTTGGTATTAAGTTGCAAGCAACGGATAATCGCATTAAGTAAAGCGCGTAATGTAAACAAGCACATATGGCCTTGGACATAGCATCGTTAGGTTATCCCTAGTGGCAACAGCACATCCACAACCTTAGAACTTTCTGTCACTGTCCCAGATTCAATGGAGGCATGAACCCTAGCATAAATACTCCCTCTTGGAGTCACAAGCATCTACTTGGCCAGAGTATCTACTAGCAACAGAGAGCATGCAAATCATAAATAACATAGGGTATAGATTGATAATCAACTTGACATAATATTCAATATTCATCGGATCCCAGCAAACACAACATGCAGCATTACAATAATATGACCTTGATCATGTAGGGCAGCTCACAAGATCTAAACATGATGGCACAAATAGGAGAGACAACCATCTAGCTACTGCTATGGACCCGTAGTCCAAGGATGAACTACTCACGCATCACTCGGAGGCAGGCATGGCGATGTAGAAGCCTCCGGTGACGATTCCCCTCTCCGGCAGGGTGCCGGGAAGAGGTTCTGGACCCTCCCGAGCTAGGGTTGATGGCGGCGGCGTCTCTGGAACTTTTCGTGGATAATGGCTCAGGTGCTTAGGGTTATTTTCTCGGGGGGAATAAGTAGGCGAAAGGGCGGCGGCTGGCGACCCCCGTGGGGCCCACACCGTATGAGGGCGCGGCCAAGGGGGCACCCGCGCCCTGGCGTGTGGGGCCCCTGTGGGCCTCCTCTGCTGCTTCTTTGCGTAATCTTGTGTCTTCTGGAAAAATAGCACCTCCCGAAAAGTTTCGTCCAATTCCGAGAATATTTCCAGACTAGCTTTTCTGGAATACAAAAACAGCAGAAAACAGGAACTGGCACTTCGGCATCTTGTTAATAGGTTAGTCCCAAAAATGTATAAAAGTGACATAAAGTAGATGCAAAACATGTAGCAATAGGTATAAAACAAGCATGGAACATCAAAAATTATAGATACGTTGGAGACGTATCAGCATCCCCAAGCTTAGTTCCTGCTCGTCCTCGAGTAGGTAAACGATAAAAACAAAATAATTTTTGAGGTGACATGCTACCAACATAATCTTGATCAATAATATTGCAAGGCACATGTAAATGAATGAAGTGATCCAAGTCAATGGTCTATAGTTTGCTACCAAGTAGATAATGAGTAAACAATGAATCACACAAGCTAAACGTTTTCATGAATAGTACTTTCAAGACAAGCATCAAAGTGTTTTGCATAGGTGTTAACTCATAAAGCAATAGTTTCTAGCAAAAGGTATTCAATCAACACAAAGGAAGAATTAAGCTTCAGCATTTGCTTCAACTTTCAACATATTTATCTCATGGATATCGTCAACACAAAGTAGTATAACAAGTCCAATACGTTGCATATAACCCATGTTGCACAAAATTGACACTATGTTTGCTTGTGGAAGACAGAAAGAATAGGAAAACTGACTCAACATAAAAGTAAAAGAAAGGCCCTTCGCAGAGGGAAGCAGGGATTAAATCATGTGCTAGAGCTTTTAGGTTTTTGAAAGCATATAGAGATTGCATAAAATATTTGATACTCCTCCCAACCTTGCTAACACAAGCCATGGCTAACCGAATCCTCGGGTGCCTTCCATCAATCACATACCATGGAGGAGTATCTATTTTTGAGAGGTGTTTGTTAATTGTCAACGAATGGTAGCGGGTGATAACAGTATTCTACCTGTCAAACGGACTTTAAGAGCGGCTCCCATAGGGACGTTATTTCTACCAGCAAGGCAGATCATCCCTTTTTCTCTTTGGTTTACACACATGCAGATATTTCACTGTTTGTCATTGCTTACTGATGAATCAGGGCAAAAGTGTGAAGAGAATTAATGGTTAAAGTTGTAATTAATTGGGACTGGGCACCCCGTTGCCAGCTCTTTTTGCAAAATTAGAGGATAAGCGGATGTATATGCCGCTAGTCCAGGTGTAAAGTCCATTTGACAACCAGAATAAAGAATAACCACACTAATTCCTCATGAGCTAGTAAACATTGACACAAAAGGGAATAATAACATTTTGAATAATTTAAAGGTAGCACATGAAAAATTTACTTGGAGTGGCAAGGAAATACCACATATAGGTAGTTATGGTGGACACAATGGCATGGATTTTGGCTCAAGGATTTGGATGCACGAGAAGCATTCCCTCTCAGTACAGAGTTTAGGCTAGCAAGGTTTATGTAAGCAAACAAGAATATCAACCCGTACACCAAGTTTTACATGACAAACATATTGCAAACGTTATAAAACTCATATCTTCCTTGTTAACCAAACCCGTTATTAGAAAATATCTAGACCTTAGAGTACCACCGATGCAAACCAAATTTTCAACAAGCTTTACGGTAGTTCTTCACTAATAGGCTTAACTCATATGATGCACAAATTTAATCATGATCTACTTGTTAACTCAAAACAATTGACAAGCATCAAGTTATCCATATTAGTGATCTACAAGATTAAGCAAGTTTTTCCTTATACCAATTACCACATGCAACATTTTCGGAACCAACCAAACACCAATCAATTTATTTAATCAACTCTCCAAACAAATATAAGTGAAGCAAGAGAGTACTTTCTAAAAAGAAAGCTAATAGCTCTGAAAAGAGATACATGAAAACAAGAGCTAAAAGCTGAACAGCGCTAGATATGAATACTCAACAATATAAGTGAAGAATAGGAGTATTCTCATGAAAAAGCGGAGCGTGTCTCTCTCCCAATCAAGAATGCTAGGGTCCAGTCAAGCTTTATTGAAAATAAAAGACAATACTGAAAATAAAAGCACACAGACGCTCCAAGAAAAGCACATATGATGTGAAAGAATTAAAATATAGTTTCACTAGAGATGACCTGATAATTTGACGATGAAGAAGGGGATGCCTTGGGCATCCCCAAGCTTAGACGCTTGAGTCTTCTTGAAATATGCTGGGGAGATCCATGGGAGCCTCCCCAAGCTTAAGCTCTTCACTCTTCTTGATCCTATCATCACCTTCTCTCTTGACCCTTGAAAACTTCCGTCACACCAAACTCAAAGTAAATCTCATTAGAGGGGTTAGTACTCAAAAATTTTAATCCACGGTTCTGTTGTGACACATTGCAAGAACTCAATAAAACATTAGCTACAGCCCTCCATTAGAGAACCTTGCCTAAAGCCCACAAGAGACAATGCAAAAAAACAGAGACAGAATCTGTCAAAACAGAACAGCAGTAAAGATGAATTTTTTCGAGGCACTTACACGCTCAATCAAAAAACTTGAACTAATGAAAGATTCAGACATTCATAAAGATCACGCACAAAAATTTCAGATTTTTTCAACAATCTGGTGATTTTAATTTTCGTACAGTGACAGCAAAAATCTGTTTCTGCGCAGCAATCAAAATTAAGCAAAACCTTAACACTAGAGGCTACTCTTGGCACAACAATGCGAGAAAATAAAGATACAAAGGAGTTGCTACAGAAGTAAACAATCTCCTTGACTCAATAAAAGAAAAATTGCAGAAAAATAAAATGGGTTGCCTCCCATAAGCGCTTTTCTTTAACGCCTTTTAGCTAGGCACAAAGCATGCATCAAGTATTACCAAGTGAAGAAGCATCAACATTGTAATTTGTTCGAACAATAGAATCATAAGGTGGCTTAATCTTCTTCCTAGGAAAGTGTTCCATACCTTTCTTGAGAGGAAATTGATATTTTATATTCCCTTCTTTCATATCAATAATAGCACCTACAGTTCTAAGAAAAGGTCTTCCAAGCACAATAGGGCATGATGGATTGCATTCAATATCCAAGACAATAAAATCAACGGGAACATAATTGTTATAACCATGATAAGAACATCATCAATTCTTCCCAAAGGTTTCTTAATAGTAGAATCAGCAAGGTGAACATCCAAGTAACAATTTTCCAAAGGTGCTAAATCAAGCATATCATATAATCTTTTAGGCATAACAGAAATACTAGCACCAAGGTCACACAAAGCATTGCAATCAAAATCATTCAATTTCATTTTAATAATAGGCTCCCAACCATCTTCTAACTTCCTAGGGATAGATACTTCACGTTTCAATTTTTCCTCCCTCACTTGTATGAGAGCATTAGTAATATGTTTAGTGAAAGCCATGTTTATCTCACTTGCCTTAGGAGTTCTAGCAAGCTTTTGCAAAAATGTAATTACTTCAGAAAGTTACCCATCAAAATCAAAATCATTATCATCAAAAGTAATGGAATTATCTCTTCCTTATTGCTAGAAATTTCAGCATCTTTATCAAGACAGTTTTAGAGTTATCAGCAATTTAGGACATTTTGCAATAGAAGTGGAAACATTACCAACACCAATTATCTTGCCATTAATGGTAGGAGGTTTGCTAGCATTTTCAGAAGTAGTAATAGTATAAACTCTAGCAATATTATTCTTTCTAGCAATTTCATCCTCTCTTTCCCATCTAGCATGCAATTCGGCTAACATCCTCACATTGTTATCAATTTTAACTTGTATGGCATTGGTTGTTGCAGAAAGATTACCTCAATTGTTTCGGGCTTAGCTGCCATATTATTAATTAAGGAAGATTGTGTTTCAGACATCGATGAAATACAAGTTTCAGCATGAGAAATTTTAAGTTGCAAACCAGAAATTTCCCTATTTAAATTCTCAAGCTGATGGCTTATATTTTTTAGCATAACAGATTGTTCATCCATAGTCCTAGTAAAAGTTGGTTTTGCTCATATTGCTTTTGCATAAAATTCTTAGTGGCCTTTTCAATTTCTAGCATCCTTTCCTCACTAGGCATTCAGATCTACCATATGAATTCCATAACCATTGCCACTATTAGAAGGATAGGGCCTATAATTGCTATTACCAAAATTATTCCTATAAGCATTGTTGTTGAAGTTATTATTTTTAATGAAGTTCACATCAACATGCTCTTCTTGAGCAACCAAAGAAGCTAAAGGAACATTATTTGGATCAACATGTGTTTGACCATTTGCAAGCATAGACATAATAGCATCAATTTTAGCGCTCAAGATGAGGTTTCTTCAACAGAATTTACCTTCTTACCTGTTGGAGCCTCTCGGTGTGCCACTCAGAATAATTAATCATCATATCATCAAGAAGCTTTGTTGCAGCACCCAAAGTGATGGACATAAAGGTACCTCCAGCGGCCGAATCCAATAAATTCCTTGAAGAAAAATTTAATCCTGCATAGAAGGTTTGGATGATCATCCAAGTAGTCAGTCCGTGAGTGGGACAATTTTTAACCAATGATTTCATTCTCTCCCATGCTTGAGCAACATGTTCATTATCAAATTGCTTAAAATTCATTATGCTACTTCTCAAGGAAATAATCTTAGCAGGAGGATAATATTTTCCAATAAAAGCATCTTTGCATTTAGTCCATGAATCAATACTATTTCTAGGCAAAGATAGCAACCATTCTTTAGCACGTCCTCTCAAGGAGAAAGGAAAAAGTTTCAGTTTAATAATATCACCATCTACTTCCTTGAGTTTTTGCATTTCACAAAGTTCAACAAAGTTATTAAGGTGAACAGCAGCATCATCAGTACTAACACCAGAAAATTGCTCTTTCATAACAAGATTTAAAAGTGCAGGTTTAATTTCATAAAACTCTGCTGAAGCAGCAGGTGGAGCAATAGGTGTGCATATGAAATCATTGTTGTTTGTGCTAGTGAAATCACACAACTTAGTGTTCTCAGGAGTACTCATTTTAGCAGAATTAAAAACAGGACAGAAAATAACTTGAAAATAAAGTAAAAGCAAGTAACTAATTTTTTGTGTTTTTGATAATTGAAAGCAAACAAGATAAAATAAAATAAACTAAGCAAGACAAAAACAAAGTAAAGAGATTGGAAGTGTGAAACTCCCCTTGCAGAAGACTGCTACTCCCCGGCAACGGCGCCAGAAAAAGGCTTGATCAAGACGTACTTGCTCGTTGGGAGACCCCAAGAGGAAGGTTTGATGTAGCCTAGCAGCAAGTTTTCCCTCAGTATGAAACCAAGGTTTATCGAACCAGTAGGAGTAACGATTCTTCAGAAGGTTGTTGGCGGCTCGCACGGCGCAACACGATCACCAACGTGGACCTGCACACAACACAATCACAATACTTTGCCCCAACGAAACAGTGAGGTTGTCAATCTCACGGCTTGCTGAAAACAAAGGATTAAACGTCTCGTGTGGAAAATGAGTATTAAGTTGCAGCGAATGAAAAAGGAACAGTTTGCAGTTTGTGGTTTAATCAATGTAAAGAATGGACCGGGTCCACAGTTCACTAGTGGTGTCTCTCCATAAAGATATCTAACATGTTGGGAAACAAATTACAGCTGGGCAATTGACAAATAGTGAGCGCATGACAATGCAAATACATGGCATGATGATTACTATGATATTTAATTGGGCATTACGACATGATACATAGACCGTTATCCAACTGCGTCTATGACTAATAATCCACCGCCGGGTTGTCATCCGAGTCCCCCGTTGGTATTAAGTTGCAAGCAACGGATAATCGCATTAAGTAAAGCGCGTAATGTAAACAAACACATATGCCCTGGACATAGCATCGTTAGGTTATCCCTAGTGGCAACAGCACATCCACAACCTTAGAACTTTCTGTCACTGTCCCAGATTCAATGGAGGCATGAACCCACTATCTAGCATAAATACTCCCTCTTGGAGTCACAAGCATCTACTTGGCCAAATCTACTAGCAACGGAGAGCATGCAAGATCATAAATAACATAGGGTATAGATTGATAATCAACTTGACATAATATTCAATATTCATCGGATCCCAGCAAACACAACATGCAGCATTACAATAATATGACCTTGATCATGTAGGGCAGCTCACAAGATCTAAACATGATGGCACAAATAGGAGAGACAACCATCTAGCTACTGCTATGGACCCGTAGTCCAAGGATGAACTACTCACGCATCACCTCGGAGGCAGCATGGCGATGTAGAAGCCTCCGGTGACGATTCCCCTCTCCGGCAGGGTGCCGGGAAGAGGTTCTGGACACTCCCGAGCTAGGGTTGACGGCGGCGGCGTCTCTGGAACTTTTCGTGGATAATGGCTCAGGTGCTTAGGGTTATTTTCTCGGGGGGAATAAGTAGGCGAAAGGGCGGCGGCTGGCGACTCCCGTGGGGCCCACACCATATGAGGGCGCGGCCAAGGGGGCACCCGCGCCCTCCTGGCGTGTGGGGCCCCTGTGGGCCTCCTCTGCCGCTTCTTTGCGTCATCTTGTGTCTTCTGGAAAAATAGCACCTCCGAAAAGGTTTCGTCCAATTCCGAGAATATTTCCAGACTAGCTTTTCTGGCATACAAAAACAGCAGAAAACAGGAACTGGCAATTCGGCATCTTGTTAATAGGTTAGTCCCGGAAAATGTATAAAAGTGACATAAAGTAGATGCAAAACATGTAGCAATAGGTATAAAACAAGCATGGAACATCAAAAATTATAGATACGTTGGAGACGTATCAGTCAACGAACCCAAAGTCAAATATTCTATTTCTGTCACATTCATCACTCTTCATTCTGCATAATAGCGTAGTGAGCATAATTAGAATAAGCAATGACCGAGCTGAGCTATAGACTTTATTTTAGAAATAATTAAATGAATTGAATCACTTACAGACAATAGGTACTGACGATACTCAAGTTCAGGGAGTCAAGCTGGTATAACTGATAGAGTTCTTCAAGATAAACCATTATCTCGTCTTTACCTATGTAATGTTCATCTGTAACTTGCACAAGGAGCACGAGGCGACCTACCTTTGTGACATCCATGTACCAGTCATGCAGTCTTCGCATTTGTGTTGGTAGAAAGTCGATCTGCTCAGGTGGCACTAGAGACTCCCGTATTTCCATTTCCATTTATCAACATGCAAACAGGAGGGGAGCTCGCCTTCATCTAGTTGAGAAAGTGACATACCAGTTTCTGCAGCAAATTTCGCGCGGTAGGCTAATTCATCAGTTTTCGCCGCGCACGCGGAGCCCTTATCAGTGGTCACCTTAAGCGGGGAGATCGACTGTTTTGACTGTGCTCCGAGCTGGGCAACGTCTCTTTTTCTTTTCCCGCTGCCACTAGTACTTGTCGTCTTGCTGGAGCTAATTCTACCCAGACAGCGTGCGTAGTCATCTTTCCTATTTATCTCGACTTGCGATGGATGACTAAGAAAGTTCGTAGCCCACTTTTTTTGATCTGCCATATATACTTGCTTCGGCGGGGGCTTTTTCGGTGCCATCTGTCTTTTAAGGTCGGCTGCCACGGCCGCCGCGTTTTCCTCTACAGTCCTTTCCAAGGTCTCGGGGGAGGAACCTTCGGTACTTTTGGGAGGGGCTCTTGTCGGGGTACCGGTGATCGGTCGCGACGGAAACCCATTAGTGCCGAAACGACGGTCTTTGTCGACTGGTTGCTCCTAGTGGGCGGAGACCGTGGAGGAGACGGCTGAGGTGTCTGCTGAGGCAGCGGCGGAGGAGACGGCTGAGGTGTCTGCTGAGGCAGCGGCGGAGGAGACGGCTGAGGAGTCTGATGAGGCGGCGGCGAAGATCGAGATGGACTCGTGTTGTGGTGGTCGTCCAAGTCATCATCATGTGGACTTGGAGGCGATGGTGGCCTTGGCGCCGTCCAACCTGGAATCACGATGTATTTCTTGGGCCATAGAATGAGTCCACCACCCTGGACATCTCCCAGTGTCCTCTCATCATCACCTCCAGGGATTTTAAGTTCGAGTGATTCAAATCCGGAGTGAACTTGATCCACGCCGACACGAGCAAAGCCATCTGGAATCTCATTGCCCAAATACAGTGCTGTAGATTCACAAGGTAAAGCATAGCCCTCCGCCGCCTTCACTGATAAGTTGCTCATGGCCCCATGTAGCTCACAAGTTGTCTTCTCGGTGATATAATCCACGGGGTAGGTTTCCTTGTTCGATGGCTCATCAGCACCAACCCCGTGGAAGCCACACTGCTTCTCAGTTGAGATGGACCACCTGTTGGAGCACCTTCCTGCAGCTGACGAGTTGCCCCATGCTCGCGCATTTCATCTACTTGCTGATGAAGGTGGCTCACCATACTTTCTAATTTGCTAAACCGGTATGAATTCTCCTGCTCCTTCCTCTTCTTTGCTCTTGCTCGGCTTCTATAAGATTCACGGTCCGCGGGAAATCCTTGATCCCACGTCACATCAGCTCCCAAGCCTCGTACTCGTCCTCCTTTTTCTTTATTACCGAGGGCCTAGATAAAAATATATCTATGTCAAGTTGGTCGGCATAATTGTCATAAACAAGAAACGAAACAAATATATAGTTATGACAAACCTTTGACAGCTCGTCGTACTCTCGGTTGGGAATAAACCTTCCCTCTTTAGCATCGGTGATTGCATCAAGAATTTGCTGCCGGGGTATAGGAGTTTCTTTCTGTTGCTCAACTATTAGATCCCCTGTTTCCATGTCATACTCCGCCCCATGCCCAAGAATCCAATTTCTGCATCTACGGGGCCATCCATCTATAATTGGAGTGATCCTTTTATTGCGCAGCTCAGCCTCGATCTTACCCCACTTAGGCTCGGCACTAATGTAGCCACCTGCCCCCATCTTATGGTGATATATCTTTTTCGCTCCATTTTGCTTATTCTTTTTCGATCTTTCCTTAGCTTTTTCTGATCCCTTGTATTCCAGAAATGCCTTCCAGTGAGGCCGCTGCCTCTCTAGTGTCCCAGTGAAATCTGGAGCTTTCTGTTTCGATTGCCATTCACGGTATAATCTGTTCTTGTAATTGTTGAACTGTTCAGCCATCTTCTTCAGAGCCCAATGCTTAACTTTTTCGTCATGGCTTGTGTCTTTTCGGTACTATCTAACACCGGTAGGGTGAACTTTGCTATGAGCTTGGTCCAAAGCACTTCTTTACTTCTGTCGCTGACCCAACTAGGTTTCATGACGCCCTCTAAGTTTTTTGGCTCATTCCATTCCTGAATGCTGATCGGAACATTGTCCCTAACAACAACTCCGCATTGATGCACAAACTTAGATGCGTTCGCCTTGGCTTCGTAGGTTTGCCATCGCAGCGACGGCCTCAATTATGAGATGCGCATCTGCGGCCAACCCTTTGGCATGGCCTCGTTTAGTTGCAGATTGGGCCGATGCGGAGGTCTAAAAATTAAAAAAATATGTGTTAATACATACATATACTAATCAATTATTCCATCTGATCAACAGAGGCTTAATATACCTCGCCAGACTGCGGAGGTGCACAAATTAGCGAGTTGTCATTGCACTCGATCCTCGTTTGCGCTTCGTCTCTTTGTTCCTCCTCCATTCCCGGACCGGAGTAGTTGAAAAATTCGGAGCCATCTTCTGTTCCACCGGCTTCTGCTTCCCCCACGGGTTCACGTAAAATGTCGAACACCTCATTTTCAAGGTGTCTGCTTTCAAGGTGTCTACTGTTGAAGTCATCCATTGGGCTTAACTAATACAAAAGAAATATAAAACAATGCTAGCATTAATTAGGAGAATACAAAAGTTATACAAAAGAAATTTGCAAAAAGTATCACTAATACATAGCAAATTTAAATCTACACTTAGCAAATTTAAATTTACACTTAGCAAATATAAATATCTAACCCTAAATTTCTAACACTGAAGCCTCATATGTCAAAGCCATTAGTCAGCAAAAAGAGTGCCTACAAGAACGAAGTAGAAATAAATGCATTGTTCTTGCATTTACCCTTGGTTCTGTAGACAGTCTTCTTGCAAGCATAATGGACTATTCTAATCATCGGCTTGTATTAAGAATAGCCAAGAAGACAACATTATTTCTTTCGACTCATAAAAAACAGCAAAATCACCTAACACTAAATTTTTATAAGACGATCATTCCAAATTGTCTTAGCAAAATTTTCTAATAACATTTCTAATAAATTTCTAACACTAAATTTCTAACACTGAATTTCCTACACTACAAAAACAACACAAAAAAGTACCTAAACTACACAACAACAGAAAACCACCTAAACTACACAAGAAAAATTAAAATCTTCCTAATTTTTCTAATAACATTTCTAACAAACTAAATTTCCTAACACTAAATTTTAACACTAAATTCTAACAACATTTAAATCTCTAACCCTAAATTTCTAACCCTAAATTTAAATTTCTAACACTAAATTTAAATTTCTAACCCTAAAGGAAAAGAAATAAAGTAACATCATTTATGTTTCATTTCTACGTTTTAGAATATTGTCTTAAATGAATAAGTCTATAACACAAAATTAATCCAAGTATTCATGATAAGAAAAATAGTGATCAAATTTATTAAGTAGATATTTCATTTTTTAAGTTCATCTCTAGGAAAATCTCTAGGAAAATTCTGAATGGTAGGCTGACGTCAGCATGACGTCAGCAACTAAGTTCATCTCAAATTCGAGCACGGATTCGATGAATTCGAGAAAATTAGCTGCACACAGGGAGGTGCACAGGCTCACCACGAGCTCGAAGGAAGGCTCGGCGATGCACGGTGTGGTCGAAATCGACGGCGAACGGCGGCGGCCCGACGAGCTAGGGATTCGAGCACGGATTCGAGCAAATTAGCTGCACAGGGAGGTGTGCAGGCTCACCACGAGCTCGAAGGAAGGCTCGGCGACGCACGGCGTGGTCGAAATCGACGGCGAACGGCGGCGGCCCGACGAGCTAGGGTTTCGCTTTCCGGTCGATTTTTTTGAGAGAGAAAGAGAGAGGAGAGTGAGGGGTGGTGTGGGCGCGGGGCCGCGGAGGAGCGCTCCGGCAGTGAGGAGGGCGCAGGCCGGCGTGGAGGAGGAGGGCGCGAGACGGCGGCGGTGGCGCGCGGAAAAAATTTGGCAGCGCTTCGCGAGGGAAATAGAAGTTCTCCCGGGTCGTGGCTCGGCCGGGGGTGGGAGACAAGTATTTATAGGACAGGGCCTCTAGTACCGGGCCGTGGCATCGCCCGGTACTAGAGGGTGACCTCTCGTACCGGGTGGTGGCACCACCCGGTACTAGAGGATTTTCGCCCACGCCGCCCAGCTGCGCGCCTAAATACTCCTCTAGTACCGGGTGGAGCCACCACCCGGTACAAGAGGTCCTTTTTTTGGCTCTGCCGCACCAAACTTTCAAATTTTTGCGCCAAATGTTTCAAATGTATTTGGATATGAATTTGAATAATTTCTACATACTTTTGAATCTGACAAAAAGTTCAACATGAAAAGTGTTTGAATTTGAAAAAGTAATTCAAAACCATTTTCTGTTTTCTAAAATAATTATTATAACTATTCAAACTATTATTTTTTTTGCCATTTTCAATTAAAAATGCATTAACTAATATAGTTTGAATTAAAAATGCATTAACTAATATAGTTCACGGGTAGCAGAGAGCAAGATTTCAGAGAGGCAGGAGTTCCTAGAGCGGAGGCTGAAGGTGAACCCTCCCCTCGGTCGGTTCCAAGCAGCGGCAAGGATCTCTGATGATTAGCAACATCCCCAACACTTCTTCGGACGGTTGCAAATCATCAGGGACGTCTTGCCGCTGTCTGGATCGAAGGCCGATTTGCCGTCTCACGACCACGCGATGATTTGCAGTATACAAAGCATTCGGATTCCCGTCATACAGCCCTACGGTGCATTTGATATGCAGTCACTCACGAGGCACCGTAGGGCTGTATGACGGGGAAACCGTGTGTTTTGGTCAGTTTTGCTTATATATAAGGAGGCTCCACACCGCCCTCCGTCCCCTCCCCAGGGTGCTGCCCTCTCCCTCCCCTACCTAGGTGTTTGATCAAATTTCCCACTCATTTTTTCAGATCTCGGCGACAATGTCCGGCCTGTTGGATGCGAGGGGCGATGTCCGGGACTGGGCTCCGCCGGGCTGGCACTGGGAGGAATCCGGGACGCGTCGCTTGGTGAGGAATCCGGGTGACATCGTCGACCCGGATCTTGTTTGGTGGAAGTCGCGTGGGCCGCTCTCGTTCCAGAGGGAGCCGGCCCCCGAGGAGGTGGTACGTCGCCGTATCAGGGAGGAGGACGAGCACGTCAATCGCTATGTGTTTAAGTTGGATACGCCAGCGGTGTATAACAGTGGATGGATGGTTCTTCATAGGGATCCTTCTCACGTGAGTATTGCCCCTGTGATGGTTCCTGCTCTTTGGGTGAGCAGCGCCGGCCGCTCAGCACCCCGTGGCTTAGGACCCGGCAAAAGTTAGTGATATTATTCGTGATGTATTATGGTTAAATAAAAATGGACCCGGGCTATGTAACTGGATTAAATAAAGATGTATGCGTGATACTTCTGAGTTTACAGTTCTCTTCTGATTTTTTAGAACACAGTTACATAAAAGTTGAATACATTATTACACATCACCAACAACATCCCTATCTAGTCTTCACGTTTTCTTCGTGTGTGTCCCTTTCTTCTGATTGCGCCGTAACCATGGACAATCTTCATCATTTAACTTGATGCTTGGGTCAATGTTCACTTTGAAGGGCGGAATTTCATGAAACTTGTTGTAATCTTCTGACATGTCTGTCTTGTCCTCCACTCCCACGATGTTTCTTTTCCCTGAAAGAACTATGTGGCGCTTTGGCTCATCGGCTGATGTATTCGCTTGCTTATCTTTTCTTTTTTTCGGTTTGGTAGACATGTCCTTCACATAGAAAACCTGAGCCACATCATTGGCTAGAACGAATGGTTCGGTGTCGTACGCAAGATTCTTGAGATCCACTGTAGTCATTCCGTACAATGGGTCTACCTTTACCCCGCCGCCTTGCAGGTTGAACCATTTGCACCAGAACAAAGGGACCTTAAAAGAAGGTCCATAGTCAAGTTCCCATATCTGCTCTATGTTACCATAATATGTGACCTTTTGCCCACTGTTGTCTGTTGAATCATCAAAGCGGACACCACTGTTTTGGTTGGTGCTCTTTTGATCTTGTGCGATCGTGTAAAATGTATTCGCATTTATCTCGTACCCTTGGAAAGTCGAAATAGTCGAAGATGGTCCCCTAGACAACAAGTACAGCTCATCTGAGATAGTGTCGTCATTGTTGAGATGTGTGTGCAACCAACCGCCAAAATTCTCCATGTGTTCCTTTGTAGTGAAGGAGTCATCCATCCCCGGGTTCTCGGAGCGTACAATATTCTTGTGCATCTGGATATACGGAGCCACCAAACTGGAATTATGTAGAACTGTGTAGTGTGCTTGTGTGAAAGAATGCCCGTCCCTACATATTATTGATTTCCTTCCTAGAGTGCCTTTTCCACTCAGTCTCCCCTCATGTCGCGATTCAGGAAGACCAATCGGCTTAATGCCAGGAATAAAGTCAACACAAAACTCAATGACCTCCTCTGTTCCATAGCCTTTGGAGATGCTTCCTTCTGGCCTAGCACGGTTATGAACATACTTCTTCAAGACTCCCATGAACCTCTCAAAGGGGAACATATTGTGTAGAAATACAGGACCCAGAATGGCAATCTCGTCGACCAGGTGTACTAGGAGATGTGTCATAATATTGAAGAAGGATGGTGGGAACACCAACTCAAAACTAACGAGACATTGAACCACATCCTTCTGTAGCGTTGGTAGAATGGCTAGATCGATTACCTTCTGCGAAATTGCATTCAGGAACGCACATAGCTTAACAATGGGTAGTCGAACATTTTCCGGTAGAAGCCCCCGCAATGCAACCGGAAGCAATTGAGTCATAAGCACGTGGCAGTCATGAGACTTTAGGTTCTGGAACTTTTTCTCTGCCATATTTATTATTCCCTTTATATTCGATGAGAATCCAGACGGGACCTTCATACTGCTCAGGACTTCGAAAAATATCTCCTTCTCTTCTTTGGTAAGAGCGTAGCTAGCAGGACTTAGACGTCCTTTATCCGTCTTCATTGGATGCAGGTTGTCTGGGTCTTTCATACGTTGCTGGTCTTGTCGTGCTTCCGGCGTATCTTTTGTCTTCCCATACACGCCCAAGAAGCCTAGCAGGTTCACGCAAAGATTCTTCGTCACGTGCATCACGTCGATTGCAGAGCGGACCTGTAGGAGTTTCCAGTAGGGTAGCTCCCAAAATATAGACTTCTTCTTCCACATGGGTACGTGTCCGTCAACGTCATTCGGAACAGACTGTCCGCCAGGACCCTTTCCAAAGATTACTTCTAAATCCTTGACCATATCATATATAACATCACCATCAGGGAGGTTAGGCTTCTTCCGGCGATCTGCCTCACCGTTGAAATGCTTGCCTCTCTTTCTTACGGCATGACTGTTCGGAAGAAATCGACGATGCCCCAGGTACACATTCTTGTTTCCCAAATGTATACTTTCAGTCTTATCTAAACAGTGCGTGCATGCATTGTATCCCTTGTTTGACTGTCCTGAAATGTTACTAAGAGCAGGCCAATCATTGATGGTCACAAATAACAACGCTCGTAGGTCAAATGACTCCTGTTTGTACTCATCCCACACACGTACCCCTTCATCACGCCACAACTGTAAAAGTTCTTCAACTAATGGCCTCAGGTACACATCAATGTCGTTGCCGGGTTGCTTCGGGCCTTGGATGAGCACTGGCATCATAATGAACTTCCGCTTCATGCACAACCAAGGAGGAAGGTTATAAATACATAGAGTCACAGGCCAGGTGCTATGACTGCTGCTCTGCTCCCCAAAAGGATTAAAGCCATCCGTACTTAGACCAAACCTTAAGTTCCTTGCGTCACGTGCAAATTCCTTAAACTCTCTATCGATTTTTCTCCACTGCGACCCATCAGCCGGGTGTCTCGACATCTCGTCGTTCTTGCGGTCTTCTTTGTGCCATCGCAACAACTTGGCATGCTCTTTGTTTCTGAACAAACGTTTCAACCGTGGTATTATAGGAGCGTACCACATCACCTTGGCAGGAACCCTCTTCCTGGGGGGCTGGCCCTCAACATCACCAGGGTCATCTCGTCTGATCTTATATCGCAATGCACCGCATACCGGGCATTCATTCATATTCTCGTACTCTCACCGCGGTAGAGGATGCAGTCATTAATGCATGCATGTATCTTCTGCACATCTAATCCTAGAGGGCAGATAACCTTCTTTGCTTCGTACGTACTGTCAGGCAATTCGTTATCCTTTGGAAGCTTTTGCTTCATTATTTTCAGTAAATTCCCAAATCCCTTGTCAGATAAACCATTCTCTGCCTTCCATTGCAGTAATTCCAGTGTGGTACCGAGCTTTGTGTTCCCATCTTCGCAAGTTGGGTACAACTTTTTTTTGTGATCCTCTAACATCTGCTCCAACTTCAACTTCTCGAGTGCACTTTCTGCTTCGGTCTGTGCATCAACGATGACCCGCCGTAAATCATCATCTATGATGGGCTCATCTGGTACCTCTTCATCTTCAGCTTCCCCCTTGCATTACCACTGTATTCAGGGCACATGTAGTTGTCATCGTTCTGTTCTTCTTCGTTGTCTTCCATCATAACCCCTCTTTCTCCGTGCTTGGTCCAACAATTATAGCCGGGCATGAAACCATGCTCTATCAGGTGGATGTGAAGGTCTTGTGACCGAGGGTAATCCTTCTCATTCCGACAGTTACGGCATGGACATAACATAAAACCTTCCCGCTTGTTTGCCTCAGCCACTTTGAGAAAAGATTGCACGCCCTGCATGTACTCTCTAGAGCGTCGGTCAGCGTACATCCATGGATGGCTCATCTGCATTATATAAGTATGTCAAACGCAATCACGATGCTAAAACCCATTACGGTAAACGGACATAATACATAACTGACCATATTCATTGATACAAGTTCATCACATTAAAACCAAATAGAGTAGTGACCAAATGTAATACATAGTTCTCATAAAACATACATTTAAACCAACATACAACTATCCAAAGAATTTAATTCCAACAACAAATGCGATCAAAATCGCAACTAAGGTAATTATTGAACCAACAGCATAATGATACCAAGCCTCTTGACTAATGGCATAATTTCTAATATTTTTAATCTTCAAGCGCATTGCATCCATCTTGATCTCGTGAGCATCGACGACGTCGGCAAGCTTGAACTCCTGTTCAGCGACGATGTCGGCAAGCTTCAACTCGTGTTCAGCGACGATGTCGGCAAGCTTGAACTCCAATTTCATCTTCTCTTCTAGGCATTGGAGACGAAGATCTTCACTTCTTTTCAATTTTGCTTTCAAATCATTGTTTTCTTTTATAAAAAACTCGACAATAGGGTCGGTTGGAATTTCCGGTTCAACTACCTCCTAGATAAAAAATATATCTATGTCAAGTTGGTCGGCATGATTGTCATAAACACGAAACGAAACAAATATATAGTTATCAAACAATCATACCACATCCGAATAATAGAGCGGACGAGAGCGGTGTGGTC
Source organism: Poa pratensis (assembly GCA_947311845.1). Classification (NCBI taxonomy): domain Eukaryota; kingdom Viridiplantae; phylum Streptophyta; class Magnoliopsida; order Poales; family Poaceae; genus Poa; species Poa pratensis. The sequence continues at coordinate 2,723,140 of CAMZMU010000084.1, forward strand.
AGGTGTCAAAACCATGGCACTATATATATATAACAAACAATTATACAACTAATAAAATTATACAAATAATAATTATGCATTAATGTTTTGAAATAAAAGTTTTAAAAAAGAGGCTTACCGAGGTGGTGCCGGTGACGGGACAACGCGGGCGATCAACGGCGGTGAGCACGGCACTAGAACACACAAATCATAATTTAATTTTAGCTCAAATTGCATATAAAAAAATGAACTCCCTAACTTAGGCATTTCATCAAACACCTAGCTAGCACCTAAAAAATGAAATGAGCTAAGAATGGAAATGAGCTAAAATGAGGAACGCCGGATGAAAGGATCAAGTTGCTAACCCTTGAAAAGATGGGTGCCGTTAATCTTGACAAATCGTGGAGGAAAATGGAGATGAACTCGAGCTCGGAGAGAGAAACAATGGAGAAAATGGTGATGAACTCGAGCTGCAAAATGGAGATGCTCTCGGGTGGTGGAAGAAGATATAGTGGGAACATTAGTACCGGGTCGTAGCACGACCCGGTACTAGAGCTACACTTCTAGTACCGGGTCGTGCTACGAGCCGGTACTAGAGGTGCTCGCGCGGGCCCAGTGCTGCTGCTGCCCTGACAGGAACCTCTAGTACCGGCTCGTATCACAGCCCGGTACTAGAGGTCCCCTACGAAATTCTGACTTCTGCATTTAATTTGAATAATTTATATCTATAAATTCGTAACTCGAAATATGACAAATAATATATCTTAATTTTGTAATTCCGAACAATTATTTGAGTAAACAAAAATAAATAAGTAATACTAATCTTGCATTCAAATAATATTGAATTTAAATAATGATAAACTTTTTCGCCTTTTGCGTTTAATTTGAATAATTTATATCTATAAATTTGTAACTCGAAATATGACAAATAATATGTCTTTATTTTGTAAATCCGAACAATTATATGAGTAAACAAAAATAAATAAGTAATACTAATCTTGTGCATTTTTGATCGCTTGGGCTGCGCGCGGGAGGCAAACCGTTCGGACCTTTAGTCCCGGGCGGTATTACGAGCCGGGACTAGAGGTGCTGGCGCCAGGCGAACAGTTGTCACCACCCCTCTAGTCCCGATTCGTATTACGAGCCGGGACTAGAGGTCCCTTACGAACCGGGACGAGTCCGTTGCGGCCTCGTAACATTCGAACCGGGACTAGTCTCCCCTTCTAGTCCGGGCTCGTGGCTAATCCGGTACCAGAGCTCAATTTGGCTCTGGACCAAAGGTGTTGTTTCTACTAGTGCTTGTTTATCAACATGAATCGTTAGTATACAACATAAGAAGACTATATGTGTACGTTTTTTCTTTTTTGATTTTTTTTGAATTTCTAAAGCTCATTTCAAATATTGGTCAAACCTGACTTTGACCAACATTTAAACAAGTTTAAAACATGAAGATGAAAAATCAAGCCTGGATCCAAATTAAGCCTGGATCCTTCTTAGTCACTCCAAAATGAAACGTTGCTGAGTTTTTTCGAAATTTTCATGTTGCAAATTCAAAACACCTTCTCTTCACTCTTGACTTCATGCGACATAGTTTGAGATATATCACATTAGATACATAAATTTTTGGTTTGAATGTATATAGACCTTGTTTATCAACTTAAAATGGAAAACTAAGTCTGGATCCGTCTTAGTCACTCCTTCGTTAAACTAGGAATTATCATGATTTCTACCTAATTTCGCCTAAAGTATGTCGATTTTTTGAAACTAATTTCGCCGAGTTAAATGCGTTTTTGTGATCCAAAATATGATATATTTGTCATATTTGGATTCCTCTCATTTTTCTAATATATTTAGACATTTTATTTATTAAATTTCGATATACATATTTAAAGATATGAGTTATTCCATATTAAATGAAAAATGCGGAACCTTTTGGTCGCGGCTCGTAACACGACCCAGGACCAAAGGGTCCCTGCCAGGGGGGCCCACGGCTGCGGCAGCATGTGCCGCATGTGGTGACCCTTTGGTCCCGGGTTGTAACACGAACCGGGACCAAAGGTCCAAAACGAACCGGGACCAATGCTCCCTGGCACCACGGCTAATCGAACCGGGACCAATGGACCCTTTAGTCGCGGTTCGTAATTTGTCCGGGACAAAAGTTGAAAATGGAAGGCCTGTTTTCTACTAGTGCACGTCAAAGAGTCAAATGCCTCCAACAGTTTATAAGTAGAAAAAAAGTTAAATTGATCAAGCTATCCATATGAAAAAGGTAGATTAATCGTGGGTGAGACTTTCAATGATGTCACTACATACTATATCTGCATGCACAAAATTATGACCACCTACAATGCTAGTGCCCTTAAATGCCACGTCGGCCGGTCTCAGTAATGTCTTCATATACAGGCTAGTTTTTGCTACATGATACAATATGAGTAGTTTTCAGCACGTGGCGTTTCAGTATACATGAGGTTGGGTAGCCATGAAGACCATGTTGACCATATAACAGAGATGCTATACCCACAAAAAAAAAAGGAGATGCTATACAAGAAATTCGAATTTATTTTAGGTTTAGGATACATTGGGAATGTGCATGTTTTTTTGTTATCATACAACCGAGTTACGACCCTTGATAGTTCAACTAGCCAGTCCTCCTTAGCAACCGAGGACATATCTAGTGCTACCAGGTTGTCGTGTCATACATGATACCAGCCGAATCTGGACCGTTCTACTTCACTGGACAGGATCGAATATGTTGCAGGATCTGTACCCACCATGGCATATATGCTCACTGGACCTGTCTTTTTTAGATTGCGGCACAGAATCCTTATTTCTAATTCTGTCTCTCCACATGGCATGCGAGTAGCCGAAATCGCCTCTGCAATTTGGTTAGTAGATTCGGCCGGAGTTCAACACACTCACATCGTCGCCGCCTACCACGGAGCTAGCTGTAATAAGTTTCCCTTCTCTAGCAAAGTGACACAAATATGTACGAGCGACGTGTCGTTGGCTTGCGGCTTGCGTGACACTCCAAGACTAAAGTTGCCATGGATCAATCGGCCGCCGGATAACCAGATTGTTCATGCGTGCTACAGAAGATTCAGTTTCTCCTCCTTCCAAATTGTTATACAAATTCTCCCTTCTAGTAGCTTGCCTGCACATCCGAATTTTGGCAATCAGCATAGATGTTTCTCTTCATTTCAGTGGGATTTTTGCAAGAGAAGTAAACTGTTTGTTCTTCACAAGCATGCGAGCCACATAGGTGGAGCAATTTTTGTAAGATTCAGACCACCGACGATGCAATCTGCGGTGCATGGTCCATCTCTATATTACCTAATGCCGGGTGGCACATATGTAGAGGCAGCGCTAGTTGCTCCATGGCGATGACTGCCGTGGCTGGGACATCTTCTCAGTTGGCATTGAGCGGTCCAGCTCCGTCCTTGGCGGCGGCGCGAGCGGCGGAGAGCTCAGCCCTAGAGAAAATTTGGGGACGACTGTAATCACGAGCTAGCTTCAATCCTGTGCCTTGAAGTAGAATTAACGGTCCATACGACTGGAATCACGTAGCACAACAGAACCTCGTAGCACTAGATATATGTACCATAGTTTTAAATAGCCAGCTATAGCTCGGCCATAGCCTTTTGAGAATCTTGGGGCTAAATGAGTTCATGTATAATTTCGGCTATAACCCCATTTAGCCTGGCTATAGCTCCATTTTGAGGGTCGGGGCGATTTCTATAACTCGCTATTCGTTAGCGACCTAGTTCTCGCTACCGGGAGCCCTTCATGTGTGGTCGTAGAGCGGCAGAGGCGCACCTCCTCCTCCTCCCCTAACGATCGATGATGCTGCCGGAGTACTAGCGCGTACTCCCCTATAACCAACATCAACCATCAGCTGAAACATAAGGTCATAGAAGGGAAGAGTATTAATTATCTAAATAAATTAGTTTACTGGTTTCTCTCTATGGTTTTGGCATAAGTTCTCAAATCATATAAATTTTGCGAACAATTTGGCATATGAACACCAGGACCACCAGTGTGCCCTGTTTTGAAAAAATGAAAACCATACTTCTGGGTTTCAAAAAAGAAACTGAAACTTGGTACACAAATACATATATACGTTATGTACGCCAGAAGTTTTATGTAAAAAACTTAATATGTTGGGCTACACGAAAAGAAGAAATTTATGACATACTCCTTCCGTTTTTATTTAGTTTGCGTTTTGGGGGTTTTTCAAAGTCAAACTTTGTCAAGTTTGACCAAGAATATAGGAAGAAATATCAACATCTAAAATACCAAATGCATATAATATGAAAATATACTTTATAATGACTCTAATACTACAGAATATATATTGTGAATGCTGATACTTTTTTAAAAATATTTGGTCAAACTTGACAAGTTCGACTTTGACTAAACCTAGAACACAAACTAAATAAAAACGGAGGGAGTATTTAACTAACTATTTTTCATTTTTATATATCTCGGAATACGACATTTTTTGCACCGAAAATTGGCACATACGTAGAAAACATGCATACGTATAATATAAATTGTTTTTGAATTTTTCAAACTCAAATTCATAATTTTCAAAAACAATCCCAGCAGTGCTCGCGGGCACCAAGCCTGCACTCCGAGAATAATAGGTAAATACAAAAGGTAGGTGAGCCCAGTAGCAGCTTGCAACGAGCTCATAACTGATATCACATATTGGACCTACTTTTACCCTGCCGGGACCAGGTACGTCACTACATCGACAGCACCTAGTATAAGTTAGCTTTGGTTCTAGTGGCACTGGCAATGCTACACGAGCTCAAAAGTACACTCAGACGAACATTTCCTGTTGCTCCTTGTGCATTGCTAGAACAATTCAGAGCAATGGAGTACGTTATACGCATCTTGCTCTGATTAAGAAAATGTTTTGTGCTCCTCTATCTTTGGGGTATATATAGACTTGGCGGTCCGATACAACACTCGCTCGTGCGAACATAGCTAGCTAGGATTGGAAGGAGTCGGGAATTCACATGCGCCTTCTTTGGAACTTGTTAGAGTTGGTTGTCTCATGCCAGGTTGTTTGACCATGCTGCTGAGGTGAAGGAAATCAACAATCCCGTAGGTGTAGGCATGTATTGCGTACTTAGAGTTGGATATGCACATGCGCCAGTCTTAGAATCTATCCGGACGGGGATGGTTGTCTCGTCCTAGGTGTTTTAACAGCCGTCGTTTTTTTTTGCGGGTAACAGCCGTCGTTGATAGACAAGACGGAGAAGTAAATCGATAGAGAGGCCGTTACAGTGGCCAGTGGCGTGATTAACACACCATGCACGTACACTTTGGTTCAGATCTCTCACCAAGTATGACCACGACTAGGCGTTTTCCAGGTCCGTATCTCTCACAACTGCTAAAAAGGATGCCCCAAGAGGAAGAACAACGTTGAACACCGCCATGGTCTGAACCGAGAGACCCAGATCCAGGGTTTCCCTAGGATCGAATACCGCATCTGCTACAACAAAAGCTACAACTCCAAGCAATGCCTCCATGGACATTTTTTTTTATATATGGGTCACCCTGGCCTCTGCTGGTTTCTCTTTGAAATCTTATAAAATTACACCATAGGGTCTTTCCCTACGGATCCACGGTAAAAAAAAAAGAGCACCACTATTGACTAATCCAAAGATCTAGGGTTTCCCCGGAGACTCTGTCTGCAACGGGAGTGCGACCATCATCGTCACGCTAGCCCAGCGCAACTTGACGCCTCCACCACCATGTAGAGAGGGTGCCAACATCGAGTTCAAGGGAGAAGGCAGACATGCCAGAAGGGCATCGTGTCGACACTGCCCCGTGATCTGATCTCCGTCCGCTGCGTAGCATCTGCATCGCACACGAGGTAGAGCCACCACACCATTGCTACGGACAGCTGCACCGTTTTCAAAGCCATATGCACCGGCCCGCGCTATTCCTGCATGCGAAGGGCCGAGGAAAACCCAGCCGCCACCAGCACCGACCAGGCTTGGCTGCGTAGTATGCTGTGAGAGCATTGCAGACCTCGTCCTTAACTCATGAGTCTTGCAGCTGCGCATTATTATTTTGCATGCAACTAGCTTGATTCACCACCTCAATTTCCGTTCATTTTTTCATGTCACAGATATTTTCCTTTTTAATATTTTTTTTAGATAAAGAGTGTATATTAATATCGCGGAGATACAAATTACACCCAGCCTCTGCAACAACGCAATAACCAGAGCCATTACGGATGCACACAGCCGAAAGACAATAAGAAGAAGAAATAAAAAGAAAAGTCCCGCTACGGAGTTACAGTCCTTGCGGCAGCCGCACAACCACCACCAAAACAACACCTGATGTCCAATTCTTCAAAAGCAACGCTTTCAAGAAGAATATTGCCAGGCACAACCAATTAAGGCCAGACCTTGGGTTTTCACCCTGAAGACAGTGCTCGCTCTCAAAACAATGTCTCCAACAAGACCACTGTCAGGCACAACCAATTAAGGCCAGACCTTGGATTTTCACCCTGAAAGGTAGAACTTTGGACTTCACGTATGTTGTCGCCCCCACTTACATGCCGCTGCTCCAAGTCATGAAACACCAAGCCAATTCCTCATCGCCAGAAAGATTTGAACCACCATTGTCAGTCCTCAGATCTCGCCTTCCATGTCATTCTCCGCCAGCACCATGGAACGAGAAAGCTTGCTCCATGATATTAACAGCCAGCAGAGCTGAGCAACGTTGTGCCAATGCTGAAATTTCTTGAGTTATCTAGGGGCATTAAAGCCAATGTGAGTTGCAAACTGAATGAATGCCACCAAGAGGCGCACTTCCCTCCGAGCAGAGCTGCAACCCGCATGTCGGTGACAAGTACGGTGGCAAAATGCACACCAACGAATGCACGATGGCTTCAGACAGTGATGAAACGTGAATATCGGCCGGAACGCCGTTGTTAGGCCTATATCTACAGGGAGCAGACGTACAAGCCAGATTGACGCCACGAGCAGGGCTGTAAGGGATTAGATTTTGGAGCGATCTGTTCTCGGGATTTTCGGTGCCTCCTAAATGTTTTACTAATAAATTTATAGTACAAAATCGAGTCACATAAAGCGTCAACACCAGCGAGCACAGAGCGCCTGCGAGCTTGAATTTATGTCTCAGTAAACGAATACAGTGATCAAAACCATAAGGAACAATATTTTCAGCAAGACTATTGCTAGGCAAAACCAATGAAGGCCAGACCTTGAGCTATCATCTAGAAACTCGAGACTCGATATTTGAGGAGCACCACCATAAATGCAGTCCACATGTGTTGCCGCCTTATTACCAAGGCCACTGCTACATGTAACCAACACCTGACACGGAGGTAAAACCTGTGGCGCCATTCTTCATCGCCACCAATACACACAGGAAGAACCTGCAAGGTCCAAATACAAAGACTTGACCGTGAAGAGACCCGAATTGGTTAATCCCCACGTAAACCTGTCCGATTGATGTATAAGTTGTACATCCATCAAACGGGTGACCAAATGAAGGAATCTTGTCCATTTGTTTCCGGTTCACCCTCTCCTAAAACCTATATATGCTTAGTGGAGAAGCATTAGTCAAAACTGTAGCCACCGAAACTTGTTTTGGTTGGACTATGATATACAAAAACGGATATTGTAGAGATGGGGGTTATCCCCGAGCCAAATATCCTCCCAAAAATGGACAATTTCTCCATTTCGAAGAGTAAACGACCCTCTCTTGAAAAATCTTCTTTGATCTAGGTTCGATTCCAACAAGTAACTTTCTGCGTAATTCAAGTCCAGTCGTAACCTATACACATATCTGACACAAATTGCGACGTATTGTTTTGCTTGTGTGCGGAATTCTCAAACAAGAGACAACATTTTGTTACAACTGTTTTATAGAGGCATGCAGCAAGAAGTGCGCACCCTATCAATATAGAAATTCATAGCAGACAGACACTCTAGTTGAAAAGGAGTTACTGTGCTAGAAGAATGCGACATTTCGTTTCACTTCGAATTATGGGGGATGCATGCACATGAGTGAGGAGTTACACATAGATAGAAATACGCAAGCACCAGTAGAGTTCGGATATTCATAACGGCTCAGGGGTCTAGATGATCCCACTATGTATTTTCTTTTTGGTTTTTTTCTGAATGTAAAAAAATTTCGAAAAAAAATCCGGATGTAGATTACAACATGATGTGTTCGCACAAAAAAATGCAGGGTGAAAAAACTTTTTTTGTGATCTGTACAAAAAAGAAAAAAAACTGACATGTACATATACGTTTCGGTGTGTCCGGATTTGTCTTTTTTGCACAGGTTGCAAAAAAACTTTTTTCTTCGCGAAATTTTTTGTGCAGACTTAAAATATGTTGGACTACATGCAAAATTTTTTTTTGAATTTTTTGACATTTGGAAATTTTTTTTTTGGGCAGCGGGTGCAGCTGCACCCGCTACCCAAATCGCCGTGTCCCAGTAGAGTTCTACTATAATAACTAAGCACCTGTTAGATTAATTACAAGATGAGATGACTGAAAACCCCTATGGACCATGGTTTTGGTTACCGATCGAGAAAATCCAGATACCGGTCGGTAACCGGATATCCTGAGCACTCTCGGGAAATGGTCATACCGGTCGGGATTTTCCGGTAACCGTGGTAACAAGAAATCCCGGCCACTCCTGGGAATTTTTTTCTACCGGTAACCAAAACCTTGCTATGGACCACAGCCGATCAGCAACGTTTGCAATACGCCAGGGTACCTACTCAACTTTGCACAATTTATTAAAAATTGCCTGACATGACAAATACATGGAACATGCATGCCCGCCGTTGGCTCTATATGAGCAGCACAAGCTTGTTCGTCTCGGGCAAACGTGTAATAGAGAGAGACCCTCCCCAGTCGAGAGTTGCCTCTTAACATTTGTTCAGATAGAAAATCAACTTAGCTGTGTGTTGTAGGGTTGGGAGACAACGTGGATTAGGATGCACGACTTTGGGAAAATTCTGCACAAATGTCCATCACCTTACGTCAGCTTCAACACCTCCGACTAAAGTTGGCTGACAAGGTACATTAGAGTACGGTTAGGGATTATCGCTAGGGAATATAGTAGGAAAAAAGGAGAGTGGTGTTTTGATGCCGGGGCACCTATGGTGTCTCCAACTATACTACTAAGAGAATCCGAGTACATAGGGGGTCTGGCCCTGCTGCTTTTTCGGTGGCGTACGACCTCTCGATTACAAAGTTGTTCTGGGAGCTCCTATTCAGTCTCAATCACTCGTTAGCGTCACTTCGCCCGCGCTCCCGCTTCCTGGGCTTGGCCCATTACTGGTTCGCGCTCCCATTAATGGGCCATGAAATTTCTTGTGTTCAACTGGCTCGCGTTCCGTTTAAACGTGAAAATTTTCAGGAATAAAAAAACTTTCCAGATTTTAAAAAAATGGTCACAATTTTTTAAAATCATGAATTTGACAAAATGCTTAATGAATTGGAAAAATAGTCGTGAATTTACAATTTCCTAAATTTGAAAAAATTCATGTAATTGAAAATGGTTCACGAATTTAAAAAATGTTCACGAATTTAAAAATCATGAACTTGAAAATGGTTCACGAATTTAAAAAATGGTTCATCAATTCAAACCGTGTTCAATTTTACAAAGTTCATGAATTCAAAAAATGGTTCATGAATATAATTTTAAAAAGTTCAGGGATTCAAAAAATGGTTCATGGATTTGAAAATTGTTCATGAATATAATTTTAAAAAGTTCATAAATTAGAAAAATGGTTCATAAATTTGAAAATGGTTCATGAATTTAATTTTAGAAAGTTCATGGATTTGAAAAATGGTTCAAGAATTTGAAAATGGTTCATGAATTTAAATGTGTTCAATTTATAAAGTTCATGAATTTTGAAAATTGTTCACAAATTTGAACACTTATAAATTTGAAATATTTTTGAATGTATGAACATTTTTTTAATTTTAAAAAATTCAAAAACTATAAACGAAAAAGAAAAATACATTAAAACAGGAAAATAAAAACTGTCAGAAAAAAGCAGGAGGAAGAAAAAACAGGCAAAAACTGTCCCGAAGCTAAAATCGGAAAGAACCAGCACCATACCCGGGCCGGCCCACTTAACGTTCGCGTAGGCGTTTCCGTGCTAACCTTTTCAGCGGACGCTGAATAGGATTTGCCAGTTGTTCTTGGCAAAAACACGTAATGGCTTCATTGTGTTGGGTCGAAAGTGACTGTCGCTGGTGTCGAAATGGGCTAAACGTGAAGCCGTGGATGGCAGTAGTTCCAGGTCTATGTTTGTCTAAACGAAAGTTTCAGGACTGCAGGGACGCTTATATGTTTCATGTACCTTGTAATATGTTTGGGTAAGGATGAGTAGACGATCAGTGATCCTACGGGTATGCTATGACCGGACATGAGAGGTTGCAAACTTGCTAGGGTACAGATGGTAAAATGACTGGGATATAAACTTAAAGTGGGGCACTTTCAGATCATGGTTACAGTTACACCGGACTATAAACACAAGCGGCACAGTACACATACGAATGCCACTAAACTAGTCCCACTTGTTCGCTCCGAGGAGCATCTTCACAGCGTCGAGTAGTAGTGATGTCACAAATTGGTTAATCAGGGGCCTTGGAGGCCAATCCTTGTCATTACTAGGATTGGCACTAAATTTGGGTCTTTTTCGGTCAATCAACAACTAGAGATGTGATGGTAGGGCCATCAAAATTATACGTACACTTACCAAACTTCCCACTCTTAGAGCCGATTTGTACTTTCATTTTGCACCTAAGTCGCCCAGTTGAAAAATGTTGAGTCAGACCTTCTCGGTGTAAGCCTTGGCTAGCAGCAACTTTTTCTTCTCAACGTTCTTTAATGAAATTATGCATTAATCGGCAACCGATCATCAAGGTTTTCCATCTTCAGATAATGCTATAAGCTATGGATAAACCATTGTAATACAGTGAAGCTCAAGCGGCCATTTATTTCTATATGTACGACGATCTTATGCCCATAGACAAATTCTTATGGAGCCACACCATGTCATGACGTTCTCTGAGTCCGTAGAGTTTCGGATAGTACTTCATGCCACCTAGTCTTGGATGATCTGCGATTTTCTTGTAGGTCAAACCTTTATAGTTTGACGGGCATATCCATTGGTTTGCACATAATAGGGAGATGCATAGATCAATTTAATATCGTAAGTTCGCTAGACTGTTTTAATTATGCAATTTAACATGCATAGCCACCAACAAACAACCTATCTTGAAAGGCACCCCACCCGCATTCTGGAGATCAATTAATTGGGTAGATTCACCATACAAATTTGACTGTACTTGAGACATTCACACTTTGTAGAGGGCTACAAATGGACATCTCCATGAGACCATGAGGCACACTGAAAGTAAAGGCGATCAGTTCTATGTTCCACAATGCTCTTTTGTCACACATGGTACACCCAGCCCAATTCGACATAGTGTCACAACACACACATGCGCGCACACTTGCAGGTAGCCTTGATGTTTTCTTCCAGTGCCTAGCTCCCCCAACCCCCTGGTTCTCAACATTTCTACATGATCATGCGGCGCTCTGGCACGACAGACCAAACGTCATGCATATGGCCGTCAGGCAAGTGAATGATGACCCTATGGATTTTTCCATTCATCGATTATCCAATGCGGTTATATGCTATTATGGTATGTGGAAAGGATGTTACATGGTATAAATAGTAAAGAACTTCTGTGAGTTGTCAAGAGCATGTCAGGCCAGTCAACATACCACCGTTAGTAGTCATTAACTAAGCACCACAGAAAATTGACGTGTACCTTCCGACTGACCGTGAACATTTCATCAGGGTATACGGCAAATGCATAGCTTACCGTAGTCGATCTTGAGTTCTTAGGGTAAATCCAACAAACATCTCATGGCAAATCGGTGCTCATGGATTTAAAAGCTCACGGAAAACTACTGACACATGACCATTAATTTTCCACAAGCATTTTAACAGCTCACGGCAAATTGATTTTTCCATTTTATTTTTTTATTTTTCTATTCAATGCTCTATTATTTTTTGTTTCATTTTCTTATTTTCTTTTCTATGACCTATCCTAACCAAAACTAAGATAAATATATTATTGTCTATTCCCTTTCGTACCGATAAAGGGGTAGATGACACGGTGCCCACATGATAGTGTTTCCCCCGAAACAGCGTGATAAAGTGTCCACAACCATTCGACACTTCCGTGTGGTACCTAGTATATGAGAGTATTGCAAGGTGGATGATGCGATACACAACTGTACGGTTCTAAACTTATAGCGCGAAACCCCGGAAACCTGAAACGAAGGCCGAGCTATATATATGTAGCTCGGTTCTCCAAAAAAATTGAATCTGCATTTCTTGTTTCAAAAAATTTCAAAACAAATCTCAGGTGTAGATAATATCCTGATCTACCATCGTGCAAAATATTAACGAAAAGCTCGTAGTATTTTGACCTGTGTAAAACAGATAAATTCGAACAACTGGAGCAATGAACAGTCAAGATGTTTTCTTAGAGTTTTGCCTCTATAGATTATATGTGATTGGGGGGCAATGGGGACATGGAAATGTGAGTGTAATATTGCATAGACACAACCTTCTCTCGTTTGTAATGTACCAAATTGTTCTACTTGCCAAAAAATCACTCACAATATCAAAACGGAAATGGGTCTTGTATGGGCTAGATTTTTTACCCGGCTGTAAATATAGATATTTGCTTGCTGCACATTGAGAACATCCAAGAGCTATCCCCAGGGGCACTCGAGTTCAGATGAGGAACAAAAATGCAACACGTCGGTACAAAATGGCAGCGCCATCGTTCAATTGGATTGTGTCGCATATATAACCGAGCCGCACTTGATCGTAGGATGCATCCTAGTTAGCCTAGTGTCATACAAATTATATTATGCCTTATTTTTAATACCTGTTGATGACCATGTGTATATAATTAAGTATATTAGTGTTCATTCACAAACTATTTTTTTTCAAGTGAGATATACTAATAATAACCACGAGAGTTAAATGCAAGAGTCTACACTTGAAGTGATTCAAAGCAAGAAACAAGAAGAATTGGATGACATGAAGAAGAGCCATGAAAAACGGATGAAATCTTGCTAAAATAAGGAGGAAATGAACAACCTTACCATTTCTCTTACGGAAACAAGCAACTCACACATAAGCATCCTATATAACTCTTGGTGCATGAAGTCCATTGTTATGTGATAATTGAATTTCATATTAACTTGAGAGGATATATATATGTGAGGAGGTGTATATACCCGCGGAAAATATCGGTTGGTAATTCTCAGCTTTTATGATTTAATTAGTGCAAGCATCTACTTTGTACTCTACTACACAACCCCACAATTCAGAAGTTAACACGCATGTTACTCTTTATATATAGACTAGCGAATCCTCTGTATACATAGACTACTGACTTTCACTCCATGTCATGCACGATTTGATTCCCAAGATCCATCATACAGGCATCGTGAGGTCTATGGAGACATAGCTAGGAATATGAGGCACTCGGAATATTTCAAATACTTGAAGTCTGACTGTGACAATGTTCTATCTTGACTTGCTCATTTATAGTATAAGATTCACACGGTATGTTATGGTCCAGTCAGTTTACAATCCGGATAGGGGTCCAATTGAAACAGGTGTGCCAACTAAAGCACTTGCCAGCATCGTCACTGGAGCTCACATATTCCTTAGCGACGCGGGCCATGTTAGCTGAAGGGTTCTGTGTTGCCAGTCGGATGGAACGTTGGTTGCTGGTTCTACAAGTGGAGCGGCAGTCAATGTTGATGATAGCAAGAACATGAAGAAGAAAGACAAAAGCATTGATAAAGTGAAGTGTTTCCGCTGTAATTTGCTTGGGCATTACTCAATTGATTGCTCTGCGATCTTATGCGATTTCTGTATGGATGCCGATCATGCTAATGATGACTGTTCGCTACACAATGCCCCTAAGCCATCTCTGTCAGTGTATGGTTTTGCTCATGAGGAGCTCATGTTTTTTGCTGTGTCCAATTCAGAGTCTTATCGTCCACGGTCGAACAGTGGGAGGATAGGAAGGATTACTGTCACCGGTGGCTCTCTTTCGTCTGACGAGATTGTCTCAGTTTTGCGTTGGGTGGTAATGGATGATGATTTTCCATGGGATGTTCAGGTGCACGGAGACAATGTGTATAAGGCCGAGTTTCCAAGCAAGATGGAGCTTATCCATGCTATGCGCTTCGGTTCTTTTGAAGCAAAGGAAAACAGCAAGATATTTATTAAATTTACTGAGTGGAAAAATGAGGTCAAACCAACGCAGCGGTTGGAGAACGTCTGGCTCCTTATTAGTGGGGTGCCAGAAGGTTTGCTTGATGATTATCTGGCACTTTGGGGGATGGTAGGCATGTTTGGAAAAACAAAAGCTATTGATATGGCCTATACTAGGAGACATGAGGTGGTTCGTGCTCAGGTTCGTGTGACTGACATTTCCGCTATTCCTTATCACAAAATAATCATGTATGAAGAGGAAGGGTATAGGCTCTCAATTGAGATTGAGATGACTGATGAGGACGTGGATATGGTAGAAGGTGATGATGGTGGAGACAACGGAGGTAATGAGCAAGGAAAAGAAAAGCAAAAGGGAGCTCAGCTTGAGGATGCAGGAAACAACCTAGCTGAACCAAACGAAAATGGCTATGCTAAGACTGCAATGCCGGGGGTAGTGCTCCCTGATTCTATCACCAAGATGATATGTTTGCAACCAAGCATACGGTTTGGAAGCTTCTCATATAGATGGAGTGACTTGGTGGAAGAGGATATGTTTGCAACCAAGCATACGGTTTGGAAGCTTCTCATATAGATGGAGTGACTTGGTCTCGCACGTGGCCGCTGGCCTGCGCGCGTGATCGAGGACCTTTTGTCCCGGTTCGTAATACGACCCGAGACAAAGATCTCCTGCGTGGCAGCCTCTAGCTTTTTTGTATTCCCGCCTTATTTATTATTTAAATGTTGCAAAATTACAAATCAGAAAAATGAATATAGCATATCAAAATGTTCATAAAAAAATATCTATCTAATAAAAATATACTTTGTTCTTTATGAGAATTTGATCATATTAATTACATGGAGATCACAACCGGGACTAGAGCCCTTCTATTTGATTACATGGAGATCGTAACAGGGACTAGAGCCCGTCTATTCTATTACATAGAGATCATACCCGGGACTAGAGCCCGTCTATTCGGTGCAATTGTATTTTCCCTTTGGGTTTATGACATGGTCATTCAAAAATCCCGCAATTTCCTCCTGAATTGGTAGAAAGCGCTCCTTTATTTGCAGCTTACTCCGCATTCTATCACACTATAAAAGAAGGAGATCAATATGAATATCAATCATCATTACAAAAATTATGAATGACACTCAACACGACTGATAGTAATAAAATAGAATTATGAATATATTTATTCACGCACTTCTATCCATGTCGATACGTTCCGCTCACTGACCTTCCGGCGAATCCACTCGCAAACGAAGTATGCACACAAATTGGTCCCCGGTGGCTGCCTCTCGCAGTACTTTACGAGAATAAAATTCAATCAAATAATAATCAAGCATGGTATAATGGTATTGAAATTAGAATTAAAGAGATGCGCGAACGTACCTAGCTCGTACTACTTAACTTGGGATGATGAATACTAAGCTTCTCTTTAAATTCACCTTGTGTCCTCTTTATAAATTTTTTCCAAATCCTACCCGACAAAAAAAATCAATAAATGAGTTTATCTACGTCTAGGATTTTTTTGGAATTTTTTGAAAAACAAAAATTTAGATCCAATTTATTTGGAAACCGAGCTACATATAGCTTGGCCTCCAAAATGCCACACTCCGCGAAACCCCCATTTTGAGACTATTTAGGGGAATCTTTCAAATTCTTGGGTTACTTTTGTGTTTTCCTAGTTCTTATGAACCTACCCTAACACAAACAAATAGAAAAGTCTAATGGTCTACCGCCTTTTCGAACCCGATGAAAGGGGTAGAAGACGTGAGTACATGGGTCAGGTGACAATGAGAAACCCTCTGACACTTGTATGTGGTCCTAATATATGTATATGAGAGTATTGCAAGCTGGAAACGCTAGGCCAATACAAAGTTGTGAGGTGTCACATCTGATGTGGGGTAGCTCAATTTCCATGGGAAACCGGAGTGGCAAGACGTGAAGGTGGTAGGTTACTTATCTTGGCAGCCAGCCACACCTAGTTTACAGCCCTGCATATACTTACATAGTACACAGCTAATAATTTTGTTTTATGAGACACGGGGGGCTTCCTTTTATAAGCACAAACCAGTCACGACAAATATTTTTATAGATCGGCCCTTGTATGCTGCCGAATGCCGACACTCAATCCGTACTCGAATTTTCCAGTTTAGCTTTGCTGTTCGCATCGTAGTGCTTGGTTTCACCAGAGCGTCTGCGTCTCGCGTATATATGACTGGGAAACAACAGGAATACGGATGGTTGGAGCACTAAAAAAGTCAGCACGATGTTGATCACTTCTTCCACCAGACCAGAGCCAAATCAGTGAACCAACAAAAGATTGTGCCGGAGGGTAATATTGTAGAATTTCTTTTGGTCATTCGGTCAAAAATATAGTGTCCAGCATAAGCTGTACCAGCCTACCAGGATACGCCAGGGCTGGCTGCATTGTACAGCCCTGGCGAGTAAGATAGAGAGGCAGAGACACCGCCGCACCGTACACGAGCAAGAGGAAATGTGGAGTGTGATTCAGTAGCAGATTTCACTGTTCGGAATGGCCGGCAGTAGTGAGATCCAGAGCCTCTCTATCCGGGTCGGCAAGAGCAACTTTGCTGATTTCGATAAATTTATTGAGGAGCCAATAATGAGCTCTCTACAGTCATGTGCCGACTGGAAGCACGCTCGACAAATCACAAAACATGCTGATATCCAGAGTGCTCAGCCCGGTGCGGCAGTGCCTCACGCACCTCAGGAGCATAGGTACGTAGGACCAGCGAGGTAGGACGGCGCCATCGCAGAGCGGGCCTGAAGGAGTCCTAATGAAAATTTAACATAAAAAAGCGAAACTGAAAAATACCCTCACCTTTGCCTGGTGCATGTCTCTTTTGCTAGTCTCAACTTTGTTAAGAACAACAGACAAATTATGTATGTGAAACAGACATAAGAATTTGGCCTAGACTACTGCACCACGTACTCCTAACACGCGACACCCCGACGACGTCTATGTTGCACGTGACATCACCTTTGAACACATCGATGCTTAACCGTCCAAAGTGCTTCAACAGCAACTAGGATAGTAGCGAACGGACCGCACTACAAGAGCACCAATTGTCAAGTTTGGCTGATGTATTTCTCGTCAAATTTAAAGCAAAATTTAATTTACTTTTCCAGTTCCAGCAATACAGGTTGAACGTAACAATATTTATCTAGTTGACTGTTGACAGCACAAATGGGCCAATTTATAACCTGTCGAGACCGACATATGTATTTATAAAGGATGTCACCCTGTGGCTCATCAAGAAAATTATGAGCTGTACAAAATCTTCTCATCTTTCACACCTTCTCCCATGCATTCACCGCACATTTATACCTCTTGCACATTTCGTCGAGCACGTTGTGGGCGTCGGCATTAATGACAATGGAGACAGTAGATAACGTGGAGGATGCCTACGAGAAAGTATGTGGCATGTCACCATCTTCTTCCTCTTTAGCGACGGGCCACTGGCGATTGATTTAGGGAGTCAGCTCGTCGGCACCGTCGGGGAAGTGCGAGGGAGATAGGGAAAGGAAGGGAGCGAGGTAGGCCAGCCTAGGTGGGGTAGTATGTTGAATATACCATATATTTGGGCTTTAAGAAATTGTCGAAAGTATTTCACGCCATCATTTGCAGCTCCATTAGACGAACAAACATATGAGAGCGTCCTGCGCATGATAGAATCTTTACATAGTGGGAGTCGCCAACACAACTGGCACCGCTCCGAGGGGCTAGAAGTGCATGAATTCTTTTCGAGGGGCCAATACTTAGATTAAGTTTTGGAAAGCGCCGTTTAGGTAGATTGAAACGATACTTAAAAAGCAAATAATAACACAAAGGAATGAAGCCAATTGGATAAACCAAAGATACTGCTAAAACTTAATATGCCAAATAGTTAAAATGATTCCGTACATTTCCAGCATTGGGAAGTGATAAATCCCTCCTCCTTTCTCCGGGCTTGGGACCGGCTATGCAACATAGGCGGAGTTTTTTTTTTCCTACACTAAAAAAAGCAAATACAAATCCTCACATGTTTCCATACAATAAGCACACATTACAAACAATACATTGAAGAAAATTGAAATAGCTTTTTTTGTCGTTTTATCTTTTTATCTTTTTTTTCTTTTTTTTCTCCTTTTTTTTTTGTGATTTTCACCCATGGCTTAAAATTCTAACTTTTAAATCCTTTTGTGATTTTCTCCCGAAGAGTGCACCCATGGTCACATGACCATATAAGGGCTCGGCAATCCCTAGAAATTGATATAACCTACAAAGAAACAAGCAATAGAAATTAAATCATGTGTAAAGATATTTAAGATGATATATGGTATGAAAACAGAAGAACCATATTCAAGGCTACATAAAGAAATCAAAATTCAAAACGAGAGTTGAGTGCATATTACACAACATGAGTATTAGCAATATATGTTTTGTGGACATGCATGTACAAATAGTAAAGAAAAACACTTGTAAAACAGAGCAAATATTTTTCCGAGGAAAACAGAGCAATTTTAGATGCACATGTCGTGAACTTAAAAGGATAGGTATGAAACAAGAGAGGTTTGGTTGTGCATACTAGTAGTATTTTTTTTTTCCAGAGCAGGCAGGAGCACTGCCGATCAATTATAGGAGAAAAGACAGTATAAAAAAAGGTGGTGGCCCCTGGGCAAAGCCAGAGAAGTGGCCCCAGCAAAAACCAAAAAGAAACAGAAAAAAGAGGAATTCCTCTGGCCTCCGGCGGCGCACGTAACAGCTCCCCAGAGCTGGACGGCAACTTGCTCTGCACATCCCCACACGTCCCCAACTCAACATGGATTCACGGAACATGGATTCACGGAGAAAGACAGAGTACTCGTAAAGGAAATACACATGTCTGATCAGTGACCCATAAAAAACAGAACGCAATCTGTAGGCAGTTAATGACATGAAACCAAATTAATAGTACCAGTTAACGATTATACCTCGAATCATCGTGGCCACACAGTTGGGCAGTTAAACATAATTTATATCCATGTCTTCGCCGTCACGTTGCCCGCATTGCATCTGAAGCCCGGGCAACCATAGTGAGGAGACCTCACGCATATCCTCCTTCAGATACAGCTGCTGCAGATTGCCCATCTCTCAACACGCTTCAGGTTTGGACAACCTTGTATAAGTAGCTCTTGCACTTGAGGAATGTTTGAGACCCTCTCCAGGCCTTCACATTCCTCGAGAAAAATCTGGTCAGAGAGGAACGAGAGGTCCTCCACCACCTTCAAGCAATTGCTCTTTCTATAAAGAGTTGTTTCAAGTTGGTGGCCTCCTGTCCAAGCTGTCGTGGGAGAGCTCTCAGCTTGGGGCAGCCGACAAGCGCCAACTCCATCAAGCGTGGCAGTAGCTTCAACCTTGAAGACGGGGCTTCCTCTTTTTGTATCTCAGCAGATCTGTCCACTTCCCCTTCCGTAGCTGTTGATGATGATGCGTCTTCCTCTTCAACAAAGCACCACTCCTCCAAATTGGGCATATCCAAGAAGATCAACGTCTTGAGCTTGGGGAAAGCAACAACTACATCCCTCGATCTAGGATTAGCCCCCCTGCAGCCCACAAATTCGAGTCCAATCTTGGTAACTGAGGCTGCTTCATAAATTTTCAGAAATTTCAGATTGGGTAGCTGCCCGATTGATGGAAGATGTGAACAAGAATTGCAGTTTCCAAGTACTAAATATTGAACTGAAGATAGATTGGTAATACCAAGCCAGGTGGGAAACCTACGGCCAAAGAACCCATAATTACTAGATATTCCAGGTTGTGAGGAGGGATTAGCTGCTCAAAGACCTTCTCAATATTGCTAATGGCTTCTTCTGAATATGATCCATCTGTATGTCCGGTGCAGCACAGACTCAAAATTTTGAGATGTTTTTTGTCTGTAGCAACGAATCTGTACTGTAAGGAGTTGAACGTTCCAATTTAACCATCACAAGTTCCTTAATTGTGAGAGATGTTTTAGCTCTTCCAACTTCCATCCATCTTGTGTTTTGCCATTACCACCTCCACCACCAATAGGAAATCCATCCAAATCATTGAGAAATTCCAATCTGCCTATCCCATTTGGCACCTGATTTATTGGTGTATCCTGAGAGCAAGACGCCGTAAATTGGACATCTGAGTGATTGCCAAAGGAAGGTTGTGCAAAGCTTTACACCGTGACAAATTCAGCATTGGAGGTTCATGAGAGAGCCGATGGACTCTGGAAGATTAGATATGTCCGTCCCGTCAAGATAGCAGACGTAGATGGATCAAATTCCTACATAATCAGGGATGCTTTTTACAAGTGAGTCACTCAGATCCAAAACTCGGATATAGGAAATCTCTTGAAAAATGTTTCCTCGACACCCATGGCTTGTGATCAGTGCGAAAAGTCCTCACTTTAAATTCCCACTTTCCATGCTAGGTAACACTGTAATTCCTTCTTAGTGACAGCAGTAAAGCGTCGCAGTTTTGATATATTGATAACCCCTAATGATTCAGGATCTCCAGTGAAGCATTCTTCTCTTGATATGTAACAAGCAAGCTGCCTTAAGAGGTCATGCATTTTGCAGGTGCTATGATCAGCAACATTACCAATGGTTGAAGGAGATTCCGCTGGATTAGTTCATAGTAGTACTCTTGTGCTGTGTCTTCCAGTAGTTGGCCTTGCTGCTCCTGTATAAAGCCTTCAGCAACCCATTGAATAACAAGATATTCACGGTACATAACCACATCTTCAGGATAGAGAGCACAATAAAGAAAACACTGCTTCAGATGACTTGGCAGGTCATCGTAACTCAAATACAAAGCACCTCTGAGCTCGGTAGGAAGATTCCCACAGACCAAGCGCTTCTATCCATAAATTTTCTCCACTCATTCTCTGTTTTCTCTTTAGTTGCTAGAACACTGGCAGTAACCTTGATTGCGAGCGGAAGCCCGTAACATTTGTTACGGACAATATCCAAACCCATATTCCGAAGGTTCCCCACATCTTTCTCTTCATTAAGGTTCATACTCTTCCAAAGCAGCTCCCATCCTACATCTGCTGACATCAGATCAACTCGATGCACATCTTCGACCCCAATTGCATGTGCAACTGTATCATGTCGAGTGGTAACTAGAATTACTCCTGTTGCAGCAGCATGGAGTGGAATTCTCAGCAGATTGGTCCACACCTCAGGCTGCCAAACATCATCTAGCACAAGGAAGAAAGTTTTATCTGCAACGGCGGCTGCAAGCTTGCTGCTAAGCTCTCCAACAGTTTCATCTTGCTCATGGTGTACTCCAAAATTTCGAAGAACTTCTTTCAAAAGAGCAACTTCAGAGTACTCCTGAGAAACACAGATCCATGCTTTCTTGCTAAAGGCTCCTTGTAGTTTTTGGTCGTATATATTTTTTGAGCTAGAGTTGTCTTCCCAATCCCTCCTGTTCCAACAATACCAACCTTGTACACCTTTTTTCCTTATGTGCAAGCACCAGTTCAACCAATCTTTTGCAAGCACGTAAAGTTTCCTTTCCCACAAGATTAGGCTCACAAGGTGGCTAGTTCTCATATGTTTCACAGTCGGAACTTCTGCTTTAGGCTGCATATTCTGAAGCATTAAAACTTTTACCCAACTTTAAATCTTCTCAAGTTCAGCATTGAAGTCTCTTATTTGAACACCAATCTTGTGACGCTTCTGAACAGTAGGAATGCAAGTGAAAAACGAAATGCCACCACATCTAGTTGATGATGAAGGATGGTCCGCTAGAAGCTTGCTTCCTTCAGACCTTGCCAAGTCAATAATATCATCAGCATAATACATGGCATCTCTCAGCTCACCAAGCCAGTTGTTAACTGGCGTCTCTTCTGTCCTCCTTTGCTCAGCATCATGAAGAAAGCATTGTATCTGGGTCATTGTTCGCTGCAATTCTTTGAGGTCTTCTTTTACCCTAGAACGAGAGCAACCTCCTCCGTAATGAACCTTCCAACTTTTTCGCACATGATTTAACAAGATAATCTAGAAGGCTTGCCATCTGAAAAACTTGTAGAGGGAGTCCCACCAAAAAGTACACACGACTTATCCAGCGGAGTGGGGAACTACCAGGCTGTCAAAACATGCACAACTTGTGTTACGATTGTTACAATATTAGGTAAGGTTGAATAAAAGTATGTACAACTATAACCGGTAAGAAAAAGTGTGAGAGATATAGCTAGATCGCTTTTCCAATAAATTAGCACACTGGAGCTATATATAGGACTCCAATAATTGGTTTAGTGTGCCCTATAGGTTTTGCACAGCATGTATATTGGTGGATATTCAGAACACTGGTGGCCAACCCATTACTTTCACTACGTACTGGAGAGTAGAGAGTGAGTATCCAACAAGTTACAGATATCAAGCTTAACTACAGTGCATGCCTCTGTCAAGCTAATACAGTATGGAATAAATTTAAGAGGTTAGGTTTTCCAATCAACCTACCATCCTACATGCGAAATTCATTTTGTATAAAAGATCACAAAACTCCAGATTGAAGAATCACTTTCTCATAGCTACAGATGTAAGAAGCTATCTTGGAAGCTTCCTGATTTAAGACTGAACCGCTAGAAAAGTTCTGCGTTGACTGTACATTACAGAATTAACACGATTCAGAGGATGGCTACAACTAGAATGGCTCGTACTTAACGTTGAAGAAGAAGCACTGAATAAAAGCCATGAGAATTAAAGACAGTACCTGATAGGTTGAACTGATAAGCCACCGATCATTGTACCAGTGGCGGAGCTTTAACAAAATCTTTTGGCAGAGGTCGAAGCTGCAGAATGACACGAAATTTTTTTTTAACCAACCTTTTCAATTTACTGCAAAAGTCTAGCTAGAATTTCCCCAATTATTGTATGCAAAGAGCCAAAGAATCAGAACTAAATAATCAAGAACTAGATTTGGATTGTGGGAAAGGAGAAAATTACCAGCAGGTAGGAGGGTGAGACGTAGCTTGGAGGAGAGGACGAAGTTCGAGCTTCGACTCCCTGTTTCTGATCTGCTCACCGCGCGCCGACGATCCAGTTTCCGGCAGACCGCCTCCGCCGTTCGCCGCCGAAGTCGCCGGTCGCTAGAGACAGAGAGGAGAGACAGAGGATGAGGACTTTTTCGATGTTCGTCTCGGAGACTTGTTCACGCTCGCAGATGGGCCTTATGGGCTGGACAGCCTAGCACACAGTTTTCTCTGTTGTTCAACAAACCACCACTTGGATGGATATTTTACAGGTTTCATCGTGTGATGATCTAAGAGCATAACTAGCAGTGCCCTTAAAAGGCCAACCCTTAAAAACTGAATAAGGATCGAGAATTGGATGTTTTAAGGGTTGGAAAGTGAGAGCATAGATCAGTACCCTCAAACCCAACCCTTATAACAGAATATTCTGTTATAAGGGTTGAGTTTGAGGGCAGTGCTAGATGGCCAACCACAACCCCAACCCTTAAAACTCGGATTGTGAATAGCAAAATACAATCTTTCTTGAAACAAATTAGGTAATGAGAATTACTGATGCATGGTCTATAGTTTTACATCACAAAATCATCATCACCCATTCATCGACGCCATCACCAAAAAACTGCACATCGGCGCCATCACCTAGCCCACATCCGCATCCATCAATCACCCCTACCGGTGGAGTCCTCCACGCCACCGTCGCCACCACCACTCATCACCGACTCACCTCCACGAGTAGAGGTCCCAGCACGTAGAAGCCTCTTCCTCTCTGCGATGTCCACCTTGGTCTCCTTCCACCACTCCAACTGTTCTTCGTCCATGTCCTTCTTAGACATCATCATATGCTCCTTCTCCTCGGCCATGAGTTCTTTCCATGCCTTCGCTTCTTTGATCTTGATCATCCTCTCCTCCAAGTCCGCCTTGCGCTTGGCTTCTTCCCGCCTTGCTTCAACTTGTGCTAGCTTTACCTCTTTCTTCTTCTCGGTGATAAGGAGCTTTGCCTCCAATGTCTTCATTGTCAAGGTCTCCCTTGCCTTCATCATCTCTCCCATCTTCTCTCTCAAGCTTGATGCCTCTCCTTCCAACTTCTTTCTCTCCTTTGCCTTCTTGTTTCCCTCGGGCTTTGCATTGTTCCTTCCTTCATCTTCACTGTCATCCTTAAGCATATCCGCTTTCTTTGGCGCACTCTCTTGATCCCTTAACTTCCACTTGTCAAGATCTTTAAGCAATGCCCAAACATGCTTAAATTGAAATGGCTTGCCTTTGGAAGCAGCCATATCTTTGTACCTCGCATCAGCATATGCCTCCTACGAACACAAACATAGCATAGTAAGCAAAACAATGCATTGGTACACAAACAAATAAAATCTCAAGCGAAATAGATGAGACATGTACTCACGTAGTCAGTCTCAACGCATCCAGAAGGTGGTGCCGCCCTCACTTGGTCCATTGCCGCACTCCAACGAGCACAAGCAGGCTTTATCAACTCCCACTGGCCTTGAAGCGACCGGAATGAACGAGCTCTCAGCGATCCGGTCTTTGGCTTGATCTTACAGTAGATATCCTCTATGCGTTGCCATAACCGCGTCCCGGTTTGATCCGTGCCGACGGTGGCATCCATCCCCACCATCCCCCAAGCACGAACCAAAAGGACATCTTCAACATCGCTATAGTTCGCCGACCTGGACTTGCCACCGGCGGCGAAAGCTCCCTCCCCTATCTCGGTCACCTCCTCATCCTCCTCCTCCTCCTCCTCCTCCTCCTCCTCCTCCTCCTCATCACCTCCCCACTCCTGCTCCTCTCCATAGCCAAAGGGTTGCAGCGAAGGACCCCCGAGGTCCACCTCCGCGTCATTGAGCAGCCCCAAATATGAACCGGTTGGGGCCGCCATTTCATCGAACACCTCGGCCGCGACGGCCGGAGGAGGAGGAGCACGGCGGGGATTGGGGCGCGCGGAGGTCTTCTTGGCGGCTAGCTTGGCGACGAGCCTCTCCTTGGCGAGTTTGGCGCCCTTTGGCCCCACCCCCGCGACGGGCTGGCGGCGCTTGGCAGGGGCAGCGGCGGCGGCGGGCGCATGAGGCGGGACGGCCGCGGGAGGCGGGACGGCGGCGGGCACGGCCGCGACGAGATGCGTGCCGGCTCGCCGCCGTTTCGTGCCCAGGTGGGTGGCGGCGACCACCGTCGCGACCTCCGCGTCCGTCGCGGCGGGAGCGGGAGCGGGAGGCGCGGCCGGTGCGAGGGCCGCGGCGGCGGGAGCGGGAGGCGCGGGACGGGCAGGGGCGGCGGCGGCGGCGGCCGCGGGAGGCGGCGGGCCGTCCATGGCCGGGCGGGGCGGCTGGCGGCGGCGGCCGAGTCGCGGTGGAGGAGGATGGGAGCGAGGAAAATTCCTCCCGCGCGCGAACGGAATAGGAGTGCGGGTTGGGCCTGGGCAGCACTGCCCAACCCGCACAAATGAGGGTTCGCAGGCCAAACTGTGATCGCACCCTTAATTTTTTTTACGGTTTTACAGTTTTAAGGGCTCTGCTAGTTCGTGTTTTCCCTCCCGAACCCGTAAAATAGCAGTTATTTTTAAGGGTTGGCCCTTTTAAGGGCACTGCTAGTGATGCTCTAATATGTTGCAAGTTAGACCACTTGACCATCTAATCAACTATTTAGCCATGTTGACAGTGAATGCGACACCTGGCCCCGCATGTAAATGCTCCAATTAACGTACACACATTTAAATAACTTGAAAATTCATAAAAGTTAAATCCCCACAAGTCAATGTTTCAAATGATTATAAAAATATATAAAACGTCTGAAAAATAATAAATCTGATTATTCATCCAAAAATTATGAGTTTGTTATCTGGATGCATAGTAATGGTGAACTTTATATGGAAAATCAATGGTCGCTCAGAAACTTACTCTATATATTTAACAAATCAATTTTCGTGACACGCTAAACAAATCAAATATTGTGATTTTTGTGCATATAGGCCAGTTTGATAGCACAGTATTTTCTAAAAACCAAAGTATTCCAACGCCAGGGGCGGACCCAAGTGTAGTAATGTGGGGGCCTTGGCCCCCACTCAAAATTTTGAATTCCTATAGTATTTGTTCATAATTTACATAAATTTCTTCAGATTTTGCAAATTTATACTAAGACTGCCCCCACTCACATGATTTGCCCCCACTCCTAATTGTTTCTGGGTCTGCCCCTGTCCAACGCTTGGTAAACCAATACTTTAGTTTTCTCTCCTTTCGCAGTTTCAAAAAAAGAGGGTCAAACCTCTTTTCCAATATTTAAAAAAACTACAGTTTTAGACAATACTTCGGTTTGAAAACCACATTATTAATTAGATCCAAACAACTTAAAGTATTCAATACTTCAGTATTTTCAAAAATGAAAGTATTCTCTGTATATTTCAAAAATACTTTGATGCCAAACGGAGCCTTAATTATTTTCATACAATTCGTTTTGAAATATAAGCATAAGAATATTTAAAGTAAAAATTGATGCTACATAGAATAAGTCTATTACTTTCTCCCTTTTTAGATACTAGGAAGAATGCCCGTGCGTTGCAACGGGAGAAAAATCCGTGTTGTTCAAACTCATAATCGTCCTTTCAAATATTTTTTAAATAGAACCCTATAATACAACCGTATGTCCATTGGGTTTGTTGAGCGATGTCGATTGGGTTTGTTGAGAAGACGGCAGACTAAGAAAGAAACTCGTTTGTTGCCACGCCCTATTAATTTTGTTCTCTTCCACCCGTAATACATTTTTGTAAAACAGAACCATATAATACGATGTTCAATTGAAACACATCCGATAATTCATAATTTGGCAATCTATGTTTATATTACATGTAGAAATATGCAGTCTATAGATTCTTATGTGAATTTCTTAAATAATCAGTTGAAAAAAGTATTAAAAAAAATATCTTAATCCTCGATGTTTCTAAATAATGTCAGCATGTCGTAATTTTTCTTAAAAACCTTCAAATGAAACGCTCTTCTTTTGTAAGTAGCATAGATATAGATATAAGCTGACGGTAAAAATAAACTTGAATAATCCCTTCAATATCTTGTTCCCTTCCCTTCTCACCGGCGGTCAACACATTGACACTCCTTTTGCCTCAGCAAGGGAGCAGCGGCAGCACGTCCATTTTTTTTTAATTTTGTAGTCAATTAAAACAACAGCCACCCCTGTCTATCCCATTACGCTAGTAAAAAAATTAAAATCTCGCACACACCGAACACAACTACACAAGTCCTCTCTCACTTACTTTCCCTATCTTCTCCCCCATCGAGTCACTCTCTCTAATCACTCTATTCTTATCTTCCCATCACTCACTTCCCCGAAGATCCCCACAGCTATGCTCGACCTCGACGCCCTGTTCCGGTGCTCACTGATGAGGCTCGGGGAGCTCATGTTGCTCTTCTACGCCCCCTTCCCCTCCATGGCCTTTACCCGTCGAGGCGGCGCTGCTGGCATGCAGCAGCCGGCGACGATGGCGCGAGGATGTTGAATGTTAGTCAGGGAAATAGGCGCGTTGTGGATGGCGTTGGACCAACGTCTGTTGCTGTTGACCGCTCCATGTCGCATCTGGTTAACAGCGATATGCTGACTATGGCGAGCGTGGAAATGTTGTGGTCGATGAGTAGGCGGTGGACAGGTGGGCGGATGAGTTAATCTCCGTGTTGCAGCACTGTCTCAGGGTCGCATGTCAGTTAAAATTCTGATTGATATCTGATTCTAGGTTATGTGTGTAATTCCACAAGCATGGTCACCAGGTTTTAGAATATTATGAGCGTTAAAACATAGTGTTCAAGTCATAAGAACTTTTCAATATAATCATTGCTTATATTTTCTAATATAGTTCTTCATCTCAGAAGTACTATATCAAAACCTTTGGCCTGGAATAAGTCAGACAAAAATGGATGGAGGTTATCACCTTAGCAGGTACAGTTTATTTGAATGCGCTGCTAGCTGTATTTAGTTTCCATTGTTTTCACTTTGGTGTGGTCCGCAAGATTTTTTGATTGATCTAGACCTGATTAAAATGTGTACCAATCTGCTCATTCATGAGTTATGCTGAATGCAGCTATCCATTTTTTTTTTTTTGCATGTTATCTAATTAGAGTAGGCAGTAGGCTTAACAGAGAACTGAACGACATGTACAGCTTCAGTACGAACTTAGAATTCAGTTCAGGTTCAGAACTTGGCTACTACGAATTCGAAAATTGCTTCTTCCACGAGGCTCACCAATGACGACCCATGGTATGGGCGTGATCAGGAGATCTTGGGGATTCCATTTTTTGAAAGAAATTTAGAGTTTCCTCATGTGAAAAGATCGACCATGCCAAGGTCTTGGGCTGCTCGGGGACAGCAGCAAAGCAGAGGCCAACCGGCTCCATCTCCTGTTCGCTCCCCACCTCTTCTCGACGCCGCCCCTCCACTTTTCCTCTTCCCTGCTCCACCTCCTGCACGCCGGCGTTGCTCCTCTATCCCCATCCAACCGCCGCTATCCACTTCCCATCCCTGCACCTGCGTGCTGACCGGAGGCGGAGACGGGTCCTACTCGGTGACATGGGTGCACGGTGCAGCCCCAAGGGGAACCCGGGCGGCGGAAGCGCTAAGGTTCCTGCTCCTATCGGCGAGGAGCCACCTCCGTCGAGGTCCTGCACCTGGCTTGCCTCCCCCGGCGGCGTGGGATGGGCGGGGCCTCCGCCAACCGCGCGGGATGCACGGGATGGGCGCGCCACCGATCGTGCAAGATGCAGGTTATAAGGTCTACGGCGAACGCTTCGGATGCAGGGGATGCCATGGGGAAGCGCCGCCGCAGGGTCTACGGCGAACGCTTCAGATGCAGGGATGGATGTGAGCAGCGTCGAAGGCTGCGCGACGCGCTTTGACGGATCGAGTCGAGCGAGGCGGACCGTTTTGTTCACTTAGCGGTGGCAATAGCGGTAATTATCAGAAACGAAACGGTACAATGGCATCAGTGCGTAATAAGTAATTTGGTGGGAGGGTAAAACCGGAAAGAAAAATGACGTACCACAAGAAACCTTAATGCCTTTATTATTAGGTATAGATAAGGTGTATTTGGTTTTAAGGAAAAATCCAGAATATAGGGTATATTATTTCCAGCCTCGTCTGGACAAGTTTTTAGGGATTTCATTACGTTCACTTATCTAATGCAAACTCCTCTTTCTTCTACGTTAATTAGTCCAAATGTTATACCTGTAAAACTAAGGTGGTTTAATTTCTGAGCTAAATACTCATTGTACCAGTGGCACATATTCAATGTACTGCAAAGTCTAGCTAGAATTTCCCCATTTATTATGCAAAGAATTAGAAATAAGAAATCAAGGACTAGATTTGGATTGTAGGAAAGGAGAAAATTACCAAAAGGTAGGGAGATGGTACGCTCCCCGGATGGCCCGAGGGACGGAGATGTAGATTGCAGGGGAGGATGCAGTTCGAGCTGCGAGTCCCTGTTGGCTGTTGCTGAGCTGCTCGCCACGCGCCGGCTTACGTCCAGGACGGACGACCCAGTCTCCGGCAGACGGCCACCGGCCGCTGTCGCCGGCCGCGAGAGACAGAGGATGAGAAGACTTTTTCGCTGTCCTCTCGTCTCTGCAAATGAACGCCCAAAGAAGACTTGCCGTGTACACAGCCTAGCAGACTTAAACCCATCACAGTTTTCTCTGTCATTCGCAGCTGGCCACACCTAGTTTATACCCGAACGCCATAGTTATTTATAAGCCACGGGACGACTTCGTTCATAAACACACACCGACCGGTCACAACAGGCCCTTTATAAATTTGCCAATTTCTGCTGCCAACACGCAACTCTTATGGAGAGAACAGAATACAGATGGTTAGGCCAACGAACTGGTCGGCACATGTAGTTCATTACTTCTTGCACCATACCCACAGGTTTCAAGCGGCGGTCCCGCTACGGCCTGCATAAGTAGAGATTAGTTGAAAATGACAAAAATCTGGCCACGATGGTAACAGCTAGCGTAGGCTATTTTTGGTACGAAGCGGGCCAGGTTCGGGCGCCGCCTAACACCCTTACCCACACCCAAAACAGTTAGTCAACCAAGGACAAATATCACGAGCGAGCGACGGAATGAGGCACAACCACGATTACTATTAGTCTATAATGCGGTGTTACATTGGTTGATGGAGTTGCTACCATCTATGGCGGAGGTGCTGCCATCGGTCAACGGAGATGCTGCAGGCAAGTTCCCGACGGACCTTTTTCTGTGCAATAGGGGGGCTGCAAGTGAATAATGGCCGGAAAGTTTTTACTGCAATGCCGAGAGTTCTTTATTTTTGGCTTCAATGAAGCAATTTAAAGCAAGGGTGGGATTCCAACTCTGAACCACGAAGCGGCCACTGGAAACTCCACTAAGAAAAACAAGTCTTGTATACACTATCTATATGCCAGTCTGGCGAATTAAGAAAAACAAGTTTATGAATTTACGAATAGAAGAGGAAAACATAATGCAAACAGTGAACTTCGGTAAGGTATCAACCAGAAGGCTACACACTCTGGTGAACACATCAACATAAACAGATACATAATTAGCTTCTTAAACACGTGGAAATCGGCATAACAGTGCAATACGATAGCCATACTATGTTACATGTCACAAAATTTTGTAGATATTAGAAAATCTGCATCTAATACCACTACAACATGAGAGCATCAAAGTACTCACAATTGGACATCACCTAACAATACTACAAAGAAATAAGAGAGTTGACCTACCAAACAACCACCACTGCCACCCCAGCCATGGTTGGGAGACAACATGAACAGAGATGGTTGGGCGAACCAACAGCTCAGCACCGGTCGATCCTGGATCACTTGTTGCACCATACCCACATTCAAACCAGCCAACCAACAAAAGATATCACGACCGAGCGACGAAATAAGGCACCACCACGTTACTACGGTTCCAATCAAGAGACTGAGTAGTCGTGTGTTTAACATAAGCCACGCTAGCCTATTTTCCACAAGACAAGCTAACCTTTTTTTCTCCACTAAGTACTCTACATGTCTACATGTCAGTGCAGCGATTTGAGAAATTGACAAAGAGAGGAATTGACAAAGAGCTTCGCTTCATCTTTACTGAATCTCTTGCTTACACTGGTATCCGAATAGGTTTACCGAGACCGCGAGGAGGAAATCATAATGCAAACAGTAAACTCTGGTTTGGTAATAAACAGCAACAGATAGAAAAAGGTAGCATCCTAAACGTGTAGAAATCGACATGACAGGCAATATTGTAGCCAAAATATGTTACACGTCACAAAATTGTGCAGATATTAAAAATACTACATCAAGATACTCATTGTTGAGGCTGTGTTTGTTTGGGCTGTGGCTGGCTGGCTGTGGCTGGCTGTGAAGCTGTGCAGGGAAAGTTGCTGTGCAGGAAAAGCTGCTTTTCTGAATGTCACTGTTTGGCGACTTAGCTGGCTGTCTAGCTGTGTGTTGAGGATTTGTCTGAAATATCCTCACAGTTCCGAGACGACAGAATATGTATTTACTGGTTGTGTATAAATGTATTGTCACTATAAAATACCAAAAATGCACAACAAATAAATACAAAATTCATAACATTACACAAATTATATATTGCCCATAATAAAATTTAATAAATTTACCAGGAAGTGTCCCTCGGTGGTACTAATTCTGACCATTGCTTAATTCAATTGTTTATAGCATGTACTGGAAGCTAGGAATTTCAGCAAACAGGACGACATACGATTATCCACTTGCCGCAGTTCATATCCTTATCCACTTGCCGCAGACCGCAGTTCATATCCGCTCAGATTCAGAGAAGGAACGAAGAAATCAAACAGCCTCCGCTCCGTCGGAAGGACAAGGAGGGGATACGCGAGCTGGCGGCCGTCGAACGCACTGCCGGCGCGGAGCTGGCAGGTCACGCGGGAGACCTCCATCAGGCGGTGAGCTGGGGTGCCGGCGACGGACGAGGACGGCGGGGAGGAGCTTGGCGGCAGGGAAGGCAGGGAGGAGATGGAGGCGGGGAGGAGGTCGGCCGTCGGGGGCGCGCCGCTCGCCGGCGGAGCCCGAGCTGCGAGCTGGAGGCGCTGGAGTCGCGAGCTGGCGGCACGCTGGGAGTCGCGAGTCGCGACCGAGAAAAGGGAAGAAACGGTGTTGGGATTGTTGCAGGGAGGTGGCGGCACGCTGGGAGGTGGCGGCACGCTGGGAATCGCGGCGGAGGCGAGCTTGGAGGTGGCGGCGCCGGGAGTCTCGACCTGGCGGCGCTGGAAAATTAGATCGAGGCAAAAACAAATCTGGGCTGAGATGTTTGGACCGGTGGCATTGCTTGTAATTTCGGCCAACAATATGGCCAAATAGAAAAACGTTTCGTTGCCCTTTGCGGGAAGCCGCCCGAAGCACCCCCAGAGCAGCTTTCTCCTCGCTGTGTATTTCGCTGGGCAGCTTTGTCGAAGCCCACAGCGCAGCTAGGGTGTTTGGCTGGATTCGTTGGCTTTTTTCTGTAGAAAGCCACGGAAAGCTGAAACAAACACCCCCTGAGCATCACCTAACACTAGTACAACTACAAAGAGAGGAAAGCTAGCATCCTGAACCATATGAGAAAAACTAATGACCTACCACATCATCACCACCACCAGTGCCACCCTATTCCCCATCCAGTTGATTTCATTGGTAAAATCCACCACTGCCACCCGACCCCCACCGTTCCGCCTACCATCCCGGAACATTTGAACAAACAAGATCGGTCACTAGTGTCACGACAAGTGTAGCTCATGACGTGCTTCTGGTTCACCATCTCCCTATTCTTAGCTCGGCTTATCAAAAGTGTTCAATTGACTTATGACTATCACAGACTAGTCCTCCAGCATATGTCTACTAAGAGCATCCCCTCACATACGTCGGGCCCATCAGTGGCTGATGATCGATGGCTAAGTTCAACTCATGTGCTAAGGGACCACAATTGTGTTGTTTTATTGTGCTCCAAATTCACCTAAGAAAAGGGTAACTTCTGCTGGAGCAAATGAGATCAGTTGCCGACAGACTTGCGCTGAGATCGTTCCTGCCCTGAATTGGGTCACAACTATAAATACACCGTGTAAGCCACCGCACAGGATAAGTCGAACTGTTGTAAATTCTCGGCGTTTGTAACCTCTCTCGAAATAGTGAGTTTCGCTGGATGGCGCCCGTGGGTTTTCCCCTTCTTTTGGAGGGTTTTTCACGTTAAAATCTCGTGTCCCCTATGTTGATCTTACTTTCTGCATTGTTTATTTGCTTGTCGTGTATAACAAATTGGTGATACACACGGGAAAAAAGGAAACCCCGTTTGACGATTGTGTGATTTGACAATCATAAGTAGAAACAACAGTTCCTCCCATCGCGGCCGCTACCATATCCGTGGCAGAGAGATATTGCCCTTCACGATGTTGCATCTCGGGCGGAGTCCTCCTTGCTGGAGAGTCGAGCCCACCTACAGAGCTAGATATATATGTGTCTCCTCCTCCATTAGTCGTGTAACCATGCCGTCCGAGTACTGACACTAAGAGACGTGCCTCCTCCATCAGACTTGAGACAAGATTGCCACTGTAGTTTAGTGTACGAGGACTAAAGTGAGTGACAAACAAGTGCAAATAGTACACTAATGTATTTTTCTGGTCCATAAGCTTCATTAGGTATGGAGTATGGACACACTAGATAATTTAAACGTGACTCTTACTTTTATTTCACATTTTCAAAGAACATAATTCACATTCTCATTTACTATGGTCTGTAATCTTGTTACGTGCAGTAAAGTGCTAAGTACACGGTCTGAAAATTGAAGACGAAGGGCATCTTTAGGATTTCGTTGCAATTTTTGTCTTTGTTTAGGTGTTTTATACAGTTTGTTGTTTCTTTAATGGCAGGTTCCTTTCGGAAAGAAAGCGTGGAGTAAAGTGCTAAGCAAATTACTTTACTGTGTTAGGTTGTACCATGGGCTATAAGATATCAGTGGGATCCATGACTTATTTATAACAGGTAGGAAGCAAGCACAAACAAATTGGGTATCAATATATGTGTCGCAGTGCACCTCCTGCTGGTTCCATTTTAAGACAGCAACCACAGCCGCACATGTACTACCTAAGCTCGCCTCCTTTGCAATTGCTCGACAGATGCACCTCATTTCTTTGTTTTGGAACTCTCACTGCTTGGAGGCATGAACATAGAAGGAATAGGATTTAGAGGCACCCAGAAGTTAAACACGATAGTGTTGTGATGCACTGTTGCAGTACGGGTAGATGAAATAGCAACTCTCGACAGATATGCACCCCATTTCTTGGTTTTGGAACCAGCTCGACAGAAGTAGTATCGGGATCCATTGTTGCGCTGCGGGTTGATGAAACAGCTTAAATTTTTCTTGACCGACACGTGGTAGGCGAGCCCACCTACTATGTATGTGCGTTTGCTTTGGATTGCCGAAGAATTGTGCCATGATGTCACCATTCTGACACGAGGGTCATCCTGCAGCTTTGAACCGGTTCCAATCTTGGTATTAAGTCGCTTTTTGTGTCAGAACATTTGAGCCGATGCTCTACACCGTATGGAACCGATTAATTGTGCAGTTTGGATCGCTTTCTCTGAACGCTGTGGCTGGTATAATGTCGAGGAACAAGCATAAGTGACATGTACCAGCCGAAATAATGAAGACGTTAGTTAGCTTCGCATTACTGCTTCATCTAATTCACTGTACCAGGATGTACATAATTGGATAATCAATTACCAACTATGTAAAACAAGTTGTTTTTCACGTTTTCACAACACCAACGTTCTCGTATCTTCTAGCCGTTTTGTCCAAGCTTCCAACGAAAAAACGTGTTTTTCATTGAAATTGTCAGATGCAAGGTTGCGTTTTTTTCTTTTTTGCGTTTTATAATTTGACATCTTCCGTTAAAATTTTGGCTAACGTGAAATTGTCAGATGCAAGGTTGTGTTTTTTCTTTTTTTCTGTTTTATAATTTGACATCTTCCGTTAAAATTTTGGCTAACGTGAAATTATCAGATGCAAGGTTGCGTTTTCCTTTTTGCAGGATGAAATTCGTTAAAATTTACTCTTGTTCCACAATATATGACATTTTGGCTAGTTGTTTTAGCTACTCAAAACATTTTATATTGTGGAATAGCAAATATATATAATTGGGACGGAGAGGTTACTAAACGAAAATATACAATACTGGAATGTACATATATTGTAATATAAAAAGGTATAAAAGTGATTAAATACTGCCCCGAACGGTGGTGTTGGCCAGTGAACTAGCTCAGCCCATAGGCTGCAACGGGCCCAGCCACCCGAATGACCTCCCACTAGCGAAAGCGCGCCACACGGTCACGCTGGCCGGCCAGTTCACCGTCGACGCGCCGAGGCGCAGGGGCGCCATCTTCATCCTCTGATAAGGATCCTCGAGGGAGGTGCAAGTCGGGTCTGGCCCCGTGGGAGAGGCTGCTCAACGGCACGAATGCCGAGTACACGAGGCATCATTGAGTAGAAAGAAAAAAACGGACAATCCGCTCCCGATATTTTTTCCCACGCGTGTCGTTGACCAAGCTCATCTCCTATCCCTCTGCTCATATCGTGAAAACTTAATTAATCATGCCACACAATCTTATTAAAAAAATTGTTTGGGCCGGCTCCTAGTAATCTTGCTGAGATTGATCCTAATATGTGGGAACCTCAAGAAAGGTTGCCGGAAGATGATAATAGAATTTTATGTAAAACTTTCTCTATGGAAGAAGTTAACAAGGCGCTTTCTCAATGGCACTAAACAAGGCCCTTGTCCAGGTAACATTCCTGGTGAATTTTGTCAGCATTGTTAGAAAATCGTAAAATGGGGCATTATGAATCATTTTTCGGCTTTTGATGCAGGAGTTTTGGATGTTCAAAGGCTAAACTATGGGTTATTACCTTGCTTCCTATGAAATCAGGGCTGAGATAATAAGTCAATATAGACCTATATGTTTGTTAAGATGCATTTACAAGCTTATTACTAAAGTCTTGATCATCAGACTCACAAGGAAAACTATACCCAAAATCCTTTTTATCCGACATTAATTTGGAAGCGCGTGCATCTAAAGCGCCATTTACTAAAATCAATGTAGTTGTATGCAAACCGAGAGCAATGGCATGATGAACCAAGAAATCCCCAGGTCCTATTGTTAAGCCTTTTGCTCATAAGATCATTTGTATTCATTAGAATGCTGTTACTAAGAAAAGAAAAATTATGGATGGTGTGCTGGCTTTGCATGAAATTACACAATATTTTAATATTAAAACAAGTGGCTGTCTTTTTGAAATTGGACTTCGAGAAAGCATTTTTTTTCTTTCTTGTCACAAAGCAAAAGGGTTGTCTGAGATGTGGTGCAATTGGACTCAACAAATAATTTATAATGGGCCCATACTTTCAAATCTCCATGGGTGTGCAGCAAGGTGACCCCATGTCTCCTTTTTTATTTAATAGTGCTACGGAATGCTTGGAAAAAATGATGTTACGGTCACAAAAGACAAGTCTTGTTGATGGCTTGGTTATGGATTTTTTAGGATGGCGTAGCCATTCTGCAATATGCCGATGATATCGTGTTATCCATGTCCCATAATCCCGAAAAAGCAAGTCAGTGTGACTTTGAGCTTCCTTTTCGCCGTGTGCTACGTGGTGAATTATGCATTCAATGGACATAGATTCTTTAGAGAGTGAGAAATACTGTCCTTTCTGATGACAATGATGTGCTCTTTTGGGATTGCAACAAAAAAAGAACCTTTTCAACCGGATCCATTTATCGGTGGTTGGAAAAAGATCTTGCTGGAGCTAATAATGAATGGATTTGTTAGGTAAAATCAGCTTTGAAAATCAATTTTCTCATGTGGCAGCTTTTGAGAAATGCTATTCTTACTAGAGATAATATGAAAAAGCGTAAATAGCTCGATATGCTCTTTATTTAAACATCTATAGACTGCAGAACATCACTTCTTCAGATGCAATGTTGCTAAATGTGTTTGGGGGGTTGTGGGGGTATGCTGAGCATTAACATGGTTCCTAATTCGTTATGGCAATTTTTTGCATGGTTGTACTCTGTTTGTCCTAATAATGAGAGAATTTATATGGCTGGGGTTGCTACTATTTGTTGGGAGATTTGGAAGACACGCAATAAACTAATTTTTTTTTTGCGGGTAATAAACTAACTTTTCATGATCAACAAAATCCCTATGTGAAATCATATACCTAGTGGCTTCTTTCTTTAGTATTGGGCAGGTCTTCAGAAGGAACCAGAGAGAGCGATGCTGAAAAGTAATGCAACCAAGTTGATGCAGTCGGCGGCGTCGATCTTTGGCAATGCTGGTACAGGAGCTGGTGGTCAAGCTATGACTACTCTGTTGATAGCTGGATCGGGATGATGCTTTCACGCTGATGGCAAGAGATGGTGCTCCTGTGGATGTGTTTGTTCGATGTAGTCAGTGTTTTTCGCTCTTTTTTGCTCTCAGTTTGGTCGATTTCGCGTTCTCCTGGGGTGTGAGCTGTTTTGTGGTGATTGGCACGGAACTCGTGGTTCCGTCGTGGACTCTGAATTTTGTTAGCCATTGATTAGGAGGTGATTTCTATTAGCCGTTGATTGAAACTACATAGTCTTCGGGGGAAAACACCGCTAGCAGGGCAGCCCGAATCCATCGTTCACTTCTACCTAATCGTGCCCAACTAGGGCAGCCGCCGCACGCCTCCCTTACCTCTCCTTCACTCGCGACTAAGGGACAGTAGCACGCTGATCTCCCTTGATAACTAGGCCGCGGCGTGC
The DNA here is from genome assembly GCA_947311845.1 of Poa pratensis. Taxonomy (NCBI): domain Eukaryota; kingdom Viridiplantae; phylum Streptophyta; class Magnoliopsida; order Poales; family Poaceae; genus Poa; species Poa pratensis. The sequence goes on from CAMZMU010000084.1 coordinate 2,761,287, forward strand.
CCACGGCGAGCGACTGCTGTTGAAGATTTCGGCACGAGGCGAGGAGTTCGGCGACGACGGCGGCTCGGAGGGAGTGGGATTCATGCAATCTTTTGGGTGCGGCTCTGGACGTTCAGCGTCTCCTTGAGCTTCAGCCTAAGCTGCCTTAGGCTAAGCGTATCAAGCGGCGTGGATGATTTCTTGCCTTCCTTGACCTCGTTCTCTTGTGCCACTGCCACAATCTCATTGAACTCGGTCCTAAGCTTCCTTAGGCTGAGGCTGCCCAGTGCTTCAGATTCGTTGTTTTCCTTCACATCATTTTCACCAGCACTGTTATACTGTATATGCACAGCTAGCTAGCTCTCTCCACCACGATTATGTGAGCCTACTCGCCGCGAAAATCGTTGAATAGAGCCGCACCGTAATCGTCCTCGTCGTACGCTCTGGCCGCCGGACGTAGTCAATAAATCCGTCGTCCTCCGGCATCCTCGGCTCTCCCAGACAGATTTCTCGTGCCCAAGTCGTCTCCCCTACCTTCTGGACATGTTCTCGGCGAGCTAAGCTTCCTTCAGCAGCCTCCCGGGCTTGGCCGTGCTCCGGCGTCCGCCATCGTCGGCGCCAACCAAGCTCTGGTCCTCCCCGGGCCTTCCAACCACGCCATCGAGCTCCCTGGAGTGAGCGCCAGTCGGAGGAGGGAGTGTGACGGGCAGAGGTACTGCTGGGGTCGAGCTCGGCGAGGCGACGCACTGCACCGGCCGGCCGCCCAGTTTGAGACCGTCCTGAACCTCGCACAGGCTTAAGGAAACGAGAAAATAGATTTAAGAATTAAAATAAAATTATGGCCCCACAGTTTTTGTACCGGTCCCACCTAATATTCGTACCGGCCCCACAAAAATTTGGTTCTGGTCCCACGCAAATTTCGGTTCCGTGGAACCGTTCGGTTCCGTCAGTCTGGTTCCGACACTTTTAACACCGTTAGATCGCGGTGGATAAACAATTATTAAAAATACCAACCACTCTAAAACTTGTAAGTGTAATACTCCCTCCGTCCATAAAAACAGAGGGAGTACGTGTACTGAACCTGGTACTTCTTTTTTCAGTAATGGAAAGGGGTTAGAAGCCCGGTTGAGAAAAAAAACATATATAGTACCGCTCATAATTTTTTTTTATAAGCCACCAGGTGACTTCCTTCATAAACACATATCAGTCTCGATAAGGCTTTTATAAATTGGCACATTTCAGCTGCCAGCACTCAACTGGTACTCAATTTTGTCCTGATAGCTTTGCTCCTCGCATCCTAATTCACAAGTTAGAAGCATAGTCAACTCGAGTAAAAAAAAATCAATTTATTGATTAACTGGCTGGATGTTTTCCCAAACACAAGTTAGAAGCAATCCACACATCAACTAGCCGAAATAATGAAGACGTTAGTTAGCTTCACATTACTGCTTCATCTAATTCACTGTACCCAGGATGTACATAATTGGATAATCAATTACCAACTATGTAAAACAAGTTGTTTTTCATGTTTTCACAACACCAACGTTCTCGTATCTTCTAGCCGTTTTGTCCAAGGTTCCAACAAAAAAAACGTGTTTTTCATTGAAATTGTCAGATGCAAGGTTGCGTTTTTTCTTTTTTGCGTTTTATAATTTGGCATCTTCCGTTAAAATTTTGGCTAACGTGAAATTGTCAGATGCAAGGTTGTGTTTTTTCTTTTTTGCGTTTTATAATTTGACATCTTCCGTTAAAATTTGGCTAACGTGAAATTATCATATGCAAGGTTGCGTTTTCCTTTTTGCAGGATGAAATTCGTTAAAATTTACTCTTGTTCCACAATATATGACATTTTGGCTAGTTGTTTTAGCTACTACAAACATTTTATATTGTGGAATAGCAAATATATATAATTGGACGGGGAGGTTACTAAACGAAAATATACAATACTGGAATGTACATATATTGTAATATAAAAAGGTATAAAAGTGATTAAATACTGCAAGAAATAATCAGTGAAAACCAGAAATATAATGCCTTTCAAGCAAATTACCCCGAACGGTGGTGTTGGCCAATAAACCGGCTCAGCCCATAGGCTGCAACGGGCCCAGCCACCCGAATGACCTCCCACTAGCGAAAGCGCGCCACACGGTCACGCTGGCCGGCCAGTTCACCGTTGACGCGCCGAGGCATAGGGGGCGCCGTCTTCATCCTCTGATTAGGATCCTCGAGGGAGGTGCAAGTCGGGTCTGGCCCCGTCGGAGAGGCTGCTCAATGACGCGAATGCCGAGTAACAGAGAAACCTTATTCTGTTTCTAGACGCGCAAATGCGCAAGTCGTGTCTTCTTTTTATGATGTGTATCTTATCTGTTTCAACGGACGATCCGCTCCCGATATTTTTTCCCACGCGTGTCGTTGACCAAGCCCATCTCCTGTCTCTCTGCTCATATCGTGAAAACTTAATTAACCATGCCACACAATATTATTAAAAAAATTGTTTGGGCCGGCTCCTAGTAATCTTGCTGAGATTGATCCTAATATTTGGGAACCTCAAGAAAGGTTGCCTGAAGATGATAATAGAATTTTATGTAAAACTTTCTCTATGGAAGAAGTTAACAAGGCGCTTTCTCAATGACACTAAACAAGGCCATTGTCCAGGTAACATTCCTGCTGAATTTTATCAGCATTGTTGGAAAATTGTAAAATGGGATATTATGAATCATTTTTCGGCTTTTCATGTTGGAGTTTTGGATGTTCAAAGGCTAAACTATGGGGTCATTACCTTGATTCCTAAGATATCATGAGCTGAGAAAATTAGTCAATATAGACCTATATGTTTGTTAAGATGTATTTAGGAGCTTATTACTAAAGTCTTGACCATGAGACTAGAACCCTTTTCTCATAAGATCATTTGTATTCATCAGAATGATTTTATTAAGAAAAGAAAAAATATGGATGGTGTGTTGGCTTTGCATATAATTATGCACTATTTTAATATTAAAACAAGTGGTTGTCTTTTTGAAATTGGACTTCGACAAAGCATTCTTCTTTTTCTTTCTTGGCACAAAGCAAAAGGGTTGTCTGAGATGTGGTGCAATTGGACTCAACAATTTTTTTATAATGGGCCCATACTTTCAAAGTTCTATGGGTGTGCGGCAAGGTGACCCCCTGTCTCCTTTTTTTATTTCATAGTGCTACGGAATGCTTGACAAAGATGGTGTTACAGGCACAAAACACAAGTTCGGTGGCATCAGACAAAAGAAAGCTAGCCCGTTGCTCAAAATTCAATTTAACCAAGTTTGGGAGCGCTGAACGTGAGAGAGTTCTGCAGGCAAATTCTATATGTTGACCATAATTTTTTTTTCTTTTGAGAATTTGTATGCTGACCATAAGTGGCGCGGTTGGGAGACGACCATGTCACATGAAGTGCATCGATGTTGGGCCGAACCGTTTCTCCCGATATTTTCTGTTTTCCTTCTTATATCTTTTTTCGTTTTATTTTTTGTTTCTCTTTTTTATTTTTTAGTTTTTCAGAACTCCGACCCGACTCGGTGGTACGGTAGATCCACCTGCAGCTTTCTTTGTACAACATGGAGTAGGTGACTGCTAATGTCAAATATTGTCCAAGTAACCTCTGTACAGCGTAACTCTCGTGAGCCCGTATTCCTGAGGCCACCCTAGTCTCATGACGTCAGTACCAAAATTTCTTTTACCTCCCATATGCGCATTCCTTTTACCTCCCATTCCCACTCAATACTGAATATATCTGCAGCTAGCATACCCTGAAACGCGAGAAACAAGACACTCTTGCGTGCTGTGAGATCTACTAGGAATCGATCATTTCGTGAACTCTTGATATGAAAATGTTGTAGTATGTCAGTATGGTGTATACATTGTTGTCGGTTTTGTGAATGTATGCAGTTGCACAAATATATAGACTGTGCCACAAAGATCCTAGTACTATCATCTTGACGTCCTCCATGGACGGATGGACCTTAATTTTGCACCTACTTTTTTGCATGTAAATCTTGTTGGTTGTATGTAGAACCTATAATAGTACATATGACTGATTTTTGTAGTTGGTGCTACGTACCTATATAACGCTCAATTGCAAACTTGATAAAAAAAATTGTAATCTAGCTCCTTCTCCCGAGAGCCAATTAGGCGTCCGCCGGGGATTGAAAGCCCGGATACCCGCCTCCAGTATGTGACACGTTTCTAGGCATCTCTCCCGCAGCCCCGCATACAAAAAATAAAATCCCAACGTTCGGTTCCGCCTCGCCATTATCGCCCCGTGGAGGAAAAATCCCCCACATTTTGTTCTGCTTTTTAGCCGACTTTCTGAAGGTCATGCTCCACCATGTATTTTGTAATCAATGGTGATACGTATGAGAAGGGGTATTATCTAGCAGATGACATCTATTTAAGATGGTCTATATTGGTCAAGATCATTTCCAACCCTCTAAGTGAAAACCAATCTCATTTTGTAGCAGAATATGCGGGTGCCAGGGAGGATGTTAAGAAAGCATTTGGCCTGCTCCAATCTCGCTTTGCTATTCTCAGGTACCTTCCTCTAACTTGGTCCAACAATCAGATGTGGGAGATGATAATAACTTGTGTGCTCTTGCAAAACAAGATCATGAAGAGTGAACATGTTGATCCTCCACTGCATGATGAGCACGCATACTATAATCAGGGTCCTCTTGCCCAGGTTGAACGATTTTCCTAATGATTTTTCCACTGTCCTCACAAAGAACAAAAAAATCCGAGACGAAGGAACTCACAAGGAATATCAAAATGATCCAATTGTGTATCTCTTTGCACTCAAAGGACAAGCAACTGACCCTCCTAATTGAGTGTGAAATTTATTTTAATTTGAATAATTGTATGTATTATTTTATTTATTTTCATAAAAAATTACGTGTTCAAAACTATGTAATATGATTTTATTGTACGCATTTTATAATGAATTGACTTTATTTAAAAGAAATATAGTATAAATTTTATTGGGAGCGGCGGTGGGTCGACTCGCTCCCAATAGCGCGGTAAGGCGTCTCGGCGCTCCCAATAGCACTAGTCCGGCACCGTTGTCGGACGCTCTATTGGCGCCAGTGAAGATCCTCTAACATCCGATCTGGGAAGACCTACTCGAGGTTCTCCTAGCAGACTCATCCTCGGGCCCGGCTGCACCACCGGATCATCCTCCACCGTCTTGCTAGCTGACCACCTTGCCCAGACCGCTACTCTCGAAGCCGCCTGATGCAGGCCGACCGCACCCGAGAAGCGGCAAGCAGGCGGGGGCCAACGACCAACAACATTGTCGCGTCGTCGGGAACAACCAATGGAGGAGGAGACAACAACATCGCTGCGCTGCTAGCACCTGACAGCGTATGCGTTGAGATGGGTGTCCGAGAAAAGAAAACACATATATAGTGTATATAGCGTTAGAGATCTGATAACTTTTCATGAACATGACAAAATCAAGAGACTAAGTGCTTATGTAAATAGACATAATAATTATAGCTATAGTATTTTACATCTTACAAAAGTAGTGTGCCTACATGAATAATACTTTGTCCTATTTTACAGCTCTGTCGGTAGGTGCATAGTACAACGCATAAATCATAAGACGTTTTGCAATGCACGACGTTTTATATTGTGGAACGGGGGGAGTAGTAATTTGTGTGTTCATCGTAACTGGAGTTAACCTTTTGCCTTTTGCTCTCCTCAACTTTCTTAACCCCTGGCAGCTCCAGGGAAGAAAACTGTACCCTATATGGCACTTTAGCGATTTGCTGACATTTGACTCGAATTGGGAATTTTACTGACTAATCAGCGAGAAGTCATAATTTGTTTTTAGAGTGAGTCAGACATATAAGGCGTAAAATAACTAGCCAAGGATGTGGTGCTGGGAAGTGAACCGACTCGGCCCATTTTGCCATTGTCGAGATTCAGGGAGGGATTGGATGAGTTCGCTAATATTTGAATATTCTTGTATGTCTTAACCTGTTAAGAAAAAGTCACTTATTCCTCACAGAAAGAAGAAAACAATTTTTGCAGCCACGTGTAAGAGCCACACCATGAACTGCATTTTCACAGGTTGCAGAAGATGCATGTGTTGATAATTGATATAATGCTGTTTATATATGGTAGTATGGTTAGTCACTTGCTGTTTAGTAGTAGTAATAAGAGACAAATTGCTTGTCCTGTTGTAAAGATGTAGGGACAGCGGAAGTACTTCCATGAATAAATCCTAAGCGCCTGGAGATGTAAAGTTTCTCTTTTTCTTTCGTCGTTCAAAACATGCACGCCATAGTGAGAGAATTTTCCTCTCGAATCGGGCGCGGTAGCATCATCCCGTTTGACATGTTCGGTTAGATGTGCGAATTTGCTTGTAGGTATTTTTTCCTTTTTGCGGGAAAGACTAAATATGAGTTGTATATATACATTTTTCACCTGTCTGGAGCCATGCTTCCTCAATCTGGGTTTGCTGGTTGCTGGTTGGTGGGTGTATGGGACTCGGGAGGTGTTGAGAGTGGCGAGAGGTGAACAATATTTATAACGACAGCTGCCCACTCAGGGTACGGCTCATAATCTTTACTTATATATATATATATATATATATATATATCAAAGCCCACCCGCTTTGCCCTCACCACGCTCGCCCACGTCACCGCGGTGCACTTCTACAGTAAAAATTCGGGTTTCTGCAGTGCCTGCGCGGCTCCGCGCCGTAGATCTCCGATCGGACGGTCCCTGCTGCGTCCCGTGGCATATTTTCAAAAACAACCCTCGCAAAGACGGAAAATATCTCCGCAGCCCACAGTTTCACGAGGAGAAGGACTAAAATATATTTACAGAAAAACTCAAGGACTTTTTTGTAAAACCTCCACAGAACTCCCCTTCCTCTCCTTCTCCCGCGGCGCCGGAATCGGCGGCGTCGCCGACGCGCCGCGCGGCCGCACCGCACCTCCACGCTCGGATCGACGGCCACGGCGCGGTGCGCCGCCTCTTCCTCACCATCCTCGCCGGATATCGCGCGCTGGGTCGCTGCCTGCGCAGAGGAATCGTCGCCGGCGGGCTCGGCGTCCGCCGCCGCGGATTCGCTCGTCGCCGGCGGCTCCGGCGACCAAACGGTCCGGCGCGCCGCCCGCCCGGCTCCCCTCCACTTCCTCGCGCGCCTCCGCGCGATCCCAAACACGCGCACGTGCTAGCGTGCTCCTGCGCGAGCTCGATGGCGCGCGGCGGCCGCCGGCAGCGTCACTCCCTTTTTTTTTCCCGTAATCGTTTAAAAAAAAAACTGACGTGTGGGACCCATCTGTCATAAATTTTACAATTACAGAAAAGTGCTAAAATTTGAAAAATTCATATCTTTCAATCTACAATTCAGAACAATACAAACAATATATCAAAATTTTCTAAATTTTACAAACTTTCAAACTTTCTACACAAAAGTTGCACCAAAAAATGATTTCCGAGAGGTCGGCCACCTAAATTATACAAAGTCCAAAAATAATGAATAATGTTACATGTTACGAATAAAAAAAAAATCAAAACTTCCTACCAGGAAAATATAAACAATACCTCATAATAATCAAATAAAAAAAATGGTAACTAATTGTAGAAAACCACAAATATATTTAAACATTCAGATTTGCTAACAACTTTTAAAAAAAATGCACTCGCTCCAATTATACGAACAATTATAAAGAATTGAATTTAAGACAAATTTGTAATTACAAAATTCGCATGGATAAATATGCATTCTCACACATTACGATATTACATTAAAAGTTAATTAATCTTACCTTAACATTTTTTAGAACGCAACCTTTTTAACAAGTCCAATAATTTTCATACCTCAAAATATTTAAATAAGCTGTAAACATATACCAAAAAAAAATCACAATACACATAAAAAAATGATAGCTACTTTCGACATACAACCACAACTCAAATACGAATATTCCAAAACTTCAAAAATTGCTAACTCATCGCATTTCAACAGTTCTCAAAATATCCACAATTTTGAAATGACGATATTTTCAAATTTGCATTTTTACCACACGTATGCAGCGTGCCCTTTTTAAAGATGCATTAAAAAAACAATCGTAATAGTTTCCGGACGATAATATTATTTGACTACATCAGACGAACTAACGTGAATGATACCCTTTAAAAAATATATATATATTCATAAAAATGTTGTATTCCTAATAGGTATAACCATTTTACTAAACCAATTTGCATGAAATAAAAAGTGTTCAAATTTTTTTTTTTGAATCTATCCACCTGAAAAAATATAAATAACATATCCGACCAAACAGAAGAAATAAATATTTGCTATTTATGACAAAAAACAAACATGTTTTCAAACTCCAAAAAGGGTCAATATATCAAAAAAAAAAAAGAATCCAAATGCACTTCCTCTAAATGTACAAAAGTAAATTTTTTCACAAATGCTTGATTACATGAATAATTGCAGAGAATACAAATTCATATCCCCCAAATATGGTTTAGATTTAAATTAAATTTCACAGATTATCACATAGTGTATTTCCTCAAATTATTGAGCTAAATTACACATCTACCACAAGTTCAATAATTTCCCAAATTTCCACAATTCGAATTTTACCACACGACATTTCCCGAAATCTGAACGATTCTTCGAACGTATGTTCTCTTTGCATTTCAATAATTTACAAATGCCCACACTTTTAAAATAAGGACATTTCCATATTTGAATTTCACCACACGGGCGCGGCGGTGTCGCCGCGCAATTTTTGCTAGTTTGTTTTGATGAGCCACGGGGTTATTTACTTTGTAAACGCAGACTCGGGGTCACGACAGGGCTATATTATAAATTTGTCCATTTCTACTGCCAACACTCAACTAGTACTCAATTTTGCCAGCTTTGTTTTGCACCAAGCCACCTCGCGTCCTATTATTTTTGTTCATCATACAACCTTTATCAGCACGGCCAAAATTGAGCGTCACACACATAGGATTGGGAGACAGCAGAAATGTGGATGGTTTGCCCAATAAACAAGTCAGCACAATGTAGTGCTTCACTACTTGCACCAGTGACAAATCACAAGACACGGTGATATCGTCGTTGTCTACCTTCTGTGCCTCCATCCAGACTGCTCAGCCCGGCGCCTCGCACACTGACGAACAGAGCGCCCGCTAGCTACATTTTTGCATCACCGACCATAGGAGCATGGGTAGGAGTAGGACGCCGGCGAGGGAGGACGGCGCCATCGCAGAGCGGGCCTGAAGTGGTTCTAATGAAAGTTTAACAAAAAAAAGCGAAAATCAAAAAATACCCTCAACTTTGCACGGTGCATGTCTCTTTTGCTAGTCTCAACTTTGTTAAGAACAACAGACAAATTAGCTATGTGAAACAGATATCAGAATTCGGCCTAGACTACTGCTCCATGTCCTAACAGACGTCTCTGTTGCACGTGACATCACATTTGATCACATCGATGCTTTAACCGTCCAAAGTGTTTCGGCAGCAATTAGGATGGTAGCGAACTGACCGCACTACAAAAACAGCAGACAAGTTTGGCCGATGTATTTCCCGCCGAATTTAAAGCAAACTTTTATTTACTTTTCCAGTTCCAGCAATACAGGTTGAACGTAACAATATTTATCTAGTTGACTGTTGGCAGCACAAATGGGCCAATTTATAACCTGTCAAGACCGACATACGTATTTATAAAGGATGTCGCCCTGTGGCTCATCAAGAAAATTATGAGCTGTACAACATCTTCTCATCTTTCACACCTTCTCCCATGCATTCACCACAGATTTATACCTCTTGGACATTTCATCGAGCACGTTGTGGGCGTCGGCATTAATGATTGTGGAGGCAGCAACTAACGTGGAGGATGCCTAGGAGAAACTATGTGGCCTGTCATCATCTTCTTCCTCTTTAGCGACGGGCCCTGGCGTTGATTTGGGGAGTCGGTTCGTCGGCACCGTCGGGGAAGGGCGAGGGAGATAGGGAAAGGAAGGGAGCGAGGTAGGCCAGCCCAGGTGGGGTAGCATGCTGAATATACCAGATATTTGGGCGTTAAGAAATTGTCGAAAATGTTTCACGCCATCTTTTGCAGCTCCATTAGACGAACAGACATATGACAGCGTCTTGCTCATGACGCCATCTTTTGCAGCTCCATTAGACGAACAGACATATGACGGCGACTTGCTCATGATAGAATCTTTACATAGTGGGAGTCGCCAACACAACTGGCACCGATCCGAGGGGCTAGAAGTGCATGAATTCTTTTCGAGGGGCCAATACTTAGATTAAGTTTTGGAAAGCGCCGTTTAGGTAGAATGAAACGATACTTAAAAAGCAAAAAATAACACAAAGGAATGAAGCCAATTGGATAAACCAAATATACTGCTAAAACTTAATATGCCGAATAGTTACAATGATTCCGTACATTTCCAACATTGGGAACTGATAAATCCCTCCTCCTTTCTCCGGGCTTGGGACCGGCTATGCAACATAGGCGGAGTTACCTACACTAAAAAAAATAAAACTACACTAAAAAAAGCAAATACAAATCCTCACATGTTTCCATACAATAAGCACACATTACAAACAATACATTGAAGAAAATTGAAATAGCTTTTTTTTTCTTTTTTTTCTTTTTCTACTTTTTTCTGTGATTTTCACCCATGGCTTAAAATTCTAACGTTTAACTCCTTCTGTGATTTTCTCCCAAAGAGTGCACCCATGGTCACATGACCATATTATGGTTTGGCAGGCTCTAGAAATTGATAACCTACAAAAGAAACAAGCAATTAGAACGTAAGTGTGTGCAAAGATATTTGTGATAATACATTGTACGAAAGTGGAAGAACCATGTTCAAGACTACATAACAAGTAAAATCCGAAACGAGAGATAAGTGCATATTACACAACAGGAATATTAGCTATATTTTTTTAGTGAAACACTCAAGTGTGTGGACATACATGTACAGATTAAAGAAAAATACATGTAAACCAAAGAAAATTTAGATGCACATGTCGTGAACTTTAATAGGATAGGTATGAGAATCTATGAAACAAGAGGGGTTTGCCTGTGCATACTAGGTTTTTTCCGAAGCAGGCAGGAGCACTGCCGATCAATTATTGGAGGAAGAAAGAATGAAAAATCTGAGAGGGCTCCGTCTGATCGATTCACTCCGCGCGTCTTCCCCGCAGAAACGGATTCACCCCCTCGTCATCATGGGTTGTGGGGCGGAGCGCCGGAGTTAGAAGAAGGCGCTAGAGGCTGCATCATCTCCGCACCGAGTCTCCAGCGCACCGGCGTTCGCCGTCTCGTGGCGCCGGTTCCCAGGAGCCTGGAGGCATGAGAAGGCGACGGGACCGCAGCACCGGCATCCGTCCTTGCAGCACCGGCTACAACCTCCAAACCATAGTTACCAGAAATTTGGGTCGTCAGGGTCGAGGAACGGGGTCGAGGGTCGCGGGTCGCCATTCTAGGGAACAAGGTTCGACGAGGGGTATACATCTTCGGTACCCCAATTCGGGACGTGGGTCGGGATCCAAACAATTTTGGGTCGATGACCCTGGTACGGTAAGACTAGCCGTAATAGGCTATACATGCAGGCAAAGATTTCGCCCCATTATTAGCCGAATATTTTGGTTTTCTGATTTTTCATATATTGCATGGAGCGATTATCCCGCCAGAAAATATTGCATAGGGGGAAATCTCACGCAATAAAAACTGATTGAAATTATGGGTCCAGTAGTCATACTAGTACCACGTCAGTTGAGTCGAGTAATACACGCAACACATCTGTTTCTTCCCCACGAAGCACAGAGCCATCCCCAAATCGCTTGATCTGTTCCAATCCAGCAGTGTCTACCTAGTGAGTACCCTGTACCCATGCCGCCAGCGCTGACGGATCAGCGCCGCAGGGCAGGCCGCAGTGCGGACTGCGGAGAAAGCGTGAGAATGAAACCTCCGGTCGCCGCCGGCGTACTTAACACTGGCGAGATGTAGATGGTGCATGCAGCGCTAGGGCAGCTCGACCCACAGCGCGCCGGCGGACTGCATCGGCTGGATGCCTTATGCCTGGTACTTTTACTCTTCTACTTGGTGAAATCTTGGGTACTCGTTAGGGGGTCAGTAGCCATCGAACAGGATCACGACCCGGCCTCGACCCTGACCCCGTTTTTGGGTCGATCGACCCTGGGTCGTGGAACGCGGCATGGACCCCGTTTCCGGCTACTATGCTCCAAACCTCTTGCAACGCCGGAGAGGTCGGTATCCGAGAAGAGCATGTGCGACGGTGCGAGAGCTCAGAGCTGCCGTGAGTCCGTGACCCGGGCTGATTTTAGTGGCGATGCTATGCATACATGTGGAGACGATGGAGAATAGAAAAAAATGAGTGGAGAAGGTGCATCGGTGAGTAGATAAGGACGGGATCGATAGACTTTTCCTTTTATTTATACAAGACAGAGTACTCGTAAAAAGCAGAACGCAATTTGCAGGCGGTTAATAACATGAAACCAAATTAATAATACTCCCTCCGTCCAAAAATAAATGTCTCAAGTTTGCTCAAAAGTGGATGTATAGTATACATGAAACATGTCTAGATATCTTCACTTTTGGGCAAATTTGAGACACTTATTTTGGGACAGAGGGAGTAGCAGTTAATGATTATACCTCGCATCATCATGACCACGCAGCTCTGTATATTATCTCCAGGTCTTCCCCGTCACGTTGCTTGCGTTGCATCTGAATCCCGGGCAACCACAGTGAGGAGATCTCACGCATACCCTCGCCCAGTTTCATCTCCTGCAGACAGCCCAGCTCCTCAACACGCCTCAAGTTTGGACAACCTCCTATGCCTAGCCTTTGCACTTGAGGAAGGTTTGAGACCCTCTCCAGGCCTTCACATCTATCGAGTACAAGCACGTCAGAGAGGAATGGGAGGTCCTCCACCACCTTCAAGCAACTTGCTCTTTCTATAAGAGCCCAATCAAGCTGGTGGCCTCCTTCCAAGCTGTGGGAGAGCTCTCAGCTTGGGGCAGTCGACAAGCACCAACCTCATCAAGCGTGGCAGCAGCTGCAACCTTGGAGACGGGGCTTCCTCTTTTTGAATCTCAGCAGATCTGTCCTCTTCCCCTTCCGTACTGTTGTTGATGATGTCTTCCTCTTCAACAAAGGACCACTCCTCCAAATTGGGCATATTCGAGAACTGCAACGTCTCGAGCTTGGGGAAAGCAACAGCTACATCCCTGGATCTAGGATTAGCGCCCCTGCAGCCCACAAATTCGAGTCCAATCTTGGTAACTGAGGCTGCTTGATGAATTTTAGAAATTTAGATTGGGTAGCTGCCCGATTGATGGAAGATGCGAACAAGATTGCAGTTTATGAGTTCTAAATATTGAACTGAAGATAGATTGGTAGTACCAAGCCAGGTGGGAAACCTACGGCCAAAGAACCCAACAATATATAGATATTCCAGGTTGTGTGGAGGGATTAGCTGCTCAAAGACCTTCTCAATATTGATAATGGCTTCTTCTGAATATGGTCCATCTGTACGTTGGTGCAGCACAGATTTAAAACTTTGAGATGTTTTTTGTCTGTTAGCAACGAATCTGTACTGTAAGGAGTTGAACGTTCCAATTTAACCATATCAAGCTTCCTTAACTGTGAGAGATGTTTCAACTCTTCCAATTTCCATCCATCTTCTGTTTTGCCATTACCAACTCCACCACCAATAGGAAATCCATCAAATCATTGAGAAATTCCAATCTGCCTATCCCATTTGGCACCTGATTTATTGGTGTATCCTCGAGAGCAAGACGCCGTAAATTGGACAGCTGAGTGATTGCCAAAGGAAGGTTGTGCAAAGCTTTACACCGACAAATTCAACATCTGAAGGTTCATGAGAGAGCCGATGGACTCTGGAAGATTAGATATGTCCGTCCCTTGAAGATCAAGGAGACGTAGATGGATCAAATTTGCTACATAATCAGGGATGCTTTTTACAAGTGAGTCACTCAGTCTCAAAACTCGTATAGATGGAAATCTCTTGAAAAATGTTTCCTCGACACTCCATGGCTTCTGATCAGTGCGGAAAGTCCTCAGTTTAAATTCCCGCTTATCCATGCGGTAACACTGCAATATCCTTCTTAGTGACAGCAGTAAAGCGTCGCAGTTTTGATATATCGACATCCCCTAATGATTCAGGGTCTCCAGTGAAGCATTCTTCTCTTGATATATAACAAACAAGCTGCCTTAAGAGGTCATGCATTTTGCAGACACTCTGATCAGCATATTCTATCTGGTTGGAGGAGATTCCGCTGGATTAGTTCATAGTAGTACTCTTCTGCTGTGTCTTCCAGTAGTTGGCCTTGTTGCTCTTCTATAAAGCCTTCAGCAACCCATTCAATAACAAGATGAGCACGGTGCATAACCGCATCTTCAGGATATAGACCACAATAAAGAAACAATGCTTCAGATGACTTGGTAGGTCATCGTAACTCAAATACAAAGCACCTCTGAGCTCGGTGGAAGATTGCTCATAGACCAAGCGCTTCTATCAATAATTTTTTCCACTCATTCTCTGTTTTCTCTTTAGTTGCTAGAACACTGGCGTAACCTTGATTGCGAGCGGAAGCCCGTAACATTTGTTACGGACAATATCCAAACCCATATTCCGAAGGTTCCCCACATCTTTCTCTTCATAAGGTTCATACTCTTCCAAAGCAGCTCCCATCCTACATCTGCTGACATCAGATCAACTCGATGCACATCTTCGACCCCAATTGCATGTGCAACTGTATCATGTCGAGTGGTAACTAGAATTACTCCTGTAGCAGCAGCATGGAGTGGAATTCTCAGCAGATTGGTCCACACATCAGGCTGCCAAACATCATCTAGCACAAGGAAGAAAGTTTTATCTGCAACGGGCTGCAAGCTTGCTGCTAAGCTCTCCAACAGTTTCATCTTGCTCATGGTGTACTCCAAAATTTCGAAGAACTTCTTTCAAAAGAGCAACTTCAGAGTACTCCTGAGAAACACAGATCCATGCTTTCTTGCTAAAGGCTCCTTGTAGTTTTTGGTCGTTATATATTTTTTGAGCTAGAGTTGTCTTCCCAATCCCTCCTGTTCCAACAATACCAACCTTGTACACCTTCTTTTCCTTATGTGCAAGCACCAGTTCAACCAATCTTTGCAAGCACGTAAAGTTTCCTTTCCCACAAGATTAGGCTCCACAAGGTGGCTAGTTCTGTGCTTCACAGTGGGAACTTCTGCTTTAGGCTGCATATTCTGAAGCCTTAAAAATCTTTCACCCAACATTGATATCTTCTCAAGTTCAGCATTGAAGTCTCTTATTTGAACACCAATGTTGTGACGCTTCTGAACAGTAGGAATGCAAGTGAAAAACGAAATGCCACCACATCTAGTTGATGATGAAGGATGGTCCGTTAGAAGCTTGCTTCCTTCAGATCTTGCCAAGTCGATAATATCATCAGCATAATACATGGCATCTCTCAGCTCACCAAGCCAGTTGTTAACTGACGACTCTTCTGTCCTTCTTTGCTCAGCATCATGAAGAAAGCATTGTATCTGGGTCATTGTTCGCTGCAATTCTTTGAGGTCTTCTTTTACCCCTAGAACGAGAGCAACTCCCCGTAATGATACCTTCCAACTTTTCGCACATGATTT
This sequence comes from Poa pratensis, assembly GCA_947311845.1. Lineage (NCBI taxonomy): Eukaryota > Viridiplantae > Streptophyta > Magnoliopsida > Poales > Poaceae > Poa > Poa pratensis. The sequence goes on from CAMZMU010000084.1 coordinate 2,776,967, forward strand.
AACAAGATAATCTAGAAGGCTTGCCATCTGAAAAACTTGAAGTCCGACCAAAAATGTACACCACGACTTATCCAGCGGAGCGGGGAACTACCAGGCTGTCAAAACATGCACAACATGTGTTACGATTGTTATAATATTAGGCAATGTTGAATACAAGTATACACACCTATAACCGGTAAGAAAAAGTGTGAGAGATATTGGTGGATCAATTTTCAAACAAATACACTCGAGCTATATATAGGACTCCAATAGTTGCTTTACAGCGCCATATAAGTTTTGCACAGCATGTATATTGGTAGATATTCAGAACACTGGTGACCACCAGAATACATACACTATGTACTGGAGAGTAGAGAGCGAGTAGCCAATAAGTAACAGAAATTAAGCTTAGCTACACTGCATGCCTCTGTTGAGCTACGACAGTAGGGAAATAAATTTAAGAGGTCAGGTTTCCCAATCAACTTACATGCTAAATGTATTTCGTACAATAAATATCACAAAGCTCCAGATTTAAGAATCACTTTCTCATAGCTACAGATGTAAGAAGCTTTCTTATGGGAAGCCTCCAGATTTCAGACTGAACCGCTAGAAAAGTTCTGCGTCGACTGTACAGTAGGGAAATAAATTTAAGAGGTCAGGTTTCCCAATCAACTTACATGCTAAATGTATTTTGTACTATAAAATATCACAAAACTCCAGATTTAATAATCACTTTATCATAGTTACAGATGTAAGAAGCTTTCTTATTTGGAAGCCTCCAGATTCAAGACTGGACCGCTAGAAAAGTTCTGTATCGACTGTACATTAAAGAATTAACACGGTTCAGAGGATGGCTACAACTAGAATGGCTCATATTTAGCGTTGAAGAAGCAGCACTGAATAAAAGCCACGAGAATTAGAGACAGTACCTGAAAGGTGAACTGATAAGCCACCGATCATTGTACCAGTGGCGGAGCTTGCACAAAATCTCTTGGCGGGGGCGAAGCTGCACAATGACACGTAATTTATTTATTTATGGAACCAACATTTCAATTTACTGCAAAATCTAGCTAGAATTTGCCCAATTCTTGTATGCAAAGAATAAGAACTAAGAAAGCAAGAAGTAGGAATGTAGTATGAAAGGAGAAAATTACCATAAAGAAGGGGAGTGGTTTGCTCGCCGGACGGCCGGAGGGACGGAGATCTAGCTTGCAGGGGTGGATGCAGTTGGAGCTGCGAGTCCCTGTTGCCGAGCTGCTCACCGCTCGCCGGCGCGCGGCCAGGACGGAAGATCCAGTTTCCGGCAATCCGCCGCAGTCACCCCTCGTCACCGCCGGCAGCCGGTCACGCCCAAAGCCGCAGTCGCCGCCAAGTCGCCGGCTGCGAGTCTCGGTTGACTGAATTTTTCGCTGGTCTCTGGTCTCTGCACAGTCAGTCACGCTCCACCAAATGACTGCCCAGTGTAGAGTGCCTTATGGGCTGGACAGCCTAGCACACTTCGACCCATTTACAGAAATGCCACCACATTTTTCTCTATTGTTGAAAACCGATAGATTGCCTGATTTCTCGTCCCTTTTCTGATCCACGCCTAGAAAGCAGCTCGAGTATCGAAAAGGGTTTCTAACTCCCGAGCACCAGTGATCTGGGTGTTTCAAAAACGATATTTCAAGTTTCAAAAAATTCTGAAAAAAATTGGATTGCCTAAAAGGTTGAGTTGGCAGCAGAAATTGGCAGATTTATAAGAGCTTGTTGTGACTCGTACTCAACTCAACTCGTTCATTCATACTCAATTTTTGCTCCCCGCCGCCGCCGCTCCGCTCCTCCCCCCCACGAATCCACACACACGGCCAGCTCCGCCGTCTTCTCCTCCACCTCCCCGCCGTGGAACGCCTGCTGGGACGCCCGGAATCGCCGCCGCCGTGCTCTCCTTCCCAAACTCCGGCCGCCGCGCTGTGGACCTCGATTCGCTCGCCGTCGAACTCGCCTCGCCTCGCCGAGCACTTCATCGTTCTCCTCGTGTCATGCTGCTCCGGTTGGACCTCTTCCCGACCTCCCCCATGGTCCGTGCGGCCGTGGCCGTGTTTTCCGTCCGCTGCCGCCGTGTTTTCCTCACCGCCGGCGAGCCGGTGACCATTTGGTCCCGCGCTCCGCCTGTCCGGCTTCCCCGCGCCGTTGTCTCGCGGAAACGCGCGATTCCAGCCTCGCGCGCTTCCTGGAGCGAGCAGAACGAGCTCGCCGGAGTTCGGCAAGGCCGCCGCTGCCGCTATCTACCGCTGACATATGGGGCCCACAAGTCAGCGCTTTAATCTTTTCCCACAGCTGTTTTCCGTAAATAGAAAAAAACCGAGAAGTGGGCCTCTCTGTCAGGTTTTTAATAATTTCAGAAAAAAACAGAAAATTAGAAAATTCATAACTTCTAATCCGTAATTCATAAAAATACAAATAATATACCAAAATTTGCAAAAATAAAAAACAAAAACTCTTTACAGCTAACACATTTCCATGCATGCTTAAACAACTTTAAAAAAAATTAAATACAAGAACTAATATAACTTTAAAAGAAAAAATCTTTACAGCTAACACATTTCCATGCATGCTTAAACAACTTTAAAAAAATTAAATTACAAGAACTAATATAACTTTTTCATATTAATTATAGAGCTTATGGAAAAACATTTCAAATTGCTGAATATTCGGAGATACTCAAAACAACACATTCTAATTCAGTATAGACATATTCTTTCAGATTTTCCCGAATGTATTATTCGAGTCTTTCCCAAATATATTTTACGCTGAACCTGTAAAATATTATTTCGATTTAAAACTTAGTAAAAACAACAATTTTTTACAAGGACACGACGGTATTTCTCCTTCTAACGACAGTTTAATCGTTACATTTTCACACTGACAAAGAGAGCTAACAACCACACGGGCGCGGCGTCAAACTACAAACATATTTGAACATTTAAATTTGCTAAAAAAAATCCAGATACTCCAGACGACAAATTACGACGAATTTTAACATTTTAAATCTCAACGTCCACGGTGGGCTTTACTAAGTGATGGAATATAAGAGCTGCATTTATTTAATTTCAACGAGTTTTTTTTATGACCTACAAAAAATAAAAGAAATGTGAAATAATCTGAGTATTGTTTATGCAAAAGAAAAAGGTAAAAAAAGAAAGTACTGTTTAAGCAATGTTCCAATTCCTTAAACAAATGATAATGGAGTCATTTTTTTTCACAATACTCCAAACATTTCACATGTCTCTTAATAATAGAGTCATTTGTATACAAACCATAAGCAATGTTCCAATTTATAGTAACGAAGTCAAAATCACAAATATTTGGAGTATTATTTGAGCAAACGAAAAAGATAAGAGAAATGTGAAATGTGAAGTATAACAATAACTTCAGATCTACCCGTCGGAAAAATATGACGGATATATCAACATGAACAAAAAAAAACATTGACTATTTATAGCATATGATCAAATTCCAAATTTGAATATTTCAAAATTTTGAATACATTTCAAATCTGATCATTTAATAAACGCAAAAAGAATTCAGATATGGCAAATATGTCAACATGAACAAAAAAAATTGCTAGCTATTTATGTCGTATGATCAACATTCAAATTTGAAAATTTCAAAAAAATTAAATGCCTTTCAAATCTGAGCATTTAATAAACGTAAAAAGAATTCAAATATGAATAACTTCCCAATTTTAACAATTTTCAAAATTTAAACAACTTATAACTATAATTTTTTTTTTTGAATTTCAACAGATTTAAATCTAAACAACTTTGGAATGCGCACATTTCCAAATTTAAATTTCTTACACCGTACTATTTCTTCTTCTAACGACACAGGCACGGCGTATGCCGCGCTAAGTTGCCTAGTGTGTTACGTACGGCTCGACCTTTTGAGGAGCTCTAATTGCATGCACCCAGGGAATGGTCAAAGGAAAAAATCCAAAATAAACCTTAAACTTATAGACAAAAGCTAAATCAAACCCTCAACTCCTAATTCCAGAAATTGGCACTATGAACTTATCGATCCCGGTCTATTTCAAACCTTATACTTGTTTGGCACACCGGGAATATTACAATCCCGACAGGGATAACGTGTTACTCTCACTAACGATTTGGCCCCACATGTCATATTCATCCCCTTCATAAATCACTCACGTTCACCCGCAGCGACGATGAAATTGCGGCCGCTTGCGCATCGCCGAGATCGGGCAAGCCACCGCTGGTGGCCGCGGGCTACAGAAAATCCACGCAAGGGATTAGGCGCGCGGCCGGCATGGTCGACCTGTCCCGGAAAGGTTCAGCTTCGCCTCGCATCCCGAGCAGCCACAAGCCCGCAATGGAGGCGGCGCTCCCATCTCTCATATTCTCATCATGGCCAGTAGCGAATCTCGCAGCAATGCAGGTGCAGCGGTGCAGGAACGGAACAGGGGCAAGACTGTCGCCGAATGGATCTCTCGTGCCTGAATAAGGCTGCGCACGGTTAACCGAAAACCGAGAAACCGAACTGAAAAAACCGAAACCGAACCGAAATTGTGGTTATTTTGGTTTCCGGTTAAGGTTACGGTTAGTAAAATAGCTAACCATATGCCTTGCGGTTAATACGGTTAATAACCGAAAACCGAATGGTTAACCAAAAAAACCGAAATGCCTATTAACTTTTATTATTTTGCTACTTTTATTGACTTTTATTAACTTTACGGGTTACTTGTAGCATGTGATTTGCTACTTGTATAGACTTTTATGAATTTTATGGGTTATTTGTTTACTTTGGATCATATGCCTATTAATTTTATAGTCTATTTCGTTATTTTGTAATATATGGCCACAAAAAGAAATTGTCATTTTAAAATTCGCGTCAACTTAGGTTAATTTGGTTATTACCGAAACCGAACCGAAATTAAATGGTTATTACCGAAACCGAACCGTATTCTCGTACAAAACCGTATTTACCGAAGTATTGAAACCGTATAAATAAAAAAAACCATATAAACCGAACCGAATTAACCATATTAACCGAACGCGCAGCCGGACCTGAATCCGAGGACAACCAGGACCGCCTGCGCGACACGTCGCGTCCAATGTACAGCGCCATCAATCATTCGCTCATGGTTCACTCTACTCTACCATCCTCTCACTCAGTCTCGTCGCCCTGTCCTTCCGGGCCTGAGGAAAGGTACAATCATGGCTATGGAGAGCACTGCCCGATGGCGGATGGCCCATGGGTTTCACTTGTACTACAACAGTTGTACTTGTGTCTTTCGGGATTAGTTAATGGCCGGCGATGCTACGATTAGCTAGTGGTGGGGAAGCGCGCGCTTAGCGGTGTCACACAGCTCGGAGCTTTGTGTGCTTTCCCCCTAACCTTTTCTGCTTGCTAAGCATATTCAGGCAAAGCCATGCACTAAAGTAGCGCAAGGGGCGGCTTCCTAAGCAGCATCGCCTAGCTAACTACTCCTTAATCATGGGCGCCCTACATACTGTATAGCGCAGGGACCAGCTCTGATCCTACGAATGTATTCTAAAGGATGCACGGCAAACTCGCCTGCCATTTAGCGCAACCCTTTTGGCTTAATTAGAGGAATTCGTACACGTACGTTTGCTGTACGCGTGAATAAAAATGTTTCTCGACATTCCTCAACTTGCATCCGCAGAAACCACCCAAGCGATGGCTTCGGCTGCATCTGACGGCAGGAGACAGGGCATCGTGTGCCGTCCAGGACGATCTCAGGCACACGACCGGCGCCAGTGACACAGCCTTTCTTTAATCCCAGCTCCACACTTTGGTAGTCTGATGAGCTGAAAAGAGAAGACGGGCGGGAAAAAACTCGCCGGCTTTATCCAGGCCATCACATGTTCTTCCCCGTTTGTAAAGCTAGCGTAGCTCTCGTAAACATGCGAGGCACTGATGGCCGGCGCTTATAAAACCCGGTCCGTCTATATATTGTATTCGCCTGGTGAGCTGGAAATTCCGTGAAAGTGAAATATTGCATCATTGGTCTGATCTTGGCGGCTCCGGCGATCGTATCTGCAACATCTGGCCAAGCTGCCAAAGTGCCGAAGCGATCGATCCTCGAAGGACCTGGGCGACTATTTTTAAAATTATTGATCGATTCCCCTTTGATGGGCTAAATTAGAGCTCTGCACATTCATAGTACACTCGAAGTTACGGGTCAAGACTGAAAGAGGTGAACACCGAATTATTCCATTGAGACTGTTCTGAATCTTTGGGGACGACAGTAACAGGTTGCACTTATAGTAATTTCCAGTAGTACAAATTTGCCTTATTTAGATGGTACTACTGCCGACAAATACTTTCCTCTCCACGGGAGTTAGGTGGGAGTTGGCTCAGTATGACAGTATCTGGAGGGCAGCAGAATAAAAATGCAAGTCACCATCCGGATCCTGATCCACAGGCCAAATCATGTTGGTGAGTAGCTCCACGGACGTGGATCCATGAGGATATGCATCGATCATGCATGCATGGGTGGTCAAAGAAGATCGTTGTCAATCAGTCGATCGATCGGCCTAATGTTGTGTCCAACTTCACTTTCACGTATGTTTCAAACATCCCCATTATCGCGAAAGCGGCCGCTTAGTTTGTCCGGGCAGCGGTAGCTAGAATGTTAAGTGCTCGTCTATTGATCAGTACTAGTTGAATTTCGGCGCGGCGGCACGCCACGCCCTTTGTGATAATTTTAGGGAGAGTGCAATAAAAAAGAGAAGAACGATATCTACATGGATAGATGAGAGAAGTAGCTGTAAGTTTCCTATCGGAAATTTTCCTATAAAAGTTGTCTGATTTATAGAATGAAATCCTATAGGACATGATATTCCAATTGTATAAGTTTCTTATTCCTATGCATTTCCTATCCTATGAATCCAGTGAGCAAGAAAAGCAAAAATGAAGTACCAACATCAAAGACGATTAGATAAAATAGTAACATAGTAAAGCATCAAGTGAAAGTAATTAAGAATTAGGAGATCAGGGGACACGTTACACCTACTGCGTTGAATAATAACATTATAAATACATTTGGATCAGAGTTATATTCATTATACATGTGACAGGTAAAATACATTTAGGGGATCTGCTTGACAACAGCTACAGACCCTGGGACACATGCTAGGGCATGAGCACTTGCATGCGGTGAACTCAAATTCGTCAGGGTCAGTGCATCCCTCGAGGTTACAGCAAACATAAAAGATGACTTCACCTGAACTGGTTCGAACCAGGCATGGAGCATTACCTTGTCCAGTGGCCTGAACATATCAAAACAACATGTATGTCTATATCCATAAAGAGGTGCGAGCATTGAACAAATCAATTAAAAAAAATCAAAACAGAAAAGAGCATTGGGCAGAACTTCATGTCTTATGGTGACTTTGTCATTATACGCCAAATAACAATGTTCTTCTGTTATACACTCTGAAATCTAAATGTCTGGATATCCAAGCTCCATAAACAGTGGCGTGCTAAGAGCCAGCTGATCAAGATGATACAATGGTGGAATAGATTCAAAATGTAGACAGTTTGTTTACCTTTTTTGCATGCATAGAAATAAGAAAGACGCTTTAGTTGCAGCAACAATTAAACACCAGTTTGCGTTACCACACAAATTAGAAACTCCATTAACTAATAAGTATACGGAGATAAACCAGCTAACTTACAGCATGCATAAAATCACCATCATACCAATTAAGAGAGATAACAATCGGTCTATGCAGGAAATTAAGAAGAAACGAACAACAGTAGGGAAAAACCACATGGGTTGCTGATCTATGGCCTGCAAAAATAAGTACTGAAGCTGGTTAGATGTGATTTTTTTCGTGTGGAAAATACTTAATATAAAACAGGGCAGGTTTAGATGTAAAGTTCAGAATATTGCAGGGAAAACACAGTATGCTTAATTATTTCCATGGAAAAAATTACAGGTAGAATTAGCATGGTACTTCCATGAAACAGGGCATGGAGCTGTGTTCTACATGTGGTCACATCATCATGATATTTTGGTGTTTGTTTGCAAGTGCATAAACATGATGATTACTACTGGTGTACATGGTAACTGTCCATACTAATTCAAATCTGATGGTGACATGGTCTACAACATATGTGAACATCTGGATGTTATTCTGCAAAAAAAATTCTCTTAGCATGATAACTAATGGAACTACTGAAGCTGCTTAGATGTGATTCTTTCTGTGAGTTCTTAAATATAAAATGGGACATAGCAATTTAATGGGGCAAAATTGATGGATGTTAAAATAGGGGAACACCCTTTGCATGTTAATTTTACTACTGGAGTGTTGACATGCAGGTAGTTTACATCAGGATTGAAAAACATGTGGAAATAGAAATCTATTTTACATCTAGTCATCCATGTCGAAGACGCTGAACATGACAAAACATGGTTCATTTCTAATAAATTGACATCAAGTGCCCAATTAGCACAGAAATTGTATTCACATGCATCCATATTTACATCTGTTAGAACAAAAACTGGCTTAGTGAGGTGATGTGGCTAGGGGCGACGATGGGGAGCGCCAGTGAAAAGAGGATAGAGATGTGAAAGGAAGGGGACGGAGAGCAAAACCAGCTCCGCTGCGCGCGCGTCGCCACCTCGTCCTCGTCGATGTGGCGCCCTTGTTGAAGCCGAAGCACATGTGGAGGCCCTGCCTGCTGTTCCCATCGTCACCCTCCTCGTGGATTGCCAGCCGCAACAACTCAATATTTTCTGCTCAAACGTTTAAAGCGCTCCTGATACCAAGTAGACGCACCAACAATGCTTGCAGACATGATGCGGCTGGCCTAAAGAAAAGACATGATGAGGGTCACTATATTATCATCTGGTAGGCTGTCCAATTAGGTAGAAAACAGCAACCCAGACAGCCAATCAAATCAGATGGAAAAAACCAGGAATCAAAAAAAGCAAAGTTGTACTTACACTATAAGACACTGATGAATTCTGAAGACAAACGCAACCAACTATTCATCGTGTGGCCTGCAAAAAAGGATAGTAGTATGTACAAAGTAAACAAATCATACAAAGAGAATCTAACTGAAGGTAGCATACATCAAGTGAAACCTGCTCTAACAGGAGTAGCAACCACTGAAAACCAAAGGCTGCTCTAAACAAATCATACATTAAGTCCCTCCGCGCGGTAGTGTAGCAATGAACAGTGCGTACTGTTACTCAGAACAGTAGCAGGCGCGTGGAGAGGCGTCGAAACGGACTGTCTTTAAATATAGTAGTAGTAATACACACAGTCTTGGTTTCTACCTTTCAGGGCCTGTCAAAAGCTTAGGTCCACATTTGATTTTACAAGTGTCGAGTACTTTAGTCAAAAGAGTTTAGTAACAAAAATTAGTTTAGTCAAAAAGAGCACCCATGCCCACGTGGTGCCAGCATTATTTTAGCGTGCGTGCATACTATAATTGTAGTGGAGCGGAACTTATTTAACCTCAGCCGCCATCATTAGCTCGAGCTGATTACTACCAGTACTACTCGGAAGCTCTCACTTCCGAGTTCTGACACTTCATTGCATCGCCAACAGCATCATTACTTCCGCATCAAATTGATTCTACGATCGACTTTGCGGCGAAACTTTGTTTTGGCCCCTAGGCTAGGTCCCACGGGATTGCAAAATCGTTCCGAAGATATTGTACGTACTACTCCGTGGAGCTCTTACTGATTATTATCCATGTGAAACATACAGTAGATTTGAAGAATTTTCTGTTGTTGTGACCTTTGTGCACCTGGAATATTCACTCGGTCCGTACGGGTATGAAACTGCACGTGAAAACAGCTTCGTGGCGCAATCACCGTGTCGGTTCAGCGCCACTAGTGGAGTAAGAAGCCGGTGTCACGTCGGTTGGCAGGGTTTTTAGCGTCATGACATGTAAAATAATCCAACATGAATAAACAAACACATAATTATTAACTGCAATCATTTGGTTGCATCACAAGAAGAAAACAATTAAAAATTTATAGAGATGATACTCAATGAGACTTTTGTAAATCTTGCTACGAAATAAATCCTGCGTGCATCGGTTTGATGCAGAGGTTGGGTTAAAGCTATCATTTCGAAAGAAAAATTGTTGTCATAGGTAAATAGAAAAAAATTCGAACAGGTATAACCTTTTGTTAGAAATTGTATGAGATATACTTCCTCCGATCGGAAATGTTTGACGTAAATTTGTCAAAACCAGATGTATTTGCGCACTAAAAATATATCTAGAATACATCCATTGTAGAGAAATTTATGTCAATCATATCTAATCGGAGAGAGTATATGTTCCTTCTTAGCACCAAACAAATAAAAGATGGCAATATTTTTGGGCTAACTACAAAGATTTAATCCTCTATGGTATGATATTGCATATATATTCCAGAAAACTGTATGCGGACCAAATCCAAGCTAGTCAACATCAACAGATACATAAATAGCTATTTTAACGCGTGGAAATCGGCATAACAGATACATAAATAGCTATTTTAAAGCGTGGAAATCGGCATAACAGTGCACTACTATAGCCATACTATGTTACATGTCGCAAAATTTTGCAGATATTACAAAATCTGCATCTAATACCACTACAACCAGAGAGCATCAAAATACTCACGGTTGAGCATTACCTAACACTACTACAAAGAAAGAAGAGAGCAAGCATAAAAAATGACCTACCACCACTGTCACCCCAGGGATACAGCTGATATCATTGGCAGCTACCCACCACCCCCACCCGACACCGGCCGCCTTCATCCTATACCATCTCGAACCATATGAGCAAACAAGATCGTGCAGTAGTCACGGCAAGTGTAGCTGATGATGTGATTCATCGGCCCATCCCTGTTCTTAGCTCAGCTCATCGAAATGACCTCACACACCACGACCAAAAAACCTTTTGTATCACGGAATGTCGATAATATTTGCAACGGTGGGAGGCATGGAATCTCGCGAATGGGCAAACTTTTCTTCTTTATTTTGTCAAACATCATGGCTTGGGTCATCAGAATCAGCCCTGCGATAGAGGCAGAGTTCTGGAGCACGCATCGTGCAACCCTGCACGGGTCGACCACACCGGCATCAACCAGGTCCTCGAACTTGTCTGTCATCGCGTTGTACCCGACTCGCCACTCGCTGTCAAGGATCCTCTCCACAGCAGCTGAACCATCTGCGCCGGCATTGCGAGCTATCGTCATAGCAGGGACAAGGAGTGCCTGCAGCAGCAGTTGACAGGTTTCAGAATCGGGATGCTATGCAATTGGTATATGTACTTTGTAGAGGTAGGGAAAAAAGACTTCTGAGAATAGTCTAATGCATCTTTGTTAGCACTTTGAATAAATGTATTTGTGCTGGTAAGCAACCATAACAGATCGATCAGCAAATTATCTATCCTAGTTATGTGATGTTTAGGTTGGCAAAAGTGGCCAGATTACAAGCTATCAGCACTGAATGCAAAGATTGAGCAACAGGCCATGTGCAAAGATATGTGAGTAAACTATAAGCAGTAAAGTGGAAGATTAAGCAAAGAAGATATAGGAGTAAATGTGTGGATAGCCTACCTTCCCTGCAATATTTACACCAATCTTCTCCTCCGGGTCATCCACAAGATCCATGATACCAGATTACCAGGGATATGTTTTGATAGTTGAACATATGTTACTCCGCCACCAGGGGTTATGCCTTCGCTAACTGCTGCAAAAGTTCCATTCTTTGCATCCTCCACCCTCAGTTTCCTATCCTCAAGTTCAGCTTCAGTGGCTGCTCCGACCTGAATAATACCCAAAACTCTTTAAAGAGCAGAATAGGAACTTTATAGCTATACTGATTTCTGCATTATCCTACAAATCTATGTTACGCATGCAGAAGGCTTAGATCCATCATTCAGTATGAAGAGCAATTGGGATGAGGTTTACTGAAAGAGTGACACACCTTGATAACTGCAACGCCTCTTGAGAGTTTAGCAATTCTTGCAGAAAACCTTTCTTTTAGGTAGGCGCTTGTTGTCTCCTCTCTACATCTTTCTTTAGTTGCATAATCCTGGCCTCAATTTCTGGTCTCATAGAAGGATGTGCAATTATAGTTGTAGATTCACTCGTGATAGTGATCTTCTAAGCAATACCAAGCTGATCAGAAGTAATTGCTTGAAGACCCCAACCAAGGTCACTAACAAAGAAATCTGCACCTGCTTAATTAACACTTATGCTGTAGTGAGGCACTAAGATAACTAGATTATTTCAAAACAATGCACCGTGCAAATGCAAAATAAAGTATAGTCCTTACGAAGCCACACAACATCACTCTAAGCTGTAAGAAACAAACCAAATAAGTGAAAAGGCTCATCTTAATATTCCATTAGAGGAGAAATGCATAACAGTGCAACAGATAGAACTGGACGGAAATTCATTTTAGGAAACAATACCAAATCTGTAATTTAATGAATAGAGTAACAGTACACAACATCAAGGCATGAAGTTTTGCATTACTAAATCTACAAGTTCACCTGCCATAATGGCAATATCTTGCAGAATAGCTTTCTTTTCATCTCCAGACCAGGACATTTGACAACCGCAACATTTAGCAAACCATTTAGTTTGTTAAGAACCAGAGTCGAATACACAGCATGTGAAACATCCTCAGCAAGAATCAACAAAGGGACACTCAATTGTGTTGTGTTTGGGGCAGCAGGCTTTAAGACAACAAAAATGTACCTTCATTCCTTCTTGCACCTCAACTGTAGTATATATTGAAGATGAGGACTCGATTTTGATTATGCCGTCAGGACCTATCTTCTCCAATGCATCAGCAATGAGATCGCCAACATATTCATCATTGCCAGCTGATATTGAAGCTACGGCTGAAATACGAAATTTAAAGATTTACCAAGGTGAAAAATCCGACTGTTCAACAAATCAAGTGAATGTCTGCAAATTCCATAATTCATTGCACCATTACAGTATGTGTTCAGAAAGTTAATTGGGCAAATGGTAGGGTGTATCTCTTTATTACTTAGAATGTACAGGCTGTAGTTACATCTCAAATATGCATAACATACACAATTTCAGCTTAGCTATGATAATCTGATTACGCAGATGTCAGACAAAGACCACTTGTTGCTTCGTTAATATTATTCTTTGGTGTTCTTCCAACAAAGATCTCTGACTTTCCAGGAGATGAAGATTACCTTTTATGTCCTCCTTGTTACTCACAGGGATACATTTTGTCTTCAATATCACTACCAGTTCATGAACAGCTTTGTCAATGCCCTTTCTCAACGCAACTGGGTTAGCACCGTTGGCAACAGCCAATAACCCAAGGCTCATGATTTCACGGGCCAAAATGATTGCTGTTGTGGTTCCATCGCCAACAGTACTGTTTGTCTTGGATGCTATCTGATTTAGAAGTTTCCAGTGAATAAGAAGCAGTGATATTAACAACTGTACGATGATAAAAACATTGAGGACCTTGCCTCTTGAAGTAGCATTGCGCCTGCATGCTCAGCTGCATTTGGTAGTTCTATAGCCTTGGCAATTGTGATACCATCATTAATTACTTTGGGAACATCATCTTGATCAATAAAAACGTTCCTCCCTGCAACAAACCTTTATGTTTTCAACAATCAATAGCTCTACAAGACAATCAAACAAATATTTCAGGTACATACATTCCAAACAACGTGAAAGGCATCTATAGCAATGAACAATAGGTAACAGGATTAACAAGGAAGAGCAGAAAGACAGAAATCATCATTTGTCTAAGGAACAGGGTTGCTAGGTCCATTTGCAATATCCACAGGATTTGAGGCTAAGACCTTCATCAAATTAATATATTATACAGGAATTTAGAGGACACCAAATTTCACTGTCAAATTCACAAGAGAACATGGCAGATGCACGATGGCAGTTGCAATGCTAAGAGAATAGTTACAGTTTTACAACTAGACTATTATTTGAAGTTATGAATTAGGAAGACTCCGACGAATATTTCAAGAACACTGGAGAGTAAGTAAACAACAGAATATCTAGTCCTACTATAACACTGCACGACTAAACTGTGACATACAAAGAGGTCTTCGAATAGCAACTGAATATCCAAACAGTTACCTCTAGCGAAGTATACTGAGCCCGCTAACCGAATTAACACTAAATTCAACACTCTACTTGAATTTTTCACAAGTTAACCCAACATTAAACATCTGAACCGCACAGGTTCCGACCTCTACCAGGTTTGCCAAATGAAATCCATACGTGACAATTTGCTATCTCCCCATATTCCTAAATTACATACTGCAGCAAACATTATCCAAAATAAGCACTGCAGCAGGAACTTTAAACAAGGTTATCCAAAATAAGCACCTTTGGGGCCGAGGATGACGGCGACGGCATCAGCGAGCTTGTGGATGCTGGCGGCGAGGCCGCGGCGGCAGGCGTCGCCGGAAGATATCACCTTGACGTCCGCCCGCACCACCAGGCGGCGGGAGGGCCTTGCCAGCCTAGGTATCCGGCACGGCCGTCGGGGTCGCAGCGGCGAGGAGGGCGAGGGGGGCCCGGCGAAGGAATCTGCGTGGAGAGACATGGGGGAGAAGAAAGGTTTACTGCGCCAGGGTGTAGATGCGGGCTCCGGCCGCCGGAGACGATGGGGAGGCGGCGGGTTGGGGGCGGCAGAGCTGAAGATGGCGGCACGGGGGGGAGGGAGAGGGAGAGGCCAGCGGAGCCTTCGCGATTGGGGAGCGGGGCGAGGGGAGGCTGGCCAGCGGCGGCGGCGGCGCCGGCGGTTTGGACGAGGCGGCGAGTGTTTGAAGGGGAGTGGGCAGTGTGTGAGGGTTTTAGCGAGGATTTATCTACTTGTCCATTTTTCTTGTGAAAATTACTGTAGTATTTAATTTTGTGGAAAGTGTTTTGTGATCCCGGGCACCAGTGATGCCTTTAATTTTAAAAATTCGAAAATCATATTTGTGTGTTTCCAAAAAAAAAAAAATCTAGATGTAGCCCATGGTGTATCCCACAAACGTGTAAAATTTTAATCTGAGATACCTTATATTATGGGCTACACAACAATAATAAATCTAGTAAAACTTAGAGATTTGAAAATATACATTCTCACATCTACACATTTATCATTTTTGTGTAGCTTAGAATATAAAGTTTTTTGAGTTGAAATTTTATAGAGCCTTCTTTCACATGTCAACAAAAATGCTGCAGTATCATTTTTTCTACTCCCTTCATTTTTTTTAATATAGGATGTTTTAGTCTTTGTGCATATTCACATGTATATAAATGTATGTAGACATATTTTAGTGTGTATGTTTACTTCTTATAGTGCCCATCTACACAACATGTATAACACTTAAAACATCTTATATTAAAAACAGGGGAGTAGATAATAAATATTCCTTCTGTAACATCTCAACGGAAATATATACTTTTCTAAAAAAAATCGTGGTTGACTTACGTTTGTTTGCCCACCTGTCTCCTTCAAGAAAAAAAATTCTCCCAAAAAAGGATGGCCTCCTCTCAGCTCTGTTCGTGGCCTTGCCATCCTATATGCACACATCGATCCTTCTTGATGCAATATCTCGCACACATTTCTGCCCCCAATGGCAGCGGTGGAGGGCGGAAAAAAATTGAGTTTCGGTAAAATCTAAACCATACAAAATTGATGCACGAAATCAATTTTGTGTACATAAATTACTAACTTATATGATAAGAGCTTTAGAGATTCAGCTCCAACATCTGGTATCAAAGCATAGTATGAAGATAGAGGGATCAAGGTGGCCACGTCGGAGGAGGCCGGCTGCACCACCATGTTCCCAAGGTGTTAAGTGACTTTTGTGACTATCACGGACTAATCATCCAGCACACACGTTTACTGAGAGCATTCATCACAGATATCGAGCCCGTCGGGGGATGACGATCAATGGTTATAACAAGGCCAGCTCATGGGCTAAGGGCCCACTATTGGTGATACACGCAGGAAAAAACTAAAGCCCATTGACGATTGTGATATGGCGATCATAGGAAAAACAATGGTTCCTGCCATCGCCGGCAGAGGGGCATTGCCCTTCACGCTGTCATATCTCGAGCGGATTCCTTCTTGCTGGGGAAACGCGCCTCCTCCTCCATTAGGCCTTGTTTACTCCACGGTATTTTTGGATTGGGAAGTTTGGGGATTTGAGAGGATTTGGTGAATCCCTCCCTTTCACCCAATCCCCACATTTCCCCTTACTAGATGATCCGATGCGCTACTGCACAACTGCCGGATACAAGACCGTATTGATGTCATAGACTAATGAGAATAAATAGGACTCCACATCATAAGTTATTCTTAAAATCACGTCATTGCAAAATAAAAAAGGAGATTGTTGTAATTACATATTGACACAACTCGAGCAATAATATTGATTAAAACTAAGATAGGACATTTGCGATTCAAAAAAATATGGCAACAGATACTGAGAAGCACATCAAGCAGAAATGTTCATAACCCGAGCTACGACAGTCTTGACTAAGAATTAAATGCCAATATCTGATTAGGACATTCCGAAACCAGCACTACACAAACTCACAGTATTTTCTAATCCCTCGTCACCTTATATATATATTCTTCATCGGAATACTTGGGACATCCCCAAAGTGTGTTCCGGATAGCAGACAATATGTCATTTCATGAACCATATCAGCATCTTGTGCAATTTTAGGGAGCAATTGCGATTGATTAAAAAAATATTTAGCCACAAACCTCACAAATTTGATCACAGAAGAGAAAGGTGTTTCATGTCACACAAATTCAAAATTCACGAATATGTGTCTCGGTCACTATTGTCAAAAATCCTAAACGACGAACACATGAATGAACCAAATAAAGGCAAGGTCTATACACTAAGGACAATATTTCCATATATCTCCCAGGAATGAAAGTAAGTTCAATGCTCTAAGGACATAGTTTCAATATCTACTCAGGACTGAAAGTAAGTTCAATGTACTAAGGATATAGTTTCCATTTCAACTAACAAACCTCATTGTTTTACGGCTAACAAAAAATTTAACTAAGAAATATATGTCCATGAATGTATGAAGTTGCAAACACTTTTCACATGTTTAAATATTATATACATGTCAGTCAAACGACCAGGTCAGGAGGTATACAGTCCATAGTTTAAGAAGAAAGTCATTTATCACAACAGTAGTCTTTTCTATATCCACTCTATATGCTAAAACTGGTGCATGGTGTCTCTTACATGAAAGTTACATTATATCTCTAAACTGCATTCGAACAACTTACACGGTTTAGTTCTATGAATAGACATTACAAAGATAAATCACTTGGCCTTCCTAAAGAAGAAACATGTTAAAAGGTGGTCATTTCTAACCATTTCTTCCTGCAGTCATTGCTCTCACAACAGCAAGCAACCACTCTAAATATCAATGATATAGTGGCTGGATAACAGCTTCTACAAAACCATAGCATTTCATTTATCTTTTTCCTTCTTCGCACATAGAAGAAAAGACAATTAATATTCGTTGAACCACCTGCATCAAGCACCAATAAAAATGTCATTTTCATTGAAACTGGTTGTTAATTCTATTCTCATCCCACAAAAGATAAATAAAGTACCCGGATTATTCATACCGGTAACTATCGGATAATACTAATTAATTTTTGGATAATCCATATTTGGCTAATATTTTACATACCATATATATCTTATACCTATAGTATAGGGCGTTCATGTCGGAATCGGATATCCTTATCCGTTGGATTCTTTGAAATCGGATACTGATTATTTAAAACGGATTTCGCGATGGATTCGGTGCGGAATTTATTCTATCCGTTTACATCCTTATATTTTTTAGATAAAGGGAGTTTATTACTTAAGATGTTTAAGCATTACACCCAGGCTCTGCATAACTAAGATGCACACAGCCGTATCAAGTCTGAAGTACTGAAGATAAAAAGGCGAATTACATATCATAATGAGAAATTGTAAAAACGTCTATGGTGATGGAGGGCCGATCTATATGGGCAGGACATCCACGGGCCACGTAGCCCGACCCACAATAAAGGATAAGCGGACGCCTACTGTACCCACGTTTCCAACATAAACTTCTCCTCTTTTAGCACATTTTCCTCATATCTAGCTGGGTACAATACAAAGCTAGCCTGTTGTACGATGCTCACGTATACGACCAGCTCATGATTCGCATGAAAAATTCGATAATTAGACCTGCCGACCCTGGCTTGGATTGGACGCTCGGGGTTGTTGGCTTCGAAGGCAGCTTAGCGTAGGATTCTACGGTAGCGGCGGCCTGGCGTGTCCCAGCCTGCTGGAGGGTGTGCCAAGCCTGAGCTCACACCAGTCCACGAGTTGGGCCCGACTTCGTCGTTTATGCTAGCAGGCCAAGCCCAACTTTGATTTGCCATGCCAGGCTGAGGCAAATCCGTCACGTCCAAGCTTAGTTGCGACGGCACATATGAATATATTGAAATATGATAACATCTTCAGAATGGCTTGATCAAAATACTGCAAAACGACACGTATGAAAGACTCGTGATGAGAGTCACATGCATAACCAAAGCTCCGCAGGTTTCAAGGGAAATCGGTTCTGACAAGAAAGCACTGCCTTATGGCTATGTGCATTGGCTCACAAATAATGGAGTAGGTACCCAAAAAGTGTTTGTTGCACCTGAGCATCAGTGTTCCCGATTTTTCAATTTTCTTTTAGAAAATAGTACTTCTGTATAACTATTAATGTTGGAAAAAATATATACAGCCACATATACACATAAGTTACTCACGCCACAAGTTTAAACAAAAAAGACAAATTCCTGGCTAAAATAAGAATTCTTATACAACCATAAATATGTTTTCTTTCTGTAGCCTAAAATAGAACATTTTTTGTAACGAAATGTTGCACAAGTATATAAAACAGGTATGCATATTTATTGAATTGTTTTGAAACTCCGACTATCATTTTTATTTTTTACAAAAACCAAGTTCACTGGAGCTCGAGTGCCACAAATCCTCACTCGGTACGTACCAGAGTACTTGGCTAATTTATAAAACAGAAAAACAATCTTCCGAAGGACACACATGAGACATACCCTCCTACATGTTATAAAAGAAGCACAGGCTAGGTAGGCTTGTTTCAAGGGTATGCATCTAGATTTTTTTGAAATGGGGGTATGCATCTAGATGATGTGAATGCACCATAAATCTTAGAGGTGTAACTAGTTAGGGATCTATTGAGTATGTATTTTGCTAGGATTGTAAGACAATGGTACTTAAGATATGTGATATAATGTGCCAAATCATGTTATCTTGAAGGAAGTCTCCCACGGCGAAGAAAGGAAATTTTTATGTCCCTACAACAAGAATGCCAAAGTCCTAGGATTGGGGGGCAATGGGAACGAAGACGTCTGGCTGCATTCATTGTTTTGCTACATGAATATTCCATGATAAGGTTAATGATCACATAGAGGAAGAGTGAGAGTGGAAAACAGTACCAGAGAGCACTGACCAGTTGGGAGTGTTTTCTAGATATGTAATGAAATCAAACTGACGACAAACTTTACATAGTAAATTACAATACCATTCTGAATTAACCAAAGAAAACTTATAAGAAACAATCAATAACTACTCATGCTGCCAGAAACAAATTAGCGGTTAAAAATCACATTAGTTTCTGAATAGCATGTGAAGTTCATGAAACTCTATTATTCATGCATATGAAAAACTCTTGAAGAGGTGGCATTTAAGCAGCATGTTCGATAAGATAATACCAAGTAACACGTAATCAGTGGTGGAGCATATCATCGTTATACCAGAGCAAAGTCTATGTATACTTCGTTGTTCGGCTTTCATCTGTGCAATTTCATCCTTGAACTATCAACCTCAGTAGTATTTCAAGGGAGATCACATTCTTAGCATGAGTTTAGAACCTGGGGTGTGGGGTGGGCCTGTGTATTGTTATCCCAATGGGAATGTTGGTACCATTGAGAATGGACAATTTTGAATTTAAGCAAAATGTAATAGTTAAGCTTGATATGCGACTAGTAACACAACCGGTTTTGTGTGGCATGCCGGCCGTGCGTCATATTGGCTTGATTGAAGGCACCTGATAAAATCATTCCATATTATCCACTCATTGTGCCCTAATTTATTGTCTCTATTAGTGAAGTTTCACGTAAAATAAACAAAAGTAGGTGTGAGGGGATTCTAATGTGTGAATTGCTTCCATAAATTGAACACATTGATCTTAATGTCGTTCACTTGTATGTGAGGAATCAATGTACAAGTTGATTCCTAGTATACATCGGTGCTACATTTTTTAGTTGTGCTGTTTGAACTGAGTACACGTTTTGTGCACTTTGTAAGATTTGAATAATGACTTCGCCATAAACATGGATGTGCTATGCATCCGGAGTGATTGTCCTTCTTATTTAGAAAAAAAATAACTACGATGTGAATTTTGATTCTTCGATGCCAACATTTGTGAGGCTAGACTATTTAATTCAGAGTTCTAGTGCACATACACAAACAAACCAAAGCATCCCACCTGCCTTTTCTGGATATGTCGGACACAGCTACCATTCAAATTATGTTGTACTTCAGACCTCAACATCTATTGGTTGGCAATTTTAATGACATATGTAGTATGGGCACACTTATATATACTGCTGAGGGGGGTAGTGTTACGTGTTGAAAGTTTTCATCCAGTGCCGTTCTCATCATCTTGTTCTCAGCATTTCTTTAATGTCCATGCGGAGCTCTGGAAGAGCAAACTCAAAAGTCATTCGGCAGGCATGAGGCCTAACTTTATGGTCATAAGAGGCGTCAGGAGACTCTGGAATATGGTGATGTGATGATCAGCGCCGTGTGGGCATTCAACTTCTTCCCCAAAGTGTGTACTGCTGTAGGCGGAGACATTACCTGAGAGGTTGACCTGATAAGCCACGGAACATTGCACCAGTGGCGGAGCTTGAACAAAATATCTGGGCGGGAGGCGAAGCTGCAAAATGACACGTGAACTTTTCTTTTGGGACCAGCATTTTCAATTTACTGCAAACAAAATCTAGAATTTCCCCAATTCTTGTATGCAAAGAGTAAGAACTAAGTCGTCGGTCGGGAGAGACGTAGAGGAGAGACTTTTTGGAGTGTTCCTCTCGGAGACTTGTGTTCACGCTCCCAGATTGAACGAAAAGGAGCAGATGGGCCTTATGGGCTGGACAAGTCAATTATCGTGACAAACTAAACTAATCAAGTAATGTAATTTTTTTGTACATTTATTCATTTTCGTTTTGAATTTGAAGCATAAAATCGTTTCTGAAGTAAAAGTTGATGCTACATAGCAATTTGCAATTGATTGCGGTCACTTATCTCATGCAAACTCCTCTTTTTTCCACGTTAATTAATCTGAAGTGACTAGGTGCAAAAATAGTGTAGTTTTCCCCTCCATGAACGTGGTTTAATTTCTGAGCCAAAAACTATACATCCTACATTTAGAAACACAGGGAGTACATTCTAGAGTGCATTCAATTGTTTTTCATAATTTGTTGATCACTAAATTAAAAAGTTATAAATTTTCAAATTTCTTAGATTTTTGTACATTAATTGGAGCATCGACACGCTGGGGGCAGGTGTCGGTTTGGCTGTCAACGTGGCTAAATAGTTGATTAGATGACCATGTGGTGATAACTGCAAACGATTAGACCACCATGGTAGAACTGCCAAAAATGTCCAAGTGATGATTTGTGCAACTAATGAACCAGAAGGTGGTGGAAGGTGCAATGTCCTCAGCTCGAGTATTTGCTATCGCCGGATATCCTTTCCCTTTTTTTAGATAGTGCCTATGCCTTCTTTCAAATCTCAACAAAAAATGTTGCAATATCATATATTTTTTCTAGGTAATAGTTATTAGTTCCGTAACATCTCTACAGGAAAAATACACTTTCCTAAAAAAATCACGGTTGACTTACATTTGTTTGCCCACGCCCCTCCTTCACCAAAAAAAAATTCCCTGAAAAAGATGGCCACCTCTCAGCTTTATGTTCGTGGCCTTACCATACTATGCACACATCGATCCTTCTTGATGCAACATCTCGCACACATTTTGCCCCCAGTGGCAGCGGTGGAAGACGGATTTTTTTTGAGTTTCGGTTAAATCTAAACCATACAAAATTGTTGCACAAAATCTATTTTATGTAGGTAAATTAATAACTTATATGATAAGAGCTTATAGATTCAGCTCCAACATCTAGTATCAAAGAATATATGAAGATAGAGGGTCAAGGTGGCTACGTCGGAGGAGGCCGGGTGCACCACCATGTTCCTAAGCTGTTAAGTGACTTTTGTGATTATCACAGACTAAACCTCCAGCAGATGTCGTGTGACCATAGACAGAAACAATGGTTACTCCCATCGCCGGCAGAGGGGCATTGCCGTACCTCAGGCGGATTCCTTCTTGCTGGGGAAATGCGCCTCCTCCTCCATTAGTCGTGTGACCATGCCGCCTGAGTACCAGGCAGTAGGCACCGAGAGACGTGCCTCCTCCATCAGACAAGATACGAGGTTGCCACTATTGTTTTAGTGTACGAGGACTAAAGTGAAGTGACTTGTAAATAGTCTCACAACACCAATGTATTTTCTGGTCCATAAGCTTCATAGGTATCGACACACGCCAGCTAGATAATTTAAATGTGACTCTCACTTTACTTTCGCATTTTCAAAAAACAAAAATTTCCATTCTTATTACACAGGCCTACAAGCTTGTAATGTGGAGTAAAGTGCTGACTGTTGAGTACATTTCTTTGTTGTGTTAGGTTGTACCATGGTTATTATGGGAGATCAGTGGGATTCATGACTTATTTTATAAGAGGTAGGAAGCAAGCACAAGGGAACTGGGCTCTGGGCATCAATCAGTTTGCAAGCGGCTCGTGGCTGGCCACGCTCGCTGTCCACGACCCGCTTCTCTTCTTAATATTTGTGCCACAGGCCTCCTCCTGCTGGTCTCCATGTTTAGGCAGCAAACCACAGCCTCACGTGTACCTAAGCTCGCCTCCTTTGCCATTGCTCGACAGCCTCATTTCTTGGTTTTAGAACGCAACTCTCTCACTGCTTGGAGGCATGCACATAGGTCTCACGCATGGGAATAGGATTGAGAGGCACATAGGTCTCTTGCTCCGGATCCAGTGATCTCTCTAGTTAAAAAAATAGAAAACCTATTTATAAATTTCAAAAAAAATATTATATGTTGCAAATGTTATATCTCACAAACTTGCAAAATCTCAGTTCGAAACATGCATATCATTTTTAGATTTTTTAAAACTTAAAAATATCATTTTTGAATTTTTTTAAGCACTGGAGCTCGGTAGCAAGAAGTGTTTTCCGAGAGATATCGTGCTAGGTCAACTTACTATTTCTAACTATCAAATATATTAAATCAAGTGAATCTGCCCCTATCCCCTTACGAATCTCTGTTTCTATGTCCCCAAATCCCATATGCTCTCTGCCCACGGACGCCGCCCGTGCCCCCGAACTCCCAGAGCATCCGCCACGGCGCCGCCAACCACCATAGCCGTCGTCCGTCGCCTCCCACCCCGCCGGCCGTCGTTGGTATTCGCCAATCGCCTTTGCCGTTGGTGTCCGCCTCTCGTCCCGCGTCGCTGCACGAGTAAGAGGACTGCGCCCTATTTCCCGTCGACCCTCGTTTGCCGGCTTCCCGTCCTACGTCGACCCGACCAAGCCCTCCACGGCGGCACCTGCGGCCGACACCGGGCAATCAGGCAACGTAAGTCCCCAATCGATGGCTCAAACTGATGTTCAAATTGATGTTGTTAGTGCAGAGTGTACATAAATCGATGGGATTGACGATGTTGTTAGCTGAATCATTGAAAATTATTTAGGTTCATGAAATCGATATGAATGCCGTCGTTTATGTTTTCTAGATACATGGTACATGAATTAGACTAGCTTCGTTTTGTAGCAGTACTAGCATCAAGCAGGTCTGGTAAATTTGCATCAAGCTGTCCGATAAAGAACTGATCTAACGACAGTTTAAACTTCCAAGCGTTTTGTTCTTTCTGTTTGTTAAATACCCATGTTGGTTTCCTAGTATTATAGTGAGTGGAGTAACTATACATATTTTTTGTTACAGCGTGAACCAATGGATTTGAAATCTATCAAAGAGTTACTTCTTTTCCCTAGACCAAGTGACGAGTATTTTGCTGGCGTAGGTGGTTTTCTTGACTTTGCGTATATGAGAAAAAGTTCCGATGCCAAGATCCGTTGCCCATGTGGTAAATGTGTCAATGCATTGCTATTGAAGCGCCAAGACGTCTATGATCACTTAGTTTGTCATGGCTTTTCAGATGGGCATACAGTTTGGGGCTGCCATGGTGAAACAGCAGCATACATCTCTGCTAATGAACATGGTAAAACTGCACAATACATCTCAACTAAGAAACGATCACGGTCACAGCCTGAAGGAACAAAATCTAATATGGGCCAGCTTGTGGAAGATGTTTTCAGAGAACCTACAATGATTGAACCTGAGACCCAAAATCCTTCTGAACCAGGACCAGATCCCGAATCCCAAGCCTACTATGACACTACGTGAAATCCACAAAACGCCGACGGCCAGGACATACGCCGACGGCCAAATGTCGGGGCCGTCGGCGTAGACCCCGACCAGGCCAACCGAGATCTTTTTTTCTTTTTTTAGCCGTCGGCCTAGAGATTTTTGCCGTCGGCGTAGATTTTTGCCGTCGGCGTATACTTTTTCAATTTTCTACATTTGATACGCCGACGGCAGCCGTCGGCGTATACTTTTTCAATTTTTTACATTTGATAATGCCGTCGGCGTATACTTTTTTTCTATTTTCCATTTAATATGAAATAATTCATATCTTTAAATCCGTAAATCGGAATTTAACAAATTAAATGTCTAAATCGATTAGAAAAATGAGAGGAATCCAAATATGACATTTATAAAATCTTTTTCACCGTGCACATGACATTTTGTAACATATGTTTGTTACTTGCTTAATTAAAAAATCATTTTTTACAAATTAAAATGTCATTTTTTAAAATGATATTTATAAAAATAATTTAGAATTTGTTTTTGGCAACAATGTTTGCCATACCAAGGCACCCCTATGTTTTAAATATGGACACATTATCACAAACTATGGCATGGGGATGGCCATAACTTGGTCATTTGACACGAAAGTTATACATGTCTATAGATGATAGACCTTTTTGTGAAGCATTTTTTTGAAATATTTGTCAAAACTCAAGTTTATCATTTTTCCTAGCAACTAGTACACATAAAAGGAATACATGTCTACAATGCAAAGGATGATATGGATGTCATATTTGAATTCCTCTCATTTTTCTAATTGACATAGACATTTTTTTTTTCAAATTTCAATTAACGGAATTAAAGATATGAATTATTCCATATTAAATGTAAAAAGGAAATAAAAGTTAAAATAATTTCATTTTTTCATTTATTAAAAATATATACTATTTTACTATCATTGTTACTTATTCAAATGAATTTTCTAAATTTAAACAATGAAAAAGTGTAACATCCTAAATCAGGGGTTAACATGATTGATATGATATAAGTATCAGTAAGTTCTCATTTCTCATTTGGAAGCTAACAATGAAGGAACTCAAAGGTTAAGCGTGCTTGGGCTGGAGCAATTTGAGGATGGGTGACCGAACGGGAACTTTGACCAGCGTAAGTACTTTGACCTATGATTAAATGTGTAATTAGAGATTTAGTATGTAGCTGAGTTAGAAATTTCGAAATAGAAAAAAAAGTTAAAAAAAATAAAAAAAAATAAAAAAATTGCATTCATACGCCGACGGCAACGGATACGCCGACGGCAGAGTGGCTACGCCGACGGGCCGCTACGCCGACACCGTCGGCGTATGTGTACGCCGACGGCATACGAGCGTACGCCGACGGCCGCGTCGGCGTATTGTGCATTTCCCGTAGTGTGACTTGGTGAGAGACGCAGATGAACCTTTATGGCCAGGGTGTGAACTATCTAGGCTTTCCCTTTTTGTTATTCTTTTTCACATAAAAGCCACTAACAAGTGGAGCCACAAATCTTTAAATGACCTGCTGTCAGTTCTGCAAAAAGCAATTCCTAATGGTAAGAATTTTCCTAGTACATTTTGTGAGGCTAAGAAGATTGTAGGAAAACTTGGGCTTAATTATGTGAGAATCCATGCTTGTGAAAATAATTGTCAGCTTTATCGGAAAGAGAAGGCAAGTGATGACTTCTGTTCAAAGTGTGGAACTTCAAGATGGAAGAACGTACCAGATAAAGCTACCTTGACTAAGAAGGAAAGAAGGAGGGCCATCCCAAGGAAGATGTTACGGTACTTTCGAATTAAGCCAAGGCCTAAGAGGCTTTTTATGCACAAAGATACCGCTACAGCTTTAAGATGGCATGATGAGGAACGCATAAAGGATGGAGCACTGCGTCACCCAGCTGATTCAGAGGCCTGGAAAGAAATTGATTCCAAAAACGAACACATCGCGTCAGACTCCCGGAACATCAGGTTTGCAATGGCAACTGATGGGTTCAATCCATATGGGATGATGATTTCAAAACATAGTTGTTGGCCTGTCATCTTAGTGCCATATAACCTCCCCCCATGGTTATGCATGAAAGCCTCTTCTCTTATGCTTACTCTGATTATTCCAGGTCCATCTTACCCTGGGAAGAACTTCCATGTCTTCATGGAGCCTGTTTATGAAGAACTAGCTGAGTTGTTTGAAGTGGGAACATTTACGTATGATGCATCTCGAAATCAAATGTTCCTACTTTATGTTGTTGTGTTGACTACTGTGACTGGCTACCCTGGGCTTGCAATCGCTTCAGGACATAGCACCAGCAGTGAGTTTGGTTGTTTCCCGTGTAGTGATGAAACCTTTTCTATACGCTTGAAACATGGAAAAAAAATCTGTTTCATGGGGCACCGCAGGTTTCTGCACCCAGATCATGAGTTCCGCTATGATGCTGAATCATTTGATGGATCTCAGGAACATAGGGCTGAGCCTACTGCCTATTCCCAAGTTAGAGTTTTGGAAAAGATAAAATCAATTAAGGACTTCGATGAATCGAAAACTTGGAAGTTTGTCAGCGACCTATTCTCCTATTTGCCTTATTGGGACTTCAATTTGCTCCGGCACAGTCTAGATATCATGCACATTGAGAAAAATGTATGTGAGTTCGGTTGTAATTTGTTTTCTTTGCTGGACTTGGTTGTAAGTTGTACTGAGCATTTCTGTTTATGGATCAGATCCTTTCCTCAAAAAAAAAAAAAAAAGAATATATATATGGGACACTTCTAGGAATAGAGGGCAAGTCTAAGGATAATTTAAAAGCACGGCTAGATCTACAGGACATGAAAATCAGGCCAGAGTTACATCCTAAAAAAACTAATGGTAAATATTTTTTGCCCGCAGCTTCTTATATCTTGTCTAAAAAACAGAAGCAGCAGTTTTGCAAAGTACTTCATTGTATAAGAGTTTCAAATGGCTATTCGGGGAACATCTCAAGATGTGTAAATGTTCCTCAAGGGAGAATTTCTGGGCTTAAAAGTCATGATTGTCATATTCTAATGCAACAACTTCTGCCTCTTGCTCTGAGAGGCTTACTTCCAGATAATGTCACATCTGCCTTGTTTGATCTATGTGCATATTTTAGAGAAGTTAGTGCAAAGGTTCTCTATGTGAGCGAGCTTGAGAAGTTGGAGCAACGAATACAGTCCATATATGTATTGAATTCGACTTGATCGTTCTGATTTGTAATGAACTTCTGCTCAAACGCTTCATTGAATCTTAATTTTCAGGAAATTTTGCGGGTGGAGATTAGAAGGATTATTCTGAATCGACGGAAGCAATGTGTTATATTTGTGAACTTCTACATGTCTTCAAAGTTTTTGCTCTTGGAACCTGAAGCTTGGAATGTTTCAGAAACTTTGTGCTAAGTAAAGCTTTCATGACAGATTTTCGTTTGGAATATATAGACTATATGTCAAATAAGTATTATGTCAGATTTGCCACTTGTAAACTGAACCTGCTCCTTTCAGAAACATGTTTGTTTGGTGTCAAATCCTGGACACCCGATTAAAAGTTTTTTTCTATCTTTTTGTGAACTAGCATGTGCGTGTGTGACTTCTGTGCATTGAACTTTCACCTGGGCGATGGTCGTTGCTGATCGTTGTTGCGTGTGAAACTTATGTGCCTTGCACTTGCAGCTGTGTGTTAGCTTGCTTCCCTATAAACTAAGCGATGTAGAAAATTAGTATAGTTATATTAACACTCAACTGTACTGGCAAATTTGCCATCGCACAATATCAGCTGGTGATTGGCTCGCTTCCCTATCATCCGGCTGTGCTAGCTGGAATTTTATACTTATAGCAAGAGTATGCGAACGGACTACAGATCAGTGCTCCCCGATGGCCTCGGGTCTCAGGAGTGCTCGAGCGGGCTAGTACATGCACATAATGCACATGCTAATCTCCTACTGGGCTAGTCGCTGATGGGTTTGCTAGGCATATTCCTGGACCAGTGCCACAGTCCAGGTAACACCGGGCCAGCTCCGCTCGCTTTTCAATGTTGTTGCTAGTATGGTATTTACCGAAATCGTGTCGAAATAGTTCGGTATTTACCGGTCTTAAAAATTCATTTATCATTTTTATTAAAGAATTTCGTGTTGAGACATGGTCCCTATTGCTAAGCTAGTGTGATATACACATATAATTGATTTTATTTTTTCTATTCCCCGTATAATAGAGCCTGTAACACTATGGATTAATGTTACTCTCACCTACGTTTGTAACACATTCCCTGAAACACATAATTATATGTGACTATGTCAATATCTCTGTAACACATTACCTGCCACACATATTTATATGTTACGTGATTGATATTTCTGTAACACAATTTCAGGCCTTATAAAGTTTGTGTTACTGCCGGGAGTTGCAACACAAATGATGTGTTACTCAAAAATTACTTGTAACATATTTTACTATGTGTTACATGATTGTGTTACCAAAACTCTGTCTTGTTGTAGTGATCGTTGCACTGCGGGGAGATGAAACAGCTCAAAATTTCGTCAACGACATGGTAGCTTTGGATTGCCGAAGAATTTTGCCATGATGTCGCTACTCAAAGTAAACCAGCTCGTACAGTCTAGCAATGGCAGAGACCTAGCTCGTACAGATCAAGCCCATATATCGTGGCAGAGACTTCATCCTTTCGACTTGAAACAATCCCCGAATGCACGGGGTTGTTGGCTTTGAACACAGGAGGGGCGCCGGTGCTCCTATACGACGCCCTATGCTTCGATTCCGCGTCCGACGCTTGAAAAGCCGCCCACGTGAGCCAGCCCAGGTAGTTGGCTCGCCAGATTAAATTCTAATTTATCTTTGGTCCGCCTTCCAAATTTTAAAAAGTTCACGCCAAATTGTTCATGAATTCAAAAATGGTACATGAGCTTAAAAATGAAGCATTTCCAAATTTGAACTATTTTCAAAATTGATTTTTAAGAAAATATGATTTTTTTTTGAAAATGAACCATTTTCAAAAATCTGAACCATTTTTTTAAAAATGAACCATGTTCAAATTGAACATTTTCCGAATCTGAACATTATTGTAAAAATGAATGATTTTCAAAAATAAGAACATTTTCACGTCTAAGAAAATGAAATGAAGAAACAACCGAAAACATATAAAACGACGAAAAACAGAAAAAACCAGTAAATCGGGGAAAAATGAACCAGAACTTCTAGAATCTTCCCAAAACCAGAAAATCCGAACTGAAGGAAAAATGTCTCGGCCCAATAGTGAAGTCGGGTGGAGCTTGTTGTGCATTCATGGGTATGTGTTGGGTGAATGAACAGACACAACGGGCGTTGGTTAGGTTTTCCAGGGAGTGCACGAAAGGTGAGCACGCCACAGTCTAAGAATTGGTCCTAACTCACTAAACACACAAGCGGGCCAAGACCAACTCAATGTGACATGCCTGACCGAGCATGAAAGCCGAGCTCAACGTCCAGGCCTAGCTGGAACGGCCCATATGATCGCATCTTCATAATGGCTTGATAAGTCTTTTCCAAAATGACGCACATGGAGGACTCTTGATGAGAGCGACGGAGAAAGAATGTGCTTTGGGCATGTGTAAAAACGAGTCAAACTGAACCCAAAACACGACACTCATAAAGATACACTAGACCGCTTGCTCAAAGTATTGCAGCACGTACGATAATGGCCATGATACACTAGTCAATTTTGCATGCCAAAAAAAAAATGTTAATGTTTAGATTCCATTTTAAGAAACCGGCCAGAATTTAATTTCATGTTTACCAAAAACAAAGACCCCTGTTAAAGCGAAAGGGAGGTTGAACAGGTAGTCAGGTACTGCTATTAGAGCATCTCTACCGGGGGCCTCCAAATTCGTGTCCGGTACCCCCAATGGAGGCCCAATCGGGGGGTGCCGGACATGTGTCCGCCCACGTTTTCGACCGTGCCCACAGCGGCGTACCCCAAACGTCCGCCCCCCAAACGCGAGCAAATGATCGAACACCTTGCGGGCGTTCAAATTTAATACAATAAAAACTTAAAAGATTCAAATTTCATTCATATTTCTTATATATTACAAAGATTTTTTAATGAAATTTGAACTACGGCAGCCCTAACCCTAGCCGCCTAGCCTACAGGGTGTCAAGCCAGCTGTCGTCGTCGTTGTCGTCCTCGATCTTCACCACCGGCACGGAGGAGGCACGGCTGGAGGAGGCTCCGTCGTGGCGCGGCGCGTGGCTGGAGGACGCGCCGTCGTGGCCCGGCGCACGGCTGGTGGAGGGGCCGCCGGAGGAGGAGGAGGCTGACAGCGCCAGGGTCGCCATGAGGCCCGGCGAGTCGTGCTCGATGTCGACCACCGACTCGGAGAGCGCCGCCAGCAACCCTGGGCTGTCACCGTCGTGCTCATTCCGCATGTCAAACGGCACATCGTAGCCATGCGGGATGACCTCCACCGGCATTACCTCCGCCCTGGGGTGACGGAGGAAGAGGCGGCCGCGCGGGCGTGGTGGCGAACATGCTGGCGAACGCTGGCGGCGTTCGCGGATGGAGATGCCGCCTCCACGACGCGGCGGTGAGCGGCGCTCCTCCTTCACCACCTGGCGCGGCACGAGGAGCAGTGGAGGGAAGCGCGGCACCGGAGGAAGGAGGCGGAAGGGGATGGCGCTGCCCGTGGCAACGTGTCGGCGCGCGGCTTCGATCGCGGAGGCGACCGTGTGGCTGGTTGCCCCCCACCAGGCTTTGCGGCCGGCGGTGTCGTAGCACGTCTCGCGCGAGCTCGGGCCGTCGTTGGTGGCGATGACCGCCGCGTGCTCGCGCTCGAAGCGCTGCATCCAACGGCCCCAGTTGTCCTGGCCGTCATCATTCTTGGGGAGGCACCGCTCTGCCGGCGTCATCCAACTCCGTCGGCGAGCGATGAATTGCCTCATCTGCTCGGCCGTGTCGGGCAGCGGAGGCACGGGAAGGCCACCGGCCGAGATGGACCAGTGCTTGGGCAGGCGGCAGTCCGGAATGGCGAGGAGCCCATACCGGTGCAGCTCCTAGGCGTCCTCGCCCAGGTTCGCGCGGCCGCCGTACGCCATGGCTAGGGTTTACGAGAGATTGAGTGGCGAGGGGATTGAGGGCGAGGGGAGTGAGGGCGAGAAAGAAGCCGGGGTGGATAAGCATGGCGAGGGCGCCGGCTTTTAACATGGCGATGGGCGGTGCGCCGGCGTAAATGTGACGCGTGGGGAATCCGCAACGCCGGCCGCGTGGCCTGGCCGCCTGGGGAGCCGTCGTGTCGCCTGGCCGCCGTTAATGGCTTGCGTGGGAGCAGGCGCACCGGTGTGTCCAGTCCCGTCGCGCTGGAAACCGCCTACGACTGCGCGCCATTAACGCGGCCACACCGGCCTCCTGCACAGCGCGATTAATAACGCCTGTGCGGGGCTATGCGTATGACGGGCGGGCCACCCCTGTCAGGCGCATGTCCGCCCCATCTCCGGCACCCCCATGAGGGGCTCCAAACTTGGAGGCCCTTTCGGGGGTGCCGGACACGATTTCGCTCGGGTGACCCTTTGGGGGTGCCGCTGGTGGCGTTTTTGGCTGTCCGGACCCCCAATAGGCCATTGGGTGGTCAATTGGAGGCCCCGGTGGAGATGCTCTTAGGGACTTAGAACTACGTACTCCAATGCACCACTAGCTGGATACTTGTGGCATTGAGAAATCAGCTCTGACATGAAACCGCTGACCTATGGCTATGTGCATTGGCTCACCATAGTTACTGGTGTGCACCTAGTAATGGAGTATGTACCATCGTAGTTCTCTAATAATTTATAAAGCAGCTGAAACAATCTGCCGAAGGACACACATGAGACATGCCCTCCTACATGGCTTATAAAAGAAGCACATGCTAGATAGCCTTTCTTCAAGGGTGTGCATCGAGATGATGTGAATGCACCATAAATCTTAGCGGTGTAACTAGTTAGGATATCGATGGAGTATGTATTTAGCTAGGATAAAGAGAGTCTCCAACGACGAAGAAGGGACATTTAGGGTGCCTACAAGAAGAACACTAAAGTTGTCGGATTGGGGGGCAATGGGAACAAAGACGTCTGGCTGCATTCATGGCTTCGCTCCATGAATATTCCATGATAAGGTTAATGATCACATAGTGCCACAAAAGCTAAAAGGCAAGTTCTATAGGACGGCGATTCGACCTGCGATGTTGTATGACGCAGAATTTTGGCCGACCAAGAGACGTCATATCCAACAGTTAGGTGTAGCGGAGATGCGCATGTTGAGATGGATATGTGGCCACACAAGAAAGGACCGGGTTAGGAATGATGATATATATGAGAGAGTTGAGGTAGCACCAATTGAAGAGAAGGTTATCCAACACCGTCTAAGATGGTTTGGTCATATAGAACGTAGGCCACTGGAAGCGCCATTGCATACCGGACGGATAAAGCATGATGAGAATGTTAAGAGGGGTCGTGGTAGGCCAAACTTGACATGGGAGGAGTCTGTTAAGAGAGATTTAAAGGATTGGAATATCACCAAAGAACTAGCCATGGATAGGGCTGCATGGAAGTTAGCTATCCATGTGTCAGAACCATGACCTGGTTTCGAGATCTTATGGGTTTCAAGTCTAGCCTACCCCAACTTGTTTGGGAAAAAAGGTTTTGTTGTTGTTGTTGTTGTTGTTGTTGTTGAAGGTTAATGATCACATAGAGGAAGAGTGAGAGCAAAAGAGTGCCAGAGAACACGACCAGCTGGGAGTGTTTTCTTGATATATAATGAAATCGTCTTTATCCTTATGTAATCTTTACATGGTGATATGCAAATGGAACACAAACTTTACATAGTAAATTACAGCACCAGGCCAAAATTAACCAATGAAAACTTATAAGAAACAATCAATAACTACTCATGCTGCCAGAAAAAAAACAGCAGTTAGAAATCACAATAATTGTTGTATAGCATGTGAAGTTCATGAATCTCTATTCATGTAGAAGACAAAACTCTTGAAGAGGTGGCATTTAAGAAGCATGTTCGATAAGATAATACCAAGTAACACCTATTCAGTGGTGGAGCAGATCATCGATATATCAGAGCAAAGTCTAGATATACTTCGTTGTTCGGCTTTCATCCGTCATCCTTGAACTATCAACCCCAGTAGTATTTCAAGGGAGATCACATTCTTAGCATGAGTTTACAACCTAGGGTGCGGGTTGGGCCTATGTATTGTTGTCCCAATGGGAATGTTGGTACCATTAAGAAAGGACAATTTTGAATTTAAGCAAAATGGAATAGTTAAGCTTGGTATGCGATTAGTAACAAAACCGATTTTGTGGGCCGTGCCGGCCGTGCGTTATATTGGCTTGCTTGAAGGCACGTGATCAAATCATGCCAGAGTACTATCCACATTGTGCCCTATTTTATTGTCTCTATTAGTGACCCTTCGCGTGAAATAAACAAAAGTAGGCGTGAGGGGATTCAAATGTGTGAATTGCTTACATAAATTGAACACACTGATCTTAATGGCATTCACTTGTATGTGTGGAATCAGTGTACAAGTTAATTCCTTGTACACATCGGTGCTACATAGGTGAAACATTTTTTCAGTTGTGCTTTTTGAGCTGAGTACACGTTTTGTGCAGTTTGTAAGATTTGAATAATGACTTCGCAATAAACATGGATGTACTATGCACAGGGTTTCGGTTACCAGTCGAAATACCCCGGTAACCGGCGGGTAACTGGCCAGCCCCGGTAATTGTGTATACCGGAAGAAAAATCCCGGAATATTCAAATTTGGACCAAATTCGTTCAGCCAAAATTTAAATTTCAATTTTTTTCGACGTTCTTTGTTTGAATCATAAATTCTGGCCGGAAAATTAGGCTGGTAACCGGCCGGTATTTTCCGGTAACCACGGTTACCAGAAATACCGGCCCCCTCCGGGATTTTTTTTAAAACAGTAACCAAAACCTCAG
The DNA here is from genome assembly GCA_947311845.1 of Poa pratensis. NCBI lineage: Eukaryota > Viridiplantae > Streptophyta > Magnoliopsida > Poales > Poaceae > Poa > Poa pratensis. The sequence continues at coordinate 2,811,558 of CAMZMU010000084.1, forward strand.
AGTAATTAATTGTCCTTTTTATTTAGAAAAAATCAACAATGTAAATTTTGATTCTTCGATGCCAACATTTGTGTAGCTGTGCTATTTAATTCAGAGCACTAGTGCACATGGAGCGTGGTGGTACTTCTTCGGAGAGGGCGCAACGGTTGCGAGTCACCGTAGTTTAGTCAATCCGCCTATGTCTCCATTTTGTTTTCTCTTTCCTTTCTTGTCTTTGGGTGTATGTTTGCTGCCGCCCCAGCATTGCGGTTCTGTTGGTTGTATCGGGTGGTTGCTATATTAATATAGCGGGGCTACGGCCTATTTCGTCAAGTTTACAACCCTGCATGTACTTACATAGTACACAGCTAATAATTTTGTTTTATGAGACACGGGGGACTTCCTTTTATAAGCACAAACCAGTCACGACAAATATTTTTATAGATCGGCCCTTGTATGCTGCCGACACTCAATCCGTACTCGAATTTTCCAGTTTAGCTTTGCTGTTCGCATTGTAGTGCTTGGTTTCACCAGAGCGTCTGCGTCTCGCGTATATACGACTGGGAAACAACAGGAATACGGATGGTTGGAGCACTAAAAAAGTCAGCACGATGTTGATCACTTCTTCCACCAGACCAGAGCCAAATCAGTGAACCAACAAAAGATTGTGCCGGAGGGTAATATTGTAGAATTTCTTTTGGGCATTCTGTCGAAAAGATAGTGTCCAGCATAAGCTGTACCAGCCTACCAGGATACGCTGGCTGCATTGTACAGCCCTGGCGAGTAAGATAGAGAGGTAGACACCGCCGCACCGTACACGAGCAAGAGGAAATGTGGAGTGTGATTCAGTAGCAGATTTCACTGTTCGGAATGGCCGGCAGTGAGATCCAGAGCCTCTCTATCCGAGTCGGCAAGAACAACTTTGCTGATTTCGATAAATTATTGAGGAGCCAATAATGAGCTCTCTACAGTCATGTGCCGACTGGAAGCACGCTCGACAAATCACAAAACATGCTGATATCATCGTTGTCTACCTTTCCGCCTCCATCCGGAGTGCTGCACCTCAGGAGCATAGATACGTAGGACCATGGGTAGGACGCCAGCGAGGTAGGACGGCGCCATCGCAGAGCGGGCCTGAAGGTGTCCTACTGAAAATTTAACATAAAAAGCGAAGATGAAAAATACCCTCAACTTTGGCTGGTGCATGTCTCTTTTGCTAGTCTCAACTTTGTTAAGAACACCAGACAAATTAGCTATGTGAAACAGATATCAGAATTCGGCACCAATTAGGATGGTAGCGAACTAACCGCACTACAAAATCACCGATCGACAAGTTCGGCTGATGTGTTTCCCACCGAATTTAAAGCAAACTTTTATTTACTTTTCCAGTTCCAGCTATACAGCTTGAACGTCACAATATTTATCTAGTTGACTGTTGGCAACAGAAATGGGCCAATTTATAAGAACCCTGTCGAGACCGATATATATCTTTAAAGGATGTCACCCCGTGGCTCATCAAGAAAATTATGAGTTGTACAACATCTTCTCACCTTTCACACCTTCTCCCATGCATTCACCACATATTTATACCTCTTGGACATTTCATCGAGCACGTTGTGGCGTCAACATTAATGACAGTGGAGACAGTAGATAACGTGGAGGATGCCTAGGAGAAACTACGTGGCCTGTCACCATCTTCTTCGTCTTTAGCGACGGGCCACTGGCGATTGAGCCGGCTCTTCGGGGAAGGGCGAGGGAGATAAGGAAAGGAAGGGAGCGAGGTAGGCCAGCCCAGGTGGGGTAGCATGCTGAATATACCAGATATTTGGGCGTTAAGAAATTGTCGAAAATGTTTCACGCCATCTTTTGCAGCTCCATTAGACGAACAGACATATGACGACGTCTTGCGCATGATAGAATCTTTACATAGTGGGAGTCGCCAACACAACTGGCACCGATCCGAGGGGCTAGAAGTGCATGAATTCTTTTCGAGGGGCCAATACTTAGATTAAGTTTTGGAAAGCGCCGTTTAGGTAGATTGAAACGATACTTAAAAAGCAAATAATAACACAAAGGAATGAAGCCAATTGGATAAACCAAAGATACTGCTAAAACTTAATATGCCAAATAGTTACAATGATTCCGTACATTTCCAGCATTGGGAAGTGATAAATCCCTCCTCCTTTCTCCAGGCTTGGGACTGGCTATGCAATATAGGCGGAGTTACCTACACTAAAAAAAGCAAATACAAATCCTCACATGTTTCCATACAATAAGCACACATTACAAACAATACATTGAAGAAAATTGAAATAGCTTTTTTTTCTTTTTTTTTTCTTTTTCTACTTTTTTCTGTGATTTTCACCCATGGCTTAAAATTCTAACGTTTAACTCCTTTTGTACTTTTCTCCCAAAGAGTGCACCCATGGTCACATGACCATATTATGGTTTGGTAGGCTCTAGAAATTGATAACCTACAAAAGAAACAAGCAATTAGAAAGTAAGTGTGTGCAAAGATATTTGGGATAATACATTGTATGAAAGTGGAAGAACCATGTTCAAGACCACATAACAAGTAAAACCGAAACGAGAGATAAGTACATATTACACAACAGGAATATAAGCTATATTTTTTTAGTGAAACACTCAAGTGTGTGGACATACATGTACAGATTAAAGAAAAATACATGTAAAACAAAGAAAATTTAGATGCACATGTCGTGAACTTTAATAGGGTAGGTATGAGAATCTATGAAACAAGAGGGGTTTGCCTGTGCATACTAGTTTTTTTTTCAAAGCAGGCAGGAGCACTGCCGATCAATTATAGGAGAACAGAGAACAGAGGCGCAAGAACCGGAATCAAATGAGCCCTCAAGGGGCCTCGAATCTGAATGCGCACCGTCTGATGGAATCGCTCCGCGCGTCTTCCCCGCAGACACGGATTCACCCCCTCGTAATAGCGACAACGACACAGGTGCTGCATCCCCGTGAATCCCCAGGCCCTCGTCGCATCCCAGCGGAATTCTTCTGGCCTCCGGCGGCCGCCCGTAACAGCTCCCCGGAGCTGGACGGCAACTTGCTCCGCAGCACCCCCACCAGCTCTCTCTACCCCCGCACATCCCCACATGTCCCCAAATCAACATGGATTCACGGAGCAGCGCACCCCGCTCCTCCTTCGGCCACCAGAAGATGACCGTCGCAGCTATGCAGATCTGATTGTAGCGCCGCCGACTGGCCGTCCTTGGCAGCTTAGGCGCCATCCCCTTGCAGCTCCGCACCCCTTCCATGGTAGCTCCGATGACCGCCGCACTTGCTGGCGCCGCTCGCTTGCCGCGGGCAGCACCGTGGCCTGGCGCTCATATCAGCGCCGCTTGTCGCTAGCAGCCTGCCAGCATCTCAACTTGGCATTATCTCATCGCCGGCAGGTTTGAAGCACTAGAGGAGCCCGTCATCATGGGTTGTTAGGGAAGAGGGAGCCCGCATCATCTTAGCACCGGCGTTCGCCGTCTCGTGGCGCCGGTTCACAGCACCGGAGGAGCCCACATCGTGGGGATGTGTGGGCGGAGCCCGAAGGCAGGAGAAGGCGATGGGACCGCAGCACCGGGTACAACCTCCAAACCTCTTGCAACGCCGGCGAGGTCGGTATCAGAGAAGAGCACGTGCGACGGTGCGAGAGTGGCCGTGGCCCGAGCTGATTTTGGTGGCGATGCTATGCGTCCATGTGGAGACGATGGAGAATAGAAAAAGAAAAGGCGGAGAAGGTGCGTCGGTGAGAAGATAAGGTGGTAGGTGGGGTCGTGGCCTAAAGCAAATGTATATGCCTGATCAATGGCCCATAAAAGAACGCAATTTGCAGGCAGTTAATAACATGAAACCAAATTAATACCAGTTAATGGCTATACCTCGCATCATCGTGGTCACGCAGTTGGGCAGTTAAACGTAAAGTATATCCAGGTCTTCCCCGTCACGTTGCCTGCATTCCATCTGAAGCCCGGGCAACCACAGTGAGGAGATCTCACGCATATCCTCGGTCAGTACTAGCTCCTACAGACTGCCCAGCTCCTCAACACGCCTCAGGTTTGGACAATCTTCTATATTGAGCATTTGCACTTGAGGAAGGTTTGAGACCCTCTCCAGGCCTTCACATCTCCTGAAACGTATGACAGAGAGGAATGGGAGATCCTCCACCACCTTCAAGCAACTTGCTCCGTGTATAGAGAGTCGTTTCAAGCTGGTGGCCTCCTGTCCAAGCTGTCGTGGGAGAGCTCTCAGCTTGGGGCAGCCGAAGCATCAACTCCATCAAGCGTGGCAACAGATGCAACCTAGGAGACGGGGCTTCTCTTTTTGTATCTCAGCAGATCCGTCCTTTTCCCCTTCCGAAGCTGTTGTTGATGATGCGCCTTCCTCTTCAACAAAGGACCACTCCTCCAAATTGGGCATATTCCAGAACTGCAACGTCTCGAGCTTGGGGAAAGCAACAGCTACATCCCTGGATCTAGGATTAGCCCCCTGCGGCCCACAAATTCCAGTCCAATCTTGGTAACTGGCTGCTTGATCAATTTTTACAAATTTAAGATTGGGTAGCTGCCCGATTGATGGAAGATGTGAACAAGAATTGCAGTATCCGAGTTCTAAATATTGAACTGAAGATAGATTGGTAGTACCAAGCCAGGTGGGAAACGTACGGCCAAAGAACCCTTTAATAATTAGAGATTCCAGGTTGTGTGGAGGGATTAGCTGCTCAAAGACCTTCTCAATATTGCTAATGGCTTCTTCTGAATATGGTCCATTTCTACGTTCGGTGCAGCACAGATCTAAAACTTTGAGATGTTTTTTGTCTGTTAGCAACGAATCTGTACTGTAAGGAGTTGAACATTCCAATTTAAGCATATGAAGCTTCCTTAACCGTGAGAGATGTTTTAACTCTTCCAACTTCCATCCATCTTGTGTTTTGCCATTACCATCCACCACCAATGGAAATCCATCCAAATCATTGAGAAATTCCAATCTGCCTATCCCATTTGGCACCTGATTTATTGGTGTATCCTGAGGTCAAGACGCCGTAAATTGGACAGCTTAGTGATTGCCAAAGGAAGACTGTCAATGCTTACACCACGACAATTCAGCATCTGAAGGTTCATGAGAGAGCCGATGGACTCAGGAAGATTAGATATGTACGTCCCGTCAAGATCAAGCAGGCGTAGATGGATCAAATGTCCTATATAATCAGGGATGCTTTTTACAAGTGAGGCACTCAGACTCAAAACTCGGATATATGGAAATATCTTGAAAAATGGATCCTCGACACTCCATGGCTTCAGATCAGTGTTGAAAGTCCTCAATTTAAATTCCTGCTTATCCATGCTAGGTAACACTGCAATATCCTTCTTAGTGACAGCAGTAAAGCGTCGCAGTTTTGATATATTGATAACCCCTAATGATTCAGGATCTCCAGTGAAGCATTCTTCTCTTGATATGTAACAGCAAGCTGCCTTAAGAGGTCATGCATTTTGCAGATCCTATGATAAGCGTAATTACCAACTGGTTGAAGGAGATTCCGCTGGATTAGTTCATAGTAGTACTCTTCTGCTGTGTCTTCCAGTAGTTGGCCTTGCTGCTCCTCATAAAGCCTTCAGCAACCCATTGAATAACAAGTTTGTCACGGTACATAACCACATCTTCAGGATACAGAGCACAATAAAGAAACACTGCTTCAGATGACTTGGTAGGTCATCGTAACTCAAAACAAAGCACCTCTGAGCTCGGTGGAAGATTGCCCATAGACCAAGCGCTTCTATCCATAAATTTTTCCACTCATTCTCTGTTTTCTCTTTAGTTGCTAGAACACTGCGTAACCTTGATTGCGAGCGGAAGCCCGTAACATTTGTTACGGACAATATCCAAACCCATATTCCGAAGGTTCCCCACATCTTTCTCTTCATTAAGGTTCATACTCTTCCAAAGCAGCTCCCATCCTACATCTGCTGACATCAGATCAACTCGATGCACATCTTCGACCCCAATTGCATGTGCAATTGTATCATGTCGAGTGGTAACTAGAATCACTCCTGTTGTAGCAGCATGGAGTGGAATTCTCAGCAGATTGGTCCAAACATCAGGCTGCCAAACATCATCTAGCACAAGGAAGAAAGTTTTATCTGCAACGGCGGCTGCAAGCTTGCTGCTAAGCTCTCCAACAGTTTCATCTTGCTCATGGTGTACTCCAAAATTTCGAAGAACTTCTTTCAAAAGAGCAACTTCAGAGTACTCCTGAGAAACACAGATCCATGCTTTCTTGCTAAAGGCTCCTTGTAGTTTTTGGTCGTTATATATTTTTTGAGCTAGAGTTGTCTTTCCAATCCCTCCTGTTCCAACAATACCAACCTTGTACACCTTCTTTTCCTTATGTGCAAGCACCAGTTCAACCAATCTTTTGCAAGCACGTAAAGTTTCCTTTCCCACAAGATTTGGCTCCACTAGGTGGCTAGTTCTCGTGCCCTTCACAGTGGGAACTTCTGCTTTAGGCTGCATATTCTGAAGCCTTAAAAATCTTTCACCCAACATTGAAATCTTCTCAAGTTCAGCATTGAAGTCTCTTATTTGAACACCAATTTGTGACGCTTCTGAACAGTAGGAATGCAAGTGAAAAACGAAATGCCACCACATCTAGTTGATGATGAAGGATGGTCCGCTAGAAGTTTGCTTCCTTCAGACCTTGCCAAGTCAATAATATCATCAGCATAATACATGGCATCTCTCAGCTCACCAAGCCAGTTGTTAACTGACGTCTCTTCTGTCCTCCTTTGCTCAGCATCATGAAGAAAGCATTGTATCTGGGTCATTGTTCGCTGCAATTCTTTGAGGTCTTCTTTTACCCTAGAACGAGAGCAACCTCCTCCGAAATGATACCTTCCAACTTTTTCGCACATGATTTAACAAGATAATCTAGAAGGCTTGCCATCTGAAAAACTTGGAGAGGGAGTCCCACCAAAAAAGTACAACACACTTATCCAGCAGAGTGGGGAACTAGCAGCCTGGCAAAACATGAACAACATGTGTTACGATTGTTACAATATTAGGCAAGGTTGAAAACAAGTATACACATATCAAAAAAAAAAGTATACACAGCTATAACTGGTAAGAAAAAGTGTGAGAGATATTGCTGGATCGATTTTCAAACAAAATTAGCACACTAGAGCTATATATAGGACTCCAATAATTGTTTTAGTGCGCCCTATACGTTTTGCACAGCATGTATATTGGTGGATTTTCAGAACACTGGTGACCAACCCATTACTTCCACTACGTAATGGAGAGTAGAGAGTGAGTAGCCAACAAGTTACAGAAATCAAGCTTAACTAAATTTTATGCCGCTGTCAAGCTAATACCGTATGGAATAAATTTACGAGGTCAGGGTGTCCAATCAACCTACATGCAAAATTCACAAGTACAGGAGTAAATTTCACAAAGCAAAAAAGCATTTTGTATAAAATATCACAAAACTCCACATTTAAGAATCACTTTCTCATAGGTACAGATTTTAAGAACCATTCCTATAATCCTACTGGAAGCTCCAAGATTTAAGACTGAACCGCTAGGAAAGTTTTGTATCGATTGTAAATGTGCTCGTTAAAGAACTAACACAGTTCAGAGAATGGCTACAACTAGAGTGGTTCATATTCAGCGGAGAAGAAGAGCAACTGAATAAAAGGCATGAGAATCAGAGACAGTACCAAACAGGGTGAACTGATAAGCCACCGATCATGGTACCAGTGGCGGATCTTGAACCAAATCTGGCGGGAGGCGAAGCTGCACAATGACACGTAAACTTATATTTTGGAAGCAACATTTTCAATTGACTGCAAAATGTAGCTAGAATTTCCCCACTTCTTGTATGCAAATAATGAGAACTAAGAAAGCAAGAACTAGCAATGTAGTAGGAAAGGACAAACTTACCAGAAAGTAGGGGTGGTTTGCTCGCCGGACGGCCGGAGGAACGGAGATCTAGCTTGCAGGGTTGGATGCAGTTCGAGCTGCGAGTCCCTGTTGCCGAGCTGCTCACCGCGCGCAGGCGCGCGGCCAGGACGGAAGATCCAGTTTCCGGCAATCCGGCGCCTTCACCCCTCGTCACCGGCGGCCGGCACGCCCAAAGCCGCAGTCGCCGCCAAGTCGCCGGCTGCGAGACCCTGTTGACTGACTTTTTCGCTGTTCTCTCGTCTCTGCAGAGTCAGTCACGCTCCAGCAAATGAATGCCCAGTGTAGAGTAGAACGTACGGGCCTTATGGGCTGGACAGCATAGCACAGCTCAATCAAAAACAATATTTAAGAATTTCCAAAAAATCTGAAAAAAATTCGGATTGCCTAAAACAATATTTATGAGTTTCAAACAATATTCATTAAACGTGCAAACAATTCAATTTCAAATACATTGTATTCTGATCTACACAAAAATGATTTCTTTTGGACGACGGCGCTTGGGCAAGGGTCGTCGCTCGTATGTTGCCCAATGTCATGGTCGTGAGGACAGCGTGACAACCGGAGAGAGGCGAGAGGTGAACGCCATTTATCTCGGAAGCTGGTGGCACCTAGTTTACAGCATACATACGTGAACGTGATAAAAAATTTACTAAGCCACGTGACGAGTTCCTTCATAAACACAGAACGGTCACAACTCAACTCGTACTCAATTGCTCATCGAATCTGCCAATTTCTGCTGCCAACTCAACTCGTACTCAATTGCTCATCGAATCCTAGTGCTTAGCTTCACCACAAAGTGTCGCAGACATAGGGTTGGGAGACAACAGGAGCAGCGATGGTTGGGCCAACAAAAGACTCGGCACCATGTACCGGATGACTTCTTGCATCATACCCAGTTACCCACGGCCAAACAAGTAAACTTGCTACCATCTACGGCGGAGGTCAACAGAGATGCTAGAGCGAGGTCTCGCCCAACCTTTTTTGTGCAAGCGAATGATGGCCACAAAGTTTTTTTTTCCTTCAATGAAGCAATTGCGTGGGTTGGCTACTCAAATCAAGAACCGGACTCCACTGAGAAAAACAAGTCTTGTATACACTGTATCTATATGCACGATTTAAGAGGAACAAGTTCGTGAATTTACATATAGAAGAGGAAAACATAATGCAAACAGTAAGCTTTGGTTTGGTATCAACCAAAAGGCTACGTAATCCGATGAACACATCAACATCAACAGATACATAATTAGCTTCTTAAACGCGTGGAAATCGGCATAACAGTGCAATACTAAAGCCATACTATGTTACAGGTCACAAAATTTTGCAGATATTAGAAAATCTGCATCTAATACCACTACAACCAGAGCATCAACATACTCACGGTTGAGCATCACCTAACACTACTACAAAGAAAGAAGAGAGCTGACCTACCACACAACCACCACTGCCACCCCAGCCCAAGTATACAGCTTATATCATTGGTACCTACCCAGCATCCCCACCCGACCCTGACTGCCTTCATCCTACCATCCCGAACCATATGAGCAAACAAGATCGTCCACTAGTCACGGCAAGTGTAGCTGATGATGTGCTTCAGCAGCCCCATCCATGTTCTTAGCTCAGCTCATCCATATGACCTCCCACACCACGACCAAAAAAAGCTTTTGTATCACGGAATGTCGATTATATTTGCTGGAGCTAAACTTTTTGGTTTATCTGTAACGGCGGGAGGCCTGGAATCTCAGGAATGGGAGACTTTTTCTTCTTTACTTTGTCAAACATCATGGCCTGGGTCATCAGAATCAGCCCTGCGATAGAGGCAGAGTTTTGGAGCACGCATCGTGCAACCCTGCACGGATCAACCACGCCGGCGTCGACGAGGTCCTCGAACTTGTCCGTCATCGCGTTGTACCCGACTCGCCACTCGCTGTCAAGGATCCTCTCCACAACAGCTGAACCATCTGCGCCGGCATTGCGAGCTATCGTCATAGCGGGGACAAGAAGTGCCTGCAGCAGCAGTTGACAGGTTTTATAATTAGAATGATACGCAACTGATACATGTACTTTGAAGTAGTATATAAAAAAACTTCTAAGAATGCCATATGCATCTTTGTTTGCACTTTGAATAAATGCTTATTTGCGCTGGTCAGCTACCATAACAGATCGATCATTAAATTATCTATCCTAGTTATGTGATGCTTAGGTTGGCAAAAGCGGCCAGATTACAAGCTATCAGCACTGAATGCAAAGATTGAGCAACAGGCCATGTGCAAAGATATGTGAGTAGACTTGCAGTGAAGTGGCAGAAGTGGCCACCTTTCAAACTATCACCAGTGAATGCAAAGATTGAGCAAAGAAGATATAGGATTAAATGTGTGGATAGCGTACCTTCCCTACAATATTTACACCAATCTTCTCCTCCGGGTCATCCACAAGATCCATGATACCAGGGATATGTTTTGATAGTTGAACATATGTTACTCCGCCACCAGGGGTTATGCCTTCGCTAATGGCTGCAAAAGTTGCATTCTTTGCATCTTCCACCCTCAGTTTCCTATCCTCAAGTTCAGCTTCAGTGGCTGCTCCGACCTGAATAATACCCAAAACTCTTCAAAGAACAAAATAGGAACTCTATAGCTATACTGGTTTCTGCATTATCCTACAAATCTATGTTACGCATGCAGCAAGCTCAGATCCATCATTCAGCATGAAGGGCAACTGGGATGAGGTTTACTGAAAGAGTGACACACCTTGATAACTGCAACGCCTCTTGAGAGTTTAGCAATTCTTGCAGAAAACCTTTCTTTTAGGTAGGAGCTTGTTGTCTCCTCTACATCTTTCTTTAGTTGCATAATCCTGGCCTCAATTTCTGGTCTCATAGAAGGATGTGCAATTATAGTTGTAGATTCACTCGTGATAGTGATCTTCTGAGCCATACCAAGCTGATCAGAAGTAATTGCTTGAAGACCCCAACCAAGGTCACTAACAAAGAAATCTGCACCTGCTTAATTGAAGAAAAATACTTAGGCCGTAGTCAGGCTCTAACAGAACTGGACAATTTCAAAACAATGCACCGCGCGAATGCAAAATGAAGTATAGTTCTTATGAAGCAACACACCAAGAAATCTGCATCACTGTAAGATATAACGAACAAACCAAATACATGAAAAAGACTGATCAACATTAGAGGGCATGCCATAACAGTGCAACTGATAAATGTGGATAGAAATTGCTTTTAGGAAGCAATTCCAAATCTGAAATTTAATGAACAGAGTAACTCTAGCACCATACAACTTCAAGGCTAGAAGTCTTGCAATACTCAATCTACAAGTTCACCTGTCATAATGGCAATATCTTGCAGAATTGCCTTCTTTTCATCTCCCAGACCAGGACATTTGACAACCGCAACATTTAGCAAACCATTCAGTTTGTTAAGAACCAGAGTCGAATACACGGCATGTGAAACATCCTCAGCAATAATCAACAAAGGGACACTCAATTGTGTGGTCTTCTCCAGCAAAGGAAGTATCTCCTGGATTTCGTTCACCCGTTGATCAGTTAAAAGCACTCTAGCATTTTCAAATTCAACAATAGCTTTGTCTGGATTTGTGATGAAATGAGGTGAGGTATAACCCTTGTCTATCTGCACAGATCAGACAGATAATCATTACAAAGTTATCTTCTTCCAAGCCTGCCTCTATATTTATTTTCTCAAGTAACAGAAAATCTTTAACAGAGTCAGACCCTTTTGCACTGTTAACCTATTTAAAATAGTCAAATTACATTGAATAGAATTGTATTTCTGATGTCTTAAGATGTTGCCATGCTTTTTGGAAAGGATAAATACATTGAAGAGATTTGTTTTACTAAGGGGAGGGGGGATTTAAGATAATATTAATGTACCTTCATTCCTTCTTGCACCTCAACTGTAGTATATATTGAAGATGAGGATTCGATTTTGATTATTCCGTCAGGACCTATCTTCTCCAATGCATCAGCAATGAGATCGCCAACATATTCATCATTGCCAGCTGATATTGAAGCTACCGCTGAAATATGAAATTTAAAGATTTACCAAGATGACAAATCTGACCCTATTCACCATTTCAAGTGAATGTGTGACAGATTCCATACTTCGTTTCAGCATTACAGAATGTTTCAGAAAGTTAATTGGACAAATGATAGGGTGTATCTCTTTAGTACATAGATATTAGAATGTATAAGGTGCAGTTCCATCTCAAATTTGCATAACATACACCATTTCAGCTAAAGCTGTGATAATCTGATTTCACAGATGTCAGACAAACACCCATTTTTGCTTCTTCAATATTATTCTTTGGTGTTTCTCCATCAAAGATGTGGGACTTCCCAGCCCAGGAGATGAAGATTACCTTTTATGTCCTCCTTTGTACTCACAGGGATACATTTTGTCTTCAGTATCACAATCAGTTCATGAACAGCTTTGTCAATGCCCTTTCTCAAAGCAACTGGGTTAGCACCGTTGGCAACAGCCAGTAACCCAAGGCTCATGATTTCTCGGGCCAAGATAATCGCTGTTGTGGTTCCATCGCCAACAGTACTGTTTGTCTTGGATGCTATCTGATTTAGAAGTTCCCAGTAAATAAGAAGCAGTGATATTAACAACTGTACGATGGTAAAAACATTGAGGACCTTGCCTCTTGAAGTAGCATTGCGCCTGCATGCTCAACTGCATTTGGTAGTTCTATAGCCTTGGCAATTGTGACACCATCATTAATTACTTTGGGAACATCATCTTGATCAATAACAACGTTCCTCCCTGCAGCAAACCTTTATGTTTTCAACAATCAATAGCTCTACAAGACAATCAAACAAATAGTTCAGGCACATACATTCCAAACAACATGAAAGGCAGCTATAGCAATGAAATAAAGGTAACAGGATTAACAAGGAAGACCAGAAAGACAGAAAACATCATTTGGCAATGCTATATCTAAACAACATGGTGCTAGGTCCATTTGCAATATCCACAGGATTTGAGGCAAATACCTTCATCATATTAATATATTATACAGGAATTTAGATGACACCAAGTTTCACTGTCAAATAAACAATAGAATATCTAATCCATAATTAAGCTTTCGACTAAATGAAATCAATCCGTCAGAATTTGTTACCACCCCGTATTCCTTAATTATAGACTACAACAAACATTATCCAAAACAAGCACTGCAGCAGGAACTTGAAACAAGATTATATTACAGGCATCTGACAAAGGCGAAAAGACAAACCTTTGGGGCCGAGGGTGACCGCGACGGCATCAGCGAGCTTGTGGATGCCGGCGGCGAGGCCGCGGCGGCAGGCGTCGCCGGAAGATATCACCTTGACGTCCGCCCGCACCACCAGGCGGCGGGAGGGCCTCGCCAGCCTAGGTGTCCGGCACGGCCGTCGGAGTAGCAGCGGCGAGGAGGGCGAGGGGGGCGCGGCGAAGGAAGCTGTGCGGATAGACATGGAGAAGAACAGATTTACTGCGCCAGGGTGGAGCTGCGGGCTCCGGCCGCCGGAGACGATGGGGAGGCGGCGGGTTGGGGACGGGGTAGGGAGGGGGAAAGAGAAGCCAGCGGATTCTTCGCGAGTGGGGAGCGCGGCGAGGGGAGGCTGGCCGGCGTCGGCGGCGGCGCCGGCGGTTTGGACTGAGGCGGCGAGTGTGTGAAGGGGAGTGGGCAGTGTGTGAGGGTTTTAGCGAGGATTTATCTACTTGACCATTTTTCTTGTGAGTTTTCTGTATTTTCAGAAGCATGTTTCTATGTTAACATATTTCAAAACAACGTCAAACCAAAGATTACTAGATTTTCTCGCGCGACATGGAGGAGATATTTTTGTGAAATCTTTTTCAAGAAACATGCGAGAAACTGCCTACTTCTTTCCTCGATAAAAGAAATTCTTTTTGCTATCTTAAAATTGCTTGGTCCTCCAGAAAGTCGGACAAGAGATGATTTTGAAGTCCTTGTCACCTTTCAATACTCGCATAGATCCACGGAACGTATCATTCATGCTCCTATGGTTCTCCAAATGTGGCAGATGCCACAGCTAGTTGAATTTCTGATGCATGTCAATCCTATGGTTCCAAGTTGTCAATCAAGACACCAAACGATGTATGGGAACAAAGCATCCAACCAGATTGTTTTTCGTTAACTAGGTTCATGCTCAAACTATGTTACTATATGGTCTATCTTCTGGGGAAGAAATTGTGTTCGATATCTTTGGTCGAGACAAGAAGCTTATTTATATATAGATAGATACTACTCTCATGTTAGTTGGATATTAAGTGGCACTACTCCCATGGTAGTTGGATATTGTTAACATTTTTTAACGGGAAATGGCCCTGAAAGGCTTGGAAACTGCATTAAAGGGGTGGTTCATACAAAATTATAATGAAGATCATAAGACAATGATAAATAACAACTTAGTTCTCATAACTGTAAACTAGACACTTAAAACACACACAACGCAATCGAGTCGTTAACCTTATCGTCACGTCTGATCAACCTTGCACGTGTAGGTGCCACCCGGTAATGCGGCCACTTGGGGCACCGCTGCCATTCAATCAATCGCTAAGGTTGTAGAAGATCATCCACAAGAGAAAGAAGAATCTCAGAATGAAGAGAAATTGGAGCGCGGAGTGGCCTCCTTGGCCAAAAGTAACTCTGACCAATGTTGGGCATATCGCTTATCGAGAACTTGTCGTTCGAGCCAAGATAAGGGCTAAATCGGCCAGTTTGATGGCATAGCGTCCGATTTCTCGGCATATCTTCCGACTTATCGGACGATTTATCTTATCGGTCAGACACTGAGGAGGGATAAATCGGCCGATTTATCAGAATATCGTAAAATATCTTAAACAGTGACTCCGACGCGAAACGATTAGCGTTAATGAACTAAGTAGATAGGAGCAACTTCCAGAACACCCGACGTTGCGCACCCTCCACCTTCCCACAGAGCCCAAGTAGAGGGAACAACAAACTCACCTTTCATCCTCCACCACATCACCAAGAAGGTGCCGAAGATGAGGGGAGCTTGAGATCTCGCCGAGACTAAGTTGCGTCGAGCTTAGTCATCAGATCTGCCACAAAGCCTCGTCATCCACCATGGGAGGTGACCTCCGGAGGGCTTCACCGAGCCCGGGCTGCAGCTCGAGAGCAGCCCAGACAAGCGACACGGGAGCAGCACGCCCGGGCTCCGACTGCTAAGTTCCTTTGATGTTTAGCTAAAAGTGCTAGCTTAAGTGAGATCATCTTGGGGCAAATCATGTGGTAAGTAACAACTACATGTATATCTTGCCCAGGCTAACCACTTGGGCTCGCTCTGCCACTGCTGACTGATGTACAACCAGGCAGCCCCATCCCCTAACACGCAGGGGACCCAGCAGCCCCCTCCCCTCCCCACTTCAGCCGACGAGGCTGCCGGAGAAGGGGTAGACCCTGGGGTGG
Source organism: Poa pratensis (assembly GCA_947311845.1). NCBI lineage: Eukaryota > Viridiplantae > Streptophyta > Magnoliopsida > Poales > Poaceae > Poa > Poa pratensis. The sequence continues at coordinate 2,826,980 of CAMZMU010000084.1, forward strand.
TGGCGGAGACTCTCAAACTAGGGTTCTCGCAACAGAGGAAGAGGGGAAAAGAGAGCAGCCCAGGCCATTAACATTTTTTATTCAACAGGTACAATACGTCATCTTATATAAGATGAGAGATCAGATACATAACTTTCGCGTAAGCCAAAGGCGAGAATACGCAAAGCATGGTCTAAGTTGATCCATCTTACTGATGTGCTTGAATTTAGGGTGCCTAATTTCATTTCTAAAGGAGAATGTGTAGGTGTGGTAGGAGTAGGAGGTTTCAGGAAACTAAACATCACGGGCTGGGTTTCTCCATCTCCGCGATGAAGCACCAGAAAAAAAAAAGTGATGTCGCAAGACCCGTACTTGGGACCCAGTCAGATGCATCTTCACTTCTCACTCACTAACAGTACACACCACGCTCTCCTATAGCTAACACTCAATGTGCGAGCAAATGTGATTTTGGTTTCAATCTGTCTAGACCTTTGCCATCACTAAATCTTTTCGCTTGCTAAGACAACTACTCGATTAAATCTAAATCTTTGACTTGTCGACGGTGTTGTTTGTATATCTTCTATGAGTAGTTACTGAAGGACACTATTTGCCAAGAGAATATGTGCCACAAATTAGTTTTTTTTTTTGCAGGAAGTGCCACAAATTAGTTGGCTAACAATTTATTTGTGATGGTGATTCGAATGGTGTCGGATTCTGCTCGAAAGATTTGCTTCCAAAGAATTTTCTCATGATTTTCTATAATGTACATTGCCTAATTTTCCTGGAGAAATCTTGTGTTCCCTATATTAATATATTTCAAACATTGTCAAAAAAAAAGATTGCTAGATTATGGTGTGGCATGAGCAGGAGATATATTTGTTAAGTCTTTTTTGGAGAAACATGAGGGAAATGACGCACTTTTGTTAGATACAAAAACATGATTTTGGTATCATAAAATTGCTAGTTTTTTTGTATGCCATCCAAGAGATGATTTTGAAGTCCTTTTCACCTTCCATATCTCACACGGATTCGAGCAACATAGCTAGCACTCATGCTCCTCTTGTTCTCATAGCTGGCTCATTTTTTAGATAGATGTATTTCTCCTGCATGTCAATCCCACGGTTATCAGCTACCAATTATAACACCAAAAACAATATATGGTCACGAAACCCACACGATTGTTTTTTGTTAACTACGTTCATGCTCAGACTAAGTTGGTATATGGTCCGCGCTCTAAAGGAGAATTACTATTTAATATCGTTGTTCGAGACAAGAAGCCTATATATAGAGACTATATCTTACTATCATATTATCACAACAATGGTTGTTGATATTAAGTGGAACTTTCAACCCATGTGCAAAGGTAGAGAAAGAGTACTATCCTTTATTCGCATGGTTGCACGGAACAACAACTGTGTTTAGCTGGTAAAAATATAGGGTCGTTCATGTCAGCTACGGCACATCATGTTATATAAGGTGAGGAATGGCAGACCGCATAGATACATTTTATGTAAGACGAAGACGATACACTTAGCTCGGTCTGAGCTGAGCCATCTTGCTGATGTGCATGCGCGTAGATCCATTTCTAAAGGAGAATATGTAGATGTGGTACGATTAGGAGATCTCAGGAAACTAAACATCACGGAATTAGGATTTCCATCAAGAAGCGTAAGCAAGAAACCATGACCGAGAAAGAAATCTTGGAGACAAACTTTTCTTACCTTTAATTGAGGGTATTTTAGACATTTTGGCGAAACAGTTGTTTCTTGCATCGACGAAGGATAGGCCCAGCAGCCCATCCCGGTGCTGCTAAGACCAGACACACACCATCGAGTGGGCTGGATACATTGTGGGTGAGGTAAATGTGGCGGGCCAAGCACGAGAGGGGGATAAAAACTATTCATTGATTTGTAGGTCCCCGATTGACTGTTGAAGTGCTCCGTGGAGTGCACAAAAAATTAGCGGTGGCCAATTCATATGCCTTTTCCTTTGGATCGACTCAGTGATGTACATGGTCTAGTAAGGGCGTAACTCCGGATCTACCTTTGCACATTTGTTGAAAGATGAATCCACAACCAAATTAAGTAAACATCTGGTAGCTCAGTTTGATATACAAAAACATCTCTTATTTAGCAACAGAGGGAGTATGCATGATGGTAGTGCTGAAAAACACAATGCTAGTAAGTGTATAACTGTTTGCTGTAATGTTGTGATGAACTCTCCTTTTCTTTTTGCAATGTAACAGTGTGTGCAGGGTACAATGATTAATACAGAGGGCAAATATAGAGAAATAATACTCCTAGCTAGCTTGTAATGAACGTTTGACGGTTGATTCTCTATGGAATATTACTCCAGGTGCCGAGTGCATTTCACCAAGACATGCTACTAAATGTATCCTTTCAAACTAAAAAAAGAATACAACTATGTGGAGAAATTTGTCTATCTATGTGTCGTAGTCTTCATCAGCAAACTTGTTCTCGGGGAAGAACATGGCGACCGCCTCCTTCCCGTCGAACCTCCTCCCGTGCATCCCTGTCTTCGCCCTCGCCGAGCTCTGCATATCTGCATACTCCAAAAACACATGCAGTGCAGAAACAAGATCAGAGTGGGTAGAGATACATTACGGGGCAATGATCCAGGTCATGATGTTGAATCGCGCAAAACCTAAAATCTGGACGGACAGACTCACCTTGCCAACTCCAGTGACAGGATCGCCCCTGGGGTGGGGTCGTGGGATCACGGCTTGCACCAGGTTACCTGTTCCAAGGTGATCAGTCATAAATACACGAAAGAAAAAAAAAGAACATTAGCATATGGCCGGTCAAATCAAATCCAAGTGAAAAAAAGATTAGCGTCTTCTGTAGGTTGCTCCGGTCTTCTTGGTCTTCCATTATGAATTGAGTGTGGCGGCGATTCGAGTGGTCATGGATTTTGCTCGAAATATTTGCTCCTAAGGAGTTGCTTGTACTTTTCTATATTTTAATAAGCTTTTCCATTCCTGGGGGCTCTATATTAATATATTTGAAAACATAGTCAAATGAAAGATTACCAGATTTTTCTCGCGCGACATGCAAGAGATATTTTTGTTAAATAAATAACTTTCGAGGAACATCCGTGAAAGTGCCTACTTCTTTTCTCGATGCAAGAAATGTTTTTTGTTGTCTTCAAGTTTCTTGTTTCTTTTGTAAGCCTGACAAGAGATGATTCTGAAGCCCTTGGCACCTTTACATACTCGCATGGATTCGAGGAACGTATCACTCATGCTCCTATGGTTCTCCCAATGTGGTAGATGAGAGAGATAGTTGTGTTTCTGATGCATGTCAATCCCATAGTTCTAAGATGCAAATCTGGGCACTAAACGATATATATCTACAAATGATCCAACCAGATTGCTTTTCGTTAACTAGGTTCATGCTCAAACTACGTCACTATATGGTCTATCTTGTGGAGAAGAATTTGTACTCGATATCTTTGTCCGGGACAAGAAGGTCGTCAAGTCCTTGGTCTTGACCGCCACATCTGCTCGCCCTCCAGGTGCGGGCGCCAGCAACGCCGTCAATGGCGCGGCCACTTGGGGCACCACCGCGCTTGCTGAGGTCGTCGAAGATCCTCCAGAGGAGGAAGAAGAAGCTCAGAATGAGGAGAAATCTGAGCACGAAGTGTCCTCTCTGGCTAGAAGTAACCCTGACGTGAAACAACCGGTGTTAATGACCTCTGCTAATAGGAGCAGTTTCTGGAACACCCGACGTCATGCGTCCTCCACTATCCCATGGAGCCCATCTAACGGGAGCAGAAAACTCACATTCATCCTCCACCCCATCACCAAGAAGGCCCGAGGAAGAAGGGGGAGCTTGAGATCTCGTCGATGCTAAGTTGCATCGAGCTTATTTAGAAGGGTGCATGTCATCAGATCTGCCGCAGAGTCTCGCCTTCCACAATGGGAGGTGACGTCTGTGGGACTTAATCAAGCCTAGGATGCAGCTCGAGAGTAGCCCAGATGAGCGACACGGAGTGACATACGCCTATTCGCCATACCGGCGTAAAAACCACTAATGTACACCCTACCCTAACACTAAGGATACTTGGCAATCCCCTCCCCTCGTCACTTAGGCCGATAAGGCCGCCGAACGACAAAGGAAGAGGCCCTGGGGTGGTGAAAAAGACTCTCGAGCTAGGGTTCTAGCGAGAGAGGGGGGGGGGGGGGGGGGAGAGCAGCCTCCGGGTCATTAACATTTTTTATTCAACGGGTAACAAAACATAGTTGTTGCACTCCGGTATGATACGCCATCTTATATAAGACGAGAGATCGGATATATAGTTTTCGGGTACGCAAAGCATGGTCTAACAAGATGGTTTTCTCCATCTCCGTGATGAAGCACCCAAAAAGAACCATATCAAAAGATCCGTACTTGGACGAACTCTCTCCTCCTGCGTCTCGCGTTGCGCCATGCGGGAGTCCGAGTCGCGTCCCAGCATATTAATCCACCACATGATTAATACAACACAATATTTGATCAGGTCAATGCACATTTGTGAGTTAATCCATAACATACGCACACTCCACACCAAATTTGGCAATTTGTACAGGCATCTGAATAAAGTTGCATATATATAGCATATTTGCTTACCAGCCATGCATCATGGAACGATAGTAACACAAATCTGACAATATATGAGAGTTGCATTGACACATGTGCCCACACAATTTCCAAAAGATAATTCTCATTCCTAGAAGACATTACTCCGATCCCTGCTATATCCAAAAGACATATATAGTTATGCTATTTCACTGGGACAAACACAACATAAAGACCATATTTGTATATTTCCATCGAGATAAAAATAAAGAAGAACCCATACATAGATTTTGGTCTTCTCCCTCATGTCTATGTGCACTTTAATATCTCAGCGATGAGAGGCAAATGAACATATTCCATCAGCGAGCTTGTGGATGTTGGCGGCGAGCTCGTGGTGCCAAGTGTCACCAGAAGATATCACCTTGACGTTTGTCCGCCCCACGAGTCAAGGGAGGGGCCCTCACTGGCCTAGGTATCCGACACGGTCATCTGGAGAGTGGCGGCAAAGAGGAGGAGGAAGGGGACGCGGCGAAGGAAGTTGTGGTAATAAACATGGAGACAAAACAAATTTACTACGCCAGGGTGGAGGTACGGGTTCCATATCGCTGGAGAAGTTGGGGAGGTGGAGGGACTGGGGAGCGGGAAGGGGAAGGGGTAGGGGTGACACGATTTTGTGAGGAAGAAGAAGCCCTCAGTAGGTACCATCTCATTCGACAGTTTGTCAAGTCGGGTGATATCAAGCTTTGCAAGATACATGTGGATATAAATGTTGAAGATCTGATGACAAAACCGCTTCCACAACCTAAGCATGAGACACACACGAGAGCGATAGGCATGCGATGCCTAGACATGGAGATGTCTCAGGGTGTTCGACTCTAGTGCAAATGAGAGACTGTTAGAAATATGTGTGTGCCCTAGAGGCGATAACTTATATTGTGTGTATTCATAAGACGTCCATGTAATGATTGCAGTTACATCGAATGTGTAATTCTTGTGGAACGTTGTGCTTAACTTAGTTCAATACGGTTTTGCTCTTAGTCATTTGAGGTTGTGTTGAATGTCAAGAATAATATGTAAGATGGTGAGATAATTGTGTTCTACTTGTCATGGCGTATAGACATGTTGATCTGGCTTACACTTGTGTTAAATATTTAACCTGGCCGGACTGACATAAGGATTGATCCGGCGTGAGTAAGTCGTCATATGTTCCGACATATAAATAGTATGTAAGGCATTTGTTTTTCTTCTGAATAGAATTGGGAATTAGTTTTGTTTATCTTAAACATGTCTTTCGGACAATAATTAAGTGGCCTTGAGGCCCGTCTAAAGTGCTCCGCGATATGGCTTCTTAAAGGATAGGCCGAGATGTGCGCTCGTGGGATGGCCCGCTAGAGCATTGGACAGCTACATCGCAAGGTAGATGATGACACATTGTTGTGAGACTCTTGTATCATGCACCATTTTACTCCAAACAACCAAGAATGCCGAACTTGGAAAAAGATGTCTTGAAGCGTGATGATGTACTTGTGTACGTGGGTGGAAAGTGAACCGTTGGATTACAATACAACTCCTTGTCAAGCTCAGAGCAGAAATGATGAAATGAAGATATATAGCACAATCTCAATGGAGAAGTTGTTGTAATTGGAAGATTCCCAATACCTCCCAAACCCGAGCTATGCAGCTATACATCTCATGAGGGTTGGGATGTTGGGACCAGGAAAATAGAAACAAATGGTGCATACCATGGAAAAGCGAAAGCCTGTAGGGTATATATGATAGTACGCATTAATTCTTCATGGAACGTTCATTGTGTTCTTGTGTGCCTCGTACTATTGATATACATAATCACAATGCAGGTGTGTTAATTCTCAGTTGTTACAGTAGCATTATGCAAAGTACAAGTATGTTATTGCACTATCACATACTGTACCTTTCAAATTGAGCACATATATCGTCAAGAATTAATTATAGATCTATCCTTACATGTTCAAGTGTAGCAATGAATGTACCTTGTAGTTAAACATAGGCCCATCCTGTCGCACAGAGGGGAAGGACTTGCTTTCACGATTGACCTATAGTTATTAAGGAATTAAAGGTCACTGTAGGTTGGATTCGTAGTTGGATATTAAGTGGCACTTTGAACCCATGTGCACAGTGCACAGAACAAAAACTCTCATTACCATTTTTGTTAAGCCGGTAGCGAAACAGAATTGTTGCACTCTCTTATATAAGATGAGAGATGAGAGACCGGGATAGATAGCTTTTATACACAAAGTATGCTCTGAGTTAATCCATCTTAACGATGGGCACGCGCTTAGGGAACGTAAAGTCCATTTCTAAACAGGAATATCTAGGTGTGGTAGGGTTAGGAGGTCTTGGGAGATTCAAAATCACCGCATTGCGATCTTGTTCTCCGCTATGAAGCGCCATACAGAAACCTTGTCACAAGGCCCGTACTTGGAGGCAATGAGATGTATCTCCACTTCTCACGATGCACTCGACAAAGCTCTACTCTGGTGTGTGTGCTCGCAAATGTGGCCTTTGTTTCGGTCACTATAGACCTTTGTTATCTCCAATGTCAGCTCTAGACTACAAGACACCTGAACATGCACACACAAGATCAGCGATGAGATTCAGAGGAAGACGATGACATGAGTTTTTGTTTAGTGTAAAGCTACTGCTTTTCTGTTAGCACCTTTCTGTTTATTCAGGAACTAGAGAGTAATGCGTGCCGTGGCTATCCCATGATTCAGAATGAGCCCACAGTGATCGTACGAACTCAGACCGGATCGCACAAACCGTGTCAGCGTCCAACCGAAAACCTGAAGAAACGCGAACTGAAAAACGCCTAACACTGTCGAAACTGAACCGGACACCTAAACCTGACGAATCTGAAGCAGTTTTTTTTAGATACTAAGGAGCCTCAAAAGAGACCCCCGATTTCATTAAAATGAAACCCGGAGGTGTCACAGCATTCAGTTTTTCTCAACACTATTACCAAACTTTTTGCGCTGCCCACCCAAACTTGCGTGTAGCAACATGGTATCAACAGGAAACCAGAAGAAGGGACAGCCCCCCCTCTCCTGCCTGCGATACCCCAGAACTAAAACCAACGCTATCTTTCTTAACACAAACAGACTGTTAAAATTTATCCAACACCAGCTAGATAGCAGTTAGAGATCAGAAGAGAAGACCACACAGCAACAATCAGCACTGCAGCCTCGCCACAGTGGGATTCCAACCATGCCTCTTCCCGAAAATCTCCTGCGCCACTTTCGCCAGCATATCAGCTCCCCGCTGAAGCACTTTTTGCAGCACGTTTCTCTGCAATTTCGACCATTCCCGTAAGAAAACACAAGCTAACAGGATGACCTCCAACGGATCCTTGATGAAAATTCTTTGAAAATACGATTTATTTCGTGTTTTCCACAATGCCCAACATATTGCAACATCACCTATCATAACTACCTTCCTTTCCAAACCAAAGAAAGTAGCTGAACATTGCTGATACAACTCCGAAAAAGAACTAGGCACATTCTTTAAATTAAGAGCAACAGCAATCACATTCCATACAAATTTAGCTACAGGACATCTAAAGAAAAGATGCTCTTGCGTTTCGTGCGAATCACAAAATTCACATAGCTCACAACCCTTCCATCCTTTCTTTTTCAAGTTGTCTCTAGTAAGAATTTTATTTTTCACCACTAACCAACAGAATACTTTAACACGGAGTGGCAGTTTTAATTTCCACAACACCCCATAAGGAAACCTAATAGCTTTAGCACATAAATACTGGTATAAAGATTTAACAGAAAACTCCCCACTTTTAGTTAGAAGCCAACTAACTTTGTCAGGTTCAGCCTTCAACTGAATCTGACTACATTTATCTAAAATTTCGAACCACATACGTAACGTTTCCTCCCTAAGACATCTTCTAAACTTCATGTACTCAAAGCCTTTATCAAAAACATCAAAAACAGTGATATTCGCTGAAAGTTGTGTAGCAAGATGGGAAAGGCGAGATGGCCAACAGGCTCATCTATGGACTCTTTATATAGGCTCGAAAGGATTACATCGTGACGTACAAGTCAAGTACATGATAAGATCAACTATGGTTAGGATCTACAGCTATCTACAGCTAGCTAACAACCTTCGGCTAACAGACTAATGGATACAATCCTAACTGTTCAACACCTTCCCTCAATCTGAACGTGGAAGTCCCATGTTGAGATTGTCTCTGAACTTGATAAACAGTGGTGCTGCCAAAGGTTTTGTGAGAACATCTGCTAGCTGATCATGAGTTGATATGAACCTGATGTCAAGAGCCTTGCATGCAACTCGCTCGCGAACAAAATGATAATCCACCTCAATGTGTTTTGTGCGAGCATGGAAGACTGGGTTAACTGACAAATACGTCGCACCAAGGTTGTCACACCAAAGAGTTGGTGCACGGTTCAGATAAACACCCAGTTCATGTAAGAGTCCTTGTATCCATATGATCTCTGCCGTTGCATTTGCAACAGACTTGTACTCGGCCTCGGTACTTGATCGTGACACAGTGGGCTGCTTCCTGGAACTCCAAGCAACGAGATTGCCACCAAGGAATATTTCATGTCCACCTGTTGATCTTCGGTCATCAGGGCACCCTGCCCAATCGGCATCAGAAAAGCCACTTAGTAATTTAGTTGCAGACTTCTGTAGAAGAAGACCATATGACATTGTGTGCTTGAGGTAGCGAAGAACTCTCTTTACTGCTGACCAATGCACATCAGTTGGGGCTGCTAAAAATTGGCACACCTTGTTTACACTGAACGAGATATCTGGTCTGGTCAGTGTAAGGTACTGCATCGCACCAACTGCACTTCTGTACCATGTGATATCCTCCCCATTCAGAGGAACTCCAACATGCCGTGACAATTTATCACTGTTTGACATAGGCGTGCTGACCGGTTTGGCTTGTGTCATGTTTGTTTTGGCAAGCAAATCTGTGATGTATTTCTGCTGGGACAGATGTATGCCATCCTTCTGATGCTTGACCTCAATGCCCAAGAAGAATCCAAGTCTGCCAAGGTCCTTGATGGGGAAGGACTGCCGAAGTTGCCGAAGAAGACGATCTGCAGCTTGAGCAACGGAACTGATAACAATGATGTCGTCTACATATACCAGTATATAAATGACCACAGCTTCATGCTTGTATGTGAACAAGGAGACATCTGCCTTGGAGGGAACAAAACCGAGCTCTTGCAGTTTACTGCTCAGTCTAGCAAACCAAGCCCTGGGGGCCTGTTTTAATCCATACAGAGATTTTTCCAATTTGCAGACGTGATGCGGAAATCTCCTGTCAACATACCCAGGCGGCTGCACCATATACACCTCCTCCTCAAGGAATCCGTGCAGAAAACATTGTCGACGTCGAGCTGCCGCATATGCCACCCCTGCATCACAGCGAGAGACAGGATGACACGGATCGTGGTGGGTTTCACCACGGGGCTGTAGGTATCATCATAATCGATGCCGTGACGCTGCTTGAACCCTTTGGCGACGAGACGGGCTTTGAATCGATCAACAGATCCATCTGGCTTACGCTTGATCTTATACACCCAGCGGCTGTCTATAATGTTCAGTCCCCGACGAGAGGGAACAAGCTTCCAAGTCTGATTGCGCTGGAGTGCTGAAAACTCTGCATCCATCGCTGCCTTCCAAGGTGGTTGCTGAAGAGCAATAGCCACAGACGAGGGCTCAACATCAGTGCTGCGTATGGCACTGTATGTGACTGTCCCGTCAGTAATTTGCCGAGGAACAGATTTCCCAGCACGCAGCCTGGTGCGCATGGGGTGCTCGCGCTCCGGTGCTGGAGGAACCGGAACAATCCGTGACGAGGTGAGTAGAGGAGCGCGCGGAGGAGAGCCGGAGTCTGATGGAGGCGATGCGCCGACGGGCGATGCAGGCGACGATGTAGCAGAGGCGTCGTGGAAGGACTCCTGGTCGGGAGGCCCATCAGCGCCAGAAGGCCCAGTGCGGGTTGCGCCAGGGGTGCTTGGCCCAGCATGAGGTGCTTGCGCGTGATCAACGTGATCACGTCGATCAGCTGCTGCTGTCGATCCTGCAGGGGAGAAAACAACAGAGGGTTGCACATCCAATGGATCATTAGTACAAAAAACATTGCTGCCACGATCTAGAAGGGATTCATATGTGTAGGTTGGAGTGTTTTGAGGTGTAGCGATCCGAGAGAAAGGAAAAACGTGTTCGTCAAACACCACATCGCGCGAGATGTAGACGTGCCCGGTATCAACGTCCAAGCACTTGTAGCCTTTATGGTGACTGCTATAACCGATGAAGACACACTCTTTTGATCTAAAAGACAATTTTCGAGCATTATAGGGGCGAAGAAGAGGCCAACATGCACAACCAAAGGATTTGAGCATAGAATAATTCGGTTTAGCCTTGTCACCAAGGAGACGTTCAAGAGGAGTTGCATTATCAATAACACGTGTGGGTAGACGATTTATGAGATATGTGGCAGTACAGAAAGCTTCATCCCAAAATTTTACGGGCATGGAAGCTTGAGCCAAGAGAGCAATGCCGGTTTCAACTATGTGCCTATGTTTCCTTTCAGCGGATCCATTCTGTTGGTGCGTGTGAGGGCAAGAGATAGTATGAAAGATTCCAGTGGTCTCAAAATATTTATGAAGACGACGATATTCCCCTCCCCAATCAGATTGAACCCCCTTGATTTTGTGATTAAGAAGAAGTTCAACATGTTTTTGAAATTTTAGAAAGATGTCTTCAACATCGGATTTGGCATGGAGGAGATAAACCCAAGTAAATTTGCTAAAATCGTCTATAAAGCTCACATAGTATTTAAAACCACCAATAGAAGATATGGCAGGGCCCCAAACATCAGTGTAAATAAGTTCAAGTGGGGCAGTAGAAGTATGTCGAGAAATTGAATATGGCAGCTGATGGCTTTTGCCAAGTTGACACGCATTGCAAACATTTGCATGCTCGGAATTACAAAAAGATAATTTATTTAGTCTCAAAATAGACTGAACTACTTGAGAAGACGGATGTCCTAGGCGCCGATGCCATTGCTCTTTGCTAATCTTGGCTGAGAACATGACACACTTGAGGGCGCTTATTTCTGAAGTCTCGATGGGGTAGAGGCCTCCTCTACACCTGCCGTGCAGCAGCGTTTTCTTCGACACCAGATCCTTTATAAGAAAATAATATGGATGAAATTCAAGGAAAACACCATTATCTTTAGCAAGTTTATGAACCGAAAGAAGATTCTTTGAGATGTGTGGAACATGGAGGACGTTTTGAAGAACAAGATCTTTAGCAGCAGTGTTAATTGTACATTGACCAGTGTGGGAAATGTGCAAACCTGCTCCGTTGCCGACTTGCACGCGATCGTTGCCGTGGTAGTTGTCCCTGATGTGGAGACGGTCTAGATCGCCGGTGATGTGGTCCGTAGCTCCGGAGTCGGCGTACCAGTTGGGATCAACCTGGTACGAGGTAGAAGCATGGTTGGCGGAGATGTTCTGCTCCTCCTCTCCGGTGTAGGCGTGGTCGAAGCGGCTGTAGCAGCGTGTCGCGATGTGGCCGACCTTGTTGCAGATTTGGCACACCGGGCGAGATGCACCGTTCCCCATGTTGTTGCCACCGCCACGGCCCTGGTTGGGCCTGCCGCGACCACCGCCGCGTCCTTGTCCACGACCACGGCCTCCATTGCCGTTGCCGCGTCCTCCTGGGTGGCCGATCTGGCCACCATGACCTCCTGGGTGGCCGCCTCCGCGACCATGGTTGCGGCTGGTGAAGTTCACCGAGGAGCCACTGCCAATGGTGTACTCTGCATCCTGGACATCATGACGATGCTCATAAGCAAGCAGATGAGAATATACCTCGTCGAGGGAGAGATCGTCCTTGACGCTGAGTGACGTGACGAGGGAGTCGTAGCTCGGTCTGAGACCGGCGAGGATGTAGGAGATGATCTCCTCCTCCTGGAGTGGCTGACCGATGGCGGCGAGGGTGTCAGCCAACATCTTCATGTTGCGGAAGTAGTCAGCAGCAGGGACACCTTTCTTCTTTGCCGCAGTCAGCTGCGAACGGATCTAGATGACCCGTGCTCGCGACCTGGAGGCAAACATGCGCTCCAAGATCAGCCAGGCAGCTCGCGCCGTGGGCGCGTTCATGATGTGCGCGAGGACCTCCTCCGTCACCGTGGAGAAGAAGCCTCCCAGCACCATCTGGTCGCGGACGTACCATGTGGCGTACTCTGGGTTCGTGACCTCAGAGCGCCCAGTATCAGTCGTGGTGAAGATGGTCTCCTCCGGCGCCGAGATCGAGCCGTCGAGGTAGCCGATATGCCCGCGAAGGTGGGTCAGCATCTGCGCCTTCCAGAGCATGAAGTTGGTGGCGCTCAGCTTGACGGTTACCGCAGAGGTGACGGAGGTGGGCGCCATGGTGGAGGAAGAGGAAGAAGACATTTGCCGTATAGGCTCTGATACCATGAAAGTTGTGTAGCAAGATGGGAAAGGCGAGATGGCCAACAGGCTCATCTACGGACTCTTTATATAGGCTCGAGAGGATTACATCGTGACGTACAAGTCAAGTACATGATAAGATCAACTATGGTTAGGATCTACAGCTATCTACAGCTAGCTAACAACCTTCGGCTAACAGACTAATGGATACAATCCTAACTGTTCAACATTCGCATTGCAAGAAAGATTATAAACTCTAGGATATAACTGACACAAAGGTTTCTGACCTATCCAACAATCTTCCCAAAATCTAGTGCATTTACCATTACCTAAGATCCTCTTACAGCAGCTATAAAACAAATCCTTAACCGACATAAGCCCCGACCAGAAATGCGAGTCCGTTGGCTTGTGCACACATTGCGTTAAAGTAACTTTTTTCAAATACTTAGCCTTTACCAAACTTTGCCAGAGACCCACTTCATTCTCAAGCCTCCACAGCCACTTACAAAGTAAACTAATATTTTTATACCTAAGATTAGTAATACCTAACCCTCCAACCTCCTTAGGTTGACAGACAACGTCCCATCGAACCAGGTGGTATTTCTTCACCCCCTGCTTCTCAAGCCAAAGCATTCTACATCTATAGAAATCACACCTTTTAATTACACCTTTTGGCATGACAAAAATAGCAAGCATATAACTAGGAACATTACTCATAGCAGTTTCAATCAAAATCAGTCTAGTGCCTATGGAATTAATACACCCTTTCCACACCGCAGTTTTCTTTTCTATTTTTTCTTCTACATCTTTCCAATCACTATTCGCTAGCCTTTTATAATGCATAGGAACCCCAAGTATCTGAATGGGAAATCCCCCACGAATCTGAAGCAGTGAAGCGGTGAGCACCTACACCTAATGTTTGTTCATCAAAACTCTCCCTCAAGTAGTTGTCGTTGCTGATGACGCCGATCCTTGCTCGGAGGTCCTGCAACTGAGTGCGACTAAGGGTTTCCGGCAGGCGGCAAGCTGATCTACAGTGACGATCTGATCAATGGCGTCCTTGCCGTTCTAGACGCACTCCCTGATGAAATGGAAGCACGTCTCAGTGTTCTCGCTGCAGTCGTCGAACAGTGGATTCCTGCACAATTGAATCGCACACTTGTTGTTGATGAGGATCTTGGCGGCCTCCTCCTTCTGATTGAACAGATCGGCAAGGAGAGGCTAGAGCCAGACCGCCGTCGTGGCGGCAATGTACTCCGCCTCGCATGACCACTGGGCGACGACTTTCTGCTTTGTGACGGCCACCACGACCGACACGTCTCGGACCGAGCCCAGTACCAGCCCAAAGAGAAGCCCAGAAGAGTGAAGCACAGATGGACGGCCGCAGAAGATCCGGGGAGTGAAATGAGCCTGCCCTGTTCCTCTCACAGGATATCGATGATCAATACGCCTGTGGCGTCTGTAACCTTCCTCCCTCTCCTCTGCTTCTTCCTCCCCAAAACTCTAGACTCTCTTGTATCAGATCCTCGAATCTGAGTGTATCCGACGAATTCTATCTATTTGGTGTGCTGCCATTAGAAGGATCGTTACAATTGGTATCAGTGCCGTTCGAGCCTGGGGAAATCCACAGAAAAAAATTTCAGTTCGATTTGGTGAGATCGAGGGGTGATTTGAGGGATTCGGAGGAGAATCGAGTTCAGCGACGTTTGGGTTTGGTTCTCCTGTAAAATCCCTGAACGGAGTTGGTCCTCGCGGTGGCGGTGTGCAGCTGCCTCATCTCCGGCAGTGCGGTGGCGATTATTTGGGCGACGGTGACTTGTTCGGCCACGGATCCAGTTGGGATTGAAGGTTGCTTTGCTATTTCTGAGCGAGTGGTAAAATCCCTGTCAATCGACTGTTTCGGCGTGGTTCTGGTGGCGTATTGGTCGATTGCAGAGGAACACCTTGTGTTAGTACTCGTTGACCAGGCGGCGGTAGACTCAGGCGCATCACAACGGCGCGACCTCCGACTCTGACGGTCAGGATGGCAGCAGTGGAGCAAGGCCTGGCAACGGCGACCATGACGGTTGCTGAGCTCGATGCGCAGATGCGCACGGCGCTGGCGGGTCTCGCGTCGGCAGCAGCGACGGCAACTCAGAATGCGACAAGCTGTCAAGAGCTTCGGGTGACTGCTGAGCGCATCATGAAAGTTCAGGAAGCAACCTCTACCAAGGTGGCCTCAATCGAGACCCAAGTACAGAGCATTGGCTCTAGACTCACTTCATTGGAGGGCAAGATCACTGCAGTGTGGCAGCCACGCCCAGGGCCAGATGGCCACCGTGAAGAAACTGAACACCAGGGCACAGCTACTGAGCGTGCTCTGGGCAATGGTGCGTTTCTACCCTCTCGTCATCAATTTGAGTCTAGTCCTTCTAATTACAGAGGTGATAGAGATAGCAGCAACCGGGATTTTCGAATGCCGAAAACAAATTTTCCTAAGTTTGATGGCACACATCCTAAGCTGTGGAAAGAGAAAGCTGAAAAATATTTTAACATGTTCAATGTACCTGAGGAGTACAAAGTGGATTATTCCACCATCCACTTCACTGGATCAGCTGCCCTGTGGCTACAGACTTATGAAGCACAACATAATATTGAAAGTTGGGTTCAGTTATGCATTGTGGTCTGTCAGAAATTTGCAAAAGACTTGTATTACACTGATATGAGCAAAGCGTTGGATATTAGGCAAACTGGAGATGTCGATAGCTATCACAAAGAATTTGAGCATCTTATGCATCAGTTACTTGCACATAATCATGCACTAGATGATACCTTCTTCGTAGCTAAGTTCATTAAGGGTTTGAGGAAGGAAATTAGTACTGCTATAATTCTCCACAAACC
The DNA here is from genome assembly GCA_947311845.1 of Poa pratensis. Classification (NCBI taxonomy): domain Eukaryota; kingdom Viridiplantae; phylum Streptophyta; class Magnoliopsida; order Poales; family Poaceae; genus Poa; species Poa pratensis. Next base: position 2,842,899 of record CAMZMU010000084.1, read on the forward strand.
TAGAACGGTTGATGCGGCGATATCCTTGGCTCTCTTACAGGAATCTCAATTACAATCTGGTTATACAAAGAAATATGAATATAAAAGGTGGCATAATCAGGCTGGTCCAGGTAAACTGGGAGCTCATCCAGGGGAAACAGTAACTGAAATTGCCAAACCAAATGCCCCAATCATGGCAGGCAAATTGGATAATCTGCGTGCTCAGAGGCGTGCTCGTGGTGAATGCTTTAAGTGTGGGGGTAAATTTGGTCCAACACACAAATGCCCTGATCAGATTCAGTTATCAGTGATAAATGAAATTTGGGAGGCATTGGAACTAGACAAGGACAATACTGTTAGTAAAGAAACTGATGACGCTGGTTCGGAAAGTAGTGAGTCTGAAACCGAACAAGTGAATTGCATTTCACTAGCAGCGGCTGAGGGAACTGTTAGCAAAAAGACAATGCGTTTGCTGGGGCACATTGGCAAAACCCAAGTTCTGATCCTCATTGATTCAGGAAGCTCTGGAAACTTCATTAACAGTGCTTTAGTTACCAAATTGCAGCTACCGGTGCAACAGTTACCAATGGTTCAAGTAACAATTGCTGATGGAAGTAAAATGCCTAGTAAAGAAGGTATTTCTCGCTTACAGTGGGGTGTTCAAGACACAAAATTTGCAACTGATGTACGTGTTTTGCCAATCAAGTGTTATGATATCATATTGGGTATGGACTGGCTTGAATCTTGTAATGGAGGGAAAATGTTTGTGGATTGGACACGCAAGAAAATGAGATTTATCCATGAAGGGAAAAGGATAACATTGAGAGGCATTAACAGCAACAATTCACATTGTCCGGCAATATCTTCAATGGAATTACATCAGTTAATTGAACAAGGTGCTGTGGCACAGTTGGTCACTCTGGCAGCTACTGAAATAGTGGGCACAACAGAACAAACATCAGTGCCAGTGTTGGTCCAGCAAACCATCAAACAACATGCAGAGTTGTTCAAAGAACCTACTACCCTCCCACCCCAGCGTGAGTTTGATCATCAGATCCCTCTTATCCCAGGTGCAGTACCAGTTCAGAAGCGACCATATCGCTATGCCCCAACACAGAAGGATGAACTTGAACAGCAAATAGCTGATATGCTCAAACGAGGTGTCATACAACCAAGTTCCAGTCCCTATGCCTCTCCCGTGATTCTAGTCAGAAAGAAGGATGGCGGGTGGCGCATGTGTGTGGATTATCGTTATCTGAATGCTTTAACAGTGAAAAACAAATATCCTTTGCCAATAGTGGATGAGTTACTTGATGAATTGTCAGGCTCAAAGTTTTTCACAAAACTAGATCTGAGAAGTGGATATCATCAGATCCGTTTGGCGGAAGGTGAAGAATATAAAACTGCTTTTAAAACTCATCATGGCCATTGGGAGTTCAAAGTCATGCCATTTGGCCTTACTAATGCGCCGGCAACATTTCAGACAGCTATGAATGTAATATTTCAGTCATTATTGCGCAAGGGAGTACTCATTTTTATGGATGATATTCTCATCTATACAGCAACTCTGGAGCAGCATCAGGACCTTTTAGTGCAAGTATTTAAACTGCTCTCTGACCATAAATTGTATGTCAAACAGTCCAAGTGTTCGTTTGCTCAACCAAACTTGAATACTTAGGTCACATCATAAGTGTTGCTGGTGTGGCAACTGATCCCAGCAAAATTCAGGCAATTGTGCAGTGGCCGACACCCAAATCTGTGAAAGATGTGCGTTCTGTCCTGGGTTTCGCAGGGTACTATAGAAAGTTCATAGCTCAATATGGGATCATATGCAGACCACTGACAGAATTGTTAAAAAAAGGAGTACAGTTTGTCTGGACATCAGTTGCAAATGAAGCATTTCTTGCTCTTAAACAAGCACTAGTGAGTGCACCAGTCTTGGCACTGCCTGATTTTCAGCAACCATTTGATGTTCATACTGATGCTTCTGGTGTTGGCATTGGAGCCGTATTGTCTCAGAAAGGACATCCGATTGCATACCTCAGTAAAGCTCTTAGTAACAGATCACAAGCACTGTCAACCTATGAAAAAGAATGTTTGGCATTGATAATGGCAGTCGAAAAGTGGAAACAATATCTCCAACATAGGGAATTCACCATTTACACGGACCATAAAAGTTTGATTCATTTGGAAACTCAGCAGCTCACGAATACAATTCAGCACAAAGCCTTTTGCAAGCTTTTGGGTTTGCAATATCAAGTCAAATACAAACAGGGATCCTTGAATGCAGCAGCAGATGCTTTATCTCGTTGCCCTCCAAACCAGGAGTTATCTCCACTGTCAGTCAGTAAACCTAAATGGTTGGAAGTTGTAGTGGAAAGCTATCTAGCAGATCCTCAGGCAAAAGAAATTTTGACACGCTTGAGTATCTCAAACCCGGATTCCAATGGGTTTTCTCTTCATGATGGAGTTATCAAATTCAAAAACAGAATTTGGTTGGGCAATCATACTGAAGCTAAGAAAGCAATCCTGCTAGCTTTACATGATAGTGGTGTGGGAGGACATAGTGGTGTCACTGCTACGTACCACAAAATCAAAGCTCTGTTTTCATGGCCAAATATGAAGCAAGATGTGAAAACTTATGTGGCACACTGTGAAGTATGTCAACAAGCCAAACCAGAACATATGCGTAAACCAGGGTTACTTCAACCACTTCCCATTCCAACTAGAGCTTGGGAAATTGTGAGCTTAGATTTTGTTGAAGGTTTGCCGAAATCAAACAAGTATGACACAATCCTGGTTATCATTGATAAATATACAAAGTATGGGCACTTCATCCCTCTGTCACATCCCTACAATGCTCTAGCAGTTGCACAACTTTATGTAAACTCTGTCTACAAACTTCATGGCTTGCCCAATATACTCATCTCTGACAGAGACAAGGTATTTACTAGTGCTTTCTGGCAGCAACTGTTTAAATTGACTGACACGACTCTGAATATGAGTTCGAGCTATCATCCTCAGACGGACGGTCAAACAGAGCGCCTTAATCAATGTCTGGAGACATATTTGAGGTGTATGACTCAGGCTTGCCCTAGTAAATGGTCCAAATGGCTGCCCTTAGCGGAATTCTGGTATAATACAACGTTTCATTCAGCTCTGGGTAAATCTCCATTTGAGGTGTTATATGGTTACACACCAAAGCATTTCGGGATCCAAGATGCTGCAGATAATACTGTTCCAGATTTGGCAACATGGTTGACAGAGAGAGAGGAAATGCAGAAGTTGATCCAACAACATTTGCTGCGAGCTCAGCAACGTATGAAAAGCCAAGCGGACAAGAACAGGATTGAACGACAGTTTGCCGTGGGTGATAAGGTATACTGAAACTTCAACCCTATGTGCAAATGTCGGTTGCAAAAAGATCAAACCAGAAGCTGAGCTATAAGTTTTTCGGTCCATACACTATATTGCAACGTATTGGTGCGGTGGCTTATAAATTGGACTTACCAGCTGGAAGCAAAATTCATCCGGTGGTACATGTGTCTCTCCTGAAGCAGGCATTGCCAGCTAATACCATTGCTCAGCCAGATCTACCATCGCAGTGTACTATGATGGACTTGGAACCTGTTCCACTTCAGGTTCTGGACACAAAAGAAGTTCTAACAGGCACCACCAGTGTCACTCTTGTGCAGGTTCAGTGGGCAGGCTTGCCAAACTCATGGACCACTTGGGAAAACAAGAACAGGTTGCTGGAAGACTACCCCAATGCACCTTCTTGGGGTCAAGAAGGCTCTAAAGGAGGAGGGAATGTGACGGCCACCACGACCGACACGTCTCGGACCGAGCCCAGTACCAGCCCAAAGAGAAGCCCAGAAGAGTGAAGCACAGATGGACGGCCGCAGAAGATCCGGGGAGTGAAATGAGCCTGCCCTGTTCCTCTCACAGGATATCGATGATCAATACGCCTGTGGCGTCTGTAACCTTCCTCCCTCTCCTCTGCTTCTTCCTCCCCAAAACTCTAGACTCTCTTGTATCAGATCCTCGAATCTGAGTGTATCCGACGAATTCTATCTATTTGGTGTGCTGCCATTAGAAGGATCGTTGCATGCTTCTACCAGGTTACGGGGCTGCCACCGATGAAGAACAGGCTCACTCTCGTGCTCTTGCGATCGTCGAGGTCGTCTACCATGTCGGTGTCACTGTAGCCAGCAAATTCTCATGAACACGCATCCCAAAGTGTGGGCCCCTGCAATGTAGCAAAGTACATGCTTCGCCGCGCTGAGGTGCTCAGTCGTCGGCTTCTTCCAGAACAGTCTAACATAGCCCACCGCGAACGGGATGTCCCAAGTGCACAAGGTAGCCCGACCTGACCGACGATCGAGCCGCAGAGCGTGACATCCACCAGCAGATTGTTGTTGTCCTTCCCGAGCTTTAGATACGCCTCCATGGGCACCTGCACCGCCTCGCCATCCTGCATGCCACTAGAAAGAAACCAGGTCACAGGGCTCCTACTTGGAAACTCTACTATAGCTAATCGCTCGTGTTTGTTAGCAAATGTGTCATTTGTTTCAGTCTGTATAGACCTTTACCGTCGCTAAATGTTTTCACTTGCTGAGACACCTGCTCGGCTAAATCTTTCACTTGCCGACGGACATGTTGTTTGTATATCTTCTACTTGTGAGATTTGAGAAGTGTAGAACAGTTCGTTTGTATATCTTCTAAACAATGTCACTCTGATCATACAATTGCTAGGAAGTGTAGAACAGTTTGTTGTAATGTTGTGATGAACTCTCTTTTCCTTTTTCTTTTTCTTATTCTTATATGTTTGCAGTGTAACAGTGTATGCAGGGTATGATCATAGAGAGGATCAGTAAAGCCAGATAGGCCAGTCACATACTCACATGTAGAGAAATAACACTTTTAATTAGCTTGTAGGAATGACGTTTCACGACTAAATTATGTATGAAATATTATTCCAAGTGCCAGTACATTTCACCAAGGCATGCTGCTAAATAATCGTTTGAATCTGAAAACATAAGTAGAGTAGAGAACAAAACACAGAGACATTACCAAGACACTAGCAAAAACAGCTTGGAAGATGCTCCCCAGAGTCTGCAACGAGCAAGAAACCGAGCCGCAGATCGGATCGTTTACATCAGGTCACAGTTTAATCAGCACTACTGGCAATACTTGGCAAGCGCATCATACATCTGAACTCTCCTAACGTGCAGGTGAAAGGAAGCAACGGGTATCAGTCAGTGAGTCAGTCAGTTTGTCAACGGGTATCTGTGAGATCTGCTTCTCCTTGTTGCAACCCCAAAGGAGCAAAACCATTTCATGCAGTTCTGTGACACTTTTATGCCGGTAAAACACTTGTCAACAAACAGCGGGGGCTCCCCTAGAACTTCCCGGGCTCAAACAACGGGAAGGAGCTTGCCCGTGCGAGCCCTCTCGCCACGGACGTCGCGCTGCTGGGCGCTGGTAGGATCTCGGCTCGCCCGCGGGTGGCGAGCTCGCGGATGTGGACCGGGCTGCTTAAACTGCCCGCGGTTCTGCGTGCCGGTCTCGTAGTCATCCTGGCTTGCACGGCTCCGGGCACTGATCTTGACTGCCTTCTTGGGTTTGTTTGCTCTTTCAGCATATCCAGCAGCATCAGGATCGACCGTTGAAGGTACCATCCCAGGGTCCAAATGTGGAATCACTTCATCCTGGTCAAGGTTCCAGCACAACAAAATTTAGTAAGGTCATAGGATTGCTGCCACCAATGTAATGTTGGAATATTAGGCAATTTCCATATGAGTTTAATTACCGAGATCAAGATCACATATGGACTAGCAGATCTAACCATATAAGACAGACTAGACATATCTAGTAAATCTGTATATGGACCAACTACTAGTGCAAACAAAGTCAGAAGTAGCACATACGTGTTGACCGGGAAGGTCCCCACCACAGCGTCGTTGTCGATGTCGGCCCTGGCAGTGACGACGAAGCAGACGAACCGCCGGCTTAGGGTTGGCGTCAGATGGAAGCGAGCAGTCGTGCCGAGACGCTTCCCAAAAATCTTATCGCCCGCCTCCCGGTGCAGGATCTCAACGAACGGGGTTTGGGAGGCCTGCTCTCTCGAACGGCCGTGCGCGCAGTCGCCGGGATGGAGAAGTCTGGAAGCAGCACAGCAAAAGGAACTACGCAGTGAAGACAGGAAGATTGCGGAAGATATTTAGATCTACTATTCCACCAATCAATCTCTCTTTTTAGTGAGAAGAAGTCATTGGATCTGGATCTTAGGATTGATTTATTAATCCATGCTTGTTTTTTCCTCTCTTGTTTCTTCATAGTAGGATTTAAGAGTGAAGGATTCTTGTTTAAAAAAAAGAGTGAAGGATTTGACCACTTCATGTTTTTTTGACATTGCATTAATTGTATCGGTTTGAGTTTTATTCTTGGGTGCATTGTGTACCCTAAACGGTTGGTGGCTTGGTTCTTGGAACTTCACCTTGATGCAAGAAGTTTCAGTAGATTGTTGGGAGTCTCCAATTCATTTGTGGAGTTGTGCCCAACCTTGTGTACAAATTTGGTCGAAACGTTTTCAAAAAGGCCAGTTTTGGTACATTTTTGGGAGTCTTCCCAACCTTGTCTACAAATTTGGTCAACGCTTTCAAAAAGACCCCATAGTAGATCAGTTGGTCTTTTTCTCCCCGACCTCGATCGTCGTCCAATGAAGAAAAAGGAAGAAGAAAACAAACAGAGACTGTTCTCTGAAGCAAACAAAAGAACGCAACCAGCATCATGTGAGTTAAATTCATTCCTCAAACACAAAAGAACACCAATCAAACCCTTTCAAGTTACATAGTAGCCAAGGCCCGATGGGCTGTAATTACTCCCAGACACCAGTAAAAAACAGCTTGCAAGATATCCCCAGAATCCGCAATGTGCAAGAAAAGCGAGCTACAAATCAAAACGTTTTACATCGGAAAAAGTTTAATCAGCGCTTCTACTAGCTGTCAAGCGCATCACACAACTCAACTCTCCTACCGCAACAACGGGTATCAGTCAATCAGCAGTCAGTCAGTTTGTCAACAGGTATCCGTGAGGTCTGCTTCTCCTTGTTGCAACCCCAAAGGAGCAACCATTTCATGCAGTTCCGTGACACTTTCATGCGGGTGCGGTGCACCAACATCTCCTCCATTGTCATCATGGTGGCACTTAAGCAGGGTGACATAGAGCAGTAAAACCACCTGTAAAAGTAACCAGGCTCTTCTAGAACTTACCAGGCTCAAACAACGGGAAGGAGCCTGTGCGAGCCCTCTCACCGCGGATGTCACGTTGGTTAGGATCTCTGCTCGCCTCAGGGCGCGCTCTTGCGCCCGCCTCGTTCCTCTCTGTGGTGATGCCGTTGGCGCTCAGGATGGGCCCGCCGAAGAATATCGACTGGCCTGTGTATGTCAGCCTCTCGGACGGCTGCCCTGGTGGAATCACTGCTGAAGATGTGTTCGCGGGCACAAGATTTCTCCCATGGTTGCCTGGCTCGCCGGTTGGGTTCGCCAAGAAACCTGGGTTTCTTGCGGGTAGCTCGGCACCAGGTCCTGGTCTTGTTTGCGTGAGCACTGACACGTACCGGCCAGCCTCTTGATCCCAGACAACGGAGGCTCTTCGGTTCTCCCGGACGTATGACGTGGCTGACTGGAACATTGGGTTTGTTATCTGTGTGGTAGGGACAGGTGGTGGCCTCGTAATCGCTGGCGGGAGCCTCTCGGGATGTGGAACTGGATGATGAGGTGGTGCACGGAACTGAGAGTGGGTGGCGAGCTTGTGGATGTGGACCGGGCTGCTTAAACTGCTCGCGGTCTGTGTGCCGGTCTCGTAGTCGTCCTGGCTTGCAAGACTCTGTGGGTACGAGTTCTGGAGAGGAGACAGCCTCATCTCGCTCCTGGATTCCTTTGTGCCATTGTAGTCAACACTCATGCTACTCCTGACGCTGACATTGCCGCTGGAGCTGATGTCAGCTTCATGACCATGGCGGGCATCTATTGGTCGGAGAACGGAGGATGATGCCCGAGCTTTGGCTGCAGCCAAGGATTAAGTGTCGCTCGACAAGTCGCGACAAGTCGCACGACTTGTCTACTTGTCGGTACCCCAGCGACAAGTTCAAAACCTCGACAAGTTGCGACAAGTTGCGACAAGTCACGACTTGTCGCGCGACTTGTCTACTTGTCGGTACCCGAGCGACAAGTTGCGACAGGTCGACTCGTAATCCTTGGCTGCAGCTTTCATTACCTCGTTCCTGTCCAGCTTTGCAAGGCTCCGGGCACTGATCTTGACTGCCTTCTTGGATTTGTTTGCTCTTTCAGCATACCCAGCAGAATCAGGATCGACAGTTGAAGGTACCATCCCAGGGTCCAAATGTGGAATCACTTCATCCTGGTCAAAGTTTTAGCACAACAAAATTTAGTACGGTCATAGGATTGCTTCCAACAATACAATTATTATTTTTCCAGCTTAAGAGTCATGATTAAACTTTAAACAATGTAGCCTTTGAAACATGCGGCTTACATGATCAATAAAAATTCTTGGAGGTGTACACCAAGCGCCCTTGTGGTGGAGGCCAAGAGAACTTCCAACACTGAATCCTGTTGTTGCTGAATTTGATGGGGAATAGATGATATTTGCTCCTTCCTCATCCTCTGGAAGCCCCTCACTCATAGCTCTCATTGCAACCACATAATCATAGGTTGTGATCCCCTATATAGAATATAGACAGAGAACACGGCTAAGAAGCAAGATAAATTTTGCATATGTGCTACATTTATGGTACGAGGTGTGAGGCAAACCTTTCTGATCAATATCATGTGGAAGAAGAAAAGCTCCCCTAAAGGTACGCAGGCCACTAATGAAAGCAAAGTGAATATACCCTGGACATAAGAATTTTACAATTCAATTAATTATTATCAGCTAAAAAGACTTGTAACTCTAAAAAAAATAAGAGCCAGTGAGTACTGCTCAGTATACATTAGATCCAATTTGCATAATAGGTATGGCAATGATAGGTACAGAAGCTAAGAAGGTAATTCAAGGATCCTAGACAGTAATAATTGCACTTCCAGTAGGTAAAATTAATGTGCTACCAAGCCAGTTAAAGAATTGATGTATTCCGACTTTCTGACAAGAGACTGTAACTGTAATACTGTCATGGTAAAACGAAACAATAACATAAATAACAACATCATAACTTCAACAGGGTGTCATGAGTCCAGCAAAATAAAAGCAAACAGCTGTGGTATTCCGCATAAGATAATAGTGGAAAGTTGCTGCTTCAGATATCTTACTATAATGAAGTGGGGATTCTTATATATACACTAACAAGTGCAACAACTCTTATGGTACTTACTACGATAACAGCAAAGGGAGCACGAGACAAGCCATTCCCAAGCTTGTCGTGGATGTTTCTTGATGAATTCTTATCGACAAAGCAAAGAACAATAACAGCAATGCCCACTCCAACTTCAACTGCAAGCTGTCACATGGGAGACTGAATATTTAGTACCATAAAGGGAAAAAATAACTTTACCCAAACCTCTACAAGCGAGTTTAAAAATGATATATTTAACTATATGCAACCCTCCTGCATGCTCTCGAAAGAAAATGATATGTATAACAGGTCAACATTACAGACCCATAGGAGGCTGATTGCCATCAGAGCAATAAATGTGAAGTAATTCTTCCGGCCAACACAGTTATTCAGCCACTGCGAAGATGCCCATGTCAGCATATGCAATTAAATATCAGAAGGTAGCATGCTAACACAGTTCAAGAAACTCACCCGACAATGATGATCAAATCCATCCACACACTTGTCACAACTTCTGCAGTGTTTACTGAATTTGCAAACCTGGAAATTAATTTATAAAAAAGGTTAAACGGCATTAGCTTCAAATAAGTATCCTGCGTGCTAAAATCAGCATACCTCAGCATTGCATAATGTGCAAAACAGAGCTTCTTCACCACTAGCTTGTTGTTCTGAATCATCAGGCTTTCGGCAGTCCTCCTTGACAAATAGAGCGCATACAAGTCCACCAAGCAAGAAACAGCTTGATCTTTTCTTTGGCACTTGTGAGCTCAGATTTATGTTTGCTTCTCCTATAGACGAACCTCTCTGATTAGAATGGCCATCTAGAGAGCTTCTGCAAGTAGATGTTGGAGAATGAGTTCCAATAGCACTGTTTGCTTTCTGGGGCAAGTTTATGCCTCCTGATCCATCATTGTTGGCTGGTACACTGATGAAGCCATCCTCAAACTTTGACATGATCCCAGGATCAGCAGGATTAATACTTGTGCACCGGACGTAAAGGATGAAAACAGCCAAAGCCTGGAAGTGATGTGGAGAGTAGAAATGATGTTTCATGAATATGATACTACAAAATAGCTCTCTTCAGATAATGCCAAGACTTTTTGAAGACTTACCATGGGAGTATAAATGCCGATCGCAACATACTCGAGGACTTGGTTTCCCAGAAATGGTGCAAAGAAGGCATAAAATGCAACCACCAGAAGGAAGAATACAGTAATTGCAACGATCTGTCAAAAAAAGAAGTTACAAATCAGTAAAATTTGTGCAACTGGCCATCAAAAGTGTGAAACTTGTAAGGAAACCGGTCCCACAAATATGTAATAGACTCTACATGTATCATTCTTCATTGCACAACTGGGCTCATTCCCTCTCTATAAATACTTGTATATTAGATTTTCTACGAATCTGGGGCTTTGCAACAGTTCAGTAATAGTTATGGTTCAATAACTTGGATGCACAAAGGCTGTAGGTGCAAAATCATAAGATTTCAAATTATGCAAAGAGACATGGTTACAAAAGCAAGCAGACATGTGAACGAACATTCGCAATGTATCACACAAATATAACTGAAGATTAACAAGTTTGGGCTTGGCAGTAATATTTTCTCTAAGCCTGAACAAACTGGCTACTGGCTAGAACAAAAACCACGAAACAATCCCTTAACAACATCAATTTGACTACTTCAGATGGACATATTGCCTATGTTAAGGAAAACCACCTTACACAAGGATATTGACAGGTGACCCTTCACCCAAAGAGAAACTAAAATACTATTAGCATGTAAGGAGAAGAGCTCTTGCTACCACTTAACCAGTCAGCGGTTTCTGCCAAATGTGCGAGGTTCACACAGTTCGATGCAAAATTAGGAAAGAGTTATGTCCATGGTTATAAGATAAAGCTTAGGAGGTACCGAGCTAACTCTCACATAAGCAGTAGAGTCCACAAAACAGACAAAAGTATTCGGAACTGCAGTGTACAAACCAACAAAAGCACCACATCTTTTCTTTATCCATGGATCAAATTTGAGCATATTGTGTTGGTAATCACTAGGCACTGGGACAAGGAAAACACATGCAAAACATTCACCCGGCCACTGGCTCAGTCCAATCAAGTCTATGGCACGGTCAAACTGTGCCTTTGGTAGCCTGCCTACATGCAGACAGAAATAGAACAGGCTCACTCCTGGATAAGTGGATAATTCAGCAGAAAAAGGCTTTACTACTTCCAGCTTAATTCAGAAACAACCATTCTAGACAGAACTAAAATTTTAGATACAAAACGCATCGAGCCTGTTTATACCAGAACGAAAAGGGCCAAGCGGACGAACAACCCTAGGCAGCTCGACGAATCTAACACGGGCGACGCAATTTTTGGCAACCAACCACCGCCTAGCTGGCTTCCCCTCTCCTTCCGACAGATCTTCGCGACAAATTCGGGAACTCCCAGCGGCGCGAGCTCACGGGACGGAAGCACGCGGCGAATTCCTACGGCTACGGCACGGGATCGAGCGGAGTCCAGTACTGTTCCTCGCTGCGCCGATCCAGGGACTCGGGAGAGGGAGAAGGGAGGGAGGGAGGGACTGGTGGGCGGACCTGTAAGGTGTGTGCCGGGAGCTGCCACCCGTGCTTCCTCGCCATGGCTGGCGGCGCTCCCTCCTCGTTCGCCGGCGGCGGGCGGCGGCAGGGAGGACGTCCGGTGCTTTCGGGAGGGGTTTGGTAGTGTCAGTAATTATACGAGGGAAGAAGAGGCCCGAAAGATTGGATTTTTAGTACAGTATTAAAACCCTCTCTACTTACTCTCTCTCTCTAGAATCTCTCTCTTGCCTTTTCCATTGCCCTGTGATTTTCTCTCTCTAGAGTGATGGTGATCTGTCATGCCCTTTTTTGAGGAATTGTTTGTTGGGGAAGGTTGGGTCAATCAAGGCAGGGTTCTATAGGATTCTTGGATCATACTCTATGGAAGATTGTGTGAGATTTTCTGTAACATTCGATGCGTACACCTCGGGAAGACGAGGTTAGTCAAGACCTACCAGGCACGACGCGATGGCGGGTCTATAATAGGGCAAGAGCAAGGGCTGCCACCATGCGTCCCCGGTGATCGACCCCAATAGATAGTGTCGGCCATGTTGTTGTAGGTCGAGCTTGCGTGCCGACCTGAAGGGGTATGCCCTAGCAAAACTTCAAACCCTAGATCCGCCAGGTGGCGGGCGCGCATGTTGACGTGAAGGGGGTACGTCGTAACAAAATTTCAAACCCTAGGCCCGTCACCGATATTGCGCACCCTCACCTCGAGCGCATGGTTTTCATGTTCATTAAATAGCACTATGGGGAGCTTCTCCACTAATTGAGCACACATTTATTTTAGTCTAATTTATGCAACAATAAACGGTTGACCCTCCTTAGTTCCATGCCACATCAACCTCATGTGAACTAATATGTCATAGTCTTGCTCATTTGTTGTGAATCACGAGTATTATCCATAGTCTGCGCTATGTTGCACAAGTGGCCCTGCGAAGTCCCCCCCCCCACATAGCTGAGAGTTTGAATGGGCTAGCATATTTTCGGTTAGGAAGGCTCGTAGCTACGCGCTTGCTCCTAAGATAAAACATTTTATCTCGTGCTAACTTTTCAAACAATTTTCCATAGAACCCTGCCTCGTATCTTGCTAACTTTTAGATACGAACTACTACCTCTGTGTATAAAATGTTTTAGTTTTTTCGGATTTGAATGTATCTAGGCGCGCTTCAGTGTGTAGTTTTTTTTAGAAGTGTAGATTCACGCATATCAGTCCACATGTAGTCTATAGAATATCTAAAACATCATACTCCCTCCGTTCACAAAAGGATGTCACAACTTTGTCTAAATGTGTATGTATCTAGACATACTTTAGTTTGTAGATACATAGGAGGAGCGTATATTATTCGTACGAGAGGGGGCGGTACATGCTCCTGCCGTCTGCTCTAAGAAAAACTACGCTAAACTATGTCACCACGTACGGCTAGTGTCCGTTGTTCTAAAAATTCGGCCATTGTGCTCAACCGGAACAATTTCGCATGAGGACAGCTAGAAGAATCTCACCAATGATTAAGAGAGAAGTTGACATCATCAAGAGAGCAGTTGACATGAGCAGGGTGTTCTGGGTAATACGAACACACACGTAAATCCAAGAAATAGAATTGTAGTGAAACTCGAAGGAAACCAATAGAATAGTATAATAATGGTAGTGTGTCTTTCACTCCAAATTTCTAATGCGTTGTTCCATATCCAAAGTAGATCGATTTGTCGTCTGGTCTCGCCGGCTTCTCCGCGCCGAAATAAGTAAAGATTGGGCTGCCAACCTGCAGTCCTGTCTTTTTGGAGGAATTAAACGGCCGGGTATCCCATGCCATATGGACCCATCTAATCCTTTTATATTTCTGGAACAACATATAATCATGCTCTGGTAAATTTATAAAAGATGAAACAGGATTATTTGTTTGCTCGTAATTAGGGTTGAGTTTGCTAGGAAAAAGTTAAGTTTGTGTACACGTCTGTTTGCCTCCTAAACCAGTTTTCATTGGTTTTTCTTGACGCGTAAAAAATAATAGTGTCCTTATCTAATTTATTATACCACATGTAATATTTATGTCAAGCTGGCTATTAGCAAATCATCATTTTGCTCCTCATTTATTCTCTCAGTGATAACTCGCGCATATACTATGACTTTACGGGAGGGTCTGGTAGTGTTAGTAATTACGAGGGAAGAAAAGGGACCAAAGTTTTTTAGTACTTCCTCTGTCACTATTATAAGGCATTGGACCTACTATTTCAGTTTTCACTACATACATACCCAATTGAGTAAACATATGTACAGAACAAATCTAGATACATTAATTTGAATCAAGAAAAAACTAAAATGCATTAGATTAGTGAACGGAGGGAGTATTGTATATTAAAACCTCTCTCTACTCTCTGTCTCTCTCTCCATACTCTATCTCGTGCCTTTTCCATTGCCCTATGATTTTCACTCTCTAGATCGATGGTGATATGATACTCTTTCTGAGGAATTGGTTTGTTGGTGATGGTTTGGGTCAATCAAGGCTGGGTTCTAGCTAGGGTTCTTGGATCATATTCTATAGTATTGTGGTTTGTAGTACCATGCAATCTTCTAAGAGTGCATAGTGTCAACATGTTGTGAGTTAAGAGCATGTGCTATTTGTATTTAGTTTTGTTTCTTAAGGGGTTCGGAGGAGATACAAGCATGCGTATTTTGATTATCAAGTTCTAGAGATTTTTCTATAGCATTTGTTGCGTCGATCTCGGGTGGATGTTAGTTGGGGCACGCGATGGCAGATCTGCCATAGCGGCGAGCAGTGTGGCAGCCACCCCTGGTTCTACGTGTACCCCTTTCTATATGGCCACCCAACAGAGAGTGTCGGCCATGGTGTTATAGGTCAAGCTTGGATGTCGACGTTAAGGGTATGTCCTAGTAATTTCGAACCCTATGTTTCAGTGGACGCGCGCCCTCCGCTTGAGCATGTGATTTTCTTGTTCATTAAATTGCATCATGAGGAGCCTCTTCCCCAATTGGGCACCGAATTTATAGTCTAATTTATAAAGAAAGAAATGGTTGACCGGTCCTTAATTCCGTCCTAAGTTCCACTACCTCGACCACCTCGTGGGAAATACTCCTCCTTTATTGAGGATAGCAAGTATTGTCCACCTCCCTAGATTGAGAAAGTTGCCCTGCGAAGGCATAACTGTCCATGTCCATCTGGCATGTAATCAAGCCTTCGAGTGGGCTCGTATAGATTTTCTCATTTTGAGGGTAGCTAGGTTTGCCGTCAACATAAAAGGAGACAACAAAACTATAAAGATGCACCAATTACATTACGCCCGCAATATTTCTCAGTATGTTGCCCTTTTAAAACACGGGACCCATACATTCATAAATAGAAATTATATTGTTCATATGAAGAGTAGCCCGTGTTCTTGCCGTTTGTTCTAAAAAAACATACACTAAACTACGTCAACACAGGTACGGCTAGTGTCTGTTGTGCTAAATCATCGTTTGATCCATTGTTTAAAATTCGGCCATTGTGCTCAAGCCAAAACATTATTTCAAACACATGATGAGGACAGCTAGAACTATCTCACCAAATCTAGCTGCCTCCCGCCAATGATTAAGTGAGCAGCTGGACAGAGAGAAAAAAACCTGTCAACCCGCGGGCATGTTTATTCTTAGGCCCGGAACGAGCAAAGCTGGGTTTCGTAAGATGGGCTGATGAGGGCATTTCTTTGATGTTTGGCCCAATCAAGACGGCCTGTCTGCTTTTGTCTTGTTGGAGGAAACGGCCTCCATGGTGAGCTCACTTGTTTTTTCTTCTGAGAAACATCTGAAGCCCGCTTAATCGCTACTAGGTTTGTGTAGCTGTCTGTTTGACCAATCAATCAAAGAACAGAAAGTATGTTTTCATCCGAGAATATATTTATACAAAAGATACTAATTGCATTAGCTCTGCATCGACATAATGTTAAGAATCAATCGAGACATTAAGAATACACACAACAAAAACCAAAAAAAAGAAGAATAAAGAAAGAAAAAGACCTGCCATGGTGATCAATCTTTCTCTTTCGTTCATGCGAGGATTTTGATTGGACTATCAAAGCCCGCTCTATGACCGCATGAAGAGAGTGATCGCCGCCGTCCTAGATTTAGTCTGCCACCGTCCATGAGACTATATTATCGATTAAATAAAAAGGTTGTTAGTATTGTGATCGAATAGTAGTGTAAAGATGGAGTCGCCCATTCAATGCCAGGTCGTTATCAAGGTGATTTAATTGTTGTATCATGGTGGTGACAACTTGTGGTAAGTGATTGATTCTCTTTCAATCTAGTCTTGTCGTCTATGGCAAGTAATAAATTGGTCAATAAAAATGATGTAGTTTCTGTGTTCATCTTTAAAACATGTTCTAGCTTAATATTCAGACAATAATCATGCGCGGAGCTTACTACCTCCGATCCAAAATATATACGCCATTTACGTTTTTTTATCGGTATGAAAATTACGAGATTGCAATGATTATCAGCATCCAAAGTATATAGAAGAATTGATATTACTAGATTGTTCTAAAATATGGTGTTATCATGTATAGCTACTTTTACATGATCGAGAAACACCATGAGAAAACATGTTTTTTGATTGTATAGATTACCATTTTAAAGAAAATATGTCAGTGCACTAAAAGCCCTGCATTTTAGAACGAAGCTGCGTCACCATCCCTTGCAACAAACTAACCAACCAAGACAACTTCAAGATTGAACAGTTCTAAGTTGGAGTAAGCTACACGACACCCTCTCAACAGAGTTGTGACATAATTCACTAGTACTCTCTCCGTTTCAAATTAGATGACTTCCATTTGTCCACATACGGATGTATCTACACATGTTACAAGTATAGATACATCCACATGTGGACAAATGGAAGTTATCTAATTTGAAACGGATGGAGTATATATTAGTATTAAGGGCACCTCCAACGGTGCCGCGCAAACGGACACCAAAAACGGACTGATTTTGTCCGTTTGGGGTAGGTTTGAGGTGTCCGTCCGGAACTGTCCGCCCACTGCACCCAACGGTGCCCGCATATTTTGCCCCGGACAAGAGAGGAAGAAGAAGTAGCATAGCAACGAAAACAGCAAATAATCGTTTTTTGTACATCAAATATATTTGCAAATTTGCAAAGAGCAGCTAGCTAGCAATGTTTGCAAAGAGTAGCTAGCTAGTGGCACGGCCGCGGCCAGCGACCGGAGCTTGCTTGCTGCGGCGCGGCGGCCACTTCGAGGTGCGGACGCCAGCGACCGGAGCTTGCTTCCTCGACCGTGCACGCGGCGTTTACTTTTGACATAGAAGAAGAGAGAGGAAGAAGTAGCATAGCCACGCAAAAAATTGCAGCAGCTCACCGTGCGCTTGCCTCCGCCCGCGCGACGTCATCCTGGCCGGCGGCAACCTGGTCGTCGTCCTGGCCGGCAACAGCGTCGACCTGACCGGCGCGGCGTGCTCCGATCCGGAGAGGCCAGATACGGGAAAGAGACGGGAGAGAGATAGTTGGCCTTCTTGACCAGCCCCGCACGCACGCATCCAGGGAGTTGGCCGCCTCGCCTTGCCGTCCCGAGCAGCGCCGTCTCCGACGGCCGCGGCCCTCCCTGACCACCAGCTCGAGCTCCGAGCTCTGCTGCTCCACCAGGTTCTAGTCCGCGTCCTCGGCGACGGCAACGCGTCGACCGGCCGGGAAGGTGCTGGCTGGATGCGCTGCTCCGGCGACGGCAACGCGTCGACCGACCGGGCAGGTGGTGGCTGGATGCGCTGCTCCGGCGACGACGACGGGGATGGATCGGGCCGGCGATGGCGTCGTCGCGGTGGTTGGGGAAAAGAGAGAGAAAAGGAAGGGAGAGAAAAGAATGAGTGGACCTACTCTTTGTGTCGCTGTCGTATGGGCCAGGCCGGACACGAGAGCGGACAGAACGAACACCCCAAATCCGGACCAAAAATGGGCCAGCTTTAATCCAGAACGGACAGTCCGCGCGGACAAATGTCTCTATGCGCCAGCCCGTTGGAGGCAGTCATTTGTCCGACCGGACAAAAACAGACTGGGCTGGTCCGTTTGCGCCAGCCCGTTGGAGGTGCCCTAACAACATATACATCACACAAAAAATACAAACAAAAGTCGTCCTAGTCTCGTCCATATTGTACTCAGCAGGAAAAAAATCATAGGCTAGAATTAGTGCCATGGGCATCACACACAGAAGTACAATCTTGACTTGGAAGGTCTGGGTAAACAAGTACAAGTAGCATGATTCTGATAGCGCACGAGCAATCAGCCAGTTGCAATTCAGTTTACTCAATCATTCATCAATGACAAAATTCGTATAGCGACAAGTTCCGAAATCATCTCCACTCCCACCTCCTCTCCAATCCAGATCAACCAGCAGCAGAAGAGGAGAACTCCAACATTTCAACCCCGAAAGAAAAAATCCAGTCTTCGCTTGCCGGGCGGCGCGCACCCCGCCGGAATCGAATCTTCTCACCGGCGGCGCCATCTCTTTGTCTTACCTCGTATGGGCGGCGAGAAGGCGCTGGCGGTCCCCGGCAGCGCGCGTGCGCCGCACCGTTCCGGCGAATCTGCTGTCTTGCCACTGGTCTCGGAGTCAAAGGGTCGCTGCTCTAGCTTCTGAAGGTCAGTGATGGATTATCCCTTCGTACGTTAGCACACAGTATTTGACTATTGAGCATTTGTAACAAGCCTGCTAAAAATTGGATGTCTCGGTGAATCACTATATATAGCTGGAACCTTGTGCAGCTATGCTCAGATTATGATATAGATTAGTTGTGTGCTGCTCATCTCTATTTTAACTCCTTAGTAGTAGCTTTTAAATGCCACTGTTCTGTATTTGTCTTCATGTACACTAACACACAAGAGGAGAAACAAATAAATCAAGTTCTTGGCCTGCAGTTTGTGAGATACTGTTGCTGATTGGTCTGAACTGAACTCAACTCATGGAGACCGTTTCGACAAATGAGGGTTCCGGCAAGGGGGCGATGTGGGAGCTGGAAAAGAATCTCGATCAGCCCATGGACGCGGAGGCCGGGAGGCTGAGGAATATGTACAGAGAAAAGGTGATTACTAGTATTGTCACTTAAGCGCACTTGTCGTTTCGATGTGTTTTTTTTTGTTACAAACATTCCATAGAGGTCATGAAACATCGGCGAAAGTTCGGAAGTACTATGAGAACCGACATGCTGTTTTAACAACATGAATTCTGCATTGACATCACAATTTTGTGTTGACAGTTCATGCTTTTTTCAGTAGCGCATTCTCGCTGAGAGTTGTCTCTACATGTAGTCGACAGTTGATTTGAGATGTTATCTAAGGTGCACACTTGATTTTAAATGAATAGCTAAAGTGTGATCTAACTCTGTTTTTGCCCTGCTTTCCTCTCTTGTATTTGCAGGCCTACCCAACAATTTTGCTGCTACGCCTGGCTTTCCAAAGCCTTGGCGTGGTATTTGGAGATCTAGGCACATCACCTCTTTATGTTTTCTACAACATCTTTCCTCACGAAATAGAAGACACGGAGCAAGTTATCGGGGCGCTCTCGCTTATTATCTACTCCCTTACCCTCATTCCACTTGTTAAATATGTCTTTATTGTCTTGAGGGCAAACGATAACGGCCAAGGTAAGAGTCTATCTTGCTCTGTCAAAAGTTTTCCATTAGTTATACCTGTGCATAGGTAATCTGTCTTATTTGTTTGAGCTAATGCAGTGATACCTACAGCATGTTCTATGGCCACCTCAAAATTTAATGCCTGCGTATTAGGGGCTTAGGGCATGACTATACAAAGGAATTCTGTCCAAGAGCTTCCTAAAGTCCTTGCAAAAGTACAGTTATTTAGGCCTATTATTGGTTAGGCTCTGAACTTGAACTGTTTAATATGAATAGTTATGATATATTTGAAACTAATTAGCTATATCTTCCCCTTGCAAAAATGTTGTTTTTTATATTTAAGTAATCTGTTCATAGGAAAAGGCTGGCAGTAGACTATGAAGCCATCAATCTAAGCTGCCGCATTTTTATCTGCGCAGTTGACTGTTGTATGGATACAAAGTTTAGTGCACCACAGTACGGTTATGATACCACATGCAGTACCTGACTATAAAGCTGGTATATATTAGTATAACACAACAGTGTGTTGCACAGACAACATGGCCAAAAATGGTGATGTTTAGGAAATCACTGCTATTCCAACCTCACCTTCTGTACATTTTGCACTAAGAATATTAATGTGCTATTGTTTTATTTGTAATTTCAGGTGGAACATTTGCGCTTTATTCGCTGCTTTGCCGGCACGTGAAGATAAATCTTATTCCCAATCAACATAGGACTGATGAGGATCTAACAACATACAGCCGTCAGACATACGATGAGAAATCTCTTGCTGCAAAGATAAAAAGATGGCTAGAGGGGCACCAGTTCCGAAAGAATGTCATTCTTATTCTTGTACTCTTTGGTACTTCCATGGCTGTTGGAGATGGAATTCTCACTCCTGCCATATCTGGTGAGTGCCTACATGCTTTATCATTACTTACCGGAAGATTTTCTCAAAGTTAACACTTCACCTTTCCTTCCTTAGTTTCTTACACCGGGCCTCTGCGGTTACCACCTAAACCTTTTCTTAGCACAAGAGCGCAGTGTTTTTTTTACTGTTTTTCCATCCATTTATATTATTCTTTATTCTTCACGATGCTTGTAATTTAATAGTTCTACTGTTAAATTTTTCCCAAGTGAACTGATATTTCCTACTGCTTTACAATTTACAGTTCTTTCAGCAGCCGGTGGAATACAGGTTGAAGTACCCAGAATGAGAAATGGTACATGTGCAATGTTGAAGTTAGTACAGTTTTCTGCCTTTATTAGCTTTACCATGTCCTCTTCCATATCAATGTGCTATTGCATCTCAGAGGAGGATGTAAAATCTGCCATTGACGTTAATTTAAGCAGAAATGTCAAAAACGTTGTTAAACAAGTCACCATATTGCTTTGTCTATGCAACGATAACCTCAGCCTAAAATAAAGCATTGTGTTTTATCGTATCAGCTTATTTGTAGTGGTAGTGTCCATGGTGATAATTGTTTTATATACTCCCTCCGATCCATATTAGTGGGCATAGCTTTGTCTAAATTCATATGTATCTAGTTAAGTATTTAGACTAGATACATGTGTATCTAGACAAAGTTGTGCCCACTAATATGGATCGGAGGTAGTATCAGATTGAGCAGACAAATAATACTTGTGAGATCGACTTATTGTTTACTTATTTTCCTGTGACAGATGTGGTTGTAATAGTCTCCGTGGTAATATTGATTGGAATATTCAGCATGCAGCACTATGGTACAGATAAAGTCAGCTGGCTTTTTGCACCAATAGTATTCATTTGGTTCATACTTATTGGAGTCCTTGGAGCGGTGAACATTTATAAATACGATAGGTCGGTTCTTAAGGCCTTCAATCCTATTTATGTATATCGTTACTTAAAGCGGGGGAAGACTAGCTGGGCTTCCCTAGGAGGAATCATGCTCAGCATAACAGGTATGGACCTCTTACCTGATTCACAGGGTGGCTTATCCTTTGTGACCTGGCAGTAACCTGATGTGACTTCTTAGCTCACGCTGCAGGGACAGAAGCGCTATTTGCCGATCTTTCATATTTTCCTGTACAAGCTATTCAGGTAACATTTGTTGGTTGTAATTGTTGTTCAGCACGCGTATTCTAATTTACTTTTTTAGAGGCATGCATTCAGTATAATTACTTAGAATCAGTTTGCTTGCTCCCTAACATTTTTCATTTCGATATGCAGATTGCATTCACCACCGTTGTGTTCCCATCTCTTCTTTTGCAATATACTGGTCAAGCTGCCTATATAGCTACGTACAAGAAAAGGGTCATCCACTCCTTCTATTATTCTCTTCCAGGTAATACTCATACATAGGAATTTCCCAGGTATAATATCTTTTTTTTTTTTGAGAATTCCTGGTCTTTTACAGTACAGCTGTAGTATCTGAACTCACGCACAACTCACTCCACACACACTCAACACCACACGCACGCCACCTGTGCGCAAGCTAGACCTAGCCAGACTATACTAAGCTTCTGAGCCTCCGTGAGCCTAGACCTACTGGGAAACCCCTGCGGTGGTGGACACACCACAATACCACTAACTGAACCACGGTGGAATCGGCCCAGAAGCTGGAACTGGGGCAGACTGATTAAGGGCTCAGTCTTCTGCGTAAACGCAGCCCCAAAGGCCCTCCACAAATTTGCTACAGCGCAGGACACTGTTCACGTGAACAGTGCCGCGCTGGTGAGACACCCGGAAATTCGCTCCCTCCTGGAGTCGAACCCGGGCGGGTGGAGTGCACAACAGCACTACCAACCATCGCGCCAGAGGGCGCGTCCTCCAGTTATATATCTAGAGGATGCACAATGACATGTCTATTTGGCACCGCAGAGCGTATACTTTGGCCAGCTTTTGTCGTCGCGACTGCTGCTGCAATAGTTTCTAGCCAGGCAACTATATCTGCGACATATTCAATCATCAAGCAAGCGGTTGCAGTGGGATGCTTCCCAAGAGTGAAGATCATCCATACTTCCAAGAAGTATCTTGGCCAGATATACAGCCCTGATATCAATTGGATCCTCATGTTTCTCTGCATCGCTGTTACCGCAGGATTCAAAAATCAGTCCCAGATTGCAAATGCATATGGTAAGAAAAACTCCCTATATCTCTCTTCATACAGAATTTTCACGAACTTGATGTTCATTATTGTTCTGTTGCTAACATGAGTGTTGCTGTGCCGTACAAACAGGTACTGCTGTGATAATGGTTATGCTTGTGACAACATTTCTCATGGTCCCCATAATGCTCCTGGTATGGCGCAGCCACTGGAGCCTGGTCGTCCTCTTGACCGTGCTGTCACTGCTCGTCGAGATCCCGTACCTAACCGGTGTCATGCGGAAGATCGACCAGGGCGGCTGGGTACCCCTCGTGTTCGCCGTGGCCATCCTCGTCATCATGTATGTGTGGCATTACGGCACGCTGAAGCGGTACGAGTTTGAGATGCACAGCAAGGTGTCCATGGCATGGATCCTAGGCCTCGGGCCGAGCCTCGGCCTTGTGAGGGTGCCCGGGATGGGGCTGGTGTACACGGAGCTGGCGAGCGGCGTCCCCCACATCTTCTCGCACTTCATCACCAACCTGCCGGCGATCCACTCCACCCTGGTGTTCGTCTGCGTCAAGTACCTGCCCGTGTACACCGTGCCACCCGACGAGAGGTTCCTGGTGAAGCGGATCGGTCCCAAGAGCTTCCAAATGTTCCGGTGTGTGGCGCGGTACGGGTACAAGGACGTCCACCGGAAGGACGATGACTTTGAGAAGATGCTCTTCGGCAGCCTTCTACTGTTCGTCCGGCTGGAGAGCATGATGGAGGAGTACACGGACTCGGACGAGTACAGCGCCGGGTGAACCAGCAGGAGCTGATCCATGAGGCGAGCAGCGACGCTGACCTCAGCTATGCGTCCCGTGACTCCATCGTCCTGGTGCGCACCCCGAACCGTGGCTCAGGGGGGCAGACGACGATGACACCGGGGTTCCAGACGGTGGGCGACGAGGTGGCGTTCCTGAACTCGTGCAGGGACGCCGGGGTGGTGCACATCCTTGGGAACACCGTCATCCGGGCTCACAGGGACTCGGGCCCGCTGAAGAAGATCGCCATCGACTACCTGTATGCATTCCTGAGGAAGATCTGCCGGGAGAACAGCGCCATCTTCAATGTTCCCCATGAGAGCCTGCTCAACGTTGGGCAGGTGTTTTATGTGTAGTGTACAACTGAATGTAGATCACCGTGTGTTTGTAGATTTGTGTACTGGAGAATTGTACAGAGATGACTTTTGAACTGGTTGTCATAAACTGGGAAAATTCCAGTGTAGTGCGATTCAGATACGAATTTGAATCGAATTGTACAATTCAGATACGAATCTCCATCATATTACGGTTCACTTTGTCTGAATCGAATTAGACTTAACTTGGCACTGAAGTAGTTTCAGCTTAAGCATGTTGTCGGGTTTCACTATTTTTTCCCCTGTTGTCGGAATTTCTTCAGTTTCGACAATTATGCAGGTGTTCTATGTGTACTGTACAACTGAATGTACATCCATCACTGTGTCGGTCTGTGTGTAGATCAAGTATATATGCAAGAATTGTACCGAGGTGAATTTTGAACTGATTATTACGCAAATCCGGAAATTAAACAAACTGGGCAAATTTCAGTGCAGTGCGATTCAGACATGAATCCGAATTTCAAAATTTTCAATTCTGATACGAGTATGTATCGAATACCAAGTCAAATGTGAGCTGGTCCGAATCGGATTACGGGACGCTGCACGCCGGCACCAGTACATATATGGGGAGCATCAGTGTACGTGCACAGCCATGGATACGATGGCAACCTCGCAGGCAGAATCCATGACGGGATCGCCGGACAACTGCAAGCCGCGCCTCCCGGACGATCTCGTCTTCGAGGAGATCCTCACGCGCCTTCCAACCGCCGTGGCCGCGACCTTCCGGGCGGTCTGCCGGTCGTGGAACGCGGCACTCGTCACCAACCACTTCCTCGCCGCGCACCACGCCAAATGCCCGCCGGAGATCCTCTTCTTCCCGCCGACCGAGGGCCCCTCCACGTCCTTCTACACGTGTTCGCTCGCACCGGCCGCGGGCGCAGGCGCCGCACGCCACCTCCTCACCGTGACCAACCTCGCTGCTGAGTACGTCGTCCTGTCCCGGAGGCCGTGCCGCGGCCTGACGCTCGTCCGCGACGCCCGGTCGTCGTCGGAGTACTACGTCTGCAACCTATCCACCGGGGAGAACGCCGCGCTCCCTTCGTGCGAGCCGGCGAGGGCGTTCCGGATGGAGACCTTTACTCGCTACAATCCTCGTTTCCACCCGACCATGGCGCCATGGGCTCCCTTCGAGTTCTCTAGCGCCGGCCTCGGCTTCAACCCGGCCACCGGCGAGCACAAGGTGGTGAGGCTCTTTGCGAACAGGATGGGGGAGCTCAAGTGCGAGGTGCACACGCTGGGGTCCCGCGGGTGGCGGCCCTGCGCGGGAGACGTGCCGCGGGGGCCATGGCCGGGGCTGATGAAGTACCTCTCGGGCCTGCCTCCGGTGGCCGTCCGCGGGTCCTTCTACTGGCTGCTCTCGGCGCACAGCAACGTGGGAGTCGACCCACACGACCCTCTCATCCTTTATTTCTCCGTCGCCGACGAGCGGTTTGGGTGGGTGCGCGCGCCGCCGCGAGTGTCGGGGCGCTGGCACAACCACAACATCCGCCACCTCACGGAGCTGGACGGGTCTCCCTGCGCCGTCGCTACGGCCTTCCACGGCGCCACCATGCCCACGGCGAGGAACGCGTGATCGAGCTCCTCACCTGGAGCCCCGGCACGGCCTCGTCGCCGCCTTCGTGGAAGACGCGCTACCGTATCGACCTGGCGACGCAGGCCCAGCCGGTGCGGGAAGAGCTCGACAAGGAGTCGCACATCATCGTGCCGCTCTGCACCACCGGCGGCGGCAAGGTGGTGCTGCTCGCGACGGGCCACCACAAGGTGTTCGCGTACGACGAGGCGCGCGACGCGGTGGAGAAGGTGTTCTTCGTGGAGGACTACGTGGACTTCCCGTGTGCCATAGCGAGGCCCGGCTGCACATCAACGTCTGCCTCCACGAGGAGTGCGTAACCGGCGTCCCGGACGACGCCGGTGGCGGCAAGAGGCTGCAGGTGAAGCTGGGCGGCGCGGCGGTAGTCGGTAAGCGGGACATGGTTTGCGAGAAATGTGCTGCTACAGGACATGGTTGTGAGTGCGTGCCGGCTGAGTGGGAGCAGACGGTGTGGACGGCGGCGCTCAGAGATCACCTGCCGCCGAGGCACTATGTTTGTTGATAAAAAAAACTCTTGAAATGTTTAGTCTGTTATCGACAATATATTTGTTGACCACAATTTGATTTTTGAAATGTTTTATTCTAGAAAGATGTTTTTTTGCAACAATTTGTACATTTTTTTCCAAGATTAACCGGGGAGGGGGGAAGAGCTTTTCCTCACCGCTTCCTATATAACTCGAGGCGACCGTTCAACATGGCTCAGGTATGATACATAGTTAAGCAGAAGAAAAACAGGGGAACACGGATTACAAGTTTGCACACTGTAAAAGGAGGCCACACAGGTTCCCAGCAGACATTCGAAACGATGTTTGAATTCCATGAATCCAAAGGGCAAGGTCATCCTCCGGAGCGGAGCAGGTCCTGTTGTTGAAGACGATGTCATTTCTTGCCTTCCAAAGCTGTCAGAGCATGGCGGCAGAGCAGAGCTCCCATGCCTCGGGAGCGGCGGCGATGGGTGCCACAATGTCCCAGATTGAGCCAGATATCGACACGGTGCATCCGAGCCGTCCCCAAGTGTCGGCAGCGAGGTCGTAGTCGAAGAGAATACAACGAGTGCAGTGGAGGAGCCAGGAGTACGAAGTTGCGATGCAGTTTAAAACTGTGATGTCAAATACATGTATTTGTATTTTTTCATATAATTTGTTGCCTTAATATGAAGTTTTTGCCAAAATGCCGTGTAGTCAGCTGACTACACAGTCTAGGCGTGGCTTCGCCACTGGACGAGTGGTCTCCGGCACGCTACAAGTTACACAGAGAGGGGAGGCGGAGCAATTTTTTTAGTGGAGGTTGTAGCGAGTGTTGAGCCGATCGGCGTTCGCGAGGAGATAGAAGATTTTGATTTTAGAGGGAAGGTGAGAACATCAGCATCTGTTTGCTGACGCGTCATGCACGGGGGAAGTGTGACAGAATAGGTGGCGCGAGAGGTGAATGAGGAGATCGCGCCCCACGCCAGGGTATGGATGTACTGCTCCTCATCATGGGTAATGGAGGCGATAATGCGCTGGACCTTGATGAGCTCACATGCAGAAAAAATCGGAGAGACACAGCCGAAGAGCAAGCCCGACAGCACATGCATCGACGATGAAAATGTTAGGGCGGAGGCATTGGAGAAGATGGCGGGAAATCTAGAAGAGAGCAGTCCGTCGGGGAGCCATCGATCAAGCCAAACGGAGGTGTTTTCACCGCCGTGGACGAGGGACCGAGAGATAGCTCGGTAAGTGCAGAGGCAAAGGTTAAGTATGTTCTCAAGGAAGGACATGGAGAAGGTGAACATCGCCCACATGTCCTAGCATGTTCCATTATGCTTTTCATTCTGTCCGTGTGGCTAATTCTCAGTCAAAAAAGAATTAAGCTAGTTCTCAGTCAGTCGACATCGTCAAATGTCAGATGCAAATCATGCGTATCACGAATCACAAAGAAAATTAAGATACCCGTTACAATTGCACTTGTAACCGAAAAACTCATAGGTGATAGTATATGTATCACAATGCAAATACGATAGCGTAGTATTTGACTTAGCGCTAACTTGATTCTTCTTAGCTAGCAAAACCGTGTAAACAAACAAGGACAATAGTGTGTGTATGCGCAAAAATCCCTTAAAGATTATGCTTAGCTAGAATTTGGAGTCGGTTTGGGTTCGAACATGAATTCAAAGTCAAATTCATGGCGGTTTGGGTTCAAACCGACTCGTGTCTGAGTCCCGGGCCCTCCCTCCTTATATGCGCGGGAGAATTGATTTTAACCCCCCAAACTCAGCAGCCTTTGATCATATACCCATTTTCTTGTCTGCCTTGCTCTGAACCCCCCCCCCCCCCTCTCTGTCTAATTGTAGCTGATGCCCCCCTTTGGCATGGTTAGCGTATATAACCAGCAAATAGAGATATGAATGGACAAAATTACCCCTTGGCTCATAAGACACACATAGGTACGCTGTACATATGTCCCAGCGACCAAAAAAAAATGCCATGACTCTGCTGCAATACGTGAGCATTTGCACAAACTGACACCAATAATAAAGTTTCACAATGGTTTCATAATAGCAAATAATATCCAAAATGAGTGCTTGACAACAAAGTGAGTCTCTAGCTCACATACACATGATAAGTTCAACATGGCCTAAATAAGTGGATGACAACAAATAAAAGTGAGTCTCCACCTCACATACACAACAAAATAAAGTGAGTTTGCACCTCACATACATAGCAATAGATGGAGTTTAATGGCTACCTCAAACGAAAGTTCACAGCTCACTTAGTTTCTTCCTTTTAATTGGAGTCATTTTCTTCTTCCCTTTTGATGGAGGCTTGGGTGGTGGAGTAGCAGCTTGAGCTGCAGCTTGGCTCCTAGTGACAGGAGACTTCGGTGGTGGAGTAGCAGCTGCAGCTTGACTCCTAGTGACAGGTCCAGGACTGCTAGTGGTGGCTGTAATGTTGCTCTTAGTTGGTGTAGTTGGGAGTGCGTTGCTAACCGAAACATCAAACCATGGCGTTGCATCTTTCCCCCGACTTTTCCTACAAGAAGAAGCATTAGAGCAAGTTACATCCAAAAGAATCATGTTGTTAAAAATATGTGGAAACAAGTAATATTTTGTACCTTTTCTTAGTTCCATTTGTAGGACAGCCAGCTTCTCTATGTCCTACTTCTCCACATTTTTTGCATTTGCTCATGGATCCCTTACTTGATCCACCTTCAAACCAATACTTGAATCTTTGTTTCCTAGTTCTTCCAGGACCCTTTTTCTTGCCGGTTGGAAGTGGTCCATGCAACACAAACCCGGTATCCATTTGTGGCCACTGATTCTTGTCCGTTAGGGGCTGAATTACACCTTCATATGCTGCCTTGAATCTACTAACCGAGTAGTACTCATGTACATAGTCCTCCATGCTAACAAAGTTGCGAGCTTGCAGCAGATTTATGAAGGCTAGTGCATGGTCACAAGGCTTGCCCGTGTGCTGCCATTGTAGACATGTACACTCATGTGTGAGTGTGTGCACGACATGCCTTTCATCATCTTTGT
This sequence comes from Poa pratensis, assembly GCA_947311845.1. NCBI lineage: Eukaryota > Viridiplantae > Streptophyta > Magnoliopsida > Poales > Poaceae > Poa > Poa pratensis. The sequence goes on from CAMZMU010000084.1 coordinate 2,871,771, forward strand.
TGACATTTCTAACTTCACCACTCCAATCAGCTGATGCTTTGGCCTTGAGATGTCCTAGACCTCTAGTCTTTGCATTTAATTGGTGTATGACAACCGGCAGTATCATCCCTTGAAATCTTTCTCCAATCATTCTCCTCTTTCTAAAAAGCTCCATAATCATCTCTCTTATCTTGTCAGCTAGCTGAACAATTGGCAGGTCTTTAATATCTCGCACCCAAGCATTAAAGCACTCAGCAAGATTGTTATTTATGTAATCACACTTGATATCGGGGTTGAACATACACCTCATCCAAAGCAGATTATGGTAGTCCCTAAGGTAAGGAAATACCTTGTCGGATGCAGCGTACATCTTCCCCATGTGATGTTGGTATGTTTCAACCCTATATGCCCTAGCAGCAGGCCACAAACGTCCAAACTCATCACCATGGAAATATTTCTGAAAATTGTGCCACATGGATAAGGGGTCCCTACAACCATCATGGGGTGTCTTTCATCCCACCCAATAAGTGGCTCCTCTGGAGCCTTATCATCAACATCAATATCTGCCCCTTCAATGTCTTTGAAATCATCAGTAGGCACAACAATAGGACCAAGCACAGCTGCTCTCTCCACGGGCTCTGTTTTTAAGCCCAAGAGACTGAACATAGCTTTCTCATCCACCGGTTTTTCATCCCCATCATTTTCAGTTTCAATCACAAGACTTGACCAATCCACAATGGTACTAACTTTTTCTACTTCATTGCATGAGATCGCCCCCGTGGTTAGATCCGTCACATTGGATTGATTAGAATCACGCAGACACGCTGCATCGATCCTATTCAATATAGACAGAAAAATTCAGAAATTTGGCACACCAAAACGCATGCATAAATCAACCCAGCTGGAATAAAACAAGGAACTATGATGTTACCTTTTCAGATCCATCACACTCCTTCCTCAATCCAGACCCTCCTACTCAAATCCCCATGTAAATCCAACTCGAAAACATAGGGTTTCAGCTATTTTAGGAACCGGAACGGAGGCGAGTGCACAAAATTTGTTGGGGAGAGAGCTTATCTTACCTTGGCCAGCAATGGAGGGCGGCGGATGGACGGCAAACGCGGCGGCGGATGGAGCAGCAGGGCGCCGGCGGCGGGTCGCTGCAGCTAGGGCGCGGGTCGAACGGGAGCTGAGGCGAGTGGCGGCTAGGTCAGCCACGGGCCTGGTGAGGCGTTATGTGTGTCGTAGGTGGGGGGCAGACTTGGTATTTCAAAAATAATTAAGCCCAAATCCTGTCGTTAGCAGCTAATTGAAGGGATAAGATGCCCGGAGGGGGCAAGCAGCAAGGATTAGGCAGCGACGGGGGCTCAGAACAAGGCAGGCAAGAAAATGGGTATATGATCAAAGGCTGCTGAGTTTGGGGGGTTAAAATCAATTCTCCCACTATATGCGCAGGCCCACACCGTCCTTCCGACCGACGAACCAAACAGCTCCGCCGCCGCCGCGAACGAAACCGACCGAGCCCAGTCGCCGCCGCCGCCGAACCCCGACACCGCGCGGAATCGACGCGCCGCCCGCCCGACCGCATGGCCGAGTACGACGAGCCCGCTCCCGAGGGCAGCGCTGACGGAGCCGGGAGGTCCCCGCTGGCCAAGCGCGGAAGCGACGGCCGCTCTCCCAGGTACGGCCGCGTCTCACCCTGGCCCCGTTCCCGGCCGCCCTATCTGTCGGTCGCCTTTCTAGTTACTAATATCCGCGCTTAGGGTTGGTTGGGCGAATTCGAGACTAGCTTTCAGATGCGGTGGGCTGGTGCCTGGTGTGGCCTAATCTCGTTGCAGGGGATTTTGGGCAGGATCCGTTGATTTCGTTCTACTTTAAAAGACAACTTGGCGGAAAAATCGTGTGGTGGCTAGCTAACACGAGGGGGCAGTGATAGGAATTGTACCGGATTTTATTTTTCAGTCCCACTCTATTTATTTTTTTAACGGCATATCGAGGAATGTAAGTTCTGATTAGCTAGATGCATTGGATGGGTTTGATGTTCAGAAACGTCGTCGTTTTTGTTAAGCTCTTATTCATGATCATACACGATTGTGCTGTGGGCGCGGGGTTAAATCCCCACCTGATATTCCTCCAGATTACTCGTGCTGGTTTGAGTAGTTGACTCGTTGTTCCATGTAAAAGTTTTATTATCATACTAAGACGCCCTGCATCTTTGTAAACAAATCTGAATCTGACAGAGGAATTGCTTTTCTTTTGCAGCATGATGCACAGCCTCACAGGGAAAGGTCCTCGAAATCAAGAGACAGGGGCAGGGAGCGTGGCGAGTATGAGGACAGGGAGCGCCACAGGCGCCGTGGGACAGATGGAGAGAGTACATGGATAGGGAGAGTGTCCGTGACCGTGGTGACCGGAGCCGGGACCGAGACCGCCACCACCGGGAGCACCGCGAGAGAAGCGAAAGGAGGGAGCACAGTGATGATCGTGGCTATCGCCGGAGCCGTGATCGTGATGCAGAAAGGTACATGTTCTAGGCTTCTGTATGCACCTCAGCATTTCATTGCGTTAATTATTTCCATCATTGTGAGTTATCAACTGAGTTTTGCTAATTATATGCTGTGATAATGCAGAGGAGACCGTGATAGAGATGGCCACAGAAGGCATCGCTCCCGCTCCCGTTCAAAGAGTCAAAGGTATGTGCTGGATGCCATCGAAAGCTTATTATTCGCATTTTGTTTGGTTTCCTGTTTAAGAACAAGGCTTGCTTGTTTGCCTATGATGAATCATATCTGAGGAACACAATTAACATGTGGTTTTGATACCTTCACTGTTTCTGATTCTAGTATGCTGTTGTTCCTTCTTTCTTTATGCTTGGAACTTGACAGTATGTGTAGTAGTGGACAAACTTGTACTACCACGGGTGATAATAAATAATACACCTTCTAGTTGAGGCAGATCTTTTCATGCATTATTTGTTCTTTCTTATCTACATTGTTTTCTTACAGTAAGTTGTTCATCATTTTCTAAACTACTTACTAATGTCTGCTGTATTGAAACAGCAAGCGAGTGAGTGGATTTGACCAGGGACCGTCACAAGCATTCCTACAGCTGCTCCCAGTGTAATCCCAGGTATGTGGTGACAAAAGGATGGTTGATCCTTTATTTTTGCATTTTGACATATACATTTACATTATTAGGTAGGTATCTGGTAAAAATTTATTATACATAAACTTACAATAAACAACTATTGCTGCTTGAATGTCTCTATCCTGATGTTCAATTTCACTATGATTCAGTTTACATGTACTGCCTTGTTTGAACTATTTAGCCACCAATTTTAAATAATTGTTCTCGTAAATTCACTTTCTATATGTTGTACTTTTTCTTAATGATTCTCTTTGATGCATTGCAGGTCCGCTACCCTTTATTGCTCCTGCGATGCTTCCGAACATGCCGAACATACCCCCAAACATGTTTAATTTACCCAACCTTGGACAGCCACTGCCAATGACACAACAGGTATACGACTTATCTTGTTTTAGTTCATTTTGCTTCTCGATATACATACTTGAGTTAATTTTCCCCTGTGATATATCATGTTTAACCACCCTTTTCTTAGGCTACTCGGCATGCTCGGCGTGTTTATGTCGGTGGACTTTCTCCAAGCGCTAATGAACAGACTGTTGCTATATTCTTCAATCAAGTCATGGCTGCTATTGGAGGAAACACAGTTGGTATTGGTGATGCAGTAGTTAATGTATACATAAACCATGACAAGAAATTTGCTTTTGTTGAGATGAGGTCTGTGGAGGAAGCAAGCAATGCAATGGCCTTGGATGGTATAGTGTTCGATGGAGCACCGGTGAAGGTTAGGAGGCCAACAGACTATAATCCTTCACAGGCTGCTATGCTGGGTCCAAGCCAGCCGAACCCCAATCTCAATCTTGCTGCTGTTGGCTTGACACCTGGCTTGGCTGGTGTTTTAGAAGGCCCTGACCGCATTTTTGTGGGAGGTCTACCCTATTACTTTACAGAGGATCAAGTGAGGGAGTTGCTTGAAACTTTTGGACCTCTTCGTGCATTTGATATTGTGAAGGACAAGGAAACTGGCAACTCAAAGGGTTACGCCTTCTGTTTATACAAGGATGTGTCTGTCACTGACATCGCCTGTGCTGCTCTTAACGGTATCCAGCTGGGAGAGAGGACTCTCACAGTTAGGCGAGCAAACCAGGGATCTTCTGAGGCTAGGCCAGAGCAAGAAAACATCCTCCTGCAGGCACAGCAACAGGCTCAAATGAAGGTACGACTTTATTAGTTCTAAAAAATACATGGTCTTAGAAAACAAAAATTCAGTTTAATAGCATTCCAATTCTGACTATGTTGCTTTTTGAGCAGAAACTTGTGTATGAAGTCGGTGGAGCCCTACCGACAAAGGTGGTATGCCTAACCCACGTGATTTCACCGGATGACCTCAGAGACGACGAGGAGTACGGAGACATACTGGAAGACATGACGTTAGAAGCACGCAAATACGGTAAACTTCACATGACACCATGTTCTGAACTCTTTATAGGCAAGCCTGTTTTACCTATATATGTGATTTGCCTTTTTGCTCAGTTACTGAACGGGTTTCCTTCTGTGTGTTTTGTTTCTGTGTGTCTGTTTTGTAGTGCCACATAGTACCATTGCCGAACCTTTTATAATTCGACCTCACGCAATCGGGCCTAACCTACAGAAGACGATAATTTTTTTTCACTTGGATTTGATTTGACTGACCGTGTTCTAATTTCCCTTTTCTCTTTCGTGTGTATGTTCTGACTGATCAACTTGGAACAGGTAACCTGGTGCAAGCCGTGATCCCACGACCCCATCCCAGCGGTGATCCCGTTCCTGGAGTTGGCAAGGTGAGTTGTAATTTTCTGTCAGCATCGAGGTGGATCATTGTTTGGGAATGTATCTATCCATTCTGATCTTATTTCTGCACTGCAGGTGTTTTTGGAGTATGCAGATGTGGAGAGCTCAGCGAGGGCAAAGACAGGGATGCATGGGAGGAGGTTTGACGGCAAGGAGACTATCGCCGTGTTCTTCCCCGAGAACAAGTTTGCTGATGGAGACTACGACGCATAGATGAAATATATCTCTGTAGAGTGTTTTTTAAGGTTTTTCAATACTTGTAGCATCATGTCTTGCTGAAATGTACTGGCACTGGTCATTAATAGTACTCCGTAGTTGATACAGAATTGCATATTTGTGGTGCTATGATGAGAAGAGTTATGTCGATCACCTGAAGTTGTCATATATCAACATGTACTTGCACACCGAAATGCTGATACTCAACGTGGACACACTGATTACTGAAGCGACAATGTGAACACTGGGTGTCAAGTTTCATCCACACTTTCCTCGCTTCTTAGTCATTTAGTTCAAATGTTTTGCTCAAAAGTTTACTGTGAATTTGAATATGCTAGAACTGAACAAGATTAATCCAACCAAAATATTTTGAGCACGTAATTCTTTCATGGGAATCAATCATTAAATGTTCATGCACACAAGCTAGTTAAGAGGCTTGATGGAATTCAAAACGTTTCAAATTCAATGATACCTTTCGTCAACGTGCTTGGTGCAAGATAGATAACACTCTGACTATGACAAAACATATCGTGTTTCTATTGCATGATACCCATCTCTCACAAGAATTAGTTCATCCATAACACTTTTTTGCAAGTATCAACCGCTCTTATGTGGTTGACAATAAAACACATTTTTGCAACCTTGATTGCCGTTATAGTACCCTGACATAAGTCATCAGGCATGCAGAAGTGGACTTTCCAGAACCTGCATCACCAACGTAACTGTCGTATAGTCATTTAATACATGGTCAGCTTTTCCAAAAGCATAAGCACGATCAATAAATACATTAGAAAGAACTGAAAATTCACTTCACTACATTAGCTAGATTTGTCATGCACCGGCTAACAGGACTGCCGGCTAATAATTCCAACTGCGTAGTATCAGCCCTAGTGCACGCCATGACATACATCAAACTGCCCACGACAGATTTATACGGTACATTACTCTTCTCTTTTGTTTCGAGGTCATAGTGTATGTATATGCAAAATCCTTTGAAGATTATGCTTTAGGCGCAAATTGTGGTTCTAGAATTTGTACTCGGTTTGGATCCGAACACGAATTCAAAGTCAAATTCATGGCGGTGCCGCCTCCAAAACCGACCTATGTACAAGAGCAAACCGACTCGTGTCTGAGTGCCGGGCCCTCCCTCCTCCACACCTGCTCCCGTCCCGGCCGACAAACCAAACAGCTCCCGCCACGAACGAAACCGACCGAGCTGAGTCGCCGCCGCTGAACCCCGACACCGAGCGGAATCGACGCGCCGCCCGCCGCCCGCATGGCCGAGTACGACGAGCCCGCTCCCGAGGGCAGCGCGGCCACCGCCGCTGACGGAGCTGGGAGGTCCCCGCCGGCCAAGCGCGGCCGCGACGGCCGCTCTCCCCAGGTACGGCCGGGTCTCACCCTGGCCCCGTTCCCGGCCGCCCTATCGCCTTTCTCATTAGTAATATTCGCGATTAGGGTTTATCGGGGGAACTCGCGTTCGCCCGCGCGTGCATCCGAGGGGACGGGCGGATTCGAAACTAGCTTTCAGATGCGGTGTGCTGGTGTTGACCCAATCTCGTTGCAGGGGATTCTGGGCAGAATCCGTTGATTTCGTTAATTTTCTTAGTCGCTGCGTCCTGTTCAGGTGCGAATTCGAGACTGGCCAGACAATTGCGTGGTGGCTGGCTACCATGTATCTCGGCTGCACCAGGGGGAAGATGGGAGTAATTAGTACAGGATTTATTGTTTCACAATGATCATATAGATGAGCTCTGATTATATAGATGCATTGGATTGCGCCGGGGTCCGAGTTCAGTATCGTCGGCTTTTTGTTTAGCTGTTATTTACGATCATACGCCATGTGCTGTGATGATCAATCTGCACTCCCACCTCGTACTGATTCAGGCTTTCAAATTACCCGGTGTTCGTCTGAGCAGTAGTAGTAGACCTGAACGGTTCTGAGTACCTGGTAAATCATCATCCTAGGAAGCCCTGCATTTTTTTTTTCAATTTATCTGAATCTGACGAAGGAGTTGTTATTTTTGCAGCACGACGCACAGCCTCACAGGGAAAGGTCCTCCAAATCCAGTGGCAGGGGCAGAGAACGTGACGAGTACGACGAGGACAGGGAGCGCCACAGGCGCCGTGGAGGAGATAGGGAGGGGTACCCGGACAGGGAGACCGTCCGTGACCGTGGTGATCGGAACAGGGACGGTGATCGCCACCACTGGGTGCACCGCGAGAGGAGCGAGCACCGTGATCGTTCCGATGACCGTGGCTATAGCCGGAGCCGTGATCGTGATGCTGAAAGGTACAGGGTCTGAAATTCTGTAATGAACTGATTAATTCCAGCATTGTGAGTTATGAACTGACTTTTGCTAATTATTATGCCGTGATGATGCAGAGGAGACCGTGATAGAGATGGCCACAGAAGGCATCGCTCCCGCTCCCGTTCCAGGAGTCAAAGGTATGTGCTGGATGCCCTTATTATTTGCATTTTGTCTGGTTTCCAATGTTTTAAAACAAGGCTTGCTTGTTTGCCTATGAATCGTATCTCAGGAAGACAATTAACATGTGGTTTTGATACCTTGTATGCTGTTTTTCTTGTTTTCTTACTGTAAGCTGTTCATCATTTTCTGAACTATTTACTAATGTCTGCTGTATTGAAACAGCAAGCGGGTGAGTGGATTTGACCAGGGACCGTCACAAGCAATTCCTACAGCTGCTCCCAGTGTAATCCCAGGTATGTGGTGACAAAAAGATGGTTTGATCTTTTATTTTTACATTTGGACATATACATTTACCTTATTAGGTAGGTATCTGGTGAACAAATGTTATACATAAACTGACAATAAACTAACTGTTGCTGCTTGATTGTGTCTATCCTGATGTTCAATTTCATTATATTTCAGTTTACATGTATTGCCTTGTTTGAACTTGTATTTAGCCACCAATTTGAAATAGATGTTCTCGTGAATTAACTTTCTATATGTTGTACATTTTCTTAACGATTCTCTTTGGTGCATTGCAGGTCCGCTACCCTTTATTGCTAATCCGATGCTTCCAAACATGACACAACAGGTATGACTTTCCTTGTTTGGTTCATTTTGCTTCCGGATGTTACATACCTGAGTTAATTTTTCCCCTTGATATATATCATCTTTGACCACCCTTTTCTTAGGTTACTCGGCATGCTCGGCGTGTTTATGTCGGTGGTCTTTCTCCAAGCGCTAATGAACAGACCATTGCTGTATTCTTCAATCAAGTCATGGCTGCTATTGGAGGAAACACAGTTGGTTTTGGTGATGCAGTAGTCAATGTATACATAAACCATGACAAGAAATTTGCTTTTGTTGAGATGAGGTCTGTGGAGGAAGCAAGCAATGCAATGGCCTTGGATGGTATAGTGTTCGATGGAGCACCGGTGAAGGTTAGGAGGCCAACAGATTATAATCCTTCGCAGGCAGCTCTGTTGGGTCCAAGCCAGCCGAACCCGAATCTCAATCTTGCTGCTGTTGGCTTGACACCTGGCTTGGCCGGAGCTTTGGAAGGTCCTGACCGCATCTTTGTGGGAGGTCTACCCTATTACTTCACAGAGGATCAAGTGCGGGAGTTGCTTCAGACTTTTGGACCTCTTCGTGCATTTGATATTGTAAAGGACAGGGAAACTGGCAACTCGAAGGGCTATGCCTTCTGTTTATACCAGGATGTGTCTGTCACTGACATTGCTTGTGCTGCTCTTAACGGTCTCCAGCTGGGAGAGAGGACTCTCACAGTTAGGCGAGCAAACCAGGGATCTTCTGATCCTAGGCCAGAGCAAGAAAACATCCTCTTGCAGGCACAGCAACAGGCGCAAATGAAGGTACGGCTTTAGCTCAAAACAAATGATCTTATAATAAAACGAAAATTCAGTTTATATATATTCTTCCAATTTCTGACTCTGTTTCTTTCTGAGCAGAAACTCGTGTATGAAGTCGGTGGAGCCCTACTGACAAAGGTGGTATGCCTGACCCACGTGATTTCACCAGATGATCTCAAAGACGACGAGGAATTCGGAGACATACTGGACGACATGACGATGGAAGCACACAAATATGGTAAACATCACGTGACCCTTGTTGTGAACTCTGTTATAACGCAAACTCAGCTTTGCCTTTTGTTCAGTTACTGAATGGGTTTTTCTTCTGTGTGTTTCTTTCTCTGTGTCTGTTTTGTAGCGCTGCATAGTACCATCATTGCCGAACCTTTTATAATCCGACCTCATGCAAAACTCGCAAGCGGGCCTAACCTACAGAAGATGCTAATCTTTTTTTTTTTTTGTCAATTGGATTTGATTTGACTGACCATATTGCTAACGTTCTTTTTTTCCTTACGTGTGTATGTCTTTCTGACTGATCAACTTGGAACAGGTAACCTGGTGCAAGCTGTGATCCCACGACCCCTCCCTAGCTGTGATCCAGTTCCTGGAGTTGGCAAGGTGAGTCTGTCCAGATTCTAGATTTTGTGCGATTCAGCATCAATCTGGATCATCCGTTTCTATCCATGTACTGATACTGTATCTGCATTGCAGGTGTTTTTGGAGTACGCAGACGTGGAGAGCTCGGCGAGGGCAAAGACGGGGATGCACGGGAGGAGGTTTGACGGGAAGGAGACTGTTGCCGTGTTCTTCCCCGAGAACAAGTTTGCTGATGGAGACTACGACGCATAGATGAAATTTTTTCTCTGAATATTTGTTTATTTCTTTTTACGTTTTGATGAATACTTGTTATGGCAGCATGTCTTGCTGATGAAATATACTCGACCCTTGTTATGAATAGTGGTGGATACAGAATTGCATATTAGTGGTGGTTTGATGAGAAAATAGGAGCAGCAGCATCTTATGTCGATCGCCCGCAGTTGTCAAATGTCGACATGCACTTGCACAGTGTTTACCCGTGGTCCGTGGATTACGAAGGGAGGAAATGCCGATACTCAGCGTGGACATACTACTAATCTATATCTATACTTATCTATACTATTATTAAAAGAGCAAACTTGTGTTGATACATTGAATCTGAGCCCTTCAATATTTGGCCAACGGTACAGATCGCTCCAATGTTTGACAACTTAACACAAATCCACTTTTGTCCGTTTTACCCTCCCACCAAATCACATAATACTGCTAATGCCATCGTACCGGTTCGTTTTATTTCGTTTTGTGATAATTACGAGATTTGTCACCGTTAAAAGAAATAAACGCAAGGACAGAAGACGACGGCAGGTTGAACCCCTTCAGTGTCGTGATGCCGTAGTAGTAGCTGCCCTGGTACACCGAGAACTCCGCCTTCGTCACCGCCCCCGGGTCGCTGCTGCTGCTGGCGCACTGCAGCCCGCCGCCGCAGTCGCCGGTGCGGCAGCGCCCCCTGCCGGCCTTGTCGAAGGAGCAGCCCGTGCGGCCCCATATGTTCGTGGCGGCCGTGATCACGGGGACGTCGAGCGTCCAGCTCGCCCCTGGGCGGAGCTCCGCGCCGCGGCCGGCCGGGACGACGGCTGGCCACACCGTGTAGGAGCAGCGGTTCGTGATGGTCAGCGGCGTCGCGCTGGCTACCGCTGCGAAGGCGGCTAGCAGGAGGAGGAGTACAGGAGCGGTGCTGCTTCCGGTACGAGACGCCATTGTTGAGCTTATGTGTAATGTGTGGAAGGAGAGCTTGCGTGCATTGCTATTTATATATAGTCTATACAAGAAGATATGGTCTGACCGACAAGACAGAAGAGAGTCAAAGATGGCTAGCTGGACGCCAATATGGGTTGCCAAAAATGTATTTTCCGCCTTCTTTTTGCTGAAGATAACTGTCGCGCTTTAGTATATTTTAACCATAGGATAATAATGCTGGGTGAAAGTGAAAGTCAGAGACAGATCAAACATGAGTTGCCAAAAATGTATTTGTCGCCTTGTTTTCTCCGTAGAAGATAACACTTACACTTTGCAGCCCGGTTAGATTTTTTCAACCATAGGATAATGTTCGGTCAAAATCAAAGAGCGATTGAGCGAGAGCCATGTCAGGTCGGCGAGCCCCGCGGCGCCGGGCAGGACGTCACAGAGGCTGCACCAGCCTAGGCGTGGCTAGCGAGTTCTCGACCTGGAATAATTCCGGGGTAAGCTGCAATAGGATTAGGACGCACCGCAGTCGTCGTTGTCCACGCTGCACCGCCGCGCCAGGTCCACCCCGTCGACCCTGACCTCCCTGGCGCCTCTCCGCAGGGCGGCCCACTCGAGGACGTACTGCCCGAGGGCGTCGAACGGGGACAGCGCAACGCGGAGCACATCAATGGGCGCAGTGCCATGCATCCTGAGACAGCGGGATACCGTGGTCGCGATCTGTGCTGGCGACTGGCAGAGGATGAAGTCGTGGTCAGTGAAGTCGAGGACGGCGGAAGCGGCAACCACATGGATCTTCAGGCGCGCCCACCTCATGGAGAGAGCGCTGGTGCGGACAGCGCGATTGAGAGAGAGCCCGCTCTCCGTCGCCTGGGACACTCCAATCTTATCGCCCGCCTGCGCGCGTACACCATGGACTGGAGCCGGCTGCTGCCGCTCAACGGCACGCACGATTCAGGTAAATCTGAAATTCTTCCTTATCTGTTTGCTACGTGCTATGGGTTCAAATTGCTACACTACAAGACACTATCCATATTGCTAAATTATGTGGCTTGGTTTTCCCTATTTCTGTACTTTAATGGATGTTTAGTTAGGTTATGTTTAGAATCTCACTGTACAGACAAAACGAGGATTTGAAATCTGTGTGTATGGGGAAGAGTTTAGTCTTGTAAGTTATATATAGGCTGCTTCAAGCCTCCATTATTGCTTCTATTAGAAACCAAGAATCGACATGCAAATTGGTTGGACAAATTACACTTTACTGATCTGTCAAGAACATATTTTTCTGTATGAAGTGCTTAATGTTGTTGGCTGTTGCAGTTTTGTTGAATATTTAGATCCAATTTTACCATAAAGAAGGGTCATGCATGATTTTTTGTCAACTTTCTCTCATTTGCATTAGATATGTGTTCTTATTTTGAATTCTCAACATATTAGCAATTGTTTTCTTCCTTTTCATGGACAAATACAGATGATCTAATATTTTGTTACATCCAACTTTTTTTTAGTATAATATACAAATACATATATGTAACTATAATCTTTGAATATTTAACGCATGTTGTGTTATATTTTGGAGACGTGCGTTGCACGTGCAAAGCAACTATTACTATTAAAAGGGCAAACTTGTGTTGATACATTAAATCTGAACCCTTTAATATTTGGTCAACGGTCCAGATTGCTCCAATGTTTGACAACTTAACACACCTTTTCAATTTCGTGGAAATTACAAGGCTTGCCACCGCTTAAAAAACGGTTTGTTAATCTTTAGATGTGACGCCGGGCGCGAGCTCCTCTACGGTCGGACTAGAAGACGGCGAGCTCTCGGTGGAGCTTCTCGGCCACGGCCAGGACCCTCCTCCCGGGCGCAGGTGCAGTCGGACTCGAAGGCGGCCAGCTCACGGCAGAGCTTCTCGGCCGCGTCCAGGCGCGTCGCCGAGATGAGCGACGGAGGAGGCCGACGCGACTACGCGAGGGAACACGCGACGGCGGCGCACTCTCGGGGAACCTCCCGTCGCCAGGTACATCCCTACCCCGCGAAGCCGTCCACGGCTGCCTCTCTACCGCTGGGAGCATCCCACCAACCAGGAACGCCTCTTCCTTCCCTGCATCTCAGCCTCCCGGTCGGCGCAAGCGTCTTAGGTTAATTGCAATTTTTGTTGGGCCAAATGAAGTGTTAGTTCGATGTTGAGCTGTTGCTCGTAGGCTACTGCTTCATATTCTGCTATTATCCCCTACAAAGCTTTTTTTTCTTCTTCTGCATCCTCCCGTATGCACCGATGGCCGCAGCTGCTAATCCCATCCCTGCTACAAAGTAGCAGCAACATACTATTAAATAATTCCTTGCAAAAATATTTCAGTTCTGATGTGAATCTCTTGCAGCTGGTTAAAGGCAATTAAATTATGGTTGTGTTGCATTTATCAACAGACTTTTCATATGTACTGTTTGCAGGTCGTTTAAGTGTTTGTTGCAATGCCTAAGAGTGGTCGATTATGAAAGTTAAGCAACACGATGATTGCAGGTTCGAAATTTCCTGAGCGAGTAGTTCTGAATTCCAACAACCATCGAGCATATGAGAGAAAATACCAATTCCTCAACTATGACACGGTGTGCTCATCTCGCATGTGGTTGCCAATTTATATTTTGGAGACGTGCGTTGCACGTGCAAAGCAACTATTATTGAAGAGACAATGTTCCATTTGCGTATGTGAATCTAATAAGATAATTCCAAAAACTTACAGGGCCAAAATATTTTAATCACGTATCTTTCATGAGAATCAATCGTTAAATGTTCATGCATTCACAAGAGTGCCTAATTTACAAGAAACAATTCAACACACACTAGCATTGCCTTGATCTGCCTACATACATACTCCGTACGAAAGATCGATCGAGGTCAGCCAGTGTTACTTGCTGACCAGCTGAAGAAACCAACGATCTCAGCATGGGTTTTTTTCTTTCCAGAAGCATTTGTTCGAGTCACCAACTTTTTTTTTAAAGAGAAGGTAAAAAGATTTGCCTTATCAATTTATTAAGTAGAAGGTGTCTGGTTTATTATCGAAAGAAACCGGGCGGAAAACATAGAGTTGAACAGTTTATAAAGAAAACCGGCCAAAAACCATACAACACAGCGCACCGCTTGCCGGCCAAACCTGGCGAAAACCAACACAAACTGCTGAGCGGCACCAAAAAGAAAAACCCCACGCGCCTCTCAAGAGAGGGCCTTGTCGAGACACCATGAATGTGTCATGATCATCACATCTCCCCTGGGGGCCACGTCGCCAACCCGAAACTCCAAGCATGCGACTCCGACTTCGCCGTAGACAGTCGTCGAGCCAACCCACATCGTCGTGACCGTGCAGAGCTATATGAAGATCCGTGCCAGAAACTCAGCCCCAACGACAAGACATCACAGCTTTAAGTCTGACGAAGAGTTAAGAAGAGAGAACCAGGCAGGCTGGCGCCGTGGGAGCTTGCCGAACGGAGCACCTGTCACTGGTCATCGTACAAACGGAGGCAAATGCAAACACTTTGTCGAGTGCTGCGCTCGACAGACATCCCATTGGTAACCCGGGGATTTGCCAAGTGCCTTGTGTCGAGCACTTGGCAAAGCCTTTGGCGAGTTTTTTGTTGTGGCGCTCCACAAAAAATTGTGCATGGTGAAAGAAATTACAAATGATGGAAAATAGCAGACGGTGTAAACACCAGAAAAACCGTATGCACATGAACGAAAAACATCCCTGGACGGCTGCTGAAAGTTCATGCCAGACTGGCTGACTCACTCGCTCGCTGACGCCATCTGGTCGTCAAAATCAAAGAAGCTGCTGCTATCCGCGGCGCATAGCAAGATAGAGACAGCTATCTCGTACAATTTGATGGATAGCAAGTCATCTAATTTGAAACGGAGAGAGTAGCTCGGAGCAACGCTGCACCGGTATTGGGAAGAGGAAGCTCGAGCAGGAGAGAAGGTGGGAACATGAGCAAGCAAGATGATACGAGGGAGCATTAGCGGTGTGCGGTAGAAAAGAAGCGGCGACTGTGTGCGTTTGAATAGGAGACGAAGACTGGAGAATTTTTTTTGCTCTGCAACGCCATCGGTCCACCCTCCCTCCCCTCAACCAATCAAGATGAAGCACACATATCCACCCTCCCTTCCCTCAGCCAATCAAGATGAATATTTTGTACACTCCAAATGATTTTTTTGTAGTCATTTGGAATTCCTCTTTTTTCCTAGACAAGGCCTAAATATAAAATCAATAAAACAAATAAGATTTTTCAACTTACTTTTGCCCACTGGTTTATGTACTTGTCGTTAAAATTTGAATTATACCCGCTAAATGGCTAGATATGGACTTAATGACTTAAATATAACAAATGAACCAAGAAAAGTACCAAAAATTGAAAATGGAAGATGTAATGGTGTATGTTGAGTGTACAAAAGTTTCAAAGCCAACTGACGAAGGCAACCGTCACTTTGCCATAACCATACCCCTTGTCTCTCGAAACCACAATTCTTCTCGGTGATGGTTTAATTCATTTTAATGGGCTAACTATCCACACAGCTAGATAATTCAAAATATATGGCTATTATCCATCCAATATTGTCTACTTTGTTTGAAAATTAGAGGGTGTTACTTTGCACCTTATTAGTTGCATTTGCTTCACAAAATCCCCATTTTTGCCAGTTAGAAAATAAAAA
This sequence comes from Poa pratensis, assembly GCA_947311845.1. Classification (NCBI taxonomy): domain Eukaryota; kingdom Viridiplantae; phylum Streptophyta; class Magnoliopsida; order Poales; family Poaceae; genus Poa; species Poa pratensis. Next base: position 2,887,200 of record CAMZMU010000084.1, read on the forward strand.
CAAAAATATAATTTTTAAAAATAGGAAACTTCTTTTGGAACTATTATTTGGAATGAAAAAATGCACATGTGTGCCCAAATATCATATTATTATGAACTTTTTAGTGGATATGCGCCAAGATTCTGGTCATTTGACTTGAAAGTCTTAAATGTTTATACATGATATTCCTTTTTGTGATATTTTTTTTGACAATTTATGAAAACTCCTTGAAACTAGGACACATAAAAGTACTACATCCCAAATGATTGCATTTTTTATATTTATCAGTTTTCTTTGAAGTTTATAAAAATGGGTCAAAACAATCAACACATACGTTCATAGCAAGGACGTTAATCTCAACACCGTATGTGGCTATTGGATATTATCCTACTTGTGTAGCTAAAATGAGGTATTGCTATTGGTTAAATTTGAATTACTTTAAAATTTCAATAGAAATTCATTTAATGTTCAAAAGTAGCTACAAATCTAGAAAATTGAAATTTCCGCGGATTAGCCATCAACATGGTCTATTTTGTGCGAAAACTGGAGAAGTGCCATTTTGCACCACATTACTTGCACTCCCTTCACAAAATACCCTACTTTTGACACAAAAAATAGAAAATTGTTTTTTCAGGTACGGTAAGATACAACTCTATGCCAAACACATAACATTATAATTAACTATGCCATGGATATGTACATGATTTTGGTCATTTGGCTTGAATGGATGAATTTTCGATAGGCCTCTTTTGTGAAGGTTTTTTTAAGTTCTAAAAATTCAAGAAATCATTTTTGTTGATAACTAGTACGGATAAAAGAACTTCACCCTAAAGAATAGCATTTTTTTTTGCAATTTATTTATTTTCTATTATTTTTAAATGTGGATCAAAATCATTGGCACATATATTCAGAAATTAGAAGGAGCCAAATCCTTACACACCCTCTTTGACTATTGCATATAATTTTACTTGGTTAGCTTATATTTTGACAATTTTTAGGATCAAACTATAAAAACTTTTGTTCAAAAATGGTTATTCTGGTACGACAAGATACAACTCTATGCTAAAAAGGAAATATTATCATGAACTAAGCAATGGATATGAACTTCATCATTTTTCTTGAAAGCATAAATATTCATCTATGATAGGCCATTTCTATGGAAGTTTTTTTTAAGTTGTAAAAAACAAAGATATCATTTTACTGATAACTAGTATACATAAAAGGACTCCACACTAAAGGCTTGCATTTGTTTTTACAATTTATTTGATTTTTTTAAAAAAGTGTGTGGAAATCATTGCCACATCTATTCCAAAATCTGAAGGACCTAAATCCTTACATACCCTATGTGACTATTGCATATAATCCTACTTGGTTACCTTAAAATGAATTTTTGAAAATTTTAGGATCAAACTATAACAAACTTGGAGTTCAAATTTGAATTACTTGCAAGAAATTTGCCAAAGTTCATTAAAAAGTTCTAAAGTAGCTACGAAACAAGAAAATTCAAAATATTTAAGAATTACCATCTAGTATGGTCTAATGGTTCCATTTTGCATCATATTATTTGCACTTGTTTTGACGCAAAAAACACAACGTGGAAGGCCCCTATACTTCACCATATTATGCAGGTAGCCACATCATCGGTTTTGCTTCTTACTAGATTTAATCTATTGCTTCCCATGTTTCCCATATATTTACTTTGTCTCTCTTCCATTCTTGCTGCTTCTCACAATGGAAATGAAGTGTAAGCCACCATCGCCTCTGAGGTTTTGGTACATGTATCACAATTGCGAAGCCCATAGAAAGTCATGGCCTATTGGAATCGACACAACTTGTTGTGAGATATGCTGAAACTTAGAATATGTGCATGTCTTAGGATGACTCCAATTTTGTGGCTTCATGATGTAGATTTCTTGCCATTAGTTGACATATCTCTTCTCGTGAGATTGGCGCAAACACGGTGGTTTGTTTCAAGGAAACAAAAAAGTTGTATGGTGTAGTTCTATGTAATGCTTGCCACAGTTGCCGTGGTCTTGTGTAATTTTGTGCACCAATATTCAGGAAAACGATTGCTTGTGACAGCTCAATTGTGTATTGTCAAATGCAGGAGGGAATGAAAGAATACAGGATGAATGAATTCACTTTCTTCCCATCCGACGGTGCGAAAATCTGACACGAATCTTGGAGCACAGGCTGGCTCACCCCTTCATGGCTCGATCGATCCAAAGCCAAGTCCAAACCGGTCCAAGCAAAATGAGCTTGACCCGAACCACGGCGAGCAAACCATAGAGCGGCGGCGCGACGAGGTTCAGGGAAGGCGGCTTCAGGTCCTCTACGGTCTCCCGGGCACGGCGCAGGCGGGGAGCTCTCTCCCTTCCCCAATATCATCCGTTCCTAGTGTTGCGGCTGAGGCGAGATCCTCGGCCGGGCTCCTCCTCCGTTCCTAGCCCGGCGGCTGAAGCGAGATCCCCGACCCGTCTCCTCCCTTGCACGGGCTCCTCCGTTCCTTGCGCGGCGGCTGCGGTGAGATCCCCGCCCGGGCTCCTCCTCCCTTCCCCCCAGCCTCCCTCGTGCAGTGGTTCCGCAATTTCAATCGGGATGGTGGTGGGATGAGTTAGCACAGTAGCGTAGGCAGAGAAATCTGCACTGGATCATGCATCAACAAGTTACAAGGGATGTGAATGCAGTAGCACTGGACATCATCAAGCTCTTCAGCAATTGCAAAGCTGGTAGGTCTTCTACAACTCGACAATGCCATCTTCTTGAGTGTCTGTTCAGTCCTGACAATGTGCGTGATGTTCTTCTGCGCTTGGGCACCCACACGGCCGGCGATCAGCCTGCTCTTGGCTGGCTGCAATCCTCAATAGCAGAACTTCAACCCACAAGACATGATGTTGTCTGCAATCCTGTCCGGTGGGTTGCCAGTGCTCTGGTTGCAGGGGTGCTGAAGCAGTCTTCACTTCGAAATCTACCTCTATGGTCGGTTGTCAGTGTTTCAGAGAGGTCTTGACGCCGGTGACCAATCTCCGGTGGTGTGCCTAGGCGTCAGACCAGTCTTGACGCCGGTGACCATGTCTCGGATGGACAGCCCAGGTCTTTGGTGGGTTGCTGCGGTTCCAGACAGGTCTTGACACCGGTGACCGCGTCGCCGGTGTGCGGCAGATCCTGAACTGCGTTTCTTGGTTTTTACTTCTTTAACTCTTGATTTCATCAATTCTCTGTAAGAACTAGGAAATCGAACCTCACCTGCTGGAAAAGTAAATTGCTTATCACTAGTCTGGCAGTTTCTCTATTAGAAGTGTGTCACGCCCACGCCAGTAATGAATATAATTATACTAAACATTTTTTCCTATTACAAATACTTTGTGATTAAAGATTAACCAATTTCACTAACTGGCATAGTATTTATTATAAGATAGAATTATTGTTTCATTATTATATCTATGAATATATTTGCATTGGTAATAAAAATATAAAATTCTAGTGCTGTACAACTCAATGTTTTAATCATTAAAATGGGACTTCTTTTGGTCACGAAAGTTGTGTTTGAAACATTTTATTGAACTGAGTTTAGTCCAGATCTAAACAAAATATACGGATTAGAACATCACATCAACATTTTATGCTTCTTATATAGTTGTACTATATAATGATTGCAAAATTTTGTGGTTATTTTAGTATGTAGAAATATCTACATAGAGGGTTCCACAATAGACAAGTATAATGTATCTCTATCTATCGGCATAGAATATGTTTCATCGTCAACAAAACTCTGCAACTGGCTACGGAGGCGGGACTCCTGGAAAGCTAGCGGCACTCTGTATATGTATATGACGCAATTATTTTTTTGGCCCCTTCAGCAAATGACATCTCCAACCTGGCCTCTACGCTGCAATGTTTGGCGAGGTCATTGGGCTAGTCATGAACATCACCAAGAGTTCCATCTCCACGTTCAGATGCTCAGAGATTGATTTGGGTGCGATTACGGAAGACTTTCGGGCTATAACCTCTTAGTTTACCATAAAGTATCTTGGTCTGCCTCTCTCCTTGGAATGACTCCGACGTGCGGACCTTCAGCCGTACTTCGACAAAGCCACATCTCGTCTACAAGCATGGAAAGGAAAGTTCATTAATAGAGCGGGCTGCACTACACTCGTCAAATTTGTGTTGTCATTGATGCACATTATTCTTTTGACGCCATCAAGACCGATAAGCGCACACTGGCTTTTGACAAACTCAAAAGAGGCGTGCTAGGGAACTGTAGTGACAAAGTGAGAGGAGGCAAATGCAAGGTCAATTGGGAAAAAAATTGTCGTCCAAAGAAGCTCGGTGGGCTGGAGATCTTAAACATGGAGAAATTGTTCACGAGCTCTGAGCCTTTGATGGTTATTTCATGAGTAGGCCTCTTATGACAAGCCTTGGGTGGGATCAGAAATGCGCAACGAAAGCACTAATAAGCAACTCTTCAGCGCTTCCACAAAAGTTCTGGTGGGTGACGACATAAAACCCTCCTTCTGGGGCTTCTCTTTGCTGGATGGGCTACCTCCGAAAGTCATTGCACCCATCCTTTTCGAGGCCTCCAAACAGAAGAATAGATGTGTTCACGACGCTCTCACATACCTCAAATGAGTCTCCGACATTTCCGCCGAAAACTTCACTATCGATTACACATCCCGGTCCGTCCACCTCTTGGCCTCATTCCGAATGTTGCTCTCACTCCTCGCATGGACGACACCATAATCTGGACTATCTCGAGCAATGGATCTCCATGACCAGATTGGCATACAAGGCACAATTCATCGGCGCCTCCTCTTACCCCTTCATGAGTTGTCTGGGAGACTGGCCCTTGACAAGTGAAATTTATTTGCCTGGCTTCCGATCCAAAATAGGATTCAGACCTTTGATCGGCTAGCCATCAGGGGATGGCCCCATCAACCTACTTGCCAACTTTGCAGATGTCAACCTGAGACGACAAGACAGATCCTCTTCGAGTATCGTTATTCCAGAACTGCATGAACATTTCTTTTGATCTTGAATAATTGTCCTAAATGAAATGATCATTTAATTTGACCCTCGCGAAAATTATCTTGAACCGTATGGATATTTATTTTAATGCTCATGAACAATTATCTTGACCGAGCATTTTATTTTGACACTAGTGAACAATTATCCCGACGCTAGTCAACAATTGTCCCGAGTTATATGCAACTTTTTATTTATCCTCATTAAATATTATTCTGGACTTTTTAATTTCACCCTCATGAATAATTATCTTGCATCCCATGAACTTTTTATTCGTTATTGCCACAAAGAAGTATGTTTCAACAACAACACAGAAGATTGGAAGATTTCTTAGAAAACGAAGAAACAACATATTATGGAGTGTGACTCCAACAATTAGTCCACAAGAATCTATGATTTTTAAATTTTTGCTATGCCTTGTTGAGAACAGAACAATTTTTTTTTTGGAAAACACAACACGTTGTATATTTGTTTATAGGAAAAACAACACTCTAGATGAAACCGGGATGACGTGCCAACCGAACAAATGGCTCACCAAAACAGAATAGAAACAGGCGAAGAGCTATGAACGGGCCGAGTACAGGAAGCATAGGAGCGTATGCTCGCTGTATTGACGCTATAGGCGTTGAATAAGAGTTCCCGTTTTGCCCTAGCATCTTGATTTCGTCGAGGCAGTTAGCTAGCCCTGCCATCTAGAAAGTCCGGCCTTGTTCTGTTTGTAGCCCATTAAACTGAAGGGGTGATTCTCCGAAGCAAGTAACAGTCGATGAGGTCGTTCGCTTCACGGAGCTTACCGCATATGAGTGACAATATCTCACACCTTCCATCGCTATCATACATTGACATTCTTCTGCCCATCCATGGAATAATTATCCATTGCTGCGCGCCTCCTCCAATTCTTCTTCTTCAAACCCTTTATCTATACATAAACTCAATCGTGACACGACGTGACTACCACAAGTCTACAAGATTACAACAAGCTTTGCAGCCAACAACCAGTATCATGGCCATGGCCTCCTCCTTCTTCTTCAAACACTCCATATCCCTCCTTCTCCTGCTCCTGGCCGTCTTCCTTGATGGCTCATCAGCGACCTCCCGCCGCGCCGCCGAGGAAACCGACCCGACAATCCTGCGGATGATGGAGGGGAGGTTCCGACGATGGAAGGCGGAGCACAAGAAAACCTACGCCACACCGGAAGAAGAGCGCCACCGGCTCCGCGTGTACGCGCGCAACGTCCGCTACATAGAGGCCACCAACGACGACGCCGGCGCAGGGCTCACCTACGAGCTCGGCGAGACCGCCTACACGGACCTCACCAGCGACGAGTTCATGGCCATGTACACCTCGCCGCCGTCATCCCCGCTCTCGGACCTCCTCGACGACGAGGAGGCGATCATCACTACCCATGCCGGGCCAGTGGACGGCGGGCAGCTGCAGGTGTACAGGAACGAGTCGGCCGGCGCGCCGGCGAGCGTGGACTGGCGCGCGAGCGGCGCCGTGACGGGGGTGAAGAACCAGGGCCAGTGCGGTACGTACACGCTACGTGGGTTGGATTGGTGGACCATCGCCATCCATCCGTCCACATTTTCCATCGTTGATTTCGACCCGTAGATCGATCTAGAATTCATGATATTTCGCGACCTACCTGTAACCAGAATGGCTGTCTGCTACAACCGCAACTGGATTAATTAAAAGATAATACATGAGAGTAAAAAAAAAAGAAAAAAAAAGAAAAGAAAAAAGAATGGCTGTCTGCGATCCACATGCTTCCATGTGCTCATGTCGCTGCGTAGCTAGCTAGCAATACTTCATCATTATCCTTAGATAATTGCTTGCTTAGCTTTCATGCATAGTGTTAGATTAATCAAAGGCTATGATAGAGACTTGTAATGGCTGGGTCTTGTGGTGGATACGTACGTTGACCTACAACATAGCCAAAAAAAAAAACTTCTCGAGCCCAAGTTCCCACAAGTTTAATATATAATCCAGCCACCCTCAAATATGAGAAGCATTTTGATTTTCTGTCTCTTAATCATTCTGAAATGTTGAGTAGATATGCATGGAAATTTGTTGGTAATCCCAGCTGCATGGATGCAAGAAAAATATCGAATTTTTTTTTTGGCAAAAATATGAGATGCGGTAGAAGCCGGATCGGAGGCGTGTCATGCAAAAAGCATATGTAAGGCATGTTGAGAAATATGTTAGGCTGAGTGTTTTTATTAATCTCACCAAGTAGTGGCATAAATCTCGAATAAATGGAGGGTGGTGATAACTTTTGGACACCGGTCCCGGAGTACCATGTTGGAACGACTTTAAAGAGTCGCTACCTATTTTCTCTTGGAGCATACCACCAAAATTAAGTTTCTCTTCTACAGGATCGTGTTGGGCATTCTCAACCGTAGCGGTGGTGGAAGGGATCCACCAGATCAAGACGGGGAAGCTCACCTCTCTGTCAGAGCAGGAGCTTGTGGACTGCGATACACTAGATGAAGGTTGCAATGGAGGTGTGAGCTACCACGCGTTGCAGTGGATCACCTCCAACGGTGGAATCACCTCTCAAGACGACTACCCATACACAGCCAAGGATGGGAAATGCGACATAACCAAGTTGCCGAACCATGCCGCCTCCATCTCAGGCTTCCAACGCGTGGCGACCCGGAGCGAGGCGTCACTGGCGAACGCAGTGGCCATGCAGCCTGTGGCAGTGTCGATCGAGGCCGGCGGCGCCAACTTTCAGCACTACTCGAACGGCGTGTACAATGGGCCCTGTGGCACGAAGCTCAACCACGGTGTCACTGTGGTTGGCTATGGGCAGGATGACCAGAGTGGCGAGAGATATTGGATCGTGAAGAACTCGTGGGGAGAGGATTGGGGCGACAAAGGATATCTCAGAATGAAGAAGGACATTGCTGGCAAGCTGGAGGGGATCTGCGGCATGGCTATCCGCCCGTCGTTTCCGCTCATGTGAGACGTGGTCATGCAAGCGGTAGCTTGGTTTACTTTTCTTTCCCGTTAGATCCAAATTTACTCAGCATCTCCTTGAGTGTGCAATAGACTTATAAGGGAGTTAGTGTATACATTTGAAACTTTTATTTTCTCGTGTAAAAATGGAAATATGTAACCGCTGGCAAAGTATAGATACACAGATTGATTGACGGGTTCATGTGGATACTCCATTGATTTTTGGACAACTGTGTATTACTAGTTTTTTCTTTAGAAATAGTTCTGTGTACAAGATTGCCTAGTGCGCCAGGCCAAATTTTGTACGGGCCACTGGCCTGATTGACCACAAACAGTGAAACGGACCGGGCCTATGATTGCCAGGCCGCTGCGTATCCAAGTTCGGTCAGTCCGACATGGCCCAATCCTAGTTCAGTGTATTTTTTTTCCTTTCTTCCATTATTTTTGTTAATTCCATTTTCATTATTTTCTAACCTATTTTATTGAATTAAATATTCTTTTGCTATTTTATTTTTCATTTTCCTTTTAAAAATAAACTATGTATTGTTTCTTCAAATTTCCACTAAATTTTATTCTTTATTTCATCATTTTTCCTTGAACATAGGTTCTAGCATGAATGGATATTTTTTCATATACATGGATTTTTTAAATATGCAGTAAATTTACTTTTATGCACATGAGAACTCATTTGATTTTATTGCACCAACATTTTATAAATATGAAGGCGTCACTTTTGGAAAACCTTCTCGCGGTCCTCTGTTGCCAGGGCAGTAGTTAGTATGTGCCTTGGATCTTGATTTCCTTTTGATAATTTGTTTGTGGACATCTTCGATGTTTCAAATTGCACGTGATTTTTTTATTGCAGAGATATGTTGTACTAGATATATTCTTAATGTTAATAAACTACCCTTTATAAAAAATACATATCCCAAAAGACAAAAAATATTGTACAATATAAGGTGGATTCTAGATGTGCCGTCATTATCCCTGCGTCAGTCTCAAAGGATAGACTTGTGATGTTAGGAGGAACATTTGTGGGCTCAAGGCATATGATTTTCTGGGCACCTTCTAATCACTGCATTGGGATCTTTTACCTTGTTGGAAAGAGCGCACTATCCCCGTCTTGTCGAGACATCGAATAAAAAATTAGAAAAGAGGAATATAAAGCTTTGGTCGAAATTACAAACCGGGTACATGTTGTTGAATTGGTAGTTGGGCCACCCAAAGAGGCCTGAGAAGTCTATGTAAAATGCCTTAGAAAAAAGGACAACTTTTTTGTATAGCATAAATCCAACAGATCCAAATTATATCCACCCACAACGTTAACTTATGGCACACATGGATGCCACCACTTGCACCTCAGTTGCGCCATCGCGCCTTGCTCCACCAGACCTCCACGCGCGACCCGTTCGACGATGCCTCTCTGTGCAAAGGGTCTTCCCGATGGTGCACACCACCACTCGGCCAGGTAGGCAGGGGACGATGGCTCTTTTGCTAGGGTTTCGATCGTCTCCGAAGGTGTCTTCCCTCCCTTCTACATACGTATGTCCATGTCCCTGCTAGGTACAGTCTAATATAATGTGTCTCGTTCTCATCTGCGGCCCGGTGGTAACAAAGAGCAGTTTGATAGTTGTAGTTCTAGAAGACACTAGAGTGGAGTGGCTGTCACATGAGACGATCAATCAGCCGAGGCGACATGTTGGCATCACATGCGGCTCAAGAGGAAGGGAATTGACGAACCGTACTTATTCTTTCTTTATTTTCTTGTTATTAAAAGTTCCAATTCTGAGAGTTTGGCTCTGTCTCATGCATGTATTTTGTTCAAGATGAACCTTTTAGTGTGTAAAATGGGCATTTCTACTTAAACCGCGGAAGGTTTGGTGCATGCCTTAACAAGAAAACTGGACCATCGGCCCATGAGAGTTCACCCACGGGCCACATCCTAAAATCTATGTAACGAATACTACCATTGAAGAACAAAATTTCACAGTAGACCAGCAAAGACAAGACAAGTCTAAAATTTCAAACCTCGATCGAACTGTTGCATCAATGTACGATACAAAGGTGTGTACACACATGACAATTTCACATTATTCTAAGATGTGAAAATGTGATAACTCAAAGGTTCAATCCGACCCAACATAAAAAAACTAACCTTCAAATGTAAATGACCAGCCACTTCTACTACTTTTGACTTAAGTGCAGAAAATCCATTTTATTATTCAGAGAGCCAAACCATTATCTCTGATACCGCCAGCTTGTATATCTCCTCGGACGGCACATTATCTCCGAACTGGCTCGCTCCATTTATCTGTTTGCAGCAAAGACATAAGTTCAAGGATGCTCGTGTAGAATATATAGAGGGATATTTTCTTTTGTAAGGAGTTTGTCCCGTGGAAAGTGTTTTTGAATCTCGAGCACCAGTGATCTTAGTGTTAAAAAGGTCAAAACAATATATAATATTTACGAGTTTCAAAAAATATGAAAAAAATGCCGGGTGTAGCCAAACATATATGCCACAAATGTGCAGAAAAATTAACTTCAAATACTTTCGATTCTAAAAATATTCATGTTCAGAGCTACACTTTTGTCATTTTTTTGTATCCCAGAATACAAAGTATTTGAAGTTTATTTTTTGCAGGTTTGTGAAAAATACACCATTGGCTACATCCAAGATTTGTTTCAAATTTTTTGAAAGTCGTAAATATTTTTTACCATTATTTAAAATACCAGGAACACTGGAACTCGGGAGCACAGAATCTCCTCTCGTTTATCCCGCTATTTTCATAGAAACAATAACAATAAGTCAATTGCATAGACAAAACTTTGTGTTCATATAAAAATGTTGTGAAGCCTATAACCATCGTTCATACACTCATATAGTTAAAGATTGTTCCCTGTTTCTCTTGATAGCATCACCAGTTAACCTTTATACTTATATATTCAATACATTAGATAAAAATTCATTGGAGGGTGTTGAGTTGAGTCTGGAAGATGAAATTCCATTTAATCGAACTACCTAAGTTATTTGTTAATGAAAGATCCCAAGTCATTTTCCATATCAATACACATATCGGGTATAGGTAATGAATGTACATCAAATATATATTTCATTCTACATGCATAATCAGTAACTAAACTAGGCATGCCTAATTAAAAAATGAAGAAAATAAAAATAGTTCCGATTGATTATTAACATCAACGTCCATCTCCAATAATATTATTCGTATATAAAATCAGTGCTACATGCATGTTCTCTTAACAATTTATCACTTCGAATTCGAAACTATCATAAACTTGGAAAAAAAGCTCAAACATTTTGTAAGGAAAGCGGTGGAGGAGGGCCCCATAGCAATTTTAATGAATAATAAGAACCCAATTTCTCGTCCGTGGGGACTTGAACCTGAATTGTAGGGCTATACATCCACTTTTCTAGCCAAATGAGTTAGCGTCACTTCTTAGGAAGTTAAGGTGAACCGCAACTGGTTAATGTGAAGTTCAGATTAAATTCAAACATAGTTGGAAAATGTTGTCAATTTCAAAACATTTACATGATTTATGGAAGTTACGATTCGGTTTCGACAAGCATATGAGAAAACACAAAAATCCATTAGTAATCCTAAGTTATCATTCATACTATCGACAAATTACGAACCTAAACTCAAAGAAAAAAACATTTTCCCTCCCTCCCTCCCTCCTACAATGTATCTAGTTTTCCGCATTAACTCCCATAAAAATACATTAGCTTTAGAATAAAATTCAACTTCAAAAGATGGAAAAACAAAACTATGAAACTAACAAGTTGATATGTGGTGTTGCTAGACATTAGGCATTTTGCTACACCTTTGATAACAATTGATGGTTGTTGAAATGGGTGGGTTCCTAGGGCATGATGATGCTAATTTAAATGACGGGATGCGTACGCCAGATGTATTGTCCTGGAGTTGCTGCATAATTCATCATGGATGAAGATCCAACGAATTCTAGAGTGACTAGGTGTAGCATGTGTGTGTTAGATCTAGCATCCGGGTGCGTAAACTCCCACGGACATAATGATGCTAGCAACATTCTAAGATGAAAGAACATATGTAAGTATTTTCCCCTCTGCCTGCGTTTGGTTGGGCCTAGAGAGGTTCACATGCAAACAATTCAACAAAGCAATAAGCCCAATAAGGCGCATAATCATGTATGGGCATGTGCATATGTGCATTTAGCCTACGATATATATAAAAGTGGAGTGTTCTCATGATTCTACGAAAATAACGTAACTAACATGAAGTTGGGATGTTTTGTTGTGACTCAAGGACTCTAATATATACAATATGTCCAATTTGAAAAGTCCGTGGGAGAATAATTACCCATTAGACTGAATATGCAAACACATCATGTTTTTGTTGAATAATTGGATTGGTAGTTATATGAGCCCGTTGAGAGATGAAGAAACATGATAGAAAACAGAAGCAATACAAAGAGGAACATGCTAATGTTGATGGGCTATATGCAGCGAAAAAGAGCCTAAGCTTTCAACCACATCACCTGAAGGTGACAAAGAGGTAGGCCATCATCCAAAAGGCGCGGTGTTCCAATCTTTGTCAATTTTACATATTCTAATACGGTGTATGCTGCTGAATTAGAGTTCCTTTATTTTATTGTGATCTAATTTGGAATGAAACAAAACGGTTGACGTTATCGATTCTTAGAATATTATACGTGTTCCCATGGAGGCAGTTATATGTAAGTGACCAAAAAGTTCACATGTAAATCGCGCGAGCTATAATTTTCAGGGTTTACCAAACATTTTTGAGAATATAATTCCATATCATGTTTTGATGTTAGGGGATTTACGCTATGAGATAACACGTGTAAATCGTACTAGTTTGGATTCTCCGACTTTATTCGGGAAGATATTTTTATAGTAGGTTTTAATGTTAGGTGATATACGCTATCATATAAGATTCGCTTGTAAACTGTGTGGGTTCTTCACAATCTAGTGGCGCCGTTTTGAGAATATTATTTAAGGTTGGGCAATATACGCTATCACATAAGATTTACTTCTAAATTGTGCAAGTTATGATTCTCTCCCACTGTACTGAATCATTTCGAGAATGTGATTTTCTAGTATGTTTCAACGTTGGGAATATATTTTGCCAAACACGATGCACGTGTAAAATTTGGGAGTTGCAATTTTCCCACTTTCTGAACAGTTTCAAGATTATGATTTGGTACGTTTCAGCGTTGGAGGATATACGCGCTATTGGACAAGATGCACATGTAAATTGTTTGGATTATGATTAATTCTCATAGTTTACTATGTAATTTTCACCATTGCGGGCTATATGCTACCCGATAAGATGGTATATTATAGAGCAATAGGAAGACCGGGTTTGTAGTCCCTGCAAAATATATGTACCGCCACAAAAAGATCACTTGTATTTTCCCATTTCCCTGAAGTTCTAGCCTCAGTTTTGTGTTTTGTTGTCTACTTACCACATAGGCCATGTGGTAGTTTATAAGTTCAGTTTTGTTGTTTAATCTAATCAGACTACCAAAACCCCAAAACGTAGCTAGCTAGATGGAGGGCGAGGGTTTTACTTACACGAGCGTGGATGGTGAACATGCTCCGGGCGCTGTCAGACGAGATCCCCGATGTGACCACGTCGATGTTGTGCTTCTCGAGCACGGCCATCACCATTGTCAGTACTCCGGGGCGCCGCGACGCGCAGACGTTGATGCACGCGTCGCTGCCCGACAGGCTCAGCACGACGTTAGGGCCTGACCATGTCTGAAGCCCCACCGGAGTTGGCGCCGCGGTCACCGCGCCCACAGTTCCAGGTGGCGCTGGCCAGATCCCACTATCCGGCAGTACTACCGGCGGCGGCGCCACCGAAGAGGAGACCCCGCCGTTGGCTGCGGCGCTGCCTTTGAGCTGCATCTCCAGCTTCCGCTTCTCGAGCTCGTTCAGCGTCCCCTCCAGGCTCTTGATGTAGTGTATCGCTTCCATCACTATGCTGGACTTGTCAACCTGAAGAACCAAAACACAATTGAGGATCTGCATGCACAAAGCCCTAAGATACAAGCTACGAGTATCTCTTCACCTTGTCCGGGAGGGTGGGGAGGAGGCCGTGCAGCTTGCTGAACATCTCGCTCATCCGCTTCCTCCTCTCGCGCTCCGTGGCGATGTGCAATTCTCTGTCGCCACGGCGGCCTCCTGATGATCCGCCATCTCTAGCAGCTGCTGCTATGGCGTTTGCCGTGCTTATCTTGCCCTTAGATCTGCCATCCTCATCATCTGCTTCTGTCTTGGCTACGCCCTTACCCTTGTCAATAGCACCCACGAGGACCAGACCGTCGCCACCATTGCTGCCCTTGCAGGGACTCATGGTGGAGTCGGAGCTGGTGGCCGGCGGCGCGGTGTGGTTGTTGTTGTCGTCGTCTTGAGCCATGGCACTAAACTAGGCACTAAGTAAAGTGTGTGGAATTGGATCAGGGGAGAAGAAGGCCTTCTTTGGCCGCTTTAAGAAATGACGCTGCAAAGCTTTTGCGTGTTCTCGAAAGAAATATAATGTTGTTTCATGTTTGGCAGGATGTACAAAATTAATTACCATGAGATTTTGCTAACATCTCTATCTCCCAACTATTGCTGCCAAAAATGTGTAACGTCTCGTAGTTAGCTGGCTCACGCTAAGATTGGCACATCCATTGAATTTACATCGTACTCATTTATTTCAGTCAAAATGTGTTATCGAAAGAAATATCACGGCGCTTTCATGTTTGTCAGGACGTACAAATTTAATTACAATAAGATTTAGCTGAAATTTCCACTCTCTATATTGTAACTATTGCTGCCAAAAATGTAAGAAATACGAGCGATTCGGTCTAACCCCTATTCCTCGATCCTTTTCCGTGGTTCCGCTCACAATGATCTTTGAGGCTAGGGGTTAGGGACCAATATATAGTGTGCTAATTCCAGTTTGAGTCAAACTGTGCAAATTGCAGTAATTCCAGATAAACTCTGTTTAAACGAGAGTCCAGGCTAAGCTAATCAACCACGATCACTAGTAGCCTATATGGACACTCAAGCTGCAATTTTAGTCCCATGCACGTGCGTGTGAGTCGCACGCTGAATTTGATTACAAAATCAAATTCACAGGCTTTAAACAATTCAAGGCGCCAATCCCTCGAACAACCTGGCTTTCCATAATATGTCGTGCCCGGGCAAATATACAAAATGTATAATATTATTCCAGCGTAAATAAACACTGTATTCCAACATATATGTACCGGCTTCCTTGAACACACAATTCCATTCAAGTATATATCAAGCAATATTCAACGCAATGGTAAATTCCATATTGAGGTAATAATATTCCAGGAGATTAAATAACGTAGTACGTATAAATGTTGCAAGCCACACCATTAAATTCCTACATCTCCCACTTGGCTAAAACATTTAGTTCCATGGACGAAGACCCATGTTGCAAACATGCTTACAAAATACTTCCTGACTAAGGGGCTTAGTCAGTGGATCAGCAGTCATGTCCACACCAGGCAAATACTCTAAACGAATTGTCTTTAACCTATTAATAACATCACGAATGTAATGATACCTTCCCTCAATATGTTTGCTTTTGCTATGAAATTTAGGATCCTTTGAGACCTTGATTGCCGCCTGGTTGTCACAGTATATAGTCACTGGATTTGAAGTGCCGTCTATCACCTTGAGAGATGCCAGAAATTCTTTCAACCACACACCTTCCTTGAAAGCTTCGGATGCAGCAACATACTCTGCCTCCATTGAAGAAAGTGCCACCGGATCTTGCTTCTTGCTTCTCCACGAAATTGCACCTCCTGCCAGCTTAAAAATATATCCAGACGTAGATCTTCGGTCATCAAGATCACCTTGCCAATCAGCATCAGTAAAGCCCTGCAGCTGAAGATTGTGACCATTAAAACACAGATAATAGTCCACGGTTCCTTTGACATAGCGCAAAGTGTTCTTAATCTGTTTCCAATGTTCAGCTCCAGGATTCATTTGATATCTACTTAACAACCCCACGGCATGGCACAAATCAGGTCTAGTGAATAACATAGCATACATCAGAGAACCCAAAGCAGATGAATAAGGAATATTGCTCATTTTTTCCTTTTCCTCAGGAGTTTTAGCACACATTTCCTCACTGAGTTTTGTTCCCCTAAGAATAGGTACTTTAACAGGCTTGCAAATTTCCATAGAGAATCTCTTAAGTATAGTATTGAGATATGCCTTTTGAGACAAACCCAAGACTCTCTTCCTTCGATCTCTACGTATTTCCACTCCCAAAACATAGGAAGCTTCACCCATATCTTTCATGTCAAATTTAGATGACAACCACATTTTAACTTCCATCAGTGTAGATTTATCATTAGAAGCAATGAGAATATCATCAACATAAAGAGATAACAATACGAATTTATCTCCCACTATTTTGAAATAAATGCAATGATCACCTTCCGTCATTGAAAAACCATATGACGTGATAGCATTATCAAAAAGAATATACCACTGACGTGAGGCTTGTTTAAGACCATATATTGATCTGTTCAATTTACAGACCTTCCCTTCATTCCCTGTTTCCACAAACCCATCAGGTTGGTTCATGTATATTTCTTCCTCTAATAGTCCATTTAAAAAAGCGGTCTTTACATCCATTTGATGTAATTCCAGATCATAATAAGCAGTTAACGCACTAATGATCCGTATGGAGGTAAATTTTGCTACAGGTGAGAAGGTTTCCACAAAATCAATTCCTTCCTTTTGTGTAAATCCCTTAGCGACAAGCCTTGCTTTATATTTATCTATGTGGCCAGATGCATTCAGTTTCCTTTTAAAAATCCACTTAGAACCTATAGCTCTCCGGTTGTTTGGTAAGTCAACAAGTTCCCAAACATTATTTTTCTTCATAGAGTTTAGTTCCTCTTGCATAGCTTCCATCCAAAGTTTAGACTCTGGACTTGCTAATGCAGCCTTAAAAGTTCTTGGTTCTTCCTCCAAAGTTTGAACTTTAGAGTGTACTTCCCCCAAAAATACAAAATACTCATCTAAATAGGATGGCGCTTGAGTGTTCCTCCCACTTCTCCTAGGCATGCTAGTTGAAGGAGTGTGATTATTATTTGGACTAGCATCAGTACTTTCCTGAACCATAGGTTCAGTGTTTGGCAAATTATTATTCTCAGGCTGTACCAACAATTCCACCCTTGCACGTTTTGCACGTCGAGGTGTGTCCTGATCTAGGAAAACAGCATCACCACTTTCAATTAATTTCTTTTTCTCAGGGTCATAAAACCTATAGCCATTAGAACCTGATGCATAGCCAATAAAAATTCCTGGGGTGCTTTTAGGCTGCAACTTAGTGCGCAACTGACTGGGGACTCTAATCTGAGCATTACAGCCCCAAACCGCCAAATGGCGTAGCGAAGGTTTCCTCCCTTTCCACAACTCATAAGGTGTTACTTTAACCGACTTGGAAGGAGAGTGATTAAGCAAATAGACAGCAGTATGTAAGGCTTCTCCCCAAAACGACAAAGGCAGATCAGAATAAGCCATCATAGACCTAACCATGTCCATTAAAGTTCTATTCCTTCTTTCCGCCACTCCGTTCTGTTGTGGCGTATATGGCAAAGTATAATGATGAACAATACCGTTTTCCTTGCAAAAATCGTCCAATATTCCTGACGTGTATTCACCTCCACGGTCAGTTCTAAGAATTTTAATCTTCTTGTTTAACTGATTTTCCACTTCCGCTTTGAAAACTTTAAAGGCTTCAAAACCTTCCGATTTGTGTTTCAAAAGATACACATAACCGTACCTTGAATAATCATCTATGAATGTAATGAAATAGATTTTCTGCCCTCCCAAAGTGGGTGTGGAAAATTCACCACAAATATCAGAATGGACGATAGCAAGTTGTTCACTGGATCTGCTAGCCTTTGGAAAGGGTGACCTGGTCATTTTCCCCATGATACACGCCTCACATATGCCATAATCTACCCACTTAAAATTCAGAATTCCAGAACTAATCAGCCTTTTAATTCTGTTTTTAGATATATGACCAAGACGTAAGTGCCAAAGATAGGACTCGGAACAGTTATTGTTGCCAGCAATATTCCTCACTAATGAGTTCTCTTCACCCAAAAGGCAATTGTTGTCAGATATATCATTAAGAAAATAAAGACCTTCATGTCTATCGCCTGCATGCACTAGTCTACCATCTAGAAGAATCTTAGCTTGTGCATCTCCAAACAATACTTTGTAGCCAACGACTTCCAATTTCGAAACTGAAATTATGTTCCTTCTCATGTTGGGTGAAAACAGGGTATTTTCCAAGACTAGTTTTCCTCCATTAGGGAGTTTAAGTTCATAATTTCCAATTCCAAGGATGTCTGCTTTAGCACTGGTTCCTAAATAGACAAATCTGTTTCCCCTTGGAATTGTTTTCAAAGATAAAAACGAACTATTATCTCTAGCAATGTGTGCAGTAGACCCCGAGTCAACAACCCAACTGTTATGAAAAGTAGTAGTGAATAAAGACTCAGTGCAAACATAAACATCGGTAATACCTCCAGGGGATTCATTCCCCTTGCGGCTGTCTTCCCTTGTAGTACTTTTCTGGTTGTCGTTGGTCTTCCTTCTTTTAGGGCAATCTGTCCTGAAGTGTCCATAATCACCGCAGCCATGGCATCTGAAGTCCCTCTTGTCAAAATTCTGAGAAGAGTTGCTGTGATGTCCCTTATCCCTTCTGGCATCAAAAGACTTGTTGTTATAATTATTGCGCTGCCCAGAAGGCCTCTGGTCTCTATCCCTTTTACAATTAATCTTATCCCTGAGATCATGTCCAAACTTCCTTTTCTGCCAGTTCCTTTTGTTGCCATTGCTTCTATTTTCACCAAGATGAAGCTCAGTATGGTGCGAGCCTTTTTCCTTCCCTGCACTGAGCTTCCTATCTTCCTCCATCAACAAGTGTTGCCTCAGGTTCCTCATGTTGAGTGTACGTTCTGAATGGCAAAATGAGATTTTAAACTGTTCCCATGATGGTGGCAAGGAGTTCAGGACAACCATAACTTGGACTTCCTCCTGGAAGGGATAAAGATAATATATATGTGTGCTTGTACAAAACAAATTGTGTCATATACAGAAACAACTTATCAGATCATAAACATTTATGTAGATACGTATGGCACATAAAAACATTTATTAATATATATGTGTATGAATGTTTTTCGACATATGGTGAACTTTTTTTTTGAATGCGTGCTTTTTAGTTTAATATTAATGATATACATAATTATTTTTTAGTTCAAAAAGGTTACTCATGTTAATGCGGCCCATTTAGTGGTTTTTAGGACATATGGGAGGCCCACGTCGCTTAAAGTCAGGAATGGGAGCTCCAGGGTTTAGCTGTCATTTGTGATTACGTTTGAATGCACATTTATCATTAAAAGAATAAACAATCAGTTACATATAGCCCTCACATCCCCTAATACTATGAGCGGAAAACAATGTCCACTTAATTCAATATTTTCATTTATATTTAACGATTTGGAGAAAATTATGGATTTATGATTTATCGATGGATCCTAGTTTTCTTCTCGCGCTAAGACGGTGTTCTGCTTGATGCCTGGCCTAATTGATCTAGCGGGTGACGAGTTCCGGGAGGCCGCCGTTGGAAATCTCCATTGGGCCCCTTATACCTGCAGATTGCTGAATCGGATGGGATTCGGTCATGTGCGTCCATATTTCTGGCCGTGAGGCTTCGGACTGGAGTGACACGAAGCTTCGTTGTCTTTTGTCAACATGGGACATGTCGGTATTTCAATTTATGTGGTATGACAGTGGTAGAGAGTGTCGTCAAATCTGAGGTCTGAGGTGAGATATAGTAATGGCTGGCCGAGTCTTCAATGCGATGTGTTGATTCATGACTTGTAGCAGCGACATCGGCGAGCAGGGGCGGCTACATAGGAGGAGTACAGAGTATTATATTTCAGTGTGAAAATCTAAGGTCTGATCTTAATTGGTTGTGCCTGAAATTGCCTTGTTGAAGTCATTGTTTTGAGAACACAGACTTTCTCCATGTTGAAAACCTAAGATCTATGATCGGCCGGTGAATGGCGCTTGTGCTTTGTTGTCTTCTTGAAGGCGTTGCCTTTGAAGAATTTTGGACTCCCGGTGTTATCTTGTGGTGGTTTGTGTTGTAGTTAAAAGAAATTGATCACTGATCCTTTGTGTTTTCTTCTTCCTCTTTTTATTGTACAGTTGATCACTAATGTTTTTAGAACATTTCGTATATTCCCTTATCCTTTGTGTTTTCTTCTTCCTCTTATTTAGCTAGCTGACTGCTCCCTGATCGAGCTTATAAGGTTTTGGGTAGTATTCAGATCTCACCTACCACGAACGTGGTTTTTCCGCTACGAGTCTTCTACTACTTTCTTTTTTTGAACCACGCTCTTTTTTTTTTCGAGAGAGTAGTAGAAGACTCGTAGTGGAAAAACCACGTTCGTGGTAGGTGAGATCTGAATACTGCCCAAAACCTTCTAAGCTCGATCGGGGAGTAGTCAGCTTGCTAAATAAGTACTGGGTAGCCAATAAGCTCGTCCCATGACCATAATGGAGCACTACTACTCCATAAGCATCATCCTGTTGGCGGTAGTAGTAGTCTGTAGTGACCATGGTGGTATCTGCTAGTGCTATATATAGCAGCTGCTGAGCTGCCGATGATAGTAGGGATACCGGGGTGCGACACGAGCTGCGGTGACCTAAGCGCGCCGTTCCCGTTCGGCATGAGCTCGCCCCACTGCTATTTCTCCCCTGTTCAACTTGACCTACGACCGCGGAACCGACACGCCGCGCCTCCTTCTGGGTGACGGCACCCTCCAGGTCGTCGAGCAAGCGGAGCTTGGACATACTTGCTGGGAGACAGATGGGGTTAGAGTCATATTCGGCCAGTATTGGGAGGGGGGAGGGGGGGCAAATAGGCCAAACATCACTGGTTTTGGAGACAACAAGGCAAAATTTTCTTGGGCTGGGGGCCACTGCCCCCCACCCCAAACTCTACATAGCTGTGCCACTGTCATCGAGCCCATCCAATTAGCTAGTCCTGTTCTGATGGTGAGGCGCACCAGCAGCCGCGTTGTCGACATCGAGATCGGCGAGGATGGAAATGGCGCCTTCGGCGGAGGCATTTCCGAGCCCGTCAGCCCCTACGCATTGTTCCCGGACAATGAGCTCATCCTTATAGTTTTGAAGTTGCATTTTCCCTACTACTACTACTCCCAACCACGGCTACAGGTGCTCCAAGGACGAAAAACGCAACTTTTGCAAGAGCGATCACAGGTAGTGTTTGTACACTTTTGGTGTGGGAGTCTGCATTTGCCAAGACGGTTACAATCCCTACATCACCAACGGCTGCAGAGGTCTTCTTCTTCTTCTTCTAATAGGCATGGATTTCTAGTTTTCTTGAAGAAATTCCATGTTTTCCATTAACAAGTTTTCCGATAAATATTATTTTTTATTAAATCTGACATGGTGTATTTCAAAAGAAAAGAACTGTAAAAACTAAATGTGTGATCTTTTAGCTGTTTTTATTTCCATTAATAATATGAAACCTTGGTGCTCAATAATGTCCTCTTTCACTTTTAAGTTGCTTAATCAATATTTGCCTGACTATATATTGACTAGTGCAATCAGCCATAAGACACTAAATGCTATATATAGCCACAAGAGTACCAATACAGATGGATCATATGAGTGCCGTTGCCCAATGGGAACCCGCGGCTGTCCTGCCTTACCCGGTGGCTTTATTAGTTAATCTTACATTTCTGGTGAGCCAAACTTACTTGGCCTTCTGACTACATTTGTGTAGGATTTGCTTGACAACAGTCGACTCTAATTTATAATGGCCCCAGTTTGTTTTTTCAGTGAATTTATTTGCGATTTGCGTGTTAATTTGTCGCTATTTTTAGTATCAGGAACGCCGTGCAACATGTCCTACGGCTTTTGAAACCATCGCCATATGTTTGGCCATCGACATATACACTGTATGCCCACGGCTTTTTTAAAAAGCCGTCGGCATACATCTGGTCATCGGCATACATGTCTCCAAATGTTGCCGGCCTGACGGTGTCGCCTATATGCCGACGGCAATGCCGCCAGCATATACCTTTTTTATTTTTTCAATACGTTCAAAATTATCGGCACAACCGTTTTTAGCTAGGTGTTGAATCTTTTTAACTAATGGTGGATCTTTGATGAATAGATAGTTGTGTACGTAAAATGATATTTAAAAAAATCATGAGCAAACAATAAAGCTTTTCTGTGTACGCACTTCGAACATTTTACCTCCAAATTATCCCAATCCTTGACATGTAGTCTGGGCCATAAAATTGGGGTTCCACAAATATTTGATAGGCCAATTGCCTATGTGGCAATTGAAATCCTTTTTTAGGACGCGTATCAGCTCCCGAGCGAGCCAGCTACGCCTATTTCTTTACCGAAAGAAAAGCTACGCCTATTTGCCAAGTACAAGTACTTACGCGACCGGCCGGCCGCTTTTTTAACTTTTTTGCACGAACGCAATGGGCCAACAGCGGATACCGACCAACCACGAGTGCGTACACAGAAAAGCTTCAAGTTACGGAAAAATCCGAGTACAAACAAAACAACAATTAGGAGTACAAAATATATGACCTGAAGTAAAAAAAAAAACTCAAGGTACAAAAAATCAGAAGTACAAAACACTAAAACCCGAAATACCAAAATACTGAAACCCTATAAAATATTGAAAAGTAGAAGTATAAAAAATCAAGAAGTACAAAACTCTCAAAGTAAAAGTACAAAAAACCCAAAGTAAAAATACTGAAAACCGAAGTACAAAAACACGCTAGAGCGGAGTACAAAATTACATTGAAATCCTGACGTGCATGTACGTTGAAAGCTGAAGTACATACATTTAACTTTTGGAAGTTCAATATTTTGTTGTCAAAACCTATCATCATGTGATCAAGTTTTGAAGATCTTTACACGATTAGCTGAAAAGTGGAAATGGTTCGGAATTTGGATGAAAGGTTCTTGAGATATTTAATTTTTATTTTTTAGTTTCGAAAAATAAAAGAGAAAACTATGCCTCACTTCTCCATGCCCCTCTCTCACTTATCCTTATCCCATTTTCTTCTCATTTCTACGCTTGGTGGACATGCAAACACCCAACGGGGACAGCGCTAATTTTGCAGTGTGGCCCAATTTTTCAATTCCCGGTGGCTAATTCACTTTTTACTGGATGGTGATAGTATGGATTTAATCTCCACGGGCTGGTACCAAATGCAAATGTATCCTCATCGGGCAACCGATGACGGGTACGACTGAAAAATCCCTATAATAGCTACACGCGAGTCCCTATTAAGAATATGACATGTGGGACCAAGACAGAAGAAATTGTATGTATATAAGCATGAATATAAGTATTGCGGGTACGTCTTGTTCTCCTTGTTGGTGTTTGCCAAGAGGATGTGGAGGTTGGTGACACGACACTTGGACTGGGAGGCGAATAAGGTTATGATCGTTGTCCTGGCCTCCGCTGCTGTCTTCATGCCACAAACCTGGACAAGAATCTCTTTCGAAATAGTTTTTATTACATAGGATAGGACCTGTTTGTATGTGGAAATCCAATTTTCATAAGCTGGATTAAGAGTTCCTGGCCCCCTATTCTGGATTGCCGCCGATGGTTGGAGTGGGCGCCTTGGTCTCGCCGTCGAGGAAGCCCGTCAGCTACGCCCCCACGCACGGCAAGGAGAACTTGCGCTAGCCATATTCCCTCATAACTTCTCGGTGATGTTGGTGTTGCCGAAGAGGTTCGAAATGGGTTTGGTAGAGGAAGATGCTAGGTTTGTAGATGTGTTTGGCAAGCCGAGTTCTAATACCATGTGAGTTTTTGTGTATGTCTGGGCTAAAGCTCACACCCTTCGTCTCCGAGTGGCATACGTGTTATATAGCTAATCGGCATGAGAGGATTACATCACGAGAGGTTACATCCTTAGAGAGAAAGAACGGGTCGATCTTGTTTGGCTCGCCATCTGCATGTAGAGTTGTAGACCGCAATACCGCATGAAAGTGGACCACCGGCTGGTTGGCGGCGCGAGACCGGACATCATACGAAGACTTGCATGCAAACTATCCTAATCCTTTCCTAGTTCGTATTCCGGTTCATATTTTGATCGGACTCGCCAAGTCCTTGGGTCAATTAAACATACTTACAAAATAATCTTGCAATCCTAGATTAGTGCCTTCAAGTCCTATTTTTCTAGCACAAACGCATCATCTAGCTAGGCTCTGCCGCCCATAAAGAGACGAGAGCTGCGCACGCACGCACCTAAGCAACATAACAGCCTCGCGATGTCACAATGGGCCGACCTCCCGCCGGACATCCTCGGCGACGTCTCCAGCCGCCTGCGCGACGCCGCCGACTTCACCCGCTCGCACGCCGTTTGCACGTCCTGGCGCAACGCGCTGCTCTCCGTGGCAACTGCACCGGCGTCCCGCCCACCGTTTCTACCGTGGCTCTTGACGCCGTGCAAGGGCCTCATCTTGCGCTGCACCGTCGATTTAAGCCGCATCAACTCCTCTGAGATGGCTTCAATGACAAGCTACAAACGGAGCCGCGAGGACGTCGTCCTCGTTGAGCCGCCAGGCGTATCATTTGCGTGTGACGGAGACAGAAACTGGGTGGCTAGCTCGGATGGCATGGCCGCATGGTTCTTCACCGATACAAAGCTAGTCGACGTTCTCACCGGAGCCGTCACCCGGCTACCTCAACTTCCCGATCTTGATAACCGCCGGTTGAAATCGCTCAAGGAAAATCTCCGTGGTATTGTCTACGGCGACGGCACCATCTTCCTATACAACATCGTTTATCAGTGTGGAAGGCAGGCTCTCACCGCGGCAATACTACGTCCTGACTATGCGACATGGACGTTCGTGAACAAGATGCTGGGCATCCCAACGAGCTGCAATGGCCAACCAGGTATCGCGTATCATAACGGCAAGATCCTAGTAGCTGGTGTGGATCATTGGAGCATCCTAACGCTCGATGACAACAGCCCCGACGGCGGCGGGCACCGGTCATCGGGAACCACAAGGCTAGGGCACAAGTATGTGCGCGATTACAACTACGTATTGGAGTCCCGCGGCGAGCTGTTGTGGGTGTCCATGCTTGTCAAAATGGAAGAATGCGGTGGCTTCGATGACCCGGCACACTCATTTTCTCTCAGGGTGCACACGCTGGCAGAAGTCGCCGGCGGCGGCAAGTGGTGGGTCAAGAGGGATGGCCGAACACTGGTGGACCGCGTCCTATTCCTTGGGACACCCGTTAGCATCGCCACTGATGCCACTCAACTGTCCGTGGATAGTGGGTGCGCCTACTTCGTTTTCAGGCGTGGCTTGTTTAGGTACAGCTTTGTTGACGATGAGGCCAAACTTGTAAAGCAGCTACGTCCAGCATACTGCACCGACAAGGCGTGCGTGTGGCTCCAACCCCAGCCAGTCATCGCTCCAATCCATGAAATCAGAAAAACGATTGAGGCTCCAAAGAAGAAGAAGCCAAAACTTAACTGATTTGGTTAATTTTATGGATAGAGACATTTTTACCCTAGTAGCTCTGCTTTCTGTTTCCAGCCATTTTTTCCAAAGCCGACTTGAAAATTTATGTTATAGGACAGAGATTATAAATTTCATAATTTTATTGACCAAAGTTTAAGAAAGTATTCCTCTTTCACGAAAATTATGCATTTCTGAATCTACAATTTACGCACGTCACTTTCAGTTTTTTTTTAAATAAGGGGAAAGCTCCAGCCTCTGCATCAAAGCTATGCATGCGGGCCATTATATTATTAAAATTTAGATCTTACTACAAGCAAATTACATCATGGGTCGCACAAAGTTTTAACATGTATCAGCCATCTAAAGAAAAGTGACAACATGGATTGACTTCGAATCAACATGGTATATAAGCTTCATTATATAACGAACATGGCTTACGTCATGGGTAGTTTTTATCCCTCTTTTTCTTATATTCGTATATAAAACATATAAAAAATGTTTTGAACCGAGCGCTCAACCGGCATTCTATTTTTATGGTTCAAATTTCCTTTTATATTTAGCTCTCGCATGTGGGCCGAATCTTGACGACACCTCTCCAGTCACTCCCGACCGTGGCCCATTTCCTGCTCTGTAGCCATGGTGACTTGACCGGGAAAATGTGTTTGGTATACTTGCATGATTGCATCATTCCATGCCACAAAGTCTAAGTTTTGATGGAGACGGCATTGAACCTTCCTTTCATTCAGGTAGACTGCGTTATTATATTCACATTTCATCAAAGGCGCATTTGAATGTTTATCAATGGTAAATTAGCTTCACCTATCCCACCATATATATCTCAGTCAGGACTTGAGGACTTTGATATTTATCTTGCCACTTGCATGCGTGTCTCCGCACACTGACAGAATATTAACTGCTACAATAGTGATCCGACGTTGCTAAAATAACCAAGGTTAATAGTACTTAATAGGCAATCGTTGTTAAGCTTTAGTTTATCTGGGGATGGCTAGTATGCAGTGGAAGCAGGCCGGATCTGAGCCGGCCAGAATGCGCGCAACCTAAGCCAGCTTATAAAACTTGATACGAAAGCTAGCGAACAATCAATGTTATAGGTATTCCTAGCTAGTTACTCCTAGTAGCCAGGCACAAAGCTCGACTCTGTCAATGGCGAACTGCAAAACTACCATCTCACCACTCTCGACCGCGGCGATGCTAGTGGTAGTGTCGCTGGTAGTAGCGTCGGAAGCTGCTCCTCCAGCGATGGGGAAGCCAGGGTGCGAGACCTTGTGCGGCAACGTGAGTGTGCCGTACCCGTTCGGCATCGGCCCGGCCAGCTGCTCCGCTACGCCTGGGTTCAGGCTCACCTGCAACCACAGCACCACCCCGCCCCGGCTGACCCTGGGCGACGACGGCGTCTTCGATGTCAAGGAGATCTCCCTGGAAAAGAGAACGGTGCGCGTGGTCGCCCCCCCTATCTTAAGGGACGCCATGTACAACACCACCTCCGGCAAGGTCAACCTGCACAGCCGGTTGGGCCGCCGGGGCCTCGGTGACAAGCACTGGGAATACAGCATGGCGGATGGCTCCGTGCTTTTGGTCACCGGTTGCAATATAGAGGCGACGCTGCAAACCACGACTCCTGGTGGCACTGATTACGTCAGCGGCTGCACCTCGAAGTGCAGCGGCGGTCATGTGCTCACCGACATAGATGTTCTGGAGTACCAAGGATTCTGCATTGTCCCTGTGACCTGGTACCTAGCGTTCTATTCTGTGAAACTCAAACGGGTCGGTAACGGCACCGACGATGCCAACGACGACGATCTGCCCGTGTACGCGGTCATCGCGAACACGGACTGGTTTAACGTGTGGCGTGCGGCTGAAATCATGGATATGGAAAAGCCGACCAGTGAGAGGCACTCCATGCCCAATTCTTACCTGCAGATTCCCTTGTCGCTCGACTGGACGTGCTACCTAACAGCACCCTGCAACACCACCGTCACCGCTAATAGCAACTGCAGCGGAGACGGTTATTCCTACTCTTGCGACTGCAGCCGTGGATACGAGGGTAACCCTTACCTCACCCACGGATGTCAAGGTACCTATCAATCTGCGCGATTGAAACTATATATGCAGCACTCAGCAGCAGGCTGAAAGTCCATGCTTTTGTATGCAGATATTGACGAGTGCGAGCAGCCAAAACACCACGGGTGTTTCAGCGAGTGCCGCAATACGGATGGATCGTTCCAATGTTCGTGCCCGAGAGGATTCCATGGAGACCCCAGGCAACTAAATGGCTGCGTCAAGTCCGGAAAGAACACAGGTTTCAACCCGTTTGCGCTACCAAACTTTCATATACCTGCATAGAGAATACATGTTGGTTATTGTAGGAAAAAATAGTTACTCGCGAAAAAAATGTTGACTTGGACTAAACCGTAGCACACGGACACTCCAAAAATCTGACGTCTGTTTGTCATCACACGGACGTAATCATCTTTTTGCCGACGGCCCCGTGTTGCTATTTGCCGGCCGGATTACTGCCGAGTGTAACACTCCGAAAAAAGGTTGCGGATGGAATATTTTACTTTCCCGTGTATTTTGAATACACAGAAAAGAAGCCAATTATAGTAGTGCCTTCCCCATCCCGCTCCTCGGCGTCGTTGGCGATATTTTTTTTTTTTGAGATATGGTTTTTTTATTATTATTGGCGATATTTCATTATTCAAAAAATGTAGGCCAAAAGAAAATAGACACCCAAAATACAACATTATTTAATGCATTGTAAGAGGTATATTCAAAACAAGATTAAACTTTTTATATGTGTGAAATATATGCAGTTTAAAAAACATAATGAAATATGCATGACACATGTATTATACTCGAAAATAGGGTTAATTTATTTATTTAAACGAGCACAGGGGCCCGTCCAAATGTGCGGTCATCTAGTATATGTTGTTTATTAAGTTTTCTCTTATCTGTTTCGATTACTCCCTCCAATTGGAATTGATTGTCACGGATTTGTCTAAATATATCCGTATTTAGATAAAATTGTGTCAACCATTTCCAATCGGAGGGAGTATGAAATTAAGGGTATATTAATGTAAGAAGTTGTGAGCTCATAATTTTGTTTTTATTATATTTTTAGAATGATTGCGATTAATTCTAGTAATATTTCATTGTATTTAGTTATTTAACTCCAAATTCAGTGAACCAATCATAATATTTGGTAAATTGTTGGTCTATGTCATACGATTACAGTATCAGTTCTAGATTCACTGGTCTTACAGTATGTATTCAATGTCTTATCATTATCAATGTTTCAGCGTCTTTAATTTGCGAGGGCGAAATCGGAAAAATATGTAGAAAATATATAACCGATTCCATAGATAGGCAACAAACTTTTCCTAATAATTTATTTTTCTATTTAAAATACAAATAAAATTATAAAACGGATATCTACTTAGAATTTATAAAGCCAAAGACCTTTTAGTACACCAAAATATATAATTCATTAAAATACTTAAAAATAGCAATAAATCATGTTCATCAAGCAATATATGTTGAATGTATCAGAATATTCTTTTAGCTTATCAAATACATAATAATTTTTGTTTGACTGAAACTATAACATGTGTGTCATCTCATGCAGCATCCGAGAAAAAACTAACATATGTGAATTAGGACCCTTCAAGTGAACCAACATAATATTATAACCAAGTAATAAGACAATTTAGAACTAATTAAAAGGGGAAATACTAACATAATATTGGTGAAAGGGGAAATACTAACGTAATATTGGTGAATTATCAACTCCTTTGGATGCAGAGGCTGGGGGCACCCCCTCCATTTCTAAAAAAAAGTAGTAATCATCCACTACCAATAATCTAATCCAAGCCAACCTTGACAAAACATCATTTCTTTGATGCAGTAACAAATATTCATTTGTGTCACCAACGATTCCAATGGATAGTTTTCTAAAAAAAACCAACGGATAGAGCTTCTAGCCAGTATGTGAGTTTTATATTGCAACATGGTAAACAACTGCTATTCAAAGCATCACGTTACAGTGGTTTTACCTTTTCTATTAAAACAACTATGGAATAGATGCCCCTCTCATAATATAAATAGATGACTAAATGTGACTTTGTAGCTAAATCATCCTTGTTATGCCTTAAATTGTATACATGAAGATTCAATGTCTTAATTCTGACAAAACACTTTAGACATGTGCTTTTGTATGACAACAATATCGAGAATGTGATATATTGTGATGACTATGAACATGATTATGTAGTGTCTACTCAAGAGCACCTATATATGTGACATTGTTGAGCATATTTAATCAATTACAAAGGAAAAGAATGGATAAACGTAAACTCTGGTGAGATTGTTTCATGAGTTGCGCTGAAATAGGTAACATTTGAATCATTATAAATGATACTAAATCAAGAAAATATACAGAACCTGTTGTGGATCTACAGGAATATTTCCGGTGGACATATCTATTATTTCTTCATTCTTATTTGATGCTAGGGTCACAGCCAACTAATAATCATAATTTGATCAGGTAATACAAACATAATTCTAAACTACCCAGTGCATTTTAGTTAGAAACCAAACACCCATGACACGTATATGACAAAATTGAGAAGTATTTTATATGATTAGGTACTATATCTAGGAACCCTTGATTTTTTAGTTCCAACTACAAGATATAAAACAAATGTCTTCATGCACACCGACACCTGGTGCAGCAAACTAAAATAAGGGACATGTTATGATTTATCAGCTCATCTGATGGACATGTGCTGCTGAAAACTAGACTATTTTTCCGCAGCACTGGATAAGAAATCAGCAAATCGTTAGATTTCATGCTAGATAACTTCGCAAAGTGCTCGGTTATTAATATTCCCTCTGTTTCAGATAGATGTACTAGTACAAAACGACACATCGGAAACGGGCCAAAAAACCCATCGGAAATGGAGAAAGGATCCGTGTCCTTGCCCTCGTGGCTGATGTGAAGGCCCTCATCGGCAACGGAGGCCAAAAACGTCACCGATGAGGCCTCTTGTTGGCAACGGTTATGTTTAGACCTCCGTTTCCTTAGTGTCGATCTCGTCAGTAACAGAGTCTGTAATTTACCCGTTTGCATTGAGGGTTTCTTCATAATCCTATTATACCACGTTTACAGATGCCACTAGACACTTAAAATCTCACAGCACAAGCACAAAAATGATAGCAAATTCATTCATAAGGTATAACAAATGTCACCGATACATTGCATCACAGGATAACCAATTGCACTTATCTTTATTATCATGCCTCTCTAAATCTATCATTGACATGTCTAGCTAAATCTATCTATGTCATGCCTCAGTAAACTTATCCTTGTCATTTCTAACTTAATTTATCTTCATGACTTGTTGTTACATATGCCTTACAACTTTGCCAAGTTCATGAATTCAATCTTCTTCTTGGACGATGTCGCCGAAATATAATCAACTCGCCGCTTTGTCCCCGACCTTGTATTTAGCTCATTTAAATGAGCTAAATATTCGGATCAGCACCATGGTCTGCCCATAGTGCAATAAGCGAGTGCTGATGTACCGAAGGTGCCTCTTTTATAAAGTGGTCACAGAAATGTAAAGAGAGAATATATGACTCCATGTTAGCTCACTACACATCTAGCATAAAGGACATACAACATAAAAGGATGCATAAGACAGAATAACAAACTTACAAATCCATTGCATAATTGTTGTGTACCAACAATTATGCCAGACGACAGAAGCACCTTGGCCAAAGACCCGGCTTTTTATGCAGTGTCACCGAAATGTACATCTGTTTTGCAAACGAGTTAAGTCAGCCATGAGTTTCTTACACTATGATTTGTGCTAGGTCTGTTCTTTTCGAGCGACACTACAAACGTATCGGAGGGAGTCATGTTTTAACTGGTACTATGGAAAAAAACATACACAGAACAATAACAACAACCCTAATTCGTCGGCACGATGGCCGGTCACAAATAGACGTATTACCTTTGGATCTGGCGGGAGTATGTAGTCGTCCACGTCGTCCTCTGGTATGGCAGGTTCCGAGGCAGCTGCTCCGACTGCGGATCGACACGCCATGCGCCCTCCACCTACAGATCAGACGACGCCGGGCTCTTTCCTCTATCTCGCCGCCCGGGCAACCTCCTACCCGGAGCGACGAGATCTGCCCGGGTGGAGCGAAGAACAGGGACGCACTGCCACGGTTGGAGGGAGAGAGATGCGCGCTGCCATGGTGGAGCTAAGATCTAGTGCTGCTTGGAGGCACCGCCACACTTTGAGAGTGAGAGCGAGAATGAGAGCGATAGCGTTTAGGGCTGTGGGAATGGCGCATTTATAGCAAAGTAGAATATCGGAAACGAAGGAGATAAACAACCGTTTCCTTTGATTTGTTCACTGACACACTGGGCCTACACACTGGGCTTATGCACAAGCCCGAGCCGAAAGGAAATTGCGCATGCTGCTACTAGCAATGGCAAATGAAGAACATAAAAATAAATAACTA
Organism: Poa pratensis; assembly: GCA_947311845.1. Taxonomy (NCBI): domain Eukaryota; kingdom Viridiplantae; phylum Streptophyta; class Magnoliopsida; order Poales; family Poaceae; genus Poa; species Poa pratensis. The sequence continues at coordinate 2,919,338 of CAMZMU010000084.1, forward strand.
CTCCTCGGCCTCCGCCTTCTCCTGCTCGTAAGCGAGGAGAGCCGCGTAGTCATCCGGGTCATCGCACGGCTCCTCGCCGACGATGTCATAGCCGCCCGTGTACCCCTCCCACATCTCATCGTCGTCTTAGGCAGGATCGTCGCGCAGCTCCGGCGAGGGGAGGAGCCGGCGGCTCAGAAGCAGCTCAACTCTTTCCTGCGGCATAGGCACCGACGCGCGGTTGAGGTGCCAGCCACCGAGGAGCCAATCCTTTGACCAAGGCACTGGCCTCCCATATTGCCAGTGCCGCTCCGCGACGGTCAGCCCGACGATGACGCGGTTCCATTCAAGCGGCCGAGGACGAGAGGCTCTCCGCCGCGGCGAGCGGCTGCGGTCGCGCACGCCCGAGGATCTCGTGTCGTCTTCTTGCGGCATAGGCACCCTCCTGTGGTTGAGGCGCCAGCCACCGGGGAGGCTAACATTTGACCAAGGCACTGGCCTCCAATATTGCCAGTGCTGTTGTGCGACGGCCTCCGGCATAACGACGCGGTTCCAATACAGCGAAAGGAGAGAGGCTCTCTGTGGCTGCGGCGAACGGCGTGGTGGCGGGCGCCCGAGGAGTTGCTAGGAGTATCCATGGCTGCGGTGAAGTGGCGTACTGAGATAGCATGGAGATCGTGGGTTTTTAAGGAGTAGTGGGCGGTGCCACGGCGCCGCGACGCCAGCTCCCATCGAATTCCAGGAAGTTGGAACGTGTCCACATTGCACACGGAGATCCAAAAGTTTCCGTTGCCATAGAGGCATATATCGGAAACAGAGCCAAAGTTATGACTGTGTCCAATACTCTGGGTAACGGATATTGAAATTTACCCGTGCCAATGTTGATGGGCCAGCCGCGGCCAAGCCTCAGCGGACATAGTAAAATCGTGATTTTCCGTCACCTAACTCGTGTCGTTTCCATAGAGGGTATCCGATGTGTCGTTCTGTACTAGTGATGTCCTGTTGGGGTTGAGCTCCTAAATGAAAACAAAATGTTTTCGACTCCGTAGGGGAAACCCCTACGGTAGTGCTCTTCAAAAAAAAAGGTTTTACTATTTCACATAAACACAGTCGCTTTGCAGTGCACATCAATTTAGCTACACACTATTTACTCTTTATGACTTCATACTTGCATAATTTAAGCCATATGCATGAAGAAACTTTTAGTTCCACTCATTCTTACTACTACCTCCCTTCACAATTACATCGCTTTCTGAGTTTAGTCAAAGTCAAATTTTATCAAATTTGAACAAATATAGAAATAAAAATATCAACATCTACAATATTTTTTTATTACAATTAGTATATAATATATTTTTCTATTATATGAATTTGATATTATATAAGTTGATACTTTTTTGCTTATACTTGGTCCAACTTTTAAAAGTTTGATTTCGAAAAAATTCAGAATACGGAGTAAATAAAAGCGGAGCAAATATCATTTTAATTATCATCCATTAGTAAGACTAAAGTTACATTTATATAGTTCCCATGGAAAAGTTCTATTTTTTTTATTATATATGTAAAATAATCGAAGAATTTGGAGAAGTCCGGTATGGAAAAATGAAACGTAGGAAGAATAGATAATGTACGTGTACGCGTACGGATGTTTTTTTTTATAGGATAAAAGGAGGAGGTGTATCGTGTATGCATGCCATGTTGAGTACGAATAAGAGTAGGAGAAGTTACCGGACCGATTTCTCTCCTCTTAATTATTCTAGATTTCCATTATGTCATGTTGGCGCCTGTTGCCTCACCCATCCATTTTTTTCAATGAAATGGTAGAAATTTATAAATCTTTCATAGCATGAAGGATGAAAAATTAGGTATTATAGGCGGTACAAATATAGAATGAGGGATATTAAAAGAATCGTCACATATTGGATTTTAAAGCATGAAGCTAGCACATAAATTCATTGGGTTCAGTCTCTTGCTTATAGTGTAATTTTTCACTAATGAGCAATGGACAATGTTAGATTAGTGAAGCATACTATGTAATTTATTGGGTTCATATGAGCCCAATACTTGTGAAGCAGCCCGCCACTACAGGTCAGCGAAAACTCTTTATAGGTACGCACGTGAGCTACATTGCCACTTGCCACAACATTCCGGAGATTAACATTTTTGCACATTGGTTAACTACGCCTTTTCTCGCTGGAATGCTACCAAAATTTTGCATTTGTTGCGTAGAGTGTACTCCGCACTATAAGTAAAGAATTACTTTAACTAAAATTCGTGGACTGATCAGTCTATCTATAGGCATGGTCCACAATGATTTTGTTTCTTAACCTATAACTAATTTTTTTATTTTTCAGGTATAGCTGTCCTTATAGGACCTGCTAGTGGGGCTGGCCTCATACTGTTGGTTCTCCTTGCACTCTTCATTTCCAAAAAGTTAAAACACCGAAGGGCTCAAATCTTGAAGCGGAAGTTTTTTGAGAAGAATCGTGGGAAACTGTTGCAGCAGTTGGTGTCTCAGAGGGCTGATATTTCAGAAAGAATGATCATATCCTTGGAAGAGCTAGAGAAAGCAACCAACAATTTTGATAAAGCCCGAGAGCTTGGTGGTGGTGGGCATGGTACGGTCTACAAAGGGATTCTATCGGACCTCCATGTCGTAGCCATCAAAAAGCCAAAGAAGGTGATCGAAGAAGAGATTGAGGAGTTTATCAATGAGGTTGCCATACTATCACAAATCAACCATAGAAATGTTGTAAAACTCTACGGCTGCTGCCTTGAAACAGAAGTCCCAATGCTGGTCTATGAGTTCATATCTAACGGAACCCTTCATGATCATCTTCATGTTGAAGAAGCAAAATCATTGTCTTGGGAGGACAGGCTGCGAATAGCAATAGAAACTGCCATGTCTATAGCGTATCTTCACTCAACAACTTCAACACCTATCATCCATAGAGATATAAAATCAGTCAACATACTCTTGGATGAAACTCTAACAGCAAAGGTTGCAGACTTTGGTGCATCAAGGTATGTTCCTATCGATAAATCGGGGCTAACAACAAGGGTTCAAGGTACAATAGGATATATGGACCCTATGTACTTCTATACAGGGAGGCTCACTGATAAAAGTGATGTTTTTGGCTACGGTGTCATGCTGGTCGAACTACTTACCAGACATAAGCCATTTCTATATATGTCATCTGAAGGTGATGGCCTTGTTGCACATTTTTCTACCTTGTTTGCACAAGGTAAATTATTGGATATATTAGACCCACAAGTCATCGAAGAGGAGGCAAAGAAGTAGAAGAAGTGGCACTGCTGGCTGTCACGTGCATAAAATTAGCACCAGAGGATCGTCCAACCATGAGGCAAGTAGAATTGGTACTGGAAAGTATTCAATCGTCCAAGAAACTACGTAATGTGATTGCACCACAATCTGAGAGAGTTGGCACCTCAATAAATTGTTCATGGAGCAAAGATAAAGGAACTAGCAAGGAATGTACCCGACAATATAGTATGGAGCAAGAATTTGAGAATTCTGCAAGGTATCCACGGTAGTTTAGCGTACACAGTGAACGCAAGTAGTTTCACGATTTTTATCTAGGCCAGGGTCTCATCACTGTCCATGGATTGTATTTACTTCTTTTTGTTGTGCTGAGACATATCCAACTTTTAATTCTTGTTGAAGAATACTTTTATGCTTTGAATAGATGAGGGAGCATAATTATTTTCTCTAGATGCTTTGTTATCAAGAAACACGTAAATAGTTAAGATTTGTCCAAAGACACCATACACGCCTTTTTTTCTGTATATCTTTGAAGTCAATGGTTCAAACTTTTTTTCAAAAATTATGGAGCTTCAGCTCCCAATTTAATTTCTTAATAAAATTGTGACTGAAAATTGACCAGAGTTCAACACATAGGCACACACCCCTAGAGTGAAAAAAAAACTACTCCCTTGTCGAAGGTTAGTTTTCATGAACCCCACGCAATCTCACTTCCATTCAAACCTCACTTCCAAGTGAATGAAAGAGATTTTATTTGTCGGGCAGGCGACACGGGTTATGAGGGATGAGTCGTAGATGGTGCTGATGAAGATTCATCAGACTTTATTCATGTTGCTACAAAATATTTACAACAGGTTCAAGATTACTCCAAGAGAGAAAACCACTACCAACGTGTTACGACTCTGCTAAATGTATCTCAGTTGCACGCCATGCAAAAACGACATACAGACAGCGCGGCGAAGTGTGTGTATCCGTCTAGTAGGAACTAATTAACACACATCCCTGCTAAAGATAAGGAACCACCCCGTTATCCTAGTTATCATGTCGTGTGCAGCGCGCTGTGCAAGCGGGGGTGCGCGGTGGAGATTGCCGATGGAGACCCCTCCAGTTGTCGTTGGCTAAGAGCATCCACAATGCGATGCTAAGGAGGGCGCGCTAGGATTAAAATCCAGCCCGATCGTTTGTTGTGCTCAGCGAACCTACCTGGCAACTCTTTAGGGATGGCCTACCTTTGGGCGTGGAGGTGGCCAAACGTTTTGGCCCAGGTGATGGCACATGCCCTCTTTGTGTGGTCCCAGAGTTGGGGACCTACATCGTTTTCTCTTACTCCGCAGCTCGCTTTTTTTTTAGTTTACTGGCTGAGGCGCTTGGGGCTGAGTGGCAGGCCTAGGACCTTGCCGAGTTCCTATAAGTGCAGGCAAATTAAGAGGAGGCGCCTCTTCAATTCTGGTTAGTGTTTGCCGCGATGACCTGGACCCTTCGGACTATGCGCAACAAGATGGTTATGGAGCGTGTCTTTTTTAGACGTGACTCTGACTCTGTGAGTAAATTATTGGTATTCTTGCAGCAGTGGCATCCAAAGCGGGACAAGGCGCGGCTGGATGGCATGATCGAGAATCTTCTGAGGGTGGCACGCCGACTTTATGCACCGTCCAACCGTTGTTACAGTTTGGGCCTGCATGTGTTGTGGCCCTAGCGAACTACCTTTTTATTTTACACTTGTGACTTGAATTTTGTATGACTGTGCACAGTTTGTTTATTTATAAAACGGGGTGAAAGGCTGTTTTAAGAATCCGGCGTCCGACGCCACAAGTTTCACCCGGTGCTGCGCGGTTTGTTTGTTCACGGGCTGGAAAATTGCTAGTCTCCAGGCTAAGAGCATCTCTAGAAGATACCGGATAAGGTCTGTGGCCCGGAAAACTCCGGCGGATATACGGGCCGCGGCCTTTTTTCGGCCTGATCAGATACTGCATAATGCGATGGCCCGGAAAAAAATATCCGGGGTACAGGATAAGCGGCGCGTCAGCCAGTATATAATTAACCGGGCCGGAGGGGTGGATGCGGTACCACAAGCGAACCCCTCCGCCACACCTAGGCTAGCGCAGCCGCACCACGTCCCCTACTCCGACGACCAATCCAAGCTCCACCGCGCCTCCTCTCCCCCACCACCACCGGATCTATGGCCGGATCCACCATGCGCCCCTTCGGCGGCCGAGGCGGAGGCGGAGGAGGCCGCGAGCCATCGGAAGACGAGCACTAGTACAGAACGACACATCGGCAATGGACCAAAAACCCCATCGGAAACGGAGAAAGGGTCCGTGTCCCCGCCCCCGATACTGATGTGAAGAGCTCAATGGCAACAGAGTTGATAAACCGTTGCCCCTAACATGGGCAACGGTTGTTATATTAGATCGTCACTGATATGTTTCACATTAGACACGGAGTTTTGTTAATCACCATTTCTAATAAGGGTTACAGGAAAAAAAACACTGTGACGGGCTGTGCCGTCAATGGAGCCCCGCTCCATGCAACTAGACGACCGCCCGATCGTCACCGTATTCCTGTACGCCCTGCTTTACAAAAGTTCATCGGTGTGCGTGGCTGGAGCTCTGCTCCTATATCTTCACGGTCGCCAGATGAACATCTACTCTCTTCATCCTGCTGCGCAAAATGTATTGCTCCTGGTGACGGCACCGTGTATGGAGCCCCGCTCCTAGATCTTCACGGCAGCAGCATCGTCACTAAGCATCCACCAAGCCCTTGACACAACGAATATTCTTTGTTAAAAACAGCAAACAAAGGTAATAAACAGAGCCAATAAGCTGACATAGGAAATACACAGCTGAACAGAGCTAAATAACAGAGCAAACCGAACTAACTAAGTAGCTAACATAGCAAATACATAACTGAACAGAGCTAACTAACAGAGCAAACCGATCTAAATAATTAAGTAGCTAATAGAGCAAATACATAGCTAAACAGAGCTACAAAACAGAGCAAACCAAGCTAAATAAATACTCTAACAGAGCAAATACATAGTAAAAAGAGCGGTCATATACCTTAGGCGAGGCGGGGTCGCTTTCCGTCGTGGATTGCATCCCAGGCGTCGGTGCCGGAGCCACTGTCGGAGGAGACGTCAGAGGAGATCTCATCCTCCTCGAACACCGGAGCGTCATCCTCCTCCTCGTCCTCCTCCTCCGCCACCGCCACCGCTGCCGCCGCCGCATCCGGCCCAGGGCACTGGCCAGGGAGAAGAGAGCGGTCTATGGCCGCCCGGAGCTGCGTCTGTAACAACGCCTCCTCGATGGCTTCTATCGCGTGCTCGGCGGTGGAGATGCGGATAGCTCTCTGCATCGCCGCAGACGCCCGAATGACACCGTCGGCGCGCTCGCGCTCAAAGGAGATCGACCTCCAGATCTGAGTCCTCATCGTCCTAGGAGGACGAGATCCGGGCGTCGGGGTCCGCCGCCGTGGATCCGGAGGGGATTTGACGGCTGCCGGGGATCTCGCCTCAGTTGTAGGGGAGATCCGGACTACGCCTCGGAGGGTGGGAGGAGGAAGATGCTCCATCCAGACTTCCGTCGACGCTGGAGGGGTTCGCCATCGATGGAGTGAAGTTGGTTGAGAGAGTGTGCGGCTAGGGTTAGGACCTGGGGAGAGTGAGATACACTGGAGTGGGAGATATTAATACCGGCACCGCTTAATGGGCCTTCACATGGGAAATGGAGATAGCCCGATCTACGTTTCTGATGTGGGCATATCAGCAACGGACATATGTTTTCCTCCGTTGCCCATATATGAGCAACGGAGTTGTTTTCCGCCTCCGTTACCATTGTGTCGGGCCCATCGACCGACTAGCGCGCGCGCACTCGCGGAAGCGCGCGGAACTCATTCTTCCGTCACCTAACTCTTGCCGTTGCCATAGAGGGGTATCCGATGTGTCGTTCTATACTAGTGGAGGCGGCAAGGAGGGTGGCGGAGAAGGCGGCGCAAGCCGCAGCGAACCGCTCGAGGGGTTCCACCCTATGCGGCTCGTACAAGGCCCGCCGGTGGATAGGGCTCCGGGCGATTGACTTCAGGGAGGGAAGCTTGTCCTCCGGTGGGGCTCCGCTCGAGGGAAGCTGGAGGAGGAAGAGGGAGGAGCCGTCTGAGGAAGAACTGCCCGACCGCCTCGCCGACATAATGCAGCCGGCGTGGAGGCGCGTCCGCAGAGCGGAGGAGGAGGTCAGGGACACGACGCCGGCGTTGGAGGCCGGAGCTCCGGTGTCGTTGACTGCGTGACATCGGCCGTCGACGAGGCCGAGCAGGATGACCCCCCCCCCCCCCCCCCCCCCCCCCCCCCCCCCGCATACACAAACGCTCGTAGATCGACGCCGCCCACGCCGCATGACCATCGCCGGGCTGTAGAACTAGGGTTCCTAGTTTCATTTCGCATCTAGTGTAGTTTAATTTCGCATGTAGGGTAGATTAATTTCAGTTCTAGTGTAGTTCATATGTAAAATTAACGCTCGAAGATATCCACCGTTTAATCAGTTTGAATATCCGGTACCATTTTCCTCTATCTGTTCTGCCAAACGCGAAATCATACCGGATAATGATTATCCGGGGAACAGGATAATGATTATCCGGTACCGAGTTTTCCGGTATCTGCTAGAGATGCTCTAACAACCGACTACATGCAGGAGCTGGAACAAGCGCCTAGCGTTGTCAGTGCAGGCGCTTAGCAGATAATCGGATTTTTTGTATTTATTATTCTTACTTAAGCGTCTCACGTTGTGGATGCTCTCATGGACTCGCAAGCGACAATCCGGGAGCGCTGCTCCGCTCGCCATCAGATGAAGGCTAGACGTCCGGCCTGAGTTTTCTTTTTTTTTGGCGCGGATGAGCTCGGCAGCCCGAATTCAGCTCGGCCCACGAGAGATATTGACCGAGTTGAGTCCGCTTTACTGGACTGCGATGAGCTCAGCCGGCTCGGCTCGGTCTAGCTTGTTTGGCTCGCCATCTCCATGTAGACAACATGAAGGCATATCCTATGCGTTGCATTTCGCGAGATATTTTTTCGCTTTTGCTTTTCTGTTTCTTTTCTTTTCATTTTTTGTTTGTTTTCTTTTTTTTGTTTTCTTATTTGGAAAAAGTATTATATTTTCGAAAAAGATTTCAGATTTAAAAAAATTTCATATTTGAAATTTCTTCGGAGTAATTTATTTTTTGCGGTTTTAATATTTTTTTGGATTTGAAATTTGTTTGGATTTTGAAAAATGCTAATATTTATTTAAAATTTGTTTGGAGTAAATTTTTTCGGATTTGAGTTTTGTTCGGATTCGAAATTCATTTGGATAAAAAATTATTCAGATTTGAATTTATTCAGATTTTGAAAAATGTTCATATTCAAAATTTGTTCGGATTAAAAATTGTCCTGATTTGAATTTTGTTCAGATTTTGAAAATGTTCATATTTGAAATTTGTTTGAATTCAAATTTGTTTGGATTTGAAAATTGTTCAAATTTCGAAATAGGATTTTGAAAAAAAAAATCAGAATCGAAATTTGTTCAAATTTTAAAAAATTCAGATTTAAAAAACGACCCATAGGAGCTCCCCAACATGAATGTGCACCACCGGCTTGTTGGCGCGAGGCCGGCCATCATACTGGCGCAACGCGCGCGTGGTGGCCAACTGAGGCCATCAAACTATCGTAATCCTTTCCTAGTTCCTATTCCGGTTCATGTTTTGATCGGACTCGCCAAGTCCTTGAGTCAACAAAATAATCTTGCAATCCTAGATTAGTGCCTTCAAGTCTTATTTTTCTGGCACAAACGCATCGTCTAGCTAGGCTCCGCCGACTCGCCCATATATAAAGAGAGTAGAGCTACGCACGCACCTAAGCAACATAACAGCCTCGCAATGTCAGGATGGGCCGACCTCGCGATTGGAGGTGGTAGGGGGTGCGTGGAGGTTGGCCTGGACGGGGCCGTCTCGGCGGGAAGAAGGGAGGTGCGGGAGAGCTCGCGTCGCGGTCGTGCGCGTTCATCGAGTCAGGACTCCGTTGCGGGGCGGCGGGCGACTCTTGCGACCAGCTACAACATGTGGCGGCGCCCTCTCTCCGGCGGATCGTGGTACGGCGACGGCGGCTTCGTCTAGGCTCTTGGGAGCCGGCTGTGGATCCGATCGTGATTTGACCAGGCTGCTCAGGGTGCTTTGTGCAAGTTTCCAGGGTCTCTTTGTATTTTTCTTTGTTTTCTGGACCTCTGTGTAATTTGTGCTGAGTATCCTAATATATGGCTCAGATCCGTCCTCAAAAAAAAGAAAAGGATGGGCCGACCTCCCGCCGGACATCCTCGGCGACGTCTCCAGCCGCCTGCGAGACGCCGCCGACTTCACCCGCTCGCACGCCGTTTGCACGGCCTGGCGCAACGCGCTGCTCTCCGTAGCAACTGCACCGGCGTCTCTGGCTGGACCTCCAGCCCGAGTTTTTGGGCTCGGCCCGAGTTTGTCAGGCTCGGTGCGAGTTGGGCTCGGCCCGCTTACCAATTTGACCGAGCCGAGCTCCTATTCCTGGACCGAAAGTACCTCGGGCCGAGCCAGGCTCGGCTCGGTCCGCCCGTTTGGCTCGCTAGATTTTGTTTATACGAATTTCGTGTGCAGATTGGGATGTATGGGCTCAGTTTCTGGCCCGTTAGGTTAGTCAACTGGATCGATTGTCCCGTCGAGCACGGACGACGCAGGCGCCTCCACGGGATGCTTGAGCCGCCGCCACCGTCAGCCGCGCCATGCCCCCATGCCACCAAGCTCCAGTAGGTCCGCTCCGATCCCCCGACCTTCTCCCCTTCTCGCCCTCCAATTCCTCGCCCCGGCTGTCCCAAATTCCGCCCCAGCCCAGCAGCTCCGCTCTGGTCATGCCGCCATGGATAAGAGGAAGAAGCTTGTTGCCGACGCCGACGCCGACGCCGCCCAGCACTTCCGCCGTACCGCGCTGCTGCTGGGCCCCATCCGTCAGTGACTTGCTCCCGCCAGGCTCGCGAGCTGGACCGAGTTTGACCGAGCTTCTCAAAAGCTCGGGCCGAGCTCCTTTTTGCGGCTCGCCGGCGATGTCGAGCCGGCTCGGGCTCGGCAACTCTGGACCGAGCTTTTGGCAGGCTCGCCCCGAGCCAGACCGACTTGGCTCGCGTCCACCCAGACCGGCGTCCCGCCCGCCGTTCCTGCCGTGGCTCTTGACGCCGTCCAAGGGCCTCATCTTGCGCTGCACGGTCGATTTAAGCCGCATCAACTCCTCTGAGATGGCTTCAATGACAAGCTACAAACGGAGCCGCGAGGACGTTGTACTTGTTGAGCCGCCAGGCGCATCATTCGCCTGTGACGGAGACAGAAACTGGGTGGCTAGCTCGGATGTCATGGCCGCATGGTTCTTCACCGATACAAGGCTAGTCGACGTTCTCACCGGAGCCGTCACCCGGCTACCTCAACTTCCCGATCTTGATAACCGCCGGCTGAAATCGCTCAAGGAAAATCTCCGTGGTATTGTCTACGGCGACGGCACCATCTTCCTATACAACATCGTTTATCAGTGTGGAAGGCAGGCTCTCACCGCGGCAATACTACGTCCTGACTATGCGACATGGACGCTCGTGAACAGGAGGGTGGGTTTCCCAACGAGCTGCAATGGCCAACCAGGAATCGCGTATCATAACGGCAAGGTCCTAGTCCTTGGTGTGGATTATTGGAGGATCCTAGCACTAGATAACAGCAGCCCCGACGGCCACGGGCTCCGGTCATGTGGAAGTGGAACCACAAGTCTAGGGCACAAGTATGTGCGCGACTACAACTACATCTTGGAATCCCGCGGTGAGCTGTTGTGGGTGGTTGTGCTTGTCAGATTGGACGAATATGGTGTCTTTGATGACCCGGCGCACTCGTTTTCTCTAAGGGTACTTACGTGGGAAGAAGTTGCCGGCGGCGGCATGGAGTGGTGGGTCAAGAGGGATGGCCGAACACTGGCGGACCGCGTCCTATTCCTTGGGACACCCGTTAGCATCGCCGCTGATGCCACTCAACTGTCCGTGGACAGTGGGTGCGCCTACTTCGTTTTCAGGCGTGGCTTGTTGACGATAAGGCCAAGCTTGTAAAGCAGCTACGTCCAGCATGTGGCACCGACAAGGCGTGCGTGTGGCTCCAACCCCAGCCAGCCATTGCTCCAATCCATGAAATCAGAAAAAAGATCGAGGCTCCAAAGAAGAAAAAGCCAAGACTTTACTGGTAGAAGACATTTGGTTAATGGGGTGGGTGGATGGACGTGGTTGAGCTGGCGTATTACCACTTTCCATGTAAAGAAATACTTCAATAAATAAAATTTGCAGATTCAACAAATGTTTCTCTACAAAAACAATACTACATGGCTTGCATCACCACATACACAACTTATACTTACACACTAGAATAACAACTAGATACCAAACACCTGATAAATTATCCTAAATGTAAACAAACTTAACGGGGGTATCTTGCGGACAATGCAAATTCTTCTTCTAGGCTGTATCGTCTACTCCCTTCCTCCATGCTCTTACTTCCTCTAGTTGATGGATAAGTTGTTGCAATATAGCTGTGCTCATTCCGTTTTGATTGCAGGTTCGTTGTTGCTTGGATGCCCTCGAGTGCCATCTCCACTTGCCTCATGGTGGGTCTCTCTTCTCCTCTAATGTTTACGCATGATGCAGCGAGAGCAGCTGCTTCTTCCACTCCATTACCTCCTTCCTCGACAACCTGTGGATCTAATATTTCAAGCAGATTGTCTTTGGAAACTAATTCAGTAAATTTCAGAACTAGTCCGCCGCCTTCCGATGACATGAACTTGTTGGGCATCTTCCTAGTAAGCAGCTCAATAAGAAGGACACCAAAGCTATAAACATCACTCTTCTCTGACAATCGTCCTGTGTAATAGTACATTGGATCAAGGTATCCTATAGTTCCTTGAACTGCCGTCGTGGTCATTTCTGTCTGCTCAATAGGAATGTACTTGGAAGCACCAAAGTCAGATACCTTCGCTGTCAATGCATCATCAAGAAGTATGTTTGAAGATTTGATATCTCTGTGTATTACAGGGGTTGAAACAGCAGAGTGAAGGTATGCAATAGCTTTGCTTATTTCACATGCGATCCTTAACCGGTCTTCCCAAGGTATTGATCTTTTTGGTTCCTTGTGGAGATGATCTTCAAGTGTTCCATTAGAAATGAACTCGTAAGCCAGCAAAGGTACTTCTGTCTCAAGACAACACCCATGAAGCTTTACAACATTCCTATGGTTGATTTGCGAGAGTATGGCAACCTCATTAATGAACTCGTCAATTTCTCTCTTGACCACAATCTTTGACTTCTTGATGGCAACAACATTTAAGTCAGATAAAAGACCTTTGTAGACAATGCCATGCCCTCCGCCGCCGATCTTATGCTTTTGGTCAAAATTGTTTGTGGCCTTCTCAAGCTCATCTAAAGTAATGATCATCCGCTCTGCAATATCGGTTCTATGAGATACCAACTGCTTCAACAGTTGTCCACGGTTTTGATTGAAGAACCTCTCCTTCAACTGTTTTGCTCTGTGTTGCTTATGCTTGCGGATTATTAAGAACATTGCGCCTCCACCCAAAAATAGAAGGCATAGGGCACTAATAGCAATCGATAGGCCAATGATTAAACCTACATAAGATGAAACCAAACATATGACTGAGGTTCCTCTATGATAAAGTACTACTCTGTGAGAACTCTTAAATTAGTAGTCTGACAATATCCTCCCACACCGCTTTGTGAGTTTGAAGAGAGATCACTAAACTGGTTTGCTGCCAGTTGCAAATTCCCAAGGGTAGCAAGGCTTACTTTCTACAGTTTCTAGGCAGTAGATTCTTTAACGCACATGGTTGTTAATTGTCCTAGTATCTTTGATTTACCTGTGTTTGCGGACTTGACACAACCATTGCGTACTTTGGGGTCGCCATGGGTTCCTTTGGGGCACCGGCACTTGAAACCGCCAGAAAGCTCCTCAGTCAAAGAAGCAGCCGTGTTGTTCTTTCCGGTCGCACTCCCTGATATCTGAATAAAAGTGTATGTACAGATCGATTTAGTAGGGAAAGGCGTGCTACAAATTCTGTAATACATACTAGCTTGTAGATTGGGCATAACAGAGGAATCCGTGTGAGCATACCTTGGCATCCGCCGTCACCGGAGACGTATGGGTTGCCGGCATAACCTTCGTTACAGAAGCAATTGTAGCCTCTGTCCTGTCCCGGCATGCAGAGGCTGTTGCTACTCTTGCAGACGGCGCGTGCTGCGTAGCCGGGGCATTCCTTGTGGAAGCGGATCCTGTCACCGGGCGGCCTATTCAAGGGATCCCCGGCCACCTCGACCTCCCACGCCAGCTGAACCGGGACCTGCGTGACATTTTCCAACGGTGGCGGGCGATCGATGCTGGGTGGCGCCAGCAGCTCGTCGGCGATCCATGGCTGGTCGAACCACCCTTCCTCGGCGACAAATACGGCCGGGGTCTCCCATATCTCGTCCACGGCAAGGTTTTGGCCGAACCACTTGAACCGCGCGTTGAAGTCCATGCGGAGGAAGAAGGGGATCTCGGCCTGGCAGCAGCCCATGCCGGTGCACACCTTGCTGCCGCGGTCGCCGCCTCTGGTAGTCTCGGAAGTGTTGGCGGTGTTGGCGCAGATGGAGGCGCAGCCGGTTCGGCTGATATTGGTGTACCCCTCGTCCAGCGTCGCCAGCACGTGGCACCCGATGACCACCAGCTCGTTGTAGACGGACAGCACGTAGGGCACGTCGTCGACCCTGAGCTCGCCACCGAAGGTGCCGGTGCCGCTGCTGTCTGTGGCCTTGTCGTCGTCGCGTATTATTTTGATGTCGCCGCCGCTGCGGAGGACGCGCATCGTGGAGTTGTGGAGCGAAATGTGGTCGACCCGGAGGGTCCCGTCGCCGAGCAGCAGCCTGGTGTTGTTGACGCAGGTGAGGTTGAAGCCCGGCCAGTAGCACCCGTCAACCATACCGAACGGGTACGGCACGGCCACCTTGCCGCAGGTGCGGGTGCAGTTGTCTGGCGGCGGGGAAGGAACCACGATGTCAGAAGCTGCTGCCGCCGCCGCCGAGGAGGTTAAGACCGATAGCTGCAACGCCAACGCCACCAGCGCCGCCATGAGTTGATACTTGGATAGGCAGGTTCTAGTTGTGAACTTGGGGTGAGCAGTGCTGATTTATATTAAGCAGATAGCATATATCCCCCGTACAAAATGCCGAGTAACTTCCCATGCGGCTTCCGCTTGCATGATTTGAGCCCACATTGTTAATGAGCTACATGTTCAGCCTCACCAAACAAGCGGGCATGCTTTGGTAGCTAGCTACTCCGTTCCAAATTAATTGACTTGCTATACACCACATATGGATGTATCTAAACATGTAACTTGTCTAGATACATCCACATTTGGTATATAGCAAGTCAATTAAATTGGAACGGAGTGAGTATATATTAATAGATATGTACATAAGATTTAGCTCCTTAAAAAAGTTGCATGCCACATCCCACATGTGCTCTTGGTTTAGCTTTCCCAAAAGCAAGGAGGAACAACTTTTATGAAGTTTCTTGATTCTGTCATTCTCAACGTTACGATCCACCACACATCAATCAGTGCACCTTGTATCAGCTTAATGGATAAAACTGGCGATCACCCTCACGCTAGATGCTAAAGTAAACAATTGAGAATGATTTATCTCCAAAATTGTTTGAGCACTTTGTACAAATTAATCAAAATAGATTAATCGACGGGTGGCTTTTGAGGTGTTTTCATCCTCCCCAAACGACATCCAAATCTCACTGTCGGCCACTAAGTCCGGCCACATCACAATAGATCACCAAAATGTTGGCGAAATGTATAGGAATCCATCATTTGTTTTCTAAGATGTGCTTATATTGTGGAGCAAACCAAAACTAGACTTCCGGTGAGTTGTTCGTCGTGTCAGTGGTCAAAATCTTCAAATGTTTGATCTTTCGCTCTTGGGCTATTTGGTCAGACTGCACGTTCATATTTTTTTTTTGGCTTCGGTCATTGTTGCTTAATTCTTAAATTTCTCGCTTTGGCAATTGACAGCTTTCGTGCGGCCACTTGTTGTTGCGCCTGAGTAGTTTGCTGCTCCGGTGCCAGCGCCTTACGAGGAGGAGGAACGCGTGGGATGGGCATTCTAGGGGTTGTTGAAGGAGAGCAGCAATTTGCGGTGAAATTGGCGCGGGAAGGGAGCAATTGGTGAGATTTTGGCGGGCGGCATGCAACAATGTGGAAGTGAATGGAAGACTTTGGCGCCTAACCATGTATATCTGACTGCCGAGGTCACTGTCACGTGGTGCCCATCTATCGGAGTCCTATGTGACGGGCATGTCGGGCATCCCGAGCAAGCCCGAAATCTTAGGACGGACACTTTTTAAACTCGGTGCGGACTAATGGGGGTGTCGCTGAAATCAATTTTCGTGTCCGGGCCCATTAAACTTTGTATGTTTTAAAGTCCCCCGGTGCAGATCTAGATGCCCCATTTGGGGCCTCTTGTTGGTCACCACTCAAAAGCCGGCTGCCCGCGTATTTGGTTGATGTGAACAAAGGGCAGTGGCTTACACACGGTGTACTACAAGTAGTTTAGATTTATGCAGAGAACCACGATGGATGCATGCGCATATATACGAAGGTGCATGCATGCATGCGGGGTAGCTTCTTATCTTACCTGGGCTCAGGCGGCAAACTTTTGCAGGTTTACATATACATATGCGGGCTAAGTTAACGACACGCGATGCATGCCCTGGAATAAGTAGAGAAGTTTATATGCAGCCCTAGATGCTTATCGAAAAGCTAACAAAATACTACCGTAGTAGCAAGTTAACTTTAAGCTTCGTTGGATGGCAGTTAGGTGAGATCTGACCTACGTTCGTAAGCTACTCCTTTGGCGGATCGGTATCGGCGGAGTGGTCTCGGTTCAAGTTGGGTCGGTAAAGCATTCTGGTTTTGAATTGTGATGGTTTGGACATGAACAACTAAGTAGACATGTGTCGAATATGATCTGAAATTTAACACGAAGCGCTTGTTTGGCAGCACAATGAGCTACCTTATTCGAAGAACGGCTAACAGAAAGAAGCTTAACACCCTGGAAAAAACTAGCTAGGAGTCTCTTTTTTTGAGAATTCACCACTCCTTTGTTCATTTATGATTTCATATCTAACACAAACACCTTTAGGTGGAAATTGTAGCCACACATGCCGGCCTACAGAATAAGCCCACATGATGACAAGGTCATGAGTTCGCATAAGCCCACAGGATGAACGAGTACTATTCGGCAAGAGGCGGCCCATGACATAATCTTTAGCATTCAGAGGTGGCCCGTGTTTCACACCATTTTGAAAGTACAAGCCACGTGAAGATTTCCACGTGGACTCTAAAATATGCTTTGTAACCTACTATGATATGATCTAGAATATTCTTTTGTGTTTATCTCCACCAAGTGCAAACCCACTCGGCGCATGTAACTATAATTTTCCCCGTGTATATAAGTGGGGATATTTTACTTCTGAGAGGTATCTCATTCATCCTACCTTGGCACACCCATAAACTGTATTTTTTCAATACCAAATTAGAATAGAAAACCAAAAAAAATCATGAGTGTTTTACACAACATACTATGTCACAAATAAGAGAGGGATTGGTAGATAATATATAACATAAAATTTTATGGTCGTCATATCATTTTATTTTTCCAAAAATACACTCGGAGAAGAATGGCCTTTGTTGAGTGTACTTTCTTGCCAAGTGTACCATGTCTTACAAAATCGGAAAACAGTCATCTTTGACGAATGTAGTTATTTGCCAAGTGTGTTTTCAGGACACTTGGCTTACGACGGGTCTTTGCAAAGTGGCTGATAAATTACATTTGGCAAACGAGTAATGATACACCTACGGAATCTCATCAGCGGTTCTCTTGGATGATTAGCATAACAATTCAAGCATTGTATCTGCAGTAGCTTTTGAAATTTATCTGGTTTGTCCAAATTAGATTAGTCTTATATTCAAAGCTATAATTAACCAGAAATATTTTCTATTGTGTTCAAACACCTAAACACAACCATTGCTAACTTTTATGTTTGTTTGAGAACCATCGATGAGTTCTATTGGTCTTATAACCGATCTTGATATCTGCAGCGATAGGATCAAACGCGACAAGATCACGCGACAATAACTTACTTTATTACTTGACATTGCATTATTTTTTGTAGTATATTGTGTCGCAATAATGTACTAAGCTGGTCATAGAGAAAGTGGGTGAAGTTGTTAGTATATATAAGTATATTTTCAGCAAAATCTCTCAAAAATATTTATTGTTGTTATTGGATAGAAAGTACACACATTTATAATTATATAATGCATTATTGTTGTTCTCGCAACTACCACATCACATGGTATGTATTAAGGCACAACTTTATAACTTGTTCATATAAGGAGCATGGTTCTGAAGCAACATCTCAAGAAATTGACAAATGTGGTGGCAGGAACATAGTAACCATTGTTTCCATGTAAAATATAGGCCTGAGAGGTATTAGAAATTTCTATGCAAGTACCACCTGAAGTCCTGGCATACTCATTTAGTTTAAAGAGAAACTATGTACAAACCAAGTGACATCTTTTGAGGGGTGCATTTCAATTGTCAAATCTCACCAAGCTTCAAGGTATCCTATCACACGGCCCCAACAGTTTGCTGAGATTGTATGGGGCACCTCAAGACAAGTGAGGCAAAACTAGACGTAGGGGTGGTCATGATAAATTGCACATGCTTAAGTGAAGCAAAACTAGAAGTAGTTGTGGGGCATTGCCTTCTTCTAATAAATATCCAGCTTAAGGAAGGGCATGGTAGCAACTATGTGTACGATGCGTGTGGAAGAGAACGATTGGTTGATTTATGCGTACATTTATCCATCTATTTGTAGTAAAATCAAGATACAAAGGGAAAAAGAAAATATGCAAGAAATTCTCATAAAAGCAACACTATCATTAATTTGGAAATGAACTCAAATTTTGACCCTCTGGACTGGAAGTTCATGGAGGAACGGGTCATTTTTTGGAGTTGGTGAAAACTTCTGATCGGGAGATCTTGGTCAGCAAGGAAAAAATTCTCTCTTATGGTCAAACACTTAAACACAAGCATGCTGACTCTTTTTATTTGTTTGGGAACCATCGACGAGTTCTCTCGATAGTATAGTTCATTTCTAGCGAAAGGATCATACCCGACAATATCACGTGTAAAACATGTACATTTCTTATATCCATTCCCATAGCCGTCGGCTATCACTTGGCACGGTTTATTAAACCGAGAAATATGTAGGCATGCACTAGGTTCCTCCCTTATCCCCCTTTACCTTACATTGAATTATTCATGTGTAACTATTTCAGTCAAGATCAATTCGGTGAACAAATTGTAATTTGAATTCTCGTTTTTTATTAGAGATCTATAAATAAAAACTTGATTTCTGGCCAAGGTGGAACTTTTCGATGTGCTGTTAAAAGTTAAAAAGGGTAGAAATAGAAGTATGAATAGTAGGATGTTCACTGCTAATAGCTGAGATAGCGCAAATTGGCACCACTGGTTTAAATT
The DNA here is from genome assembly GCA_947311845.1 of Poa pratensis. Lineage (NCBI taxonomy): Eukaryota > Viridiplantae > Streptophyta > Magnoliopsida > Poales > Poaceae > Poa > Poa pratensis. Next base: position 2,938,262 of record CAMZMU010000084.1, read on the forward strand.
CAGACATGGGAAAAACTAAAAAGGGCGTACCAAAGCACCCCTCTATTACCTTACTTTATTAGTCGAGATTGCAACTTTTTTTGTTGTTTATTGTGTTTTAGTTATTTGTACTAAGTTGGTCTCCTAGTTGTTCATCTGAAGTGAGTGAAGTGGTTAGTGTAAGAATTTTCTTTACAAAAATCACTCAGGCTTCGTTTGGATGTCTGCAATGAATTGGGTCTGTGGAAATGGAGGCCCAATTCCAAAACTGAGCTGTATTGGAAATGATCCGGGATTCCAATTTGTCTGTTTGGACCACACTAGAATTGCTTGTTAGAATCTAGCGAACATCCAGATTCCAATTCCTGTTTGGCTGCGCACTTTTGATGAATTGATGCTTTTCAAGGATAGAACATGAGAGCGCATAGGTTACTTGTACTTGGCACACGTACATGTACAAAATGTAAATCATACAAGAATAGCATTGCAAATAATTTTATATCAATAAGAAAAAGGAAAAAGTTTTAAATCATAGAAGAATAACGTGGCACATGCAGTATAAAGATCAATGGCTCAATCGGAAAAACTAGCAGCTAGCTATAGCATGTACATTACAGAAGTGAATTACTCAACTGAAAAAACTTTGCAAGAAACCAAAACATTTAACACAGGAATTATGACATAATGACTCAACGGTACTGGTTCCAACAGTTCATACAGCCCATTAATTCTTACAACATCATTCTAGCTCAAACTGATCTCAACAGATGAGCATGCAAAAGTACTACTACAGCCATTACAACTAGCACAAACCATCTCAAAAGATGAGCAGGCGCATAAGTACTACCACCACCACCGCTTGGAATTTGTCGAGGTTTCCGAGCGACAATTCCCTGGACGTCCAAACGCGTGGTATTGGGCCGGTACGATTCCATTTCTCCGAATTTGGGTTGATTTCCTACATCCAAACGGGGTGTCAAAATATTCCTCGTTGTTATCATAAAGAGAGTCAACTTTTATTTTTTTACAATGTGTTATTAATGTTCTCGTAACTATCATTTCACATGGTCTGTATTAATGCACAAGTGGTATAGCTTATGCTTATAAGGAACATTGTAAGCAGCATCTCAAGGAAAATGACAAATTTGGCCGCAAGAACATGGTATCTTTTTTTTTCATGTAGACTATAGGCCTGATAGGTATTAGGAATTTCTTCATAAGCACGAAAGAAGAGAAAAGCCTATTCATTTAGTTGAAAGAGAAAATATGTACAAACAAAGTTACAATGTTTGAGGGGTATATGTCAACTGTAAAAGCTCCACAAGCTACATAGTATCCTATTCCACGGCCCGACTGATGGTTTATTGCCTCTGAAGCCAGACCGATACCTACAGACAAGATAGACAAAACTAGAACTAGGGTGGTGATGATTTTTTTCGATAAAGATAGTTCTTATTACTCAATAGTTCACATCAAGTTGACACAAGCATAAGAGATACACCTGGCCTCTCCATAACAAATATGCACACAACCCAAACAAACATAAAAGTTTAACATAAACTTTAACACTCGTTAAAAGGATAAAACAGCCTAAGGCGACGGAGGACAAATACGTAGATTACACCGTCATCCGTGTTGGGTGAAAACCTCCTTGGCTGATCGCTCCACCTGAGAACATGCTGTCATGAAGAGTTCCTTATGCTCACCTCGATGCAATTGGCTCCAAGTGCGTAGCCAATGTGTGCAGGAATAGATGACCAGCAACGTCGAAGGATTTTGCTTATCAAAAACGACATCATTTCTGCATAGCCATAATGACCAACATAACGCTGCCGCTCCCACAAGAATATAGTTTTTGTATTGTGATGGAATTCCATGTAGCCATTTGCCAAACATATCTGCAACAGACTACGGGTGGTATATATTTGCCACAACTTGAATAATAGACCAGGCCGCCCGAGAAAATTTATATTAAAAAACAAGTGCTTAATTGTTTCATCTTGCAGATAAAAAACACACTGTTTACAGCCTTGTCAATCGTTTCACTAAATTATACTTTGTGAAGATGACACCTCGTTTTAGGTACCATAGAAAGATTTTTTATTTTTAACAGGGCCTTTATCTTCCAATTTTTCTTATTATTTATGGTGCATCACCTGGACAAGCGCTTGGGTATTTGAATTTGAAAATGCACTCAAATTTTGACCCTCTAGCCAGCGAGTTTATCCAGGAGAGGATCATGCTTCTGGGTTGGTGAATCTTCTTCTCAGCAAAGCCTGATCAGCAAGTGAAAATAAATTCTATATTATGGTCAAACACTCAAACACAAGCATTATTCTGTTTTCTTATTTGCTTGAGAACAAGCGATAGGATCAAACGCGGCAAAATCACGCGTACACCTTGTACCCTTCTGATCACCAATCCACATAGCCGTCACTGGGCACCGGTCTATCTAACCAAGGAATATTTAGGCATTTGGTTCCTCCCTTATCCCCTTTTACTTTACTATGAATTATTCATGTGTAACTATTTCAGTCAAGATCACTTCACTGACCAAATTTTAGTTTGACGTCTAGTTTTGGTTAGACATCTAAAAACAAATTTGCCCGTAAAGGTGGCAATTTTCCCTTTACAGTGAAAAAGAACAAGATAGAAATAGAAGATTGAACAGTAGGATGCCACTTCCTTCCCCCGCCATTCCCATCAAATGTTCTCTTGATTAATCGCTCAGGATGTTCAAGGACTCCCATCTCAAGTTCTCATACTTTGTGTCTCAGTTATTTCCCCCTCGTGGGTCCGGAAACAATGAGCTCAACATCTGGGAAAAGCAACATTTTTTTAGTGGATACTTTGATATTAACTATGCAATCCTATCCGAAGCAGGTCACCAAAGACTTCAGACGAGGGTGATGCTGATGGTTAGGTTCAGGTAGGTGATGCTTGCCTCTCTGGTGTTACAAGGACAGCTTGTCTCTCTTTGTAGCATTTTCAGTTCCTTGCTTCCTCTCTACTCCAGAACCTTGTCAATCCTTTCCCCCCTTCTTTACTACATCTCCATTAATTTGGTTTGTTCTGAAATTTGGGGCATCACGCTCTCACCACGTCTTGCATATTTCCCGGAGCAGTTGCAGGCACCAGGAGCTCTTCATTGGAGTTCTTTGCGAGGCCACAGATGAACGGTGGCGTCGCCGGACCAAGCTCCGTTAGTGAGGGACCGGTAGCCGTGCAGCCGAAACGCAACAAGCCTCGGTGTAATCTCCTCAGAGAAGCAGATTCATTTAATTTTTCTCGTACTTCATCTGTTCTCTGGGCCTCTTGTTCTTCTCTTTGAGAAAACTGAACTTTTCTTAATTATTACTAACCGTAGTTGCTTGATTCTAGAAGAATAGCCTTTTTAGTTGCCTACTTTAGATCTGCAACGGTTCTCTTGGATGATCAGCATAGCAAGCATGGTACCTGCAGTAGCTTTTGAATTTTCTCTGTTTCTCCAAACTAGATTTGTCTGATTACCAAAGCTATAATAAAAATTTAGTATGTTTATTTATCATATAAAATCACTTAGTTACTTGATTGAAATTAATTCTCTGGTGGTTATGGTTGTTCATTAAAATTTTGAGAAGTACTAATCAGCCATAACCATTATTCTGATTCTGAAGATCATGCATTTACTCAGCAAGAACTTCCAGCATGCAAGCCTATACTGGCACCACATATGGTGAGTCGAATTGTCTGCCCATGCCTCATTAATTCACATCTACTTGCAATTTTTTTGTTTAAGAAATTCACACTGTCTGCATTACCTTTGGACAATCAGGTGATTCCTGTGCTTGTATTTGTGGGCATAGTTTTCATTCCAATTGGCCTTGCTTGCATCGCAGCTTCAAATAAGGTACTCTGTTTGATGTGCTTTCTGTCATGCACATAAATCTCTAAGTGTAGTTGAAGCCTATTCGCCACTGAATTCAATTTGGAAATAATATTTTGCATTTGAACAGGTCGTCGAAGTGGTCTACCGATATGACACAAAATGCATACCGGGGAACATGCTTCACAACAAAGTAGCGTACATCCAAAATGCATCAATAGATAAGACGTGCACGATTATTCTCAGGGTAATAAGGAAAAAGCCAATACTATGAAGTATTACATTATGCGCCTTCGATCGCTTGACGAAGACACGGTTTCGGCTACATGACTGCATTTCTCTCTGTCCGCCAATTGCAGGTCCCCAGGAATATGAAGAGGCCAATCTTCATATATTACCAACTTGACAAGTTCTACCAGAACCATAGAAGGTAATCGTTCAAATTCGAAATTTGTAGGAATTGTTATGGATTCAGATACCAGTATCAAAATTCAGGTTTGTGATGAATTCAGGTACGCGACGAGCCGCAGCGCCGCACAGCTGAGGGACCCCAAGGACGCGGCTGTTAATACAGAGTTCTGCAAGCCTGAAGCCTATGCCGCCAACGGCAGCCCGGTCGTCCCCTGCGGCCTCGTGGCATGGAGTCTGTTCAACGACACCTATAGCTTCGCCCGGCGCCGCCGTCGGGGCGGCCCCACCGAAGCGCTGACGGTGATCAAGACCGGGATCTCATGGCGGAGCGACCGGGGGCACCTGTTCGGCAATCAGGTGTACCCCAAGAACTTCCAGAACGGGAGTCTCGTCGGCGGCGGGCAGCTCGATCCGACAAAACCCGTAAGTTTCTTCCCAAACCGTTACTGCAAACTGAAAACCTGAAATTTTATAATTTCTGCGCAATTTGTTACTGAAACGTTTGGAATTGTGGAGTGCAGCTGAGCGAGCAGGAGGACCTGATGGTGTGGATGCGCACGGCGGCGCTGCCGAGGTTCAGGAAGCTGTACGGGAGGGTGGAGGCGGACCTGGGCGCCGGCGAGCTCCTCGCCGTGGCGGTGCGGAACAACTACAACTCGTACAGCTTCGAAGGAAGGAAGGCGGTGGTGCTGTCCACCGCCGGGCGGCTCGGCGGCCGGAACCTCTTCCTCGGCCGCGCATACGTCGTGGCCGGCGTGGCGTGCCTCGCGCTCGCGCTTCTGCTCACGGTGCTCTGCCTCGTCTTCCCAATGTGAGTTAAGTCGTCCGTACATCAAATGCGGCAACTATCTACTTTTGCGTCGGCGATCGCCGGTTTCCGGTCGTTCCATGACATGAATAATGAGGTCGAATAATTCTTTGCTGGATCATGTGCAGGAAGGAGGAGCATCTTCTGCTGCGGTAGCCATCTGAGATTGGTTTGGTTAAGAATTCGTAAGGAACTCTGTTCCAAACTTCCAATCAGCCAGCCGTAGGCCTGTAGCTGATGTGTATAGTTCTGTTTGGTAGTTAGGCGGTAAAACTTAAACACAACCATCCAATATGTGGCTGACACGTCGCATGATATGAAGAAAGGTGTCGACATGAAATTAATCCTGTGCGAGAACGTGCCTGTGGCAGGATGGTTAGAAAGTTGGTTGTATCCCCGACCCACGAGAGTTCAAACCCAAGGTTTGAATCTGGCCTTTCTCATTTAAGGCAGAATATTTTTCAGTGGGGGGCGACGTTCCCGTCGACAATGATGCGCATGTTTCGCAAAAAAAAATTCTCTGCATATTCAAGCAACTATCAAAACTGAAAATCAAGTTATAACAGTGACATATTCCGCTTTCGTAAACTAAAGGTAGAAAGTGTAGTACTCCCTCCGGCCGGTCTTTTTTACTCTGCATATATTAGGTTTGTGTTAAGTAAAAAATGTATAGTTTGACCAAATTTATAGAAAAAATATCAACATTCGCAATACAACAATTTGTTTTTTCAGTTGCTTCTATTAAATTTAAACCGTGAGGTTGGTTCTTTCCTTCTTAAGGTATCTAGAATTCCTATCTAGGAAGTTGCTTAACATAGAATAGAGAGACGCCAAGCTAGAATTGCTTAAAGAAGATCATAGTGGAATGTGGATGGAAGGACATGTTGCTTTCAAATGGAGGGCGACTAGTTCTTATCAATGCAGTTCTAACCAGGTGCTAGTATCTATGTTACTAGTATCATTCTTCGAAGTGCCTAAATGGATTCGCATAAGAATGAACCATTACAGGTCCAGAGTTTTTTTTTTTGCAATGTTAAATATCTGTTATAAAGTGGAGCATTAATTATTTGCAGACCGGAAAATCAAGGTGGCTTGAGTGAAAAAAAACTTGACTTTAAAAGAAACTGACAACTTAGCTGATGGTTAGTTACATTACTATATGAAAACAGAGTGTCGCAAGAACTGGAACACAATAAGTACATTCAGACAAGATTTTCTCTCTCGTCACCATTAAAATTGGTGGGGTGCCAAGTGATTCACAGTTTCATTGGGGGAATTGAAACCATGGTTGTTGTGCCGATGTGGCCTACATTTTAAACAGTCATCCTCTCAGGACCATGTTGGATGTGGGTTCAAAACTTCAAATCAGCAACGAATACATGGGACACATGATTGTTCGAGGCTACTCATCACAAACAGTTGGTCTTCTGTTATGTACTAGCGACACCTCATATTAGCTTTATAAGGCACAATGTTCGAACAACAAATACGTCTTGCATGTTAGACACATATTTTCTATGCAATCTATTTATATTGATCATTGTGGCTTTACTAATTCAAAGTCCGGCTTAATGAATTTTTATCTAAAAGATGCGACACTTGACAATCATGGCTTAATTGTTTAATTCATGTTTACTTCCATTTACCAAAGAACAATTTGTGGCAGTGATCCGAATCTCTAATGCTAAATCTGACGGCTCATACATGGGTTATAGCTCATATAGCAAATAAATATTTCTTTTCATGCATAACTGGCATAACATATTTTATTGGGTGTAGTATTTTCTCCTATCTAGTTTTTGAGAGACTATATATCATGAAATATGGTTGGTCTGGTTTCTAGTGCTATTCAATTCTTCATTCATTGTGTGACTTGACATAGGGTGAATAATTTGGTTGGCCACACACATCATGTCCTTATAAGGAGCATTGTTTTTAAGCAATACCTCAAGAAAAATGTGAAAGGTTCAATCCCAGAGAACATAATAGCCCTTGTTTCATGAGAATAAGTATGTAATATGTAGAAGGATTGAGATGTATCGGGAACTTAATGGTGACCAAAATTTCATGACAATCCTTGCATGTATGGTTTAGCAGAGCCCCTTTAGATATCTAGGTGTTTCAAGTTTGTTTGACGTCTACCGTGAGACCTGTTGCAAGCGTTTCTTCAACAACTCATGCAAAAAAAATTACTTGACTTGGGAAATCTTTTTGTTGTGACATCTTATAGCTAGAGCTCTTATAATGGGCCTTGACTTTGTCATATAGTGTAACGTTTTCGTATACGAGATATGTGGTGAGTGCATGATCCTAAAGTTCTCGTGTAGGGATGAAAACAGAGAGGATACGGACGGAACTGAGTGGTGCCACATTTGTTTTCATATTATTTTGCGGAAGCGGAAATAAATACAGAAACCTGGGAAACAAATATTGTCGGAAACAGATACACCGAATACGGTATGGAGACGGAACAGATAACAAAAATTTATCGGAACTGAGAGATGACTTAATTAATTAAGTAAAAGCAAAGCAAATCAACAAATTTGTCGAGTTTCTTTTTTTATATAGAAATGGGTAGCCCGGCCTCTGCATCGTGATGATGCACACAAGCTTTGTCGAGTTTCTAAGATGAAATAAAATCATAAGAAAATGTCCTGATTATATAATGTGGTGTGCAACATTAAAAATATATACTATCACCCCTATCCCTAGTATAACACTGAAATGGAGAACTAAGAACGACCCGACGGAGAGATGATATGCGAATACATAGGTCATAAACATGGCAACTTCACATTCTTTTCATTTTTATTCAGCTCTTAGGTTGTGCCTAAATTTTCTCATTAGAAGAATTTCCGTGCCTGTTGAATTTGGAAATCACTGTGTAACAAAAAACGGAAAGTTCCGTATTACAGGAAGCGGAATTTCCGTTTCCGCAGTCGTTCCGCCGGAATACGATGTTCTATTTCCGTTTCCGTTTCTGCATAAAAGTTTCCGTTTCCGTTCCGCAAAATTATGTTTCTGTTTCTGTATTTCCATTCCGTTTCCGTTTTTCCACGGAAAAGTCGGAAAGATTCTGTACCGTTTTCATCCCTATTCTCGTGGACGTTAATGCATGGATATATTTTAGTGTTGTTGGTATATTTTGTAAGTATAACCAAGGAATTATGAGAATGAACTTTCGTGTATTTTCTTTTGATGTTTATTTCTTAAAGGTTTTTTTAGTCATACCGGCATGACAGGAAAAAACAATATCAAATGTGTTACTCCCTTACAATGGGTCCCTAATGTTTGCTCACCCTGTACTTGACGGTGGGCTACTTTTGGATGTCCCCATGAGCAGGAGAAAAAACAATATCAATTGTTATTCTCTTTTAGTAGGGAAAGTGAAATGTGGCGGCCCAACATGCCCAATGTGGCCCATAATCCAGTACTAGACGACTACCAAGACGGGGGCACGACCAAATCCTCCACTTTGGTAAGGCAGACCGACTGGAAAACTACGACGATTGGCATGTCCACAAGTGGATCGAGCAATCTAGGATGTTTTGGAAGGCAGCGTAATCGACGTATTGATCCTTCGTTAACTTAGCTTATTTTATTCATGATGTCGCATTGTAAGAGTCTATGTTGAACTTTATATTTCTTCCATCTGGGTTGTGAGGTTCTTTATTATGCATAGTTCGGATGTAACTATGTCGATTGTATCGTCTTGATGTAATCTACTGAGTTATTAAAAACTCTCTTGGTCAGAAAAAAATAGTGTGTTTTCGTGTTCCTACGAAAAGTTTTCTCGCAACCTTGTCCAAACTATGCTGAAAATCAATCTACAATCATGTAGCTACTAGAAAACAGTTAAACCTGCCCCTGACGGTGGATGTTGGAAAGCTTTGCATGTGTTCCATGTGGTGTCTTAGGCGGCAACGACGACGATAATGACAGCAAATGAGTGATAATTTGGTCACGACATGATTTTGGTAGTTGGCTCTTGTTCCGACATGTCCGACAGTCTTCATGTTAGTTTGCCCGCTAGGAAGTCAGAGTTGTTGTTGTGTCGGTCGAGCAATGATGATGACATGTGTTTGGGGGTCTAGTCGTGAAGATCTTCATCGGATGGGAGTCTTGCATATCTTCTCTTTTGAGCTTGTCATTAAATCGGAGCTAATAGTATTCTACGCGAAGGGTCGGTTGTTTGGCATTGTTTGACATGGGCTTTTCGCCAAATGTGTGACAAGCTTTTCTTCAGTGGACGTTATTCGGTGAAGTCGGAGGTGCTTGCTCGTGCAGGAGTGGTGCTGTTAAGGCTGTCATGTTTTGTGACGGTTGCAGAACGCGGACAATTTTCTTCTTCGTAATATTGAATGTGATGAGGAAAACCTTTTGTCCACGTTCAAGAAAAAAAAACTCGGCAATACTGTAGATCCTTTTGGCCTTTGCCTCGGACCTCAAGCGTGAAGTAGATCTTTTTGGGCGTCGACGTCATATACTGTAGGATCTGTGTCGTTGACCTGCAATTATAACTTGGGCATTTCTCGAGGCGAAAGCGATTTTCCTTAGCTCGCAGACAAACCCATAATACGAAAGAAAAAAAAAATTGGCGCTGCGTCGTGCCACCAAAACCGAACGCGACGGAGGCGGACGTGGTGGGATAAGCCCCTCGTCACTCTGCACTCACTCTGGGTCTCGTCTTCTTCCTCCTAGCGTTGCTCGCTTGTGTTCCCGTTCCGAATTCCTATCGATGGAGAAGGCGGCGTCCTTCCTCTCCTCCCTCCTCGGCGGCGGCGAGGGACCGGCGGGGGAGCCGGCGGCCACGGTGGCGTCGATTCTGATATACCCGATCAAGTCCTGCAGGGGCGTCTCCGTGCCGCAGGCCCCCGTCACCTCCACCGGTACCCACAGCTTCACTCACACTCTCTAGTCTGTATACTCCATCCCTTGAAGATGCGATCCTTCTTTAGTGGAGCTCTGATCTGATGTTTGCCGGCGGCTGTGGCGTGCAGGGTTCAGGTGGGATCGGCAGTGGGTGGTGGTGAACGCCAAGGGAAGGGCCTGCACGCAGAGGGTGGAGCCCAAGATGGCGCTCGTCGAGGTCGAGCTGCCGCCGGAGGCCTTCCACGAGGACTGGCAGCCCACCCCGGACTCCTGCTTGGGTACTACTGCTGCTCTTCTTCTTCATCCTCCTCCTCTGTTTTGTTTTCTGGATTTGACAGGTCTTTTGTTCCAACGGATTCAGTGCTACCAAAGTACCAATATGTGTTGCTGAATATTGACAGTTGTTTGATCAGTAGCTGTACTAGTAGTAGCTCCCTACATGTTCTCTCTTTTTTCTAAATGTAATGTGATTATGTGAAAGAAAGAAAGTTTGATCGGTAGCTGAATGTTGACTATGGATGATTTCTTCAGACTAATTTTATTTTGATATGGAATTTCCGTCAAAACTAATAATACTGCCATTCCATATGTATCAACTAGTAATACTGCTAGTAAATTCGATCAAAACTAATCGTGCCATTCCATTCCTAAAATTATCAATTTAATCTAACATGCTGCTGCTGCTGCTTGCAGTCATAAGAGCACCAGGAATGGACACGCTGAAGGTCCCTCTTGCCGCGGAACACCCCACGCTCGACGACGTCTCCGTGTGGGAGTGGTCTGGTTCCGCCTACGATGAAGGAGCCGAAGCTGCCGACTGGTTCTCCGCCTATTTCGGGAAGCCGAGTCGGCTCGTGCGGTTCAAAGAAGGTGTGCACCTTTCTACTTTGCTAGAATAAGTTTTCCCAATCAGATCATCACTGTTACTCATGGACAATGTCTGTTTCCACATCTTCGACAGAGACTGAAATCAGACCGACTAATCCCGACTATGCTCAGGGATACAAGATCACGTTTACGGATTGCTTTCCGTTCCTGATAGCCTCCCAGGTACAGTTTCAGTTCAGAGTTCACGGCTCTGACTGTTCGCTGTTTTATTTATGTATGAAGGATGTGTGCACATGCTACTGGACACAAAAAATAAAGTTGATACTTCACTTGATCGCAGGGATCATTGGATGCACTAAACGAGCTTCTTAAAGAACCTGTACCAATTAATCGCTTCAGACCAAAGTAAGCGGCACACTGTATTTGGTTGGGTGTATTCTATGAACTATGATAACAGGTTTCTTTTGACAGTATTTTAGTGGATGGATGCCACCCATACTCAGAGGATCTCTGGAAATCCATCAAGATAAACAAGCTAGCATTTGATGGTGTGAAATTATGCGACCGTTGCAAGGTGAAATTTCCAGATCTGGGGATGTGGTTGCTACTCTGCTATCTTGGAACTTAACTGGACAATCATTTTCTGAAAAAAAAAATGATAACAGATAGTAAATTGCTTTCTTATTTTCTTTCCCATTCTCTCCATAGCACCAGGCTGAAGTCTCAGAGTGTGAGGATTCTACTTTCCTGCATATTTAACACCCTTTGAGTTTCTTGAGTGCAACTGAGAGGGACTGATTGTAAGTTTGTTTAGTCCTGGCTTACTGAGGTAATCTTCATCAAATTGCGAAGTACCTCGTGACGGGGAAGATCAAATTGATTGCTTGTCTCATAAAAACTTTACACCACCAGAATCCAGTAGTCCAATCTATCAAGTATAATGTCGACACTTAACATTCACATGGCAATATAATAGGAGCATACTCTGTGCTTACCTTCTCTATTTGCTTTTTCAGGTGCCTACCGTGAATCAAGAAAACGGAACACTTGGTACCGAACCAACTGAAACTATGCTGACATTCCGGTCTGGTGAAGTGATCCGTCCGAGTCACAAGAACAAACAGAAGGTAATTATCCTCTTCGGCCTTTTCTACAATTACTACCTTCAAGCATAGAACAAGTCGTTAACCGCTCCCTTTTCTATCTCATTTGTAGGTGTACTTTGGGCAAAATTTAGTATGCAAGGAATCTTTGTCCGGAAAGGGCAAAGGGAGGATTGTCAAGGTCGGCGACCCAGTTTATGTTCTGCAGACATACCCTTCTTCTAATGAAGCTCCAGCCTGAGCAAGGGCATGGTAGTAACTATATGTATCTGTTTTATGTGTGTCCGAGAGATGGTCGGTCGTTGATTCATGCTCATATTCGGCGAATTCAACTTAGCAATAAAACATGACAAATGTGAATTCAATAATGCCATCATCTGGTTCTTTAATCTGTTGAATAAAGTTTCTGAGTGATCATTGCTGTTCACTGTTCAGTTAGCCAAGCAAGAGACATATGAACCAACGATGTCGCCTTTATGAAATTTATTATTATGATGGAAAATTACATAAAATTATTCTGAATATGGTACAAAACAATAATAAGTATCAAGACGAATGGAAAAAAGTTAGATATGACTACACAAAATCAACATTGTCACATTGGGAACATCCTGTATCTCTGTATATTTGTATATCTGTACTACCTCTGAACTTGAGAAGAAAATGTTCTCCAGCTTCCAAAACTATTGATGGCCATTGCTGCATATGTTGGAGGCTGTTCTTCACATCACAGTGTAATGGCAGCCGCTATAGCCTGAAAAGAATGATCAGAATTGTTACACTATCTGGTCACTGAAAGTTTTTCAAGAACACCGTTGCCAAGAACCAATGTGGCTTACTTGGATCCTTGGTGATGAGCATGGCGGTGCCGCCAAAGTCGCAGGTGGCGCCGGTGGCCTTGTGGCGCTGCCAGTAGCTGTTGAAGGCGTAGGAGGCGTGGGCCGTCATGGTGTCCGGCTTGAAGCAGGCGCCGTCGGGCTGGAGGGAGTTGCAGTCGGCGACGGACGCGCACGCGTAGTCCATGGCCTGCTGCACGATCGGGCCCGGCACCGACGGCTTCGCCACGCACCACTCTTCGTGCCCCGACGACGGTGACGGCGGCCCGCTGGTGGGCGGGAACACCACCGGCGCCTGGAAGCTGCCACCCGGCGGGCTCGGGGACGTCCCACTGCCCGGCGAGGAGGAGTCCGGCGGCGGGTACGGGGCGTAGTCCGGTGGGCTCGGCACGATTTCCGGCGGGTTCGGTGTTCCTTCCGGTGGCCCTGGGAATGGCGTGACCTCCGGTGGACTGGGCGCGACGTACGGTGTCCCTGGGAACGGCGTGACCTCCGGTGGGCTGGGTGCAACGTATGGTGTCCCCGGGAACGGCGTGACCTCCGGCGGGCTGGGCGCGACGTACGGCGGCCCCGGGAACGGCGTGACCTCAGGCGGGCTGGGCTCAACTTCCGGTGGCCCAGGGAACGGCGCAATCTCCGGTGGGCTGGGCGCAACCTCCGGTGGGAATGGCGTGACCTCCGGCGGCGGAGGGTAGACGATCGGTGGCAGTGGTGCAATCTCGGGCGGGCTGGGCACCACCTCCGGCGGCCCCGGGAACGGCGCGATCTCCGGCGGGCTGGGAGCGACCTCTGGAGGTCCTGGGAACGGCGCGATCTCTGGCGGGCTGGGAGCAACCTCTGGCGGGCTGGGCGCGACCTCGGGCGGCGGAGGGTAGACGATCGGCGGCAGCGGCACAATCTCGGGCGGGCTGGGCACGATCTCCGGCGGCGGAGGAGAGTAGAACTGCATCGGCGGCGGAGGCGACAGGTAGGCGAATGCCGGCGTCGGGACGACGGGCGGCACGCTGGGGCTGCAGCTGGGGGAGCCCGGCGGCGGGGAGGAGTCGGACTCGGAGTAGTGGTCCAGCAGCTCGTCCGTCGTCAACACTCTTGCTCCTGCTCAGCCAACAGACCGTGTGTGTAGTTACTTGTTAGTATGTTAAGCTCAAGAAAGTTCAACTCAAACAGCCATGAAATGGACATAAATTTCCTAAAATTCTGTTGCGGAACTTTGAGCAAAAAACCAGTCGAGATCGAGAGGCGAACCTACACACAACCTGCACTTGATTGCCTTCTACGCACAATAGGAAATAGCAAGATAGAAGGAAAAACTGAATAGTCGACATGAAACTGTCATAAAAATCTGTTGCAGAACTTTGAGCAAAAACTTGCCGAGATCGAAAGGCGAACACACACACAACCCGCACTCGAGCACTAGCACGATTGCGCGCCTCTATCGTGCGCCTTCTACACACGATAGGAGAAACCAAGACAGATGGAAGAACCAGGAACATACCGCATTGCGCGGCGAAGAAAGCAAGGATCACGGCAATGGCAGGGAGGAGACGGTGCATCGTGCCTTCCTCCATTGCTCTTTTGTACAATGATGATGGGTATGGCCGTATGGAGCTGGGGTTGCTCATATAGCCATGATGGTGGTACAAAGGTTAAAGGGAGGAGACATTGTAAAGCTACTAGAGCAGCATCCAGTGAAGTGATACACTGAGCTTTTTCTCTGCTTTGTACTAGTAACAATACTGACCTGTGACCATGGAAATGATTTGGATTCCTTGGTTGTTCTGAGGTTTTGGGTTGCCCTTTGCCGCTTTCCTCCTTTGGCAGTTTTGGCACAGATGCTTTGCTTGTTGCCCAGAGGAATGGAGATTGATCCTTCTCACCAGCTGTTGAGCCCTTTGTGCTTCAGAATTTTCTCTTTTGTTCCTCATTTGCTCTTATTTTTTTGTTGTTCTTCATTTGCTTGGGATCCACTCAACATAGGTACCCCCCCACAAATCAACATTAGCATGTGTTTACCCATATAAAGAAACTTTGGACAGACTTTCATTTTTCTCGGAAAGTCAAATTTGTGCATCTCAGCAAATTAAAGGGTGCAAAAATTTGCCCAAAAGGCGCAAGAATCAGAATTGCACTTACCCACGCAACATCAGCAATCTTGAGTCTAGATGACTGATTGATAATAGCAGGGAGAATTCCCAGTGAATTCTCATGAAGAAATTATTTGGAACCAGTAACATAAACCATTGTTTGCTTTACTACCAAAGAATACACATCATTCTGGCGAAAAGATGCGGCTAACAACATGCTACAAGTTGGTGAAAAGATGCTGCTAATTTCATCATCGAGTTTACATAGTTGAAGACGCTCGTAACATCAAGCGAAAATTGAACAGGCAGTTTCTAGGCTAACAAATTTTCAATCTTGGTATAAAGATAGGACAAATTATCTTGAAGATCTCCCAAGTCAGAACAATACATTCTTTCAACTGCAGTAGCTCCGGTCACTAACTAAATAAATCAACAACAAGGGGTCCAGGATCACCAACTGCATGCCGCTGCTCCTATGGGATGTGCAGGTGAGCCTGTTGGTGAATCGCAGCGGGCTGTTCGCTGAACATGGGGCGCAGCTTGTTTATAGGGTCATGTGTCCAGAAAACAAGCAGTCTGATACTCTTCGATCAAACGCTGCATCAACCGAGCTCATCTGTTCACATAAGATTCAAACCAATGAAGACGATGTTAGATTTGATCTCCGTAACTTGGGAACAAATAAAGCATGTGAAGTTCTCTTTTCAGACAAAAGTATCAGGCTCACGGGCCAAATGAAAGCTGACCTGGAACCAAACTCTTGGCACATTCTCGATCAAAATTAAGTTATAAATGCTACGGTACTGGCAGAAGCTCAGCCACCTAGTACTTGTTACAAACCCATATTTGCACGTGGTGAATCGTAATAAACAAAAGTAATGCTTCAACTGAAATTAATACATACACGTTTGCGTACAGTCCAGGGCTTGGCTGATAACCCTCGAGTCATTAGCACCATGAGATTTGTCAGATTGTGAAAAACTTACTTAGCAGAAAGAACAATGTAAATACCTACTTGGAACTCCTGATGTGCGTGAAATCAGCAGGATCGAATAAACACCAAGGAGATGTCATGAAAAAATAATAGTAACCATCTCGCATATGCAACTACTGAAGGAATATATTTCATATTCCCATGAAAATTCAACGTTTGTTTCACCCTTTCAAAGTTTGCATCTGTTGTTTTAGGAGTGCCGAGTTCATCACAAAAGGATCATGTTTGTGTTCCAATGATTTTCAAGAGATCATTGGTATTGGAAACATACAAATCAGAACTTACCTGGCTAGTTTCATCATGCACCTGGTACATGGGCATCGACAACCTTCTTTCCTCCTACATATGTTAACAAACATTTTAGACATTAGGCTTGTATCTGGATAATTTTACAAAATTTCCAGGTCACACCAGAAGAATGAGAAGCTGAGAACAAAGAGAAGAGAATAATACCATTGACATTGCTTCATCATCCCACATTAGATAGACCTCACTTGTACCTGCTTGAGTAGCCGACGCTTTATTATTAGTGGCAGGTGCAGGTGGATGTCCAACTGCAGGACCTCCTGTACCTGGAAAACATGAATGCACACATGAATTCACAAGGAGCATGCCAAACACCAAGGGCAAACATAAATATCAGCTGGATATACAGGATGTCTGCCCAGAAATGCCACTTCAGATAAGATGAGCTGCATATAGTGCTCCTAATCTAAGTAGTATCTTTAATAAAACAACAAATATGGTCTAATTTTGTCTCGAGTGTTCAGAGTAAGTTTTGATTAGACCACAAGCCACATCGTTCTCTGGTTTCCTCTACATACACTCAGTTCACAGTAGGTGTGCTATAGTTGTCTGTCACGAATGAAAAGCCAGCACATCTCAGCGTTCATATAGTAGAATTGTAAGTTCTGGGAAGATCGAATACCTTGGTTATTGGCTACATATCCAAATCCTGTAGTACCAACTGATGCTGGAGAACTTGCTGGAATAGTTGCAGGTGAAGTTGGTACAAAGAATGGGGAATGTGCTGCTCCATTGCCAGTGGTATTGACAGGAAACAAAGGCTGTGAAACCTGAGGGGCAACAGGTGAAGGAACCCCAGTAGAGGGCATGGCGAATGATGTCTGAAGTAAATTAGCAGGTGCTGATGTCATAGGATTGGGCATATTTTGAATGGGAAATAGTGGTTGCTGTGGTGCCTGTCCAGCGAGCATTGGGGGAACAGAAACTGCTGGTTGTTGTGCAAACCAAGTTTGCGGTGGTTGGGGAGGCCAAAGTGGAGGACGAACCATCATTGCGGGATTAAACCTGTAAAAAATGTGACAGAAATCAGAAAATGTTACAAAAGGGGTGCACATGGTATGATTGCACCACCAGTGGATAGCTCAGCCATTTTTAAGTTGAATAGAACTTAAATATGTAGATAGAAGGGAAACGAGAACATACATAGGTCGGGGTACACCATACGGCCGTGGAGGAAAACCCATGCCTAGCATATTATTAGGCATAATAGGAGGTCTTATCATCGGCACTTCCACTTTGGATACCTTTGGTGAAGGTTCTTCCTCTGCAGGTGGAACACATGTAAAGGTTAAACCACATGTTCTTGGAGTGAATAAACATGGCAAGTTAAACACATTCGGAAATTACGTGTAAAGGTTAAATAACTTTGTAGTGGAGAGGGAAAAAAAGGAAAGTTCAGCACTTGAGGAAAACTACGTGTAAAGGTTAAACATCATGCTACTGGAGAGAAAAAAATGCTTAGTTCAGCACTTGAGGAAAATTACGTGTAAAGATTAAACAGCATGCTACTGGAGAGAAATAAAATGTTAAGTTCAGCACTTGAGAAAATCACATGTAAGGGTTAAAGAGCATGCTACTGGAGAGAAAAAAAAGCTAAGTTCAGCACTTGAGGAAAATTACAAGTAAAAGTAAAATAACATGCTATTGGAGAGAAATAACAAGGCGGGTTCAGCACTTGAGGTTAGCCAACATGCGATGGGAGAGAACTATCGATATCTTTCAAAAAGAAGTTCTCTTTGATTCTTTCACGTGCATACTTTAGGTTGCATATGGTGAATTCTGCTCAAATGTGAGCCACACAATGCTGTTTACACAATATTGAGGGAAAGAAAAACTAGTTAATGTGTTTAGACAATATCATAGGCAAAACCAGTTTACAGCCACAGTACCATTCAAGATAACAATAACTGGTGAGCAACTACTCTGGTCTCTAGAAAAGGTATTGCAGTGGAGACATGGCTGTGGCAGTACCTTCTCCATAGTGAGCGGCGAGTACATCCGAAGGGATCCCCTGCATGCCGAAGATCTCAATCTCCGTCGAGTCCCTCTCGGGCTTCGCATTTGGAACCCTGCAGCCAAAACAGTTTCGTGCATGGGTAAGTAACAGGACGATAAATTGATCTGTGCGCAAATGCGGTAATAAGCAACATGCCCACACAGGGAGCCCCCCTGAAAATCTGACATCTTCATCACGAACGAGCACATAAACCCACCCGCATAGCCCACAAATTAAATGTTACCAAAAACAAGTAATCGAAACACCATCAGCACGCCGCGATCTAACCAAACAAGAATCCCAAATCTGAGGCGGCCTGGATCCCCTTGGTAGGCAGGACTAGGAGGAGGGGTTAGAGGAGGGATTGGAGGGGATGTAGGCGTACTTGGTGACGGACTCCTTGTGGACCTGTAGGACGTGGATGGCCATGCCGCCGGCGGTGGAGAGCTTCTTGTGGCAGACGTGGCACTTGAAGTGCTTGGCCTTCTGGTGCTGCACGAGGATCTTCTCGTCGTCGAACTCCCGGTCGCAGTAGTAGCAGAACACCTTCTCCACCCGCTTCTTCTTCTTCCCCATGCCTCCCGTTCCCCACCGGCGAGCTAGGGTTTCGGCGACGCCGCGGCGGAAGGAGGAGGGAGCACGCGACCTGGTGGATCCTCGGTGCGATTTGGTGCGGGGATTTTTGGAGGGGGCTTCTGCAAATATGGTGACGTGGTGGTGGACTCGGGATGTGACTCTGACGTGTGGGCCCGCGGGGCCGCCGTGGGGATTTGGCGGTTTTGTTTGGCGACCCCCTTGGTGTTCTGGTATTTGCTGGTCTTACTCTTACCGTCCCCCCGTGCTCGAGTGAGTCCGTGACGTTAGCGCGGGTTTGGGCCTGGTAACTTCGTCTGGCGAAGAACTGGGCCTTATGGGCCGAAACGAAAACGAAAGAAGCCTGCGTCCAGTGGGATCCCACTTGTCCACTTGTCCCACTTACACACTATTTTTTTACATGTGTGATGGTTGGACGAGGTGGGGCAAGTGGGATCCCACTTTCACATCCTAATCCAGGTTCAGTCAAGCGAGAAAACCTGGTATCTTGGGCGTCGTCGACTCGTCGGCAAAGGGTGTTAGGTTGGGAGAAACTGCGATCGAAAAAAGCTCATAAAACAGTTTGGGAGATTTCTTTTGAGTTTCTGAAGTACTCGCTTGTTTATTGTGTTGACTTGTGAAATGCCTGTAACAGGCTTGAATTTGATATCTTACGCATGCTAGTTTTTTTTATATAATTAAAACATAGTGTCAGAGTATAATTCAGTACATGCCAAAGTAAAAATAGTGTCTAGTGGTTTTGAAATTACAAACCATCACACATACAACACAAAATAAATTTATAAGCTTATGTCCAAAATCTGAAAAATTTACCAAACATCACATGAACCACTTCCGCACAAAACTGACCACGAGGTCAAAAATTATCGAGCTAAACAATTATCACACAAATCTGCTTGTTTTTTATCTAATTCGAGCTAATTATCACATTAATCTCATTCTATTCGTGCTATTTATCACATCAATCCGTAGGAGACCTTTTTTACCGTCCGTGAGGAAGACCTCGAGGTCGATGGGCTGCTGAAGTAGCCGGAATCAACACGGTCGCCGACAATGATGTTGTGGAAGGAGACATGGGCGGCGGCCGGCGGGCAGCAACTCCAGGTGGGCGAGAGTACACAAGCCGTACGTCGTTTGCTCATTTAGTCATTTCTCTCTTTTTTTCACTTTTCTGGAAACTGTAGAACGATGCTACGTGTATGACGAATCAAGGGGACCATTCATCACGGCCAAGCACGATGGTTGGATCAGTTGTTGTGTAAACATCGCTGAGTATAGGAGAGGCGTTTTGACTCCCGAATGCATATGTTCCTGTTATGTTTGTCAAAATTTAAAAAATATGAAAGCATATCAAAAAAATTGTAACAAATTGGGAATGAACATATACATGTCTGCAACATTAATGTAAAATTGCAGAAGCAAATGACACTTTATGTGGTCTGTACGAAAAAGAAAAAATCCGTGCTTTGAAAAATGCATTTTTAAATCTCATTTCGGCCACATATTTTGTCTTTTTTGCACAGACCACATAAAGTGTCATTTGCTTCTGCAATTTTACACGAATATTGAAAACATGTATATGTTCGTGCCGATTTTTTTGAGATGTTTTCATATTTTTAAATTTTGACAAACATAACAGGAGCATTTGCACTCGGGTGCCAAAGTGAATTTCTGGCTGAGTATTGCTATTCATCAATACTTGGAGTAATGGCGTCCTCGTATGCAAGGAACAACGTCATTAATCATCTACTCCCTCCGTTTCTAAATATAAATAAGATGTTTTAGATGTTACACTTGTTTTCTAGATACGTACACAAATGAGTGAACATACACATATAATGTGTCTAGATACATTTGTATACATGTGTATGTGGACAAAGTCTAAAACATTTTATATTTAGGAAGGGAGACGGTAGTTCTGAACTAATGCATTGCGCGCCATCCGAGTAGGTGAGATATGACTATGTTGATATATAGTAGTTTTCTTTAAAAACAATAAAAAGATTTGCCTTACTGTATACTAGTTGTATGCCCGTGCGTTGCTACGGATGACACAAGTAAATAAATTGTGTGTTTCTTAATTAATTTGAATGTCCATGCGTTGTTTGACACAAGTAGAGATTAGCCTATTTTATCAGTTGTTTGACACAAGTAGAGATTAGCCTATTTTATCAGGAGAACAACATTCGGTACAACATAGCCACCTAAAAGTACACAGCCACGACCAAAACCAAACTGCATCCTGCAACACAAAAAGACAAAGAAAGAGATGACACAATTGAGAATGCTTAAGAGTTTTACCTTGGAAGGTTCACAGTTGAACAAGTATTGTGCTTTTACACGCTTGACATGTCAAGACAGCAAACACATGACATATGTACAGTACTATTTCCGATTTGAAGAACCAATAGGTACCATATCCAAAGCAGTAGTCAAAGCAAGGAAACCAAATCCATATTAATCATCTGCTAAGACACATACAACTTTGCAGGCTAATTGTCTGATATTCTTTGGGTTCGCAAGTAACTCAGCTTGAATAAATTCCTGAAACATCACATTATCTATCGCCCCAGGTGCTATCGTGTCGCAGATCGAACTCCCAGATCTTACCCCGTTGCTGGCAGCAGAAGATCGAGCTCCTATGTCATCCCATGTCGCCGGCATCAGCAGATCAAGTCCTAGGGCATTACCATCGCCGACAGCAGCAGATCGAGCTCCCACGCCATCTCCCATCTCTGGCAGCACCAAATCAACCCCCTAGGCCATCTCCTGCAGCCGGCAGCATCAAATCAAGCTCCGAGGTCATGTCCCGTCTCGTGCAGCACCATCCTAGGTCGACAAAGCAGATCAACATCATCTCGTCGCTCCAGGTCGCCCAAGCTCTGTCAAAGAGCTCACTTGCAGCTGAACAAGAGATCCCCATCAGCTGATCTACAAAAATGGCAAATCACCATCAGTAGACGCAGATCGACCTGAAGATCATTTTGAGTATAAAATTTGTACAATGAGTAGACATTAAAAAATAAGTATATAAAAACTGTTCAAGCATACACTGACAGTTTAACTGCTACAGAAACAAGCAACAGATCATGCACAAGCACAAATACGCCGCACAAATTTAAGAACATGACTCCATTTATTCAAGAAAATTTATTCATACCGCTATATACTAATACAACAAATATTGGCAAACAATGGGGATTTATACTCATTGTACATCATTTTTTTTAGATTCAGTTAACACAAGCAAGGATTTCATGTTCAGTTATAACAGAAACAAGGATTATCTACTCCAGTAAAACATCACAAGGAAACAATTCTTTCAGTGTGCGTAGTTGCAGTACTAATGACCAGGGGTACTTCAATTCATCTGTAACTATAATTGTTCTTTTGTTCAAGCGCTGAAGAACATGAGTACTCTTGTTCAGTTATTCTACTTCATCAACTGACAACAATAACCCAAAAAAACACATTATAATGATTTGCACAGATCAAACAACAATACTGTAATCGAAGACAAGGTAAATGATTCATGCAGAAGGTAGAAATCTAGTTCATAGAAATACGTTTGCTTCCTAGATTGGCATTAATACTAATAGTAGTGCATTTCAAAATACAATCTCCCTTGTGTAAAGTCAAATTCATAGAATTTGGCAAGAACATACACACCAAAAGTCCAGCAGGGTGCGATACAAAAAATTTAGATGTGAAAGACAATTTAAATATTGTATCATGCAACTTTTTTAAAAATTTAGATGTGAAACTTGGCCATTAACTTTTTTATTTCTGAAAGACAATTTAGATGTGAAGAAACTACAAAAAATGAAGCAAATCATAGGAATCATTATTCTTCTATATGAAAACACACACTGAGAATGCAACACCCATAGAAGATGACAAGTCTAAATTTTATTGAGTTCATCTGTAAGATTTTTGAAGGCTGGTTTGCAGTAAGAACAGTAGATCAACCTTTAAATATATCAAGCTTCACTTAAGGTAACATAGAAAATGATTTTTCCAACACACAATATAATACACACATGAAAGGGTATTATTATAGGAGAATAGTGGTTAGTGATATTTTTTTTGCAATCAGTGGTTTTGATTTTAATGCTATACTAAACCACTGCAAAAGAAGTGCTTACCAAAAAAAGTCTGGTTATGCAGAAAAAGAAAAATGAGCAGATCGAAGCTATACGTTTTTACAGCTCTGGCGCATTGGACGACCTTTTGCCTTGACTGGATATCCTTCATCTCGGCCTCCAAACGGCAGACTCAAGATACTTGGACCTTTGTCGCTCCTTCTTCAAGGACCTCTCCATCGCAATCTTCGCGACAAGGTTCTCAAATTCACGCTTCTCCTTCAACAGAGCCACCTTTGCTCCTGGCGCGCTTGACTGCTTCCCCATAGACTTAAGGAAAGTATCTACCCTCTGCGACAAAGGCACCAAGTCAGACCTGCCCCAACCTAATCAAGCACATACAGATGCAGGTTTCACACGATATTTGAAAGAAAATACCCCGTCCACCCTAAACCTTGTCACCATTAGGAAACACCCTAACTAAGTGTTGAGATGATAAACAACCAGTTGAACAGTTACTTTGTAACAAAGCATAAGGAATATTGCTGACATTTTAGTCCGCGTATAGAATTAAAATGTTTGATGCTTCAAGGAAAATAACATCATGTGCAATACATGTGTTTGACTAATACAAAGTCGCCAAATAACAATACAAACACAGAAATGATACCGATCCTTTCCCTTGTAGCCACGCTGAAGCTAATTGACTACTCCGAGTAGTCCATAATCTATAGATGTTACAAGCAGCTGAAGTTGGTTCGTCTTTCAAGTAACTCCTCCCAACAGTCCAAACGCCACGACATCAACTAATGGTTGGATAATCAGTTCAATCCTTCTCTGAATCAATAGTCGCATAACAGAAAGGATAGCTTCCAACCCAGTTGATCAGAATAATATATCAAAATCATTACAGCTTAAGTCCACTAAATAAGCACCAAAACTGTAATCAGTGTGGTCCCTCTTTGTATAAGATGCAGTCTGGAAGTGGTCAAACTTCCATATACGGGAAAGATTATCTGAATGTGGTGTGCGAGTCAAGAAATTATACACCCAAGAAATGTCATCTTTTGGATTTAAATGTCATATCTGAATGAAAAATGTTGGATAATTTGCATAGGCTACCTAATTAGTTTGTCTAGGCAAGACAGGCTAGAACTTTATCTCTTCAGATTCACATGACATGCCACTGAATTCTTCTTCAATAATCACTTTTCCAATTTCTTCTCTTATCAAGATATTGTATTATGTTAACACTTGGATTCCCCCTAATGACCACAAGGTGCATAAATCCCGAGGACTATAATACTCAAGTTGGCTACTTAAATCAAATATAATTCTCAACTGGCATGCTGATGCTCATGCATATACCGCAGGCTGCAGCTAACTCACATAAAAAATTACAAAGAACGAAAATCATTGAACCGAGACATCACTTGCCTTGAGCCAAGTAAGCACGCATGAGACATCTTGAAATATCCGACGGTGCTAGGGGTCTTGGAAGGAGCGACGGTGACCTGGCCCATCCCTAACTTACAGCCTCAGCTGCTGGTCACAAGGTGGAGCGACCTTTGGGGCGGGCCGGAGCAGCGTGACCCGGCGGCTGAGCTGCGAGATCCAGCGGCGATGGGTCTGGGCAAGCGCCGGCCACGGGGAAGGGGTGGAGCGGGATCCTGCGGCGGCGGCAGCAAACCATACCAAATCAAAAAAAAAATACGCCAATAATTAAAAAAAATGTTGCGGGACACGTCTCACCATCGGAGAACTTGCTCTTGGATAGATATTGCGGTGGATCCGGCGCCGGAGCGGGGCAGCTCCACTTCCCGGCGGCGACCCGGTCCCGTTCGCGGCCGCCGCATAACCCCACGACGTCGAAGGGGAGGACCTGTCCATCGCGGCATCGCCTCACCTATCCGCTCCCTCTCGCTCGCGTCCTCAGCCGCCGCCGAGACGCCACGGTCTCTCCGCATCTCCTCTCCTCCCCCGTTACCCTCTCCATCTCCTCCTCCTACCTAGTCACCCCGATCTCTAAGCAAGGATTTTTGTCAGGAATCGGGTCGCGGGGCTAGTGTATGGGGGCGGCGAGAGTCGGGGAGATGGTGCGTAGGCCTCGACCGGAGGACGGGAACAGTGAATGGGATGGGGGATGAAGAGTATGGGGGCAAGACGGCGGCGACATGCGAGAAGAGGAGAGGCAGCAGGGAAGAGAGGAGGAAATGAGGGCACAGACGGACGCGCTGGGCGACGGTAGGCCCCACGCGTGGGACGATGGCAGAAAATTTTGGCAGAAAACGTGAGGACTACGAACGTACGTTGAACTCCCAATTAATAGTAAAGATTGATGAAAAAGAGCTCTCGGCATGGTTTTCACTTCCACTGAAATTTCAGTCATCTTGGACTCTCGGTAGATACTGAAATAGTTCCTCCATCCGAAAATACTTTACACGAAAACTGAAATCACTTAGATTATGTGAGTTCTAATATGACTAAAATATTTCTGAACTTGAAATTCAAAACCATGTGTGTAGATATCGTATTATTTTTTTGGTCAGTCGCCATCCACAATAATTCCCCATCCCACGGCCTGTCACACATCTTGTTCTGTTCCTAGTCAAAGAGAATAATCAAGGCACTAGTGCCGAAAACAAGACCAATCAAGGCACATGTTGCATTTCGTTTGGTAGTGTAGACTAGTCACACTCTGTTCATGTTCATGCACCGTTTTAATCCTCATTGCTATATCTCTTCAAGTTGCCCTCCAAGTTGAGGCCAAGAAATGCATTCATCATCCACCAGTATACCGTTGAAATAAATAAACTCATATTTATGTCAAGGCATGTAGCCTTATAAAAGAGAAGGTAAACATGCATACATAAAAACATAGAAGCCATCTTTTATATATCACTGTGTATTAACAAACATATATCGTTCACTACCGGGGGTATCTTGACGATAGCAAATACTCTTCCTCCAAGCTATATTGTCAAGCTATATTGTCTGCTCACCTCCTCCGCTACTGTACCCTCGATCACTGCATAACTTGGTTCATCCTTTTTATCACAAATAACAATACTTTCAAGGGGTACTCGAAGGCTCTCGAGTGCCAT
Organism: Poa pratensis; assembly: GCA_947311845.1. Classification (NCBI taxonomy): domain Eukaryota; kingdom Viridiplantae; phylum Streptophyta; class Magnoliopsida; order Poales; family Poaceae; genus Poa; species Poa pratensis. The sequence continues at coordinate 2,964,124 of CAMZMU010000084.1, forward strand.
CTCCACCTGTCTCATGGTCGGCCGTTGGGCTCCTTCCATCCTCACGCATGCCGCTGCCAACATAGCTGCATCTTCAACCTTCTTGCCTCCTTCCGCCATGACTTGAGGATCTAACAAACTGGTCAGACCGCCTTCTCCGAGTAAAGCGGTGAAACATGCAACCAGACTTTTGTCCTCGGCAGATCGATATGAGCATGGCTTCTTCCTTGTGAGCAGCTCCATGAGGAGGACGCCGAAGCTATAAACGTCGCTCTGCTCGGTGAGTTGTCCGGAGTAGAAGTACATGGGGTCTAGGTACCCGAATGTCCCTTGGATGGCGGTTTCGTCCCCTGTTTGATCCACCGGAATGCACCGGGAAGCTCCAAAGTCCGACACCTTCGCAACGAGGGTTCCATCTATGAGGATGTTCTGGGACTTCATATCTCGGTGGACTATAGGGAATGACACGGCCAAGTGAAGGTAGGCGAGAGCCCTGGCTGTCTCCGTCGCGATCCTTAGCCTCTCCTCCCATGGCAGCGATGCTTCAGACTCCTCGAGGTGGAGGTGATGGTAGAGGGTCCCGTTGGAGATGAACTCGTACACGAGCAAGGGCACCTCCATCTCGAGGCAGCACCCAAAGAGCTTTTTTCATCTACCGAATCTACCCTTTGGTGGAAAAATACTACTCCTTTATTCAACAAGTATTGATCAATATAGGCCATTGGATCTGCTAGCTGCAACGGTCCATATTTCCATGTCCCTACCGTAAAAAGCCTCCAAAATCCAGATGTTTGACGGAGTAGAGCGGGTGCTCCGAGGAGTCAGGCATGTGACCGAGTAAAGGAGGAATCTAATTTCGCTTGGAGTTCTCCATGATGTGGTACAATAGCTACAGTACAATTTACTGCATGAGTCAATTAATAATCAATAAATTAAAAGCAAAATGTATTGAGAGTGCAGATGTACGCTCGTTTTTGGAAAAAAAATTGGATGCTAGATGTAGATTCTCTTACGGACAGAGGGAGTAGACATTTTTTAATATAAAGTTCATGTAAACCTTATACTAAAACATGTCTAGATATATGCGTGCAGAAATATCTAAAAGTTTATGTAGATGGTAACTTTTGAGTGTTGGTTGCTGTGATGTGTTGTCAGGTAGAAGAATAGTAGTGTTTTGAGTCTGGAAATGGTTGTAACTGCAATAAAAACCTCTGTTTATCGGTTTCATGCATGCAATGAAATCGGGAGCGAGGCTCCTTAATTCTAAAAAAATATCTAAAAGGGCTTATATTTTGAAACGGAGAAGTATGTAGTTTGTTTCGGAAATAGCTAGAAAAACAATTGCAGTTTTGGTGGTATCATACATATTTGGTTTCAAGGTTCATCTTGATATCTAAACAAGTCCTTACAAGTTGTGGCATTAAATCATACAAGTTATTCGGATGAATTTGCATTTTCTATGAGGCCTCTTGTAGGTGAGATCCACGGAATATTCTACGTGTGTGGCCCATATATCTGGGCTCATATACAGATATATGGGGTATATACGAGTTTCTAATCTCAAAAGCTTTGATCAGTTCAGCGTGCAATAGTTGCAGCCAACATTGTTGGGCCTCTTTGAATTGTATGAATTTTAAATAATTTTATAGGATTTCAATCCTTAAGAATTTGTCCTATGGATTACCTTTGGTTTCAAAGAATGGTGTTAACAAAATCCTATGCATTGGGGCCTATGCCTTAATTTTACAGGAATTTGAATATCCACTCCAACTCTTTTTTAGAAGTGCGTAGGATCGAGGCAATACTATCCAAACGACAATTCCCTTATTGTTTGTTTTGCAATACTCTCTTTTACACTTGTAAACCTGTGAAATTCATGTGTTTCATATTCTTGTGTTTTTCAACCCTACGATCTAAAAAGTCTCTAAAATTTGTACAATCCAAAGAGACCTGAAGGTGGACTACTGTAGGAGAGGAAACCGACGCGCCACCTCTCTTGTTTAGGTCAAGTCGTTCCAAAAGGCCAAAACAGCAGTTTTCTCGTGTCTGTAAATATTATAATCTTAGTAAAAAAATCATTTTTTGTTTGCCCTGTCTGTAGTCTGCACTCTGTAGTACTCCTATATATATGCAACACACGCAGTAGGCGGGGATCGATGGCGTACACACAGAAAATGGTGATTCCGGCGGCCGCGCTGATGGCGTTGCTGTTGCCGCTCTGGTTCTTGATTCAGGCCACCGGAGCTGCGGCGAGCTGCCCTGGCAGCTGCGGCGACGTGAGCGTGCCGTACCCCTTCGGCATCGGCGAAGGGTGCTACTTGCCGTTGCAGGGCTTCAACCTCACCTGCAACCGCACGGGCGGCCAAGAGCGGCTGCTCATCGGCGGCAGCGGCTCCACCCTCGAGGTCAAGAAGATCTCGCTTGAAAACTCCACGGTGCGCGTCATGGACACCGCGGGCGCCGTGGAGATCACCAACAAGGCGGCCCCCCCGGCCCCCCTCGATCCCAAAGGCACCTGGAACGGCCTTGGAGCGGGCGCCCTTAACAGCTCGTTCGTGGTGTCGGCGAGGCGCAACCGGCTCGTCGTCACTGGTTGCAACGTGCAGGGCATGCTGCTAGGGGAGGGCAGCAACTACGTCGTCGGCTGCTCGACCTTCTGCCCGACCACCGACCAGTTCGGTCTGGGCGCCGCGATCTCCGACGAGGACTTCGCCGCGTGCGATGGCGAGGGATGCTGCGAGACGCGCATCCCGATCGGCCGCCCCTCCTACGTCGTGGGGCTCAAGCCGCTGGACATGAACCAGGAGATGGACAGTGTGCTGCCCATGGCGGTGCGCGTCGCCGAGACGGGCTGGTTCCAGACCGCCTCCGCCGCGCTGCGCAAGGACCCCTCGTCCAGCCGGACGCCGATCCCCGTGGTGCTGGAGTGGGCGGTGAACTCTGCGCAGCTGGTGCACATGGCACCTACGACGCCAGGCTGCCCCGAGGACGCGGCGACGAGCGCGTGCGTGAGCAGCTTCAGCTCATGCATCAACATCAGCGACAACTACCGCAGCGGCTACGTGTGCCGGTGCCAGGGCGGGTACCAGGGAAATCCGTACCTCACCGAGGGATGCCTTGACGTCGACGAGTGCGCGCTGCCCGGCACTTGCTCCGGCGAGTGCACCAACACGCAAGGGGGATACACATGCCGGTGTCCGCGAGGCTCCCGTGGCAACCCCCACGTTAGAGATGGCTGCGTCAAATCATCCCTAGGTGAGCAATAATCATACTACTTATGTGAGATTGGACATCAGGACATCAGGTTCTTGCTCTGCTTCATATGATAGAACTTTCCCTCAACCATGAAACATTTTCAGGTCTTAGTGTGGGCATAGGAATCGGCAGCGGTGCTGGTCTCCTACTCGTGGTCCTTGGTGCCATTTTTCTGACCAGGAAGCTGAAGCACCGAAGGGCAAGAGCTCTGAAGCACCAATTCTTTAGGCAAAACAGGGGACATCTGCTGCAGCAGTTGGTGTCGCAGAACGCGGACATCGCCGAGAGGATGATCATCCCCTTGGTGGAGCTGGAAAAGGCCACCAACAACTTCGACAAAGCTCGCGAGATCGCTGGAGGAGGGCATGGCATGGTGTATAAAGGGATCATGTCGGACCAACACGTTGTGGCCATTAAGAAGTCCAAGGTCACGATCCGGAGGGAGATCGACGAGTTCATCAACGAGGTAGCTCTCCTCTCGCAGATCAACCATCGGAACGTGGTGAAGCTCTTCGGGTGCTGCCTCGAGACAGAGGTGCCGTTGCTGGTGTACGAATTCATCTCCAACGGGACCCTCTACCATCATCTCCATGTCGAAGAGCCTAAAGCATCGTTGCCATGGGAGGAGAGGCTAAGGATCGCAACGGAGACCGCCAGGGCTCTCGCCTACCTTCACTTAGCCGTGGCAGTCCCTATCGTCCATCGAGATATCAAGTCCCAGAACATTCTGCTAGATGGCACTCTCACAGCAAAGGTGTCGGACTTTGGAGCTTCCCGGTGCATTCCGGTCGATCAAACAGCGGACGAAACCGCCATCCAAGGGACATTTGGGTACCTAGACCCCATGTACTTCTACTCAGGGCAGCTCACCGAGCAGAGCGATGTTTATAGCTTCGGCGTCCTCCTCATGGAGCTGCTCACAAGGAAAAAGCCATGCTCATACCGATCTTCCGAGGACAAAAGCTTGGTTGCGTATTTCACCGCTCTGCTCGCAGAAGGCGACGTGTCCAGTTTGCTAGATCCTCAGGTCTTGGTGGAAGGGGGCAACAAGGTTGAAGATGTAGCCATGCTGGCAGCAACATGTGTGAGGATGGAAGGAGCCCAGCGGCCGACCATGAGACAAGTCGAGATGGCACTCGAGAGCCTTCGAGTACCCCATGAAAGTATTGTGATGTGTGATATGGATACACCGAGTTGCGCAGTGATCGAGGTTACAGGAAGGGAGGAGGCGAGCAGACAATATAGCTTGGAAGAAGAGTATTTGTTATCGTCAAGATACCCTCGGTAGTGAACGATATGCCATTTTGCATAGACTGATGTACAAAAAGATAAAAGATGGCTTGTATATTTTATGTATGTTTATATTTTCTTTTTAGCTTACATACCTTACCATAAATATGAGTTTACTTCAACGGTATACTGGTGGATGATGAATACATGTCTTAGCCTCAACTTGGGGATTGGTGGATGATGAATGCATGTCTTGGCCTCAACTTGGGTATAAGATACGGCGCATCAACATCTAAGACGAGATGATATTCGGGGCCGTTCGGCGGCAGCTAAGGAAGCGGTATTAACAAAGCCGGCCAACTAATGCGTGCATACAAGTGGGACTGGGACTGACTGCAGGATGTGACTAGTCTACTACTCCCGTTTTTGTAATATAAGATGTTTTAATTGTTACACCTGTTGTCTAAATGCATACTGAAAATGATCGACTTACATATTAAAATATGTTTTGATATGATATATTTATAATTATATAAATGTGAATGTGGGTAAAGTCTAAAACATCTTATATCGAGAAACGGTGGAAGTACTACATGGGACTAAATGAAATTCGGCAACATGTGCCTTGATTGGTTATATTTTTGGCACTTGTATCTTGATTGGTCTACTTTACTAGGAGTGGAATATAGAACCTGTAGAATGGGGAAATTGGAAAAAATAATACAATATCTGCATACGTATGTAACCGAGCTCATTGGACTTACAGGATTTTGGTTTTTCTTTCAGCCAAAAGCACCAAAATATCCACTTAAATGATTGAGATCCAACCAAATATTTTACGCAACTAAATATTTACGCGGATACAATTTGTTTAATTCTCGCTGAACAAAAAAGATTGCTGTACACAACATGTCGGTGTGCGGATTTGAGAGTTTGTACGCAGCAGTCTCTCTACCACTAGGGTGTCGACACGCATGCACTCTCAGATCAATCCTTATCTTGATTTTGATTTTTGGTTTGGTTGCTTACCATCTGTGCCATGTGGTGACCGTACGGTGCTGGAAATCCTTTATAAGCAGGTGTAAACTTACTTATCTAAACAGTGTGGGACTAATTAAATAGTCGAGTCAAGGCCAGTTCGGTAACGCGGCTATATTATTGGGCCACAGCCCGAGGTAGGCGCCAGAATCAGCCCATGTGCGTGTTTCGTTCCCCTAAAACCAAAGGAGGAGTACGTGAATTAATCGATCCATGCACGGATAGTTTCGTCATCTCAGGGCATGTTTGATTCGCATGATTGGAAAAACACAGGAATAGGAAACTGCAGGATTGTAATGTCATGTACACTTCAATCCTACAGGATTTCACATGCATCAATCTTTGTTTGATTCCATCACAGGAAAAGCAAAGGATTTTGAAAAGGAGGTGTGAGTGGATGTTAGAATTCCTATAGGAACTAGTGCAAAGGATTCCATAGGAAAGAATCCTATGGGATTCAATCCTATGAATCAAACAAGTATCATAGGAAAAATTCCTAAGGATTTGAATCCTACAAGATTCCTATGCAAATCCTTTGAATCAAACACGCCCCAGTGTTCCTAAAAGTATCCAAATTGTCAAGTAAAAAAAAAGGAAATTTCCAAATTACAAGTAAAGAAAACATAATTTTTTTTGGTCAACTAGTATAGTAGCAACGGTCTCACACATAAACACAATGCATGTGAGAAGATAATTTGGTTTGAGTTGATTTATTTTCAAGAACAAAATTAAACTGAAAGCAAGCATGGGGCAGTTCCTTCCTGCGTGCTTGACTCTCTAATGCTTGATTGTAAAACCGTTGTTGCCTGATTAATTTAACTCACCCATTTTCAAATAAATAAATAAATTGAAAGCACATCGACAACTCATATATTTACTGTCTATGCATAGTAAGCGTGGGCATGCTACATATGATCCAAACCGGATGATATCCTGCTGGCAAGGAGTGATTAACCGGACAAGTGACAATGAAGTGGTTCGAACAACGAGTTTGCACATTTTGATGAAAATACTTGATTTAATATGAAAATGCCGGCGCGGTCCAGCTGGACTTGTAATCATTGTTGCACGCTGATGGCTACTAAGCTTAAAGGTTGAGACTCCAATGACAGAGTGTAGTAGCACGGGAAGCGTCTTCCCCACGAGGTGACTCGAGGGTAATATCAAAGTCTCGGGGAACTGTGTGTAAAATGATTTTATTTTCTTGTCCTTCTCAAGCAACCTGCAAAACAATTATGAATTGCTTTGTGCACTCAAACTCACCAAGTGGTTGTCAAGCACAAAGTGTGTTAATAAATCTGAAATAAAAATATGCAATGTAAGAAATAAATATGCAATGCTGTAAAGAAATATGCATTGATAACTAAAACAAGTAGTTGATGGCCCTTCACGTAGTTACCCCACAATGGTGCCAGAAAACAGTTGCTAGCCCCTTCGCGTGGTACCTGCGTGAAAAGTAAATGGGTTAGGTTGAGACTCCAAGTGCAGAGTGTGTAGTAGTGGAAGACTTGTTTTCCCCACGAGGGGTGACTCGAGGGTTTAATATCGAACTATCGGGGAATCAGTAGTGTAGATTTATCTTCCTATCCTTCTTTTGGTTACCTACAAAACAAAGTTAAATGTTTTGGTCCTCAACCTCACCTGTGGTTGTCAAGCACAAGGTGTAAGAATGATATTAAAATAGTTATGCAATGCAAACAGGAAATAAATATGCAATGATGGTGGATGCAATGGTAAATGATATTTTTGGGTTTTTTAATGATGTATGCAAGATGAAAAGTATTTTTTTTGTATTTTCGGATTTAATGATGGCTGAAAATAGAAAAGTGGTATATGGTGTTGGAAAGGTGTTTCTTATGATTAAAAATAGACCGGGGTTCATGGTTTCACAAATGCACTCTCTCTTTATAAAGTGGCAGACAATGGAACACACACAGAATTAACATATGGGATTGCAACACAAAGTTTGATAACAAGTTACTTAGATATATGGGCATCACGTCCTAACATAGAGACTTTTGGTTATTAGTCTCTCTTATACTCCACCAAGATGCGAACCAAATCATAACACCTCAGTAATTAAGATGACTCAGAGTATAGCAATAAGTTTCATGACATGAAGTGAAAATAAGAACATGCTGGATCTAGTCACAGGAAGAAGCTTGATCACCCTCAACCCTTGCAGCATGGTATTTTTGTTTATCCCTAGTGAGGTAACAAAGTAAGGTAAACACCCAAGTGGATCGCGATATTAAGTTGTCAGCTTACCGCACTCACCACTCCCGTTACTCCAACTAATGCACACGTTCCCCCACACACGCTCTCATAAACATGCTTGATCATAACAAGTAGACAAGAACGGGGTACATAATATGCATCTATACTCATAACTGAAATAAACATTGCAATCTCAAACATATATTAACTCATAGAAAGATCCACCACATAGGTATTACAAATATGACCGGAATCATGTTCAGCAGCTCATACGGTACTAATTAGTGAAGCTCAAGAGAGGAGAGATACATAAGTTACTTCCACAAACCCATAGTCCAGAGGTGGACTACTCCCTCTTCATCATGGAGACGGTGGAGAAGTCGATGGAGAGGATGGAGACTACACCGGCAGCGCCCCGCCGGAGTTTTCCCCCTCCAATCTGCAGCTCCTGATCTCCGTTTCGGTGTTTCTGTGTTTGTGTGGCGCCCCTTCGCGAAACGTCATGGGACCTTTTTTATAGGCGTTTTTAGGTCAAACGAGGCGGTGGACGAAAGATCGACGGCAGCGGGGCCACCCCCTTTCTGCCTTGCGGCCTCCGTTTGCTTGCTTCCTTCGCTCCGAGGTCTTCCTCCTTCCAAAATATGACGCCTGTATTTTTCCATAATTTTTGGACGACGTTTGGGTCCCTGAAACATAAAAGGAAAGAAATAGGGTTTTCTGCCTGCGCAGGGTTAATTCCATAAAAATAGGAAACAATTGATTTATTTCCTAAAATCATTAAATAACAGTAATATAACCCTTATATGATGCAAATATGATTGGAATATGTGTGATATAGTGCAAAGTTCATGTATGCATTTTACATGCATCAACATCCCCAAGCTTAACCAATACTCGTCCTCGAGTATGAAGTGATAAAACTAACATGGGCTTTGCAATATAGCACTAACAATGGATATCAAAGATGATTGCTACTGCTACATAGAGTCAAATGATTCATTCTTCAAAGGAGTAGCAATATGCAAAACAGTTTATGAAGTGATATCAAGTATTCAATGCAAGGATGTTCAATGATAGTTCACAAAGTGTAACATATAGCAAGTATATGGACATTCTTACTTTTGCATACATGTGGTCCATAGAGTGATGATGAAAATCTGAATATGTTTGGTGGACACTTTGGAAAGATGAATAAGTGAGTAGAGGTAAAGCATGCATAAGTTTCATCTAACCCCAAACTCCTACTTAAGTTAATGATTGCAATGTGGTAATACTTGGTGTCAAGCTCTCATTCCCCTATCATAGCATCTTGAATGATTATAGTTTAATGTGAGAGCAAATATGAGTAGTGTGCTTGACAAAGTAAAGGTTGGATGTCTCATGCCCCTTGAATACAAGTACCTACACCATGATTACTCAACTTAGGAAACAAAGCAAGTTCAAGTTATATATCATTGTAAGTAATAATAGTATCATCAAGAGCGTCAACTGGGGTACCTCTTGTCCCAGGATATGGAACAAGCCCATATCAAAATGACAAGACAAACAAACAAGATGAAAACCTCAACACCCTTTTTATTTACCATTGGAATAGCTTTTTATTGTAAGGTGTGTCATAGATAATTCACCATAGCATGTAAGTAAATTTCCACCATGAATAATGCATGGCTTAGATTAGCGGCCCAGGCGTCTCTCTAACCATTTATACAAACTCATTTAAACTCTTCATTTCCACCTTATTTCACCATGATAGGCATCCATAACAAAAGTACATGATATCAACTAAATGAGATGAAGGAGCATGTTGAAAGCTTTGCATGTGACAGCACATATGGGCTAACTCCCAACCTCGACATTTATCAAGCCACTAGCATCATAATCTTAATCACAATGGGTCATGTTTTATTTATGCAATGATAGTAAAATGTGCATCAAGTTCGTGAGAGCTATATAACCAACTTTTCCCATGGCAATCAATAACATAATCATTTTCATTCAGAGGTATAGATAACACAAATATCATGATGAACATACTCGGAATAGCATATAGCTAGTAGGTAGATATGGTGGACTCACTGGAATAACTTTGGTTGAAGGTGTTGGAAACAAGTTTTGACTTGTTGGAATGTTTGGGCTAGCAAAAGGGAGAAAGTTGACCATCTAGATGCATGCATGAGTGTCCATAGAACTAACTAATCCATGTTAAACCAAGTAAAATAACAATCAGCACCAAAACATGAATAAGTGATAGCTCTTCAAAAAGATTTGCAAACTATTACTCATAAACAAGCTCATGAATCATGCAACTATATGTATCATTAAAAATCAACTCAAACATCCCTTTTCCCAATCTTATAAAAGCATCCAACATATTTCAACCCATATTTCCAGTAGCTCTCCCATATAAATGATAGTGTGGTGGTCTCTCAAAACAAATCAAACCAAACAAAACAAAAGACGCTCCAAGTTTATGCGATAAAGTGTTTCGATCGAAAAACAGAAGTTGGACGTGCGCAAACCGAGAGTGTGTAGGTCCAGCGGGGTTGTCTTCACATCCCCAAGCTTATGGTCTTCACCATCCTTGGATAGCTCTTGGTGCATCTCCTCCAATCCCTGTGAAAAAACTTCAAAACACCGTTTCTCCCATTTCTTTTCTGTGGGGTGCATTAATAGTGATAAACAAATAGTTTCTTGCTGCATATAATCCTTGAACAAAAATTCATATGAGATGTCCAGAAAGTGTATAATGTTGTATGCCTACTCATAAACTCAATTGGATCAAAAAGATTCAACTTAAAAGCTCAAAGCATGCATCAAACAAAATGGGACAGAATCTGTCCAGAAAAACAGCAGCAGAAAACGTATTTTTCTACCCTACCAAACTTTCTCGAAAAATTCCGAAAAATTCATGCATACAGAGGATGAAAAGTTGCAACTACAGTTCAAATATGAGCTCATTCGGAGTTACAGAATAAGAATTAAAAATCATACCGTGCACTGATTCGTGCAGGAATAAAATCTCCGAACGCTATAAGCAACTTTTTCAAACCAAAAAGGGTAAAACTTGGCACTTTATTGAAAATTCCAGAACCTAAACTAGACACAAAGTCTCTTGTTACAGCAAGAGGACACAAAGAAAATCACACAAAAAATAACCGGGTTGCCTCCCGCAAAGCGCTTTCTTTATAGCCATATAGCTAGGCTTCTTACTTGTTGTTTATTGTGGACGAAGCTCATGAGGGAGCTTGAACTTTGGTGTTCCCTCTTCCTTGGGAAGTGTTCCATGCACTTCTTGTGTGGAAACTGAAACTTCACATTCCCTTCTTTGAATCAATGATGGCACCTGTGGTACGAAGAAAAGGTCTTCCAAGAATAATAGGACTAGAGGTTTTATTCCCCATATCCATGATTAGAAAATCCACAGGCACAAAAGTCATATGTAACTCACCATAACATCACTTACTTTTCCTAAAGCATGTTTAATAGAGTCATCAGCAAGTGCAAGTTCAATGAGCATTTTTCAAGATTTTTCAATTCAAGCACTTCATATAGTTCTTTAGATAAAACAGAGACACTAGATCCTAGATCAAGTATAGCATGGTGTGTCTCTTTTCCAATAGTTACTAGTACCTTAGGAATCCACATATCCCCAAGCTTAGGTGGTATCATAGCCTCTTGGTTGTACCTAGCAATCTTTTCTTTCAAGACATGATTAGCAATATAAGAACCAAACCAGCTTGATTAGTGTTGATGGAAGGATCACTTGCAATTTTTGTAAGATAGATATTAATTCATGCAAGCTACAATTTTCTAAGTCAAGCAAAGGATCCTTGACTTCACTAAGCATTTTAACTTCCTCAACTTTCTTTTCTCTATTGTATAGGTTGAATATTTCATAACGGTCATCAAAGACATCTTCAGGTACTTGGGCTTTTTCTAAACTTTCTTTAATTCTTACTTCCAAAAGCAAGCCATCAAGTAAATAGTGAGTATCATTAGCAGCAGTATTCATGAAGGAATCCTCACATTCATTATCCAAAAAGACCCTAGAGGCTTCAGTCAAACCTCTATAAAACACATGCATGAGCATCCAATCTCTAAGACCATGTTCCATTCCAAAAGCTATGCCTCTAAACCTTTCCCATGTTTTCACTAGAGGTTCATCCTCTTCTTGTTTAAAGGTGATAAGTACTTGTCTTAGGTTACAAATCTTTTCAATGGAACAAAATCTTTCAACGAAAGCAGCTTTTAAATTAAACCAAGTGCTAAAATTTCCAGGTGGCCATCTTAATATCCAATCTAAGGCTTTTCCACCTAGGGAGTAAGGAAAAAGCTTAATTTTAACATTAGCATGGCTCAAGTTTAACATTTTGCACCTTTCATCAAACTTCTTAAGATGTGGTATAGGATCTTCTTTAGGTTTCCCATAAAAACGGTGTTCATAAATCACTTTCACGATATTAGGATCTACAACACATTTCTCAACAGGGATATTCATATCTTGGGGAAAGTTCTTAACACTAAATGGCCAAAAGGTTCGTTTCTCCATTTTAGCAAGTTTTTTTTGTATTTTTTTTTTTTTGCAAAACTGAAAATAAATATGCAAGCGGAATATGATATGCAATGACACTAACAAAACAAATAAATTGCTTTGTAAGTAAAGATGGTGCTCACGTAGGTGCAACCTCCCCAAGCTTAGGTGTTAGCACAAGTTGGTGAAGTTGACTTCGTTGTGAGATGAATGCGATGATGCACACCCTTGGATAAATCTCTCAGCTATGATTCCCCGGCAACGGCGCCAGAAAACAGTCTTGATGGCCCTTCACGTAGTTACCCCACAATGCCAGAAAACAGTTGCTAGCCCTTCGCGTGGTACCTGCGTGAAAAGTAAATGGGTTAGGTTGAGACTCCAAGTGCAGAGTGTGTAGTAGTGGAAGACTTGTTTTCCCCACGAGGGGTGACTCGAGGGTTTAATATCGAACTCTCGGGGAATCAGTAGTGAAGATTATCTTCTATCCTTCTTTTGGTTACCTACAAAACAAAGTTAAATGTTTTGGTCCTCAACCTCACCTGTGGTTGTCAAGCACAAGGTGTAAGAATGATATCAAATAGTTATGCAATGCAAACAGGAAATAAATATGCAATGGTGGTGGATGCAATGGTAAATGATATTTTTGGGTTTTTTAATGATGTATGCAAGATGAAAAGTATTTTTGTATTTTCGGATTTAATGATGGCTGAAAATAGAAAAGTGGTATATGGTGTTGGAAAGGTGTTTCTTATGATTAAAAATGGACCGGGGTTCATGGTTTCACAAATGCACTCTCTCTTTATAAAGTGGCAGACAATGGAACACACACAGATTAACATATGAGATTGCAACACAAAGTTTGATAACAAGTTACTTAGATATATGGGCATCACGTCCTAACATAGAGACCTTTTGGTTATTAGTCTCTCTTATACTCCACCAAGATGCGAACCAAATCATAACACCTCAGTAATTAAGATGACTCAGAGTATAGCAATAAGTTTCATGACATGAAGTGAAAATAAGAACATGCTGGATCTAGTCACAGGAAGAAGCTTGGTCACCCTCAACCCTTGCAGCATGGTATTTTTGTTTATCCCTAGTGAGGTAACAAAGTAAGGTAAACACCCAAGTGGATCGCGATATTAAGTTGTCAGCTTACCGCACTCACCACTCCCCGTTACTCCAACTAATGCACACGTTCCCCCACACACGCTCTCATAAACATGCTTGATCATAACAAGTAGACAAGAACGGGGTACATAATATGCATCTATACTCATAACTGAAACAAACATTGCAATCTCAAACATATATTAACTCATAGAAAGATCCACCACATAGGTATTACAAATATGACCGTAATCATGTTCAGCAGCTCATACGGTACTAATTAGTGAAGCTCAAGAGAGGAGAGATACATAAGTTACTTCCACAAACCCATAGTCCAGAGGTGGACTACTCCCTCTTCATCATGGAGACGGTGGAGAAGTCGATGGAGAGGATGGAGACCACACCGGCAGCGCCCCGACGGAGTTTTCCCCCTCCAATCTGCAGCTCCTGATCTCCGTTTCGGTGTTTCTGTGTTTGTGCGGCGCCCCTTCGCGAAACGTCAGGGACCTTTTTTATAGGCGTTTTTAGGTCAAAACGAGGCGGTGGACGAAAGATCGATGGCAGCGGAGCCACGAGGGCCAAACGGTGGGCCCCACGCGGCCACAGTACCTGGCCGCGTGGGCCACCCCCTTTCTGCCTTGCGTCCTCCGTTTGCTTGCTTCCTTCGCTCCGAGGTCTTCCTCCTTCCAAAATAATGACGCCTGTATTTTTCCATAATTTTTGGACGACGTTTGGGTCCCTGAAACATAAAAGGAAAGAAATAGGGTTTTCTGCCTGCGCAGGGTTAATTCCATAAAAATAGGAAACAATTGATTTATTTCCTAAAATCATTAAATAACAGTAATATAATCCTTATATGATGCAAATATGATTGGAATATGTGTGATATAGTGCAAAGTTCATGTATGCATTTGCATCAGTAGTGAATTTGTTTTTGTATTTTGGTTTGTGGATGCAATAAATAAAAGTGTTTTTGTATTTTTGGATTTTTAAATGGCTGAAAATGAAAAGTGATGGAAATGCGTTGGAAACTGTTTGCTTATAATTAAAAATGGACCGGGTTTCATGGTTTTACTTATGCACTCTCTCTATAGGTTGTGGTGGACTACGGGACACTCTAGTTGACATAATATTGGTGCGACATGTTTATGTAAAGAAGATATTCATATGGGCATCACGTCCTAGCATAGAGATGTTTTGGTTATTCATCTCTCTCATACTCCACTAGAAGGGGAATTAAATCTAACCATCTAGTATTAAGAATTGAATCAGAGTATAGTTTTAAATTTCATGACATGAAGTTAAAATAAGAACATGCTAGATCTAGTCATGGGAAAAATGGCAAGGTCACACCAAATCCCCGGTAGCATGGTATTTTCTTTATCCCTAGTGAGGCAACAAAAGTAAGGTAAACACCCAAGTGGATCACGAGATTTTTTGTCCTTCCCGTTAGCCACCCCCGTTGCTCCAACTAATGCACATGTTCCCCCTCACGCGCTCTCATGAATATGCTTGATCAAAACAAGTAAACAAGAACGGGGTACATAATATGCATCTAATCATACAACTATAACTGAAAACAATTGCAATCTCAAATATCAACTATAAAAAGATCCACCACATAGGTAATACAAATATGACTGTAATCATGTTAGGCAGCTCATACGGTGCTCATACAATGGAGATTGAGAGAGAGAGAGATACAATAGCTACTTCCACAAACCCATAGTCAAGAGGTGGACTACTCCCCCTTCATCATGGTGACGATGGTGGAGTCGTTGGAGAAGATGGAGACCACACCGGCAGTGCCCCACCAGAGTTTTCCCCCTCCAATCAGCAGCTCCATGCTCCTGTTTCGTGGTTTTGTGTTTCTGCGGCGCTCTCCTCCGAAAGGCGTCGGGGGACTATTTTTATAGTCGGTTTTTGGTCAAGACGAGGGCACGGGGACGAAGATCGACGTCATCGGAGGCTCGAGGACCCAACGAGCATGGCCCACACGGCCAGACATCCAGGCCATGTGTGGTGTGCTCGTTCCCCCCTCAGACTTCCTTTCCTACGCAACCTTGGCTCGTACGTCTTCTTCCTTCCAAAAACTGGCTCCCGTAAAATCCTAGGTCATTTGGACGTCGTTTGAATCCCTGAAAGTTAAAAAGATAGAAAAGGGGGTTTCTGTTTCTGCAGGGTTAATTCCATAAAATTAGGGAAATTGTGAATTATTCCCAAAAATCATTATAAAACATAAATATAACCCATATATGATGCAAATACATTGGAATATCAAGTAATAAAGTGCAAAGTTCATGTATGCATTTTACATGCATCAACATCGCCAAGCTTAACCTATACTCATCCTCGAGTATGAAGGTGATAAAACTAACATGGAATTTGTACTTTAATACTATTGTTGGATATCAAAAAGGATTACTATTGCTACACAAAGTTAAATGATTCATTCTCAAAGGAGTAGCAATATGCAAGATAGATTATAAAGTGATATCTCATAAACAATGTAAGGATGTTCAATAATAATTCACAAAGTGTAACATAGAAGAAAGAACTATGGACCAAATGTATGCAAAATGAAAAGTAAAAGTAAAAGTAAAAACATCCTATAATGGTCATAGAGTATTCTTCTGAAATCTGAATATAAAAGTGGACACTTTGGAGAATAGATAAAAAGCAGAGATTAAACATGAATAAGTTCTATATAGCTTCCAAATGCTTTCTCTTAAGTTTATGTTTGAAACATGGTATTCATTAGTGTTGAGCTCCCATTGCCCCTATCATTAGCATGTTAAATGGTTAAGGTTAATGTGAGAGCAAATATGAGTTATGTGCTTGACAAAGTATGGGTTGAATCCCTCATGCCCCTTGAATACGAGTACCTACACCAAATGCTACTCAACTTAGACCCCAAAATAAATTCTTGTCATTGTAAGCATGATATTATCATCAAGAGCGTCAACTGGGTACCTCTTGCCTCATGGCACGGGAGCTTTCCCATGCTAAAATGACAACGACAAGCAGACAACGAACATCTCAGCAACTCTTTTATTTACTATTGGCATAGTTTTTTATTGAAAGATGCTTCATAGAATGCTCATTATGGGATGCTGTAAATTTCCACCATGAATGATGCATGGCTTAAGTTAGCGGCCCAGGCGTCTCTCTAACCAATATGCAAACTCCATGAACTTAAAATGTTTCCACCTTTATTTCACAAATGATAAGCATCCATAACAAAAGAGCATGATATCAACTAAATATAAATAAGTGCAATGTTGAAAACGTGCCCTATGACAGCATAGATCTGCTAGCTCCCAACCAAGACTCTTGTCATAATTTCATAATTTTAGTCATAATGGTTCAGGTTTATTGTATACAATAAAAGTAAAGTGTGCATTCAAGTTCGTGAAAGCTTGCTAACCAATTTTTCCATAACAAACATACCCATAAGCATTTTACTTTGGAAGCTAGATAAAACAATAAAATATGAGAAACATACTTGGAATAGCAATAATGCTAATAGGTAGATATGGTGGACTCTCTGGAATAACTTGGTTTAAAGGAGTTGGATAAACAAGTTTTGACTTGTTGGAATTATTTTTGGGCTAGCAAGAGGGAGAAAGTTGGCCATCTACATGCATGCATAAGTGTCCATAGAACTAATCAATCCATGTTAAACAATGTAAATCAATATCAAGCATCAAAAAATATTAAAAGATAGCTTTCAATAAAACACTTGCAAATTAATACTCATTCAAAGCATATGAATCATGCAACTATATGTATCTTTTTAAATCAACCTCAATATCCCAATCCCAAAAAATTTATAGCATCCAACTTTATTTAAACCAAACCTCTAGTAGCTCTCCCATAATGTAAATCAAAGTGGTGGTCTCAAGAATAAAAATAAAACAAAAATGTAAAGAACAAAAACAATAAAAGAACGCTCCAAGTTTATGCGATAGTAATGCGTTGATCAAAAACAGAAAATAGACGTGTGCAAACCGAGAGTGTTTGGTCCAGTGGGTGCCTTGAAACCCCAAGCTTATGGTTTTCACCATCCTTAGATAGCTTTTGGAGCATCTCCTCTAATCCCTGTGAAAAAACTTCAACACAAAATTTTCTCCCATCTCTTTCCTGTGGGGTGACATTAGTAGGTATGAAAGATAAAATGCTTGCTGCAAGTAATTCATAAACACATGTTCATATTAAGTGTCCAGTAGATGTAAATATTTTATGCTTCCTCATAAACTCAAATTAATCAAAAAGATTCAACTTAGAAGCTTAAAGAATGCATCAAACAAAATGGGACATAATCTGTCCAGAAAAACAGCAGCAGAAAAACTAATTTTTTTACCCTACTTAGACATGTCCTAAAATAACGAAACAATTCAAGCATACAGAGGATAAAAAGTTGCAACTACAGTGTTAGAATTTAGTGTTTTAGGAATTTAGTGTGTTAGCAAATTGTTAGCAAAGTGTTTTAGGTTTAGAAATCTAGTGTCTTAGCAAATTTAATTTCATAGCAAATTGTTAGCAAAGTGTTTTAGGTTTAGAAATTTAGTGTCTTAGCAAATTTAATTTCTTAGCAAATTTTTTTAGGAAAACTTAGCAAATTGTTTTAGGAATTTAGTGTTTTAGGACTTTGTGAAATTTATATTTTACAATATGGTGGAATTTTACAATGTGTTTAAATTTTTCAATGTTTTAGAATTATCAATATAATTATTTTACAATTAAGAGTTCATGTATAGATTCATAGTTTGTTGTCGACGACGATGCCCATCCTGCATCCTCGGCGCGACGCGTCGGCAACAACGAGAGTGCTATTTGAGATGTCCGGGACTGGGCTCCGCCGGGCTGGCACTGGGAGGTGCTACCTTCCGGGGGGACGCAGATTAATTGGTGAGGAATCAGGGAAACACCGTTGACCCGGAGCTTCTTTGGTGTCGGTCATGTGGGCCACGAGCGGTGCAGAGGGAGCCGGCCCCCGAGGAGGTGGTACGTCGCCGTGTCAGGGCGGAGGAGGAGCACGTCCTTCACTACATGGTCGCATTGGACGTCATGTACTCTAATACATGGCAGTATCTTCAGGGATCTCACATTAGCTATGATCCTGTGATGGTTCCTTCACTTTGGGTTTTCACCGCCCGCGGCATATTTCCCGCAGTTCGGCGTCCAGTTTGATTAGCGAGATGTATTATATAGTGATATATATTATTATGACTTGTAATGAATTGATACTACTTTTAATCTTGGTCCTGTTGTAGTTGCTACTACTTTTAATCTTGCTCATGTTGTTATTGCTACTACTTTTAATCTTGCTCTTGTTGTTATTGCATAAGCAGTACATGATCTTTTTTTATCTTTCTTCTTTATTAGTTAAGCTATGGACTACAACGGCAGAGAGGATGAACAAGAAATGTTCAACATTATAGCGGAAGGAGACGACAACGGTGGACTAGATGACGGTTCACAGTATCTGAACGAAGAGGGTGATGGGTTATTCCAGCAGATGTTAGAAGAACAAAGCAGAGACAACCCGCAAACAAGTACTGATGGCAATGTTGGTCCCTCAACCAAGTCCGCCGAGGTATATATTTAAGCCTCTGATGATGATATCACTAGACCTCCACATTGAGCATATATTAATGAATGTTTCTTTTTTAGACCTCCACATTGAACAAATCTTCTTCAAAGTCACGGGGCCCGACCAAAAGTTTAACGAGAATACACATATGAAGATTGACCTAGTCAGTCCAATTGGCGAACCGTTGGAGCCCAAAAGGAGCGCGACAGCATTTACATCTCAAGCAGGAGTTCTTGTTAGGGACCTCATCCCGATCACCTGTCGAGAATGGAATAAGCCAGCAAGAGACGACGAAATTAGTTATGTCTCTGATGTAGCAAAAGATACTATTTGGGAAAAGTTGTTACCACATTTCACTCTGCCGAAGATGGACACCGATGAGCAAACAGCGGCCTTGGAGAAGAAAGTCAAGGCGTGGGCCCTTAAGAAGATGGCCACACAATTTCAGAACCACAAGAAAAGATTGTGGACCAAATATGTCAAGGCCGGATAAATTGCTCCGGACTTCAAGGGAACAGAAGAGAGGTTACGGAATCAATGGAATGATTTCGTGGCGTACAAGGAATCGGTAGAAGCTACGGCTAGGTCGGAAAAGAATAAGGAAAATGCCAAGAAAAAGAAATATCATCATAATTTGGGGACAGGTGGCAACAAGAGTGCCGAGCCTAAGTGGGATAAACTTAAGGCTGAAATTAAGGAGAAAGGGATCACTCCAGCTACGGAGAAAATGCCCCCGAGAGAGGAAATTGGTTACTTGCGCATGGTTTGACGTTGGACAAGGAAACAGGGGATTGAGTTCCTCCTAGTGAGAAGAAGAAAGCAATGTTGATTCCCCTAATAGGAATTGTTGATGCAGTAGGCAAATTAGAGGCGGGAACGTTCATTCCCGATAGAGAGTACGACGAACTGACAAAGGCCCTCAGGAATGCTGAACACATAGGACGAACACGAGGCTATGGAGCTAGTGTTCCTTGGAAGATAGGGTTTCAAGAGGAAATTAACTCTTATAGAAGCCGATCGAGAGCAAAGAAGTGGCAGCAGCAACAGGAGGCAGACCGGCTGCAGAAGGTGGAACAAAGGAACGACGAACTCTATGCCATGTATAAGCAGATGCAGGAGCAATTATTAAGCCATCAAGGGGGCCATCAGCTGCACATAGATCCTGCAACCGCCTGCCCATCTAACCGGAAAAGCGACGTGGCTTCCACGGGGCTTCATGTTGATGATGCACAGGTTGATGCGGCACCGATGGATCGCTACCCCATGCATAATGTCACTCAGAAGAGTGATTGTGTGCTGCACCAGCCAATGAAGAACATATCCATGAAGGTGGCCGTCGGCTATGCTTTACAATGTGATCCTGGAGTGCGCTGGCATTGCCAAGAGATTCTAGCTGGGTATACTCATGTCGGGGTGGATGAAATTCTACCTGGATATGAGACATTGGAGATTAACATCCCTGGCCCTGAAGGGGAGACGACACTGGGAGAAATCACGCGTGGCATAATTTTATGGAAAAAGAAATACATCGTGTTTCCAGGCCCGGCGCCAAGGCCACCGTCTCCCTCTAATAGAGCTCCACCACCTCCAAGTCCACCCAACTTCGAGAGGGACGACGACGACCAAACCAGCATGAGTCCACCTCGATCTTCGCCGCCGCGTCAGCCGCCTCCGCCCACTAAGTCAAGGGTGCTAAAGCGGAAGGTCAGCGTGACTAGGTCCCCCCCTACTAAGAAGAAATACCCGCCGCTTCCACGGGTCCCACCTACTCCTCCCAAGTTAGCTTACCATATGACTGATGAGGAAATAGACGTGAGCGTGGCAGCCTCTATGAAGGACCATTTTCATCCAACCCCACCCCCGCCACTGGAACCAATTGATCTGAAAGTCAAGGAGCACTCTTTCCAAGACATATGATGAGGTGAAGGAGAAGAAGAAGAAGAAGCAGAGAGTCGACGTTCCTCAGCTCGGAGAACAGAAAAAATCGATCCCTCCGCTTAAGGTGTTACCCGAGTCTCTAATACCAGCCGGGGCTGAAATTCTAGGTCTGACCGTTGAACAAATGCTAGGCCTAGCAGATGTCCCCACCGGTCCCATTGCAAGGAAATTTGTCCGTGGGGAGCCTCTGGTCACAGAGGAGCAGTGGAAGCGGCTACCTACAAGAATGCGAGCATTACATAAGTGGTACATGGAGGCCTCAGCAGGCGGGCAGGAGATGCTGGTTGCTAAAGCTAGAGATGAGCATTACTTCTCCAGGGAACAGCGCATCCATATTGAGTTTGACGAATTCTTTCAGCTATTCAATGTGGACGCCCTCGACAAATCTATCGTCAGCTGCTATTGTCTGTAAGTGATTAATTTATTTCTGTAATTAAGTCTCTAGCTCAGCTCGTCCATTGCCTATAATTGTCCTCACTACATTCTTTTGTACGCTATTATGCAGAATGAAGATTCTCGAATGTAAGAGGAAGCGTGTTCATTGCGTTGGGTTCATTGACCCAGATCGAATTCATGTACATAACGTAAGGACTAAGCCGGAGGAAACGGAGGACAACTTGCTAAATTTTTTTGAGCAACAACATTACCACAATCACATATTGTTTCCTTACAACTTCAGGTGAGAGTGTTACTGTCTTGTACACGTTCACTTTTCCTTACTCGATGTTGATGAGTTAGTGACGTATATAAACGCGTGCAGCTACCACCGGATTCTCTTCGACATTCAAATTGACCATGGAAAAGTTGAGATCGAGGACTCAGTAAAGCGAAATATGCAGGATTACGAAAGCATTACTGAAATGCTCCAGAGGTAATTTCAATCGTTATCGCACTATATCGGCCTCTTTCGTTCATTTCCTGACATCCAGTTATTAATATCTCCTTTATTCATTTTCTTTGCCGGGGCAGGGTATGGAAGTGGTTCACGAGGAAGGCTAAAGGTCAATTTAAACCAGAGCTGACCTTTGTACAAATCGACGTAAGTAGTACTCTCTTTAATTCTAGTTTCAATACCGGATTGTCGTGCTTGATTATTATTTGATTGAACTCTATTTTCGTAAAGTGCGAGAGACAGCCACCGGCGACAAATCTATGTGGATACTTCGTTTGTGAGTACATGCGCGTGTATGTCAATGAGCGGAAAAGTATGCAGGTACGTTAAACATTAATATATATATTCACAGTTTTAATTTTTTAATGACGATTGATATATTTATATCGACCTCCTTCTTGATATAGCAAATAGCTATACGGGAGCATCTCACACCAGAGGAACGCCTAAGAGCAATTTAAGAGGAAATTGATAGATTTTTGCTTGACGAGGTCATAGCCCCAATAGGAGAATACAATGTAAACCGTCCCTAGTGATCTTCATGTAATTTATTGAATAGACGGGCTCTCTAGTCCCGGTTGGAACACTCGTGTAACAAATTGTGTATATATATATGCATGTATGCTCGTAAGACTCGTTATATAATATATGCATCGATGTGTGTAAATGTAGTGTACGAATACTTGTTTGAAATGATAAATTAAACAGAAAACAGAAAATAGAAAAGAAAACAGAATACAAAATACAGAAAATAAAATGGAAAACCTAAAACCTAAAACCCCTCGTCCTCGTGGATGCAGCTCGACTGCGCGCCCACGTGGATGCCTTTTGTCCCGGTTCCATACCAAAACGGGACAAAAGGTTGGGGCCTTTAGTCCCGATTCTGTAGTCCTGGTTGGGAAACCGGGACTAAAGGCCCTTACCAACCGGGACTAGAGGCCATTTTTCCACTAGTGTCGCTTTCGTAGGGGAGAGACGGTCGCTTTACAGCGCAAAACGTCAACAAATATTCTTATGTATTTTCGTGATGATGAACGATTGCTTTTCGAGCAAACAAACAAAGATCCACTTGCTTTCGTAGAGGAAAGACGACCACTTTTCAATGTAAAATAGTAATGATCAACCAACCTTTAGGCTGTTAATGCTCGGTAATAAAAGAACCATAAGAAAAAGATACGTGAAAAGTAGACGTATTTTTGTTGTATGTCGTTTGGTCCTCTCAATCGGCCGTGGCCTTGGGTATAAAAGGTTTGCAGGACCGAATAGGATTTGGTCCTTTCCTTATTTCGGTTAAGATATATGCCTACCAAATATATATACTGGACATTGGTCATATGCATGTACAAGCATTTTCTACTACGAAGAAAATATTCCGGCCAGGAGCTAATCACACCAGCTAATGAAGATGTCATATGCTTCACGCATCACCAGGCATATGTAATTTTCCTTATACGCTTCTTTATGTGACAGCCTCTTTAAACCTGAAACTTCAGTTTGTCATCCGAGCCTAGTCAGGACTTGTTCTTGGCGGCAATGTGCTAAGCTTGAGACATTTCAGAATCTGGCCAGGACCTGTCTCAGGTGGCGATTCTGGCCAAAACTTGTCCTAGGTCCACACAGCCACGCAGGATTCGTGTTGCAAATTCTAAGCAATTTAGACATGTTTCAGGTGGCGGTCCTAGGATTTCTACCACGTGAAGACGAAGATCTGCTGGAGGCGTGACCTCGTTGATTTGACCGGAGTGTCGAATTTCAGAAGGCTCCATCGGCGAAATTCATTGATCGATTTATGCTTGGGGATTGGTGGATCGGAAGAGATTCGGTCGGGCGCACCTATGTTTATTCTGACCGTTTATTTTCAGAGTGAGCATTACGAAGCTCTGTTGTCTGTTACCATTTCGAGATATGTCTTTGACGATAGATGATGAAGTTAGATGCGGAAAATGTCATGAAAGTCAGATATGAGGACTAGCAATGATGGTGGTTTGAGTATTTGTGGCGATGAGAAGCTGGCTTGGTGAGATAAATGGCAACAACGACTGTTAGTGGGGGTGACATCACAAGAGAAGTTCAACCTTGCAGGATGAAAACACAAGGTCTGGCTTTCACTGGTTGTGCCTGACAATGGCCTTATTAAAGACATTGTTTTGCGAGCGAGGATTTTCTAAAGTGTGAAAAGCTAGGATCTTTGATCCGGTGACGACGGTGCTTCTATATTGTTTCTTCCGTTTTTGGAGTTGTTGGACTTCTTTTATTGTTTTGGTAGTATTAGTGTCGCTGCTACAAGAATCTGATCGTTGTAGTCGGACTTTTTTTTCTTCTTTTTTTTTTCTTTTTTTGGGCTGAGTGCATCCTTATGCCATGTTGGGGCAATGTGTTATTGCAGAGAATTGATGTAGTTGGTATCTCCGCACTCCTTATTAAAAGAATCAACCCGACTAGCTGAATGTGCTACTAAATTAATTTGGCTTATATATTACTCAGACCAACTAGCCAAATATATTACATCATGATCACTACTGTACGTGAACGAGGAGCTATAGATTTCACTAAGAGGGTAGAAAACAGCGAGAAAAAAACGCATCCGCGCGTTGTGCATACGTTGTTACTCGGTCGGGAAGCGTCGGGAAGCTACAGCCTATCAGGCGCATTTGGTAATTCACACGGTGGTTGGTGGACTCGTTTCCGACAAGAAGATTCCTTTTTTCGTGGGCAACCAAATAACAAGGGTAAAAATAGCCTGCATAGCACGCGTCACGAAGCACCAAAAAGTCGCTCCGGGACACAGGCTCCACTGCTAGGCTCGAATCGACCGTTTCTCCAGGGCAAGACCCGTGGGAGATGAGAAGAGAGAAAGATGCTCTCGACACAGTCACAACCAAACGGGCATGAGGGAATCTTTCTGAGGCCCACAAAATTCATCACAGGCAACCAAACAAACTGACAACGTCGTTTTTTGCACCGTTTCGAACGGACCACCAGACTCTCTAGATGTAAAAACGTGCGTTGTTGTGAAGTCTGTCTAGCTTAGCTCAGGTAAACAAACGCACCCCTAGAGTGGTAGCAGATCATGCACGCAAAGACTCCAAGCTTCTCTGGCTGCTCTCTATCCATGGCGGCCGCACGGCAAGACCTCGTCGGCAGTAGCGACAAGACTAGACAATAGGAGGCATGCATTTTCGCCGACGCGGCAAGACGCATCGAGCTTCTCCTTACTATTTCTATTATCACTTCCGCGAGTCTGCAGTCCAATTCATGAACTAGAACAATATATCAATTGTACCATGCACACTTTATTCCCCGCTCAAGTTGGTCGGCCTTTGTGGTGTGTGATACCGCCGCTGGCCGGTAGAGTATGAAAATGGCGTCGTGCGGCCGGATGCACCCCCCTGTCGCTACTCTGATGACATCAACGAAATTACATCGCCAACTTGCAGAGTGGCCGGCCGCGTTCGCTGCTCCGTTGTCACAAGGAAAGTTAGGACTGGAATCTCACTAGGCCTTTGTGGTGCGCCGTTGTGCTTGTGCAGTCGCATGGACACCGACAAAGCCGAGTAAAGACCTACGCACCTGATCGACATGGTCATAGGACTGGAATCGGCAAGGAAATAGAGCAGTGCGTCAGCGTAGGCTTAGCAGAGTTGGAATTGAAACGAAGCGGTAAGTTAGAACTGGATGCTTTGAGATTGTGGTGGATTAGTGTTATGCATCAAGGTAGGTCTATCCGGCTGGGATGATATATAGGTCCAAGAATTTACCTAGTTTATTATGCCTTGTCTTTTAGAAAAGGTAGCAGCGGCCAGGCCAGTCTCCCGTCGTGATTTAGGTCTAGTTTATTTGTTGGCTTATTCCATAAGCTGCTCCCCCTGGTTATTCCATCAGCCAATCAACTTATTAATTTTGATTTCTAAGGTAGACGGCTTATGCGAGAACCTTTTTAAATTAGCCAGCAAAAGAAGTAAAGAACTGAGCCTGGCTGTGCGTATGCATACTGTAAAGATAGGCCTTCTCTTTTCTATGCTACCTTCAATGTATAAATGAACCAGCTATGGGCCCCTAATTTGGTCGGACCCTAGACCGTCGCACCTCTTGTCCTTGGCCAGCGCCGGCCCCTAGCCCTGACTCTCAGATCATATCGCTTCAAAAGTTACGATAAAATGCACCTATAAAATCTCACTAGAAACAACTTACTTTTTTCTACTCTACCGTCGTACCTCTTACCATCGGCCGACACTACATCACGGTTGAGTTTTAGGGACACTTAATAGTGCCCCTAAATGTCACTTTTCTGCCCATAAAAGTATTTGGGGCACTTTTTTTAAGTGCCCAATTTACTTGTGTCTCTAAAAGTTTTAGGGGCACTTTATATTGTGCCCCAAGAAGTGCCCCTAAAAGTATTCATTAGAGGCACTATGGAAAGTGCCCCTCCATTTAGGGGCACTTTGAGTAAGTGCCCCTAAATGTATTTAGTGGCACTTTGATGAAATGCCCCTAAATACTTTTAGGGGCACTTTGAGGAAATGCCCCTAAATACATTTATGAACAGTTTGAGGAAATGCCCCTAAATACATTTAGGGGCACTTTGAGGAAATGCCTCTAAATACATTTAGTGACAATATCTCAAAATGCCCCTAAATGTATTTAGAGGCAGTTTGATGAACTGCCCTAAATCAGGCTGAGGTCTTTCCTAGCAAATTCAAAATCAACCCTAAATCTGTTATTCAAATCACAGCACGAGCATCAATTCGAATCAAATTCTAAACATCACCACACATCACATCAATCTGTTATTACAGTACCAGTTTCATCAATTCAAATCAAATTACTTGTACCACTAATCATCACCAGTTTCACAGCACATCACAGGTGAAACCTGAAAACAAAAGCACCGGAAAGCTTCACTTCACTGTGCACCGGAAACTTCACTTCACTTCAGATTGTCACAAAGCTTCACTTCACAGTAACTGCAAAATGTCAGGTAAATGGATATCTGTTAACTCAACTAGACAAACAATGCAGCCAAACAATGCACAAAGCTTCTCTATGGAATATGGAAACAATGCCAGTAGTAAGACAACTTGCAGACAACTTGCACAAAGCTTCTCTACATCATATATAACATAACGCATTCTTCACTATAACCAGCTGACATAAATACTACTCAAGAATCAATTATGCGACTAGGCAATACTCAAACAACATCATACAACTCATTTAATATCAAATCATACGTACACTAGATAACTCTAATACTAGATTGGGTGATCTAAGAGTTAATAAACAATAGATATGATAAGAGAATCAGGTCTAGAACTTCATGAATTAACCATTAATCCACTAAAACATACCAGATGAGTATTGCCCTTTTCAAATAATAATGCAAGAACCAAATTGAGCACATAATTGATTGCAGCAACATGAGCATAAACTATAGGGAGACAACAACCGGATCATGTATTCATTTAGACAGTAGCTTCACATCAACCAAAACTAGCGGAACAGCAATACCTAGAATTCTTGGCCAATTAGATCAACTATAAGAGCTAGACTAGATGCACTGGACTATGGCGCCAAATACGTTCACAAAATGGACTATTAGATGTACAGATCATATGAACATGACAGTATTATGCTAGTACCACCTTTATTTCTCTTGTTTTGTACTGTATCGTTGACTTTTTATTTGCATGGGAAGTTCTAATTATCAAACGCAAGCAAAGCTACAGGAACGCAAGCAAAGCAGAAGACACCTTGTAGGATGGAGTGGCAGTACCAAATAACTGAGTCTGAGCTCAAAACTAAAACTAGAGGCATTAATATGCCCTTTAAGATGATTGAATAAAATGTTTCAAAACTAAAACTAGTGGTTCGTAAAAAATATTAATGCTGATTTAAGTTCAGAAAATGTAGCTTCAGTATTAAATTCAGATTTAAAGACCTGCAACAGACCAATGGTATGTGTCCATAACTCCATATTGGCAATACAACAGTAAGATGGTAAGTAATATGCAGTGTGCAGTCATGTAACTATTGTTATAAAAGAATATTTATTCTACTTACATTGTAGAGGGCATAAGAAAGCAGGATGCTGCTTGATGAATGATGGTTTGGTACCTTGTCAGTTGCTTGACGATGTGAACTGAAAATGTGGACAAAGTACACTATAAGTATATATACATTCAGGTTCCCTATTATGTGTTACTCCTATATACTAGTTGAGCTGCAGTTTAACTAAATTCTATTATGTGTTACTCCTATATACATTCAGGTTCACAAAATGGACAGTTGAGATTCAAGTTCATTTGGATGAACACATATTATTATTTGTGTGATAACAGTGGTTAGAGTTTCTAATAAAACCAAATGAAATGCTTTGAAAAATTATATCAGGTATGATAATCGTGTGGACCTATTACTCATGACACATATTGCTCATGAGATCAATGTATGCTGCTAACTGTTGACATCAAGCATTGAGGCAGCAGAACAAACATCACATTCACGATGATTCATAAAATTTGCCTTAAATGCGCCAGGCTGGTACTTCCATCACACTGTACCTGAGCTTTGAGACACCTTCATGGTGGCATCACAACATTGGGTGAAGATCTGCAACTGCTTGCTGAGATTGTTCTAGCAGACCTGGGCGATGTCGTGGCGTTCACAGCGGATAGAGGGCCAGTGTTGGTAGAAGATAGAACGCAGTAGTGCACAAATGCCTCCAGTAGCCGATCATCCTAACCATCAACAGATTCATTAGTCTCAAAAGAATAACTATTATCGTTCAGGGAATTAAATCGTCATGGTGATGGGAGCTTTAAGGTGGTCACCGATGTTCCAGACGTCGTCGAGCCTGTCTACGATGCGCTCAAGCGGGACGAGCAGCTTGCCCCACGCCGACTGCACAGCCTTTTCTGGCTTTGCTTACAGGTTTGTGTTATTGGATTAAGCCATTCAATTGACACACTTTGATTGGATTTACAAAGGCACTCAGCCACATCAAGACTTAAGTTAATCTGCATAAAAAAAAAAGGTAATGCCATAACAGAAGAAAGGTCTGCAAGTTCTCGTGGGCAAATAGCACCATGACCAAATGTGACTAAATTTAGACAAAAGTCTGAATCTGTAAGAAATTCACAGCAACATGGGATTTATTCGAAAAATAATATCTCCTATTCTAAATCCACAGCACCAACAACACTAAATCGTGCTGAGCATGTATTTACACCCTGTGCACACTCATCTGAGGCACCCAGTGAGTAGATCATGCTCAACAGATAAGCACATGGGCAGAAAATTATGGAAATACATTTAGCAGTTGATAATAAGCTTACAAGCAAAGCCAGCAAGCTATTAAGAACTTAATCTACCAATTTCGTCAGAGTTATGTTTTCACAAAGCCACTGATGCTTGGATGAGTGAATCATCCAAACAGGAGCAGCACACAACACGTCATGGAAACCAAATGAATGAATCGATGTTGTTCCATTTATGTATATGGAACTTGTTTTGTTTAAACTAAAAGATGTACCAGATGCTAACCTCACACCCAACTAATCAAAACAACCATTGCGAGAACCCAAGGTAAAATTCAGGATGGCGTACCTGTGGACCTGTGGACCTGTGGTGCTCGTTGGTGAACCCGAAGAACCTTCAAGCAGTATTGGTGCACAAGGCCTTGAGCCTGTTGTACACGCACCTTGCGCTGCTGCTGCTACTCTGCCTCTCGGGGGCGGCAGCTCGGGCCGTACGAGGTGCAGGTCCTCCGCCGGCAAGCTGCCTGAGAAGCTGCGACGGCGTGAGCGTGCCGTACCCGTTCGGCTTCGGGGACTCCAGGTGTTACTGGCCTGGCTTCAACCTCACCTGCGACCATATGGCGGGCCGGCTGCTCGTCGGAACCCTCCAGGTCGTGGAGATCTCCGTGGCTAACTCCACATTGCGCGTCATGAAGAGCACGGGGGCCGTGAACATCCCCTTTGCTAGCCCCGGCGGCGGCAGCGGCCTAGGCTTGTGGGGCGACGTCGGCGCCGCCTACAGCCCATATGTGTTGTCGGAGAGGCACAGCGAGTTCGTAGTCACGGGGTGCAACGTACAGGCCACGCTGCTCGGTAAGTTTAGAACAATGACTGTGCAGCAACTTTTGGAAGCTGTTCTTCACATCACACCGTAATGACAGACACCGTAATGGCGGACATCATAACCTGTAAAGGAGAACATCAAACGAAAAAATGATTTTTTGTTTTGTTTTTGAAAAGGAGGATAACCCCCTGTTTTTGTGTCCATTGATGCATACGGCAATATATTATTAAAAGTCAGTGAAACCAACCCGAACAAAACAGTAAGAAAAAAGCCCAGAGACTCATGCTTACTGATAGTACCTATGCGCCAGCTGGTACCACTAACAGAAGATAGAGAAAAAGCAAAAGGAAAATACACTAGGCAAAGGCTTAAAGAAGAAATCATCACGTGTGCACTAATGATTACAAGTCCAGCTGTAAGTCGTCCCCGGAATATTCATCCCCAAAGCCGAGCTTCAAGCCACCACATTAAACAAGGGCACGGCGCATGAACTCGTTGACATTTTCAAATTAAATCAAGTGTTTCCACTGGAATGTGCAACTCGCTGTTGAATCCGCTTCATCGTCACTTGTCCGGCTAATGACTCCTTGCTAGCCGGATACCACTGGAGGAGAAGTTGGAAGTCGCTGACGTCTCATACCTCCCCGCTTACAGCCACTGTCTCACCCCCTATGATCGGGCAACACCATGCATGACTTGATGTCGCCTGAAGAGGTATCGTGCACAGAACCTGCCGGGGATATTCATGATTTGGCGGCTCCTCATGAGACGTCATGCATGGCACCTACCGGCTAGGCATGACTTGACATCTCCACAGAAAACACCGTGTGTAGCACCTGCTGAGTCGAATGAAACCCATGCTCGAAGTGGAGAGGGTGTATCATGCTGCCACCAGCCTCAAACCTCGGAGGTCCAAAAACAGGATGTCCCATATTGTCATCGACCTCGACACACGAAGCTGATAAGGCCATCACCAAAACGAAGACTTCCGCACATGTGCATGTCCCATGAGGAGGAGATGAGCAAGAGCGTGCCACCGGGAATGGAGGGGAGAGGTTGGTCATCTAGGCTCGTGGCAGGGAACTAGGGGAGTTGGAGTTTCAGTCGCAGGCAATGTGGAGGCAGGGAAATGGGTGCTCCAGGAGAGAGATAAAGAGGGAGCTAGAGAATGTGGAGGTATATAGTGAGGAGGCAGCCGATGGATTGATGTGTCCCGATTCGGGTGTGACTCTTTTTTCGTACCGTTGGAGACTCAATAAACGCTTCATGTTATAAGGTTTGTAAAAAATATTTATTAGGGGTACGTAATATTTTGAAAATCCGCGTGACTAATATTTTTCTGACTTAATATTTTGAAGAAGTTCGCATCAAAATCTAGAATCACAATCTGGAATCACGAGCCAGCACGTGGTTTGTGGATGTTAAACTTCATGGAGATATTTGGTCTGAGAAATTTGTAAAGATGTATATTTCATTTAGTATCATCATACTGGTTCTACTTTTTATTATTATTCGAAACTAACTCAGAACTCAATATTTCATACGTACTTTGAAGTACAAAGAGAATGAAACTATAAACAATGTCCCAGCACTGTAACCATGCATTATTGATTCCATAAATCAGTGAACCTTGAAAAAATAGATATCTTAGTAATTGTTTTTAAGTATCGCTTCAAACCGGTGTTGAATTGAAATACTTATGCAGCTAATTCTGATATATGTTTTTGTGTTTGGCGGATATCCTTGATGCCATGTGGTTGGATGGTATGTTGCATGCCCACCCTTACATAGTTTACAAGTACACGCTTACTATATGCATAGAAGTCAATTTATGATTCCTTATCAAAATACTTTCAATTGAATGTTGTTCTTGAAAAAAATAAACTGAA
The DNA here is from genome assembly GCA_947311845.1 of Poa pratensis. Taxonomy (NCBI): domain Eukaryota; kingdom Viridiplantae; phylum Streptophyta; class Magnoliopsida; order Poales; family Poaceae; genus Poa; species Poa pratensis. The sequence goes on from CAMZMU010000084.1 coordinate 2,995,881, forward strand.
CGTCAATTTGTCTATTCACATGCATTATGTTTACGTTTGAAACCGAAAGGAATTAAGAGATCGGCCGTCGCAACTCGTTGCCAATGCGAGAACTTGCCTGTGGCAAGATGGTTAGTTGGGTGGTTGTACCCCTAGCCCACCAGAGTTCAAACCCCAGGTTTGACGCTGGTGTTTCTCATTTAAGGCGGAATATTCTTCAGTGGGAGGCGACGTTCCCGTCGACAGCGAGGCGCCCGTGGTGACTTCGTCAATCTCAAGACTCGACCCGCCGACTCAGTCTCTCGGAGGTGCTCATAGGGGTAGGGTGTGCGTGCGTGCGTTCATAGGGGTGAGTGTGTGCGCGTGTATATGAGCGCTTGCGTTGTACTGTGTTTCGCAAAAAAAAAAAAAACTCGTTGCCAATGCCACTATACTAGTTAATGAAAACAATGTGTTTTTTTTCTGACGGGACAAATTTGGATCGATCGATTCACGTGACTTTTTTTTTAGCGGAGATCAAAACAACGTAAATGGGCTGATGGCAGTGCCTACCTCGGGCTGTGGCCCAATATGTAAGCCGCATTATAGAACTACCGTTCCGACGCTGCCTCGACTAATTAATTAGTACCACATCGCCTAGATAAGTAGGTTTGCACCAGCTTATAAAGGATTTTCAGCACCAAACGGTCACCACATGGTATCAACCCAAACCAAAAAATCAATATCAGCAAAAGATATGATCTGAGAGTGCATGCATGTCCGGTGCGATTGCAGAGACTGCTGCGTCAAACTCTTAAATCTGCACACCGATATGGTGTGTTTGGCAATTTTTTTACTCAACGAGCCAATGATCGATATCCTCTTTTGGGCCAATATAAAATACCTCCTCCGTGCTAATTTCACGTGCGCCTTCGTTTTCTCTTTTTTTTTCACATCTGTCAAACATTATATAGCTTTTGAAGGGATATTGATCTGAGAGTGCGTGCGTGCTCAAAGGCCTGCGCTCCGTCAAACATATTTGTTTTGTGAAAACCGTCAAACATACATATAGCTCGTGAAGGAATATGATTTGAGAGTGAATGCTCAAAGGCCTGTATGTTCAGGCCAAAGAATTTCTAAACAATGAGTACACTCTTATGTTCTAATTGGTACTCGCATTAAAGCTTTCATCAGTTATACACGTATTATTCATTTTTTTAATTGGTGGCTACACACATCATTTTTAGTATCATGAATCATTTCTTCCAAATCATTAACCAACCTATATGTTCTCCAAGTTGTTTTCAATAGTTTCCTATCAGTTGCTTGAATCAGTCATGTAGATAAACTAAAATTTTCATACTTGAAACAGACTGTCCATGTGTTTCGATAAAACGCATTTTTTGAAAAATAGTAGGATACATTTATTGCTTTCTTCAAAACTGACCTAAAACTCCATCAAGCCAGAATACATGTATCCGGCCGCGAGCGCACTTGCATGCGTAATTTCCAGGCGTGTTGGTGCACTCGCCGCCGGAGCACGTGCCGGGCAGCGCGCACTCGTCGACGTCCTGGCACCCGTCGGCGAGGTAGGGATTGCCCTGGTACCACGCAGCCGCTGCGGTAGTTGCGGCTGACGTTGAGGCATGCGCTGAGGCTGCTCCGGCACAGGCTCGTCGCCGCGTCCTCCGGGCAGGCCGGCGTCGTAGGTGCCACGTACACGAGCGGCGCGGACGTCACCGCCCACTCCAGCACCACGGGGATCCCCTTCCGGAGCGACGAGTCACGGGGGGAGGGGTGGAGTAGCGCGGCGGAGGCGCCCTCGAACCAGCCTGCGTCGGCGACCCGCACTGCCATGGGCACCAGAAAGTCCATCTCCTGGTTCGGGTCTAGCGGCGTGAACCCCACGACGTAGGAGGGGTGGCCGATTGGGATGGGCGTCTGGCAGCATCCCTTCCCGGCGCACGCGGCAACGTCCTCGGCGGAGGTGGCCCTACCAAAACTGGCTGCGACGTTGCACCCGTAACGACGAGCCGGTTGCGCGTCGCTGACACCATGCACGAACGGGCCTTCGATGTGCCTTTGGAATTGGTGAAGTTCACGGCGCCTGCGGTGTCGATGACGCGCACCGTGGAGTTGGCAAGCGAGATCCCTACTTCTGACCGTGGAACTCGTCGTCGAGGTAGACGGCGCGAGTCACCGCGTTGTCGAGGAAGAGGTTCTAGATGCGGCGCCAAATCGCGTACGCCGTGCCGCCAAATCACGTTGCAACCCGTCACGACACCACGAACGGGCCTTCGACGGCCTTTGGGATACATAGCCGCGTTATCGAACTGCCGTTCCGACGCTGACGACTCGACTAATTAATTAGTACCACATCGCGCGCCTAGATAACTTGGTTTGCACCAGCTTATAAAGGAGTTTCAGCACCAAACGGTCACCACATGGAGATGACTGAAGAGGAAAATTCGGCATATTTAGGTCAAATTGTCCCAAAAGGCACACAACAGCTTTCTCATGTCGGCTAATTGCTTGAGCGTGGAATTAAAAGTTGAGTTCAAGCATGTATTACAAAGTCGGTCATGTGCACCCAGGGGCGCACCCACGTTATAGGAGCAGGGGTCACAGGACACCCGGCAAAAATGATGTATTTTATTATTTTATAGTGTGTGACACTCTTAATACCTGGTAAAAAAAATATGTGTTGCTTATTAAAGAGTGACACCGGGTTAATTTCTCTTTGGGTCCGCCCCTGTGTGCACCGGAACATTGTGCATATCTACACATTAAATCTATTATATACTAAAAGCAAAATAAGGGGTTTTAATAAAGACACCAAGTTAATCCATACATACAAATTTGGGTGAGGTTGAGACATCCTTTTGTGTACGGAGGGAGTAAGTGAGTATGAATGGATGGAAACCCTAACTAACGATGTGACACAAGAGCAGCTAAACCAAATTAGTAGGTACATTACTTTATTAATGCATGCATGAATCAGTTCTCCCTACAACTTTGGTGATAATTAATTAGAGTGTAAGATTTTTCTTTCAAGTATGAGCTGCTTCATTCTATCCATTTGTGCTCCATTCCTAATGCTTTGTATCCAGCTAATGATTATTGACATCAGTCATAACTTAGTAGTATTACAAATACCTTAATTGCTAAAATAGCATTTTTTTATGCACAGCCAATATCTAAATAAAATTAGGAGTGCAACGGAAAAAGGTTTTAAATATAATGCTTTATTGGAATTATTGACATCTAAGAAGAAAATATTTTTTTGGATGAAACATTTATGGGCATTAGAATACAAATAGATGCACCATTGTTGAGATGAAAATAAAAAGTGTGCGTTGTGAATTTAGCAAGAAATAGCAACCGCAATTGTACGAGTTGTGGAAGAATAGTATTGTTCGGCGTTGCTATCCCTCGGTCCCACGGTCAAGGCTTATAGCAACCTATATTAGCACAACTATTAGGACACCTATTGCTTGCTTTAGCTCAGTCTACTGCTAGCTTTATGGGTTGTGTAGCAGCCAGCATCATCAGTGTGATAGTGAATCAAATTAAGGATAGGGCTAACGCTTTACGTATACACTCAAAACAAAATATGGGACTCTAACGGAGATACCATGCTAATCCACATCACCCATATTATTTAGACAGTTGGATAAATATTCATGGCTGATATTTAAAGAGATCCCCATAATCCAAAGTCGATTTAGTTTGAGTCCAGTACAAGTGGCTAAGTAAAACCAATAGTTTTTTTTCTTCTAATCAACGGTGCTCACGTTCAATTGGGGATGCGCGCGTCTTTGTTTCATCTTTTCATTTTGCATGGGAAAAAACCCAGAAATCCATAACGAGTAGTAGCTGCAGATGCACCCACTGCACAAAAACAATTTAAAATGTCAAAAATTTCAAAATAAAAATTACGGATATACTTCAAGACATTTTATGTAGCACAAAAAGTTACGTGAAGAAAAAACATTTTTTGTAACATGTGCAAAAAAAGACAAATCCGGACGCTCCAAAATGATTTTATAGAGACATTTTTTTGTCTTTTTTTCACAGGTCACAAAATTTGTTTTTTCTCCACGATAATTTTTGTGCTAATACAAAATGTTCTAATGTATATCCGAATTTTTTCTATCATTTTTTGACATTTTGAAAAAAAACTAAAAGTGTTTTACATAATAGGTGCATCTGCACCTACTACCCAAAACGCCACCTCCGGAAAAAACCTAGCTAATATATTTAGTAGGTGCACATTAATTTCATGGCTACTGTATATTATCAGAAAATTATCCATTGATGTACTATATTTTAATATATTGTTAGTTTGGCTACTGTTATATGACACAAAAATTACATTTCAGTTTCAGAATATAAGATCTATATATATTGAGGCAAGGGAATAACAAGAAAAGAGTAAAAGTGTATCAAAATAGCACTACTTATGTTTTGAAATAGACAACATTCTAGAATAGATGTTATGTTTGGAAATTTCGTAGCTCACAAAAAATAAAATGATTCACAATACTTTTCATGTCCTATATTTAGAATTCCAAGTTTCTAGAACCTTTGAAACCATAAAGTTGTTTCATAAGCATTTTGAACATGGTAAAGATGACGCCCTCGCATTACCTTGCTAGTTGTGCTAATTACAAAGTCGGAAAGTGTCATACTTGTAAATCCAATTTAAATATGACTTTTTCTACAAAATATCTTGGGGATGACTTTTTCTCCAATTTAAGTCCCGGGGATGACTTTTTCTCAATTTAAATACTTGTAAAGTCTTTGGGATTGATCAACAAGTTTGGCCGCTAACTTAAATACAGTAAATATATTTATTGTTAGTAAAAAATCATTTTTTGCTCTGTCCGTACGTGTGTGAGATACTATTTTCTACAAGCGCGTGGAGTAGTATATATGGAACACACGAGGTCGGTGGGGATGAGGGGATCGATGGTATACACACAGAAGATGATGATTCCGGTGCCGTTGCTGTTGCAGCTCTGCTTCATGGCTGCGGGTCAGGTCACAGGAGCTGCGGCGAGCTGCCCGAGCAGCTGCGGCGGCGTGAGGGTGCCGTACCCGTTCGGCATCGGCACAGGGTGCTCCATGCATGGCTTCAACCTCACCTGCGACCGAGAGCGGCTGCTCATCGGCGGCCAGGGCGCCACCCTGGAGGTGGTGGAGATCTCGCTGGCCAACTCCACGGTACGCGTCATGAACACCGCGGGCGCCGTGAACTTCAGCGGCTACACGAAACCGCGAGAGCAAATCAGCACGTGGAGCGGGCTTGGAGCCGGCGCCATGGAAGGCCCGTTCGTGGTGTCGGCGACGCGCAACCGGCTGGTGGTCACCGGGTGTAACCAACAGGGCACGCTGCTCGGGGAGGACACCAACTTCATCGTCGGCTGCTCCACCTACTGCGCCACCACCGACTTCTTCCAGAAAGCAGCGCCCCCGGAGGACGTCGCCGGCGCCTGCGCCGGCTACGGCTGCTGCGAGGCGCCCATCCCCATCGGCCGCGCCTCCTACGTCGTGCGGCTCATGGCGCTGGACTCGAACCAGGAGATGGACACCCAGGTGCCCATCGCGGTGCGCCTCGCCGAGACGGGCTGGTTCGAGGGCAACTCCGCCGCGCTGCTCAATGAGTCTCTCGCCGACTCGTCACGCCGGACGGTGGTCCCGTGGTGCTGGAGTGGGCGGTGGAGTCCGCGCGGCTCGTCTTCGGGGCAGCCACCACGCCGGGCTGCCCCGCGACGAGCGTGTGCCGGAGCAACCTCAGCTCATGCCACAACGTCAGCGACAGCTACCGCAGCGGCTACGTGTGCCGGTGCCAGAGCGGGTACCAGGGCAACCCGTACGTCGACGAAGGATGCCAAGACGTCGACGAGTGCGCGCTGCCCGGCCTGTTCCCGTGCTTCGGCGAGTGCACCAACAGCCCGGGAATTACACATGCCAGTGCCCGCGCGGCTACCGTGGCAACCCCCGCATCAAAGATGGCTGCGTCAAATCATCCCTAGGTCTAGGTGAGCAGAGCACCACTGCTTGCACACATCAGATTGCAACGATCGGTTCTTGCTCTGCTTTTCGCATCCGAGAATTTCCCCTAACCGTACCATGACACATTTTCAGGTTTGAGTGTCGGCATAGGTATCGGCAGTGGTGCTGGCCTCCTACTCCTGGTCTTTGGTGCCATTTTTGTGACCCGGAAGATCAAGCATCGGAGGGCAAGAGCCCTTAAGCACCAGTTCTTTAGGCAAAACAGGGGACATCTGTTGCAGCAGCTGGTGTCACAGAAGGCAGACATCGCCGAGAGGATGATCATCCCCTTGGCGGAGCTGGAGAGGGCCACCAACAACTTCGACAAGGCCCGCGAGATCGGCGGAGGAGGGCACGGCCTCGTGTACAAAGGGATCATGTCCGACCAGCACGTGGTGGCCATCAAGAAGTCCAAGGTCACGATCCGGAGGGAGATCGACGAGTTCATCAACGAGGTAGCCATCCTCTCGCAGATCAACCACCTCAACGTGGTGAAGCTCTTCGGGTGCTGCCTCGAGACGGAGGTGCCGTTGCTCGTCTACGAGTTCATCTCCAATGGGACCCTCTACCATCATCTCCATGTCGAAGAGCCTAACCGATCGTTGCCATGGGTGGATCGGGTAAGGATCGCAACGGAGACGCGAGGGCTCTAGCGTACCTTCACTTGGCCGTGTCAGTCCCTATAGTCCATCGCGATATCAAGTCTCAGAACATTCTGCTAGATGGCACTCTCGTAGCGAAGGTATCGGACTTTGGAGCTTCAAGGTGCATTCCGGTCGATCAAACAGGGGACGAAACGGCCATCCAAGGGACATTCGGGTACCTAGACCCCTTGTACTTCTACTCGGGTCAGCTCAGCGAGCAAAGCGATGTTTATAGCTTCGGCGTCCTCCTCATGGAGCTTCTCACAAGGAAAAAGCCTTGCTCATACCGATCTTCCGAGGACAAGAGCCTTGTAGCATGTTTCACGGCTTTGCTCGAACAAGGCGACCTGGCCAATTTGTTAGATCCTCAAGTCGTGATGGAAGGGGGCAAGAAGGTTGACGATGTAGCTATGTTGGCAGCGGCATGCGTGAGGATGGAAGGAGCCCAACGGCCGACCATGAGACAAGTGGAGATGGCACTAGAGAACCTTCGAGTACCACATGAGAGTATCGTTATCGATGATAAAAAAGATGAACCAAGTTATGCAGTGATCCAGCGTACAGTAAGAGAGGAGGTGAGCAGACAATATAGCTTGGAAGAAGAGTATTTGTTATCGTCAAGATACCCCCGGTAGTGAATGATGTCTTCTGTAGATACCATGTCAAGCGGTGTTGAACAAGTCAGCCAACACATGCATGCAGCTGACTGGCTGCAGGTTGTGACTAGTCTACTACTCTTTGGGAGCACATGTTCCTTGATTGGTTGTATTATTGGCTGTGGGACGAGGAATTCGGAAACATTAATACTTCCTGACTTATGTAGGTCATCAATTTTATAATGTAACCGAAATTATATAGCATAAAAATTATACCATTTGAAATATATTATCTGAAGTTTATAATGATATATCTTTTGTAATATATAATTTGTGTAAGGTTGATCAACTTGGCGGACTTGAGATACGCACACCCCTGTAAGCTGAACCAGCGGGAGTATCGTATCTTGGTTTTGAATATCAATTTTAAAAATATTTCAGTCACAACCGAGCTCACTGGATTTAAGGATTTTCGATTTGCATTTCAGCCAAAGGACAAAACATCCACTTAAATCTTATTAAGATCCAACAAAACATTTTGAAATTTCAAAAAAAATCATATGAAAACAATTTGAACTCATGTGTACTACAGTAAATGCTGTGTTTTTCTACCGACACACAATTATTTTAGTAGCCTGCTTCAAAGACCAAGAGAACCACACTAAAAGCTCGTTTCAGTCTATGTAGATGCTTAGGAAAATCCCTTGCAGGTTGTACTCAGTTGTTAGTGTTTCCTTGTGTTTTTTTTATGTCCTCTGTGCATCTTGTATTCTTCTTCTAATATTAATGAAAACAGGCCAGTCTGCCTTTTTGTCAAAAAAGATTTTACCTGTACTATCTTAGGGGAACGAGAAGGTATCGGTACCACTTGGTACCTCCGAAGCACAATAGACAAACTCGGTCACCGGTGTTACTCAGTTGCGCATTGATTGTGTAGCTCTACCATAGAGGGTGAATAATTTGATGGGCTACACATACCATGCCCTTATAAGGAGTATCATTGGAAGCAAGACCTACAGATAAAACACAATGCAGTCTCGAGAACACAATAATACTTATTCTGATGAGAAGTACTATTTAACTCTAGGCTTGAGAGATATCAGGAGTTTAGTAACAAGCTAGAATTTCTCCGAAAGGTTTGCACCACTGTTTCCTTGGTGTCTAAATGTGTGCTTTATTTGCCATTTATTGGTGGCCATTTTCCCATCTAAATATGAGCTGTCAGAAGACTCCGTCCTATCCAGACAATGAAATGAAAATTGTATTGCCATGTGAAACCGACGTACAAGAGGATATTTTTCATCTGGTTGTACTCGCTCATGTTAGAATAAAAAATGGCTACTAATTCTGCAGCCGAGTTCATAGGCATCAAGGCGATGCTTATCAGGCTGTTAATCATCCCAACATTTTGTGTGTCTAGACGTTCAGGAAAGCTTGTTTCTTCGATGTTGCATCTCTACTTATCCGTTGGGTCACTTGGGTGCCCCTAGCCTAGACATAGACTTATGGACGACAGCACGAGGGTGGTGGGGAAGCCGACGCGGAAGCTGATCTCCCTCAGGAGGTCGTCGTCTTCGAGAACCTTGGTCACTGCCAGCGCCTGTGTCAGGGACTGCCTCAGTGCCTCGCCATCCACAGATGTTTTCTTCTCGGGACAGACCCTGAGAACGCAGGAGATAAAATGCAAAGATGCCGGAAGAGGATGGGAAGCTCACCTAAAATCGGGAAAGAGGACGATAAGGATAAGGAGAAGCTTCAGCCGTCGCCGGTGACGGGCACAGGTGGCCGGTGCCGCCGCTCCGTTTTTTCAGCCGGGCGTGGCGTGGAGCGGAGAGCAGAGGGTAGCAAAGCAGAGCTCGTCGGGCAAGTGTGGTGTGGAGGCGGATCAGATCACAGCTGGCTGAAGTCGAAGTGAAAAGAGTGAGAGGCAGTGTAGCCCAGCCCGGTCCAGCAACGACCAATCAGGCCCAAATATGATCCATTCCTGAGGTGGTTTTTGTAAGTCTGATCACACATCGTCAATTCCTGCGGCAGACGGCTCTGCTGTCTAAAAAAATTCGAGTTACATACGTGGGCCGGCCCGCAGGTTATGCCGTGGCCCACCGGCATACGCTGTAGGTTTACCTATACCAACTTACCAAGTTGTGTTTCTATAACATTCGAAATTTAGCATCAGCATCTTTTGTTTAGTTCCATCTCCATTTTTTTCATTTTAAGGTACCTAATTTTCCTATGCGCCGCGCTGCTCATCCGACGAAAGACAAGACGCACCTATCGTGCGTCGTCGCCGCGCCGACGTTGGCGTCCTGGAGCTCCTCGCGGACACATGTGCATGCCCATCGTGCGCCATCGATGACGATCTTTCCGGCAACGCCCGGCCCAGGTATTGCCGCGACGACGGAGGATATCAGTTCTGCTCTGCCATCATCCCTCTTGGTCCTGTTGCGTCCGTACGGAGGATAGCAGTTCTGCGCTGTCTTTCTGCATATTAGCTAGACCATCAACATTGACTCTAGAGCCATATATGCTAACCTGATAACTAGAGACGCAATTCGTACCTGGAATTCAGCCAATGCCCTGTCAACGTCCTGACTTGCATTAGTTCTGCACATGAAAATCATCGCATGCCACATGCTCTTAGTACACCACTTAAAATCTGCCTGAATATTAGGTGTAATGGTCAGAGCAAAAAACATAAATCAAATCGAGATGAAACAACACAATTTGAACTATATGCTGCTTGATTTCGTATCTGGTTATGCTGGACTGCTCTATATGCACAAAAATAGGCAGAAAATTTCCCAATTAATATAATTGTATAACACTATTTCCATTCACAGGATTGAGGTAATTGGTATGGCCCCTACTACTCCAAACAGGACGCGCACCCGTTCCAGGATATAAGCAACACCCAGTACTTGGGTAAGAACATAATCCAAACACTGAATTTCGCTACAGTTGCAAAACTACTTAATTGTGTGATGTATTGTAGATCCTAAAGAGCTAAAAAGGCAGAGGGATAGAGAGCGGTATTCAGAAAATAGGGATGAGATTAATAAGATAAAAACAGAGCATTACTTCATCCTAAATTTTTATGACCGATCATTTGTTTTTGCCCTTCAGTATTTTTGTGCAAACTTCATGACAGGCCGAACACAATATTTTTTATGTTACAAATTGTAAAACGAAATCAAAGAATCTTTATCTGTACTTTTGTGCAAACTGCAATGCATTCATACAATCTGAAGCCATGGACCATCTATAATTTACCAATATCTTAAGTTTCACGCTCACTTCAAACACCAATGGTTCCTAAGGCTTTTTATGACATAGTAACAAGAGATGATTTACCTCTAGCTATAGTATCTGATGTAAACTAATCTGCTCCTATCATCTTTATCATTATTAGGGCCCCTAACTACTTAACTGAGTATCTATTTTATGAAGTGCACCAACCAGAAAAGGAGGGCACCTCTCATCCTGTACTGCTTAGGACTACTGGAAGCTTGTTGCTATTTACTTTAAGAAAACAGCATGACACTCGCTCAACCAATGAACAAATATGGAATGTCATAAGTCATAACACTGCTTTGTAGAGAAGTATAACATGTTAATGACTCACCAATGAGCAGTAAATGTAAATCATTTGCACACTCTGCGTCTTCCCACCCTGGTTCTACACCAGCCTTGAATAAATGAAAATCTGCACTTCCTATGAACTTACTTGGACGGAAAATCTCATCATACAATGTACAGAAGAAACAAAGCGTAAGTAAAGAAGGAATTGCAGCATACAGAAACATATAGGATAATCAAAGTTAAAAACATCCTACAAATAATAGCTAGAGATGCTGCAGTAGATGTCCAGCGTAATGATAGGACACAGAATTTTGATTTCAAGTTCATACACAACATAATCCCATGACACACCTCAAATATGATTATTCATTAGGGGACTTAGGGGCATCGCAATATACAAATAATTAGACGCTGAAACATCATAATGATCTCATCTAAAGCTAGCCTGACCTCATCATGTAGCATCTTCTGATTTAATTAGAAATAGCGGAACCAGATGATGCACTACGTAGATAATAATTAGAAATAGTAGAGCCATCATATAAGAAATCTCAACTGAATTCAGCAGTCCCTGCCTTGCATATCGTATCAACTGTTGACTCAACAAACTGGTTCTTGAGATCCCATTCAAAGTTACAGGAACACCTACATCATTTTCAGTAAAGAATGTGCGGAAGTTATTTACAGATAAGGTACATACTTGCACTGACGCGAGGGATCCTGAACTAAGTTAAAGGTTCGGTTGAAAGTATTCCAGTGATACCTTTTTTGCACAGTAGCCATTGATGTGTCAAATCCTGCTGCACCTTGTCTGACATACTTATTAGTCTGCACCTTTATACAAAAATAAAGTTCATTAACATATTGTCTCTCATGCCAAGAGTCAAATATTACTTCTCGTGAATGGAAGGGTATTATATTCTTGAGCCACATAGTCTTTTTCTTAAGGTCTTATTTCCGAACGGTACTCATTATAATGACATGGTTTGTGTAGCCCTCCAAATTATCCCCTTCCCCGCTTTTGAAGTAGTGATCAATTAATAAATGAGTAACACCACTGACCAACCATATAGTCAATATATAGTTAATTCTAAAAGAAAAAATACAAGCTTTGCGTTAATACAAAAATAACACGATTATCTAGAAATCTATCCTTTGTGTGAAAGTTTGAGATGTGCCATTTTGCATCATATTTTTTGTTCTTGCTTTAAAAAAATTGACACTTACAGAACAAAATATATTTTTTATATGGAGAAGCTTGAAAACTCACTTCAACAATGTTATTTATTTTACTAAAAGGGAACTTTCTAAAAAATGGAAACATTATGACAAATTATGTCATGAATATGCGACCGAACTTGGTCATTTCGCTTGAAACACATAAATGTTTGTGCGTGATAGGATTTTATGCGAAGACTTTTGTTGTAAAAAAATCAAAATTAAAATTCCTTTTTTCTTGCCAATTAGTACACATAAATGGACTCCATGTGGAAGGATTTCATTTTATAAGTTTCTTCATTTTCTTTGTTTTTTCAAAACATGGTTACGTGGTGATGGTTATTCATAGAAAGTTATCGAATATTTCAAAACTCTCAATGGTTACTTGATATAATCACTACTTATAAACCGTAAAATGATTTTTTGGAATTCTTAGAAGAAATCTATCACACACTTGTACTCCCTCCATATTTAAATATAAGATTTGTTTGGCCAAATGACTAAAGTCTTAAATTTTGATACGGAGGGAGTAGTTCAAATTGTTTTTACTTTCGGGAATCCATCATAAGTCAGTTAAATGGACAAAAGTAGCTAAAAAGTTGTGGAATTTTATAAAATTTATTTGGCCAGTTTACACCATATATTTTAGTACATACTTCACAAAAAACACTTTTCTGGCACTTACAAAATACAAAACTATCTTCTTAAATAAAAATCCAAAAACTCTTACTTAGACATTTTTTAATTATTTATGTGAAAAGGCACCCTTTTGCCAAATATGTGCATGTTATGATGAGCTATTACATGAATATGGTCATGATCTTAGTCATTTGGCTTTAAAAAACAAGAAAAGTCTGAAGTATATCTACAAACAAAGATACAAAGCTCTTTGTCCCCAACATTTCAGGAAGGTTGCCAATCTTTCTTTCTCGCTAAAAAAGGTTTAAACATGTAGTATGGAAAATAATACTAATAAACACAAAAGTAAAAATGGACCACCGGGTAAGTGATGATCGAAAGTGTGTAAAAACGTTGTAAACAATGTAAAAAGATGGACCGTGGTCCTAGTTTTACTATTGGTGCCTCTCTTTAAACAGAAAACATTGTTGGGTCAACAAATTACAGCTAGTCAATTAACAGAATTATGATCATGACATTATGATCATAGCGTGACGAACTGGATAGTAGGCCGGATTAGTAGTCTGAGCGATCATGAATTAACTGTGGGCTGATGGAGCTACAACATTCTTGGCTAGAACGCAACGAGGCAAGGGACAAGGTTCAGATTGAGGATCCAAATTAAGGTGACGACGAAACAGATTGTCTTCTTCCATTTAACGAATGGAGGTGGCTTCATGCTCCAACAGCATGCAATGATGATCGGTCGTCCACCGAGTGAGGGGTGGCATTAATGCAACACAGATGGAGCCTTTCTCCAGAAAGAGGCCAATGGTAGCGGTGGTGCGATCACTCCTTTCCATCTTGGAAGGTTCATCGCCGGATCATGCCATTTGCCCATTTCCCCCCTAGCCTGCTGAACTACTTGCGTGCCGACAAGCTGTTTGCCTCGCTATAAGGGGAATGTATAAGGAAACTATTGTGAAATATGGATTGTTCGAGCGTGGTAATTAAGCAAAGAAAGACGGAGGTGGATATATACTCCCTCCATCACAATTTATAAGACACGCAATTCAAGAACACACTTTGACCAATAATTTAGTCAATAAAAAATAAATATTATATCAAAAAAATATCATTAATAACTTCGTTTCAATGTAAATCCAATGATATAATTTTTGTTACATATAATTTATATTTTGTTGACCAAATTTAATGGTCAAACTTTTTTTAAACTGCGTGTGCGCCTTATAAACCGTGATGGAGGGAGTAGATCAATCCGTGGACCGCTGCTCGAGGAGATGAGGGAGTTTGATGACCATGAGGTTGTCATGTCTGGCGAACTGTGAATGAAGTTACGCATCAAGATTTGTGAAGCATGGCTGTAAAAAACATATGTATCTCCGCAAAAACAAATTATGTAATACTTGGCTAGGTGTACCTCGGGTGTATGCTGTAAACCTTGCGGCATCTGAGGGTGTCGATTTCTAATAAGATGCAGACATTTGATCTAAAAAAGGTGGACCCAAGTAATATCTGGACAGACCTCCTGAAATTTCCAATATGCAGCATCAAAGAAACATGTATTCCGAGCTACCAGACGGCCATCGCACTGTCGCCAATAAACTCATCAGCATAATAGTTGTGATTGTCCATTGAAACATCAGTGACTAGGACTAGATGGATAAATTGTACGCACCATCCGCCTGGCACTACAGCATGAACTTGATTGCGTGGGTAGGATGCACCCATCTGACAACTCATATTTAGATGGCGAAGTGGCTCCTCATAAACTAGAAAGCACGCAAACATTTAGGCATCATGTAATTAGTGGTTCAAATATTCTAAGGGCATTTCGCCATGTTGCTACATTCCTAATGTCTCTCATGCCTACAGTTAAATAGTCTTTCTCAAGAAAAGAAGGGTTATTATGTTCTTGATGCCACATTGCCTTTTTCTTGTGGTCTTGCTTCCGAATGATACTACTTATAAAGACATTGTATGTGTAGCCATCAAATTATTGACCCTCCACCGTAGAGCCATACAATCAATGAATAGCTGAGTAACACCAATGATCAACAACCATACTATTAAAAAACATTATTTTAGCGAGAAAATATGTACAAACTGTGCATCAATATAAAAGCAACGCAATATACATTGAGAAAGCTTCTCAAACAGTTGACTATAAGGTAACACAAAAAAAAGGACCTCACCCCAAGCAAGATTTTCACATATTAAAAAATGTTACAATAATACTTTGATGAATAACTTAAGACCAGCTACATAAAGATTATTATTGAGGTACAAACAACTGCACAGATGCAACGTTGAGCACTAAAGAGTCGTCACAGTGGGATGGGCATATAATCATCGGTACAGTAATATCTGGAAGTACAGCCTCCTGAAATTTCCTTAAGTTCGACCAAAACCAAGATATTTCTTGTGAACAGCCACGTTTTTTTACAGTGAACTTCATTTATTTCGAAGATTAAAGAAATGAATGATGAACTTGACATGTTCCACTACGACCTAGTTTGAGGGAATTAAGAGGACCTTTTTTCTCAACTCATATGGGCTTCTTCTTGCTGAGAACACGGTCACGAGGAAGTTTGGGTTTTGTTATATGTTTCCTGACATGTCTGGATATGTTTGAAGTACAGAACTAAAAGTCATGAGTATATTGGACGAACTGTTCTTCTGTACAAAGAAATGCATCTCAATTCTCAAGCTAGCTCTTCGGGCTGACTTTTTCCTTTTGCTGAATCGGTATGTGCATGGTACTAACCTAGCGAGGCTTTGGTATTAAGAACATGACACCTTATTAGGAGAGGGACTTGGACTGGGCCCGGGGCACCATACACATGCTTAGACCACGATTATATTGGTCGATGGGGCTATCCGGACGACGGTGGAGATACTTTTAACTGTCTTTAAAAAGTTACGACAGGTCCGCAGGAGAGCTATGGAGGCGTTAAAGCGCTTCAGCCTCCGATTACATCAAGCGGTGTGCGTCGTCCAGGATGATTTCATGAACTTGCAGCGTTGCTGAGATAATGCTGGATAGAAGACATAAGAATTCCTTGGAAATGAAAAGTTGTGTGCATCACTCGATGCAGAGACTGGGTGTTTACCCCATTTAAAAAAAAAGACATAAGAATTCCTTAGTTTACATACACGCCAAATGTGAGGATGATTAACAACAGGGTGACAATCGTCTCCTCGCACGACAATGTAGCCATTTTTTATTCAAACATCAAAGACTGACACTATGAAGTCAACCTCTTCTGCTAAGAGCTAGGGTAACTACACTGCTTGCTTCACTTGCATGATAGGAAATTAATTACTGACAACTAACATTTTTATTTGAAAACGGCAATTCATAGATGGGAAACTGTAAAACATGCTTAGACGTCATAGAATTATAGTTGTACACATTTTCAAAGAAGTTTGTCCCGTTGCTCTTTTCCCAATATCTCTCAGTCCTAGAGTTACATACTTCTCTAGAAAAGAGTAATGCAAAATAAGAAATACTTCTCAGGAAAAGAAAGGCTACTATGTGCTCGCTATCAAAAATTGTCACTTATGTTGAGGTCCTGCTCACGAGTGATGTTCCTTATAAGTACATGGTATGTGTGACCCCCCAAATTATTCACCATCTACCATGTAATACACATTAAAATGAATAGTTGAATCATAGTATTTACCAAGCACATATCCATGATGAATGTTATCGTGGCCATAAAAGGATAGGCCAAGATACTAATAATTCCTGATAAAAAACATGCTATACCAATCGAGTATAAAAAGTTACAATGAGCAGCGCGCTAGAGATTTGGCACACGAACCACTTCACACACTTTAAGATGAAAAACTCTGGAGGCCAACACATTATTATTTATTATTTAGATAACCTTATAGAGATGCAGTATTCACCATTTAAGTAATAGGACAAATGGAATGCATTAATTGAGAGTGTCTCTTGACCAATTTTCTCAGTGTCACACATAATTGTTTTAGGAACAGTTCATGTTTCTTGGATCCTTGAACTCTACTGATCCAAAGAACAATGAGAACAGCCACATGGAATCAACATCGCTGACTGCAATCTGTGTATGTATTACAAGATCTTGGTAGCTAGGACTGGATGAATGATTTGTAATTCGGGGAATATCTCACGGAATCTGTTAAACTAATTGGAAAAAGAAGAAAACACAAGGTTTCAAGAACCAATCTGCATACAAAATCTGGATTTCGTTCTTTAGGGATGTGCAGAGTACCTAGATGATTTGCCATGAATCAAGGGGACTGCTTTTGCTCAGAATGATAGTGGAAGATGTGTTTGCTACTTTTAAAAAATTGGGACCAGAAAACACATAATCACGTGAAATATTGCTATGGTGTATCCCACTCAAAGAATCAAGAACAACTCTACATCTAGCAGAAATTTCAGTACTCACATTAAAGAAATTAACACGTGCTTGTGTTTCATCATAACCGAGATTTTTTCCATTTCTTTGTTGTGTGAGGCTTCTTCAAGCAGGAAAACTTATCATCTGGGTAGGTAGGCTTTTTCAAGCAGTCACGTATTTTAATAGCCATGAAGTGAGAGTATTATAAATTCCTCATTTGAGTATAGTTGAACTATAGTTTACAGTGTTAGAATAAATAGATCTTTTTGTATTATGTTTGGATACGGTGTAGTACACCGATCCACCTCTCCCTATACCCCTGTACCTCTGAATACATATCCTGTACGTGCCCTATCGGAGGTTTTCCGATCCTATATTAACACGCAACACGAGCCAGGGAGAGGCATCGTTTCCGCTAGGTTTTACATGGTATCAGAGCTGAGCTCTTCCGTGACCTAGCCGCCGCCGATCCAAGAAAACTACAACCAAGAAAACCAAACAACCGATCCCTCCCTCCCTCAAAACCATGTCGTCATCGTCCTCATCGTCGATGACGCCGGCTGCCCTTGCCGCGGCCCTTGGGGCTCCGCCCTCTCAACAACTGACACGGGAGAACTTCTTGTTTTGGCAAGCTCTCGTGTTCCCTGCCTTGCGTGGCGCCCGTGCCATGGGTCTCCTTGACGGCACCGACGCTGCCCCGGCGCAACAACTGGAGGTCGAGGATGCAGAAAAGAATAGGAAACTCGTTGACAACCCCGCCTACTTCGAGTGGGTTGCGCGAGACCAGCAGGTGATGAGATATCTTCTCAATTCCATGTCGCCAGACGTGCTATCGCATGTTCTTGGCCTCACCACCACCGCTGAAGTCTGGGCTGAGCTCACTGGGATGTTCTCCTCGCAGTCCCGCTCGAGGATTCAACACCTTCGTGGAGCCCTCAATAACACAAGAAAAGAAAACCACACCGCCGCCGAATACTTCACGAAGATGAAAGGCTTCAGTGCAGAGATCGCCGCCGCGGGAAAACCAATAGATGAAGATGAACTAGTTGGGTACATCCTCAATGGGCTGGATGGATCGTACAATGGTATTGTGTCCACAGCAAATGCCGTCAAGACCAGCCTTGCCGATCTGTTCGGGCAGATCTCAGCGCACGACATGCGCCAGGAGATGCTTGCTGCCACGGGACAGACAACTCCAGATGCATTCACCTCCTCTGCTAATGCTGCCCGCCGTGACTTTGGTGGACAAGGCGATGGTCGCTACGGGCGCCCTATTGATCGTGGCGCGCGTGGTGATCGTGGTGACGGCGGTGACCGCGGCAACGATCGCTATGATGATGGTCGTCGAGGTGGTGATCGCTACAATGATGGCCGTCGAGATGGCAGCAGATATGATGACGGCCGCCGTGACAGAGGTCGCTATGATGATAACCGCGGCCGAGGCCGCTCTGCTGATGGCCGCCGTGATGGCTACGGGCGCCGTAATGATGGCGGCCGGAAAGGTGATGGAGGACGCCGCGATGCTGATCGTGGGCGTCGAGATGATGATGATCGCCGTGATGGCCGTGATGGAGGCCGTCGCTGCCGTGATGGACGTCGGGGCCGTGCTCCTACCCCCTATGTTGATGTCACCTGTCAGATCTGCAAAATTCATGGGCATCCGGCCAGTGCATGTTGGTGGCGCTTTCAGCGTGATGACTCTGATGATGATGGTGACCGAGACACCAAGACTGCCCATGTCGCTTCCTATGGTGTTGACACAAATTGGTACCCTGATAGCGGCGCAACAAACCACATCACGGGGGAGTTGAGCAAGCTCTCCACGCATGACAAGTACAAGGGACGCGATTGTGTCCGCACGGCCGACGGTAACGGTATGCACATAAGTCATATTGGTCATTCAATTTTGTGCACCCCAGATGATTCTTTACATCTCAAAAATATTCTTCATGTTCCTAGTGCCACTAAAAATCTTTTATCTGTTCATAAGCTTACACTTGATAATGATGTGTTTCTTGAGTTTCACCCATACTTCTTTTTGATCAAGGATCAGGCCACAAGGAGGGTTCTGTTTAAGGGTCCGTGTCGTGATGGTCTCTATCCACTAGTGCCCATCTCTTCGGGGTCGTCCAAGCAAGCTTTCGTCACAATAAAGCCTTCGTCTTCTACATGGCATCGTCGTTTAGGACATCCTTCTTCATTTGTGGTCAATAAAATTCTTAGGAAGCATAATATCTCTTATACTCCCGAAACTAGTCCTTATATTTGTGATCCTTGCCAACTAGCTAAGAGTCATCAATTACCATATCCTGTATCCACTAGTGTGTCCACTGTTCCTTTGGAGCAAGTGTTCTCTGATGTATGGGGTCCTGCACCTCTTTCTGTTGGCAAGCATGCATACTATGTAAGCTTTATCGATGATTTTAGTAAATTTACTTGGATTTACTTGCTCAAAAATCGTTCTGAAGTTTATCAAGTTTTTCTAAATTTTCAAGCACTAGTTGAACGCAAGTTTGACAGGAAAATAATAACAATGCAAACTGATTGGGGTGGTGAATATGAAAAACTCCATGGTTTCTTTCAAAAGATTGGCATTACACATCATGTATCATGTCCTCATGCTCATCAACAAAATGGCTCGGCTGAGAGAAAACACCGTCATATTGTTGAAGTTGGCCTTTCATTACTCGCCAATGCTTCTATGCCTCTCAAGTTTTGGGATGATGCATTCCTTACAGCAACCTTTCTCATAAACCTGCTTCCTAGCAAAGTCATAAATTTTGATACTCCCGTTGAGCGTCTCTTGAACACTACACCAAACTATGACTCTCTTAGAGTTTTCGGCTGTGCTTGCTGGCCAAACTTGCGTCCTTATAACAAGAGAAAGCTCTCTTTTCGTTCCACTCGGTGTGTGTTTATTGGCTATAGTCCCCGACACAAAGGAGTACGTTGTTTAGACCCTGCCACAGGACGTGTTTATGTCTCACGAGATGTAGTGTTTGATGAAAATGTTTTTCCTTTTGCCTCATTAAATCCTAATGCTGGAAAACGTCTTCAAAAAGACATTCTTCTTTTGCCTTCAAATTCAAATTCCGGGGTTGCACAAGTTGATGATCATATGCCTACACCTTTTGTGCCTATTGTTACTAATAATGTTGCTGAGCCTACTGCAGAAACTATAATCCCAGATGATAGTGATGATGAAAATAATAACAGTCCTGATAATTCTGCTCAAAACAGTGGTCAGAATGGTGAAAATAGTGCAGAAATGAGTTCTGGAGAAGAAGACAGCAATGGCACGGAATCTGATGCTGATTCTCCTGTCGAAACTGATCCCGAGGCGGAACATTCCGCTGCAGATGATTTGCCTGTGCAGTCCCCGGCCGCATCGGCCTCTGGCTCAGCGCGGTCTCCGTCCCTGTCTCTTGTGTGCAGCACGGATGGGGGCGCCACGCATACAAGCGACAGCGAGGAGGAGAGTCCTCATGCAGAAAACGACGACACGGACGACGCGGACGACGTGCAGCCGCATGCACATGCAGAAAACGACGACGCCGACTAGCAGCAGAGCTCCGGATCCTCTATGCCCAGCTCTGGTGCTGATTCCGCTGGTGCTACAGGTTCAGCATCTTTTCCTGAGGTTTCTCCTGAGATTCAAACATCAAGAATTCAAACTCGCCTACAGAAAGGTATTAAAAAGCCCAGAGAATATAAAGATGGTACTGTTACTTATGGTAGACAACCTAGAATTTATAAAGAGGGAAATATTGTTAGATATGGCATGCTAACATCTACAGGAGAGCCGTGCTCTTTGTCTGAGGCACTTGCAAATTCAGAGTGGAGAAGGGCAATGGAAGAGGAACATGATGCGTTGATGCTGAACAAGACTTGGCACCTTGTCCCACCTACTGCAAGCAAAAACTTAATAGACTGTAAGTGGGTTTATCGCATTAAGAAAAAGGCAGATGATACAGTTGATAGATATAAAGCAAGGCTAGTTGCAAAAGGTTTTAAACAGAGATATGGTATTGATTATGAAGATACTTTCAGTCCAGTGGTTAAAGCAGCTACCATCAGAACCGTTTTAGCAATTTCTGTTTCTCGAGGTTGGAGTTTGCGGCAGCTAGATGTCAAGAACGCGTTTCTTCATGGTGTTTTTAAAGAGGAAGTTTATATGAGACAGCCACCTGGGTTTGAAGATCCTAATGCACCTCATTACATATGTAAGTTGGATAAAGCACTTTATGGGTTAAAGCAAGCACCTCGAGCATGGTATTCTCGGTTGAGTTCAAAATTGCATGACCTTGGTTTTGTGCCATCCAAGGCTGACACCTCTTTGTTTCTCTACACAAAGTCAGGTATCACAATATTTATGCTTATTTATATTGATGACATTATAGTGACAAGCTCTTCAGAACATGCCATCTCTGCCTTGCTTAAAGATCTCAATGAACACTTTGCCATCAAGGACCTAGGTGATTTGCATTTTTTCCTTGGTATTGAAGTCAAAAAGATAAAAAATGGTCTGTTGTTGACTCAAGAAAAATATGCAAAGGACCTGCTTACCCGAGTTGGCATGAAAGACTGCAAACCAGCCCCAACGCCATTGTCAACTTCAGAACCTTTGTCGCTTAAAGAAGGTACTCCTCTTGGTCCGAATGACATAACTGAGTATAGAAGCATTGTTGGAGCTCTTCAATATTTGACTCTTACACGACCAGACATAGCATTTTCTGTTAACAAAATTTGTCAATACCTTCATGCTCCCACTACATTACACTGGACAGCGGCCAAGAGAATATTAAGATATGCCCAAGATACTCTTAATATTGGTCTCACATTTCAGCGATCATCCTCTACTCTTTTGAGTGCTTTTTCAGATGCTGACTGGGCAGGTTGTATTGATGATGGAAGATCTACCGGAGGATTTGCTATATTCATTGGACCAAATTTGGTTTCATGGAGTGCAAGGAAACAAGCTACTGTGTCTAGATCCAGTACAGAAGCAGAATATAAAGCCTTGGCAAATGCAACAGCTGAATTAATATGGGTTGAAGCCCTTTTTGGTGAGCTTGGAGTAAAACTAAAGGAGAAACCTTGTTTATGGTGTGATAATATTGGAGCTACCTACCTATCTGCAAATCCAGTGTTTCATGCACGAACAAAGCACATTGAGATTGACTTCCACTTTGTACGAGAACGAGTTGCAGAAAAAAGGTTAGATATTAAGTTCATCTCAAGCAAGGATCAAGTTGCAGACGGGTTCACCAAGGTTCTTCCAGTTAAACTTCTTCATGAGTTCATGCGTAATCTAAACCTTTCAAGTGGTTTAGATTAAGGGAGGCTGTTAGAATAAATAGATCTTTTTGTATTATGTTTGGATACGGTGTAGTACACCGATCCACCTCTCCCTATACCCCCTGTACCTCTGAATACATATCCTGTACGTGCCCTATCGGAGGTTTTCCGATCCTATATTAACACGCAACACGAGCCAGGGAGAGGCATCGTTTCCGCTAGGTTTTACATACAGCAGTAGACATCTAGGAACAGAGAAATGTAACTGAATAGTCAACTACATGGCAAGCTACCATGGCAGGCATAGTTTAGAAGTAAGAATGTGGAAGCAGGGATGCCCTGCGAGGCACATAACTAACCGTGGAATGTGCACCTGAAGAAGAGCCAATTTTCCCCAGGTTTAGCTCGCAGTCAGTAATGGGGCAGTGCGACTCATTAACTTGGATGTGAATGAGGCAAGGCACATCGGTGTACAACTATTTATATGCCATTAGCGACATGAAGGGACTGCGTAGCATGACTCACCAAACACAACACACAAACTTGAAACTCCCAAAGAACTACACCGGACATAGAAAATCCTACATTCGTTTGTGCACCGTGGAATTAAGATTCCAGCAATTACCACCAAACTCCCCTCATTGCTTATTCCCTTTACCTCTCACGCCTAAATGATGAATAGTCCTTCTCATGAAACAAGCGCTTTTCTGTTCTTGTGCCAAACTTCCAGAGCTTTTCAGCAGGTATTGCTTCAAAACTATGCTCCTTATAAGGACATGGTGTGTGTGGCCCAAATAATCAACTTACTTTTCAACATCTTAAGCACATGCTCCCTCCTTAGACTTTCTGGTACTGCGAGCATCATGTGCATCTTCTCCGGTGCTGTGGCAAAAAAATGATTGAAGCATCAACGGTCTCACTTCTGGCGAAGGCAAGCCTTGCTAATTCACTCATAGCGTTGCTTCAAAATAGAATGTTGGTTGACCAAGTAGAGACTGATCTACACGTGGAAAGATCAGAGACTGTGGATATTTTTAAAAAAAAGTAAGTTCATTGTCAAAATAGTTGTAAATTAATCAGTGAAGTTGGGTTATGGCAGGAACTTATCGCAAGTTAATAATTGGGAAACAAGACTCTTACACAGCGGAGTGGAAACCATGGGACTCTTGAATTTGGGCTGGCCTCATGAATGTAAAACGTGATTTTTATCAGTTTGCGATCACATTTGACATAAAATATACTCCCTCCGTTCCAAATTAGATGTCTTCCATTTGTCCACATGCGGATGTATCTAGACATGGACAAATGGAAGACATCTAATTTGGAACGGAGGGAGTATATCCGAGGTGAGATTGCTGGAGGAAATTTGGCTTGGGAACAAATTACTCAGCTAACAAAATCCGTAAGCAACTTAGGAAAGTTCAGAAAATCTTGCTCGCGTTAATTATGGAGCCCTATGGTGCAAGATAGAGAGTGGCATTAGTAAAATTTAACCGTCTTGAAGAACCTGTGTGCCCGTCTTAGGAATATTATAAAAACTGTGCATAATACGTTAGATAGAATATTCACCATGTTGTCATTATTCCGTCAAATTTTGTATATATCTTTGGAAACTTAAAACTTCCAAGGGAAACTTAAAACTTCTATGACAAGATGCATCAGCCCTCCATCTCTTTTTAACTGCAACTACAAGAACTATACCGTGTATAGTCCATTGTACGATCCAACTTATCACCTCCCTGAGGCGTTCATAATATGTTCTGTAGTTGGTTGAGGTGCTCCCACATAGGTTGCCAACGTTGATCCTAGGTGGAGCTCAGCTCTTTTTTGGTCAATAAGTCTTAGTTGTAATGTACTCAATGGGACTCCTTAGTTGGTCTATTTTTTGTCGTCATGAAGACCAGAAGTTGGTGATGAGGGCATGTACACACAGTTGGAAGGGGTTTTCAAGAAGCTTTTATACAATCAATGTTACTTAGTCTTCTTGGCGACCTAAACCTTTCATTGGCAGTGGGAGTGTGTTTTCCTTTTAATTGTTGGAGCCTAAAATTTTACCAGATCTGTTCTTGTTTGCGTGCTTGTATGAGTGGGATGTGGCCATCTACGACGAAGAGTTCAGAAGCGTACTAGATCTTGTGTGGTTTTATGATCTATATATACAATTCAAAGAATAAAAATAAACCTTCCATTTCCAATCCAAAAAGAAATAGATGTGTGCTTTGGTACACCCCCCTTCAATATTTCCCATATCTCAATGCAATCCATTGGTTTGAATTATAGTTGATGACCTAAGTTGTAAAAGGTAAATCAGTACATTTCCTAATCGTCGATCTTCATATCACTCGTTCATAACTCTTGCAGGGTATGTTGCCCGAAACATCACTCCTCAACCGGGCCAACGTGCTGTAGTACATGCAAAAGAATCCGAGTTAGGACTTGGAACTAGCACATTTTAAGACGTGTTGCTCGATCTGCTGCTAAGAGCTACATCGTACACGACACCAATTGTCTCTCTGGGCCTGCAGCAGCATGTGACCATCGCTTTAGTCACCTATGCCCAGTCGTCAGGTATTTGGTCGCAGTTTGTACTAGTGTGGCATCAGGAATTTTCTGTGTACAGAACGCGTCTCGGTCAACCCCGTCTCTCCTAGGAGATCGCAGCCAGTGGGTAACGGACTCCGCAAGGTTATGAGAATCCGGGGTTTGTTTCTCTTGGACTTGCATCATTCCTGGAGAACTTATAAGAATCCGGTATGTCGCAATGCTATAAGAGGGATGCAATATACACCAACATGGTGAAAAGGATGATCAAGCCACGGCGTAGAGTACTTGAGAGTTTCTCAGGATGGAACCTTAGCACTTTTTTATTCGACTTAAGGAACCAACACTCCCAATTTTCATTTCTCAATGAAAACTGATAATACAAGGGACCTTGGCACTACAAGTCCAAAAGAGAGCTATAGCACCAAACGACCTAAAGGCTAAAATAGCTAGTCATACAAGGGAAACCACAGACTAATTTAGGCACCGTAGAACTATTCAATGATAAATTCCTGACACATCCCAGGCCTACAGTTTCATAACTTATCATGAAATGATCGAAGGGTTACCATATTCTGCTCACTAACGTTTGTAATATTTCTTGAGGTATCTTGCTTCAGAATGGTGCTTTTTATAAGGACATGGAGTGAGTAGCACACCCAATTGTACTCCTACTACCATGGCGCGCCACGATAAATGAATACTTAAATAGCGCTAGCGACCAACCCTATGGGTATGATATATATTATCATGACAAAGATAAGCCAGGAAACTGCAACCCAAAGGCAAGCTATAGAAATTGTTCATTAATCCAAAACCCACGATATATTGTTGAGAAAGGATCTTATAAACGAGTGTATTGTAAGATGATGTGAAAATCATCGAACTATAGGTATATTGAAAGAGTAACGTTAATACATCAGGGTGGGAATGACTCTGCAGCCTTCAAAACCATAAATAGATGTTGCTTGGTTATTTTACATCCACTGTAACCAGGTAACATTGCAAGCCAGCAGTAAAAATGGAAAAACAGCTTTCTACGAAGTTTGGTTCATCACTAAACTGAGGCTTAGCGAATCCGGGATCAGAAAAGCACATCATGTACGCACAGTCTTTCCATGGTCTCGCCACACTCAACAAATAAAACACAATTGTATATATGGGAGAAATTTAAGTCCCAAATTTTAAAATTACAAAATACTTCTCAGGAAAATAAATGCTACTATGTGCTCGCTATCATAAATTGTCACTTATGTTGAGGTCTTGCTTACGAGCGATGTTCCTTATAAGGACATGGTATATGTGGCCCACCAAATTATTCACCATCTACCGTGTAAATACACATTAAAATGAATAGTTGAATCATAGTATTTACCAAGCACATATCCATGATTAATGTTATCATGTCCATAAAAAGGATAGGCCAAGATACTATTTTTTTTGAAATTTGGCCAAGATATTATTAATTCTTGATAAACACGCATGTAAAAGTTACAATCTGCTTTGAACTAGACTCACAATATGAAAACTACAACCGGTACTTCACGTTGTACCTCTGGTGCATGCAAGTACTCTCTACCGAACTTGTAGATAAACTCTCTTCCCTTTGTGAAGACATGCATTCACTTGCATGTTCTTCAAAAAAAAGGCTGCAGCAGCTACAACAGGTCTATTTACTCGCAGTCGAAATCCAAAACTCTTGTTGCCTTTTTTCCCTTTTCTTTTTTCTTGAGGTCACGGTTCCGAATGATACTCCTTATAAGGATGTGGTGCATTTGGTGCACATACTTATTCGAGAACATGTCCAGTGCTACGTGCTATTTGTGTGCTACTAGATTCCACGGCAATCTGGACCACTCGTTCGTTTTCAAGGAACAGGATTTGAAAGCGCAACTCCAGGACCCGTCCAGCATGGCATATATATGTCAATAGGACCCTGTTTGTTTTCGTATTGTTGCAAAAGAACCCTCGCGCTCTCCCCTTGCTCTTTCTCCCAAGTCGCATGCCGGTTCTCTTCACTTGCACAAAGAAGTATAGATTATAATTCCAAGCTGCAAAAGGAAGGCAGCGGATGTAGAGAACAAAAATTGGAGACGGAGGTCAGCTCCTAGCAACACCGTGTCCACACTCTCGATCTGTTCCAATAACCTTTGCTGTCCTGCATTTGTGAGCTCGATATGTGCGGGCTTCGGCCTGCACATAACCGCGAGATGGAGGTGGCAACAGCCGGCAGTGAGTTTGAGCTATTCCAACCAAGCTTCTATCTGGGAGCAAACTGAATCTTGTGACAGCGTGTTGAGCTGCTCCACGAACCTAGCTTCGATTTTGACGGCGAAATGAATCTCGTGGCTGCGCGTTGAGCTCTGCTCGCACCTAGCTGCGATCTGGGGATTCAATTAATGCGTTATACTAGTTAATGCGTTCACCCTCTCATCTGACGACACACAGTTAATGCGTTATACTAGTTTCCAACCATATATGGTCCTGTAGAAAACCTAGGCCAATATCCTAGGCCCGAGAAAAGCATGCTATATGAATTGTGCATCAATAAAAATCCTAGTGATATAAAACTGATACAGGTAATGGAATAAATTATTTTACCACTTAAAAGATTATCAACAACTTTAACATTTGCCGGAGAATTTTCAAGTCACTTAACCAATGATCCACATCTAGATGAATAATTTATGACCAAATCTGTATATATTACAATTGATATACAAACAACGGCAGGATCCAACGTCGGTTAGTAATTCTCCTTGTAATAGAATGAATCTGGACGTATAATCCCTGATAAAACTCTAGCTTAGTGGATCTCCCTGAAAACTATCCTCAAATGTCACACGAAAATAAAGAAATTTGTGATAAAAAGCTCGTGTTTCTTATTTGAAGAGGAACGACGAAAAAAAGAAGAAATTAACATGCTCAGTCACGACATGTGCTTGATTTACACAATTTCTTATAGCTACCATAGGAATAAATCAAGTCGCGGCTCACTGAACAGATTAACCAGTTGGATCGGACAAGAGCACTTGGAGGTCCATAGGAAATTAGGAGGATCAATAAGCAGCCTCTTCCTAGGATTTTGCCAAGAATGTCTCGATTAGGATGTTTGATTTATCTTTCATGATTCGTGAGGTGTCCACAAATGTTTGAAGTGCGGTTAGAGGTCAATAGTTTAAACGTGTAATTGAAATTTTTCGTTGAAAATATATGTCCATTCTGGTGTTTTTTCGATAAATGGAATATATTAATACTAAGAAGATATCAACTACACGCAGTCTCTGCAACAACATAATGGTTTCATCGTGTCTAGACATCCATAATGCACATATCCGGAGAAAAAATGAAGAAGAAACTGAAAAATAAAGACCCCCGCCTAAGCAAACAGAGACTGCAGCAGCAATAGAACCACCGGTGGTGATGCAATGATGCTCGAGAGCAACTCGAGAGTTGCTTCTTCTAGACAACACATGTGTCATCCGGGTGGTTGGACATGTTGTGTCGTGGTGGTGTCACGGCAGATGCCATGGGTATGGCTTAAGTGTGGGCTCGCTTGGGCGTTGGGGGAACCGGGGAGGGTTTGCGCGCTTATGAAGCACGCATGAAGATCAAACAAGAACCTCGCAGGAAACAACAAGAACAAAGCAAACCAAGAACAGCCAAGAACACCACGATGTACCCTGCTTCGGGGCCCTCTTGTGGAGGTAACACCCCTACTGCAGCTCTAGCCTACTCTCTTATATCTCAAGTGTTTACAAGTACAGAGCGCTCCTTGAGCTGTATGATGAACAATGGAGAGAGCTCCAGGTAGAAGATGAAGCTTGGGGGGAAATGATGCTCACAATGGTCGATCCCTCTCACAGGAGAAGGTGGTGTTGCATATATACAGTAACCGAATTACCCTTTTGCCCCTGGCCGCAGAGGACAATGGCATGGACAAGGAGAACAGGACAAACACTGGCCACTGTCACTCAGCCCAGCTCACCCTCTGTTCTCCACAGGCTTATCTTTCCTCTTTGAGCTTAAGGCAGTGTAGACCACAGTAGCCTAGCCACTGCCCCTTTCCCGAATTGGCCGAGTCAGCGCCTAGGGGCTTGTGACCCGGAAAACCTGTGGCAGCACCTTGCTGTCTTCTGAGCCCCGGTCAGTAACCTTACAGTGCCCGTGACTTTTACTGACATTACTTGGCCCCTGTGCAACATCCGAGTTGCCCTACCCGGATCCGGATAACTTAGCCGGCTCTTCTTTCCTGGATCCGGTTAAACCTCACCGGATCCCCTTTGGTCTTTCCTTTCACTCTGGCTTGAAGTAGGACTGACCGAATCGCCTTGAGATCCGGCCCAAGCGACCCGGCTAACTTAGCCGGCTCTTCTTTCCTTGATCCGGTTAGACCTTAACTGTTCATAACACATCATCTTTGCCCTACCCGGGGGCAGCCCCCCGACAGTAGTCCCCGAAGCTGGTATGGTCCTACAGCCTCGGCTGAAGGGCCGTTCCAGATTCAAAACCAACATCATTAACCGGATCACTTCTAGTTGTCACCGAATTTTCCGGGACATTTGGCAGGAAAAGCCTGTGCAAAGCCGTATAACCCGGGTTGTCAGCTCGTTATCCGGATCCACCGGGTACTTGAGTGTATTTGACCAGAAGACCACGTCTCCTCGTTTTCTCCGTTGACCGGCACATAGGATCCGTTCCACCGCTTCCAATTCTGCGGCGTGACCACGTGTGCTTGAAATACACGGCCACAGCAGCTGCCACAGAGTTCCGCGACGCAAGGGATCTAACCGTGCTCCGGTAACCGCGCGGTAGTGGGGGGCAGTTACCGCTGGAGGCTATAAAGAGGGCGCGGTGGTTTTTCCCCGTCTTCTTCCTCTCGACTCCCACTGACCCGCTCCATCGACGCCGCCGCGACCTCGCCATTCAAGGTTGCCGCGCCAGGGACGCACAGCGTACCAGAGCAAGATCACCGGAGCCGCGCCTCGCGCCCATCTCCGCCGTTTCTCCGTCGAATCTCTCCTTCGAGGAACTAGCACTGTAAGTTCTTCCTCCTCTCGCCATAGCCACCGTGACGAGTTCATACTTTTTGAAATACACACGCCTGTTCTTGCTAGATTGATGCGTATCTAAGCCCATGTCCCTGCCGTAGCATACTCTGCAAACTTTCTGTCCAAGTTTTGTATCAGACTAGCCTAGATAGACTTGTCTCCGTAGGAGCAGTTCAACCATGTTTTTGCCTGTGATTTTCTTTCTTTTTTACTACTGCTGTAGATCTTCCCAACCCTAGAAACTCGCGGAAAGATGTTTGCGATCTCCAACCGCATCACCTTCTCCACCGGACCCGGTTAACCCTACCCGGGATAGGATTAGCCGAGTCACCTTAGATCCGATTCGGCTTTAATGTTATCCGATTCTCCTTTGGTTCCATGGATTCCGAATTTCCTGACCCGGTTATCCGTCTTTTTGCTGCAGGACTGATTCGGTTATGGCCAAACTTCCCCCTGGCAGATGGGAAGGATCTGATGTTACCCGGAATGATTTGGAATGGCTACGAGCCACCCGGCGTATAACGCCGCAAGTTATATGCCGCAGACCCGGAAAAGAACTCGCGCCGGCCCCCGAACCCGGTGAGCGCGTGGTATTCATAGCGCATTTCGAGCGCGGGTTCGGATTGCCTGCTAGTGACTTCTTTCGGGCCTTTCTGGACTTTTTCGGACTACAACTTCACCATCTCCCGGCGAACGCCTTCGTCTCTTTATCAGCTTTCACTTCCTTCTGCGAAGGCTATCTCGGCCTCTGGCCGAGTGTGGATATATGGGCCAAATACTTCCACCTCCGCAAGCATACCATTCCAGGTACCAAGCCGAAACAACTGACTGCTTGCGGTTCGGTTAGCATCACGCCAAGGCAGGGATCCACCTTTCCCCGTGTCACTGGCCTAGACACGGTCAAGAAGTGGCAAAGGACCTTCCTTTATGTGAAGAGTGCTGAGGGCCATGATGCCCTCAATCTGCCCGAGTTCAGGATGGAGCCGCCCACAGCCGAACTGAACTTCGGTTACAATCCGGCTGAAACAATTGCTGAACTTCAGACAGTGCATACCACTCTGGAGGATTTTTTGAAGAAGGGTATGGTCTCTGACGACCTCCTCCGGACCTTCATCTCTCGCCGAGTCAGCCCTCTTCAAAGGCGTGACCACAAGATATGCCACACGCGTGGCGCACTAGATCCTACCCGGATCAGCAAACACGAGCTTGACAAAGCTTCCGTCTTCAGACGGGTAAACGCCATTGCTGCCAATGAGATGTCGGATAAATGGCGGTGGGGTGTAAAGCCATTCTACCGGGAAAAACTTCCTCCACAGGTTAGCTCACCACTTTCCGAATCCACTCTTACTTCATCCGAATAATCCTGGCCTGATCCGGATTCGCATTGTCTTTTTTGTAGCTGTTTGACCGTCAACTTATTGAAGACGGAGATCTTTCCACCAAGGCATGGACACCGGATCTCAGCCCGCCGCGCGAGGGCGAAGAGGATCCGGATTCGGATGACTACTTGCCAATTCCCCGTGCCAAGCCAGTCCGCAAGGGTAAGCAATCAGACATTCACCACCTTTCCGACGAGGAAGATGAAGATTGCTGCATCTTAGAACCCATCGACGCTATTCCGATTTCATGGAAACCACCTCCTTGTGTTCCAGCCAAACAAGATACTGGAGAGGCCTCTCGGAAACGCGCTGAGGCGCCCGAAACAGATGCCCCACAGACAAAAAGAAGGAAGAAGTCCGGCGACAAGCCAAATCGCGTCAAACCGATGCCCACCACCAAGGGGTAACATTGAGCGAACTTTATTTGCTTTCTTCCTCTATTAACCGAGTCATATCTATCCGAGTTAACCGTTTGCTTTACTTTATGCAGTGATGTCCTCATCACCGCGCAGACTCATTCATCCATCTCTTCTCCTATCCCTCCACTGGATACGGCCATGGAAACCCAATTTCCTGACCGAACTGCCACCTCACCAACGCGTGTCACCACTACCAATATTCCCCAGCCGACTCCCATTTCAGAGCCGGTTATCGACTTGGAGTGTGAGGAAACCTCGGCTCCAATCCGAGATTCAAGTTGGCCACGCCCTCTCAAGGAGCTGGAGAAGGAAAAGGCCAAGACATCGGCTACGTCCTCGCCTAAGCCTGATTCCCGCCCTGCTCCTGCAGCTCAAACTGCACTGAACCAAGAGCAGCAGAAGAAGAAGAAGCAGAAGCAGCAACAGCAACAGCAAGTTTCCGAGAAGCAGCACAAGGAGCCACATCCGAAGCAGACTTCTGGTGCGTCACCGCAACCCAAGCCGACTCAGGGTGCCTCTGGCACAACTCCGACTACCTCGGATAAGCAGGTGGTTGCTAGCAAGAAGGTTTCTGCCGCCCCATCAGCGATTCGATTCGGCCAGTCCGCGTCGAATCCGCGCCCTCCGAGCAGCGATAAGCTCGAGTCCGCCAAGCAATTCATTGAAGCTTGGAATGATGCTGACTTTGCCACAGGCTTCTCTACTTCAGCGCCACACCCGGCTGGGCCTAGTCGGATGTTCCAATCCTTACACTCTGTACAGACCTCGGTCACTGAAGCTAACCGGGTGTTCGAGGTAAATTTATCCGAACCTTGCTTTTATTTCAACATAATCAAACAGTACTATACCCAGTCCCCGAGATTCGGGTCGAACGACTGATACTCCTCCGAGTAAGAAAGTCATTCGGCTTGAATCTCTAAAAAAAATTATGATGAATGTTGCCTTAACCGAGGACACCGTGGGACTTCCAGTCCCCGAGTCTCCTTTTCAACTGATTCGGTTAATCTCGGGCCAGTCCCCGAGATTCTTCTGACGCCGTTTGCCTGTTTTCTTTCAGGAAACCATGACCGCTCGCGGCAAGCTCTTTAAGCAGCTCGCCCATCAGCACCAGAAGCTCCAAACTTCCTTCGATGGGCTCTGTCTTGAAATGGACAAGAAAGAAGAAGAGCACAAACGCGCCTTATCCGAGGAAAAATCAGAAGTGACTCGGCTCCAGCGAGAGCTTGACCGAGTTGAAAAAGTGAAGAACAAGGTTAAAGGAGAGCGGGATACGCTGAAGCGTGAAAAAGATACTATCCAGAAGGAGCGGGATACTTTCAAAGCCGGACTTGAGAAGCGGGCCAAACTGGACCAGCAAATTCAAACGACCATAGCCGAATCTGAAGCCGAAGTCAAAGCGGCTAAAGAAGAACTGAGTGCTCACAAAGCGGCCAGTGCGAAATGGCTTGCTGCACTTGCTAGCCTTAATGATGACATGGATCGTAAGTTCACCGAATCCCTTTTTTCTTTCTGCCCTTAACCGATACATATGCTTGTGTTCCTTCTTGCTGAACTCAGTATTAGCTTATTTGTTTGTAGGAGAGTTTACCAGCATCCGGCTTCAAGCCGCCAGGGCTGTGAGAGACGCCCGAGCTGAGAGAGCTAAATTAACCGAGGCTCCACTACCAGAGACATGGGACATCGAAGATCATATCACAGCACTCAAGGCTCGGATTGCTCCTTTGAAGGATTCCCATATTGGTCTGCTCAATGCAAGTCTCAAGGCTCACCGGATCTTATTTCCTGAAGCGCGGCAAGTTGTGCCTGTGGAGGAGCTGATCAGAGACCTGGACCAAGCCATGACCCGGCTACAGAAGTGGAGGTCTTCGTCCGCCCGCGCTGGTGCTGATGCAGCTTTGTTATTCATCATGTCTTGGTATGAGCTGATTGATCTTGCCAAAGTGCGCTCCTTTCGCGAGGGTTCTTCATGGGCTTCAGATCCCAACCGGATCAAGATCCGTGAAGAAGCCGCCAACTTTATGGCCGAATTTGCACGCACCAAGCATCTTGATCTGGAGGCTCCAGTCTACTCGGATGGAGAAGACACTGAAGAAGAGGAATCGGATGATGCCTCCGCTGAAGAATACGCCGATTCTGAGGGCGGGTCTGATGAAGAAGAAGAATCCAGCAAGGTACCAGCCTCCGACTCGGCCAAGCTCACCGAACAAACTCCAACCGAGTCTCCTGTGATTCCAGCCACTAACTTGACTGTGATCACTAAACAGGCTTCACCTGATCCGGATATTCCCGAATCCGCCCATCCTTCAAGCTCTCCAGTCAAGATTACTTCCGAAGTGCCACCATCTTCTGAGTCTGCTCCAGCAACAGAACCTCCCGTAACCGCGTCCACTTCAACCGAAGCACCCGTAGCTGAAGCCCGTGCCCCCGAAGCTCCGCTAACCGAAGCTCCTACCACAGGAGTTCCTGCAACCGAAACTCCTATGACCGAGTCCGCCGCGACCGAGTCCGCTGCACCCTGAAGTACTTAACAAAAACATTAAATCCCCGGTATGCCGGGAGCAGATGTAATAGACTATTTTAAGTTCTTTCGAGACTATGCTTATCATGCTTAACGCGATCCGGACAAGGTTTATGTTGGATCATCTTAAACCGAGTCCCCGAGTTTGTTTTCTTGTTTACTACTTTTGCCAAATCTTTGCTCTTGTCTACCTCTTTGGGTGTTTTGACAGTCGAGTCACAAGATAGGAATCATAGCATACAATACTTGAAACGCACGAGTTGTGGTTTAGAATCATTCAACATAAACGAAAAAAGAAATAACAGGGGTTAGTAAACGACATGTGCCGAATCGGTTTTGGACCGAGTCCCCGTGTCCATTTTCATGTTTCCCATATTCCTCATCTCTGCTCTTGACTACCATTTTGGTGTTTGTCAGTCGAGTCACGAGATCAACAACACAACATACATTACTTGAAGCTTAGAACAAGGTTCAAAGCGATTCGGCACACGAACGGCAAAAAACAAAACAGTAATAAACAACACATGCATAAGGACGAAGCAGTCCCCGAGTCCAGACTCGGATTACCGCGATTTCATTCATGATAAATTGAAATACATACATTGCGCCCTTTAAGAGTAGAAGGGTCGAAGCAGAGCTACATTCCAAGGTCGCTTGGTTTCCTGTCCGGGTCTGTCCAAGCCATCCTCCCTTGATTCCTGTGCATCTACAAGGTAGTACGAATCATTGTGCATAGCCTTGCTCACAATGAATGGTCCCTCCCATGGAGGTGACAATTTGTGTCGGCCTTTGCTGCGCTGCACCAGCCTCAGCACTAGATCACCCTCATGAAACACTCGAGGACTGATCTTTCGGCTATGATAACGCCTGAGATTTTGCTGGTATATTGCTGTCCGAGACAGGGCCAATTCTCTTGCTTCCTCTAGCAGATCCACTGCATCTTCCCGGGCCTCCTTTGCCTCGGTTTCAGTGTACATTGCCACCCTTGGTGCATCATATTCTATGTCAGTGGGTAGGACAGCTTCTGCCCCATAAACCAGAAAGAATGGCGTATAGCCTGTTGACCGATTCGGTGTAGTCCTTAGACCCCATAGAACTGATGGGATTTCATCTATCCAGCACCCCGGAGTTTTCAACAATGGTTCAATGAGACGAGCCTTGATGCCGGCTAACACTAGAGCATTTGATCTTTCCACTTGTCCATTGGACTCTGGATGTGCCACTGAGGCTATGTCTAACCGGATCCCCTTATTCATGCAGAATCGGGCAAACTCTCCGACAGCAAAGTTTGTGCCGTTATCCGAGATGATGCTATGAGGGTATCCGTATCTCAAAATGATTTCTTTCAAGAAGATTACAGCCGAACGGCCATCCACTTTCCGTATTGGTTTCACCTCTATCCACTTGGTGAACTTATCCACCATCACCAGCATATGTGTCATGTTGCCCCTAGCCGGCTTGAAATCTCCCACCATATCCAAACACCACACCGCAAATGGCCAAGTAATAGGAATTGTCTTCAGTGCCGATGCGGGTAAGTGTGTTTGCTTAGCAAATCTCTGGCATCCTTCGCACCTGCGGACTATGTCCTCCGCATCTGCATGAGCAGTGGGCCAATAAAATCCATGCCGGAACACTTTAGCCACCAGGGCTCTTGTACTGCAATGATGTCCACATTCACCTTGGTGTATCTCTAGGAGCATCTCCTTGCCCTCTGCTGGCTCCACGCAGCGCTGCAACACCTCGGTTACACTTCTTTTGTATAACTCCTTGTTGATGATGGTATAAGCCTTGGATCTCCTCTGGACACGCCTAGCCTTGGTCTCATCGCTTGGCAAGCTTCCTTCCTCGATGAACTTCATGATCTCTTCAGCCCACTCTGGTACTGGATGCAAAGGGAACAAGTGCTCATTTTCTTCCACAGGTTTGGCCGCCATTATTTCTTCTATCAGCTTCTGCCCATTCCCCACAATCCGGTTATCCTCATCTTCATCTCTGCTCCTCTTTCCCAAGACTCGGTTAGCAGTTTCCGAATCTGTGTGAGCAGTCCCCGAGTCCGGGCATGCCGTCCCCGGGTCTTCCTCGATATACTCCACATCAACATTCATAGGAATAGCTTCGGATTCTTGCTTGGGAATAAAAATCGACTCGGAATCAGGCGAAGGTTTGATTGAAGGGACCCTTAGATGATTCAAGGATATTCCGGGTGGGATTGCCTCCCTAGACGACCCGAGTTTTGACAGAACATCTGCAGCTTGGTTTTCCAGCCGAGGTATATGCTTGTACTCACAGCCTTCAAAAAATCCCGAAATTTTCTGAACATGAAACCGATACAGTGCCATATTGGCGTCAAGAGCATCCCAATTTCCAGAAGATTGCTGCACGACCAAATCCGAATCACCGAAACACTCAATCCGGCGAACGCCGATGTCCCGAGCCACATTAAGCCCATGGATCAGTGCCTCATACTCGGCTACATTGTTTGACGCTGAGAAATGAATCTGCAATACATATCGCAATTGATCCTGTTTTGGTGATGTGAGCACCACCCCAGCACCTAGCCCGATTTTGCATTTGGAACCGTCAAAGTGCAACCTCCAGTAATTGTAATCCGGTTTAGGTGGTTCATATTGCATCTCAGCCCAGTCACAAAGGAAATCCGGCAAAGCCTGAGACTTGATAGCATCTCTTCTCTCATAATGCGGTGTGTAAGGAGACACTTCTATCGCCCATTTGGCAACTCGGCCAGTTGCATCTTTGCACCCAATGATCTCCGCAATTGGAGCTTCACATACCACTGTAATCGGATGCTCTTGAAAGTAGTGTTTCAACTTCTTGACCGCCAGGTACACACCATATGTCATCTTTTGGTAGTGAGGATAATTTTGCTTCGAAGTTGAGATCACCTCACTCAAATAGTACACCGGCCTCTGCACAGATTTACCATCCTCTTCTCGCTCTACCACCATGACCACACTTACGACCCGGTTAGTGGCCGCAATGTAAAGTAGCATTGGCTCATTCGGCAAAGGTGATGCCAAAACTGGAGCAGTGGACAACATCTTTTTTAATTCGTTGAAAGCCGAATCTGCTTGCGGGGTCCACGTGAACCCGGTGCTCTTTTTCATTAACTGATACAAGGGCAAGGCTTTTTCTCCTAGCCGACTCACAAACCGACTCAACGAGGCTAAACACCCGGTGAATTTTTGTACATCTTTTAGACATTTAGGCAATTTCATTCTTTCTATGGCTCGGATCTTAGCCGGATTCACCTCAATACCTCGGCTCGATACAAGGAAACCAAGCAACTTTCCAGCTGGGACACCAAAGGTGCACTTGTCCGGATTCAATTTTAACCGATATTTTCTCAAGTTCACAAATGTTTCCTCGAGATCCTCGAGGAGAGTACGTTTTTCTTTTGTTTTGATGACAATGTCATCCACATACACCTGCACATTTTTACCCATTTGAGAATGCAAGCACTTTTGCATACATCTCTGATAAGTTGCACCAGCATTTCTCAAACCGAAACACATGACACGATAGCAATACGCCCCATACGGGGTAATAAAAGCAGTCTTTATTTGATCTTTAGGGTTCAGTGGTATCTGGTGAAAACCAGAGTACGCATCAATAAAAGACAACAACTCACACCCAGCAGTAGAATCGATCACTTGATCAATCCGAGGCAAAGGAAATGGATCCTTTGGACACGCCTTGTTTAGGTTGGTGAAATCGATGCACATGCGCCACACCTTGACCACAGCTGGTTCGTCCTTCTTCTTCTCTACTAGAACTGGATTAGATATCCAGTCCGGATGCAACACCTCCATAATGAATCCGGCTGCCAGCAGCTTAGCCAGCTCATCGAGCACCACCTTTCTTCGATCATCTGAAAGCCGCCGAGTCGGTTGCCTAACCGGTTTCACATCCGGCCTGACAAACAAAGAATGCTCTGCCAACTCCCTCGGAACACCAGGCAGGTCCTTAGCTGACCATGCAAAGATATCCCGATTCTCACGGAGGAAGTGACAGAGCGCGCTTTCCTATTTCTCACCCAGCCCGGCACCAATGATGGCCATGCGCTCCGGGTTCTCCGGGTCAATGGGGATCTTCTTCGTCTCCTTGGGCACCTCAAATGTTGCACCCGCATCCGGATTAGTCATGGCCAGCACGCCGAGCTGAGCTGACTTCGCCATTGCCACCACCTCGTGCATCTTGCTCTTTTCAGCTTGTATCACCAGTGATTCAGCTAAGTTAGAACCAACTGTAGCACACTGTATGGCCTTCTTGTAGTCTCCCGCAACGGTGAT
This sequence comes from Poa pratensis, assembly GCA_947311845.1. Lineage (NCBI taxonomy): Eukaryota > Viridiplantae > Streptophyta > Magnoliopsida > Poales > Poaceae > Poa > Poa pratensis. The sequence goes on from CAMZMU010000084.1 coordinate 3,034,482, forward strand.
AACACCATTCGGGCCAGGCATTTTCATCTTGAGGTAGGCCACATGAGTAGATATCATGAACTTGGCTAATGCTGGCCTGCCAAGCAGAGCATGGTATGGGCTTTCCAAATCCACCACCTCGAACTCGAGACTCTCAAGTCTGTGATTGTCCCTGGTACCGAACAACACATCTACCCAGATCTTACCCATGGGGGAACAAGATACCCCGGGTACTATGCCATGGAAAGTACAGCTGCTCTGTTGCAACTGATTCGGCGAAATACCCAACTTGACCATTGTGTCCCGATACATGATGTTTATGGCACTGCCATTGTCGACCAAGACTCGGCTAAATTTCACGTTCAGCTTGGGTCCAACCAAAGTTGGATCCACCACCAGTGCATAGTTCCCTGGGCTTGGCATGATCCTTGGGTTATCCGCCCTGCTCCAAGTGATCTCCTGCTCAGACCAGTTCAAGTACTTTGGAACTGCTGGCATCACGGCATTCACCTCCTTTGCTCGTCTCAACTGACTTTTCTTGTCAGTTGGCTCGGTCACGAAAACCACATAACTCTGATGTGCTTCCTTGTAATCATTCCCAGGGTATCCACCTTGCCTACTTGGGCCATCACCATTGTCACTGCCTCCCATGTTCACCAGGTTAACCGGCTTCGTTGCTGCTGGCCTTGGAGTTCCAGCGTTGACCGGGGTCGCATTGGCTCCGGTTAGCGGCATGTTTGGCCTGAAATTCGGTCTAGGAGCGCCTCTCTGAGGTGGTCCTCTTTGACCTTCCGCCTGAATGCGGTGATGCCAACTACAGTTCCGGGTCGAATGATTAGCCGGTTTGCGCGGATCAGTGGTGTGATAACAGCAAGGCCCATCCAATCTGGACTCAAAAGTCAGAGGTGGACTTGGTCCCTCCCACACTTTCTTCGGCCAGGCACCTTGATTCGGCCTCCAAGCCGGACCATCAGTTTTCTGCCTCTGCGCATCTCCTCCACCGGGTTGATCCATGTTTACTGCAGCAACTTGATCCGAACCATACCTGTAATCCGGATCTCTTCTCTTGTAACCGAATTCATGTCGGTCACTGGGCCTTAATGGCCCAACTCGGTTATTAACGGTTGCCTCCTGTTTGCTCCCACTGCATCCAATGCGGGCTGTGTTGGATCACCCAGCGCATACGTGTCTGCTATCCGGATCATATCTGCCAGGGTTTTCGGCATATCTCTTTGGAGTTTCTGCCAAAGTGGTGTACCATGCCTGCATCCCTGTGCAAACCATGAAATGGCCTGCTCCTCCACTACACCTTCGCAAGAATTGCGCATGTTGCTCCACCGAGTCAAATACTCTCGGTCTGTCTCCCTCTCTTCCTGCTTGCATGCAGCCAGGAGCTGAGGTCGGTTTGGCCTCTTGTAGGTGCTGGAGAAGTTGCTGTTAAACGCCTGTTCCAAATCCATCCAACAATTGATACTACCCGGTGGCAAGTTATTCAGCCAATTCGGGCTGGACCTTCTAACATATGCGGGAGATACCGGACCGCCCATCGGCGATTGCCCCCCGCAATGTGCACTGATGATACATAGTCCGTCAGCCAATCCTGTGGCTTGGTGCTGCCATTATACGGCTTCGTGTTGCGGCCGAGCTGGAACAACGGCACACTTGGCTCATTCATTATCCGAGGTCCAAAGCATGGTGGACCCGGTGGGCCTTGCTCTTCCAGCTTCTCGGACTGATAGATTCTGTCCAACCTGAGACGCTGATCATCCGGATCCAACATCCGAGGCCCCAGTCTCGACGCCAATGCATTGTCATACGTCTGGTATCCGGCTCGCGCCATAGCCGAATTGCCATCGTCGTAGCGGTAGCCCACCTGGCCACCACTTTGCTGCTGCACCTGCGCCATCACCTGCTGTCCGGGGTGGCGAGGTGGTTGACCTCGGCCAGCCGAATTTCCCCTTCCAGTACCCGGATTGCCTTGACCACCACTGTTTCTGTCTTGTCCACCTTTTCCTTGGGCTGCAAGCTGCTTGCTCGCATATACCGCATCATAAGTTTGCAGCTGCTTGCTCTTACCCGAGTTCACACTTTGAGCTCGGTCAATCACAACATGCGGAGAGGACGCTTGCCCCTTAGATTTCTGGCTAGCAGCCCTAACCGAGACAACTACCCGGGAACCACCAGCATCCGGATTAGCTTTCCGGTAGGCCTCATTCTGCCTGTTGCACACATCCACTAGCTCATTCACTCTCTCCGCCTGCTTGCGCCAAGCGTCCCCGGTCAGGTTACTTAACTCGGCTCGTGCTGCTGCTGCAGCCCTAAGATTCTTAGCCGGGGAGCTATAAACCGGCTTGCCTGTTCCGGACCTATGACTAGTGGCTTTACTTGAGCTTGAACCTGCAGCTCTAGCCAACTCGTCATTGAGGTCCTTGCCTCTGTTACGCAACTCGGCTTTCTTGCGCGAGCGGTGCACTACAGGAGTAAAGCCATCTGTGATACCATTGGCAGCATTGTATTCTCTCAGATCTCTATCAAACTCTTGCCTAGACTCTATCACTAACCGAGCCTCTTTTGCAACCTCAGGCGCTCTGCCTCTAGCTGAGCTACAGTAAGATCAACATTTGCTCCAGGAGCCACTGGCCGAGCTAGCTTTTCCAAGATACCCTCTAAGGAAGCATCCCTGCTTGACATGCCAAGGGGACCAACCGGATCGGGTTTCTCCTTAGGGAACTTAGCTGTCCGGTCGGCTTGTCAGCCGGATCGACCGGCGTGGCCAGCTCCTCTGGCACGCTCGCGCTGGCACCTCCTTTGCCAGCAGCAGCGTTTGCGGCAGCCACCATGACCTCCACGCTGCTCCCAGGGCGAGCGCTACGCCCTCCGCGAGCTGCGCGGAAAGAGGAGGATCCGCAGCCACGAGCACCTGCGCCGGGTACTCGCGAACTGGCTCGGTGGCGACGTAGGTGACGAAGCTGCCCAGCGTCATGAGGAAGCCATCGCGGGGAAGGGCTTGTTGGAGAAGCACCCCGCGTTGTCGCTGATGAAGTTGAACTCGCCGAGCTTGCACACGAGCCCGGAGAGGACCCGCTCGCCGGCACCAGTGACGGAGCCCGTCCGGATGGAAACCCCAGCCAACGCCAATGCTTGCCCCACGGTGGGCGCCAACTGTCGTGGTGGTGTCACGGCAGATGCCATGGGTATGGCTTAAGTGTGGGCTCGCTTGGGCGTTGGGGGAACCGGGGAGGGTTTGCGCGCTTATGAAGCACGCATGAAGATCAAACAAGAACCTCGCAGGAAACAACAAGAACAAAGCAAACCAAGAACAGCAAGAACACCACGATGTACCCTGCTTCGGGGCCCTCTTGTGGAGGTAACACCCCTACTGCAGCTCTAGCCTACTCTCTTATATCTCAAGTGTTTACAAGTACAGAGCGCTCCTTGAGCTGTATGATGAACAATGGAGAGAGCTCCAGGTAGAAGATGAAGCTTGGGGGGGAAATGATGCTCACAATGGTCGATCCTCTCACAGGAGAAGGTGGTGTTGCATATATACAGTAACCGAATTACCCTTTTGCCCCTGGCCGCAGAGGACAATGGCATGGACAAGGAGAACAGGACAAACACTGGCCACTGTCACTCAGCCCAGCTCACCCTCTGTTCACCACAGGCTTATCTTTCCTCTTTGAGCTTAAGGCAGTGTAGACCACAGTAGCCTAGCACTGCCCCTTTCCCGAATTGGCCGAGTCAGCGCCTAGGGGCTTGTGACCCGGAAAACCTGTGGCAGCACCTTGCTGTCTTCTGAGCCCCGGTCAGTAACCTTACAGTGCCCGTGACTTTTACTGACATTACTTGGCCCCTGTGCAACATCCGAGTTGCCCTACCCGGATCCGGATAACTTAGCCGGCTCTTCTTTCCTGGATCCGGTTAAACCTCACCGGATCCCCTTTGGTCTTTCTTTCACTCTGGCTTGAAGTAGGACTGACCGAATCGCCTTGAGATCCGGCCCAAGCGACCCGGCTAACTTAGCCGGCTCTTCTTTCCTTGATCCGGTTAGACCTTAACTGTTCGTAACACATCATCTTTGCCCTACCCGGGGGCAGCCCCCCGACATGTTGGCTTGTGATGCCCACTGTGGTCATGTTTCGGGATGATATTGGTGCAGTTAGTTTCCACTCAATAGTATGTAAATTCTCTTCGACTTTTTACTAGAATGAGGCTCATAAGATAAAGCAACACAAACCTAGATACAAACTGCCAAAACCAAACTAAAAGGTTTGTGCTCACTAGTATCTACTTCAGGTCTGGGACGCACGTGGAGGCAGAACTCTACTTGTTGTCCATAGGGCTGTGGAGATGCAAGCGTTCCGCAGCTTCCAACTGTGCAAGAACATGAGAGAATCCTTCGTCTTGTCGTCCATGCACTCAATTCGCAGCAGAGTGTAGCCGTTGTTGATTAATATACATAACCAAGTGCACATGAAGTACGCATCTTCTATACTGACTTAGACTTAGACTATACAGGTGATTTGATGGCTAGGATAGTGAAATAAACCCCCACCCAACATTTAGATTATGAACTTGGTATTTCCAAATCAGAAATCACGCACACACTTAGGAGTCATGGAAGTATGGTTACAAACACTGCCAAGGGAACTGGTCTCATTGTTTTATTCCTAATATCTCTCAAGCCTAGAGTTGCATGCTACTTCTCATCAAATCAACGTTACTATGTTCTTGCTGCCCATATTTTTCATTTTCCTCTTGAGGTGTTGCTTCTAAATGACACTCCTTATATGGATGTAGTCTGTGTGGTCCACAACTTTCTATTCGTTCATCATCTAACGTGAGTACATTTGTTTAAAAAAAATGAGTACATGAGGCTACAAAGTAAATGATATCACGATACCACCCATATTGTGATGATATATATTATCCTAAGTAAATAAGCCCTTGTATCATCCAAACAAAAACACAGTTGTTTCAGAGAATGGGTGTAATTTGTATCATCTTGATATTAATACATTATCCTTTGTAAAAAAAAAGCTAAATGGAGTATATATAAGTCAAGGAACACATGATGTACAATGACAAAAAATGCTCATAACCATTTACTATAAGGTAATGTAAAAGGTCATTCGAGCTTTGAGAAAATTCTATTAAGAACAAATATCTAGCAATTGCCAAACATGAAGAGAACTCAAGCTAAGCAGCTACCCAACATTTAGATGATAATTTAAGACCAAATTTGTACATATTACTCACTCCAATCACAATTATCCTTGTTCTGGGTTTAGTTAAAGTTACATTTTGTAAAATTTGACCAAATATATAGTTAAAATATCAACATCTATAATACCAAATGCAATATATTTTTATATAATATGCATGTGATATTTAGATGTTAACATTTTATCTTACATACTCGGTCAAATTTCATAGAGTTTGATTTTGACTAAACCCATAATGCGGGTAGTAAAACAGAGGGAGCACTATCAGGCTACATTGGCGGGTCACCGTTAGTAGGAATACATTCGCCACCACAAAAACTCCAGAACCCCGACATGACAACTACCCTTGCACTCGTCGAGGCGAAAGTTGTAGGTCTGGCCATCACTTGTTGTACCTAGCAATGCCGGAATGCTATCTGTTACCCTGTCAAAAGCATTATGTGTAGTTCGCTCGCACTTTCTTCGAGGTAAAAATCTAAGATCTAACTTGTTGGTTAGATCATATGATGACGACACATGTGCATTCTTAACTTACCGGAGGCACCATAGTTGGAGAATATTTGTCAAAGTACGGATGTTTCCAATGCGGGTGGTTGTGTCCTACTTTTGTGTGTTCTTGATTGCTTTTGCAATACCTTTATTTTCTATTTACTTTTCTTGCTTACGCTTGTATGCATCCTTAGTGCCTTGGTGTGCTCTTAATATTATGTAGTTGCAAAAGCCCAGTGTAATTGATATTTCTTGATATTTATATATTCCCTTTGTCAAAAAAGAAATGCAAACTAAAAAAATCCTGTCTAAAAAGGAGGATAACGCTCGGCCTCTATATCGATTGATGCAAATATCCATATATTCTTAATTATTCCGAAGCGGTGTTGCGAACAGATTAGCTAACAAAAATAAGGCACAAAGCCTAGAGACACACTCTGTGAAATTCCAACCACAAACCATATGACAAATATATGCGCAAAACATTAAAAAAAAATACACCACTCCTAGGCAAATCCTGTAAGAAGGGATCATCGCCCATGTAAACGAGTTCAGCCAGGTCAAACTCAATATTTCCAACCCTGCAACTGAGCTTTCAGTCAACACATTAAAGAAACGCACGATGCAAGCCTGGTTTGGCTCGCTTGACCTTCAATGCAGCCAAGATCCACTTTTGCAACAGCGGAAGGCTGGCAAGGTACATCCTGCGCACTCTCTGTTCCCCTGGCTTCCTTCTCTTGAAAGCAATGTGAAACTCCCGACACCTCCCACGCCTACAATTGAAATACTGCTTCTCATGAAAAGAAGGGTTACATTGTTCTTGTGGCAAACATATGTCATTTTCTTGTGTATTATTGCTTTAGAGCTATGAGCCTTATATGGACTTGGTGTCCGTGGCCCACCAAATTATTCACCATCCACAATGAGAGAAATTATTCAATGGCAGTAGTGATCCAATGTATTACAATGATATTTAATATCACGGCAGGAAAGATGGCAAAAAACATTATGCCCTACAAAAACATGACGTTCAAATTATACCTGCCTTCGAATCCTAGTTCAGTTGCATGGGAACCTTAGCGCTGCGTGTGTGTTGTCCTCCAAGGAAAAGAAAGAGACATAGAAAGAGTGACAAAGCTCAATCCAAAACATGAAAGCGGAATCACAACCGTCTCACAAAAGAAGGGTCTCAAGCAGTGTGTTCATGGTCACTCCAAACATCTGATTTTCGGAGCAGTGTCCCTCGCTCGGTGCCCGCTGGCCCTTTTTCAGTAACTGCTAATGCCTACTCCAGTGCTTATCCCACTGCCCGTTGATATGTACCTCGCAACAGAAGACTATACCCAGTAGCGACATGATCGTGCTATGAGAATCAGAACAGTAATATGGGACATTCATACAAACCACACATGATTGCAGTTTAGAAAATAAATCAAATAGTTCATTGTGAAATTATTCAAAAATCATTTACTGGATTAAAAAGGAAATATTTGTTGAATACTGTTCTGTGAAGTACCTTAAACAAGCTACTTCACCTAAGAATAAATTATGTACCAATTGAATACAAATTGTTGAGTAATACATTAAGGTAATAAATGGAATGAACATTATTATGCTCAGGGGCGAACCCAAGTAAATACTCAAAAATTTGAATTCCCTTAGTATTTGTACATATTTTGAAAGGTCTTCAAATCATGCAAGTTCACAGAAGATTGCATTTAGTTAGTAAAGTTCAGGTAAACAAAGAGTAGTTATTAATTTTAATTGTTTGCGTTCAGCTGATAGGACATATGATGTAGAACTAGAACTATGCCATTGAGGCTTAGTATCACACGAAATCAATTAGAAGCCAGGGGATATCTCAGGAATCAATCAATCGATTAATAATGTTAACTAGTAATTCATAAATGGGATAAGACGTTCACATGCAATTGTCGATATGGCAGTACCTCACTTGAGGCGATGAAATTTCTCTGTTGTCTTATGTGTAACCCGAATATCTCAGTGTCTTAGTAATCAACAATTCCTTGTACTACAACGTGCCCCAACTTTTACTGAGACGGCAAAGATCTGAGGGAGCTTAAGCAGTTGGCTCTTCAACCCGAGGACCACTGACTCCAAAAGATAATGCATGGGTCATCCTTGACAATCCTGTTGATCATGGACCTATTTCATAATAGAAACAATAGAGTATAGAGTAATAATCCTTAGAGATCCACTAAAATGGATAAACACATATTATATCGATTTTTCTAGCATGTCGAGAGACAAAATTGTAGTGTGGAAGTATGGAAAAAATACACAAAATTTGACGCTCACTATTCCATACTACTTACAAATTATTTTATATTGCTTATAAATATCAGTGTAACTAACTATATTATACAGTGTAAGCTTCACAACACTAGCATCCATCGTGCATCGAAGTCCACAAGAAGTTTATGTTAGTCTATTGTTGTCTCGCTCCATGGAAAACCTGGAACAAGAAGCATCTAAGTATATGTTATCTGTGACAATCAACACTATTTCATCTCTGCCTAACCTAAGATGCTGAATGTTCTAGTCTGCAGCTATCGAGCATGGAAGACACATGTGCCAAAAGCACCAAGACTTAAGCCTTTTAGGTGCAGTAGTATTTGAATCATTTCTTTGAAGTTAACTAATTAAGCACATGAATAAAGCCTCGGATCTTACTGCACCGCCCCTTATGCCGTCCCGGAATTTGTGACAATGGACAAATCTAGGAGGTCAATGCATTCACGCTAGCAAACAAATGTTACATGCCTGATAAAAGGATGACCAAGTGGACGAACATGACACAGAAGCACGGCTCAACAAAGGCGGCAAAGAAGATTAAAACACAAAGAGAAGTATATATAGTGGATATGGAGAGCCCACATACACACAATGGAATTACTTTCTAGTGAAAGAAAACAACCCTCTACTTCCATATATTAAGAAGGAAAAACACAAATTCAGCAAATGTACAAAAAAGAAGGGTAAGTGGAGACGATCACAACAACATTTGGGTAAGAAACTAAGAAGAAAATTAGAAAAATCTGTTGTGTTGAACACTTGCTAGCTTCCACAGAGATATCTCATTTGTTCCAGCGTGATCAAGTGGCCTTGCTCATGCTAGGTTCGTGATTCATCCACACTAATCAGTGAGATCAAGAACGAGCAGGTAGTGAAAAGATGAAGGCATGTCCCTAGATGTATACAAGGCAAAAAAAAAAAAAACTTGGTTGCCCGTGCAATTCCTCTAAGAGCTCGTTTGGCACCCATCATTTCATTTCATTTGAAATTTCATTTGGAAAGTGAAATGAGAGGTTTAGGGATAGGAATTGACATAACACATGAGGGCTCGTTTGGCTCCCTTGATTTCAATTCATTTGGTGCAAATGAACTGAAATGACAATAGACTGTCATTTCATTTGTAAAATATCCTCCTTGTGCACCATCAAATTATAGTTGCATACATGATACATGTGCACTAAAATCTCCTCCTTGCTAAGTTCCTGATACCTTTAGCTCCTACATTTTACATATTGATTCTTAAGAAGTAGGATTTAAAGGAGTTAACTACCATATTCTTAAGACTCAAAATAATATGGTCGTTAACTCCGACATTTTACATATTAATTCTTAAGAAGTAGGAGTAAGAAACAAAAGACAATTCTGGTAACCAACCCTTGTGAAGTTTTTTTGATGTGTTGCTCCAAATCTATGCTTCTTATAAGAACATGGTGTGTGTTTCCCACCGATTATTCACCCTCTACCATGACTCTACGTAATTAATAATGAATACATACCAACCATATTGACGTGATATATATATATATAATATCATAGCTAAGCAAGCAAGGCTATGGATTTTGCACACAAAATCCTCACAATAACCACAAACCAGTTCGCAAGCTTTTAGACCAATCGCTTTTAGAACCAACTCTGTACATAGTACTATTACGGCACAGACAACTGCATAGATGTAATGAGTATCATCATAGATGAAAACATTTGCATTTGGTCCTCAATACAACACAAGCTCAATGGGTTTGTTGATAATTTCTCTCGGCATCTCAGAGAAATGAAGAATTTAAACTTAACAACTACAGCAGAGGATCTGCAAATCCGAGATAAGAAAATGTACATGGTTTACGTAGCAAAAACAATTTAAACAAGCTATAATTTTGCACCGAAAAAGAATATTACTATAAAAATCACTTCACCTGCTTCTAGATGAAATCCAACTCGGTACATATTATTATTGAGGTACAAACAACAACATAGAGTATCATTTTAAATGTAATAAACATTGGCAACTCACCAAAACAAAGACATCTCGCGTTTCTTCACTATGTGTACTTGTACTTGAAAAGGGGACTAGCCAAAGAAAAAATATACAAACATTGCTCGGTATATTAACCAGGTGTCCAGTGCAAGCTTGCAGCAAAATCAGCACGCTACGAAATTTGATTCATCTTAACTACTACTGCAGAGGATCTGCAAATTCAAGAACAAAGAGGTAGATGGTTTACACGCGTACCTCTCGCATTCCATTCCTTGTCACGTCGCTTGAGCAATCAGGAACAAGGTCTCCGCCATGAGAGTTCTTAGTGCTCAAATTCAAGGAATTGCCCAATGCTACTGTTGTCTCAGAAAAAGGATTTTATAGTCTTTTGCCGATGTTGGGCTTCTTCGGGCAGGATTTTCGCCAACTCGGTAGGCAGATTAGCGAACATGGTATTCTCCGGGCAGGTTTGAAGGTCTGAATTTGAGTACATTTACAGAGATAAATAGTAAATACCCAATTGGTTCTATTTCTCGATTCGTTGCCTCGATACCAAACACATCGCATGGGAAGCGCCTATTGCAACTGAGATGACGCGAGGAGGGCTCGGATCCTTGTAACCATCAGCGAGAAAATTAACTTTAACTGGCAATGGATGCACTTCTGGGAGATCGGGAATGCCTAACTGATCTCTTGCATTTCCCCACATGTACAAATCACCTTTGTCCGACAACACAAAAAAAGTAAACTCAGGTATGTTCCTCATGGTGAGAAATTGTAGTTGCTTGCGGATAGCTGATAGGCAATGTGATGCAGAACTAGAATAAGGCAAAGTATATAAGTAAGCTAAAACAAGAATGCAGAGACCTCCTATGAAACGAATAAGTGACTTCACAATATATGTGGGATGCATGTATTAGAAAAGATTGACCAGCTAAGGTTCTAGTTAATGGAGAGGATTAAACGGATGTAGGATGGCATCAAGTTCATGTGATTTCATTTTCACTTTTATTAATTGTCTTATAATTTCACGGTGACTCACCTGAATTAACCTTTTACATCTTTGTAGATTTGTTTGCCACAATGTAGAAATCCAAACTTTTATTTAAGTTATCATTCATCCGTCCATATTTTGTCGACCAATTCAGACAAAGTCAGTTGTTCATTTTAATTTTAAAAGGGAAAATTTATGAAAACCAATACCATGTTCCTTTCTTACAGTGTTCCAAAAAGAACTTAGGCGATTGAGTATCACATTTTTGCCTTAGAAATTTCCATGCTGATTTTGTTCTATTCAATCGTTCACATTGAAACTTAAAAATGATTGTTAAGAAATCCCACCGCAACGCGCGAGGGGTTATCTAGTATACCTAACAAGAAGAGCCAACGCATCATCCTAGATATTTAAGTGAATGGCCAAACATAATCCACTGCCATTATTCCCGGTATAATCATTTACCTACTAGGCATTCAAGGAGTACCAGAGAATTATAGACATCAGCGACATATGTCTCCTCGCTAGTTGCGACGGAGTTCGCTAGAAATTCTGGAAAAAAAAAGGTAAATGCAAGTGTCCACTGCCGTAAAAGATGCAGCACTTTCATGGACTTTCTCTTTAACAACCTATTTCATGGACGCCGAGGCTTACCAGGTCCGTCGGTCTGCCATCTCTGCTATCAGCGCCGGAATACATTGATCATACTCGATGCCCTTTGTCTAGATCGACTTGGTTTCAGGTTTTGAGGGCACATGGCATGAATGCTCTTACTCTCTAAGCATCGTTTGTTGCCGACAGATTTGGCTGGAGAGCAGCGATAGGTTGCAAGATCGTAGCAGGAAGCTGAAAACACCGCGATCAAATTAATTAATTCTACCAGAGTTTGCCCTTCGCAGTGTGGTTATGGATTCAGCAGTAAGGAGTAGTCATTTGTGTCATTGCGGTGCATGAAGCCACCTGACTTCGAAGACAAAAGCGTTCCTCACTGTTGAGTATATAAGCAATTGTTCGATTAAATTAATCCAAGTATAAATCATGAACATGACGTAAACAGTGCTAATGACATACTGAAACTCTATGATATAACCATGTACTAGAGAAATAGTAGAAACATCTACAGAAATCACTAGTATGGCAGACATGCAAGTAATCAGGAGAGGGATAAACATGTACCCTCCAATGGGCCAGTTGGCCGTAGCAGCAGCGGAGGCAGCGGCGGCAGTCTCTTGGGCGGCGGCGGCCGCAGCAGCAGTGGCGTCCTCGTTGCTCATGATGATGACGAAGGCGAAGCGGACGTAGTTGAAGCAGATGAAGTTGAAGCAGACGATTGGAGGCGAGCAGTCGCGTAGGAGACGCTCCCCAAAAACCTAATCGCCCCTCTCCCGTACAGGATGTTGAGAGGCGGGGTTTCGGAGGCCTGCTCTCCCGTCGGCCGTGTACGCGGTGGACGGGATGAGATCACCAGCGGCAGCAGCAGTGTGAGGAACGACAAAGGCCTGGAGCGGAGGCGATCTGTTGTTGCGTGTTTCTACTGGAGAGGAGCGACCTCTCATATACACACGCACGCAGGCGGAAGGCCAACGGAAACGCAAGCAATCAAGGGGAGAATTAAGAGACTCGAAACGCCCGTACTTAAGAGCACTTAAGACAGAACGTTTTCATCTCACATTCATTCTCCATCAACGCCATTAAGGCAAAACGTTTCTGTTACCGCTCACATTTTTCCTACGTGATAAAAAGATAAGATCGGCTCGGCGAGATTCCCGCAACCCGCGGTGCGCGCGCGTCGTGACGAGGCGTGGCGAGACGGGCGGCGGAGGAGGAGGAGCGCGTGTGTGGAGCACCTCCCTTCTCTTCACCACCAACACCACATACTAGTGGGAGAAGAGCTCACCTTATAAGTTGGTGTACATCTCTCCCAACTAGCCATGTGGGACTAAACTCCCACCACTTGTCATGACAACATGGGCCATAGGGATTTTTCAGAAATTATTTAATGGGCCAAAAGCCCAGCCTATATTTCAACAATCCCCCACCAGATCCCAAAGACCCATGATGTTGTCCCTGTTCCAAACACTGTTTTGATATACCAGTATTTTCAGTGGAGACCCGTTAAGGTTGAACATCCACCTAGAGCAAATAGTTACACTCCTTCACAACTGACAATGGACTATGCCTTGAATTGTCAGTTTGGCGTAAAGTAGCTTCACCAAATGTCTTACCAGTACTAGGCTGCCGAAGGCTGATCCCTCGGGTGGAGCATATTAGTCACACTCCTGGCCTATTCATGAACTTACTAGAGATCAACCCAATCTCATAGACTGTGACCAGCAGTCAGGCTCATATAGGTGTGTTCCTCCAAAGATCGCTCTGTAGGATATCATCTTGCTTATTCGAAGCCTTGGAACACATTAAGACAAATGTCAACCTGCCATACAGTTACCGAGAGTAGTGCATCTCCAACGGAGTGGGTTAGTAAAAATACTCTCCTCAGTTAACCACTAGCTTGTTTTCCCAGGTCCTACTTCACGGGATCTCCGATCACATAGGTTGGGTTACTACCATGGCAACTCATGTGGGTTTCATCCCCATCTCCCTCGATGCATTTTCTATCACAACACGTGATAGCCCTTTAGTGAAGGGATCTGCCAGATTCTTAGCTGACTGGATCTAATCCAACGTTATCACTCCGGAGTTTCTTAAATGTCTGACAGCTTTTAATCTCATTCTTATATGTTTGTTGGACTGCATGTTGTCCTTTGAACTTTTGACCTTGGTAATCACTGTCTGATTGTCACAGTTCATAAGGATTGCCGGAACTGGCTTTTCAACCACAGGCAAGTCCATCAACAAATCTCGAAGCCATCCTGCTTCGACACCAGATGTGTCCAATGCTGTTACTTCTGCTTCCATTGTCGATCTCGTCAGGATCGTTTGCTTGCAAGACTTCCAGGAAACAGCACCACCTCCAAGGGTAAAAACATAACCCGTTGTGGCTTTCATCTCATCAGCATCAGAGATCCAATTCGCGTCACAATATCCTTCAAGCACTGACGGGCTTCCAGAATAGTGAAGTCCATAGTTCACAGTACCTTTTAGGTAGCGCATAATTCTTTCGACGGCATGCCAATGCACATCACCCGGATTGGAAACAAACCGGCTCAGTTTGCACACAGCAAACATGATGTCAGGCCTTGTAGCGCTATCTAGGTACATGAGTGAACCAATTATTTGAGAGTATCTCAGTTGGTCCTTAGCTATGCCTTTGAATTTTCGAATTTGCACACTAGGATCATATGGTGTTGGAGAAATTTTGCAGTCCGAATATCCAAAACGAATCAAAATCTTCTCGACATAATGGGATTGCAACAGAGTAATCCCACCCTCATTCTCTCTCAATAGCTTGATGTTCAAAATAACATCAGTCACACCAAGGTCCTTCATCTCAAAATTCTGAGATAGAAATGACTTAACCTCCTCAATGACTTTGAGGTTGGTTCCAAATATCAGTATGTCATCAACATACAAGCACAGTATAACTCCTTCGCCCCCACCATGGCGATAGTACACGCATTTGTCAGCTTCATTAACAACAAAACCAGCAGAGGTTAAAGTTGTATTGAACTTCTCATGCCATTGCTTAGGTGCTTGTTTCAGGCCATATAAAGATTTCAGTAACTTACACACCTTTCCTTCCTGACCATCTAATACAAAGCCATCTGGCTGTTGCATGTAGATTTCCTCGTCTAGCTCACCGTTCAGAAAAGCCGTCTTAACATCCATCTGGTGGACGAGAAGACCATGCGAGGCCTAGCCTTGTACTTTTCAATTGTACCATCGGCCTAAGCGCCCCTCTCCCGTACAGGATGTTGAGAGGCGGGGTTTCTGTTACCGCTCACATTTTTCCTACGTGATAAAAAGATAAGATCGGCTCGGCGAGATTCCCGCAACCCGCGGCGCGCGCGTCGTGACGAGGCGAGGCGGGCGGCGGAGGAGGAGCGCGCGTGTGGAGCACCTCCCTTCTCTTCACCACCAACACCACATACTAGTGGGAGAAGAGCTCACCTTATAAGTTGGTGTACATCTCTCCCAACTAGCCATGTGGGACTAAACTCCCACCACTTGTCATGACAACATGGGCCTTAGGGATTTTTCAGAAATTATTTAATGGGCCAAAAGCCCAGCCTATATTTCAACACTCACTGCCCCAGTGCACTATAACAAGAGGTCTATGTGCCGCCGGGCATCTTTTTGGTCTTCTAGCCGATGCACCTGAGCTGATTCGAACATCATCAAGTAAAACTAGATGAAATAGGTCTTTTGTATGTCATCTATCTCTTGCACTACACCTTTTGTTTCCACTACACACACCTTTGGAGCAGCAAATAGCTATTCATAGATGGAAAATCAGGAACACCCGTAGGGGCCGTGGAATTATTGTTAGGAGCATATCCAAGGAAATTTCTCTCATTGCTAGCTTCCCAATGTCTCTCATGCCAAGGATAACATACTGGTTCTCATGAAAAGAAATATTAATGTCTTCCTACCACCAATATTTTGTCATTTTTCTTGAGGTCACGGTTCTGAATGATACGCCTTATAAGGAGGTGCACTTGGTGCACATACTTATTCACCCTCTCATCTCACGACACACAGTTAATGTGTTATACTAGTTTCCAACCACACTCCCATGATATATGTTGTCCTGTAATAAAACTAGGGAATATCCCAGGCCGGACAAAAGCATGCTATGTGCATCAATCCAAAATCCTAGTGATATAAAATTGGGACGGGTAATAAATTATTTGCCACTTTAAAAATGAATAATTTATGACCAAATCTGTATATATTAAAATTGATATACAAACAATGGCAGGATCCAATGTTGATTAGTAATTGTCCTCGTAATGGAATGAATCTGGACGTGTAATCCTCGATAAAAAAACTCTACCTTGGTGGATCTCCTGAAAAACTATCCTCAATGTCACACAAAAATAAAGAAATTTGTCATAAAAACTCATGTTTCTTATTTGAAGACGAACGAGGACAAAAGGATGAAATTAACATGCTCCATTACGTCATGTGCTTGATTTACACAATTTCTTATAGATACCATAAGACTAAATCAATTCGTGGCCACGGAACAGATTAACCAGTGGGACCGGACGAGAGAGCTTGAAGGTTCGTAGGAAATTAGGAGGGCCATTTAGCCGCCTCTTCCTGGGATTATTTTTGCCGAAAATCTCGATTAGGATGTTTGATTTTTTTTTTCCAAGATTTGTGAGGTGTCCATGAATGGTTGAAGTGCGGAAATAGATGTTTAAACATGTAACTGATTTTTTGCTTTGAAATTATATGTCCATATTATGGTGTTTTTTTATAAATGAAGTATATTAATACTAAGAAGATGTCAATTACATGTAGTCTCTGCCACAACAGAATGATTAGATCGTGTCCAGACATCCAGAACGCACATATCTGAATAAAAGAAGAAGAAGAAGAAGAAGAAACTGGAAAATAAAGACCCCCGCCTAAGCAAACAAAGACAACAGCAATAGAACCACCAGTGATGATGCGATGATGCTCGATGGCAACTCGATAGTTGCTTCTTCTCGGCAACACATGTGTGATCTGGGTGGGTGGACATGTTGGTTTGTAGTGCCCACCAGGCCACCAGAGGTGTAGCCAGGGCCCATGCTGGCCTGGGGCGTGCTGCTAATATCCTTTGTTAACTATAGCTATATCACTGGTGGAAACAGGGCCACTGGTCCCGGGTCGTAAGGGCCTCTAGTACCGGGTGTCCACCCGGGACTAGTAAGGCGACACTAGAGCCCCCCCCCCCCCCCCCCTCTAGTACAGGGTCCGTTACGACCCGGAACAACAGGCTCCCACGTGGCCGCCTGCGGAGCGCGCTGGGGGCAGCACCTTTAGTCCCGGCTCGTATAACGGGCCGGGACCAGAGGCCCACCACGTGGCCGCCTGTAATTTTTTGTTTTTTCTCCCAATTTAATATTGAAATGGTGCAAAAAAATATGCGTTTAATTAATTAAAAACAGAAACTACATATAACATATCAAAATGTTCATAAATAAAAATATGTTCACGTCTATCCGGTTACATGGAGGTGCTCATAACCGGGACTAGAGCCCGTCTATTCGATTACACGTGTGTGGAGATCATAACCGGGACTAGAGCCCGTCTATTCGGTTACACGGGAGATCATAACCGGGACTTCACTGCTATTCTCCATTGTATCTTCCTTTTGTAGGTATGACTTCGCTGAGCAGAAACCCCGCAAGTTCCTCTGCTAGTGCTTGAAAGCGCTTCTTTAGTGGCATACTCTCACGCAATGACTCCGCCTATAAAAGAAGGAGATCAATACGAATATTAATCATGACTATCAAAAATTATGAATGACACTGGAGATCAATTGATGAATATGATTGTTCACGTACGTCTAAAAAATTCTTTGGGTCCCGCTCAGTGACCGAACAACGAATCCACTCGCAAACGAAATATCCACAGAAATTGGTCCCCTGTGGTTGCCTCTCAATCCACTTTACGAGAATAGAATTCAATCAAATCATAGTCAACATATAGTGGTATTGAAAACTATAAATAAAGAGATGCGCGAACCTAGCTAGGCCGTACTACCTACCTGTGGGTGAATAAAAGTCAGCTGTTCTTCAAATGAACCTGAACCCTTTGTCCTCGCTTTGAATTGTTTCCAAACCCTGCCGGCCAAAAAAAGAATAAATGAGTTATTAGTTGCTTGATATCTCTGAAATCAGTAAGAGAGACTGATATAGTGCGATAATGTTTGAAATTACCTTTGGAGCGTATCTAGAATGCTTTGGTACCTCTCCTCAGGCCAGTCCAATGAGTCGTAGACTTGAACTCTTGATCTATCAACTTCAATGACTAGCAGAATGCAATGATCGCTGCGCATGATTATATACACGTCAGTAACTCATCAGTTACACTTAATTTGTACAAGCGAGTAACACTCTCTTACCTGAAGAAGTAAGTAAACATTATCTGCACCTTGAAATGTTGCTTCATTAGGGCATTTAGCAAGTTCTTCTCCGTTTCCTTCACGTGGTTTTTTAGTGACCTTGCATTAACTCGTACTGGGTTAACGAACCCAAAGCCATAGATGCCCTTTCTGTCACATTCATCACTCTTCATTCTGCATAATACCGTAGTGAGCATAATTAGCGATGGCAATGAACGAGCTGAGAGCTAAAGACTTTATCTTTTTTGGAAATAAATGAATTGAATCACTTACAGACAGTAGGCACCGACGAGAGCCAAGTCGAGGGAGTCAAGGTTGTATAAGTATCAGAGTTCTTCGAGCTGAATTGTGAACATGTCTTCACCCGCGAAATGATTTTACTTTCACACAGATCAAAAAGTCATCAAATTCCTTTGTGTTTTTCATGTACCAACTATGGAGTTGTCGCATACATGTCGGTAGAAACTTTATCTGATCACGTCGCAGAAGGGACCTCCCCCATTTCCATTTCCATGAATCATCTACATCAGACGGAAAGAGATTTTCGTTGTCCAATTGAGCAAGAGTAATACCAGCATCTGCAGCAAAGTCCTTCTTAAAGGATAAAGTAGGAATTAGCTCCGTCACGGAGCCATGACCACTGGGTATAACTACGAGCGGGGCTATCGACTGGTTTGCATGTTGTCTGAGCTGGGCAACATCTCTTTTCCCTCTGGCACTACTACTTCTCGTCTTGGGAGAGCTACTACTTTTACTCAGAGCTCATAAATAGTTATCTGGCTTATTTTTCTCATATTGCGATGGTTCCGTGAGGAATCCAGTAGCCCACTTGTTTTCCTCTGCAGTAAATGTTTGCTTTTCCTCAGGCTTTTTCCGTGCAAGCTGTCTTTTTGTGTCTGCATCCACCCACGCATCCAATTGCTCTTTAGTCTTGTTGCAAGCTCTGAGGTTGTCAAGGCTTTTGGGTACTTTTGGGAGGGGCGAACGTCGGGGTCTCGCCGGAATCCCATATATATGCACAAATCAGTTATTGCATCTGCTCAACATAGGCTTAATATACCTCGCCAGACGGCGTGGGTCCACCAATTTCCGAGTCCTCATCTTCAGCTCCTTCCGCGGGATGCCGAAATTCATCTTCAGCTCCTTCCGCGGGATGCCGAAATTCATCTTCAGCTCCTTCCGCGGGATGCCGAAATTCACCGGGTTCACAAATGTAGGAAAGCAGCTCTTCTTCCCCTTCTCTCGTTGCGAAGGGAGCATCGATATCCATTGTTTAACTAATACAAAAAAAAAGATAAAACAATAATAGCATTAGTACAATAATTCAAAGGAGGGACGAACTATACAAATATGCAACAAAAACAATTTAATATTACATCTAAAGAAAAAATCTTTCAAAAAAAACATAGGTTGTCCCAATCCCAGCCCAGCCCAAATTTGGGCCAGAACCTGGTCAAAGGTGGCCACCGTGGTCATCGCTGGCCCACCTGCCAGCGCCTACCAGCCCACCGCCACGTGTGACCGCCCACTGGCCACCTGCCAGCGCCTACCCGCCCCACCGCCACGTGTGACCGCCCACTGGCCACCTGCCAGCGCCTACCCGCCCCACCGCCACGTGTGACCGCCCACTGGCCACGCGTGGTCAATGCTGGCCCACCTGCCAGCGACCCAGTTCTGACCCCGCCGCCCTGCCTCGTGTTCCCGCCCCGCCTCGTCTTCACCTCCCCGCCTCGTGTTCCCACCCGGCCGCCTCGCCTTCACCCCCCCGTGGTCAACGCGGACCACCAACAGGCCCCGCCTACCCGGAGTCAATGCTCCTGGCCCACTTGGCAGCGACTCGGGCGCTGGCCCACCCGACGGTTCCCCTCCCGACGGTCCTGGTCTTTAAAAAGGGACGCGCCCGTGCGGATATGGACACTCCACTTCGCTCCGCTCCGCCCGACGGTTCCCCTCCGCCCGTCCAGTGCCGGCCGCCCTCGCCGCCATGTCGCGCTGGTTCGGGAAGTCCCCGAAGAACGAGGCCGACGAGTCCTCCAGCCATCGCTGCGCTTCTCCACCGCCTCCACCGCCGGCGGCCTTGGGCGTCGTTCCGCAGGGCGTGCGGAGGACCGCGCCACCGGTGCGTGTCGCCCACGCACCCGATGCGCCGTCACGAACCACCACCACCACCGCCGGAGGGAGGAGGATCCGGCGCCGGCGCTACGTGCCGGAGCCGGAGTGCCAGTGGCACTAGGACAACGCCGCCACGCTGGAGTGGCCCGACGTCCACCTCCCCGAGGGCTGGCACCTGAACCCGCAGAGGATTCCGGTGCCGGCGGTCCCGCTCCCTGGCAGGCAACTGGACAGGGAGATCGCGCGTCGACGCCGCCTCCTCCCGGCGGAGCTCCGCGACGACCCCGTCTACACCGCGGGCTCCCCACACTGGGAGCAGTGGCTCAAGGACGAGCACGAGGACCGCCGCCGCTCCTACTTCGCCCCGGCGCCCCGCGCCGTCCAATCCGCCTACCCAGCGCTGCCCGATGCGCCGTGGATCGAGGAGGAGGTCCCCGAGGATGAGGACGACCCAGAGATGCTGGCCGTGTTCGAGGCCTCCAACGTCAGCCTCGTCGAGGACGAGATCAAGCGGTGGGAGAAGGTGAGGGCCGCCGCCGCCGCCGACGCCGCCGCCACCGCCGCCCTGATGCCGCCGCCGCTGCAGTACTACGACCCGGACGAGGTCGAGCCGTGGCACTACGCCATGGAACGCGAGCAGGAGCAGGAGCAGGACCTTCCGCCGCCGCCTCCTCTGCCTCCCGGCCTCGTTGGCCAGTCCTGGGTCTGGACCGGCGGGAGCTGGTCGCCGGATCGGCCCCAGGAGCAGGAGGAGGAAGAGCAGCCACCGCCACCGCCACCGGAGGGCCAGCCACCGCAGCAGCAGGCGCCACCGGAGCATCTCTGGACCCCGCCGCCCTTCATCGTCCTCGACGACTAGGCAGCGCCGGCGACGACGACCCCTCCGATCCCCCCAAAAATGTAATGGCCCTTATGGCCACCCCCAAAATGTAATGGCCCTAATGGCCTCCCCTAAGTATAATGAAATGGCCCTTAGACCCTAAAAATGTGTCCTTTGCATTGCATGTCAACTCCGGCGCCGGCCCCGCGGTTAGGGTTAGGGTCCGCCGCGCCGCCGCCGTCGCGCACTAGATCTGAGAGGGGGGCGAGCTCACCTTGGGTCGGGGGCGACGATCTTTGCTCGGGCTCGAGGACGATCTTGCTCGGCCTGGGCTCAGGGACGATCTTTGCTCGCGGCTCGGGGAAGATCTTTGCTCGGGGCAACGGCCGCCGGAGCCAGAGCAGGACGGCCGGGGCCAGAGAAGAAGAGGGCGGCGACGGCCGGGGCGGCGGCGGCGCGGGGACGAAATCTGGCAGCCTGGCGGCGCAGGGGGCGGCGTCGTCTGGAGCCCGGAGGCGGAGCGTCGATTTGCTGGACTTGGGCAAATTTTCGGCCCGAGCCACTAGAAGTAGCGCCAAAAAGGCCTCTAGTACCGGGCCGTGGCTCCACCCGGTACTAGAGACCCTCTAGTACCGGGCCGTGTTACCACCCGGTACTAGAGGTCCCTCAGGGCCGCGAAAATTTGCGCGCCAAGCCCAGTGGACCTGTAGTACCGGGTGGTCGCACGGCCCGGTACTAGAGGTTAGTTTTTAATTTTCTGGTTTCTTACTTTTTTTATATCTTTTGATTTACTTGTCTAAATTAAGTAAAAATTGCTTTCATTTTCCTGTTTTCTGTTTTGGTTTAAAATGAAGTATCACATGCGCTTGGTTTTAAATTAAGTACTACATACGCTTAATTTAAAATCAATTCAAAAATTTATAAATCAAGTACTACATGCGCAGTGGATCATTTCACATCACAAAGTTTGATGCTACATCAAAAATTTATAAATTAAGTACTACATTCCGCCACCGCCATACGCTTGATTTCATTGACATGTCTGTCTTGTCCTCCATACTATAAATTATATAAAAGTTTAATAAATTATTACACATCATGAACAACATCCCTATTTAGTCTTCGCTTTTTCTTTTTGTGAGACCCTTTCTTCTGATCGCTCCGTAACCATGGACAAGGGTCTGCATATAACTTGAGACTTGGGTCAGTGGTCACTTTGAAGGGCGGAATTTCATGAAACTTGTCGTAATCTTCTGACATGTCTGTCTTGTCCTCCACTCCCACGATGGTTCTTTTCCCTGAAAGAACTATGTGGCGCTTTGGCTCATCGGCTGATGTATTCACTTCCTTATCTTTTCTTTTTTTTGGCTTGGTAGACATGTCCTTCACATAGAAAACCTGAGCCACATCCTTGGCTAGAACGAATGGTTCGTTGTCGTACGCAACATTCGTGAGATCCACTGTAGTCATTCCGTACAATGGGTCTTCCTTTACCCCGCCGCCTCTCAGGTTGAACCATTTGCACCAGAACAAAGGGACCTTCAAAGAAGGTCCATAGTCAAGTTCCCATATCTGCTCTATGCAACCATAATATGTGACCGTGGCCTCATTCGTGCTCTTATCATCAAAGCGGACACCACTATTTTGGTTGGTGCTCTTTTTATCTTGGGCGTTCGTGTAAAATGTATTCCCGTTTATCTCATACCCTTGGAAAGTCCAAATAGTCGAAGATGGCCCCTTAGACAACAAGAACAGCTCATCTGAGACTGTGTTGTTGTTGTTCAGATGCGTTTCCAACCAACCGCCAAAATTCTCCATGTGTTCCTTTGCAATGGCGGAGTCATCCATCCCCGGGTTGTTAGAGCGTACAATATCCTTGTGCATCTGGATATACGGAGCCACCAAAGTGGAATTATGCAGAACTGTGTAGTGTGCTTTTGTGAAAGAATACCCGTCCCTGCATATGTATGATTTCTTTCCTAGAGTGCCTTTCCACTTAGTCTCCCCTCATGTCGCGATTCAGGAAGACCAATCGACTTAATGCCGGGAATAAAGTCAACACAAAACTCAATGACCTCCTCTGTTCCATACCCTTTGGAGATGCTTCCTTCTGGCCTAGCACGGTTATGAACATACTTCTTCAACACTCCCATGAACCTCTCAAAGGGGAACATATTGTGTAGAAATACAGGACCCAGAATGTGAATCTCGTCGACCAGGTGTACTAGGAGATGTGTCATAATAGTGAAGAAGGATGGTGGGAACACCAACTCAAAACTAACGAGACATTGAGCCACATCCTTCTGTAACCTTAATAGAGTGGTTGGGCTGATTGACTTCTGCGAAATTGCATTGAGGAACGCACATAGCTGAACAATGGATACTCGAACATTTTCCGGTAGAAGCCCCCGCAATGCAACCGGAAGCAGTTGAGTCATCAGCACGTGGCAGTCATGAGACTTTAGGTTCTGGAACTTTTTCTCTGCCATATTTATTATTCCCTTTATATTCGACGAGAAGCCAGACGGGACCTTCATACTGCTCAGGACTTCAAAAAATATCTCCTTCTCTTCTTTGGTAAGAACGTAGCTAGCAGGACGTAGACGTCCTTTATCCGTCCTCATTGGATGCAGGTTCTTTGGGTCTTTCAAAAGTTGCTGGTCCTCTCGTGCTTCCGGAGTATCTTTTGCCTTCCCATACACGCCCAAGAAGCCTAGCAGGTTCACGCAAACATTCTTCGTCACGTGCATCACGTCGATTGCAGAGCGGACCTTTAGGATTTTCCAATAGGGTAGTTCCCAAAATATAGACTTCTTCTTCCACAGGGGAACGTGGTTGTTAGCGTCCTTCGGAACAGACTGTCCGCCAGGACCCTTTCCAAAGATTACATCTAAATCCTTGACCGCATCATATATATCTTCACCACTTTGGAGGGGTGGCTTCGGCCGGTCATCCCTCACCTTTGAAATGCTGCTGCTTGCTTTTCTTTCTTAGGGGATGCTGAGTTGTAAGAAATCGACGATGACCCGGGTACACATTCTTGTTACCTACATATATACTTTCAGTGCTATCTAAACAGTGTGCATGCATTGTATCCCTTGTTCGACTGTCCTGAAATGTTACTAAGAGCAGGCCAATCATTGATGGTTACAAACAACAACCCTCGTAGGTTAAATTCCGCTTGTTTGTACTCATCCCACACAGGTACCCCTTCATCACGCCACAACTGTAAAAGTTCATCAACTAATGGCCTCAGGTAGACATCAATGTTGTTACCGGGTTGCTTCGGGCCTTGGATGAGCACTGGCATCATAATGAACTTCCGCTTCATGCACAACCAAGGAGGAAGGTTATAGATACATAGAGTCACAGGCCAGGTGCTATGACTGCTGCTCTGCTCCCCAAAAGGATTAAAGCCATCCGTGCTAAGACCAAACCTTAAGTTCCTTGGGTCACGTGCAAATTCCTTGTACTCTGTATCGATTTTTCTCCACTGCGACCCATCAGCCGGGTGTCTCAACATCTCGTCGCTCTTGCGGTCTTCTTTGTGCCATCGCAACAACTTGGCATGCTCTTTGTTTCTGAACAAACGTTTCAACCGTGGTATTATAGGAGCGTACCACATCACCTTGGCAGGAACCTTCTTCCTGGCGGGCAGGCCCTCAACATCGCCAGGGTCATCTGCTCTGATCTTATACCGCAATGCACCGCATACCGGGCATTCATTCAAATTCTCATACTTCTCACCGCGGTAGAGGATGCAGTCATTAATGCATGCATGTATCTTCTGCACATCTAATCCTAGAGGGCAGATAATCTTCTTTGCTTCATACGCACTCTCGGGCAATTCGTTACCAGCCGGCAGCTTGTCCTTCACTATTTTCAGTAAACTCCCAAATCCCTTGTCAGATAAACCATTTGCTGCCTTCCATTGCAATAATTCCAGTGTGGTACCGAGCTTTGTGTTGCCATCTTCGCAAGTTGGGTACAACTTTGTTTTGTGATCCTCTAATATGCGCTCCAACTTCAACTTCTCAAGTGTACACTACTAGGAAAACCCTTATAGAGAGGTTACATTCTGTGGCGCACCCTTAATTGGTGCGCCATAGAAATATATTTCTGTGGCGCACCAGGCTTGGTGCACCACAGAAAGGCATATTTCTGTGGCGCACCTAGCCATGTGCGCCACAGAAATGTGACTTTCTGTGGCGCACCTTGGCGCAGTGCGCCACAGAAAGTCACATTTCTGTGGCGCACATGGCCAGGTGCGCCACAGAAAGTCACAATTCTGTGGCGCACCTGGCACGTGCGCCACAGAAAGTCACAATTCTGTGGCGCACCTGGCACGTGCGCCACAGAAAGGTGACATTCTGTGGCGCACCAAGCTTGGTGCGCCACAGAATTTTTTTTTTCAAATCCCACCCCCCCCTGGATCGCCTTTTTAGTCTTGCAGGAATTAAAGGAAAATGATAAAAAATTTAATAAATAAAATCCTTTGACATGTAGTTAGGTTTGAGTGTCTAGTAGGTATAGAAATTTTGAAATATGAATTTTGACCTTTTCTGCACCAAACAGGAAAAAAAACTTGTAACGGCCATAACTTTTGCATACGACGTCGAAATAACGCAAATAATATGTCAAAAAAATTCACAGATTCCTCAAATTCCAAAAGAAAAAAAAGTTATTTCAAACAGACGATTTTTCGCAGCAAAATCAAAAAAAGTCAAAAAATTCAAAAATTCCAAAAAAGACACAGAAATGTATAACAAAGAAGATTGTTGACTTTTCTTGACTTTTTTTATTTTTTTGGATTTTTTAGATTTTTTGAATTTTTTTGGATTTTTTGAATTTTTTAAGTTTTTTGAATTTTTTTGGATTTTTTGAAACTTTTGAATCTCCTTTTGAAAGTTTAGAAGTTTTTGAAAAATCTGAAATTTAAAAACACACATTTATAACACATACCACATATACACACATAATACTTAAGAGGGTTCATATCATATATATCAATAAGAACTTGAGTAGCACAAGCGTAGGTGGACTCGGTGGAACTTAGAAGTTAAGCGTGCTAGGGTTGGAGCAGTTTGAGGATGGGTGACCTAGCGGGAAGGTATCAGTTCAAAAAATTCAAAAAATATGAAAATAATTCCAATAATTAGGATTTTTCATATTATTTCTTTTTTTTATTTTTCTGAATTTTTTTGAAACTTTTTCTATTTTTTTGCATTTTTTGAATTTTTTGAGAATTCTGTGGCGCACCTGGCAGGTGCGCCACAGAAATGTGGATTTCTATGGCGCACCAATTAAGGGTGCGCCACAGAAATAATTTTTGTGGCGAGATTTCTGTGGCGCACCCAGAAAACCTGGGGGTGCGCCACAGAAAGTCAAAAACGTGCGCCACAGAAAGGCCTTTCTGTGGTAGTGGTAGTTTCTGCTAGGGTATGTGCATCAACGATGACCCCACGTAAATCATCATGTACGATGGGATCATCTGGTACCTCTTCATCATCAGCTTCCCCTGTTGGGTTACCAACGTATTCAGGGTACATGTAGTTTTCATCGTTCTCTTCTTCTTCGTTGTCTTCCATCATAACCCCTTTTTCTCCGTGCTTGGTCCAACAATTATAGCCGAGCATGAAACCAGAAGTTATCAGGTGGAGGTGAATTCTGTCTGTGTTAGGGAAATCCTTCTCATTCCGACAGTTTTTGCATGGACAACACATAAAACCATTCGGCCCCTTGTTATCCTTAGCCACATTGAGAAAAGATTGCACGCCATCCATATACTCGTTAGAGCGTCGGTCAGCGTATATCCATGGACGACTCATCTGCAAATCACCGCTAAATATTCCAATCATATTTGCATCATATAAGGGTTATACCAATGTTTTATAATGATTTTGGGAATACTTCATAGTTTTCCCATTTATTTGGAATTAACCCTGTTTTTCCAGAAAACGTCTTTTTAGTGTTTCAGACTTTCCGGGAGCTTCGGGACTCCAAAAAGGGCAAGGTCAAAGAGCACGGTTCAGAATTTTTGAGACGAACGCAATGGGCTTAAATTGAAGACCAAAAGCCCAACAGGCTGGAAATGGGAGGGTCCCACGCGGCCTAAAGTACATGGCCGCGTGGGACCAGCTCATTTCCCCCTCGGAGCTCCGTGGCCGTCGATCTTTCGTCCACCGACTCCGTCTCGACCTAAAAACGCCTATAAAAAGGTCCCCTGGCGTTTCACGAAAGGAGCCGGCGGAGAAACACAAAACCACGAAACAGGAGACAGAAGGCTGCCGCCGGAGAAGATCGGAGGGGGGAAACGCCGCCGGAATCGCCTCCGGAGGGCTCCACCCCCTCCGGTGTGTTCATCATCAACATCTTCATCGCCGTTGCTGCCTCCCATGATGAGGAGGGAGTAGCTCTTCATCGGGGCTGAGGGCTCTACCGGTAGCTATGTGGTTCATCTCTCTCTCCCATGATGTGATCTTTATGTGATCATGAGCTTTGTAATCTAATTGAATTCATGGATGTTTCTCCTTCATTGTTTGTGTTACTCAAGTGGTTTTATTAATTTAATTTCCGGAGTCACCTTTGTCCCATGGTGTGAAGTTGACAGTGTGCGCACCGTGTGTGACTCTTAGGCTAAAGGTTACAGAAATACTTACCATGAGTTATTCTTTGTGTTGGATGTCACTATAAAATTGTGGTGTTTGTTTAGTACTATTTTGGGGCACTCATAGTGATCTTGGGGTTCCCTAGATGTGGAAGACAGACTTTAAGGTGTGCTTTTGTAGCCCTACACGATGGTCTTGGTGTTCTATGATATTGTGGTGTTTGTTCACTCAGACTTTAAGGTGTGCTCTTGTAGCCCTACGCAGTAGATTGGTATTTCTATCCAACGGGAGAATAGTTCAGAGTAGCAAAGTGAAGAGGAAATATCTATGTATTCAATTGTTGGGAGTGTCCACTAGTGAAAGTATGATCCCTAGGCCTTATTTTCAAGCATCCTAGAAAACCTTTGTCTTGTCCTCTTGCATTGAAGAGGATTGGGACACTTCCACATTCTTGCCTTGTTACATCAAACTTCCATCCATTAAATCAACCACCTTGTTCCTTAAACTTGTTTAGTGCATAATCAACTAAAACTTGTGACACTTTAGTTGTAGGGAATAGATAACTTTTCCTTCTTGCTCCTGCGGATCGATACCTTACTTCCACATTGAGAGGTGCTATAGTGATCCCTTGCTCTTGGGGGTTATCAACATCCAAGTTTTCTGTTCCAAATATTTCTTTTGTCCCGGATTTGTCAATGAATCTCATGTCAGTTGGTCAAATTACTGATATGGACTATTTTGTTGGTTTTGACAAAACATCTTGTTATGTGCAGGACCTTCAGAGCAAGAGGATCATTGGAACTGGCCATCGCCGTAGAGGATCATCCTCCCTCTACGAACTTGACACCCTTCATCTCCCTTCCGCTTCCGCATCGTCTGCTTCATCCACCTCAAGATCAAATTTGTCTTTTTCTTTTGCCAAGTGGAATCATCGCTTAGTTCATCTATGTGGTTCTCGTTTATCTGAACTTGTTGGACAAGGGGTTTTGTTTCGTGTTCCTGTGGATGCTGGTTTTCATTGTAAGGGTTGTAAGCTTGGTAAACAGATACAACTTCCGTATCCATCCAGCACCACTTGTTCTAGTCGTCCTTTTGATTTAGTGCACTCTGATGTATGGGGTCCCTCCCCTTTTGTCTCAAAGGGTGGTCACAAACATTATGTCATATTTGTTGATGATTACTCTCGATATACTTGGGTTTATTTTATGAAACATCGTTCCCAGTTAAATTCTATCTATCAAGCTTTTGCTCGCATGGTTCATACTCAGTTTTCAAGTGTTATTCGTGTTTTTTGCTCGGACTCAGGGGGGGAGTACCTCTCTACATCTTTTCGTGAGTTTCTTTCTTCCGAGGGTACTCTTCCTCAGCTCTCATGTCCTGGTGCTCACGCTCAGAATGGTGTTGCCGAGCGTAAGCATCGTCATTTAATTGAGACAGCTCGAACTCTTCTGATTTCCTCTTTTGTCCCCACTCATTTCTGGGGTGAAGCTATTTCCACGGCAGTGTATCTCATAAATATTCAACCCTCCTCCCGTCTCCAAGGCAAGTCTCCTGGTGAGGTTTTATTTGGCTCTCCTCCCACTTATGGTCATCTTCGTGTTTTTGGTTGTACTTGTTATGTCCAATTAGCACCTCGCGAGCGGACCAAGTTGACTGCCCAGTCTGTTGAGTGTGTTTTTCTTGGGTATAGTCTTGAGCACAAGGGGTATCGCTGCTATGATCCTTCGGCTCGTCGCATTCGCTTCTCTCGGGACGTTACTTTCAATGAGAATCAACCTTTTTTCATTCCTCTTCCATTCAACCATCATCCTCCACTTCGCTAGAGTCCACCTCTTTTCTCTCACTTCCACCGATATTTTCCTCGGATGAGTCAGTCTCTGATCAGGACACACCTTCTTCACCAGCCCCACCGTGTTTGGATCCTTTTCCTTTTCATTATAGTCGTCGTCCTGTAGTTTCATCTGAGACTCCGTCATCTATTCCTCTGTCTTCTCCTCCTCCGGCCAGTACCACTGAACCCTGCACTGATGAGTCCTCTCAGACAAACAGGTATGCCCTTCGTGATCGCTCCACTCTTGAGCTTCCAGACAGATATAGAAATGGTTTCTGTGCAGGGGCAGCTTGTGAGCCTAGTACTTATGAAGAGGCTGTCGTGCTACCCGAGTGGCAAATGGCTATGTCTGAGGAGCTTGCGGCCCTAGAGGGTACTCATACATGGGACATGGTACCATTGCCTCCCAGATCAGTTCCTATCACTTGTAAGTGGGTATATAAAATCAAAACCAGGTTAGATGGTTCAGTGGAGCGTCATAAGGCTCGACTCGTTGCAAGAGGTTTTCAGCAGACTCATGGGAGAGATTATGATGAGACATTTGCTCCAGTTGCTCACATGACTTCTGTTCGTACTCTTATTGCTGTGGCTGCAACTCGATCATGGAAAATCTCACAAATGGATGTGAAGAATGCTTTCCTTCATGGTGATCTACATGAGGAAGTTTTTATGCAGCCACCTCCGGGTGTTGAGGCCCCAGCTGGTCATGTTTGTCGCCTTCGCAAGACACTTTATGGGCTTAAACAAGCCCCGCGTGCATGGTTTGAGAGATTCAGTTCTGTAGTTCGAGCTGCTGGTTTCTCTTCGAGTGATCATGACCCTGCACTTTTCGTTCATACTTCTGGCAGTGGTCGTACATTGCTTCTGCTCTATGTGGATGATATGCTAATAACTGGAGATGATCAGAAGTACATTGCTTTTGTTAAAAGAAAGCTAAGTGAACAATTCAAGATGTCAGATCTAGGGTCTCTCAGTTACTTTCTGGGAATTGAAGTTGATTGCACGGATGACGGTTACTATATTTCCCAGTCTCGCTATACTCAGGATTTGGTAGCGCGCTCGGGTCTTACTGATACTCGTATTGCTACTACACCAATGGAACTCCAGTTACAGTTGCGTTCTACTGATGGCATTCCTCTTGCGGATCCATCCCGCTATCGGCACCTTGTTGGTAGCCTTGTATACCTCACCGTGACAAGACCTGACATTGCCCATGCAGTTCACATCCTAAGTCAGTTTGTCAGTGCTCCTATCTCAGTTCATTACAGCCACTTGCTTCGTGTTCTTCGATATTTGAGGGGAACATCATATCGCCGGTTATTCTATGCCCGCACAAATCAGCTCCAGCTTCATGCTTACTCTGATTCTACTTGGGCGAGTGATCCTGCTGATCGTTGCTCTGTCACTGGCTATTGTCTGTTTCTCGGCACCTCTCTTATTGCATGGAAGTCTAAGAAACAGACTGCAGTGTCACGCTCTAGTGCTGAAGCCGAACTAAGAGCACTAGCTACTACTACTTCAGAAATTGTCTGGCTTCGTTGGTTATTGGCTGATCTTGGTGTCTCATGTGATGCACCCACAACCATTCTTTGTGACAGCACTGCTGCTATCCAGATTGCAAATGATCCAGTCAAGCATGAGTTAACCAAGCATATTGGTGTGGATGCCTTCTTCACACGCTCTCATTGCCAACAATCAACCATTCATCTCAAATATGTTCCTTCGAAGCTTCAACTTGCAGATTTCTTCACAAAGGCTCAAACAAGAGAACAACATAAACTTCATATTCTCAAACTCAATGTCGCTGATCCACCTTGAGTTTGAAGGGGGGTGTTAGAATATATGTGTATCTAGTCTAGCCCATTAGTAGCCCATGTAACTTTGTATATGTCCTTGATCTCAATAGTGAAAAGTTCAGTTGGCATTTTTGCATATTGACACCTACATGGGTGGTGAAGGGGCCCCATGAACAATAGCTCCTAGAAGCAGAACAATGTCCATGGACGCCGACATCGTTGGCAACCACTGAGGTTGCTATACTGTTTTAACCCGCAGCTGATCATCAATGACAAAGACGTGTATGCAAGTCCGCCTAAAGTTGATGAAAGATGCAGAACAACTCAGCCACCAACGACCACAGTCAACACATTCCTGTGGGTCCCTCTAGCTGGATAAACATCAAATACATGGTGCTAGCGCTTTTAAATGGCATGTAGAGGTTTTATGTGCTTGTGAGTGCATGTTTGAAACATAAAGACGTCGGTGTGTATCTCTTTGCAGTACGTAGCACATGCACTCACATGATAAATACACTACCACATGGTTACTGGACGCTCAAATTCGAGACACTCCTCACGCTTTCACTCAGCTGATACGATCGACCCAAGCCATGACTAGTCTGGCATGCATTTTATGTAACGTGTGATAGAAGTGGGATGCACCAGGAATACATGTTGAACATTATAATGTTATGCAGCATTGAGCTCCCAAACCCCAGCTCACGGCGCGTCCCATTCGCGCTGCCATAGTCCGGGGCGTTGCTCCATAACCAGAGAGTGTTGACGTCATGCATTATTCGTATGTCGTCACAAACGCCGTCAACGGGACGCCAGACCTCGTATTCCGGAGTCAGTAGAGTTGCTTGCCGAGAACGCTGAGCAAGCTCCTCTCCTTCCTCTGGCAGGCCAGCGCCACCAATGCAAGACAGACACGCGGCGTGACGCGATGTGCATTGCACCGATAGCGAGACTCTGCACCCCGCGAACGCGTGATGGGTAGAGCCTTTGACTAGCTACACAATTGAGTGGTAGCACTCCCCTGCATGGATACACGAATCCATGCGAGAGTAGGTTGCCTACACATAAGAAAAACATATCAAGCTGACCTCAATAAGTGTCCTTGCCGTAAAAACCGTGGGTGCAGTCAACATGGCTCAGCTCGAAGACGCAACGCGAACTAGGACACAAACCGAGGTAGAGGAGGAGCACGTGCGGAAGGTGGCCGGGTGCACGCGTGATGTGTAGAGGTGTTTTCGTTCCTCTAAGGACTAAGATCCGTAGACTTAATTTCTGTTCCTTGGTGCTAAAGCGTGGTTCCAAGTATATTCGTTACTATCTGATTGGAAATTTTCAGTAAAATACTAACTATAGCCATGATTTTGTTCTGGTCAATGCTACTATCGTTCCTCATGTTGACGCGATTTTGGTCCTCGCCGCTAAAGTTTTGTTCCATATGTTGTCATTGCTTAATGTTTTGTAATTAAATTTTAGCGCCATAGTGTTGGTCCAAGTAGATTTAGGCCGCTTATATTTTATGTTTGGACCTAACTACTATGAAGATGTTTGGACGTGATTAGTAGAGGCTAAATTTATGAGCATAAAGGGGCTCCGAGCTTCTGACCATGTACTTCGGTTCTAGAGTGCATAGTATCTGCGACTTTATCAAGATAAAGTGCGGCAAAAATGTTCGTGGCGTAGGTGGCACGTCGGACCAGAAATTGAACCCTTTCTCATGATGGCGATGGATCATATGTCGATGTGATATTTTAGTTGCCGCGGTACACGCGAGGTCAATAGTGATGCATCACTTTTGCTTTGGCACCATAAGACACAATGAGCAAGAAAAATGAAGTATCGTGGTTAGCAAAGTTCCATGGGACGCGGAAATTTGAAGGTGGTTCTGTTTGTCAAGATCGGCAAGGCACAAGGGATTAAAGCATTTCAGTGACAACTTGACATTTCGCTTTTCATGGGACTAGATTTTCACCCGCGTTGTGATGTCCAAGTTAGTATGGGGGAGAAAATGCTTCACTGCTCAAATGTGGTTCATTTTTTAACGGTATCCACATCAAAAACATGTGTGTGACGGTTGTGAGACTCTCAATTAGTGTACTGAAGAAGTTTTCTTGGCATGTGAGTGAGGTAAAGCATCTCAACTTTGTTATCTGGATGTCCACTTAGAACAATGATCAATTTCTGGGCTGAAAACCCTATGTATGAGCTTCATTTGTTGCACATAGCAATTGCAAATCTCTGGCTATTTTCTTTTTGAAGGTCTCTTGTCCGAAGATTTTTTTTTTGTAGTTTTAGCGAATTAAAACCCATGATCTTGCTGTTTAGATCGAGCGACGATAGTTCTTATGCACTATTTCTTTTTTACATGCTTTGTTCGGGGAAACCTTTTTCACTGTCAATGGTGATGGTTGTTTCCTGTTGCTGCGACTCCTCGCCGGTTGCCTTGGCTGGGCCATGTAGTTTTTTAATTACCTTTTGTTTTCGCCATGTGCATCATTGATTATATAGTGGAAAGCTTTGCTATTAATATATTTCATGTTTCATGAAAATGAACCATTGGCTTAGAACTTGTTCTCATATATGTGGGGT
This sequence comes from Poa pratensis, assembly GCA_947311845.1. NCBI lineage: Eukaryota > Viridiplantae > Streptophyta > Magnoliopsida > Poales > Poaceae > Poa > Poa pratensis. The sequence goes on from CAMZMU010000084.1 coordinate 3,068,231, forward strand.
GTTAGAAAAATCAATGTAAATTATAATTTTCAGATGTCAATCCCTGGTTTTTGTGCTCACAATAGCGATCATCAAAGATATGGTGCATGCTATCTCTTTTCAATGGCATATATAGAGGCTTCCTGTTCTTCTGAGTGCATGTTTGAAACTTAAAGACATAAAAGAAGTAGCTCAAATTAATTGTGTGTATCCTTTCTCGAGTAGAGCCCAGCTTTAAATTAATAAAGCCATCCGGCCAGGTCCATACAAACAAGGTAGAAACACTAATAAAGTCACGAAGGACACACTACATAAGTTCCAGGTAGCACGCGGGTTACATCCATAAGCACTCACCAAGTGTGCAAGCACATGCATTCGCATGATAAATATACTACAACATGTAGTAGCTGAGCACTCAACTTCGAGACGATCGTTTACCCTCACACGACTCAGGCCATGACTAGTTTGGAATGCATTTCTTTGCGAGTTGTGTGAGAAAATTAAGCACGCCGCCCATGCCAAAGAGTTTGGTATAGAATTGGGATGCAACAGGAATTGAGGTCGAACTGTATAGAAATATGTGAGAGAACGCTCCCACACCCCCGCTCACGACGCGCCCCATTCGCGCTGCCACACCCACGGACGCTGCTCCCTCGCTGTATCCGGTCGGAGAGCGTCATCTCCATGTCTTCTTCGTCCGTAGTCACTAACAACAGCCGGTTGACGATGGACCTTCTCTTCCCAAGTCTGTTGGTGTGCTCGCCCACAACGCTGAGCAACTCCTAGCCATCTCCCGAGCAGACTGCCTGTGCCAGCCCCGAGGACGACGTCTGAAGAACGTGCTCCGCCAGGGGCACGACTGGTACACACGCCGGACAGGTCAGCGAACCGGTGTGACGCAGTGGGCGATGCGCTGGAGCATGACGAGATTTGAAGCAGCATCCAGCACGACTACATGCCAAATAATGCCAAGATCACGAGATGGCAAAAAAATAAAATGATGAACGCCTCTGTGCATCAAGAGAATAAAACGTATTTTTTGCATACTTGGCAAGCTGAAATTTTGAATACAACAGTAGTATCGTAGCAAAATAATCACTAACCACCGGACATTGAAATCCCGGTGCCGCATTTCGTCGAGGTGCACATACCCGCTGCAAGTACTAGCTACGCCGAAAGAAGCCATGTCCGCCGGCGGCCGGCCCCGCCGAGGGACACCAGCATGAGGGCTGTGGAAACGTAAAGTGCATCCCAGTTCCTGCATTTGACAGCGGGTCCCAGTGCCCCGAAAACACCCAGGCCGCAGATGGAAAGAGAAGAGAAACTTTATTTCTTGCTACAGTAAAAGTTCCCGACTTGTATAGCTCTAAATAATTCACCAGTAATTTTGTAGGCCAATTATGTATCGTATGTTGATATAACGATTAAACCGCGCTCTGCACCTGCTCCAGCGGACTACGAACCACTTAGTTTTCTTTACCTAAAGCTATGCAAGCGTTCTTATTTTGCACCAAGACAAAACTCTTTCGACCGATCGAATTCATAATGACACCAATCATAGAAGATACGTGCATCTCTCTTGTGAAAGGTGCATGTTTATATGTTAAAAATAGTTTTTGTGCAATTTTTCTTCTTGTTTTTCCAACTTAAAGACTGTAGGAAATAACCGAGCATTGGTTACATATTAGCTTTTTACAATATGGTAGCCGGCCACAACATAAAGACCACAACTGTAACCGCGAGGTAGCTGATTTCCGTAAAGCTCCAATTAATTTTGGCACCTATATTTATCCCACAACATACATGGATGACCAGCGCAAAAACTTACATATATGCAGAAATCATGTTCGCACATCTTCAGTCTTTTGTGGTTATGTTTGACGCACAAGTGGAATTTTAACTTGCTGGCGTAGAAGGCGAATGTTTGGAAGTGGGATACATTGGTAACATAAATTTCAGACCATTCAAAAATCATGTATGCAATGAGACTTACGTTTCGGTTTCTCCACAGGCAATTTGTGCTACTTGACTTACGTTGTCCACTCTCATTGCATGACTGGTGGAACAATGTGGCTTGTCTTATTGCTTACATCCGCTAAGTAAAAGAAGCAGTGTTGTTCCCTGAAGACCTGCACATAGATCAATCTTGATGGTCCATTGGCAATGTAAATAGCGTAAGAGTCAGGTTGGATGCCAGAAGATTGGATCGCTTTGTTCATCTCTATGGCGTAGGTGTTTAACATTGAACATTGACAAACCTTTGTCCATAATAGGTCTTTACGGCAAACTATTTATTTTATTTTTATCAAATCATGGGCTCAACCCCACCCCTGGGTGATGTAAACGTGGTGCTCTTGTCTTGCTCATGCAGTGTCCAATGATTTGCCCGGATACATGCCAAAGCATTTAACATCTCAACATTTATATTTGTATCACTTAGTGCATATTTGGCGCGATAAAAAAACACGATTGTCATAATATTATAATCATCTTAATCACTAGAGCATGAAATCGCGGTGTTGGCATTTTGTCGAATCTCTAGAAGTGGCTGATGCTAGTACCATTTGCCGATAGTGCATTGAAACTATCATGGCCTCATGTTGTCTTTAAAATATGTGCAAGTTCCTGTACAAAATCAATCCTATAAGGAAAAATATTGGTGTTCAACTCACTCTCCCTGCTCATTATTATTCTAGATTGCAACACACACATCTTAAGAGCATGCCTAATGGTATAGCTGATCAATTGATATATATGTACAGGCTTCTCTCTATCTATTTCTCCATATTTATTTGCCTACAAGCACGTGTAAAAATGGGCTCTTACATGAGAGCCGACTCGCCTCTTTTTTAATGTCTCTCTTCTCCACGTAAGTAAAATGCCATGCAAGCGGGATATAATTCCCTTACTATCCTTACTCTAATTGCATGTGACATTAAAGACGGACAAAAGATAAATACTGTACCGGTAGGTGGGTGCTTCATGTCACTGTTTGCACCTATACACAACCGAATACCTGCAAATAGTAGATCAACTCTTCGAAGTCTAAGCGCAAAATCCATCCCTTGTATAGTTGTGGTGGTAGGATCAGATACACAAAAAAAAAAGAGGTTTTTGCTAGCTATGTGGAGATGTTGAAGCTGAGAGGCACCGATGGCGTATTAGAAGTGGGAGCGGGAAGCATCAGGAACGCAATTTCAAGTGGAAATTGACATACATGAGTTGAATTTAAAACGTGATGAGAGTTTCCATACAAATGTGCCAGGAAATCAAGGGGACGCAGCCTGAAGTGAAGTGAGGACGTATCAGCTAATCCTACCGAGGCTCGACAAATTAAAGCTATGTCATTACAGAATTTTCTTATGATCTTCTTAGAAGATCAATGGCAGAAGAACTGCGTCAATCTCAGCTACTGAACTGGCAAGGACACTAGTTCCTCTCCCGGTTAAACCTCCGTCTGGTTATGGAAATTAGGTAGGATAGAGCTCTATGTAAGTAGAGCGTAGGCATCGGAGGTTGTATCATGAATAAAGGCATCCAGCTTGTCTCAGCAATTTCGAAGCAGCCTCACAATTTCAATGCGGCGTTTTTGTACTGTGGACTGGGAACTTCTGTTCCCAGATTGTCTCTTGCAGGCTCTCTCTTCTAGTCTGTCGGATCATTGCCCAATAATGCTCTCTTCCAATGCGGCGTTTCATCGCAAGTCAAGGTTCCATTTTCAGAGCTTCTGGCCCAAGTTAGATGGCTATCAACAGACGGTCGCTGCTGCTTGGTTCACGCATGAAGTGCTGCCGGACCCGTTTGCTGATCTTGAGCAAAGATTGAAAGAAACAGCAAAATGTCTGACAAGATGGAGCCAGAGAAAAATAGGCAATATAAAGGAGCAGCTGCTGATGGCGAATGAAGTGATATTCAGGTTGGATCAAGCAATGGACTCGAGAGCTTTAAATGATGATGAGTTCTGGTTACGTGCACAACTGAAGAAGAAGGTCCTGGGTCTTGCTTCCCTGGAACGATCTATGGCACGGCAAAGGTCCAGGATACACTGGCTACAAGATGGGAATGCCAACACGGCTTTCTTCCATCTTCAGGCAAGCGTCCGGAAGAGGAAAAATCAGATCCTTCGCCTACGCAAAGGAGATCGCCTGGAAACGGATGCAGCAGGAATGGGCGAGCTGGCCGCTCAGCATTTCACGGAGTTGTTGGGTACGCCGGTGGAGCGGGAACACAGCCTTGACCTCTCTCAGCTTGGACTGCCGCAGGTGGAAATGGCTCACCTGGAGCTCCCTTTCTCTGAAAAAGAAATCTGGGAAGTAATAAAGGAGCTGCCAGCTGACAAAGCTCTAGGGCCCGACGGTTTTTCGGCTAGGTTTTATCAATCTTGCTGGCCCATTATCAGAGATGCTGTAATGAGAGTTGTGTGTGCTTTCGACACCTCAGATGGCAGAGGTTTTGTGCGGTTAAATGGGGCATATATTACCTTATTGCCCAAAAAGGAGGATGCGGTTGATGTCAGTGATTACAGGCCAATTAGTCTCATCCATAGTTTTGCAAAGATCGTTTCCAAGGCCATGGCTGCAAGACTTGCCACAGTCTTGCCGGAACTAGTTGACAAAAACCAAAGCGCTTTCGTTAAGGGAAGATCAATACAAGACAATTTTTTCATGGTCCAACAATCGATCAAGACTCTACATAGGAAGAAGATGCCAACATTGCTGCTGAAATTAGACATGGCTAAGGCTTTTGATTCCATTGCTTGGCCTTTTGTTTTCGAGGTGCTGAGGCACAGGGGCTTTGGGCCGAGATGGCTGGCAAGATTTGCCTTGATGCTCTCCTCTGCTACTACCAAAGTTTTGATCAATGGAACTGCAGGTCCGCGATTCTTGCATGCCAAAGGATTCAGGCAAGGAGACTCGGTCTCGCCTATGAAATTTGTCATTATGGTGGATGTGTTGAATGCAGTTTTCAGAACAGCAGAGGAGGCTGGTGTTTTTGAGCCGCTGACAGGGCTGGGAATCAAGCATCGGCTGTCCCTATATGCAGATGATGTGGTTCTGATGATAAACCAACATAATAGGAAACATACCATATTCATTAATACAAGTTCATCACGTTAAAACCAAAGTATAGTAGTGACCAAATGTAATACATAGTTCTCACGAAACATAAATTAATTGAAACTAACATACACCTATCTAAAGAATTTAAATCCAACAACAAATGCGATCAGAATCGCAACTAAGGTAACTATTGAACCAACAGCATAATGATACCAAGCCTCTTAACTAATGACATATTTTCTAATCTTTTTAAGCTTGACGCGCATTGCATCCATCTTCATCTCGTTAGCAGCGACGACGTCGGCAAGCTTGACCCCGTGAGCATCAACGATGTCGGCAATCTTCAATTCCAATACCATCTTCTCTTCCAGGCATTGGAGACGAAGATCTTCACTTATCTTCAATTTTGCTTTTAAATCATTGTTTTCTTTTCTAAAAACTCGACAATAGGGTCGGCTGGAATTTCCGGTTCAACTACCTCCTAAATAGAAATATATCTATGTCAAGTTGGTCGACATGATTGTTATAACCATGAAACAAAATAAATAGTTATAAAAATATACCACATCCGAATCATAGACCGGACGAGGGCCGACGGGGACGGATATCAAAACCATGACACTATACAAATAAAAAACATAAGAAAATTATACAAGAAAAATAATTATGCATTTAAATCATACAAGTTATTTTGTAAAATAAAAGATAAAAGAAGAGCCTCACCGAGGTGGTGCCGGTCACGGGATGGCAGGGGCTATCGACGGCGGTGAGGACCGAGAAGACACTAAAATCCACAAATAATAAATTAATTTGAGCTCAAAATACATTAAAAAAAATGAACTACCTAGTTTAGACATTTCATCAAACACCTAGGTAGCACTATAAAAATGAAATGAGCTAAACTTGTATGAAAATGGCTAAAATTCGGCCGCCGGGTGAAAGGATCAAGTGTTGCTAACCCTTGGAGAGATGGGTGCCGTCTATCTTGACAAATCTTGGAAAAAAATGGGGCTACACTTGAGTTTGAGAGAGGAAACAATGAAGATGAGCTTGAGAGTTCAAAAATGGTGGCTGGCCCGGGATGGGAGATGATATAGCGGGACCTCTAGTCCCGGGCTGTACCATGGCCCGGGACGAAAGGTCCACCCTCCTGTCTCCACCCTGCCGCTGACTGCGTCGGTCCCGGGTGGTGTCACGGCCCGGAACTAGAGGTGCCCTACAACCCGGGACCCGACCTGCGCAGCGTCGGAGCAGCCGGCACGGTACTAGTTCCCTCCTCTAGTCCGGGTTCGAACCACGCCCGGGACTAGAGCCCAACACCCCTCTCCACCAAAGCTCTTGTTTCCACTAGTGTATTGACACTGTTTGACATTGTTGAGGACTGTAGCAGTGCAGTTGGCCTGGGGCGTGACTTTTGACTGGCTACGCCACTGGTGCCCGGTGGTCATGTTCCATGAGGACATTGGTGCAGTTAGTTTCCACTCAATATATTATGTAATTACTAGAATGGGTCAATGGGGTTCATAAGGTAAAGCAATACAAACCTAGGTATAAACTGCCAAAACCAAACTAGAAAGTATCACCTCACTAGTATCTACAGCAGATCTAGGACGCACGTGGGGGCACAACTACACTTGTTGTCCCCGTAGTGCTGTGGAGATGCAAGCGTTACACAGCTTCCAACTGTGTACAAGAACATGAGAGAATCCTTGGTCTTGTCGTTCATGCACAGGTGATTTGATGGCGAGGATAGTATGGAAATAAACCCCCACCTAACATTTAGATTATAAACTTGGTATTTTCAAATCGGAAATCACGCACACACTTAGGAGCCATGGAATTATGGTTACAACACTGTAAAGGGAACTAGTCTGATTGTTTTATTCCTAATATCTCTCAAGCCTAGAGTTGGGTACTACTTCTCATGCAAATGAACGTTACTATGTCCTTGCCGCCCACATTTTTCATCTTCCTCTTGAGGTGTTGCTTCTAAATGACACTCCTTATATGGACGTAGTCTGTGTGGTCCACAACTTTCTCATAGTTATTCATCATCTAACGTGAGTACATTTGTTTAAAAAAAAAACATGAGTACATGACGCTACAAAGTACTCTAAATGACATCACGATACCAACCAGGTTTAGTACCTGGCAAGGTGCATTTGGCTCGCTTGACCTTCAGATGGAGCCGAGCTCCACTTTTTTTTTTTTAGCCGAGCTCCACTTCTTGGACCGCGGCGAGCTCAGGCCGAGCCAGGCTTGGCGCGGTCCAGCCCGTTCTGTTTGTTTTGTATGAAAATAGGAGAGGGGAGGTATTGGGCGTAGTCTATTTCGATCGAGGTAACCTCAGACAGAGACGAGAAGAGATCGGTTTGTTTTTCCTCTCATCCGGCCCACGTGTCGTCTCCCGAACATCTATGCCGCAACAGCACACGGGCTAACTAAAAGTTATGGTCCTTACAGTTTCATGGACTAATTGTTCTTCAGGGAAAAGAGTAAAACACGAATAATCCAACAATGACATGGAGCCAAGAGCCATATGCTTATAGTAATGGAAAGGGGAATATATAAAAAGGAAAAAAGAAAATGAATGAAAGCATTGCTCATATTATGTGTTGAAATCTTAGCATTTTTATCTTTATTATGGTTTTCCACGGATCCTTTGAGTATGGCGGCATTTATCCACTAAAGAACTGTCAAGTTATTTTATTTTTTTATCTAGCAAAGTTGACAATACACATAGAACACGAAGCCACTAATAGAATGACTATCCTATGCAAACTTATGTGTGACGGCCGCCAGCACTTCTGCACTCACTGTCTTCGCTGGATGGGAAATCATACAGATCTAGGCGCCATGTAGTTATGGTTGCAAACACTGTCGAGGAAACTCACTGTCACAACCAAAGTAGTGACAGATACAGAGAGGATTGAAGACACTAGTCAGAAGAAAGAAGAAGTGGCCTGGGCCTGCTGGTCGCTGTGACGACGGATCAAGAACTCAAGCTGGCGATGTGCGTACTTAAGCCAGTGTAGTTGGCTGGCTGTAATACCATCGAATAGTCATTTTGCTGATCACATCTAACCCACTCTCTATTCCCCTGCTTCCTTCTCTTGACTGGAAAGCGACACTCGCCTCGAAACTCCCGACACCTCCCACGCCTACAATTGAAATATTGCTTCTCATGAAACAAAGGGTTACAATGTTCTTGGGGCAAACATATGCTATTTTCTTGGGTATTATTGCTTTAGAACAATGAGCCTTATATGGGCTTGGTGTCTGTGACCCACCAAATTATTCACCATCCACAGTGAGAAAATTATTCAATGGCACTACTGATCCAATGTACTGCAATGATATTTATTATCATGGCAAAAAATATTACGCCCTACAAAAACGTGATCTTCAGATTATACATGCCTTCAAATCCTAGTTCAGTTGCACGGGAACCTTAGTGCCCCTCGTGTGTTGTTCTCCAAGAAAAACAAAGAGATATAGAAAGAGTGACAAAGCTCAATCCAAAACATGGAAGCTGAATCACAACTGTCTCGCAAAAGAAGGGTCTCAAGCAGTGTGTTCCTGGTCACTCCAAACATTGAATTCAATTGGTACAAATTTTGTACCAATTGAATACAAATTGTTGAGTGATACATTAAGGTAATAAATGGAATGAACATTGGTATGCTGAGGAGTGGAGCCAAGTAAATACTCAAAAAATTGAATTCCCTTAGTATTTGTACATATTTTGAAAGAAGGTCTTCAAATCGTGCAATTTCATAGAAGAATTGCATTTAGTTAGTAAATTCCAAGTAAATCAATCGTAGTTCTTAATTTTACTTGTTTGCAACTTTGCATTCAGCTGATAGGAGATATGATGTAGAACTAGAGCTATGCCATTTCGTTGGGGCTTAGTATCACACGAAATCAATTGGGATATCTCAAGGAATCAATTAATCGATTAATAGTGTTAACTAGTAATTCATAAATGGGATTAGACGTTCACATGCAATTGCCGATATGGCAGTACCTCACTTGAGGCGATGAAATTTCTCTATTGTCTTTTGTGTAACCGGAATATCTCAGTGTCTAGTAATCGACAATTCCTTGTACTATAACGGCCCCAACTTTTACTCAGACATCAAAGATCTGAGGGAGCTTAAGCAGTTGGCTCTTCAACCCCGAGGACCAGTGACTCCAAAAGAAAAAGATAATGCATGGGTCATCCTTGACAATCCTGTAGATCATGGACCTACTTGATAATAGAAACAATAGAATATAGAGTAATAATCCTTAGAGAGCCACTAAAACGGATAAACACATGTTATATCGATTTTTCTAGCATGCCGAGAGACAAAATTGTAGCGTGAAAGGATGGAGAAAATACACAAAAGTTGACGCTCACTATTCCAAGCTACTTAAATTTTATTTTATGTTGCTTATAGCTATCAGTGTAACCAACTGTATTATATAGTGTAAGCTTCACATCAACACTAGTATCCATCGTTCATCGAGGCCCACAAGGAGTTTATGTTAGTCTATTCTTGTTTCGCTCCATGGAAACCAAGTGGGGCCTTCATCTATGCCTAAACCTAAGATGTTGAATGGTCTAGTCCGCTAACGAGCATGGAAGAAACATGTGCCAAAACACTAAGACTTTCGCCTTTTAGAGCAATCTAGTATTAAAAGCATTTCCGCAAAGTTAACTAATTAGGCACATGAATGAAACCTTGGATCTTACTGCACTGCACCGCCCCTCATGCGGGCGCGGCTCCTCTGCAGTTCTGTTATTACTGTACACGTAACAACAGAACTGCAGAGGAGCTGCGCCCCCCTCATGCCCTCCCAGATTTTGTGACAACAGAGTAACCTAGGAGGTAACTGCATTCACGTTAACAGACAGATATTTCTATATGGTGTGACAAAAAGGATGGCCGAGTGAAAGAACATGACCCAGGAGCACGGCTCAACAAAGGTGGCAAAGACGATCGAAACACCAAGAGCAGTAAAGTGGCTATGGCCGAGCCCGCATACACACACAATGAAATTATTATTTTAGCGAAAGGAAACAGCGCTACTTTTATATATGAATAAAAATTTATTGTGTTGAACACTTGCTAGCTTCCACACAGATATCCCATCTGTATGCAGAGCAAGTATCACCCGCCTCCTCGCTACACACTCTAGATTCTCTCTTTCCGAATAAGCAACCAAATCACGATGCCTATCACATTCCAACGTGATCTTGTGGCCTTGCTCATGCTAGGTTCGCCATTCATCCACACCAATTGGTGAATCAAAAACGAGCAGCCATGTCGTAGTGAAAAGATGAAGGCATGTCCCTAGATGTATACGAGGCAAGAAACATACTTGTTTGCCCGTGCAATTCCTCAAAGCGAACTTCTCTCTTATAAGCACCATAGAATTATGGTTGCATACATCTTCAATAGCAGATCCTCCTTGCTAAGTTCCCGATACCTTTAACTCCTACATGTTACATATTGATTCTTAAGAAAAGAAACAAAGGTCCGTGTTGTGGTAACCAACCCTTGTGAAGTTTTCTTGACGTGTTGCTTCAAAACTATGCTTCTTATAAGGACATGGTGTGTATGTCCCACCAATAATTCACACTCTACCATGACTATATGCATGATGAATACATACCAACCATACTGACGTGATATATATTCTACAATAATGTAGATAGGCCAAGATACTATGCAAGATGAAGGCATGTCCCTAGATGTATACAAGGCAAGAAACATACTCCTCTGCTATAAGTACTTGGTTGCCCATGCAATTCCTCAAAGCAAGCTTCTCTGCTATAAGTACCATGGAATTATGGTTGCATACATCTTCAATATAAGCTCCTCCTTGCTAAGTTCCCGATACCCTTTAACTCCTACATGTTACATATTGATTCTTAAGAAAAGAAACAAAGGTCAGTATGTTGTGGTAACCAACCCTTGTGAAGTTTTCGTGACGTGTTGCTTCAAAACTATGCTTCTTATAAGAGCATGGTGTGTGTGTGTGTCCTACCATGACTCTACGTAATGATAATAAATACATACCAACCATGCTGATGGTGATATATATAATCTAGAATAATTTAGATAGGCCAAGATACTATGCACCCCACATAAAACATGTTGTACCAATTCCAGAAAAAATCATTCAATATCGTAGCTAAATTTCCAACAAGCAAACAAGGCTAGGGAGTTTACACATAAAATTCTCACACTAACCACTGACCAGTTCGCAAGCTTTTAGGTGGATCGCTTTTAGAACCAACTCGGTACATATTACTATTGTTGTACAAACAACTACATAGATGTAATACCGATCAGCAGAGGATCATCGTAGATGGAAAAACATTTGCATTTGATCCTCAATACATCACAAGCTCAATGGATCTGTTGACAATCACCCTTGGCATCTCAGCAAAACAAAGAGTTTCAACTTAACAATTACAGCAGAGGATCAGCAAATCAGAGATAAGAGCATGTACATGGTTTACATAGCTAAATTTCTAACAAGCAACCTTTTGGCACAAACCACTTCACCCGCTTTTAGATGAAATTCCTTTGAGGACCAACTCAGTACATATTATTATTGGTACAAACAACAGCATAGAGTATCATTGTAAATGGAATAAACATTGGCACCTCACCAAAACGAAGACAGCTCACGTTTCTTGACTATGTACGTGTACTTGAAAAGGGGGGAGGGGCAACGAATAACCAAATGTATAAACATTGTTTGATTTATGGAACAAGGTGTCCAGTGCAAGCTTGCAGTAAAATCAGCATGCTACAAAACTTGATTCATCTTAAATACTACTGCAAAGGATCTGCAAAACTCGAGAACAAAAAGGTACATGGTTTACACGCGATCCTCTCGCATTCCACTCATCGTCACATTGCTCGAGCAATCAGGAACAAGTTCACCTCCACAAGAACTTTAGTGCTCAAATTCAAGGAATTGCCCCATGCTACTGTTATATCAGAAAAATGATTTTATTGCTTCTTGCCGATGTTGGGCTTCTTCAGGCAGGAGATTTCGCCAACTCGGTAGGCAGGTTCCAACCAGTAGAGAACGTGGTCTTCTCCAGGCAAGTTAGAAGGTCTAAATTTGAGTGCATTTACAAAGCTAAAACCCAATTGGCGCTATTTCCCGATCCGTTGCCTGGAGACCAAACACATGGCATGGGAAGCGCCTATTGCAACCGAGATGACACGAGGAGGGCTCGGATCCTCATCACCGTCGGCGAGAAAATTAACTTTAACCGGCAGTGGTTGGACTTCTGGAAGATCAGGAACACCTAACTGGCAATCTCTTGCATTTCCCCACATGTATAAGTCACCTTTCTCTGGCCACACAAAAAAGGTAAATTCAGGTAATTTGCTCATAGTGAGAAATTGTAGTTGCTTGCATTTAGCTGATAGGGAATGTGATGTAGAACCAGAATAAGGGAAAGTATATAGGTGAGCTAAAACAAGAATGCAGAGACCTCTTATAAAACAAAGTATATAGGTGAGCAATATATCTAAAAATTGATTTTTAATTCGTTAAAAAATGTGCGCCAACTAGTCAATCTTAGAACCCTTTCTTTCTATGCAAAGCATGTTTCGCGTCTAATTACATGAGTAGCAGATTCCTGACTGACTAACCCTAAGGATTTTTTTCTCTCATATCTGAAGTGCATGTCAGTCTTATAATTTATACAGGAGGCTCCACTCTCCAGTACTCTCTTGGGGTAAATAAATCAGTATACTTTGCGCTCTCCAAAATGGTATTCAAAGTAGACACTTTATTCTCAGTTACTCGATGTCATATGGTGGTGCTACAGGCCTGCGGCCTGCCATTTCCTATGAATGTTCATTACAAAAATATCGTGTTCTACAATTTAGTTAAGAAAAAAAGGTGAATGGAAGATAGGTGAGATTAATAACATGTCACGAGCTCCCTGCACAGCAACAGTAGTTGATACTGAATGACTAACTTTAAGAACAAAAAGGTGAATGGAAGGTAGGTGAGAAATTTGAATGACTAACTTTAAGAACAAAAGGCGAAGCTATAGCTTTCACCTGATATAGCAGCAGAAGTTGATCCTCCACAGGCTATGTAGACAATTCTCTCATCAGATAAAGCTTTAATGGCAAGTGGAACTCTATGATTTTGAATGGTGGGATGCCCAAGTTGGCCATGTCCACCGTGTCCCCAAGAGAGAACTTCACCTTCATCTGAATACAGTTAACAGAGGTAAGATATGTCACATACGTGTATGCTACAACAACCAGTACACCGAAATGTGCTTGATGTACCAGCACTCCAGCAGTTTTAAATTAATACAACTAAATATATATATCTATGAATACTGTGGCATTATACTGGTTGCTTGCTGTAAAATCCACTAGGATTTTATTTATGATCAAATGTGGTCTTACAACGGAAGATAATTATTGCAGTAACCAAACACAACAGTAGGCATAATTAACCAACTTGTTGAGACATATGAAAATGTGCTTAAATGCACATTCTCCTTTATCACTCATGTATGAATGTTCTTTTCCGAACTTTTTTTTTCACCAGAAAAACAGTAGGGGAAACCCCTACGGCATAATTATTAAAAGGGTAAAGACTGCACAACAGTTAGGAGTTATGGAGATGTGACATCATATATATACAAAAAGGACAAGCCTTCAAAGGAACCCTTAACAAAGGCTTGCTTTGCCAGAATAATATGTTCTGAAATTTGATCGCAAATGCGCTTTGCCAAAGTAACATGTTCTGAAATTTTGGTAGGAGATCGCAAAAATTGCCTTCCATTAGAAAACAACGAAAAAATCTGAATTTGCACCAAGTAAACCTTACCCGTCAAAGCTAAAGAGTGGTATCCACCGCATGCTACTTGGACTACACAAACATTTTTCAGGCTAGGGATAATTTGTGGCCTCCAATCACTGGAATTGCTTCCTCTGCCCAGTTCGAAGTTCGAGTTTGCTGAAGATCATACACAACTTGTAGAAACTCAGTAAAGCAATATGTTGCCAATAGGCATCGGGAAGTTAAACGAAAGAACAGTTACACGATTTGATGAGAGGTCCATGTCAAATTTAAATTAGTACATAATTCTTATGATGGAACCTGGAAAGTCGGAAAGAAGAGATGTAATATTTGCCATTATTTCAAAGAGGTTCTTTAAATTTAGAATCGAACTAATACTAGGAAAGCCAATTGAAACCATGCTGTGGCATGCCAAAGACTGTTAAAATACTGATTAGGGAAGCTTAAGAGCATTTCAGTAAAACTATCATAACCCGTGTAAATTATATGCCCAATTGATGAAATGAAGGGTCTGGGCATGTAAATGCTAGCTACTCTAGGTAGTTAGAGGAAATCTGTTGTGCTGTCACAAAATTTCACATTAACAACAACCTTGTATATTCATAACTGCAGCTTAATACGAACTGTCTGGTGTAGCATTTCCTATTAACAGTAATTTAAGTAGACATAATTTTTACTAGTGTTTATAGAGCAGTATGAGTGCACAAAAAATTGTACACATAGTGTTCATTAGTCAACAAATCAATACACAGCAACATCCTCACCTCCCCAACTCCATAGTTGCCCATCTGAAGTCAACGCAAGGGTGAAAAAACCACCACAAGCAACTGCAGCAACTGGAACAGGCAGCGCGTTCACCTTGGAAGGAACACTGAGAGAGCCAGCTTCACCTGGACCACCCCCACTACCAAGCCCCAACCTTCCATCGCCTTCATCACGACCCCATGTATAAAGTTCACCTGTTACAAGTCACCATAGTGCAAGGATCAGAGCAAAGAGGTTTGATGATCATAAAAAAGCAATATTGTACAAATGACCATAACAAAAGTTTCATTTTTTCACTCTCTCACACTATTCATTCGCGGAAGGCGGTAAATGATGATATATAAATTGTACTTCCAGATTAAGCGTGAATCAGAAGTTAAGAACAACCTGAGTCAGTGATCGCCGCAGTATGCGCTCCGCTCGTGGCAATGTGCGCTATCTTCCCTTCCCAGGGGCCGTTCACTTTCCTCGGCAACAGCTCTCTATGGTAGACGTAGTGCCCAGAGCCCCAAATCCACCATAGCCCCTGCAGACTACTAGAGTAAACTGAGTGATGCAGCAGCCACCCCCAAATCATCAACACATTCTTCTTCTGTGCGACAACTCATGCATCACATCGTAGGGTGGAGCAATTTCAAGATGAACAATGTGGCAGTCCCGTTTCCTCACCAAGTGAAGACGTCGCCGGAGGCTGTGAGGGCGGCGGAATGGATGCCACCGAGCGCGAGGATGCGCAGGTCGCGGCCAAGGTTGGGGTTGGCGCGGGGCACGAAGGCGGAAGCCTCGTCGCCGAGCCGAGCCGGCCACCGTCTCCCTTGCCCCACACCCACGCGCCGCCGTCGACCAGGAGGGCGGAGTGGAAGAGCCCGCAGGAGATCCCCACCTCCACGCCGCCCGCGGCCGTCGCCGCCTCCGTCTCCCCTGCGGCGGCGGCGCCGGAGGGGAGGCGCCCGGGGGTGGGAGGAGCAGAGGGGACGTGTCGGGGAGGAGCAGGTGGGCCACCGGCGACGGGTACAGCCGGCGCTCCTCCTTGCCGCCGCCCAGCTGGCCCGACGCGCCCGGCCCCACGAGAGCAGCGACACGGGGTGCGTGCCGTCCGTGTACAGCGTAGGCGCGGTGGTAGCGCTCGAGGTGAAGTAGCGCCGGCGGAGGGGCAGCAGGCGGCGCAACATCGCCGGCGGCGGCGGCGGGCGGGCGGTTGATTCTGGCTCCGAACGAAGCCAGCTCCGACAACTAGTACTAGCCCAGAATCGAACCCGGTAACGTTCTCTTACCCGCTAAGTGCCACGTGTCTACTTAACGGGTTAACGGGCGCGTCCACCTCAACTTCCCACCGGCATCTCGAGTCGGAGGTGGAGAAGCCATTCTTGTAGGCGTAGCCATGGCGAGCAAGGCTACGGCGGCGACCTCGTGGCGGTGGCGGCTTCTGCTGCTGCTGCTCGTGGCGGTGGCGGCGCTGTGCTGGATCCCGCCGGCGATCGCGGCGGCGGCGGCGGCGTCGACGGCCAAGAAGGGCGCGCGGAGGTCGCTGCTGGAGTTCGTGGAGGCGCAGGGGAACTCCTCCTACCGCTGCAGCCCCTCCGGCCCCTGCATCCCCTGCCAGTACTCCGAGAAGGTCAGACCGCCGCCGGCCCCTCTCCTTTCTCTTTCCATTCTCGCCGCGTTCCTGTGCGGAGAAATAAAACATCGATCTTGGAAGGATGAAACTGAAACTCATGGACTGATAGGGATTCCGTGGTCATCGATTCTACTGCTTAGGCGTAGCTCCTATATGATCTGTGTTCTTTTATTGGACTAGACGAAGTGTAGGCTAAGAAAGGGTCGGGATCTTGGATAATGTCGACTGGAACAGCCGAGCCAATGCTCAAAACGTATGAAAAGGGCTGAAATTGAGTTTATTAAAGGTGAAGTAGAAGGTTCTCAGCCAGAATTCGCCGTTCGAATCAGAACGCCCGGTGACCATGGATTAGGTGAATCTGTTGTGCTTTAGGTTTTGGCCATGTTTGGCATGAAGAACCTCCTGATAATTAGCAGAGGGTAATGTATGAGTTTTAGAATGAAAGTGCGTGTTATATACTAAGGAAGGATATTTTATTAGCTGGTGGAAGTACAGATCTTCTGTGCCATGTTGGGAAATTTCTAGTTTTCTGTTTAAGTTGCCGCAATGGTTTCTGTGTCTCCTGCACCAGTAAGAATTCAACTGGAACAAGAAGTCTCATCTTTATGTTTTTTTTAAATATCTTCATGTTGTGTATCAGTGAATGACCTTGAGCATCTCCGAGCTATGGAATTGGAAACTGAACCTTCTATAATGTTCCTTTGGTAATCTTATATTAGTGTGTATTTATTCTAAATTCTAAACATTAATAGTGATTCATCTCTATAATTGCCTGAAACCATCTCTCTTGGTTGATGTTTAACTAATATAACAAGGAATTGGTGTTACAGCTTGAGACAGAGTGCATGAAAGAACTATGTTTGCTCATATACTATGTAGTGTCTTTATTGGTCAGAATCCTCATTTCCAAACTACCTCTAGCATAGCAGTGTTGCCCTCTCAGATGATCGACTTTTTATTTGAACATTGCGTGGAAATATGTGACCTGAAAAATGGTCAGGCAATTATATTGAACTTAACTTCTCTTGGACTTGTAGTCGTGCTAATTATTCAGTTTGATTAATTGTTAGCTTGATGATCACATAGCAATACAGTTTTCCTGGTTTCCATGGTTATTGACTGCTACTTACTCAGAGATTTATATAGAAATAGCTTCTGTGGTTACAGAGAATACTGTTACCAAGACATATTGAGTACGAGTTGCTGCCTCTATTGTATTTTCTTGCCCAACTAATTGTAATGGAACACTTCGTAAATGTCAAACCTGGTGTGGAACTTTTCATTACCACTGCAAGCACTACGCTATCAGATACTAACATGCCATTTTGTCTTTCCTTTTTATAGAATGACGAGAAGTACTGTTGCAGCGAAACTGGCTACCGATTACCTTTGAAATGTGTACAAGTGCAAAATGGTACAAAAGAAGGGGACAATACCAAGCAAAGAAAGTTGTTGGGTGAGACGTCCACATCAGGTGGCGCAAAACACTATGTTACTTACAGGAGTTGTGTGCCATTGGAGGATGAAGAGAAGTTATCTGTTCTTGGTTTCGAGGTATTGATATTATTAAACCCATTTACTATAAATGCTGTATGGTGTATCACCCTTCCATCAGTTTTCTTGTTTCTTAAAAAGTCTTTAACTGTGAAAATCTTACAAACACTTTTGAGAAAGCAAGAATTCTTGTCAAAGCCTTTTTTCCCCCAATTCATATATAAGCAAGAGTGAATACACAGATCCCAGTTTACTCAACTTCTACTTGTCCAGTTAAAACTTGAAGGCTACTATGTAGCGAAGTGAACCATATGTTCTGCTCGTCACACATTTGTTGATAACCTGATTTTTTTCTTAAGTTTTCATCCATTGATATCTTCATGGTTACCCAAGAAGAGTTTTACTTTCTTTTATCATGAGACTCTGAATCCCAAAGCTGCAAATACACTGATATTTTTTTCAGTTTGTGACAGTGCATTTCTGGGGCATGACATTTAGACTTATATGCAGTATGGTGTGAATCCCAATTAATTTCAAAATGTTGAATCTTCCACTTCTCCAGTTAAATCTTAAAGGCTACTTATGTACTCCTGAGAAACTGAACCATGTTCTGCTCGTCCCACATTTGTTGATAATCTGATTTTCATCTCAGTTTTCTTCGATTGTTGTCTTGACGATTATGCAAGAGATGGCTTTTACTTCCATTTTTTATATGACTCTGAAAACCAAAGTTTTGTGCTTTGCAGGTCCTCATGGCTGGAATGTTGCTGGTAAGCGGGCCGTTTGTGTATTTTCGGAAAAGGCAGATGACTCTAATGCAAGGGGCTTCAAGAATCCCGACGAACCCTCCTAGGTTTTAGTTTGAAACAGTGTTGGATTTGATCGGTCGGATTTGGTATGCCATTTTGGTTTGCTGTTTTTCCCTTTGCCGTTATGTTGTATTTACACATGTACTTACAGAGGAAGGTTCTACTTACACGCGTAGAAAAACCAGTGGCTAATCTCTGTTGTGCCTCGAAATTTTGAATCAGATCTCTTGTATCATATGTAACAAATTATGCATTTGCCTCATGACCCCAGCGATTCTTGACCAAGTGATCAATACTTTATGTTTCTGTGTCTATTTCACTATTTGGAACTTTCGGTTTCTGCTTCTTTGACAAGCTTAGGTTCTTAGTGTGGCATGAACCTTCGCTAGGTAACATGAGAACATAATTTGTTCAGGTCAGTAGTAAAAACCATGCAAGTGCCAGGTAAAATGGTTATCAACTGAACCCAAAGCATGGCCTCCGGAGCACCTACTGAATGTAACGATAATCTGACAATCATAAGTGACAACCACAGTATACAATAAATCTCGGGATCTAAGATCCGGATATCAAAAATAAAAACAGATATAGCAAAACAGAAACCTTGAGCTCTACACGAGTAGCCCATCAGTTCATTCACCGATCATAAACCACCAGTCCACCACATATATATACGAAAGCATATGCTCCGAAAGAAGAAGAAAAGTGCAGAGTTTCACAGCCACCCTTTCAAACATTAAGTTACTCCCCAATTTCTACAGGAAACTCGATAAACATACGAGCTACTCCATAATTTCTACAGAAAATTCGATAGCATACAGTACTCCTTGTAATGATGTCCATATATGATACACTAGCATCATAACATGTATCCCCAATACCAAATGTAGGTGTTTTCAAATGTTGTCCTCAAAGACCATTATAGGCATAGAATGCATCCCCAATACCAAATGTAGGTGTTTCCAAATGTTGTCCTCAAAGACAACATGTAATGTTGTCCATTATAGGCACACTAATCTGAATTCATACTAAGTGCTTCTTGCTGAATGTGTAGGAAAAACAAAACATCAGGCTCCTAACAGCAAAAAACAGGTTATGATGAGCAAACAGGACTGACTCGGGCTAAACATCACTGTATCATTCCAAAGTTCCAAACAAGATAACTGAGAGTGGAAACATATGACATGACAGAGAACATGATCGTGTGACGTAAAACTAATCTAAATGGCGTAAAAAATAACGCGATAAAATACCAACATTTCTCCTGGAGAAGCAAGAAACAGGATCAATAACACAGTAGTTTGTATTGAAGGGAAACAGAGGATGGATGGAAAAATTGGCTAACGCATGCAGCCATCGATCAATCCACTGAAATCGTACACTGAAACCCCATCTTCAGAGGTGGATTTCGACTGACACTGCCTAAGGGTAAGGGAAGAGAAATGCTGAGATGGGGAGGGGGAGGAGGAGAAGAGGGGGCAGGCACGCGCGACGCACCGGAAGGCGGTGATGGATGCGAAGTCGTCGGCGGAGGCTATGGCGGCGAGCGAGGCGGTCGCGAGGAGTGCCTGCGCGAGGCGGAGCGCGAGCCCGGACCGCGTCCCCGGCGCCCCCGGGTAGTCCCTCACCACCACCCATACCGGACCTGCAGGCGGCGCATTCCCGTTCCCCTGACCCTGCGCATGCGGCTGAACAGCAGGAGGAGCGGGTGCGGGCGGCGCCGGAGCCGGAGCGGGAGCCTGGTCCTGCGCAGGCGCCTGAGGGGGGGCAGCAGGAGCGGGCGGCGCCCTCGCCGGAGCCGGGGGCGTGTACGGATGCACCAGAGGATGGCTCACCGGCAGCCACATCGTCGCCACTCCCTGCGCTCCTCCTCTGCTTCTCCGCGTTCACACGACCTGACCTCGCCCTCTCTGCTTCGTCTCCGTGGTTCTGCTCAGCTCAGTGAGTGTGAGCGCGTCTCTCTGGTTTCTTCTTCCTTTCTTGGGCAAAAGCGCCTTCGATTCGGACAGGTCCTGAACGGTTGGTGAAATGTAAAATGTCGTTGACAACTTGCTTTTAGAACGGCTGGTCGACTTGCAGCTGGTGCTGAAAATCTGAAATACCCTGTTCTATACTGAAGATGATGTATAAGTATTGACTTAATATGAGTTAGCTGATTATGATTTGTACTAGCTCAAATAGTATGTTTAGCACATAGATTTTTTATAGTATAGACTTTCATAGTTAACATAACACATCCAGGAGATATCCAATGCATCACGACAAAATAAAACGAGGTTCTCATATTACATTTAAGTTTGAAAACAAAAATAGAAGTCAACAATTCCTTGTTGCGTATGTGCTATACATAGTCTCTAGTTCTTTTAGAAATGGCGGAGGTCCTTCACGAAAACCGGCACACAACTTGAATACTTGATGCCCTATGGAAAGAATAATCAATGTTAGAATATATTAGTAGTGTAAATTTGCAACACAAAACATGATACAAATGAGATGGATAGTATACCTCTATGGTCATCTTCCACCATCCTTCATCAGCCGTAAATGTCATGTTATCATTCTCCCAACCAAATCCAGTTGCTCTACTTATGTAATACTTCCATGCTAAATAAAAAGATTTCATCGTATCCCATCTGACGAGGGGTAGACTCATCAAGACCCATGGTTAAGGTCCCTGGGTTGTGAATATGGAGGAGAGAACGTGGTAGAGTTAGAAGTATCGTCGGCTGACAAGCGGGACAAGGATTTTACCCAGGTTCAGGGCCCTCATGTGGAGGTAACACCCCTACGTCCTGCCTGTCTGTTATTGATTCGAGAGTATATGGTGGTTACAAGGGGATCCCGGCGAGACGCTGATCTCGCTAGGGTTTTGGTGGTTCTGAAAGTGCGTGTCTGGTTCGACGGCCCTCCCAGCCTTTATATAATAGGCTGGGTCTCGGGAGTCCGTAACCGACTCAAATTACATGTAAGGTAAGTCTAAAACCGACTATGTCTTCGCCTAACTTGGAGGATACTCCATCTTCTTTGGGCCTTCCTTCATGGGCTTTTCGTAGGCTCTTAATAGTTGGGCATAGTCGACACGTGCACCAGGTACCCTCATGGTAGGGTACCCGATAGGCATACCCATGTCAGTAGCCCCCGAGTACTTGTCTGATTCGAAGAGTCGGGCATGGACTCATTTATCTGTGCACGTTACATTCTTTGCATCTGTACTTTATAATTTGAAATTCCTATATGAATAGCAAATGTTGGCTATGTCGAGTGCTTTATCGACTATGACTTTTTTGCTTATGATAATCAAGGAATAATAGCTTAGCAGGCCCAGTACACACGATGGATCGGGACTGGTTAACTACCATTCGGGCAAAACCATACTAGCCTTCAATCAAACTCGAGTCCCCGGACTCGAATCTGGAACAAACTGGTCAGACTCAAATCAAGTCGTTGAGGTCTTACTGAATCAAACTGCAGTATAATTTTGAATTTACCCAACGCGTCCGTCGGGATTTTCATCATGTCTGCTGACACGGAAAGTTTAAGGATAACGCTGCTGGAGCGGTCCTTAGCCCAGCTCGACTGATCGGCGGGTCTTACAACTCGGAGATATTTCGAGTATGATTTTGCATATGAACTGAGTCGAGTAATTTGTCGACTAACATTTTGTCATTATTCTATCGGGTGCGCGACAGCGCTCTCGATGGGAGTTTCCCCCGAGATTGTGCTTTATTGCTTGCAATGGAGGATAATCACAAATTCTTTTTACCCTGCATATGTTTAAAGAAATTTTTTGATACGCTCCCGATGGGAGTATTTTGCTTCAGTTGAAGATCCGTCGACTGTCACCTCTGATCCCTGTCAAAAGACCAATCGAAATTCTTGTGTGATATCAGCTGATGAAAACATCGAGTGACTTTTATACCAGTTGTGCAAGATGAAGTAACGTCAGCAATGACGCATTTGGCGACTGCCATCTCTAACAAGCGGTGGCGTGCCCGGTAAGGCTGATGGGACGCGACATGCTTGTGGGCCCATTGTGCAGAGCTGACCAAGGACGGCGCCGTTTGGACTGGATTTGACCGGTCTGGCGCGATTTTCACGGGGCGTGATGATGGTTCCTAGATTCCCGTGCGTAGTGGGCGGAGTGGCCGGCGACGGTTGCTCTCCGTGGCCGCCACGTGTACGGTAGGATGCCGCGCGGAGCATGCGATGATGAATTAACGGTGGCGATCATTTGTGACTTGTGGTAAATAGGAAGAGCGGCGCAGGCAGAGTTTTTTACTTGCCACTTGCCTCCTGCGCCGTTTCCCTCTCATCGTCTTCCTTGCGCCTGCTCCCCATTGTTCTTGCGCCCAAGCTTTCGTGCTCCAATCCATCCACGCGGCCAATGGCGAAGGGTGGAGGTTCCAAACGAGGTGCTGCGGCCGCCGCCGCGACTGATGCGGCTACGAAGGGCAAGAAGTGCGCGGCTAGCGCGTCCACGGCCGCCGCCGTTTTGAAGAAATGCAGCGGGGACTGGTCGAAGTCCATGATCAAGGATGTCCAGCTCGCCAAGTTCCGCAAGCAAGGTCTGCTACCTCCCGCAGATCAACTAGCCGTCCACGCCCCGGCGCCCAAGGAGGTACTCCCTGAACCACGTGCGAACGAGCGTGTTTGCTTTGCGGAGTTCCTCCCAAGAGGTTTTTCCCTTCCGCTCCACGACTTTGTTCGTGGATTGCTCTATGCTTATGGGGCGCAGATCCATAATCTCACCCCTAACGGTGTTCTGCACATTGCGTGTTTCATCACGCTGTGCGAATGCTTTCTGGGAGTTGCCCCAAGCTGGGCATTGTGGAAGGTAATCTTTATGGCGCGGCCGTACAGGGGAGGCGGCCGCACCTACCCTGTGGGCGGCTGCGGGATTCAGGTACGCGGCGACACCCGCTATTTTCGCCTGAAGACAGTCGACTCCGCGCAAGGGTGGAGGAAAGGGTGGTTCTACGTCGACGTCGAGCAGGGCGCAGTCGCCGGTTACTCGATTACTCCTTTTGCGAGGACCAAGGCGTGGGATCACCAGCTTTCAGCCGAAGAACTGGCGGAGGCAGGACCTTTGCTGACCCAGGTTGGAGGCTTGCTGGATAAGATCACCGGCGTCCATCTGATTGCGGCATTTGTGAAGAAGCGGGTGTGGCCGATCCGTGCCCGAGCACACCCCATGTGGCAATATGAGGGCGCGCACGATCCCAGTCGGATGAGCCCAGAAGAGCTGTCAAGGAATGAGCTGGTGGCGCATGTGGGATCCATCACCAACCTCAAGGCCTCAGACCCGTGCAACGTCGACTGCCCTGTCACCCCTTATGGAGCTGACAATCCTTTGACTGAGGTTAGCGCAGCTTTGTGCTTTTTGTAATCGAGAGTGGTCACTCGTTTGCTCTGTAGCATCTAACTTTTGCAACTGTGATATGTGATATGCAGGGCCACTCGACTGCTGCCTCTCTTCCTCCTCTGCCAGAAAATGACCCGACTGGAGAAACACAAGTGCAAGAGGTGGAAGCCAAGGGGGACCACTCGCCGGTCCCTTCCGCCAACACCTCGCATATGGAGGAGGGTGAAGAGGAAGCAGCAGAGGAGGTACAGACTGAAGAAGTGGCCACCTCCGACCACGAAACCGTCATCGTGCCTCCAAAGCGTCGTCAGTTGGTCAAAGGGGTATCTTCCTCCGTGAGTTCGCCCGCGAAGGAGCAGGATTTGGAGGACGACGAGGATTCGGGCTCACCACCCGTTACCAGGGCTGCTCCTTTGCTGAGCTCGACCCCTCGTCCCAAGTCGAGTGGGGCCCTTCCTTTTGGAGGCCCAAATTTTGACGACCTCGACTATGAGGAAGATGAGGAGCACAGGTTTGTGAGTTTGGTTAGGATATGAAAATTCCTGCTGTTGCATATTCGTGCTAATGGTGTTTTCCTTGGTGCCATTCGCAGTGCTGAGGCCGAGCGGCCTCCATCGCCTCCAGCCAAAAGAGTTCCAACTCCGGATCACCCGGACGTTTCTCCAGTCGCACACGAGGTCGTCCAGCCGATAACCACCGCTGCAGTCGTAGAGGTGGCCAAGGTTACGAGCGTGGTGACTCTGGAGGTCGGGACATCTGCCGCGACCCCTGAACCTTGGACAAGCCATGTGAGTATCTTTCGACTAGTCCGCGTACTTTGGGAATGTTTGCGTCGTAACTTATGCTGAATGCGTGTGTTCGCAGCCCTTTTACCGCACCCTGGCAGAATCTGTCAAGCCCTATGTCCAGGTGGAGCAGGAGAGGGATAACCTGCGCAATGACCTAGAGCGGCTCAGTCGTAAGTTGATTTTGCTGCTGTTTCTGAAGCTCGTTTTGCAATGCTTGAATTTGTCGATTATGATCTTATATGTGATCTGCAACTGTAGGCGAAAAAACAGCGGCTGAGTCCCGCGTGAAGGAGCTGGAGGAGGCACTCGCCGCGCAGCGCGACGAGTCGAAGAAGGAGTTGGACGCTGCCAAAGACTCAGCCGCCGGGCGCGAGCGAGGATATGCTTAGCAGCTGGCCGGCCTTGTACAGGACGTGGGAGGTTAGTATATTTCCTTTTGATGTGCTCGTGTAGCGCCAAGTGTCATGTAATGACTTTTGCTCTTTTTTGATTTGTGAAGGAGCCGTTGGCGTGCCAGCCTCTGTGGACACGGCGAGTGGCGATCTATCACTCGACCGTGTTGTAGGCGACCTCGGCGCCGTGTGCACCCATGCGAAGGACGCGCTCGCCAAGTCTGCGAGTATGCTCGGCGCTGTGTACAAAGTTGTGCTTCCGTCCGGTGAGCTGCCAACGACGATGGATGGCTTCGCCGACACCTTTGGCCCGGGGACCTCGACCATGGCGGAGTTCGCTTGCACCCTCACGGTACGCGGCTCGGAGTCTACCCTCAAGCTCCTTTTAGGTCACGGGTTAGAGGCTGACTACGAGGCGGCCTTGTCTGAGTTCCCCCGGAAGCCAGACGGGAAACTGATGTCTCTGAGGGGAGTGAGCGAACCAGCTGCACGACTGGCTGAAATTTTTATGTCTACCATGGAGCGCGGAGCAGCTGAGGTAGCTGCTCGCGCCCGTAGGGCTAGATCGGAGTCTGCTTCCTTGGTTTAGGGCAGCCGAACTATTTATGGATTGTAATGACATATGAATCACACAAGTGTGTGTGCCTTTTGCTACTCTGAATAGCTTTTGATAATGTATATGCAGTCGAAAAGCTGTGTGCTGCTTTGTTTTGACTTATGCTTTGGGTTTCCACTTCTAATACAAACTTTGTATTGTGATTATGCTCTTGGAACAGTCACGGGAACCCGCTACTTCGACTGGCTCCTCGCAACCTCCTTCTGCCACCCGGTCGCAGGCGCAGGTGGCCAATGACGCCATAGTTATGCAGTTTATGAAAGCTCGATTTGTGAAAATGGAGCAAGACCTGAAGAGTGCTCAGAAAGAGCTGGAGATACTAAAAATGAGATCAGCGTTGGCCACCCAGCGCGAGGATTATGTGCTTGGAGAGATGGAGCTTGTAAACATGCAACTCGACTGTGAGTTCGACTTTTGATTTTGCTTGCAAATTTTTTTGCCTAGTCCTTTCCTTGTGACCTGGCTTGCATGTCTCGCAGGCTTTGTTGACGACTTCCAAGCAGAGAAAACTCGAGTGGAGGAGCGTTTGGATAGTGTGGTTGACCACCCCACGACTGGACGCCAACATTTTTGGCTAGATAAGTATCATGCGCGCATACTCGCCATGCTGAAGGATCGTGCTTGGAGGAGCGCTCAGTTACTCGAGCTATGCAGGATGGCCTTCATCCGACTCAACGAGACACTTTTTCCCGCCGGGCTGCAACCACAAGGCATCCACGCCTTGCTGAATGTTTTCCGTCGAGAACTGCTGACGCGGAAGCTTGTGGCTCGAGCGAACGCAGCCATGGCGTACGTGCAGAGCCAAAGACCATTTTTGGTGTTACCACCACCCGCAATTGGGGCGACTCTGGATCAGGAAGATCTGGATGGCACTGTTCGTTCTGCAGAAATACTGGTGGAGCGCACTCACGCCCAACTTTGTGGTCCCATGTTACCCATCAAGGATGAGCCTGAGGGTTAGAGTAACGTACGAGTGTAAAATTTGTACAGGGGGCAGCCCCCGAGTGTAAATTTGACTCTTTTTGTGTATAATATGAATTTTTGATATTTTGCCTAGCCCCCGAGTCAATCGAGTGGGGTTTATGAAATAGGTGTTAATTGTGAAGCGATGACCGCACAGCCCCCGAGTGTTCGAGTGCGGCTGCGGAGTTTTTGTGTTTTTGTTTTCGATCCTTGTGATGCAGCCCCCGAGTGTTCGGGTGCGGCTAAGGTGTTATGTTTTTGCGAGAGCGAGAACTCGTATGTTTGACAACGCAGCCTCCGAATGCGTTCGGGTGTGGCTAAGTTATGAGTTATGCGAGTAGTAAACAGAAAGAAGTAGGGAGGAACATTAATTATATTCCCTTTATGAATGTTAAGCTGCAGACCGCCTCATTAAAAACCTTCCAGCCCCCTTAGGTACCCTGCTAAGGAAAAGAGCGCGTCTGAAACCTGCAGCCATCCGACATATCGCCTATTACATTGTATGACTATGAGCACTCTAAGCATAGAAACGGCGCAGGTGCACAACGTTCCATGAATTTTGTGAAAGTTTGCCTGTCTTCGCATGCTTCAGTCGATATGCGCCTCCACCAAGGACTTCAGTGATGATGAAGGGACCTTCCCATGGAGAGGCAAGCTTGTGCACCTTCTTCTGCTTCAGTCGAAGAACCAGGTCGCCAACCTCGAAGGACCTGGTGCGCAGTCGACGGCTATGATAGTTACGGAGATCCTGCTGGTAAACAGCTGTGCGTGCTAGCGCCGTGTCGCGTGCTTCGTCGAGCAAATCGACTGCGTCCTCGAGTGCTTCATCCGCGTCTTATTCATTGTATGCTTCGACTCTTGGTGCATTGAATCTTACATCTGATGGCAGGATTGCCTCTGCGCCGTAGACCATGAAAAATGGAGTGAACTGTGTCGAAGTGTTAGGAGTTGTTCGTAGGCTCCATAGCACAGATGGGAGTTCTTCGACCCAGGCACCTGCGGCTCTTTTGAGTGGTACCAGGAGACGCTTTTTGATTCCGCTTGTCACGAGTCCATTGGCTTTTTCAACCTGGCCATTGGATTGCGGATGTGCCACAGATGCATAACTGAGCATGATGTCTTGCTCTTTGCAGAAAGTTCGGAACTCTTCAGCCGTGAAGTTTGTGCCATTATCAGTGATAATACTGTTTGGGACACCGAAGCGGTAGATGATGCTCTTTATGAAGTTGGCTGCCGTAGTAGCAGTCGAATTTGTGATGGGGACCGCCTCAATCCACTTTGTGAACTTGTCGACTGTCACCTGGAGGTGAGTATGCCCGCCATGCGAAGATTTTTTGAGTGGCCCAACCATATCAAGCCCCAACTGGGCGAAAGGCCAGGCCAGTGGTATGGTCTTCAATGCTGATGCAGGTGCGTGCGGCTTTGTTGCGAATTTGTGGCAACCAATGCACCTTTTGACAATGTCCTCCGCGTCCTTGAGTGCTGTGGGCCAGTAAAAACCTCCTCGAAAGGCTTTGGCTACGAGTGATCGACTGCTGACATGATGCCCGCAGGTACCTGCATGAATATCTCGAAGTATAGCTTGGCCATCTTCGAATGCGATGCACCGTTGGAACATACCTGATATGCTTCGTTTGTATAACTCGCCGTTGATGACGGTGTATGCTTTGGATCTTCGAGTGACGCGCCGGGACTCGGTTATGTCGTCTGGTAGCTCGTTGCGGAGTATGTATGCCAGGAAAGGTTGAGTCCAAGTTGGCTCGATGAGGAGTACCTCGACTGGAGGATCCTCTGTGTTGGGTGCTTTGTTCTTGGCTGGTGCAGTCGATGTAGGAGGGACTCATTTCTCCTTGATGGACCTGTGCTTAATGCGCTCAAGGAAAACACCAGGTGGAACTTGTGCGCCAGTAGAGCCTAAGTTGGCTAGCATATCTGCCTCTTCATTGCTTTCCTGTCCTATGTGCCTCAACTTGCAGCCATCGAAGCTGCCCTCCAGTGTGTTGTACAGGTCGCGGTAGGCGATCATGTTGTCTGCTATGGCATCGCAGGCCTTCATTGTTTGCTGCACCACCAGATTCGAGTTGCCGTAGATCATCAATCGAGTGCACCCAAGTGCTTTGGCCATCCGCATGCCATGGATCAAGGCTTCGTACTCGGCTTCGTTGTTGGATGGTAATTTGAATCCCATTTGCAGGACATAGCGGAGCTTGTCTCCTTTTGGTGATATGAGGATAACGCCTGCTCCTGCGCCTTCATTTTTCTTTGACCCATCAAAGTACATGGTCCATGAGTTGGACACATCTGGTGTTCCAGGCAATTGGGTTTCTATCCACTCAGTTGTGAAGTCGGGTAAGACTTGTGCTTTGATGGCCTTCAGGTGCTCATACTTGATGTCTCTTGGTGCGAGCTCGATGAGCCATTTTGCGACTCGCCCAGTTGCATTGGGGTTTGTGAGGATATCACCGATTGCTGAGTTACTCACCATGGTGATCGGGTGCTCTGTGAAGTAGTGAGTTAATTTCCTTGAGGACATGAATACGGCGTAGGCCAGCTTTTGATAATGCGGGTACCGCTGCTTTGATATGGAGAGGACCTCGCTCAGGTAGTAGACTGGGCGCTGTATGCTTTGGGCGTGCCCCTCCTCCATGTGTTCGACTACGAGCACGGTACTCACCACCCTGTTTGTAGCCGAGACATACAGGTATAGCGGTTCCCATTCCTTAGGTGCAACGAGGATTGGAGGGCTTGTGAGGATTCGCTTGAGATCTGTGAAGGCTGCTTCGGCTTCTGGTGTCCACTCGAACTTGTCTGCCTTCTTCATCAGTCGATAGAACGGCAATGCTTTTTCGCCCAGTTTGCTGATAAATCGACTGAGCGCTGCCACTCGACCTGCTAGCTTCTGTACTTCATGAAATTTTGAAGGCCTTTGCATTGTGAGGATGGCCTGTATTTTCTCCGGGTCCGCTTCGATTACAC
Organism: Poa pratensis; assembly: GCA_947311845.1. Taxonomy (NCBI): domain Eukaryota; kingdom Viridiplantae; phylum Streptophyta; class Magnoliopsida; order Poales; family Poaceae; genus Poa; species Poa pratensis. The sequence continues at coordinate 3,097,897 of CAMZMU010000084.1, forward strand.
GAGCGGAGACTTGGTACCCCAAGAGCTGCCCAGCTTGAACGCCGAACGTGCACTTCTTAGGATTTAGCTTGATATGAAAGCGTTTGAGGTTAGCGAACGTTTCTCTCAAGTCTTCGAGTAGTGTGTGTTCCTCCCTTGTTGTGATAACAATATCTGTTGGATATGTGCCCTAGAGGCAATAATAAAGAGTTATTATCATATTTCATGTTCATGGTAATGTTTATTCTCCATGCTATAATTGTATTAACCGGAAACCTAATACATGTGTGGTTATGTAAACAACACAGAGTCCCTAGTAAGCCTCTACTAGACTAGCTCGTTGATTAATGATGGTTATGGTTTCCTAACCATGGACATGAGTTGTCAATTAATAACGAGGTCATGTCATTGGAGAATGACGTGATGGACAGACCCAACCAAGCATAGCAATATTGATCGGATCAATAAGTATATATTGCCATGTCTTGTATTGTCAAGTATCCTATTTCTTTGACCATGAGATTATGTCTATCCCGGGTACTGAGGAATACGTCTTGGGGACTTCAAACGTCACTTCGTAACTGGGTGACTATAAAGGTGTCTTACAGGTATCTCCGAAAGTACTTGTTGATTTGCATGTATCAAGACTGGGATTTGTCCCTCCGTGTGACGGAGAGATATACTCTGGGCCCACTCGGTAATGCACATTCGGTATCGCTTGCAAGCAGTGACTAAAAAGTTAGCCACATGGAATGTTGTATTATGGAACGAGTAAAGAGTACTTACTAGTAACGAGATTGAGCTAGGTATGGTGATACCACCGATCAGATCTCAGGTAAGTAAAATATCATGAGACAAAGGAAATGGAATATGTTGACATTGTGGTTCACACCGATAACGATCTTCGTTGAACTTGTGGGAGTCATTATGGGCATCCAGGTCCCGCTAATGGTTATTGATCGTAGAGGAGTCTCGATCATGTCCACTTGTTCTCGAACCCGTAGGGTCACACACTTAAAGTTCGGTAACGCTAGAGTAGCTTTGGGATAATTATAATGGTGAGATCGAAGGTTGTTCGGAGTCCCGGATAGGATCCTTGAGGACATGAATACGGCGTAGGACAGCTTTTGATAATGCGGGTACCGCTGCTTTGATATGGAGAGGACCTCGCTCAGGTAGTAGACTGGGCGCTGTATGCTTTGGGCGTGCCCCTCCTCCATGTGTTCGACTACGAGCACGGTACTCACCACCCTGTTTGTAGCCGAGACATACAGGTATAGCGGTTCCCATTCCTTAGGTGCAACGAGGATTGGAGGGCTTGTGAGGATCCGTTTGAGATCTGTGAAGGCTGCTTCGGCTTCTGGTGTCCACTCGAACTTGTCTGCCTTCTTCATCAGTCGATAGAACGGCAATGCTTTTTCGCCCAGTTTGCTGATAAATCGACTGAGCGCTGCCACTCGACCTGCTAGCTTCTGTACTTCATGAAATTTTGAAGGCCTTTGCATTGTGAGGATGGCCTGTATTTTCTCCGGGTCCGCTTCGATTACACGAGCGGAGACTTGGTACCCCAAGAGCTGCCCAGCTTGAACGCCGAACGTGCACTTCTTAGGATTTAGCTTGATATGAAAGCGTTTGAGGTTGGCGAACGTCTCTCTCAAGTCTTCGAGTAGTGTGTGTTCCTCCCTTGTTGTGATAACAATATCTGTTGGATATGTGCCCTAGAGGCAATAATAAAGAGTTATTATCATATTTCATGTTCATGGTAATGTTTATTCTCCATGCTATAATTGTATTAACCGGAAACCTAATACATGTGTGGTTATGTAAACAACACAGAGTCCCTAGTAAGCCTCTACTAGACTAGCTCGTTGATTAATGATGGTTATGGTTTCCTAACCATGGACATGAGTTGTCAATTAATAACGAGGTCATGTCATTGGAGAATGACGTGATGGACAGACCCAACCAAGCATAGCAATATTGATCGGATCAATAAGTATATATTGCCATGTCTTGTATTGTCAAGTATCCTATTTCTTTGACCATGAGATTATGTCTATCCCGGGTACTGAGGAATACGTCTTGGGGACTTCAAACGTCACTTCGTAACTGGGTGACTATAAAGGTGTCTTACAGGTATCTCCGAAAGTACTTGTTGATTTGCATGTATCAAGACTGGGATTTGTCCCTCCGTGTGACGGAGAGATATACTCTGGGCCCACTCGGTAATGCACATTCGGTATCGCTTGCAAGCAGTGACTAAAAAGTTAGCCACATGGAATGTTGTATTATGGAACGAGTAAAGAGTACTTACTAGTAACGAGATTGAGCTAGGTATGGTGATACCACCGATCAGATCTCAGGTAAGTAAAATATCATGAGACAAAGGAAATGGAATATGTTGACATTGTGGTTCACACCGATAACGATCTTCGTTGAACTTGTGGGAGTCATTATGGGCATCCAGGTCCCGCTAATGGTTATTGATCGTAGAGGAGTCTCGATCATGTCCACTTGTTCTCGAACCGTAGGGTCACACACTTAAAGTTCGGTAACGCTAGAGTAGCTTTGGGATAATTATAATGGTGAGATCGAAGGTTGTTCGGAGTCCCGGATAGGATCCTTGAGGACATGAATACGGCGTAGGACAGCTTTTGATAATGCGGGTACCGCTGCTTTGATATGGAGAGGACCTCGCTCAGGTAGTAGACTGGGCGCTGTATGCTTTGGGCGTGCCCCTCCTCCATGTGTTCGACTACGAGCACGGTACTCACCACCCTGTTTGTAGCCGAGACATACAGGTATAGCGGTTCCCATTCCTTAGGTGCAACGAGGATTGGAGGGCTTGTGAGGATCCGTTTGAGATCTGTGAAGGCTGCTTCGGCTTCTGGTGTCCACTCGAACTTGTCTGCCTTCTTCATCAGTCGATAGAACGGCAATGCTTTTTCGCCCAGTTTACTGATAAATCGACTGAGCGCTGCCACTCGACCTGCTAGCTTCTGTACTTCATGAAATTTTGAAGGCCTTTGCATTGTGAGGATGGCCTGTATTTTCTCCGGGTCCGCTTCGATTACACGAGCGGAGACTTGGTACCCCAAGAGCTGCCCAGCTTGAACGCCGAACGTGCACTTCTTAGGATTTAGCTTGATATGAAAGCGTTTGAGGTTGGCGAACGTCTCTCTCAAGTCTTCGAGTAGTGTGTGTTCCTCCCTTGTTGTGATAACAATATCTGTTGGATATGTGCCCTAGAGGCAATAATAAAGAGTTATTATCATATTTCCATGTTCATGGTAATGTTTATTCTCCATGCTATAATTGTATTAACCGGAAACCTAATACATGTGTGGTTATGTAAACAACACAGAGTCCCTAGTAAGCCTCTACTAGACTAGCTCGTTGATTAATGATGGTTATGGTTTCCTAACCATGGACATGAGTTGTCAATTAATAACGAGGTCATGTCATTGGAGAATGACGTGATGGACAGACCCAACCAAGCATAGCAATATTGATCGGATCAATAAGTATATATTGCCATGTCTTGTATTGTCAAGTATCCTGTTTCTTTGACCATGAGATTATGTCTATCCCGGGTACTGAGGAATACGTCTTGGGGACTTCAAACGTCACTTCGTAACTGGGTGACTATAAAGGTGTCTTACAGGTATCTCCGAAAGTACTTGTTGATTTGCATGTATCAAGACTGGGATTTGTCCCTCCGTGTGACGGAGAGATATACTCTGGGCCCACTCGGTAATGCACATTCGGTATCGCTTGCAAGCACGTGACTAAAGAGTTAGCCACATGGAATGTTGTATTATGGAACGAGTAAAGAGTACTTACTAGTAACGAGATTGAGCTAGGTATGGTGATACCGCCGATCAGATCTCGGGTAAGTAAAATATCGTGAGACAAAGGAAATGGAATACGTTGACATTGTGGTTCACACCGATAACGATCTTCGTTGAACTTGTGGGAGTCATTATGGGCATCCAGGTCCCGCTAATGGTTATTGATCGTAGAGGAGTCTCGATCATGTCCACTTGTTCTCGAACCCGTAGGGTCACACACTTAAAGTTCGGTAACGCTAGAGTAGCTTTGGGATAATTATAATGGTGAGACCGAAGGTTGTTCGGAGTCCCGGATAGGATCCGGGATATCACAGGAGCTCCGGAAGAGTCCGGAGATAAAGTTTCATATATAGGAATGTGGTTTTTGGGTTCCGGAAAGTTCAGGAATTAACCGATATTGTATCGGGGTTTTTCCTGAAATGTTCCGGTGGGTCCCATGGTGGGGCCCACTATCCCGAACGTCCCACTTAGGATATTTGGCAGCCAAGTTCCTTCCTTGAGAAGTCTTGGCAGCTAGGTTCCTTCCTGGGGAAGCCTTGGAGGCTGGTTCCTTCCTGGGAAGATTTGGAGGCTGGTTTCTTCCTAGGGAAGATTTGGAGGCTGGTTTCTTCCTAGGGAAGATTTGGAGGCTGGTTTCTTCCTGGGGAAGATAGCCTCACACCCCCTCCCCACATCCTATATAAGGAGGGTACCATTTGGGGAAAGAAGAGATTTTGATTCCTAAGCCGGTACACTTCCTCTTGCTCCTTTCTCTTGTGGTCTTGGCTTGATGAAGCCCTGCCCGCGTGAGAGCTCACCGAACCACCACACCGTCGTGCTGCTGGTTTGAATCCCATCTACTTCTCCTTCAAGCTTGCTGGATCAAGAAGAGGAGACGTTGCTGAGCCGTACGTGTGTAAATCTCGGAGGCACCGCTCGTTGTGGTGCTGATCGGAGTGAACCGCATCAAGGTCTACACCAAGCTGCGTTGTGATTAACGTCCAACGCTCGTGTTCTTCGAGGGTATGTTGATTACCCTCCCCGTTACTTGCATCTCCTTAGATAAGATCTTTGGGTGTTGCTTCCGCATGTGAGAGAAATTTTTTGATTTTCTGTCGCGCATATCCCTACAGTGGTATCAGAGCCGTGCTTTGCGTAGTTGCTTTGTACGGATAGAACACAAGGAGTTGTGTGGCGTTTGATATTTTTGTTGCTACCCTCTCGTGTGTACTTCTTGGTTTTGTGGCATGGTAAGATGCAGCGGCCCGGACCAACTTTACAGTCTTCGGATTGAGACCGGTTCCGCACTTGACATGCAACTGGTTTGCATATGCGGCTGGCGGGTGTCTGTCGCTCTTATCATAGTGAAACCGGATTTACAATGGAGGGCTTATAGAAGTTAATAAGCAACTTGTATTATCAGCGTTGTGGTTTTTGCGTAGGTAAGAACGGTTCTTACGCAGCCCCTAGAAGCCACGTAAAATTGCAAAAATCAAGGGAGAGGCGTCTAACTTGTTTTTGCAGGGGTGGTTGTGATTTGGTATAGCCCAATTTTACAATATTTGTTGTATGAGATGCACATTGATTGTAATATTATTTTGTGACCTGCGTGTCATGAGATCGGCAGCCGGCAGGAGCCAAATGGTTGTCTTATTATTTTGTGACCTGCGTGTCAACTTAATACGCCATGTAATTGCATTACTTTATCGCTAAGGAGTTAGCAATAGTTGTGGATGCAACGTGATGGTGGAGGCAACCATGCATCTTGCTGGAGGGATGATGGAGATCATGCCATGCGTTCTAGATGGAGATCAAGACGCAAGAAAAGGGCTATACCATATCACATTGTTTAAGCATGTGATGTTTATCCTTTATGCATCTTATTCTGCGTGTGCACGACGGTAGCATTATAAGATGATCCCTCACTCAAAATTAAGATCGTGTTCTCCCCAAGTATGCCACCGCCAAGACAGTTCTTCGTTTCTAAGCACCACGTGATGATCGGGTGTGATGGATTCTACGTTCCACACAGCGGTGTTGCTCGAGCCTAGCATGTACAGACATGGCCTCGGCACACAGGCAGATATACTTGGGTTAGCTTAACGAGCCTAGCATGTGCAGACATGGCCTCGGAACACAAGAACCGAAAGGTTAAACACGAATCATATGGTTGATATGATCAACATGGTTGATGTTCACCATTGAAGCTACATCGGCTCACGTGATGATCGGAGTTTGGTGTGGTGGATTTGGATCGTGTTCCACTTAACAACTATGAGGGATGTTGGTTTAAGTGGGAGTTCACTTGGTAATTTGATTACACTGAACTCTTTATCATGAACAAGTCTAAAATTGTCTTTGCAAATTATGTTGTAGATCATGGCACGCAACGTAGCTCAGTTCAACATCAACGCGTTCCTTGAGAAAGAAAAACTGAAAACATCTGGGTCCAACTTCAATGACTGGCACCGCAATTTGAGGATTGTCCTCAATGGGTGTAAGAAGCATTATGTGCTCGATGCAGCGCTAGGTGACCCACCTGCAGTCAGTGCTCCCACTGAAGAACTGAACGCATTTGATGCGCGCAGTGATGACCACACGATAGTTAAATGTGCAATTCTTACATCTCTGGAGCCAGATCTCCAGAAACGTTTTGAACTTCACGGGGCATTCGAAATGGTCGAAGAGCTGAAAACTATGTTTCAGACTCAAGCCCGTGCTGAAAGATATGAGATATCTGAGAAGTTCTTTACTTGTAAGATGGAGGAGCACAGCTCTGTCAGTGAACATGCTTTAGCCATGTCCGGCTATATCCAACGCCTTACTCAGCTGGGAATTGTCATCCCAGACGAGTTGAACACTGATAGGGTGCTCCAATCACTACCACCGAGTTACAAATCGTTTGTGCTCAACTATAACATGCAAGGGATGAAAAGTCGATTCCCGAGCTTTTCGCAATGCTGAAATCTGCGGAAGTGGACATAAAAAAGGAACATCAAGTGTTGATGGTCAACAGAACCACCGGCTTTAAGAAAGCTAAGGCAAAGAAGGGAAAATTCAAGAAGGATGGCAAACCTGTTGCCACGCCTGCGAAGAAGCCCAAGGCTAAGCCTGAAACGGTGTGTTTCTACTGCAAAGGGGAAGGTCACTGGAAGCGCAACTGTGCCAAATACTTGGCGGATAAGAAGGCTGGAATATCAAAGGTATATATGATATACATGTTATTGATGTGTACCTTACTAGTTCCCGTAGTAGTGCCTGGGTATTTGATACCGGTTCGGTTGCTCACATTTGCAACTCGAAACAGGAACTGCAGAATAAACGGAGACTAGCAACGGATGAGGTGACGATGCGCGTCGGGAATGGATCAAGAGTTGATGTCATCGCCGTCGGCATGCTACCTCTACATTTACCTTCGGGACTAGTTTTAAACCTAAATAATTGTTATTTGGTGCCTGCGTTAAGCATGAACATTATATCTGGATCTTGTTTATTGCGAGACGGTTACTCATTTAAATCTGAGAACAATGGTTGTTCTATTTCTATGAGTAATATCTTTTATGGTCATGCACCGGTTGTAAATGGTTTATTCTTGTTGAATCTCGAAAGTAATTCACACATCCATAACATTGATGCTAAAAGATGCAAGATGAATGATGATAATACCACATACTTGTGGCACTGCCGTTTAGGTCATATTGGTGTAAAGCGTATGAAGAAACTCCATACTGATGGACTTTTGGAGTCACTTGATTTTGAATCATTTGACACGTGTGAACCATGCCTTATGGGCAAGATGACTAAAACTCCTTTTTCCGGTACGATGGAAAGGGCAAGTGACTTATTGGAAATCATACATACTGATGTGTGTGGACCGATGAGCATTTCGACACGCGGTGGATATCGTTACTTCATAACCTTCACTGATGATTTGAGTAGATATGGGTATATTTACTTAATGAAACACAAGTCTGAAACTTTTGAAAAGTTCAAAGAGTTCCAGAGTGAAGTGGAAAATCATCGTAACAAGAAGATTAAATTTCTACGATCTGATCGTGGAGGTGAATATTTGAGTTACGAGTTTGGCATGCATTTGAAGACTTGTGGAATTGTTTCACAACTCACGCCACCTGGAACACCACAGCGTAATGGTGTGTCCGAACGTCGTAATCGCACTTTATTAGATATGGTGCGTTCTATGATGTCTGTATCCGATCTGCCAATGTCGTTTTGGGGTTATGCATTAGAGACAGCCGCATTCACTTTAAACAGGGCACCATCTAAATCCGTTAAGACGACGCCATATGAGATATGGTGTGGCAAGAAGCCAAAGTTGTCGTTTCTTAAAGTTTGGGGATGCGAGGCTTATGTCAAAAGGCTGCTGCCTGATAAGCTCGAACCCAAAGCGGAAAAGTGCGTCTTCATAGGATACCCTAAGGAAACTGTCGGGTATACCTTCTATCACAGATCCGAAGGCAAAGTCTTTGTTGCCAAGAATGGATCCTTTCTTGAGAAAGAGTTTCTTTCGAAAGATGTGAGTGGGAGGAAATAGAGCTAGACGAGGTTGTTGAACCTTCTCCCGAATTGGAGAGTAGCGCAGCGCAGGAAGTTGTTCAGGCGCCGCTTTCACCAACTAGAGAGGAAGCTAATGATGGTGATCATGAAACTTCGGTCTTAGCTGAAATTCGCAGGTCGGCTAGGATACGTACCGCTCCTGAGTGGTACGGTAACCCTGTCATGAATGTGTTATTGTTAGACAATGACGAACCTGCGAGTTATGAGGAAGCAATGATGAGCCCAGACTCTGGGAAATGGCAAGAAGCCATGCAATCCGAAATGGAATCCATGAGTGAAAACCAAGTATGGACTTTGGTTGATCTTCCTGATAGCCGCAAGGCTGTCGAGTGTAAATGGATTTTCAAGAAGAAAACAGACGCTAACGGTAATGTCACCGTTTATAAAGCACGACTTGTCGCAAAAGGTTTTCGACAAGTTCAAGGAGTTGACTACGATGAGACTTTCTCACCCGTAGCGATGCTTAAGTCTGTTAGGGTTCTACTAGCAATTGCTGCATTTTTCGATTATGAAATTTGGCAGATGGATGTCAAAACAGCGTTCCTCAACGGAAACATTGAAGAAGAGTTGTATATGATACAACCCGAAGGTTTTGTCGATCCTAAGGATGCTGGTAAAGTATGCAAACTTCAGCGTTCCATTTATGGGCTGAAGCAAGCATCCCGGAGTTGGAACATTCGCTTTGATGATGTGATCAAAGGTTTTGGATTTGTCCAAAATTATAAAGAAGCGTGTGTTTACAAGAAAGTGAGTGGGAGCTCGGTCGCATTCCTAGTGTTATATGTGGATGACATATTACTTATTGGGAATGACGTGGAGCTGCTTAACAGTATAAAAGGTTATTTGAATAAGAGTTTTTCAATGAAAGACCTTGGTGAAGCTGCTTACATATTAGGCATTAAGATCTATAGAGATAGATCGAGACGCTTGATAGGACTCAGTCAAAGTACATACCTTGACAAAGTTTTGAAGAAGTTCAAAATGGATCATGCAAAGAAAGGGTTCTTGCCCATGTTGCAAGGTAAGACATTGAGTAAGACTCAGTGTCCAACTACGGCAGATGAAAGAGAGAGGATGAGTAAAATCCCCTATGCCTCAGCCATAGGCTCAATCATGTATGCCATGTTGTGTACTAGACCAGATGTGTCTCATGCTCTTAGTTTGACGAGCAGGTACCAGAGTGATCCTGGAGAGGAACACTGGACAGCAGTTAAAAATATCCTTAAGTACTTGAGAAGAACTAAGGACATGTTTCTTGTCTATGGTGGTTGTGAAGAGCTCGCCGTAAAAGGTTACGTCGACGCTAGCTTCGACACTGATCCAGACGACTCGAAATCTCAATCTGGATACGTTTTTGTTTTGAATGGAGCTGCGGTTAGCTGGAGGAGTTCCAAGCAGAACGTTGTTGCGGCATCTACATTAGAGGCGGAATATATGGCTGCTTCCGAAGCAGCAAGAGAAGGGATATGGTTGAAGGAGTTCACCACAGAGCTCGGTGTGATTCCGAATGCACTGGATCCTATGGAGATCTATTGTGACAACACTGGTGCCATTGCTCTAGCCAAGGAACCAAGATGTCACAAGACCTCCAAGCATATCAAACGCCGTTTCCATCTAATTCGTGAAAGTGTTCACGTGGGAGATATTAGGATTTGCAAAGTACATACGAGTCTGAATGTTGCAGACCCGTTGACTAAACAGCTTCCACGAGATAAACATGATCAGCACCTGAAGTCCATGGGTGTTAGATCTTTACCAATGTAAACTAGATTATTGACTCTAGTGCAAGTGGGAGACTGTTGGAAATATGCCCTAGAGGCAATAATAAAGAGTTATTATCATATTTCCATGTTCATGGTAATGTTTATTCTCCATGCTATAATTGTATTAACCGGAAACCTAATACATGTGTGGTTATGTAAACAACACAGAGTCCCTAGTAAGCCTCTACTAGACTAGCTCGTTGATTAATGATGGTTATGGTTTCCTAACCATGGACATGAGTTGTCAATTAATAACGAGGTCATGTCATTGGAGAATGACGTGATGGACAGACCCAACCAAGCATAGCAATATTGATCGGATCAATAAGTATATATTGCCATGTCTTGTATTGTCAAGTATCCTGTTTCTTTGACCATGAGATTATGTCTATCCCGGGTACTGAGGAATACGTCTTGGGGACTTCAAACGTCACTTCGTAACTGGGTGACTATAAAGGTGTCTTACAGGTATCTCCGAAAGTACTTGTTGATTTGCATGTATCAAGACTGGGATTTGTCCCTCCGTGTGACGGAGAGATATACTCTGGGCCCACTCGGTAATGCACATTCGGTATCGCTTGCAAGCACGTGACTAAAGAGTTAGCCACATGGAATGTTGTATTATGGAACGAGTAAAGAGTACTTACTAGTAACGAGATTGAGCTAGGTATGGTGATACCGCCGATCAGATCTCGGGTAAGTAAAATATCGTGAGACAAAGGAAATGGAATACGTTGACATTGTGGTTCACACGATAACGATCTTCGTTGAACTTGTGGGAGTCATTATGGGCATCCAGGTCCCGCTAATGGTTATTGATCGTAGAGGAGTCTCGATCATGTCCACTTGTTCTCGAACCCGTAGGGTCACACACTTAAAGTTCGGTAACGCTAGAGTAGCTTTGGGATAATTATAATGGTGAGACCGAAGGTTGTTCGGAGTCCCGGATAGGATCCGGGATATCACAAGGAGCTCCGGAAGAGTCCGGAGATAAAGTTTCATATATAGGAATGTGGTTTTTGGGTTCCGGAAAGGTTCAGGAATTAACCGATATTGTATCGGGGTTTTTCCTGAAATGTTCCGGTGGGTCCCATGGTGGGGCCCACTATCCCGAACGTCCCACTTAGGATATTTGGCAGCCAAGTTCCTTCCTTGAGAAGTCTTGGCAGCTAGGTTCCTTCCTGGGGAAGCCTTGGAGGCTGGTTCCTTCCTGGGAAGATTTGGAGGCTGGTTTCTTCCTAGGGAAGATTTGGAGGCTGGTTTCTTCCTGGGGAAGATAGCCTCACACCCCCTCCCCACATCCTATATAAGGAGGGTACCATTTGGGGAAAGAATGGATTTTGATTCCTAAGCCGGTACACTTCCTCTTGCTCCTTTCTCTTGTGGTCTTGGCTTGGTGAAGCCCTGCCCGCGTGAGAGCTCACCGAACCACCACACCGTCGTGCTGCTGGTTTGAATCCCATCTACTTCTCCTTCAAGCTTGCTGGATCAAGAAGAGGAGACGTTGCTGAGCCGTACGTGTGTAAATCTCGGAGGCACCGCTCGTTGTGGTGCTGATCGGAGTGAACCGCATCAAGGTCTACACCAAGCTGCGTTGTGATTAACGTCCAACGCTCGTGTTCTTCGAGGGTATGTTGATTACCCTCCCCGTTACTTGCATCTCCTTAGATAAGATCTTTGGGTGTTGCTTCCGCATGTGAGAGAAAAATTTTGATTTTCTGTCGCGCATATCCCTTCAATATCGTCCACATAGACTTGGACGTTTCGTCCGATCTGCTTCTTGAGGCAATCTTGCATCATGCGTTGGTATGTTGCGCCTGCATTTTTTAGCCCAAAGGGCATGGTTGTGTAACAGTAGACCCCGAGTGGGGTTATGAACGCCGTTTTTTCTTCATCTTCTTCCTTCATCCTGATTTGGTGGTAACCTGAGTAAGCATCCAGGAAGGACAGTCATGCGCATCCGGCGATGGAGTCAACGATCTGGTCGATTCGAGGTAACGGAAAGTGATCCTTTGGACAGCACTTCTTGAGTGTTGTGAAGTCCACGCACATCCAAAGGATGTCTGTATGCTTCTTCTCTACGAGCACGGGGTTGGCTACCCATTGTGATTTCTTGATTTCTCTGATGAACCCTGCTGCGAGTAGCCTGTCGACCTCAGACTCGACAGCGGTTCGCTTTGGGCCGGAGATCCGGCGCATTGTTTACTTGACTGGCTTGGCATCTGGAAATAATTGGAGAGAGTGCTCGGCGAATTCCCTGGGAATACCTGGCATGTCGGCTGGACACCACGCAAATATTTCCCAGTTCTCACGAAGGAATTTGACGAGCGCGCTTTCTTGTGCGATAGGCAGACTCAAAGATACGTTGACTGTCTTGGAAGGGTCGGTCGGGTGCACCTGATGCGACCTTGTGTCATTTGTTGCGTTGAACGATCGGTCGACTGCCAACTTTTTATGCTCCGGCATGAGTGTTCGCTCGTTGGAGATCGCGAGATCAGCGAGTGTCTGTTCCATGCCAAACGTCTCAGAGATTTTGCTGAACTTGCGGTCGCAAGCGTCTGACCTTTAAAAGTTTCCGTGGACAGTGATCACCCCTTTTGGTCCTGGCATCTTCAGCATGAGGTACGCGTAATGTGGCACGGTCATGAATAGAGCGAACGCCGGGCGCCCAAGAATAGCATGATATTGTGACTTCCAGTCAACGACCTCGAACTCAATCGACTCCGTCTTGAAGTGGTTCTTATCTCCGAACGTAACGTCGAGTTGTATTGTGCCTTCTGGACTGACTGCTTTGCCAGGAACGATACCGTGGAAGGTATTTGTGGATTTGGGAGGTTTTCGACTGACCTGTTCATTTTGCGGAGCGTGTCCGCGAAGATGATGTTTATGCCGCTGCCTCCATCCATGAAGACCTTGGTCATGGCGTAGCCTCCAATTTGCGCGTCAAGTACCAGAGCAGCATGCCCTGGGCGAACTACAGCCGGGGGGTGGTCTACCCGACTGAAGCTTATGGTAGTCTCAGATCCCTTCAGGAATTCAGGCACAGCAGGAGGTGCCATGACAGCCAGGTTCACCTGTCGAGTGAGTAGTTTTTGCTGCCTCTTGGAGGGGCGTCCCTTCTGTATCATGTACATCTGCCCTTGAGGCTGAGGATATCCATCATCTTCTACGTGATATACGGGCTGTATTGCACCCGCAATATTTGCGCCTGCAGCAGGCTGTGGTGGTTGTTGCGGCGGCGGCTACGGTGCCATTAAAGCAGGCATGGCGTTTGGCTGGGGTACAGGCGTAGGTGTCGGCGGGGCGGGTGCGGGGGCGTACCTTTTGAGTCGTATCATGTAATCAGACGCCAGTTGGTCGAATTCCCTGCAATTCCTTAGCGTGTGCTTGGAGCGTAATTTTCTGTCATCCCCCTTGAAGAGATGGAACCTGCACCAGTCGTCCATCTTTTCTTCAAATGAACGTTCAGATTTTGTTTCAGTGCGTTTACGCCATTCTTGCCTTTTATAGCTGTCGCTTCGTGGCTCGCGGTCTCGATTGTCCCGTCGATCATCTGACCTTATGTTGCTCCTGTCCTGATCATCATGGGGTTGTGTGTACCCAGCCGTCATGAATTCGGGTCTGTCGTCGTCGTAATGACGTTTTGAACGTTTGCGCCTGCGATCATCTCTGTGTAAGTCTCTACGGTTTGGAATGCCGCTGTCATGACTGTCGCGTGGTGGAGAAGCACGAGATCTACGCACAGAGTCCTCTCCGTCTGCCCACTCAGTCGCGATTTTTAAGAGGTGAGTCAGGGAAGTTGGCTTTTCACGGCCAAGTGCTTCTTTGAAATCTTTCCTGGCTAGACCTTGTGTGAAGGCATCCATGGCCCTATCTTCTGATATTGGGCCTACTGAATTGCGTATCTCAGTCCAACGTCGTATGTATGATCTCAACGACTCGTCTGATCGCTGGACGCAAGCTCTCAGTTCTTCGGGCGCTCACAGAGAGGCTCTAAGTTTTTGATGAAGTCTCTACGGAAGTCATCCCACAAGTAGTATGACGACGGGGTAGTGCCTTGAGCCAGTCGCGGGCTGTGCCTTCGAGCATCAGTCGTATGTACTGCATTGTTGTGATGTTTGTGCCTCGCTGGCAAGAGACGGCGAGTCTGTAGTCCTCTAGCCATCCAGACGGTTCTTGCCTACCGTTGTACTTGGGTTGTTCAGATGTCAATTTGAACCCTTTGGGCATCCGTGTCTCCCGGATGCGTCGAGTGAAACACAGGGCTTCGCATGCCTTAGGTTCCCTGTCAGAATATGAGTCGCTGTTGTACGACCTGCGAGATCTGCTTCTTCTGGGCCTGTGTCGGCGTGTGCTTCTCCTTCCTTCCTCCGAGTGGCGACTGCGACCACTACGGTCGTGTGCTGCGTGTCGCGAGTCGACTAAGTCGCGATCTCGGCTCCCTCCTGGAGCGTTTGCATCTGGTGGAATGGCCTTTGCTGCTAGGGCCAGCGATTTGAGCTGTTGACGATGCAGGGCTGCATTAGGGTCGTCCGTCGGAGGCTGCATTGCTTTGAGTTACGCACCCACAGAGATCAGTGCACCCGCAGCTGTTTTGGGTACTGGGATTCCTTCAGCATCTTCTGTCATGAACGATAGGTTGCGGGTGATTGCTGGTCTTTTGTTTTCTAGGAGGCGTGCCAGCCTCGATCTTTGCCTTGGGCTTGGTTGCCTCGTGGAGCTGAGGGACAGCTGTCTCCTTCGTGCACTCGAGATGCTGGCCTGCCTTTTCCGCTCTTCGAGTGTTGCTCGGTAGTTTTGCAGTCGAATTGACTCTTGCCAGTTAAAGTACTGGAAGGTCAACATCCCCTCCGGAGTTGAGCCTGCTGGCATCATTGTGCATTCCTTGATGATTTTGTCTACTTTTGCTGCCATCTCTGCGGTAATCGTCAGAGTTGTGACCCCATCCGGCATGGTCACCGTGCACGGGTATTGTGTAGGCCTGCGGACAGCTGCGGCTGCGGATGATTCTGCAGAAAAAACAACGTAAACCTGATGGGGCATGACCTGGGAGTGATACTTGTGTGGTGATGAATCTCACACTCGTCGGGAGACCCCAAGAGGAAGGTTTGATGTAGCCTAACAGCAAGCTTTCCCTCAGTATGAAACCAAGGTTTATCGAACCAGTAGGAGCAACAACTCTTCTGAAGATTGTTGGTGGCTCGCGCGGCGCAACATGATCACCAACATGGACCTGCACACAACACAATCACAGTACTTTGCCCCAACGAAACAGTGAGGTTGTCAATCTCACCGGCTTGCTGAAAACAAAAGATTAAACGTCTCGTGTGGAAAATGAGTATTAAATTGCAGCGAATGAAAAAGAACAGTTTGCAGTTTGTGGTTGTTTAATCAATGTAAAGGAATGGACCAGGGTCCACAGTTCACTAGTGGTGTCTCTCCATAAACATAACTAACATGTTGGGTAAACAAATTACAGCTGGGCGATTGACAAATAGTGAGCGCATGACAATGCAAATACATGACATGATGATTACTATGATATTTAATTGGGCATTACGACATGATACATAGACCGTTATCCAACAGCGTCTATGACTAATAATCCACCGCCGGGTTGTCATCCGAGTCCCCCGTTGGTATTAAGTTGCAAGCAACGGATAATCGCATTAAGTAAAGCGTGTAATGTAAACAAACACATATGCCCGTGGACATAGCATCGTTGGGTTATCCCTAGTGGCAACAGCACATCCACAACCTTAGAACTTTCTGTCACTGTCCCAGATTCAACGGAGGCATGAACCCACTATCTAGCATAAATACTCCCTCTTGGAGTCACAAGCATCTACTTGGCCAAAGCATCTACTAGCAACGGAGACCATGCAAGATCATAAATAACATAGGGCATAGATTGATAATCAACTTGACATAATATTCAATATTCATCGGATCCCAGCAAACACAACATGTAGCATTACAATAATATGATCTTGATCATGTAGGGCAGCTCACAAGATCTAAACATGATGGCACAAATAGGAGAGACAACCATCTAGCTACTGCTATGGACCCGTAGTCCAAGGATGAACTACTCACACATCACTCCAGAGGCCGGCATGGTGATGTAGAAGCCTCCGGTGACGATTCCCCTCTCCGGCAGGGTGCCGGGAAGAGGTTCTGGACCCTCCCGAGCTAGGGTTGACGGCGGCGGCGTCTCTGGAACTTTTCGTGAATAATGGCTCGGGCCCTTAGGGTTATTTTCTCGGGGGAAATAAGTAGGCGAAAGGGCGGCGGCTGGCAACCCCCGAAGGGCCCACACCATACCAGGGCGCGGCAGAGGGGGGGCGCGCCCTGGTGGCGTGTGGCTTCCCTGTGGGCCTCCTCCGTTGCTTCTTTGCTCCATCTGGTGTCTTCTGGAAAAATAGGGATGTCCGTGAAGTTTCGTCCAATTCCGAGAATTTTTCCAGACTAGCTTTTCTGGAATACAAAAACAGCAGAAAACAGGAACTGGCACTTCGGCATCTTGTTAATTGGTATAAAACAAGCATGGAACATCAAAAATTATAGATACGTTGGAGACGTATCAGCATCCCCAAGCTTAGTTCCTGCTCGTCCTCGAGTAGGTAAACGATAAAAACAAAATAATTTTTGCGGTGACATGCTACCAACATAACCTTGATCATATAATATTGTAAGGCACATGTAAATGAATGAAGTGATCCAAGTCAATGGTCTATAATTTGCTACCAAATAGATAATGAGTAAACAATGAATCACACAAGCTAAACGTTTTCATGAATAGTACTTTCAAGACAAGCATCAAACTGTTTTGTATAGATGTTAACTCATAAAGCAATAGTTTCTAATAAAAGGTATTCAATCAACACAAAGTAAGAATTAAGCTTCAGCAATTGCTTCAACTTTCAACATATTTATCTCATGGATAATGTCAACACAAAGCAGTATAACAAGTCCAATACGTTGCATATAACCCATGTTGTAACAAAGTTGACACTAGTGTTTGCTTGTGGAAGACAGAAAGAATAGGAAAACTGACTCAACATAAAACTAAAAGAAAGGCCCTTCGCAGAGGGAAGCAGGGATTAAATCATGTGCTAGAGCTTTTAGGTTTTTGAAAGCATATAGAGATTGCATAAAATATTTGATACTCCTCCCAACCTTGCTAACACAAGCCATGGCTAGCCGAATCCTCGGGTGCCTTCCATCAATCACATACCATGGAGGAGTACCTATTTTTGAGAGGTGTTTGTTAATTATCAACAAATGGTAGCGGGTGATAACAGTATTCTACCTGTCAAACGGACTTTTAAGAGCGGCTCCCATGAAGGACGTTATTTCTACCATCAAGGCAGATCATCCCTCTTTCTCTTTTGTTTACACACATGCAGATATTTCACTGTTTTGTCATTGCTTACTGATGAATCAGGGCAAAAGTGTGAAGAGAATTAATTGGTTAAAGTTGTAATTAATTGGGACTGGGCACCCCGTTGCCAGCTCTTTTTGCAAGTTATTGGATAAGCGGATGTATATGCCACTAGTCCAGGTGTAAAAGTCCATTTGACAACCAGAATAAAGAATAACCACACTAATTCCTCATGAGCTCGTAAACATTGGCACAAAAAGGGAATAATAACATTTTGAATAATTTAAAGGTAGCACATGAAAAATTTACTTGGAGTGGCAAGGAAATACCACATATAGGTAGTTATGGTGGACACAAATGGCATGGATTTTGGCTCAAGGATTTGGATGCACGAGAAGCATTCCCTCTCAGTACAGAGTTTAGGCTAGCAAGGTTATGTAATCAAACAAGAATATCAACCCGTACACCAAGTTTTATATGACAAACATATTGCAAACGTTATAAGACTTCATACCGTCTTCCTTGTTAACCAAACCCGTTTATAGAAAATATCTAGACCTTAGAGATACCACCGATGCAAACCAAATTTTCAACAAGCTTTACGGTAGTTCTTCACTAATAGGCTTAACTCATGTGATGCACAATTTAATCATGATCTACTTGTTAACTCAAAACGATTGACAAGCATCAAGTTATCCATAATAGTGATCTACAAGATTAAGCAAGTTTTTCCTTATACCAATTACCACATGCAACATTTTAGGAACCAACCAAACACCAATCAATTTATTTCAACAACTCTCCAAATAGATATAAGTGAAGCAAGAGA
The DNA here is from genome assembly GCA_947311845.1 of Poa pratensis. Taxonomy (NCBI): domain Eukaryota; kingdom Viridiplantae; phylum Streptophyta; class Magnoliopsida; order Poales; family Poaceae; genus Poa; species Poa pratensis. The sequence goes on from CAMZMU010000084.1 coordinate 3,116,257, forward strand.
GTACTTTCTACAAAAGAAAGCTAATAGCTCTGACAAGAGATACATGAAAACAAGAGCTAAAAGCTGAACAGCGCTAGATATGAATACTCAACAAATATAAGTGAAGAATAGGAGTATTCTCATGAAAAAGCGGAGCGTGTCTCTCTCCCAATCAAGAATGCTAGGGTCCAGTCAAGCTTTATTGAAAATAAAAGCAATACTGAAAATAAAAGCACACAGACGCTCCAAGAAAAGCACATATGATGTGAAAGAATTAAAATATAGTTTCACTAGAGATGACCTGATAATTTGGACGATGAAGAAGGGGATGCCTTGGGCATCCCCAAGCTTAGACGCTTGAGTCTTCTTGAAATATGCTGGGGAGATCCATGGGAGCCTCCCCAAGCTTAAGCTCTTCACTCTTCTTGATCCTATCATCATCCTTCTCTCTTGACCCTTGAAAACTTCCGTCACACCAAACTCAAAGTAAATCTCATTAGAGGGTTAGTGCATAATCAAAAACTCACATGTTCTATAAAGACACAATATGATTCGTTACTTTAAACATTAGCTACAGCCACTGATGTTATGTGAAGCTCTTCCACCCAAAAAAGAATTTCACTCAACACTAGTAAAAGAGAGAATGCAAAATAAAAAGGCATAATCTGTCTAAAACAGAACAGTCCGCAAAGACGAATTTTTTCGAGGCACTTACGACGCTCAGATCAAAAAACTTGAACTAATGAAAGATTCAGACATTCATAAAGATTACGCATAAAAATTTCAGATTTTTTCAACAATCTGGTGATTTTAGGAATTTCGTACAGTGAACAGCAAAAATCTGTTTCTGCGCAGCAATCAAAATTAAGCATCACCTTAACATTAGAGGCTACTCTTGGCACAACAATGCGAGAAAATAAAGATACAAAGGAGTTGCTACAGAAGTAAACATTCTCCTTGACTCAATAAAAGAAAAATTGCAGAAAAATAAAATGGGTTGCCTCCCATAAGCGCTTTTCTTTAACGCCTTTTAGCTAGGCACAAAGCATGCATCAAGTATTACCAAAGACATTGAAATCTCCAACCTTTCGGTGGGATCATCCTTCTTAATTGGAAAGAAAACCTTCGATTAATAGGAGTATTGAATTTCATAAACCCATACTTTGCATTAATAAATACTCCATTGTTCTTTAAAAAGGACCTTCCAAGGACAATATTACCAGGAGATTTTGCAAGAATCATAAAATTAACAGGGACAGTCTTATTCTGAATAGTAACCTTAACATCGTTAATAATCCCTATACTTTTTATGATTGTTCCATCCGCATGAAAATGAAAAACAGGGTAACTAACCATATTATCATATTTTAATAAATCATAAACCATTTTTGGCATGATGGACATTGTAGAACCAAGATCACAGTAGGCACGAAACTTTTCATTACCAATATTAATCTCAATGAATGGTTCCCAATCATTTTTTAACTCAACTAAAGGTTGTTCTTTAAGATTATGGCTCAGAGTTAAATCATCAATTGACTTTTCTATTTTATCAAGCTTAGTGAATATCCCAGTTTCATCCACCATTGGAAAAATTGCCAAACCACTCAAAATATTATGAGCTTTCATTGAATCAATCTCAGAAAAGGTTTCCCCTACCATGGTATCTAGAGCAAGTTGATAGACAGAAAATAAACCATGGTAGAAAATTTATAAGAACTCTCAAATCCATCTTAGGTTGCACCTTCTTGTGCAATTCCAAAATTCTCGCCCAGGCATTCCTAAAGGATTCCCCACCTTTTTGCCTAAAAGTAATAATTTCTCCCACAGGTTGCACTACGGAAAAAGGAGCAGAGCTAGACATGATAACTAACAGAAAATAAAACTGAAAATAAACTAAATGCAAGTAACTAATTTTTTTGTGTTTTTGATAATTGAAAGCAAACAAGATAAAATAAAATAAACTAAGCAAGACAAAAACAAAGTAAAGAGATTGGAAGCGTGAAACTCCCCTTGCAGAAGACTGCTGTCTCCCCGGCAACGGCGCCAGAAAACTTGATGCTTGTGGTGACGAATTTCACACTCGTTGGGAGACCCCAAGAGGAAGGTTTGATGTAGCAGCAGCAAGTTTTCCCTCAGTATGAAACCAAGGTTATCGAACCAGTAGGAGCAACAACTCTTCAGAAGGTTGTTGGTGGCTCGCGCGGCGCAACACGATCACCAACGTGGACCTGCACACAACACAATCACAGTACTTTGCCCCAACGAAACAGTGAGGTTGTCAATCTCACCGGCTTGCTGAAAACAAAGGATTAAACGTCTCGTGTGGAAAATGAGTATTAAATTGCAGAGAATGAAAAAGGAACAGTTTGCAGTTTGTGGTTGTTTAATCAATGTAAAAGAATGGACCAGGGTCCACAGTTCACTAGTGGTGTCTCTCCATAAAGATAACTAACATGTTGGGTAAACAAATTACAGCTGGGCAATTGACAAATAGTGAGCGCATGACAATGCAAATACATGACATGATGATTACTATGATATTTAATTGGGCATTACGACATGATACATAGACCGTTATCCAACAGCGTCTATGACTAATAATCCACCGCCGGGTTGTCATCCGAGTCCCCCGTTGGTATTAAGTTGCAAGCAACGGATAATCGTATTAAGTAAAGCGCGTAATGTAAACAAACACATATGCCCGTGGACATAGCATCGTTAGGTTATCCCTAGTGGCAACAGCACATCCACAACCTTAGAACTTTCTGTCACTGTCCCAGATTAAACGGAGGCATGAACCCACTATCTAGCATAAATACTCCCTCTTGGAGTCACAAGCATCTACTTGGCCAAAGCATCTACTAGCAACGGAGAGCATGCAAGATCATAAATAACATAGGGCATAGATTGATAATCAACTTGACATAATATTCAATATTCATCGGATCCCAGCAAACACAACATGTAGCATTACAATAATATGATCTTGATCATGTAGGGCAGCTCACAAGATCTAAACATGATGGCACAAATAGGAGAGACAACCATCTAGCTACTGCTATGGACCCGTAGTCCAAGGATGAACTACTCACGCATCACTCCGGAGGCAGGCATGGTGATGTAGAAGCCTCCGGTGACGATTCCCCTCTCCGGCAGGGTGCCGGGAAGAGGTTCTGGACCCTCCCGAGCTAGGGTTGACGGCGGCGGCGTCTCTGGAACTTTTCGTGGATAATGACTCGGGCCCTTAGGGTTATTTTCTCGGGGGGAATAAGTAGGCGAAAGGGCGCGGCTGGCGACCCCCGAGGGGCCCACACCATACCAGGGCGCGGCAGAGGGGGCCCGCGCCCTGGTGGCTTCCCTGTGGGCCTCCTCCATTGCTTCTTTGCTCCATCTGGTGTCTTCTGGAAAAATAGGGATGTCCGTGAAGTTTCGTCCAATTCCGAAAATATTTCCAGACTAGCTTTTCTGGAATACAAAAACTGCAGAAAACAGGAACTGGCACTTCGGCATCTTGTTAATAGGTTAGTCCCAAAAAAAATATAAAAGTGCCATAAAGTAGATGCAAAACATGTAGCAATTGGTATAAAACAAGCATGGAACATCAAAAATTATAGATACGTTGGAGACGTATCAGGGAGCAGGTGTACGTGCTGTCGATTCCTGTCAAGGATTCGATTTCTTCATCTAGACTCATGTCAGAGTTGGTATGCCCGTCGAGTAGATCTTCTAGACGAATCTCGTTGTCGACGTGCTCATCACCTATGCTCATCTCGGTGTTGGTGAAACCGATTTGGATCTCAGAGTCGAGGTTGGTGTTGGTGTAGATCCCAGAGTCGACGTTGCTGTCGTTTGCAGGTTCATAGAAGTCGTCGAGGGAGATCCCGCAGTCGAAACTCTCGTCGAGTAGAAGATCGAACTCGACGTCACTTGTGTGATATGCTGATTCTGCTTCCTCACCTTGGAGTTCCTTTGCCATGAAATCATTGATCTCACCGGTCGACATGGTTGTTGCAGGTGAAGCAGCTCCAAGAATCGACAATGGGGTAGATGCAGCCGATGGATTCCCGGGTGCAGCCAACGCGAGTTGTCTTGGATCTGTCAAGTCCTGCGTACCAAGGTTGTTTACGAAAAAATTGAACACTCCAACAGTTAAATCCAAACCTGACTCGAGACCCGAAAATGCTTCTTGAAGCTCTGGCGAGTGCGGATCGAAGTGCTTCAGAGGAGCAGATGCGCTTCTTGCTGGTGAGATCGGCGAGCCGCCGCTTTTTGAGGGAGTCGGCGAGTTGCCGTGTGTCGCCCGAGTCGGCGAGTTGTGGTTTGTCGATGTAGCCGGCGAGTTGCCGTTTGCAGATGTGATCGGCGAGTTGCCGTTTTCTGATGGAACCGCCGAAACTTCGAGTCCAGCGCTGTTCTTTTCCACAGACGGCGCCACTTGACGAGGGGTAGACTCATCAAGACCCATGGTTAAGGTCCCTGGGTTGTGAATATGGGGGAGAGAATGTGGTAGAGCTGGAAGTATCGTCGGCTGACAAGCGGGGCAAGGATTTTACCCAGGTTCAGGGCCCTCGTGTGGAGGTAACACCCCTACATCCTGCCTGTCTGTTATTGATTCGAGAGTATATGGTGGTTACAAGGGGATCCCGGTGAGACGCTGATCTCGCTAGGGTTTTGGTGGTTCTGGAAGTGCGTGTCTGGTTCGACGGCCCTCCCAGCCTTTATATAATAGGCTGGGTCTCGGGAGTCCGTAACCGACTTAAATTACATGTAAGGTAAGTCTAAAACCGACTATGTCTTCGCCTAACTTGGAGGATACTCCATCTTCTGGCCTTCCTTCATGGGCTTTTCGTAGGCTCTTGATAGTTGGGCCTAGTCGACACGTGCACCAGGCACCCTCATGGTAGGGTACCCGATAGGCATACCCATGTCACCATCTCTAGTGTAAACTCTTTTAGTTATTTCATAAAACTTCCTCTCTAAGTTCTTGTATCCCGTGTGGCTCAAAAATGTCGTTGGTCTGTTACCTTCCAACGTCTCTTGAGCACAGATCTCAAACTTTTACAACATGCACCCTAGGACGCTTCGAAGAAACGGCATCGGGTCAAACGTACATAGAGACTCCCAGCAATAAGAAAATTACATATAAGGCTCTAACTTTACAACAGCCACCCTGGGACGCTACGAAGAAATGCCATCGAGTCCTTGACAACCGCCGGCAAAGAAGAGCTCTATGTCTCGACCGTCAATGTCCTCGTCGGGGACGAAACCACTTGACGAAGATGCGCCGTAGTATGGCGTGACCGAGCTCCCGAAGATCCTCCGGCTGAGGAGGAAGAAGCTCGAGCAAAACCTGTGCTCCGGCTTGGAGTGACTCCGGTTGTCGAAGATAACAACGACGCCAAGTCGTCGCCGTTGGTGAACTTCACTGGCAGCAGCAAGACGCCCATGCCTGGAAGGAAGGACTCCATGGTCCTGAGGACTGCTGGCCCAAGCCACCACGGAAGTAGCTTCGCCTCTCTCAGCGCCACCGTAACGCCAAGGAGAGGAAGAAATCTGCACCCTGTGATCAAGGCCCACAACGCCACCGTGCTTATTTAAGAGGGCCACACCGAATCCGCTGCCACCGCCAGGCCTCCACCTCGAAGCCTTGACGAAGCTCATCTCCAATTCTTTGTGATCAATTCTTGATTTTAAGGGCACCTAAAATCTTTTTCCCTCCCATCTCAGTTTTTTATTCAATTCTTTTGATCTTGATGATTGTCATTGGGTTTTTGGTAAAACCCTACCAAAAATTCCAGAGATGTCCCACTACATATAGACCACATCCATGAACTTTTTTTTTGCGTAGTCTAATACAATATTTTTCAAAATAAAAATCGATCTTGTTTCTTCCCTATTTGCTCCACAGAAGATTTGGCCGACCTATACACCTCCTACAATCCTAAATAATAGAGGTTAAGCTTTTGAGACCAAGAACTACAACTTTCATGTTGACTGCAAATCCATTTGAGCAACATTTTGTGTAATTCCTTTGTAGACCCAAAAAATGACACCATAAGATGCAATCAACAAACCTAGACCTAGCATTCCTGTGTGACCATGAAACTTGGTCACTCTGTTCAAATGTCACCTAAGCACCTAATTCCATGCGCATCACCACAAGGAACAACTTGAAAACCAACAATAGCATGATTTTGCCATAACGACCATTTCTTGACTCAACTTCAAAACCCCATTTAAAAGCCCCCTATTGAGCTAAAACCTTGCGGACACCCTATACATACCAAAACTAGACTATGAGCATTTATGGTTTGTTTTATGAGTTTGGTTAGAACACTGTCATTTTGTCGAGCACCTTGTCGACCTATGCATTTCCTGGAAACTGCATGATGATCTTTGAAACTCCTGGCCGATTCTTAGCCCCATCGTGCTGATGTTGATCACGAGCATCTCCTGACACAAACGTGTGACATTTTTGGTCACCGAGCGACCTCCTGGCACGGTCAAGCCGCTCCTGGCGTACTACGGCGTCCAGAGCATGGCGTAGAAAAACCACAGTGGCTAGGCTTCGTTGTGCCTTGAATTTTTGAATCGGGTCTCTTATATCATATGGAACAAATTATGTATTTCCCTTGTCAACCCGATGGACCAAGTGATCACTCATGTAGCTTTCTGCTTCTGTTTTTTTTTTTTTTGTGTGTGGGGTTTTCTTTTTTCATTAATATGTATCTTTTAGCCATGCAAATGCCATGTCAAATTGTTTTCAAGTAAAACCAAAACCATGGTCCTAAGAAATATTCGATCAACGTACACTAACATCTACTGCCATTTTTTATCTAGAAGAACGAACTAGTGATCTGCCAAATGAACCGACATTTAAAAGTGACAACCACACTACACAAGAAATCTCAGACACTACACAAGAAATCTCATAGCCCAAGATCCGGATATCCATAATTAAAATCATATTAGCATATCAGCAACCCTGAAGCTCTACAAAAAAGCCCAGCAGTTCATCCACAGATCACAGCCACCAGTCACCCACATGCATATAAGAGGGTGAAAAATGCAGAGCTACATAGCCACCTTTTTGAACATCAAGCCACTCCCTAATTTCTACAGGAAACTCGATAAAAATATACGAGCTACTCCTTGATTTCTACAAAAAAATCGATAGCATACGGTATTCGACAAGACTCCATCTGTTGCTTCTTGATCGTACTATAACTAGTTGTGCCATGCCAGTGTCCCAGTTGGTCACAAAAAGGGATCGGGTGCACAAGCAGACCCGGATTCTTGTTTTGTATACTACGGTTTTTGTAACTTGTAGACCACTGTGCCGAGGTTCAGGACACACCACGGTGCAAGTGCAAACCAGCTCAAGAAAGCCATGGCGGTACCAGCCATAAATCATGGGCAGGGATTCCCATAGCAATATTCTAGATCATTGTTAATGAGAACGGTGATGCCTGCTGATGCGCTTGCAGCACTCAAGGTCCCCGATGACGAAGACGCCGAGAGCTCGAGGAGTTCGGAAGAAACGCCCGACGAGAAGCGCGTAGACATCCACGACGGCGAGAGTGAGGCTCCACAGGCACTGCAAAGCTGCTGCCGGTACGAGGTAGCTGGTCAAAAGAGCAACTTCCCAAAGTGAAAACATCGTCTAATTCGGATCGTAGATATATGATACACTAGCATCATAACATGTATCCCCAATACCAAATGTAGGTGTTCAAATGTTTGTTCTCCTTTTCGCAAAAAAAAAATGTTTGTTTTCCTAAAAGACAACGTGCCTGCATAATTTTTTTCATTATAGGCACACTAATCTGAATTCAGACTAAATGCTTCTTGCTGAATGCGTAGGAAACTAACATCAGGCTCCTGCGAGCAAAAAACGGGTTCTGATGAGCAAACAGGACTGACTCGAGCTAAACATCAGTGTATCATTCGAAACAAGAGAAGTGAGAGTGGTAACATATGACATGACAGAGGACATGATCATGTGACGCAAAACTAATCTAAAAGGCATAAAAAAAGTTTGAGAAATCTATTTCCATTAAACTTGCGATCCAAATACAAAAAAACCCAGCAGGGCAACTGAAAATAACGAGAAAAACAAAGCAAGAAAAAAAAGGAATATAAATAACACGATAAGATACCAACATTTCTCCTGGAGAAGCAAGAAACAGGACCAACAGTAGTTGGTGCTGAAGGGAAACAAAGGATGGATGGAAAAACTGGCTAACGCACGTAGAGGATGAGGAAAACATGGAGCAGGAACGGCTTGGCGGATCTGATCTGCACTCCAGGCCGACAGTGCAAAAGCTCATACAGGATGTTCACAACACCAGGATAACATGTAGACAACAGGGTCGGCGTTGGGTAGGGCCGAGAAATCATGGAGAACCCAGAACCTCCCCCTCCTCTGCCCGGTCGAGCTTGCCTGACAAGGCGCCTCCGTCCAGGATGCTGCCAAACATGGCGGCCTCGTACAGGTAGTTCACCTGCCATGCATGGTGGTTCGCATGGGCGAGCAGCCAGGCCACTTCGTCGACGAGACCCTTGGAGAGGAGTTGTACCAGTTGCAGGCGCAAGGATTCGGCGAAGTTCTCCTCTCGCTGCTCGTCCACCTCGCCCTGCCGGACGTACTCCAACGGGCCGGTGACAAGGGACCACCAGAGGGCGCCGAGCAGGTCTTCGTCCTGGCGGTCGAGGAACCGGCGCACATGGTTGCAGGTTTCCTCGCCGTCGCAGGCGTAATCGGGGTCCAGGGGCCTGCTGAAGCCGGTTGTGCGGAAGTCGGCGTCGAAGACCTCGTCGAAGTCGGCCTCGCGCTGGGGCCACGCCGGCGACTTGCGGGCCTTGGGCCATCCCAATAGGGCGCGGCGGAGGAGCAAGTGCCGGTCGTTGGTGATGTTCCACGAGTATTCATTGCTGACCATCCGGGTCGACGGCTCGTGCCACCTTTGGGTGAACGTCCGTGCGCTCGTGGCGGCGTATGCATGGTAGATGGCCCGTAGAGCCGGCTCGCTCACGACGCCCGAGGCGGCGATGTCGGCCACGTTGAGGAACGAGTTCATGATCTCGGAGTTTACCAGGTCGGATCCCACGTCGATGACGTCGTGGTTGTTCACGCTCAAGACGAGGTCGCTCGTGACGGCGCCGACGTCGAAGCCCCGGGCAATGGCCTCGCCTGCAACGCCGAGCACGCCGCTGTCGAACAGGTAAATGACCTGAGCGGTACGGCGATCCATCTGCGCGGAGCGGTCCTTGAGGCGTGTCTTGTTCGCCACCTCCAGCGCGATCTTGTCCACGATGTATGGGATGCCAACGGTGACGGCCTCACGGCGCTCCCGGCCGTGAGGGGTGCCCAGCGCGTGGGCGTCGGTGAGCCCATCCTGCACCAGCCCGAGGAGCGGGGGGAACACATGGTTGTACCCGTACTCGTAGTAAACGGCCATGTCCACCACATAGTTGGAGAACAGGGTGCGCACATCAGCGGCACCAATGAGCATGTCCGCTGTGCCACAGCCGAACAGGGCACTGTTGGTCGTCATGGCCTCGGGCCAGTCATTGGCGCCCAGCAGGGCGAGCACCTGAGGCGAGGCTTGCCTCAGCCCCTTGCCCTTAGCGGGAAGCACGTTGCCCATTGCATGCTGGGTGCTTTTCCACAGCGCAAGCTCCGGCGATAGCCGTAGCTGCACCACCCTGGGCCGCGCCACTGCATCCTCTCCGAACAGCTCGTCGTCCTTGCCAATGCTAGCAAACATCTCCGCCATCATGTCTTGGGCGTGGCGTGTTAGCCTTCTAAGATCCGCCGTGGCTCCCTCGCCGATCAACACCCTCTCCTCCGAGTAGCCCGCGTACACGGGGAAGCCAAGCTCGGCCTCGGCCACGGGACCCTCGCCCCAGAAATGCGGCGGGAGTCTAATGCTTCCGCCGCTGGGGAAGTCGTATTTGTCCGGCCCCCCCGCCCGGACCTCAATGTTGAGGCCTTGGAGAGAGCAGCTACCCCATCGAGGGAAGGAGAAGGATGTGTCCACGCCCATGTTTGCCATAGCAGTATGAAAGAATGTGAGTAGCTAGAGAGAAAGGCGTGCAATACATTGTATGTATTCCTCAGCTTATATAGCCGCAGCCATACGTAGCGCAGTAGACTCGCCAGCAGCAGCTGTTTTATTGTGTTTTGCTTTTTTTAAAGCAGCCGGATTAGCAAGCTCCTCCCATGCCCGCAAATTGGTATTGATGTGTCAACAAACAATAATTAGTCAATGTATCAAAACTTATTGTGTAATTATAGGACAAACTGCCTCATATTTTCTTCCAGTGCCGGTCAATTCAATTTTGTGCCAACAATAATTGCATTGGTAGTGTTTTAGTCCATCTAGAGTCGGTGACAATTCAGTTTGCCCAAACAGAATAATATTGTTCATGATACTGCTTGTTTATACAACAAGAAAAAGAGTTAATTATACCAGGGGTCACACAACTCGTCTCTCATGTGCACTTTGGTCACACATCTCAATAATGGGAATAACGGGTCACACATCTGAACAAATGAGTGCACTTTAGTCACAAACGGGAAACGTCATCCCGTTTTGGACTGAAACTTTACTGAAAACCCCCTGACGTTATAATATGAGGGTCAATACTGCAAATATTGCAAATAGAAATGATTTTCGGAAAAAGAAAAAAGGGTGACGTCACGCTGACGTCAGCACTCCATCTTCCTCCACGGTGTGCTACTCCAGCCCCGGCCGCCGGCGCCGCCCTCCAGCCCCGGCCGCCGGCGAAGATGAGCAGGAAACGGAGGCAGGCGTTCTCCTCCCTCGCCGGGAAACGGAGGCCCTCGCCGGCGTCCTGTCGAGTACGTGCGTGCGTGCGGCCGTGCTGGGACGCAGACGCCTCGACCCTGACCATGCGTCAGCCTGCCGCCGTGCCCGTCGTGAGTGCAACGGCCGCGTAGCTCCTCCACCCATGGCGACCGCCACGCCATGGACAAGCACGGGACGGCTGGTGGATGCCGGCGGCGGCGCGCGCAGGTAGAGATCGGGGGAGGCGCGCGGGTGGAGGCCGGGGGCGGCTCTGCGCGGGTGGAGGTTGGCGGCGGCGCGCGCGGGTCGAGGCCGGGGGCGGCTCCTCGCGGGTGGAGGCGGCGTGAGGATGGCCGCCGGTGGGGGAGGAGATGGGCGAGAGCAGGATGCGGCGGAGGTGTGTGACCATGAATGTTTTGCAATATGACCCTCGTATTATAACGCCAGGGGGTTTTTAGTAAAGTTTCAGTCCAAAACGGGATGAAGTTTCCCGTTTGTGACTAAAGTGCACCCATTTGTTCAGATGTGTGACCTGTTATTCCCGTTATTGAGATGTGTGACCAAAGTGCACATGAGAGACGAGTTGTGTGACCCTGGTGCAATTAACTCCAAGAAAAACATGTACTGAAAAGAATACAAAAAGCTTTATGAGCTACATTTCCAACACAAAGATCGTACACATACAAATGGCTTGACTTGACATGCTAAAAAGGTAAAAATATCCATCCGGGCTTTTAATGCAATCTGGATGGCCGTTTTGGCCTTGGTAAACTATTGGAGATTTCCTGCCATATCATAGTGTTGATTAACATGATTTTACTGCCATGTCTACTGGGGACAGCGCAGCAACAAGATGCAAGGAAAGTCATATCTTATCATAGCCAGCTAGTTTCTTACTGCACGCGCTCAAGCCAATCATGATAACACGAATAGATGAGGAAAAGTGCATCCGTTTAATGTTATTTTTAGCACAATAAAATGATAAGGCAAAATACAAACATAACCTACAGAACCAGCATAAAGTGGACTTTCGGATTATATCAATTGTTCTCAGCAATCTGCTAATGTTGTACGACGATGAACAAGAACAACCTGAACTCCCCAAGAATGCAGAAATTCTAGTGATACTTTACCTACAGCAACCTACAAATTTTGGCATGAAGTGACTGAACCAAAGTCAGAACAAAAACGATAATTTGTTAACTAAACAGTATCCACTTGTGAATCACACTTTTGAAACTGGAAATTGCTAAGAGTTAGCAAAACTCATCATCAAAGAACGTCAAACAAAGATACTGCAGATTCTACAACATGTCCCTGACAGGCCTAGCCAACATGCTCATAACAGAACATATAAATGTCTCTACTTTCTCAAAGAACATACCTACTCGTAGAAAGTCACACTGAAAAGAAGTATTTGATCAAATCGTAGAGAATGGAGGACATGCTTAATAAAGTATGTAAGGTGAATTCTAAAATCACTGAAGCTAGTGAGCGCTTCAGAATACTGCACATGTTGAAGATAAATCGACTCAATGTTCAAAAACCAACAAAGTGGACAAAATACTAAGCCAAGATGGAACGCATATTTCATCAGTGGGAATGAAGCAAATGAGATGAAAGCCGTGTCAAGGACAACATGTCATTAAACAAAAGTTAAGTGCATCATAATCTTAAACGTTCAATATCTGAAAGTGATTGATCGAAAAGACAAAATTAAATGTCTACCAAAATGCCTCGATGGCACACTATAAGCTGCAGTAAAAGGGGAAGCTAAATGATACGTAAGTACTCCTATCAATCAGACTACAAAATTATATCTCACCATGGCTACCAGCTTAATCTGGATATGCTCCAATGATCATGTCAACCATAATTATAAAACATTAAAGGAACGTGCGCATACATCCGGATATGAAGATGTGCAGTATGTCGCTCCTTGTTGACTCTTGATCTCTCTCTCTCTCTCGTATATCTGATCATATCAGATGGATCATTATATTAGTCATGAATTTTAAAACTAGCACGTATCTCAATAAGTGTGATACGCAGATGCATTATGCCATGACTCCGTGTTGACTCCCTCTTATATCTGATCATGTAGATGTTTTACTCGATGTATAGTATTATTAGTATAAACCTTGCAAGAGTATCTCAATGAAAGGGATACGCAGATCGGTAGATGCACAACGCAGTATTCCTCGATTATAATTGAGTGTGTTAAAAATTACGCGGTCATTTACACGATGGTGAGTTTAAAAAAGAAATTTGATCGTGATATCGTAAGTCGATCATGCATTTAACCATTTGACTAGCTACTCTTATTAGGTGAGTGTGGCTGGGATGAAAAAAAATCAGTCTTCTCGCCACACTATGTATATCTGGAAACACAAATTTCCGTCTATCTACTATATGTTTCCCTTGCGGAGATATCATGAGAGATCCCATATCTTCGAAGTGTCATGCCACTTGATGATAATTTTTGTCATCACTCCGTGTTGACTCCCTCCTATATCGGATCATGTAGATCGTTTACTCCATGTATAGTATAAAGCTTGCAAGAGTATCTCAATGAATGGCATACGCAGATTGGTAGATGCACAATGCAGGATTCCTCGGTTATAATTGAGTGTCTTAAAAATACGTGGTCGTTTACAGGATGGTGTGTTTATAAAATAAATTTATGATTGCGATATCGTAAGTTGATCATGCATTTAACCATTTATTTAATTGCAAACATATAAGTAGTTGTACGCATGACGTTTTATACCTCTGTCGTGACTAGCTACTCTCATTAGGCGAGTGTGACTAGGACGAAAAAATTCAGTCTTTCCACCACTATGTATATATGGGAACACCAATTATAGTCTGTATACCTACTATATGTTTCCTTTTGCGGAGATATCACTGATTTCTTGAAGATCCCATATATTCGAAGTGGCATGCCACTGCCACTTGATATTAATACTTTTCATCATTCCGTGTTGACTCCCTCCTGTATCGGATCATGTAGATCGTTTACTCGATGTATAGTAAAAAAACTTGCAAGAGTATCTCAATGAATGGGATACGCAGATCGGTAGATGCACAACGCTGGATTCCTCGATTATAATTGAGTGTGTCAAAAATTACGTAGTCGTTTACAGGATGGTGCGTTTATAAAAGAAATTTTATCGTGCTATCGTAAGTCGATCATGCATTTAACCATTTTTTACCCATAAACCTGCAAGAGTTGCAAGCATGACGTTTTAAAATATTGTGTCAGTGACTAGCTACTCTCATTAGGCGAGTGTGGTTGCGACGAGAAAAATTATGTTTCTTCCACCACTATGTATATATTGGAACACGAATTTCAGAATGTCTACCTACTATATGTTTCACCTGCCGAGATATCACTGATTTCTTGAGAGATCCCATATCTTTGAACTGGCATGCCACTTGATAATAATTTTTGTCATCACTCCGTGTTGGCTCCCTCCTATATCGGATCATTTAGACCGTTTACTCGATGGTATAAAGCTTGTAAGAGTATCTCAATGACTGGGATAAGCAGATTGGCAGATGCACAACGCAGGATTCCTCAGTAATAATTGAGTGTGTTACAAAAATAAGCAGTAATTTACATGTTGTCGTGTTTATAAAAGAAATTTGTGATCGTGATATCGTAAGTTGGTCATGCCTTTAACCATTTTGTACCCGTAAACCTGCAAGGAGTTGTCGAGCATGACGTTTTATAGATCGTTTACTCGATGTATAATAAAATGCTTGCAAGAGTATCTCAATGAATGTGATATGTAGATCGGTAGATGCACAACGGAGGATTCCTTGATTATAATTGAGTGTGTTAGAAATTACGCGGTCGTTTATAGGATGGTGTGTTTATAAAAGAAATTTGATTCTGATGTCATAAGTCGATCATGCATTTAACCATTTTTTACCCATAAACCTGCAAGCAGTTATCGTGCATGACGTTTTAAAATACTCTGCTGTGACTTGCTACTCTCATTAGGTGAGTGTGGCTGGGACGGAAAAAATTCAGTCTTCTCGCCACAAATTTCAGTCCTTCTATCTACTCTATGTTTCCCTTGCGGAGATATCATGAGAGATCCCATAACTTCAAACTGGCATGCCACTTGATGATAATTTTTGTCGTCACTCCGTGTTGACTCCCTCCTATATCGGATCATGTAGATCGTTTACTCCATGTATATAAAGCTTGCAAGAGTATCTTAATGAATGGGATACGCAGATAACATGATTCCTCGGTTATAATTGAGTGTCTTAAAAATACGTGGTCGTTTACATGATGGTGCATTTATAAAAGAAATTTGTGATTGCGATATCGTAAGTTGATCATGCATTTAACCATTCATTTACTTGCAAACCTGCAAGTAGTTGTGTGCATGACGTTTTATACCTCTGTCGCGACTAGCTACTCTCATTAGGCGAGAGTGACTCAGACGAAAAAATTCAGTTTTTCCTCCACTATGTATATATAAGAACACCAATTACAGTCTGTATACCTACATTATGTTTCCTTTGCGGAGATATCACTGATTTCTTGAAAGATCCCGTACATTCGAACTAGCATGCCACTGCCACTTGATATTAGTTTTTGTCATCACTCCGTGTAGACTCCCTCCTGTATCGGATCATGTAGATCGTTTACTCGTTGTAAAGTAAAAAAGCTTGCAAGAGTATCTCAATGAATGGAATACGCAGATAGGTAGATTCACAATGCAGAATTCCTCGATTATAATTGAGTGTGTTAAAAATTATGCGGTCGTTTACAGGATGGTTCATTTATAAAAGAAATTTGATCGTGATATCGTAAGTCGATCATGCATTTAACCTTTTTTACCGATAAACCTCCAAGAGTTGCATGCATGACGTTTTAAAATATTGTGTCGTGACTAGCTACTCTCAATAGGCGAGTGTGGTCGGGACGAAAAAAATTAACTATTTTTTCACCACTATGTATATATTGGAACACGAATTTCAGAATGCCTACCTACTATATGTTTCACCTGTGGAGATATCACTGATTTCTTGAGAGATCCCATATCTTCGAACTGGCTCCGCCCCTGGGTAGCATGAGATTATAATTTGTTCAGATCACTAGTAAAAATCATTAAAGTGCCAGGTAAAATGGTTATCAATTGAACCCAAAAGCATGGCCTCCCGAGAACCTACTGAATGTACCGATAATCTGACATTCATAAGAGACAAGCACAGTCCACAGTAAATCCCAGGACCGAACGTACGGATATCGAAAATAAAAACAGATATAGCATATCAGCAACCTTGAGCTCTACAGAAGTATAACCCATCAATTCATCCACTGATCGTAAATCACCAGTCCACACTCATTATATATAAGAAGGTAGACACTCCAAAACTGAAAAAATGCAGAGCTTCACAGCCACACTTTTGAACATCAAACTACCCCCGAATTTCTACAGGAAACTCAGCCACTCCTTAATTTCTACAGAAAATTCGAAAGCATACGGTATTTGACAAGAATCCATCTGTTAGCTGTGCTATGCCAGTGTCCCAGTTGAACAAAAAAGGGATCTGGTATGCAAACAGTCTCGGGTTCTTATTTTGTAGACTACGGTCATTGTAACTTGTGGACCACCGTGACGAAGTTCAGGACGCAGCACGGTGCAAGAGCAAACCAGCTCAAGAAAGCCATGGCGGTACCAAACATAAGTCTTGGGCAGGGATTCCCGTAGCAATATTCTAGATCATTGTTAATGAGAACGGTGATGCCTGCTGATGCGCTTGCAGCACTCAAGGTCAGTGCTCCTGTGATCTGCAGACAGCAACACCAAGGTCAAAAGGTGGGGTTTTTTTTGGAAGAGAAATGCACATAAGCGTGCACGTGATCAGCAGATAGTTATTTGCTTGTTGATGGTTCTTTGATCTACGGGTTCACAAGGAATGATAGATGGCTGTTTGGTTGACAAAACAGGACTCACCCAGTCCCCGATGACGAAGACGCCGAGAGCTCGTGGAGTTCGGAAGAAACGCCCGACGAGAAGCGCGTAGACATCCACGACGGCGAGAGTGAGGCTCCACAGGCACTGCAAAGCTGCTGCCGGTACGAGGTAGCTGTCAAAAGAGCAACTTCCCAAAGTGAAAACATCGTCTAATTCGGATCGTAGATATATGATACACTAGCATCATAACATGTATCCCCAATACCAAATGTAGGTGTTTTCAAATGTTGTCCTCAAAGACCATTATAGGCATAGAATGTATCCCCAATACCAAATGTAGGTGTTTTCAAATGTTGTCCTCAAAGACAACATGTAATGTTGTCCATTATAGGCACACTAATCTGAATTCAGACTAAATGCTTCTTGCTGAATGCGTAGGAAAAACTAAACATCAGGCTCCTAACAGCAAAAAACAGGTTATGATGAGCAAACAGGACTGACTCGGGCTAAACATCACTGTATCAGTTCCAAACAACATAACTGAGAGTGATAACATATGACATGACAGGGAACAAGATCGTGTGAAGTAAAACTAATCTAAATGGCGTAAAAAATAACGCGATAAAATACCAACATTTCTCCTGGAGAAGCAAGTAAAACAGGATCAATAATACAGTAGTTTGTAGTTGTACTGAAAGGAAACAGAGGATGGATGGAGAAATTGGCTAACACATACAGCCATGGATCGATCTACCGAGTCGTCTCTGAAATCGTACACTGAGACCCCATCTTCAGAGGTGGAAAGAGAAATGCTGAGATGAGGAGGAGAAGAGGGGGCAGGCACGGCGCGCGACGCACCGGAAGGCGGTGATGGAGGCGAAGTCGTCGGCGGAGGCCGTGGCGGCGAGCGCGGCGGCCGCGAGGAGTGCCTGTGCGAGGCGGAGTGCGAGCCCGGACCGCGTCCCCGGCGCCCCCGGGTAGTCCCCCACCACCACCCATATCGGACCAGGCGGCGCATTCGCGTTCCCCTGACCCTGCGCATGCGGCTGAGCAGCAGCTGGAGCGGGTGCGGGCGGCGCCGGCGCCTCCGCCGGATCCGGCCCCTGTCCCTGCGCAGGCGCCTGAGCGGGTGGCGCCGGGTACGGATGCACCAGAGGATGGCTCACCGGCAGCCACATCGTCGCCACTCCCTGCGCTCCTCTTCCTCCTCGCCCCACCCAAGTGCAAAGGTGCTGCTACCTCCTTGGTCTTGCGCGGTTCCGAGGGTTGGACGGAGGACCCGCCATTACTCTGCTTTCACACTCTCACTCCCTCTGCTTCGTCTCCGTGGTGGACTGGTAGCTCGAGTTCCTTCTTCTGCTCAGCGAGAGTGAGCTCGTCTCTCTCGTTTCTTCAACTTCCTTTCTTGGCAAAAGCGCGTCTGCAGGAAACTTCCGGGCACTATGCTCTTGTACTCCATTCTTCACACCTGCTACCTTTGTTGTGGTTGAACTGGATAGAGCATGTAATTCCACGCTACCTACTGCGGTTCTTTTCACGCTCTCGACGAGAAATCTACCAGTGCTCCGACGTACTTACTGTTCTTTTCACGCTCTCGACGAGAAATTTGCAGACACCCTACTGTGGACATTTAAAAGTGACAACGACACTGCACAAGTAATCTTGGGGCCAAAGATCCGGATATCGATAATTAAACACATACTCCTATTAACTTATGAGCAAGCTTGAGCTCTACATGAGTAGCCCAGTATAAAACTGGGTAAAACGTGTGCCTTCCAGGCAGGGACGTGTGCGTGTTATATAGGCAACAAAGAGTACAGAGGCGGTGCGGTTGAGATCAGACTTGGAGTCTAAGAAATCTATACAAGGTAGTTATCTAAACTAGCACCTAAGATCTCGACCGTACCAGATTACAACACGTACCAGAACATTGGTACACACACGCACACAAATACAACACGTTACTTTAACACCCTCCCTCAATCACAACTTATCTAAGTTGAGATTGTGTCGAAAAGCTTTCAACTGCCGAACTGACAAAGGTTTTGTAAACCCATCGGCTACTTGATCACCTGTAGGTATGAACCTGATGTCTAGCTGCTTATTAGCAACTCTTTCACGAACAAAATGATAGTCCACTTCTATATGCTTAGTTCTAGCATGGAACACTGGATTAGCTGATAAATATGTGGCACCAAGATTATCACACCACAAAGATGCAGCCTTAGGATGACTGACACCAAGCTCTGTCAACAAAGTTTGAACCCATATTACTTCTGCCGTTGCATTGCCAATGATTTATATTCAGCCTCTGTACTTGATCGTGACACAGTGGCTTGTTTGCGTGCACTCCATGATATGAGGTTACAGCCAAGAAATACTGCAAAACCTCCTGTAGACCGTCTGTCATCCAGACAGCCTGCCCAATCTGCATCAGAGAATGCACTGACCAGGGTAGAATCAGATTTCACAATCTTTAATCCAAGTGAGATGGTAAACTTCAAGTACCGAAGAATCCTTTTTACAGCTGTCCAATGAAGAGTTGTAGGTGCATGCAAAAACTGACATACTTTGTTAACAGAGAAAGAGATATCTGGTCGAGTCAATGTGACATACTGCAGGGCTCCAACTATACTCCTATATCGAGTAGCATCAGAATCACTGAGAGGTTCTCCTTCCGTGAGAGACAATTTCTCGGATGTAGAAAGAGGGGTGGTAACAGCTTTACAGTCCCCCATACCAACACGCTTTAAAACATCCGAAATATATTTGCCTTGGGATAGAGAAATACCATTCGGTACCTTCACAACTTCAATTCCAAGAAAGTAGTGAAGCAACCCCAAGTCCTTAAGCGCAAAATCCATGCGCAGATCTGCAAGAACCGCATTAACAGCCTCCCTGGAAGAGCTTGTGACAATAATGTCATCAACATATATAAGCATAAATATTGTAACTCCATTCTTGCGATAGAAAAACAAAGAAGTATCAGCTTTGGAAGGAGTAAAACCAAGAGCACTGAGCTTAGAAGACAGGCGAGAATACCAAGCCCGAGGAGCCTGTTTAAGACCATAGAGAGCTTTACTGAGTTTGCACACATAGTCAGGATGCTAGAACTTTCATACCCAGGAGGTTGTCTCATGTACACCTCTTCTTCCAGAACGCCATGGAGAAACGCATTCTTTACATCCAACTGACGCAGCTCCCAATTCTGAGAGACAGCTAAGGACAAGATCAAACGAATTGTTGCAGCTTTGACCACTGGACTGAATGTGTCTTCGTAGTCAATGCCATACCGCTGCTTAAACCCTTTTGCAACTAAACGAGCTTTATAACGATCAACAGTGCCATCGGACCTGTGCTTAACCTTATAAACCCATTTGCAGTCGATAATATTGCTGCGACTTCGACGAGGAACCAACTGCCACGTCTGATTACTATGCAAGGCTGAAATTTCTTCATCCATTGCACTACGCCATTGATCATGACCAAGAGCTTCTGTAAGATGTTCAGGTTCACCTGTGCTGGAAAAATTACACCAGCGAATACGACCATCAGTTAATTCTTTAGGACGAAAAATACCACTTTGAGACCTGGTATGTGCTCGCACAAGAGCTGGTGCAGGCGGAGCTACAGACGGGGCAGATGCAGAGGATCCCGTCGAGGCAGGAGAAGCGGACCCGGATCGCTCGGGATCCGTCGCTGGTCCTGAGCACGATGGAGACAGCGCGGGAGACGCGGTCGGCTCCGCGGTCCCGGTCGAAGATGTGGTGGAGGGCGCGCCGCGTGGAGAGCCCTGGTTGGCGCGGGAGGAAGATGCCGCGCAGGATGCTGGGGACGCGGGATCAGACGAATTCGCCATGGATCCCGAGGCGGATGCGGTTGGATCGCCCGCCGATGCTGCAGGGGAATCAACTTCGGGATTGCCACCTGCATTATTAGCAACAGAATTCTCCTGCATGCTGTCATCAAGTGAAAAATTAGCAGAAACAGACATATGATCATGACGTAAATCATTCTCCTGATCAGAAACAGATGGATTAAGAAGAACCGAGGGTAGCAAGAGAAGTTCAGCTCGAAGCTGAGCGCCGGCATTAGGATGAAGCTGAGAGAAAGGAAAGACGGATTCGTCAAACGTGACATCACGGGAAATATAGACACGACCGGTAGAAATATCTAAGCACTTGTACCCTTTGTGGAGACCACTATAGCCTAAGAAAGCGCATTGCTTGGAACGGAATTGAAGTTTGTGTTTATTATATGGACGAAGATTTGGCCACACGGCACACCCAAAAACTCGAAGAAAAGAATAGTTTGGTGGACTTTTGAACAACTTTTCGGTGGGTGTTTGGTTTTGGATGACTTTGGTGGGAAGACGATTAATAAGATAGACAGCAGTAAGGAAAGCCTCATCCCAAAACTTTAGAGGCATAGAGGCATGAGCTAAAAGGCAAAGACCAACTTCGACAATATGGCGGTGTTTGCGTTCTGCAGAACCGTTTTGCTGATGTGCATATGGGCATGACACATGGTGAGCAATACCAACACGTGTAAAGAAGGGGCTTAATTTCTGATATTCACCACCCCAATCGGTTTGAACAGCTAGAATTTTGCTGTTAAACAATCTCTCAACATGTTGTTGAAAATCACAAAATTTCTGAAACACATCAGATTTATTCTTAAGCAAACAAATCCACGTAAATTTGCTAAAATCATCGATAAAACTCACATAGTACTTATATCGACCAACAGAAACAGGGCCAGGCCCCCAAACATCTGAGAAAATAAGCTCTAAAGGAGCACTAGAGACACTTGTAGACCTAGGATAAGGCAATTGATGAATTTTGCCCTTTTGACATGCATCACAGACCGACTCATCATGCTTATTCGAAGAAGGTAAATTATTTGTCCTAAGGACTTGCTCGACAATGCTAAAAGAAGGATGCCCGAGACGCCCATGCCACCGTGCGGATGAAGGTTTGCTTGTGCTAAGGAGTTGTTTGGACGATGAAGTGTCCGCACCATGCATGGGATAGAGACCACGCCTACTCGCGCCTTGGAGGATGATTTTCCCCGTGTCCTGATCCTTAAGAGAGAAGAATTTGGGATGAATTTCAACAAAAAGACCATTGTCATCAGCAAGTTTAGAAGCAGCTACAAGACTTTTAGTGGCACTTGGAACATGTAAAATATCTTTAAGATGAATTGAACGATCAGGAGTATGAATTGACGCATGACCAATATGTTGAATCTGCATACCTTGGCCACTTGCGGTGTGGACTTGTTCATGTCCAGTGTAGCGGTCTCGGACCGCCAGCTTGTCGAGCTCACCGGTGACGTGATCAGTAGCACCGGTGTCAAGATACCAGTTGGTATCTACGCCATAGGAGGGGTCCATCGTTGCCGCGTGCGCCTGCGGCTGCTGCTGTGGCTCGGGGGTGACGAAGTTCTTGTTGTAGCGCTTGTAGCACTTGTCCGCTGGATGCCCTGCCTTGCGACAGATCTGGCACGGCGGACCAGTGTAACGGGGCCTGTTCTGATAGTTGTTGCCGCCGTTGTTGTAGCGGCCACCGCCGCCACCATTGCCATAGGAGTTGTTACCCCCATAGCCTCCCCCATAGCCTCCGTTCTGGCCGCCTCCGCGGCCATTGTTGTCGCGGTTTTGGCCACTGCCACCGCCACGGTAACCTCCTCCGTTACCCCGGCCATATCCGCCCCTGGAGGCAAGATTGGCCGAGAAACCGCCGCCGCCTTGATCGGCGTTCTGCGACTCGATGCGGGCTTCAGCTGCCAACAACATGGAATAAACTTCGCTTAAGGTTATACCTTGATCAATTCTCGCCGAGATTGCCTCGGCAAGTGGGTTGTACTCGGCGTCCAGGCCATTGAGGACGGCATTGATGATGTCGTCGTCGTCCATCGGCTTGCCGGCAGTTGCCAGCTCGTCCGTGAGACTCTTCAGCTTGTTGAAGTAGGTGACAGCGCTCGTCTCGCGCTTCTTCAGATCGGCAAGCTTGCGACGCAGGAACATGACCCGCGCACGGGACTGCGAGGCGAACATGGTCTGGATCGCCGTCCAGAGCTCATGCGAGGTTTGGCACTCGGTGACCTGCACCAGTACCTCAAAGGAGATCGAGTTCACCAGGTAGCTGAGGAGCTGCTGGTCCTTCTCGCTCCACACCGCAAACGCGGGGTTTTCCACCTCCTCGGTGACCTTCTTGCCAGCGACGTCCTTCTCCACCAGCATGAATTCTGCCGGCGCCTTGACAGAGCCATCAAGGTACCCGTACAACCGCGCGCCACGCACGGCAGGGAGGACGACGGTCTTCCAGACGAGGAAGTTCTTGCTGGTGAGCTTCTCTTGCACCGTCTGGCCGATGGAGTTCCCGGCTGACGCGACCGAAGAGCTTGAGGCCGCCATGGGTGCAGATGGGATCTAGTGGATGTTTAGGAAGAAGGAGAAGGCTCTGATACCATATAAAACTGGGTAAAACGTGTGCCTTCCAGGCAGGGACGTGTGCGTGTTATATAGGCAACAAAGAGTACAGAGGCGGTGCGGTTGAGATCAGACTTGGAGTCTAAGAAATCTATACAAGGTAGTTATCTAAACTAGCACCTAAGATCTCAACCGTACCAGATTACAACACGTACCAGAACATTGGTACACACACGCACACAGATACAACACGTTACTTTAACACCCAGCAGTTCATCCACAGATCACAACCACCAGTCCACCCACATATATATATATAAGAGGGCATACGAAGAAGAATAAAAACGCAGAGCTTCACAGCCAGCCTTTCAAACATCGAGCTGCTCCCTAGTTTCTACAGAAAGCTCCATAAACATACGAGCTATATCCCTAGTTTCTACAGAAAAATACGATAGCATACGGTATTCGACAAGAATCCATCCGTTGCTTCTCGGTCTTACATAGTATAACTAGTTGTGCCACGCCATGTCCCAGTTGGTCATGAGAAGGGATCTGGTGCGTGAACAGAACCAGATTCTTGTTTTGTAGACTACGGTCTTTGTAACTTGTAGACCGCGGTGCCGAGGTTCAGGACGAAGCACGGTGCAAGAGCAAACCAGCTCAGGAAAGCCATGGCGGTACCAGCCATAAGACTTGGGCAGGGATTCCCATAGCAATATTCTAGATCATCGTTAATGAGAACGGTGATGCCTGCCGATGCGCTTGCAGCACTCAAAGTCAGTCCTCCTGTGATCTGCAGAAGAGCAACATCAAGGTCACAAAAGGGGGAGGAGGAAAGCACATGATCGTCGGATAATTATTTGCTTGTTGATGATTGTTTGATCTAGGGGTTCAGAAGGAATGGAAGATGGCTGCTGTTTGATTGAGGTGCCTGAGAAAAATATGACTCACCAAGTCCCCGATGCTGAATATGCCGCAAGTGATGGGAGTTCGGAAGGAACGGCCAACGAGGAGCGCGTAGACATCCACGGCAACAAGGGCGAGGCTCCACAGGCACTGCAAAGCTACTGCTGGTACGAAGTAGCTGGTCAAAAGAGCAATAGTGAGTTTGTCTATACAATGAAACCGATGAATCCCATATTTTTGGGCTATATAAGCAACATTCCAAGTGAAAAAAAAACACCATCTAGTTGCATCATAGAAATAAGATAAACTAAGTATACTACTTGTTCCGTGTACTTCCCAACGCCAAATTGTAGATCTTGAAGTGTTTTCCTCAAAGACAACATGTATGCATAATGTTGTCCATTACAGTCACGCTATTCTGAATTTCGACAACCGGAATGTTAACCAAACTTATCAGCATGCACAACTAAATGCTTATTTGCTGAATGCGTAGGAAACTACGCGTGCAAACATCAAAGCTCCTAGTACTCGCGAAAACCGGTTATGATGAGCAAACAAGACTCCGGGCTAAACATCAGTGTATCATTCCAATGAAGACAAGTGGGAGCAATACAAAATAATATGACAGAGCACATGATCATGTCACCATATCTAGCTGAATCGTCTCTTTCAGGACGCCAAACTAATCTAAAAGGCGTAAAATAACACGGCGCACAGATAAATATATGCAACATCCCAAGTGAAAAGAAAACACCATCTAGCTGCATCATAAGATACACTAAGCATACTACTTGTTCCGTGTACTTCCCAATGCAAAATTGTAGATCTTCAAGTGTTTTCCTCAAAGACAACATGTCTGCATAATGTTGTCCATTACAGTCACACTATTCTGAATCCCGACAACCGGAATGTTAGCCAAATTTATCAGCATGCAGAGCTAAATGCTCATTTGCTAAATGAGTAGGAAACTATGCGTGCAACCATCAAAGATCCTAATACTCGCGAAAACCGGTCATGATGAGCAAACAAGACTCGGGGCTAAACATCACTGTATCATTCCAATGAAGACAAGTGGGAGCGATACCATATGATTTGACACAGCAAATGATCATGTCACCATAATCTAGCTGCATCGCCTCTTTCAGGAGGCCAAACCAATCTAAAAGGCGTAAAACAACACGGCGCACAGATAAATATACCAACTTTTCTCCTAGAGAAGCAAGCAAACAGGACCAATCAATAATAGTTTTCTGCTGAAGGGGAACATACAGGAGCATCTCCTCCAAGAGAGAATGGATGGGGAAAATTGGGTAAGGCAAGCAGTGACTGAAACCCCTACTTCAGAGGTAAGATACACACTAGAATACGGCGTGTCTCGTGTACTTCCCGATGCCATCCACAACACTAAATGTAGATCTTCAAGTGTTTTCCTCAAAGACAACATGTCTGCATAATGTTGTCCATTACAGTCACACTATTCTGAATTCCGACAACCAAAAAGTTAACCAAACTTTATCAGCCTGCACAACTAAATGCTTCTTGCTGAATGCGTAGGAAACTAGGCGTGTAATGCAAACATCAAACTCCTAAATACTTGCAAAAATGGTTATGATGAGCAGACAAGACTCGGGGCTAAACATCATCACTGTATCATTTCAATTTCCAAAGAAGACAAGTGACTAAGTGGGAGCGATACCATATGACACGACAGAGAACATGACCATGTCACCATAATCTAGCTGCATCGCCTCTTGTAGGACGCGGCTAATCTATCTAAAAGGGGAGAAATAACAGCACGGCGGCGCACGGGTAAGTATCAACATTTCTCCTCCTTGAGTAAGCAAGAAACAGGATGGATCAATAGTACAGTAGTTTTTACTGAAGGGGAACAGGGGTATCTCCTACGGACAGGGTCATCAATCTGCTGCTCGCCCTGAAATCGTGAACTGAAACCCCAACCTTGGAAGGTAGATTTCATTCATTCAGAGTGGAACCTAAGGGAGGGGAAGGGGAGAGAAATGCTGAGATGCGGAGGAGGAGGAGAAGGGGAGCAGGCAGGCGTGACGCACCGGAAGGCGGTGATGGAGACGAAGTCGTCGGTGGAGGCCACGGAGGCGAGCGCGATGGCCGCGAGGACGGCCTGCGCGAGGCGGAGCCCGAGCCCGGACCGCGTCCCCGGCGCCCCCGGGTAGTCCCTCATCAGCACCCCGGGCGGCGCGTTCGGACCCTGCACCTGCGCCGCAGCCTGGGCCGGAGCTGGTGGCGCCGGCCCCTGTCCCTGCGCAGCTGGAGCGGGAGCTGGAGCTGGAGCTGGAACGGGAGGCGCCGCCTGCTGCCCCTGTCCCTGCGCAGCCGGCGCCGGAGCGGGCACGACCGGAGCCGGGAACGGGTGCACCATCGGGTGGCTCGCACGCGGCATCATCGTCCCTCCCGTCCGTCCGCTCCTCCTCTTCCCCGACCCAAATGTGCTATCTTTCTTGCGCCGGTTTGAGGGTTGGTGGTGGCAGCGCGACGGATGGCCAGGGTTTTTGGAGGAGGATTTTATCGGAGGAGCAATGGAGGAGGGGAGCAGGAGCACGAGATGGAGGGCCCGCCATTACTCTGCTTTCACACGACCTCCTCACTCCCTCCTCTGCTTCGTCTCCGTCGTGGTTCCCTCTTCTGCTCATGGAGAGTGCGCGCGTCTGGGGTTCTGTTCTTCCTCTTTCGGCAAACAAAAACGCGTTTGCTCTCCGGAAAGCTCCTCTCCTCTACCGTGACGACGCGCACGGCCCTTCCCACAAGCACTCGTCTGCACTCTTTCCACGAAACTTCGTTTCCCACACACACTTGTGTTGATATTTTTATAATATCAAAAAACGCATATAATGTCAATTATTTTAAAAAGGAATATCAAATGCACATTTATATGAAAACGTATTTTACGATGATTCTAATACTATGGATTTATATATTGTATGCGTTGATGTTTTTTCCTATATATATATGTCGTCAATATTTATAAAGTTTAAATTCGACTAAAGCTAAAAACGCAAGGTAATTCGTTAACGCCGGGGGGGGGGGGGGGGGGGGGGGGGGGGGGGGTATAGTTTGCCTAGTCTCCTTCGTCAGATACGTGTTTTGGTTAAACTTGCTACAAAATGCACATTCCTACCTATTTACCGTGCCGCCAATGTAATTGTTGTTCTTTTGCATGCTCTTTGCAAGAAATTTCATCCGTCACATACACTTTCCACGTCTTAAACGAAAGTTCCGGTTAAACCCACGTCATTTTGGCATATGCTCATCGTGTTGTGGCCCATATTGGCGCGGCACTCAAGCATTCCTCTGCCTCGGAGGCGGCAGCAACCTATGCACACGTCGGTGAAGCGTGCATGCTTCATTACATGCACCGGCCGAATGGATTCGCCCTTTTTCACTTCAACGTCTAGTGAGGCAGCCAGGGTTCAGCCGGATCAATTCTAAGACTTGATGTTTCAGAAATGGCTACCAACAAATTCACAAGGAAAATTGAACTCAATATAGCGACCCACAAACTTTTAGCAAGACATACCGTAAGTTAGCGACCTATTTTTCATCCAAGATAGTATTTAAAAGCATTTCAAAAGTAAAAAACTACAGACATTGAAGCAGTGATGATGACTCCTTATGATGTGAAAGCAAAGGTAAACCCTAGTGTATTTCACAAGTAGATCCATAATGAGGTGATTGAAAATGCAATTTACATTTTGGTTTTATTCGAAAGTGCAATTCTCACATTTCGGTTCCCATTCGAAAGTAACATCGTGAAAACTCGAGAATAACATTTATGCATCATAAATGAAAATTAAAATATTCTTACATGTATGATGGCACGATCAGGGTCATGCAAACATACATAAATGACCAACTAGATGTTGTGAAATCCACTTTGTCACCCGGGTGCACATATGCACCCAGTATGTAAAACACATACTTTGAAATGTCAAAATAATTATGAAATAAAATTTCACGGATACATCTTCACGTCCTATTTGTTCACAAAGCCGTTTGACGGGAAAAAATTATTTTGTGTATCGTGTGCAAAAAAGACAAAAGAATGTCCCATGAAAAGGCTTATTTTAGCACCAAGTTTTGTCTTTTACACTAGCCATAGAAAAGTCATTTTTTTCGTGAAACAAATTTGTGAACACGTAGGATGTTAAAATCTATACACTTTTTTTCAAAAAAATTGACATTTCAAAATGCTTTTAAATGCATTTAAATGAAGGGTCCATAAGCACCCGGGAATTAAAACACAACACATAGAGTCATCGGCACAAAAAGAATTAGGAGGATGCATATACGTCAACACTTGGGGTCTCCGAAATCTCTCAAATTTCCGACTGCTAGACCCTAGTCACCCATGCTTTTCAGATTTTTCTTTTATAAAAACATAGAATTTCTTTTTTTGGGAAAAAAGTAAAGAAGTCCGGGCAGCTTTTTGTCTGAGCCGCTGACAGGTAGACCCCACCCATCAGGGTCTTGTTCTCCATCTGGACTGTCAAAATCCCCCACTGCAGCCTCGCTTTTTTCGGTGCTTTCCACAGCTCTTGAGCTCCCAAATTGAGAGCATGATCTTGAGTCGTTGCTTCTATACATGGATATATATCCTCCAATAACTGGTATCTTGCTGGTACTAATTGTTCTGCCTCTTTGGTGTTTCCGAGCGTCATCTTCCATGTATCATTAGGAAGTATCCAGAGCTTTTGTTGTTAGACATAAATCGCACATTGCTCCCAGGTATTAACACTTAAAAATATTTTACTGCAAAGACTTAGTCAATGCCTTTTATATGTGTTTATTTTGTAGACATGTAAATGCGTTTTAACTCATTGCTCCTCTAGCTACTAGTACAACTAGGCAGGCTATGTACCCTGCACAAGATATACTTGGTAGGATATGAACCTATTCAGCTCATGTGTATCCAGTTAAGAGCAAAGTTTATACTAGCCTTACAACTAAATACATCACACACCTCTTTGAAACATAACTAACATTCCGAAAACTTTACCCGACCAAGACTATCGAGTTCAAGTTTCTGCTATCCGCTTACTTCTCAAGGGTCCTTGCTGGTAAGGACCTGGTATCAACACTGTTGGCTAAGAACGACATGGATGTAGGGAACACAACACATTTAACGGTGCAAATTTGGAGGCATCCCAATCAGCAACAGAATACTAGTACTGTAGTAAATACAAGAAAATGCATCGGAAACGGTACATGAGGAGAAATAAACAGTGAATATATGCTCTAGTCTTCCTAGATTTTTAGATAGTACACAGCAAGAGAAATGTTGTTCAACAACTACAAATAGCCTAGCCTGCCTGACAAAGCTCGCATCAAGCTCACGGCAGCCACTTCCAAGTCAGCGGACCAGGTGGACCGTCATCGTGAGGCTCCTCCTAGTGTTCCTGCTTGTCAGCTCGAACAGGCAGACGTCTCCCACCTTCAGCCCGTTGCCCTCGACGAACTCCTTCCAGCCGATGTAGACCCGCCTTCGCTTGCCACTAGCGCTCAACGTGGCATGCCACAGCTTACTCTCCCCCGCCAGCTCGAGGACGAGGGGCTGTGTCTTGTCCGGGAGACATGCGGAAGCATACTCCATCCAGAAATCCTATCCAAGAAAGTGCACACAAGTTTCAGATTCATGATTCATTCAGCGGGAACAGTTCCTAGCTGTGCGTGGTGTGTCGTGCAAGTTCCTCAATGTAATACCGACGCCGGTCTCAACATTTCATTGCAGAATCAGCAAAAAGAAAAGAAAAAAACTACAAGTGGTGGGTAAACTCACCATTTCACATACACAACTGCCAGTGCAATGAACATTTGTAGTGGTCAGCACTCTCACAAGAACAGGAGGTTCAGATCGAATTTCCTCGACCTTCTCCTCGACTTTCCTCTCCACTTGTGTAGGTAGAGTTGCCCACTGACTTAAGATGTAGCGCCGCTGGGAAACGCCCCCGAGACTGTTGGACGCAGGTACTGAGCTGACTCCAAGCGTCACAGATGCCCGGTCATGCGGTTTGCGAGCTCCATATCCTGAAAGACATGCATAATCGCATAGGGTCAGCAAAATGACCAGAATGTATTTGAAGTATATGGTAAAATAAACTAAGTGCAGAGGTAACCAACTACTACTACTATGACCTGATTTAGTGCAAGGGGAGGACGATGATGCTATCTTCAGAGTTTTCGCACAACTGCGTGTCACCCGTTTTTCCGCCCTGCAAGTTTCTTCCGCGTCTTCTCTCACCAAGTCATCGTCTTCGTCGGAACTGCTCAGGTCAATAAATGATGGAGG
The DNA here is from genome assembly GCA_947311845.1 of Poa pratensis. Lineage (NCBI taxonomy): Eukaryota > Viridiplantae > Streptophyta > Magnoliopsida > Poales > Poaceae > Poa > Poa pratensis. Next base: position 3,146,656 of record CAMZMU010000084.1, read on the forward strand.
AGGTGGATCCACAATGTGGACAGAATCTTCGGACGTTTCTTGGGTACTTGAAGAAGGATTTCCACTGACAGCAAATGAGGGGTTTTTTTCTTGACCGCTCGGGTCAAGGATGCAGACTTCGAGGCGACTTTTCTCGGTGCTTCTGAAAATCAGGAGATCCTTCTCTTGTATGTGTTGAGAGGCAACAAAAGTACCCCACTCAGAATCCAGGACTATTTGATCATCAGTGTGCTTGCTTTTTTTTTTTTTTAAAGGGAGTTGCGTACAAGATCAAGCAAGAACAGAGCACAACGCACGCACAAACGCAACCGCAGGCCTCGCCACAGACGGCAAACCTGGCACCACCACGCACACCACACACCTAAGGAAGAAGATCAGCCAACCTTGTTGAGAGAGCCGCATGATCCATCCGACGCAGGCGCCGGAATCTCGCCGCTGAACGAGCATCGGCGCTGATCCTCCACCAAACCACCGTCGCCGCCTCGCACCGGAGACGAAGACGAAGGCTTCAACCTTCTTCCGCAAGCCCTCCAGGAACACCGACGAAGAGAAGCGCTGCACCTGCAACCTCCCAGCAAGATTAAGCAAAAGCACTCGCCGAAACCCTAGATCTAGAGCAGGCGCCACCACCATGGCCACCAACTCGGAGGAGAGTACGCCACGGCTCCGGAGAGCAGCGGACGCACCCACGACGGCAGATCTGCCCGAGCCCTCCACCGGAGAAGCAAGAAACAGAGGAGGGAACCACCGCCGCCACACGCCTCTCCGGCCACGCCTCCAACTCCAAAGCGCCGCCGGCAAGCACCCACGCACACCTAGGCTATGTACACGGCGGGATCCGTCGATCCCCGTCCTCCGCCGCCTGAGCGGCGCGGAGGGCGAGGAATCGGCCGGACCGCCGCCGGCGAGCTGGCGCGCACGAGGTCGCCCAAAAATCGCCTCCCGAGCACTGTTCAGGTGGGGAACGGGAGAGGGTCGGGGTCGTTTGCTTTTCTAGCAACACTATACATTCTTGTCAGGGGCTTCGAGTTGAATAGTAGCTTTAGTTGTTTGGTCCTTGAAATGGTTCGTTACAAGTTTCAAAGGTATGTACTGCAGGATCAGAAAAATAAAGATACTAGATTAAAAATTTGGAGCCTTAACCAGCAGGAATATACCATGCTTGACAAATATATATTTCAGGTCGAATTGTGCAAAAGTCGGAACAGATCAATTAGCTAGACGTACGGGCGAGCAGGGCAGGGGGGAGCAAAAAGGATACTATATTGGAGATATGTATGTCACACAATATACCAATGACAGTTCTGGTTGAGATGAAGTCAAGCATGAAACTATTCGATTAAATGTGCAGGCCTTGTGTGGGTGGTGCACAAGTACTTATGTATGTACTGGCCGGATTCAAAGGAGCAACATCGACGCTGATGGAGAATTAACGATGAATATGGATTGGAGTAGCAAACATAAGCAAGGACGAAACTTACCAGGCAGGAGTCCTTCAAGCTGACATTTCTTTTGTTCATAGCTGCCACATGTAGAGGAATTTCAGGCTTCTTGGCAAAAGCAATTTGCAGCACCTTCTCGTCTTGCTGTTTTGTGAGACAGCACCGGGTAGTGTGGTGTAGGAGATATCATTCGAGGCATGAACATGCCCAGAATCTTCTAATTTGACAGGCGCAGGTTCAGGGATCCGATTCCTCATAAGCATTCCATCCTCTTTTGGCATGTGCTGTTGAAGGATTTGGATGCAATTAGTACCGGGAGAAAAGAAAACCCAAACCGCTGCTGTTTAATTAAGAAGCAGCATCTGTCGCTGTTTCTGGTAGCATTTTTTCAGCGAAATTTTGAACCCCAAAACGACCTTTTCCAGGAGCGAGCAGCAATGGGGGCTGAGAAGAACTGGAATCAATGCGGGAGGAAAGCTAGGGGTCTCACCAAGTTGTCTCCGGAACCGTGGGGAGCAGGGACGAGGGGCTGATTCGCGCCGTCGCCCTTCCACGACGCGCATTCTCCTCCTCCGGGGCCTGATGATTGTGTCGGCGACCAGACCAATGAAAACGATCACCAAGCAATTTGAATTTGTTCACACTGTTCTGCAGAACGGACTTGTTGCTAACCTGTGTAACAGACTAACCTCCGCGGCTGCGGATGAGCTTGCTGCCCTCAGTTCCTTGTTGTTGCAGGTGTCGATCTCCGAGTCCCCGGACAGAAGAACTCTCTTGGATGGATCCAAGTTCTCCTCCAAGGGGGCATATGCCGCCCTAACATCCCATGACGCTGATGACAAACTCATGATCGTATGGCACTCCTTCGTTCCCCAGAAGGTCAAGATCTTTGGATGGCTCCTCTACTTCGACAGACTCAACACCAGAGCTAACCTCCACAAGAAAACTATCCTTCCAAACGCCACATGCCCCGCTGTGATCACCCAGTGGAAGACAAGAATCATCTCTTCTTTGAATGCAAGGCATCCGAAGCAATCTGGAACAAGATCGGGCTTACACCTAACTTCTCGCCGCTCCCCGCCCTTTGGGACTCACCTCTCCCACCCGTGCTGCCAAGATCTGTTTGGCCATCTGTTGCTCTGATCATCTTATGGAAGATCTGGGACTCCAGAAATGCAAAGGTGTTTAGAAAGATAGATTTGCGCCTTCTGTTTCGGCACAAAATTTGTTGATGATCTCACTCTGTGGACTAATTGATGTAAGGATTCGACTCATAAGGAACACGCCGGTCTGTGGCGTGATTTTCTCACCTCACGCCTTGCGTGACCCCTGTAAACAGTTCTGCTTTGAAATATAATTCAGGTGGGGATACTTTCCCCCGGTGACGTTTCAAAAAAAATGAAAACGATCAGAAATCAAGAAAAGGAGACCGGCAGCGAACCCCTGCCCATGAACCAAGAACGATCTAGGTCCTGGTTACCTAGGTTAGAACCGTCCATCGATCGCCGCCGCGTCCGTGCCGGTCGGCCGCCGGCGTCGCCGTGGAGAGTGGAGTTCTGGAGTGGGTAAAGTTGCTAGGCGCTCCCAGGCCGAAAGAGGAAATTTTTGGCAGCTGGACTAGCTCGTGACCAGTGAACTGAGTTTGTACTGCCACTTTACTCTCTCATCAATTATTTACCCACGGCGTACAAGGGAGGTAGATAGCTCTTGGGTCCAAATGTATCCGTTGTAGAAAATACATTTTAATTGAATTTTAAAATGTTAAAAAATTCAACAAAAATTTTAGGTGTACGTGTTCGTGCTTGGGGCTCGGGGAGGAGGCCGCCGACAGCACGCGTCCACCAGGCCGCCGTCGGTACCTCCACGCCGCGTCCTGCTGGAGACATGTCTGCAGACCTCCCCGGAACGGGCCGCCTTGTCCAGGAGCCCCGCCTCGCCTTCATCCTCCACCTCCTTAAAGGAATTAAGCTGTGATGCACGCAATCGAGCGCCCCGACGCAGCCTCACAGCGCCATCCAGGGTCACGGTCGACGCCCTGGTACTCCGATCTTCCCCCAGCATCGAGCGCCGCCGCGCAACGCTTCTCAACAACCTCCTCGACGCCGCACTCCATCCCTTCCCCAACCTCCTCCGCCGCCGCGTTTTGGACCTAGACGGGAAAGGCAGTGGCGGCGCACGGGAGCTGGGCTCAAAGGAGAGCTCGGGATTGGGGAATTTTTTTTCTTATCCACCGGAGCCCGAACAGTGGGAGTTGCGTGGTGCGAGGAGGTCGGTCTTCCACCGACGAAATAAGGAACCGAATAACTCAGCGGTGGCAGCCCATGTAATTACTCCGAACTTCAGGGGCAACATCGTCCAAAAACAGGGCCGGCCCTGGAAGGTGGCAGGGTGGGCGGCCGCCCTGGGCCCCCAAAATCCAGGGGGCCCTCCCCATATACGTTTCAGTACATGTATTGTATAGCAGTACAGATACGTAAAGCATGTATTTAACAGAAAAAAAACGAAAAGGGCCGACCAGGTTATAGGAATTAAGGCCCATGGAAAGGAGCTAATCCCACAAATGTGGCCCAGATCGCATCCTTGTTCCCAGGCACACTAACGATCGCGACTGTGTCTATTCTATTCGTCGCCTCGGCTCCTCCCCTGACGCTTGTGATTCCTCTAATCCTCTCGGTTCTCATCTCATGTCTAATCGATCGGCGGCGGATCCCCAGCAGCAACTAGAACTAGGCGATCTCATCCCAGCAGTCGTCGCCCCCAGCCGTCGCCCGTCGCCGCCACCGGCCGTCGCCCCGTCGCTGCCACGCTCAGGCTCAGGCCCTGGCCATGGACGGACTGACCACGGTAAATCTTATGTGCTCTTCTTTCTATAATCAGTAATCTGTATGTGTATGTGATGTGTGATGGCGTGATAGCTAATTTAACTTTATTCCAGCATTGTGTGGGATCATGTCATTAAGAAAGTATGAATCTGGTAGCGCTAAAAGGAAAAGAGCAAACCGTGTGGATGATTTGGTACAATCATAGAGATGAGATATTCTTAAAATTTTCAGGGCTAATTCTAGTGCTTCGAAAAACCCAGATGAGTGGGCAATTGTTGCCATGGAGGAAGAGCAACCAACTAATGGAAATTCTGAATCTGATCAGCAAGAAGAAAATGTCGACACCAACATTGGCAATGACAATGTAAGTGGCTTTGATGCACAAACCCAATCTGTAATGTCCGCTATGGAGATTTTTTGAGCATGTGAGAGAAGTTGATTGTTATCACAATATTTTCATAGCTTATCGCATCTTATTTACTGTGCCCGTGACTGTCGCCTAGGCTAAAAGAAGCTTTTCAAAGTTGAAATTATTGAAGAACTACTTGCGGTCTACAATGACTCAAGAGAGGTTAAACGGGTTGGCAACATCATGCATCTAGAAGAAATTATTGGATGACATTGGCATCGAGCTCGTCATAAGTGAATTTGCATCGAGAAATGTTAGACCAAAATGTTAAGGTAATTTGTATAATTTATTTGATATGTTAACTGTTTTGGATGCATTCAAGTTTTACTGGAAATTTTTTTTTACACATATTCATTATTATTATTATTATGATGTCTATATAAGGGTCCCAAGTTTTAGTTTCGCCCCGGGCCCTGGAAATCACAGGACCGGCCCTGTCCAAAAAAGAGTCGGACGGGAAGAAGTTTTACTTCCTTTTATATAGTAGGTATAGATTAGTCATGTATTCACATAGATGGATAGTTCGGACAAGGTACTCCGTCAAATTTTTGAATTTCTAGCCAATTTTGTACAGTAGCACGCACGGCACGGACCCGACGGAAACAAAAACAGAACCACCACGTACACGGGCGGGCCAAATCGAAACAGAACCCACCTCTCCCCTCCCACCTCTCTCGCTCTCTCGCTTCTTCGGCCCAAACTCCGGCGTCGTAGACGGCGGCGGCGGCGAGGGAGACAGAACAGAAGGACCTCCGATGGGGAAGAGCAAGGGCCGGGCGTCCAGCAGCGGCCTGGCGGCGTCGCTGCTGCCGGACTCCCACGCCGCCGTCCCCGTCGTGGGGTTCGGGGGCTACCACGGCGCCTCCCGCGTCGAGCCCGCCGCCCTCCTGCCCTCCTCCTCCTCCGACCCCGACGGCCCGGTCCGCCTCCCTCCCGTACGTACCCGTCGCCGTCCCCCTCTCCCCCATAAACCCTAGCTTAGCCACAACCCCAGCTCGCTGGCTGCTGCTTACCCGTCCGTGCTAGGGTTTTATTCCGCTAAAGCTCGTCGGCGATCTTACTCTAGCTTGGGTGTGTTTGTTTTTCAAGGACGTGGATGGCGAGGTGCTGCAGCACCTGAGGAGGCTGGGGAGGAAGGATCCCACAACAAAGGTAGGTTCACCCTGATTTCCCGTCTCACCCCCTGTTTCTGCTCCTTCGCCGTGTTCTCTTGATGAAGTAAGGAAGTCATTGTGTACCAACTCTCACTACATTGTTATTTTATTTCTTTTTGTAACTTTGCTGTATAAATGAAGAGGTAGAGACTTTTACTACGCACCAGATTTCAGATATTGTTAATCAAGCAAAAGATGTACAAGCAGCGATGCACATGCTCTTAATTAATAGTACACCACAATAGATCATGCCCGGTGATTGCGTGGCCCACTGCCATCAACTGTAGATTGGTGACACATGCATTGTGTATCTTCATTGCTTGCTCTCCTCTCCCTAAGGTTCTCCACAAAGCGCCCAACACGTCTATTTATACATCAAAGTTGGAACACGTTGTCCAACAATTGAAGCTTGTTGCTTCTTTGGGTTTCTAGGCACTAAATAGTAAGTCGGGAAGAGGAAGAAAGAGATTGCTCAAGAGCACTAGGAATGGGAACATGGAGGAACGCCCAACTTGTTTGTGTTCACTTCTAGGTGCAAATATTTTGTTTGGTGCTTTCCTGATGCCTCCCATTCCTACCGTTCTTGTGAACTCCTTTCTCTTCCTTTTGGCTTGCTCAATAGGTTTGACGGAGAAATCATAGACATGAGTGCACATACTTAGATAAACGTGAGATCTCGAAGGCCAGACAGGAAGAGGAAGAAAAGAGAGCATAAGAGCAGTAGGAGTGGGAACATGGAGGAAATCCTAACTTGCTTTGTTCTGACCTCTAGTGTTAACTAGAGGTGAGAACCTGGTTTGGTGTTTCCCGATGCCTCCCATTCCTATTATTCTTAAGCACTCCCTCCCCTTCCTTGTTGCCTTACTCAGTAGCTTTAGCCTACAAACATATATTGCACACATTTGATGTGGCTGATATTTCCTGCAGTGCAGTGCACACCAGTTTCCCTTCCTTTTCCAAAAAACGCATGCCATGTTTCTTGAATATATGTTCAATGCCATGTTTCTTAGACCTTTATGCTAAATTTGTTAAAACATCCACTTCATCGACACTATATTATGTCAAATCATCTGGCGCTCAGCACTGGTTATTATTATTAGAGGCAATCGTGCAACAATCTTATTAGCCCAAATTATGCTACCTGAAGGCTGATTGCCCTCACATTTGTTTCTTCTTTAATGCAGCTCAAGGCGTTATCTGCGCTATCTATGCTCTTTGCACAGAAACCTGGCGAGGAAGTTGTGCAGATCGTACCACAATGGGTATTTTCCTCAGTTGCTCTGTTTGCCTCATCAGATTACACTTATAATGCTATGGTCTTCGTTCGAGCATTAAGCTGGGTCCTTTTTAGGACCAATTCTATCTTCCTTACCAACTTCTGTAGTATTTCTACGAGAATATGCCAATTTCCATGATATTCTTCTTTCCAGCATGTAATGTTAACTTTCGGACAATCCATGTTAAACATAGCTGTAGATTAGAATCTGCCTCTGTGATCCATTTTCTGTTCTCCATAGTAAGCTTGAATATATATGCTAATAATGGGTTACCGATTAAGTTGCCTTTTCCAGAAAATATGCACCTGCGTCATCATCTACCTTCTTTATTTTACAGGCATTCGAGTACAAGAGACTGCTGCTTGACTATAACAGAGACGTTCGTCGTGCTACTAACGATACCATGTCTAGCCTAGTCACGGCAGTCAAGTATGGCCATTTCCTTTCATTGAACCGATGCAAGTGGTCTGTGCCGTACTGCTTTTATATTTACCATGCTGTGGCTTTTGGTCCAGTTATTGAAGGCCTTGTGCTTAGAATTCATTTCATGATTTTTGAGTCGCGAGTCGCAAGTGAGTCGCCAACCCTCCGACTCGCTGTATAGTCGACGAAAATCGCTGTATAGTCGCGTTGAGTCGCTGTATAGTCGCGAGTCGCCGTGATTTTTGAGAAACGACTCGCTGTATAGTCGGCGACTATACAGCGACTCAAAAACCATGATTCATTTTACTCCCTCCTTTTCCAAATACTTGGCACTGTTGACTAAAGATTTGATTCTGAACACTCTACACGTTGATGTCCCAGGGCATTCTCCTAAATTTCCCCTTCTGTGATTTATCCATATCTGTTACCTTGTTGCTTCTGCTTGAGATATTACTGAATGGTATTTTGGCCAGCATGTATAGAAAATGCGATCACGTAAATATGCATCTTTACTCAGAACTAACAAAATATCTAGAAACAGAGTATATGTAGATTGCAAATTCTTTCATTCTTTGATGGTTATGGATGTTTGAACTGACTGTTTTCAGGAAGGGTCTAGCTCCACATCTCAAGTCTTTGATGGGTCCTTGGTGGTTTTCTCAGTTTGACCCTGCTACTGAGGTTGCACAGGCTGCTCGACGTTCATTTGAGGTGCATATTATGATTATTCCTTTATCTAGTTGATGATATTGGCCGCAAGTCATTGTCAACTGAAGCTTTATCTGGAGTTTGCATTCATTTTCATCTGGGATGCTTTTCTGCAGTAAACTATAATCACTGGCTTAGAAAAACTAAAAATTACAAGTCAATCAACTACAAAATGTTGGCCCGTGATGCAGTAGCTTAATTTAAGGCCCGTACTGAAACGTAGTTAGGGCATGTTTGCCTAGCTGTTATATAATTTTTCTTACTGGTTTAGTTTTATTTTGCTCCTGACTAATATGTTATGTTGGTTTGTTATACTGACCCGTTGAAACATAAAGAAGTAATGCTTTCACATTCTTTAAGTGTGATTATATGAGCATGGCCCGTACTGAAACGTAGTTAGGGCATGTTTGCCTAGCTGTTATATAATTTTTCTTACTGGTTTAGTTTTATTTTGCTCCTGACTAATATGCGCTACATGCATGAATAGTATATTAAATTTGATGATACTGTGTGCACCTGTACCCATGCTCATATGCATTTCTTACATTTTTTCTACTGTATTTGTAGGCAGCGTTCCCACAATCAGACAGAAGGTTGGATGCTTTAATGCTATGTGTGAAGGAGACGTTTCTGTACCTAAATGAGAATCTTAAGCTAACAACACAAGCTTTATCCGACAAGGTTACACCGGTGGATGAATTAGAAGATATGTATGAGAGGGTAAGCTTTATGGTCTTAACTTGACATGCAATTGTTTGATCAGTTATCTTCATGTTTAAACCTCCTTTTATTCTGTATGCAGTCTGTTTTGAATAAATTTCAGCTGCAGTAGAAAATGTCAAAATGATCATTTTTCCAACTTTGAAAAGCAGATTGATCAGTTTGTGTGTGCAATCTGTTGTGCATATAGATCTTGTGCGCTCTTTGTGCTGTGCGAAACGGTTCTTATATCTGATGAGGTTGGTTTTGTGGTAGTCGATTGGGCCTCAGATAGTCAGATTTGTTCCTTCGCTGTTGCTCATGCGTTCTTATCATTAAATGCATCATTCACAACTTCCTCTGCTTCCTGTTATTACTATGAATCTATATGTGCTTAGAGTCTTCTTCCTGGCAACAAACTGAACCCTGTGGTATTGGCGGGCCACCTCCCTTGTTGGCAACCCAACTCTAGCCGTGTGAATTTGGAATTTGATCTGGGTGGCACACAGGTCCTTGTTTTAGATAGATTGTAAGGTTCCTTCAAGAGTACATACTAGGAGTCGAAGACATATCACTCAGACCGTTTCTTTATTCCTCTGTAGCCTCGCTGATGTTTATAAATATCAGTAATAGCATTGTGCCCCTCATATCTTCTTATAAAAGGACTTGACACTATGAAGTACTATAATCTTTTAAGAGCATTCATTTAGTTGTTGGATATAATTATTGTCTTTCACTTATGGCATTTTATCTGTAAATGTACTGTGCTTCTAATACCTGCCACCCTCTTTTCTATCTCCCTGTGTTAGGTGATATCATCTTCACTGTTAGCAATGGCAACTCTTATCGAGATTTTACTAGGAGTAAAATTACAAAGTGGTGGCAGTGACAGTTCGAATACTGAAAGCAAGAGTCATTCAAAAGTTCGATCTGCCACATTGTCTTCTGCTGAAGCTGCACTCTCTATGCATAAATATTTTATTGATTTTCTGAAGTCTAAAAGTGCTGTTATACGGTCGGCTACATATACTCTCCTTAAAAGTTATGTCAAATATGTTCCTCATGTTTTCAACGACGAAACCATGAAGATACTATCTTCCACTCTACTTGGTGCCTTCAGTGAAAAGGACCATTGTGTCACTCTGCTATGTGGGACACGGTTCTTACTTTTTCTAGAAGGTTTCCAGAGGCTTGGTCATATTGCAATGTTCACAAGGTTGTCCTCAATCGGTTTTGGCAGTTCCTACAAAATGGATGCTACGGGTCTAAACAGGCCTCATACCCTCTAATTGTTCAGTTTTTGGTTTCTATACCACCTAAAGAAGTTGCTGCAGAGCAATTCGCTTTCGAGTTATTAAAAAATCTCTGGGCTGGTAGAACCCAAAGGCAGCTATCAGCTGCTGACAGTTTGGCTTTCTTTACTGCGTTCAAACAGAGTTTTTGTGGCTTCTTAAAAATGTGCCGAGGTATCCTTTTCAAACATTCGCTGGATGATTAAGTGTGAATTCATTTTTTCCAAGTTCTCCAGTTTCTTAATAATCACCTTTTTTTTTCAGAAATTCTGCTGAAGATTCTTCAGACTATATTCGCAACGGGCTTATAACTAATGTTCTTGTCAAAATGGTTTGGCAAGATTACCTTCAATTATCATTATCAAAAAATCTGGATGTAGTTCCCAGTTTGCTGTCTGAAGAAGCAACTACTGATGATCACCAGCTATCTCATAAAAAGTCATTGTCGGCGGCGAATGTGCGCCACCCTGTTTACTATTATCAGGATTTGGGGAAATGTATCGCTGAAATATTAGATGACATATCAGTTACAGAAAGTCATTTGTTGGAAACTGCTTGTGAGTCTCTGTTGAGGGACTATTTGGACATAGTTCAGCAAGGGGAGAAGCTATTAAAATTTCAGGATCACATTGACCAACTTGTGTCATTCTTTCGTTCTTTGGATGTACTAGTTGTACAGAACGGCAGGACATGGCCCCTAGAAAACTTAGCTAGACCGCTGGTTGAACATTCTCTGCCAGCTATCAAGTCCATGGTAAGCTGAGGCACTGAATTCATCCATCTTCTGTTGACTTTGATTTTTTTCATTTTGAGGTATTTGTTTATGCTATATGATGCCAACATGCAAATTACTTGACAAATAAACTTGATTCAAGTTTTGTTTTGTTTTGTTTTGATGCAGGACTCCCCAAGTCTTGTTAAACTCCTTTTAGTTTTGGTTGATATATTCGGGCCTGCCCCCCTGTTCTTGAAAAATTCTGGGATAAATGATGGTAAATCATATGTTGAGCCTTATCTGAGTTTATTCAATGCTGATTTTGTCCCTTGGTGCTTGGATGGGAAGTATAGCACCTGCAGTTCAAAGATTGATTTATTGCTTTCTTTAATTCAAGAAGAGTGCTTCTTTGACCAGTGGTGTTTGATCATTAAACATACTGGAGCTAAACAAAAGCGACCTGTCGATCATGAAATATCACACACTAATGACCAATTTGAACTGCTGACACTTATACTTAAAAAAGTCAGAGAGAGAATTGCCAGTGGAAAGCTGAAAAATTTGCAGAGAAGCGGTTCCTTGCCAGAACATTGGCGACATGATCTATTGGATTCTGTTGCAGTTTCTGTCTTCTGTGATCAGCCTGCTACAGATTCTCATGTACATTTTCTATGGTATGTGCTTCTAACTTGATGTTCTCTATCATGTGCTTCCTTGTTTGCTCACACATTTTGTGCATTAGTTGTTTCTTCAAGTTTCTATTGAAAGTACATGTGTGGGATGAGGACTTATATCGGCTTAGTAGCCAAAAGTTATAGTTCATTTGGTTTACCCAATAGTCGAAACTGTTAATAATTCAGTTTACTAAAGTTGCCATGGTGATGCTCCACGAAATACATAGCTGATGTGGGCTTGACTTAAATTTATTATATGTGAAATTGTAGTGCTGCGCTTGGTGGCTCCAGTCAAGACGATCAAATTTGTTTTTTCTGCTGAGGCTGTTTGCAAAATTCGTGGATCCATTTTAAAGTCTTTGGCATCGGTACTCATCACATCAACTTTTGAGTGGACAAAGTCTTCACATTTTCTGTTGTTGCCGGTGGAACATGAGCATTTCAAGATTCTAGGGGAACAGTCCTTGTCAGCAAACTTTGAGATGGCTCAGTTTGCTTTTCAAGTTTTTGAGCGTAGCTTGTTTGCCCTAAGGACACATGAGGAAGATTCTGTTTTTTCTCATATTCTGGCTGCTCTGTTTATCATCGAATGGGAATGCAGCATGGCTTTAACTCTTGCAGAAGAGAGTGATTTGAAAGTTCATAAGGAGGAAACCAACGTTGAGGCTTTGATGTACAATACTTCAGATGATCATTTGGATGAGACAGTACATCTGAAGGCTAACCTTGCAGAACATATACATGCTTTCCGCCAAAGCTTAATTCCATCCTTTTGGAATGACCTTCATTTAGGCACTTTGAATAGGCTGGCGAATATTCTAGCACAGTCCGTCAGGTATGCTGTATTTGACACGACAGACTTACCTATTGAGAGGACAGCAGTCTTATGTTCTGAGTGGGTGGTGGACATGTTGACACTCATTTCTCTTGATCAAATAAAGTTGCAAAGTTTTTTTGATATGTTGTTATCTGAGGGAGAATATTGGCCGATCTGGGTGAAACCTTCTGTACAGAATGGCCATGCAACAGTGAAGATCCAAAGTGAGCCGCTTACTACAGATGGAACTGTAAGAATCTGTTTCTTTTTGCCCCCATCCCACCAAAACTAGTGCATGCATCTGTTTGCACACTTACTAGACATGCTCTCTCTCTCTCTCTCTCTCTCTCTCTCTCTCTCTCTACAGTTTTAAGAAATTTTATTTCTGAATTTTAGTGCATTAACCATAAGTAGCACCTACCTATATAGAAGTGTTTAGCCTGGAAACATTCTAGTTGATACATAGTAACTGTTTGTGGCTTGGTTATCTGCACTGTAAAATTTCGTAAAATAGTATATCATGCTTGAAACAAAAATTTCATAATGAAAGTAGAAAGTATTTTTTTGCTTGCCATGTCACAGCTACACTCTCAGGAGCTTGGGCTGTGAATCTGTGATACAGTAGTATTGGCAGAAATATCACACGAAGTTCGTAAAGAGTTGGCCATTATACTGCTGTATTACTATTGTGCAAAGAATTAAATGCGCTTAACATGGTTAATTCTTTCGATGCAGGAACTGAAACATGAGCGGTTCATTGCTTTTGTTGACAAGCTTGTCCTAAACCTCAGCTTTGGTGAAGTGATTTTAGCTCCTGTTTCTTCCTTCTCTAGAGTATGGGTTGCTGCAGAGATGATTTGCACTTGGAAGTGGAATGGGGGAAGCGCATTTAGCACATTCTTACCTGCTCTGGTTCAGTACATGAAAACAGATCCATGCCATGAGGTCAGCTTCGTGTCCATGTTGCTTGACACATTGCTAGAAGGGGCCCTTATGCACGGGAGTAGTGACTGGGCACTGTTCAATTCTTGGCATCTCTCTGACAGCGAAATTGAGAAAATTCAAGACCGTTATCTGCGTGCTCTTGTGGCTTTGTTATATACTACTTACACAAAGGAATCTGTTTTGAGAGAATCCGATGCACATGTACTTTTTGAACAGCTAGCGAGTAGTCTTTTTGTTGGTTCAACAGTAAACAGAAAATGTTTAAGGACTCTTCCCTTTGTCATGAGTACAATCATCAAGCCCTTGACAGAAAACATGAGATCGAATGAAGCTTCTTCGTCAACTGATTTGTTGGGAAAAAGCATATTGAGTTGGCTTGATGAAGCCATCTCTTGTTTGTCATCGAGTCCAAGGGAACTGGCACAACAAGGTAGGCTACATTATAATTCTTACAATTTCTACTGGTATAATATGATTTTACAATCAGATAATATATCATCTGTTACTTTTTCAGATATTGAGGATTGGATGCAAGTGGTGTTATCTTGCTTCCCATTGAAGATAACTGGAGGAACACCAAAACTGGTAGTTAAGTTTGAACGTGAGATCAGCGATGCAGAAACATCGTTATTGCTTACTCTGTTCTCTCGCTACCAGACTTTCTATGCCAGCGCAGATTCATCTCTGTCCTCTAGGGAAACTATGCTATCAAAAACTGTCGAACTTTTGGGAGTGAAACTAACGGCAGTTATGGTTGGTTATTGCTGGACAAAACTTAGTGAAAGTGATTGGTGTTTTGTGTTCCGTATTCTACGTAAGTGGATTGAATCGTCTGTTTTACTTGTTGAAGAAATGACAGATAGCATCAATGATGCTGTGGTAAACCAGACATCCTCTGAAGACATCTTGGAGAAGCTTAAATTGATAGCTTGCACTATGGAGGACCTAACATTTACTTTTGCTGAATCTGCTTTGGTTACATTGTGTCGCCTCAACCTTGTTGACAATCTCCATGAGACAGATAATTCACAAAATCTGCAGCTTGTTAGATCAGGGGAATATGCAGAGAGTAATGACAAGATGATGGAGAATATCCTCCGTTTGTTCTTGGCTTCTGGTGTTTCAGAGGCAATTGCAGGATCTTGTAGTGAAGAGGCTTCATCTATCATAGCTTCAGGTCGTGTGGATTATCTGCATTTTTGGGAACTAGCGGCATCATTCATCATCAATGCTTCACCACAGATTAGAAGATCTGCACTGGAGTCCATGAAACTGTGGGGGCTTACCAAGGAATCAGTCAGCGGACTATATTCAATTCTTTTCTCCTCGGAGCCAATACCTCATCTACAGTTTGCAGCTTACTCTCTACTTATGTCTGAGCCCCTCTGTCAACTTTCATTAGTCAAAGGGTGTCCTCTAGGAGAAAACCCATTGTCATCTCAGGAGTCTGACATGGGTCAAAGTATTGAGTCGATACCAGATTCAGAGAATGCCCTATACCTCAGAGACGAACTCTCGGCCTTGATTGAGATGCCTTCTTCTGAACTTGCCAAAACAGATCTGATTGCTCAAGAGAGGGTATAATATAATTGTCTGATTTAAATTTAGCTTTATTTCTTATTTGAGCTCATTTCTTAGTTCATGTGCTAATGGTCTGTGTTCTCACTCACTAGGTTAACGTCTTTGTTGCCTGGGCATTGGTGTTGTCCCACCTGCAGTTACTGCCGTTATCATCAACTACTAGGGAAAAAGTACTTCAGTATGTACAAGATAACATTAGTCCGTGCATATTGGATTGCATTTTCCAGCATATCCCATTAAGGACTGCTGCACCTAGCGGGAAGAAAAAAGATGTTGAACTCGGGCCTGAAGCAAAAGCTGCTGCCGAAGCTTCTAAGAATGCCATCGTTACATGTTCACTGCTGCCATATGTGGAATCTCTTTGGCCTGTAGGGGTTCTGCAAATGGCCTCACTTGCAGGGTCATTGTATGGGATGATGATTAGACTACTGCCTTCCTATGTACGCACATGGTTCACTAGCTTGAGAGATCGTTCATTGTCCTACTCAATCGAGTCCTTCACTAGATCATGGTGCAGTCCTCCTCTTCTACTAGACGAGTTTTCACAGGTATGAGCATGCCATTTTTTGATTTACCTTTTCTTATTGACCATGCTTTGTTAATTGTCAAAATACTCCTGCTGGTGAAATTTATTGGCCACCCCTCAGCCCTGATTTTTGAATAATATTGTGTTACCCACAAAATAGAGGTGTGTACCTATAATCTATGGGTTTAGTAGCACTAGTAAGAGGCACATGCCTTCCATATATAGTAGCCTATGTGAACGTTGGACAGATAATTGAATTTGCGGTTCCTGAGATCTCTGGGCAGGTATTCTTCTCACACTTTGATTCATGTGATTCTGAATGGTGTTTAATTGCGTCATTGAGTAGTCATAATATCTTTTCAAGATGTTTAAGTCAATATACAATTTTCGAGGAAGTTTAATGAGAAAAACTGTTGTGGACTTGGATCCACAACGGGATAACTACCGTGCAGAAGATAGCCAGACGGCGTGGCTGTGAGGGATTGGGTAGACATAGGTTGAGAAGAGAGAAACCAGGGATAGATTAGATTGATTGTTCTTGCTTGTCCCAAACGTGGATACATGTCATCCTTATATAATGGATGGTCAGGTCTCCTACCTCTCCTAATACGACTGGAACTACTAGATCTTTCCTAATACAATTGGACTCTTTCCTAATACTATACTTTCCTAAAGGACTCCCCTCTTTTACTTGGTGCTGCAAGTATTTGTTGAACACGTGACCATCTCCTAATCCAGTACGACCATCCTGGTCTCCTTGCTGTCCGGCCGGCCGCATCCGTCTTACTAGCGTCCACAACACTACACCCCACCCGGACAAGCAGCTTGTCCTCAAGCTGCACGGTGGCGGCCATGGCTGTAGTCCTAGATTACCCCATGTCGATGAGAGATTGTAACGATGTTGTTGAGTCTGACCAACGAAATAATTTCTTGCAGAATATATTTCTTGATAACAGAAGGATCCTGAGTTAATTCTGTTCCCGTAGCCAAAATCCAGATCCTGCAGAAAACGTCCTTGTTGTCCTCCTGGATCGAATACATGCAAATACACATACACGCAAGTTCCTCCTAACCATAGTTGTCTCCACCTTAGTTCAGATAAGAATTCCTTTGTCATGCAGTCTCCCTTTCCTTTCTTGCTTGAATTTCCTTTTAGATATTTCAAGTACCCTTTCGTTCCTCCAGGACCGATCACAGGTTGATGCTTCATGCTCTTCATAAGGAATACCTGATGCAGCCAAAAAGTAAAACCTAATTGATTTGTAGGCCCAACGTAATGGCCCAATTCAGAACAGGCCCTCGAGTCAGCTCTCTGTGCTATAGAAAACAGAGGCGACTTTGCTAGGGTTAGCACCGCCGTCGGCCTTGCTCTTGTGCACAGTTTGTGCCATCTTGCACCTCTGGCTTCACCAAACGCTGCGGCGGATGCGTATGGCACGACTGCTACACAAATCTTTGCACCCATCTCTGATGCGCTTGGTTGTTTTTGTGTCACGGACGCTCCTTTTGCTGCGACAGCTGCCGTGGCCTTTACTGCACCTGCGCTCAGCTGCGCTGCTGCTACCGCTGTGTTTTCTTCTTCTTGCTGCAGTACCTCGGTCGCTGTTGCTTCTTCTTGTGCTTCTGCTACTGTCTTCAGCTTTGGTGCCTCTACCACGACTACATCTTGCGGTGTCGTCGCCGTGGAGTTGGCTTCCCTTGCACCTGATGAGTTGGATGATACAGGTAGTAACTCGATCGAAAGTTGGCAACAACCATGGTAGATGTTCCGGCCCTGCAAACTACCAAAAGCTCGTGTTGCATCTTGATCTAAACCATATTTGATGAAGACTACAATCCTTGACTTTGCTGGAAAAATTTCAATCGTCTCTATGGCCCCATAAGGATCGAAGACCTGATGAAGCACACTCTTGGTGATAGGGTAGAGAACATGCTGAATCGTGACGCGGAGCATCCGTCGCGACATATTCTCGGCAGCAAAAGTCATGGTGGTCGGCTCTGATACCAAATGTTGTGGACTTGGATCCACAACGGGATAACTACCGTGCAGAAGATAGCCAGACGGCGTGGCTGTGAGGGATTGGGTAGACATAGGTTGAGAAGAGAGAAACCAGGGATAGATTAGATTGATTGTTCTTGCTTGTCCCAAACGTGGATACATGTCATCCTTATATAATGGATGGTCAGGTCTCCTACCTCTCCTAATACGACTGGAACTACTAGATCTTTCCTAATACAATTGGACTCTTTCCTAATACTATACTTTCCTAAAGGACTCCCCTCTTTTACTTGGTGCTGCAAGTATTTGTTGAACACGTGACCATCTCCTAATCCAGTACGACCATCCTGGTCTCCTTGCTGTCCGGCCGGCCGCATCCGTCTTACTAGCGTCCACAACAAAAACCTAGATACTAGTATATTTTAATCCTGCAACACCAACTAACGACATAGGAAAATTTCTCCGGAACTTGTGTACATCATTTCATTAAATCGTTATTCTACAAACATGAAACATGTAGTGCTGTAGTTATTAAAATCCATAGTGAATGATATCTGCTGCTCGTGTGGCATACCGACACCGTCTAGTTCATAGCTCAGAACATGCGCATGTAATTTTATACGAAACATCAAGAGTACCCAGGGTTGGGCGGGAAAAAGTTTCTACTCTATAATCAAGTGTTTCTTCGTTATGCAGGTTAAGGACTCTGTCTATGATTCTGATGAAACATTCTCGGTTAGCGTGAACCGATCGGCGTACGAGATCATAGCTACATACAAGAAGGAAGAAACAGGGATCGACCTGGTGATACGCCTTCCGAGCTGCTACCCTCTGCGCCACGTCGAGGTTGAGTGCACGAGAAGCCTGGGCATCAGCGAGGTGAAGTGCAGGAAATGGCTGCTTTCCCTGACATCGTTCGTCCGCAACCAGGTAGAGTAGAAATCTCACCACTGGCACAGAAAGAAAGTGAATGTAAAGTGACATTGATGACATGTGTGTGTGTTTGTGAATGCAGAACGGTGCGATTGCGGAGGCGATCCGGACGTGGAAGAGCAACTTCGACAAGGAGTTTGAGGGGGTGGAGGAGTGCCCGATCTGCTACAGCATCCTGCACACGAGCAACCACAGCCTACCGCGGCTGGCGTGCAAGACGTGCAAGCACAAGTTCCACGGCGCCTGCCTCTACAAGTGGTTCTCGACCTCCAACAAGTCCACGTGCCCGCTCTGCCAGACCCCCTTTTAGGAGCAGTTGTAGTTATCTGTTAGGAGACCACTTTTGTGTACTTGGCTGAGTAGGAGTATATCTTCCCAGGATACTTGTTTTTCCGGAAGAATTTCCCCCAAAATACTTGTTTTTGTATGTGCTTACAAGTTTGCTGGGGGATGAACAGACCTGATAAGTTTTGGAACGCATGGTCATGGTTGCCTGGGAATCTACTGTAACATTGTTGCTCGAATATGGCTGTAAATTTTTCTGGCAGCGGCACATCACTCTGTAATGATCTAGAGAGTTCTCAATTGCTCACATCTTCAGAGACATCAACACTGTTGCCTAACATCTTGCTCGCAGGGACAAGAAAACCAGAAAATTGTTTCTCTCTTATCAACCACCGTTAACAGAAGTAGCATATAATATAAGAAACCATCGCATCAAAGATTTGAAAATAGCACAGAGTCAGTGAATGGAACGGTTCATTAACAAGTCAATTTAAAATGAAAATAAGGAGGCATATCCCTGTGAAATGTGAATATATTCACACTTGTCTCTGTAATTTGATTCTGACCAGTAGACAAGTCTGACAACAACGTTTCCTCAACGTATGTCTATCAACGGAGACGGTAATTAGCTCAGTGAACAGGGTGTTTGATGCAAAAGACGCCGTCCACCCACTCTCTCTCTGTACACAGCAGCGAGGCCAGGTTCGAAGAGACCGCACCCGCGACCCCGATCTACCTCAACCCCGACGAGCACTCGCACCGGCGGCGGAAGATGGGCGGCGACCATGGCGCCGGCGGAGGCGATTTCCGGCAGAAGGTGTGGAGCATGACGGGCGGGCCCAACTGCCGGCCCGTCCACTGGCGCCGCAACACCGCCATCGCCATGCTCGGCATCTTCCTCGTCTGCATCCCCATCGCCATGAAGTCCGCCGAGCTCGAGGTACCCCTCTCCTCCGCCGATGCCCGAAACCCCTAACCCCAGTCGTCGCGCCGCGATTCTGAGCTGACCCAGACTCTAATCGAGGAACCGAGATCTATCCCTGCGGGGAATTTTGCTATGTATTTAGGTAGCAGCAACAAGTCGAAATGTGCAACAGTGCAAGTGATGGATAGTGGGCGCTTCTGCCTGTATTTAGGTAGCAGCGACAAGCTGAAATGTGGAAGTGGTGTCGTGCATCCATGGTGTTCTTCGGCTCTCTTTTCAGCTTCGTCGGCGCGTGGAGGTGGGACGCCGGGGCGGCGGCCCTGGACGGTGGTGAACTTGCGGGTTGGCGGGCGAGCCCGAGTTCTGATGGTGCTAGCTAGGACCACGACCGTGGGGACGGGTGGTGCCTGGCGAGCTGCGATCCGTGGTATGGGAGGTGGAGAGATATTGCCAAGAGGAAACTTTTTCCAGGTTTTTCCTGGGCCGCGGCGGCGGTGTCTGTGGACGTCGTCACCTTCTTGAAGGCGTCGCGGTGGCGTCTCTCTGTCCTCCTACGTGCTCCGGGTGAAAACCTAGATCTTCGGATCGGGCGGTGGCGGCGTTCTACGTCGTGCTCTTCTTGAAGACGCCGTCTTGGAGCTCACGGTGCATAGCTCTCTGGAGGTTGGGTGTCGGAGTCTCTTCGGTGTGCTTCCTCCGGCAAAACTTGCTTCTTGGTCTGTGCTCTCGGCGTTTCTTGTTTGGACTCCTGTGGTGTGCCTGAGCGTGAAGTTGCTCCCTTGGTGGCTGTCTCCGTTGCCGGTGGGCGGGTCTCGGCGGTGTGCAGTGTGTGTTGGTGTGCCGGTCTCGGCTCTTGGGTAGCTTCGGCCCGCCACTTTGCCCGTGTCGACGGTGTGCAGCGTGTGTCGGTGCGCCGTGGGCGAGCTTCGGCCCAGCTCCTTTGCCCGCCAAGCTTGTTCTCGACCTCATTGGAGTTGCCTTAGGTGGTTTTCTTCCCGCTGAGGTTTCTACGGTTGTCCTGTATCTTGTGTGTGAGAGTGTAGTTCGGGTTTGTAAGCTGGGTTCAGCACTTTGTATCATTGTCGCCGTTCGTGGCGTTATTAATTTAACGTTGGGCCTTTGGCCTCATATTTTTTTAAAAAAATAGGTGCTTCAATTCTGCATCATGCTGCAGAAATCGACACTTTGAGTTACATCTGGTTTGGTCCTCCTACGTCGTAGGGATTAAGTGAGAGATACAGAACGCATTTCCTGGATGATACTATGGTAGGATGCTACCACGCTGATCCTAGGTAGCAGCGAGGTTATATTGAAACTACATACAGATGCTAGTAACAGCTGACTGAGCATGCGCTCTTGGTGACGTGCTGAAACTCTTTAGCGAGACTTTATGTATAGCGTGTGATAACCAGTGCGTCATAAGATATTTGTGTGTGCTGATTAAGATGGGCCTTTCTTGCATGTTAGACAAATTCTGAGGATAGATAGACTAAATTTGTTTGTCTTTGTTACACCTGTAAATCAACTTGATGGCATAACTTCATGTAGCATTTCTTGGTCGCGGTACTGGATTCGACATAAACAGACAAACAGAGCAGCTTTTTGTTGCTTTGAATCTCCTGTCGATGCATCCTTTCGCTCGACGCTATGTAGCACAGTAGGTTTATTCTCGTTATATTGGCTGTATGCCTTGGAAATTTGCGATGCAACATCTTGTCCCCAAGTAGTACTACTAGTGGGATATGTATAGCCATATAGGTGTACCTCTATGGTAAATCAGGTCTTTACAGAGGCTTCACGTGGCCATCTGCTGTTTCCAAATAATTTGTACATGTTGCACAGGATACAGTCTAGTGCTGATTGCAGAGTAGACTTAGCATTGATCTGGCTTCCGTAGATGTGAGCTGGTGCTAATGCTGTGTTGGAATTGGTTACAAACCTGGTTGTGAAACTCAGCTTCATACAAATTATTATGTCCAAGTATTGAGGCGGTGATTCGTTCAGCCTCTTTAGATATACTGGTAGCTTGTTTTTGCACAGCTGCCTGCCATGGTACACTAATGAAAACTTATATCTGATGTTCCGAAACAGAATTCACTGGCAAAGGCAGAAGCATCTTGTTCTGCCATTATTACATATGAGCCTTGACGCATTTCATAGCAATAGAAATGCGTATGAAGTAAATATTAAATTTTCTGCAAATGCTATAGCAAAAAAAGGTTGTTAGGAGCTTTCTTTTTCGTCGAGCGGTTTTTGCCCATCTCAATCTTCATATGGCAGGCATGCTGACACTACAATTTTCCATTATAGCAACATGATCTATTTGTTTGTTGTGTAAGGAAGTGCTAACAAATGGTACACTTTTGTGCAGCAACGCCCGCATCACCCGGTCCGGCCGATCCCATCCCAGCTTTGGTGCAAAAACTTTGGCAAGAAGGAGTACTGAAGGATGCACCGACTTGCATTGGGAAGTCGTGTTTTTACCTCTTTTGTCATGAACTCGTGATCAGTGCTCAGCTATCAATGCTGGAAGAAGTATGCTACCATGAGCATATATGTGCTAGATGTGTTATGTAACTCTTCAAGGAGTGCCTGTTTGCGATTCAAATAAACTCAATGATGCATAAGCCTCTATGGATTTACTTTAGGGTCTAATGCTATGGATATATACACTATTGGTTTTCCTTTCTTGCATTCTTCAAGTTATGCCTTGGGTTAATCTCAAATGCCCGTTCGCTGTGATCTCTCAAAGGCGATAAGTAATCGTGCCGTCATTTTGGTCGACGCCCTTGTTGTTGGTGTTGATGTCTGAATCTTAAGCATCTGGTGGCATACCATCTGCATGAGATTGAGCTTTATGTCTTATTTAGTGGGTAACGAAAAACATGTGTTTTGCATCATTGCATTATCAAAATCCCCTAACAGACCAATGGATTTTTGCTGCTTTATCTTTCCATATAAGTTGTCAGTATCGATAAAATTTTCTAACAAGCAGGCAAGGGTTCCTGATCCTTGTAAAATAACTGAAGAAATACTGCTATAACCATGAAGCAAGTCTCCGTTCCTTTTGCTCAAGGAGCAAAGTATATAATAATCTTCTTGTTAAAATATGTAGTATGTACGTGTCTTTTTTTTTCTCACGGAAGAAAGCAACAACCGGTAATTCACGGCTGTTGGGTTTAGTTAACCTTTATCAATTAGAATTAATTCAGTGGGTTTATTTAATGAGCACGAAAAGGGGATGTAGCTCAAATGGTAGAGCACTCAGACCGCTTTCTGAAGAGGCAGGGGGATCGATACCTCCCATCTCCAGTTGTGATTCTCTTTCTCTTTTTTGTTTCTCGATCGCTTTATTTTTCCTGAAGGAAAATGAGACCGGCAAGAAAGGAAAAAAAGTCTGGCACTGCATGGGCTGCTACGTGGATCTCTAGTTGGGCTCTAAGGGTATGGCTAGGCCACGTTGGGTCGGTTGGGAAACTCTATAATCGGATGGAAAAGGTGGAATTTAGTGTTCCTATCGTATGATCTTTTTGTTAAAAACAACACGCACTTCAGTTAAAAAGAAAGATGAATACCGACGATCTATTGCCGTATTTATCGCTGCTTATAGACAGCCACCATCCCATTGTACAAAGGGGTCGTCATTTCACCAAAGCACCCACGTCGTGGGCCATCAGAAATTCCCTGGTCAAAAGATAGCTCTACGGACAAGACCCTTGTACGAGCCGAGTATTCTACTGTCCGTCTACAGGTGACGTGGAAAGCATTATAGACAACCACGCCCTTAGAACTTGTCGAGCACTCACTTTAGTCAATGTACTCAGGGAACTCAGATTTATATTAAGGTCAATGGAGACGTTATGGAGGCCCATCGACGGTCACTGTTTCGGTACACCTGCGGTGTTGACTAGTCAATCCTTCAAGCTGACAAACTAGTCAATCCAACAATTGCACCTTTTTGTTGCAAAAATCCCCATCCCTCTAAACTACTCACTCCGTCCGAAAATAAGTGTCGCTCAAACGGTTGTATCTAAAGGTAATTCAATGCCAGATACATCCGTTTTAGCGACACTTATTTTCGGACGGAGTGAATATTTGGTATATACACATATGCCTTGCAAAGTCTATCCATATAAAACTGAGGGAAGAGGAAGAGGCACTAAAGAAAAGCGGCGATAGTGGTTGGCCAACCGTGTCGCGGCCGGTGAAACTGGTGTCCTCAATGTGGGGACCACCGTGTCCAGTACTTCCAAAGATGAGCTTTTTTTTTGCGTGTCTAGATTAATAAGCCGGTGATGTCATTTGTTGGTATTCCTTTTTTTTGGCCTGGTTTGTTGCTATAAACAGGCGTGATGCTGCTCGTCTCCAACATTGGTGGTTCACGCCACTTCGACCCTTATTAGAATGATCAGCTGGAAAGAGCGTCGACCCGTTCTATTTTTCGCACTCATTTAACCGATGAGGAGATATGTTTCCCCTTTATAACAAATATATGTATACTCTGTACTATAGAGTAATCAGAAATGGCATGGCTTTTGGGAGGCTACTTTTCCTTTTTTGTGTGTCTCTAATCCTGATCAATAAATGTATGCATATCACCTTTTTTATGGAAGACAGCAACATCGGTTATACCTTGTTGGGAAATTGGTCCGCGCTGGCATGGGCTCTTGATTTTGATTAATCCTTAATATATATTATTAATTACTATTAAAGATTATTATTTGCCAGTACTAAATAACAATGGGGATTTTGCTCAAATGGTAGAGCGCTTATGTATGCATTCTAAGAGGAAGGGGGATCGATACCTCCCATCTCCAGCTTTATTTTAATTATGTGTCAATCTCTTTCCATTTCTTGTCAAAAATGAGATCGCTTTTTTTTCCTGAAAAAACGAGTTGCCACGCTGCATGGGCTGAAAGGTGCGGGATGGGCCATTAGGAAGCATCTGTAAGTGGGCTGGGCAGTGGAGGCTAAGACGCTTTGGAAAAAGAAAACCTCTAAGTGGGAAAATCACACCTGCACCAAAACAATGATGTAAAGATGCAAGAATACCACGTACGAAGACTACCATCCATCGCTGCCAACATTGCTGAATGCATTTTCTTTAGAAGTACAGGTTGATTTATTTATAAACAGGTACTGTACATATCTTCTGGGCATTATATTCAGATACATAATAATCCCCTTTCAGAGGTTTGTCCAAACTCCTCCCACAAAAACAAAAGAGGTTTGTCCAAACTCGTGGACAACCAACCACACTGTTCACACACGCTCAGCTGCACAGTCCGAACCGTCGTCAATTAATATTTGGAAAAGTAAAATAGAAGGTCGGTCTTTGAACTTATCCGACGAGCTCGCCCTCCAACTTCAATGTCATTCAACTGCAATATGGTGAGGATATATTGCATTTTTGACGATGACTGTTTACATAATGAAAGTTTTATTAACCCAGACAATTATACCAAGGGCCTACAACCGCACTGAAAACACCTTCATAACAAGACACACACAACCGAAATACACGCGCACACCCAAAGTTCTTCATTGTATCCTCTTGGTGACTGGTGACCAAACCAACGTGTCTGTTCTATTCAGCCAAGCCAAGCTATTCTTTGTCAGTATTCCCGCGTAAATTCCAAATGGAAATCTTGATTTTAAGTGACATTTCCACATGCATTTATCTCTGCTGGGGACAAGATATCACTGTGAGTTAAGGCAAAGCTAGTAGTGCATGTTGTAGCTGATGAATGATGAATTGGGGGATGGGGAGACGCCCGGCAACTTGGCACCTTGATTAGTTGGCGCAGCTTGCACGTAGACCAGGTCTTGGGCGCCGCCTCAATCAAACTTCACCATGATACGATCGGCACATGCATGATACAGAGCTTGGGCCGACATCGCTGGACTGTCAGCGTACTTGTCAACGAGTGGTCACCAGAACCTAATGATAAGGAGCCGTACGATCTATATATAATTGGTACCAGTAGTAGCTCACACGGTATTGCCTTGCCCTTGTCCAAAGTCTTCGTCAACTCTTTCTTTGTCAAGGACAATTCGTGAATATCTAAGTATATATGTACATATAAGATGTAGCGACTCAACACAACCAATCAAGATTAAGTAGCAGAGGGTAGTGGTGTAGCTAGCATTTAACTATGCACGGAGAGCCATCATGATTTATATACTAAGTATTAAGTAGGGTTGAAAACGGAACGGAAAATTCATCCGTTTCCATTGAAAAACAAAACGAGAAGCAGAAAATGGAAACGGTATTTTAAGAAAATATTTTCATCGTGTTTCACTCCGAGCGCAGTCGTACGGTTCATGGGGTCATATAATACATGTCATGTAACTAGGGCCTACATATAAATAGGTTAGGCCATGTGTCTTAGTGTCTACGTGAACTATTTGTGCGAACTTTCATGTTTGTACTTGTACTGTGCGTGTTATTTGATGCTCAATGTCGCTTGTCGAAATTGTTAGTTATTCCTTGTCATGTTTATCACTTCTAGCGCACCCTCATGCTAGGCCCCTCACGTTGCGTAAGAGGGCATGTGTCACGCGGCTTTGTGCCCTGTTTATTCATCCCTTATGGCGCCCGCCTAGTGGCCCAAATGTTGCTTCAAGCTCTATTATCTCTTGCATCACATTACACCCTCTACTCTCCCCCTTTGTTGACCTAGATACGTACATGTACATCCTTTCTCCATTCTCTTCTCCTGTCCTCTTCCCGTCCCATGCCTAGTGACAATTCTCTTGTCTACATGGACCTCTCGGGCCACTACGGTAGAGGTATTACCATATACACTCACTATTACGAATAACTATATAAGCTCCCTATTTATATGTAAATATGGATATCGGGACATGACCATGTCCATTCTACCTTGTCTCTATTGTGATAATGTCTATAAGGCTCTTTAACTTTTTCGATAAATATTCACTAGGGGTTTCAGTGACATTGCACAAACCAGCAGACCTTGCGTGAGTACAAAGACCTAGAGCATGATCCTGATGGATCTCCGATGACGGACCTCACAAACAAATATCTTAATGTCTATGATTAAGCATATCAACTACTCTCATAACTTTTTTGATTGACACATAGTGTAGATAGGATCTGAGGTAGTAGATGTTCTGAGAATCACATCTTTCTCCAGCTCTACATTCTTCTCTCAAAGAGTTGAGCTGATGCGCGATTGATGGACTTCCGATGTGGGCACCCTTTGTCGCAAAGGCCATAACCAACAAATATACTGTTTTCATTCCTTTGCAAGTTAGAATTCTAGACATATTTCACTTATACATTGTTATAGTGGACATGACAGTGTGTATTGGAGACATTGTGTATGAATGTGCAAATATATCATTTCTCTATACATGGTAATGTCTATTTTCTTTGAAACGTGTCTATATTATAATTTATAAATGAAGTTTGTTGTCCATATAGTGCTTGTGTATGTGTGTTATAAAATATAATGAAATGGTTTACTCCCTCCGATCCATAACAAGTGTCACAGTTTTGAACTAACCTTATTTTGGATTGGAGGGGTATGAAAAATGTTACTGGGCCGTGAAAGAAAGCTATGTTCACCAAACGAAAAATACACATCGGTGAAGCCAAATTTGTTGTTGCCGATGCAGTTCAGTGCAAACAGACATATTTCAAACAAATATCCCCAAATATACAATTCAAGTACCTTGTAGGAAAACCAAAGGCAACGAACACTAGCGGAACACACGGTTAAAGACCTTGTTGACAGTTGGAAGCGTGTAAAAAGAAGACAGGTTAGAACCCGAAGGTGCTGGAGGAGCTGCGTAGTAGGGAGCAGGACTTGGAGCCCACTGGCCATAGCCGGCCGGTGGCTGCTGGTAGTAGCCCGGCGGTGCACCCCATGCGTGTTGCGGCGGCGGCTGCCAGGAGGCGCCTCCTTGCGCTTGATGATAGTAGGAGGCGTGGTCAACGTGTACATGAGTTTGAGCTGGGGCCGGGGCTGCTGTCGCCATGTTCACGCTCGTGGTGGTGGTGGTGTGATTCCCACGAGACTGGCTGATGAGGGTGAGGTCCATGATGCAGTTGTTGATCCGCTTGTCGACGCTGTCCAGCTCGGCGCCCTTGCCGCTGCCGTACTTGCCGGAGAAGATGCCGCCGGACTGGCAGGACTGGATGAGCCTGAGCGCCTCCGCGACGGCGTCCCTCAGCCTCTCCAGAATGCGCACCGTCGCCACGTCGCTCGCCGCCTTGTGCACGAGGCCGGGCAGGATGTCGGCCAGGTTCTTGGTGCGCTCCGCCAGCTCCACGCACTTGCACCTGTTCTGGCTCGCCGTCGACGCCGCGCTCCCGATAAGCTGCACCACCGTCAGGATCGTGCTCACCACGCTCAGTGGATCCATTATCTCGACGTACTCAAGGAATAGACTTTGAGGCGAGAGGAGAAGAGGGCGTCTGGCACTCTGGCTTGCGTGAATCGGCGAGGACCAAGGAGACAGCTTATAGGGAGGGCAAGTCGGTCGTCTCTTTTGTCTGTTTGACTGTTTCCAAAATCAGCATTATTAATTCTGAGAAATTATTGATCTGCGTCAGAAACCAACCCAGTGGCCAGTGATCCATAGAAAAAAAAAGTAAGTCGTCTGCCTAGGGCAGGCCACAAATATAATCACTCCCGGAATCCAAACCTTACCAATTCATGTGCTCCTTTCACCACAATCCTGACAAACAGTCAGCCAGACGGCTGGGAAGAAGATTTGCAACAGCTTCTGCCGTGCCATAACAATTAAATACTGTCTCGACTCTCCAGTGATTCACTAATTAAGAAGCAAATACTCAGTCTTATCTCTTCCAGCTTAACTACAACCATCAGGAAAAAGCAAAGTAAGTTCACAAGAAAACTAATTAAAAATATTGCTAGCACAAGTAGTCCTTCAATTCCTCAATCGTCATGTACTGATAGACACATTCGCACATCCAAAATCAATAATGGCATAGTATTGTACTACCACAAACCAAATGATAGATGTCCAATATTAATATACGCAACACAGGGCCACCGTGCATGTTAGTTTACTCATGCCAACCTAGATACACAGAATGTGGTGTGCGACATGAGTTGTAATCGCCGCCTTTGTTGTGGGTCTTGTAATCCCATTTCAGTAGTTTCTTCTGATACAAAAGGATGCACACTTTGGCTTGTGTTCGAGGGAAAAACATGTATTTTCCGTCAACAGAAAAGATTAAGGCCGGTATCGTATTATTATGTCGGCGAGACGGCCACAGATCTATCTAGCTATCTAAAAATATACATGTACAAGAACAAGAATAGATCATACAAATCTAAAGGGATCTCAAACTAGCTGTACTAGCCACAAACTAAACCCTTGTTCAAAAGGTGATGCTGGTGTTAAACATCTTCAATCTGGAATTATATTCTTGATTTATTTATCTTAATATACTCACTCCGTATCAAAATATAAGATGTTTTACCTTTTTGGACCCACATGTATCTAGACATGTTCATGTGTCAGACGACTGTGAAGAAGATTTGCAACAGCTTCTGCCCTGCCATAACAATTAAATACTGTCTCGAGTGATTCACTAATTAAGCTGCAATTACTCAGTCGAACTCTTCCAGCTTAATTACAACCATTAAGGAAATGAAAAGTATGTTCGCAAGAAAACTAAATAAAAATATTGCTCGCAGCCTAGCACAAGTAGTCCTTCGTCATGTTCTGATAGACACATTCGCACAATCAAAATAAATAATGGCATACTATTGTACCACAAACCAAATGATAGATGTCCAATGTTAATTACGCAACACTAGGGCCAACGTGCATGATAGTTCACTCATGCCAACCTAGCTAGTACTCCCTCCGTTCCCAAATATAAGATGTTTTAGTTTTTGTCTATATTCATATGTGCACATAAATGTATCTATACACATTTCGTGTGTATGTTCACTCATTTTAGTGTGTATGTAGACAACATGTGTAACACCTAAAACATCTTACATTTAAGAGCGGAGGGAGTAGTAGTGTAGTACGGTTGCTCCTCTTATGTGGTGTGCGACGTGAGTTCTAATCGCCGCCTTTGTTGTTGGTCTTGTAATCAAATTTCAGTTGTTTCTTCTGATACAAAAGGATGCACATGTTCGAGGAAAAGAATAAAAATGTATTTTCTGCCAGCAGAAAAGATTAAGCCCCAGTATATTATGTCGCCGAGGCGGCCACAGATCTATCTAGCTATCCAAACATATACATGAATCATACAAATCTAAAGGGGTCTCAAACTAGTTGTAGTAGCAACAAACTAAACCCTTGCTCAAAAGGTGATGCTGGTGTTAAACATGTTCAATCTTGAATTCTTGATCTATTTTATTGGCGGTAAACCAAGATGGTCGTCACTGGCACGGGCTCTTGATTTTGGTTAATCCTTGACAGTTATTAATCAGTACTGTTAATGATTACTTACTGTTAATTAATTTATTGCAGAACAACGGGTATGTAGCTCAAATGGTAGAGCGCTTATGTATGCATTATAAGAGGCAGGGGGATCGATACCTCCCATCTCCAGTATTGTTTTTTATTTGTCCATCGCTTTTCTATTTCCTACCAAAAATGAGATTGTTTTTCTATTTCCTGAAAAAAAAGGAGACAACTCTGTTGGGACGCTGCGTGGGCTGAAATGTGCTCGATGGGCCATTAGAAAACATTTGTAAATGGGCTGGGCGGTGGAGGCTAAGACACTGGGGGAAAAAAATCTGTAAGTGAGGTACATGCACCAAAACAATAATGTAAATATGCGTGAATAAACGCTAACTAGGTACATGCAACAGTCTCACATCTAATGTGCGAAACATCCGTAGTCTTCCATCTACAGAACAAAACAAGAGATCTCAGAGCAGCTGATGAATGGAAATGGAAGTGTACGGCAAATGACCAACACACATCCAAATATGCTTATCGTTTGACTTTTACAGGGCGTGTCGATTGTGGATGGGGAACTTGTGTTCGGCAGTGGAGGTCTCTCTCAAACATAAAATCTTCCAAATCAGCAATGGACCACAGCAGGTCCAACAAAGTTCTTGAAGCTCTTAGAGCATCTCTAACAGAACCCGTAAACCGCGAAACCGTAAAGGTGGTTTACGGTTCGAGTTTTAGGTGTTTCTCAGGCCCAAAACTCGTTGCGCAGAATAGAAACCCTAAAGCGAACTGCAAATTCATACATTTTTTATTTTGCGAGGACAAACGACGAGCAGATCATCAATTTCTTCTTCGCTACAAATCAATACTCGTCGACATTTTACACAAAATACTACACTGGACACTAAATCTAACTAAAGATCGCCGCCGCCCTAACCCTAGAACGCAAAATACGGTTTACCGGAGCCACAGGCGCGGCGGCGATGCAGCGGCGGAGGAGCTTCACTCCTCGTCAGAGGAGACGAGGTCGATGACCTTCTCCACCTCCTTCTGCCATCTCCAATTTTATTTTTTTATTTGTCCATTGCTTTTGATTTCCTGCCAAAATGATATCGCTTTTCTTTTTCCTGAAGAAAACCGAGACAACTCTGTTGTGACGCTGCGTTGACCAGAAAGGTGCAGGATGGGCCATTAGAAAACATCTGTAAATGGGCTGCGCGGTGGAGGCTGCCTCTGATCCAATTAAGTGCCGTCGGTTTTCTAAAAAAAAGTGTCGTCGGTTATGTTAATGAATCGTAGATACTAGTTATTTTACCACGACACGTTTTTTTACCACGACACTTAAAACTGATCGGAGAGAGTATAAAAAGAGAATCTGTAAGTGGGAAAAAACACACTTGCACAAAAAATAATGTAAATATGCAAGAAAATACATTAAATAGGCAATGCAACAGTCTCCCATCAAATGTAACCATCTATGAAAAAATATCACAATATATGTGCTGCATGTAATATCTTTTGGCACCCCTTCGAATCATTCAATGAGTGAATGATTATTTGTGTGCATATACGGCTTGGTTTTTTTAGGGCTATCCTTTTTGTCCCACCTAATCGATCACTGCAATGTTGTATATGCCTCCTATCATTTTTCTACTATTGAAGAAACCCGCGAGCTGTAACTCGGTGGTCAGAAAATTGGTCCTTTTGTAGCTAGAGTTTTCCTTGCCGCAACTAGAGATTTTTTTCGTGACAAATATTATGACGAACTAGAGTTGTAGGTGTGAGTGCGTCCTGTCAGAACTTCTCTTCTTACTTATTAGTATTGGTTTAACCCACGGTCTTCCTTGTCAGCTATATGAGTGGTAGATTCAACTGAGGATGTAGAACGAGACACCACGGTTCGATAAACAATTGTCTAAGCATTTTACAGGCAGAGGGGGGAGTTTGGTTGGTGTGTGGGACCTCGTTGAGCGAGTTGGTCCGACGTCCAACATCTATGAAGTAGAGCCAATCAACAAAATATTATTAATTTGAGAAGGAACTCGACCACCAAACCCGAGTTCCTCATCCACAATCGACATGTTCCCATAAAAGTTAAACAATAAGCATATTTGTATGAGTGTTGGTCGTTCGCCATACAATTCCACTTCCATTCATCAACTGATCCGAGATCTCTCCATATGTAATGACTTGGAAGATGGCATGATGGTGAATCCATCCTCTAATGCTTAGGAACCAATGATTTTCGACTAGGCCTTCTAAGACAGTTTGTGAGTTCTTGGGGAAGGCTTGATCATGCCTTGAATAACCGGTGCGATATGAGCGATGTGCTGCCAGAAAAGGGTTCGCTCCCCATTGTGAATACTAATTGTTGTTGAGGCTACCAGCTGATTTCCTTGGCCTCATTTGATACCGGTAAATCAGCAATGGACCATGGCAGGTCTAACAAAGTTCTTGAAGCCCCTACCCATGTGGCACGTCGTTTCGGGGTTTTTTTAGGTCATGAAGACCCAAAACCCCAAGATCTATAGACGAGCACACCTTGTTCCACGTGACGATGTGTTAGCTTTTTTTTGGTGCCGTCAGAATCGGACTAGGAAAAACCCCATCGTTAACTTGTTCACCGCCTTGAAGAACCATGGTGAGAGGTCTAGAGCTAGCATATGATAGATTACCATTGAAGTGATTATTCCATTGAGAAGGATTATGCGACTACCCCGACGTACAGACTTGTTTTTCCACGTATGCATTTTTTTGTGCGCGTTCATATATATCGACCAATGGCGGCAGATAAACTGTCCCTAGGCGGGTGCGTGAATCGTGATAGATAAGAGGTAGTTATCATTTGTTAGTACTACCTACGTCGACTAAGAACCAGAAGACCTTGATTTTAAGTGACATTTCCAATCTGTATTAGGGACCGGGTCCCTACTGTAGGAAATTGTGTCATGCGTGCTGGGACCTAATTGTTTAACAGTAATAGGCTTGGTTAATGGCTGTTAATGATAGTGGTTGGTTTAACAAGTCACGAGTCCTATCTGAAAACAGATTGAGTTATCTGAAATTTGGAGTCTATATAAATGTCCCACCCTCTAGCCTCAATATGCATTGTGAGCGGCACAACCGATAAGGCAGAGGAATAGAGAGTAGGCCGAATTAGATCCAAACCCTAATTTTCTAACACCTACGTGCTCCCCGGCCATCAATGCAAGGTCATGTTAAACCTTGGATTAAAACCCCAGGTGGATGGGTTAACTTGACCTTGGATTGTTCTTTCAGTGAGAAGGACCACTCAACAGGTACCGGTATGGCTCTATGGGACACAGATGGGCCGATGATTTTCACTGCCTGTCGCTTCCTAGATGATTGTGATTCACCACTTGAAGCTGAACTCTGTGCATGCATAAAAGGATCGCAGGTGGCTCTTCAGCCTAGTTCATTGCCGATATTTTTTTTTAACCGAGGAAAAAAACTTGTCATTTTCATTAATTAAGAAGAGATGAGAATTGGCCGGTTAATTGTCGGGAATTGCCAGATCTTTGAATCGTGACAGGTCACCGCATCCAATGGCGTAGCTGCTTCTCAGGGGCGAAATGGGCACCCCCCAGCCCATGAGAAATCTGCTAGGTATCCCTAACTAATTGTCGCATATTCCACTGAAAATCGGCCCAAACTCATGTTTTCTTGCCCCAGCCCATTTGCTCCTCCAAGATTTTGGCCCAAGCTCCGCCATTGACCGCAACTACACCTGATTTCAGAGATAAGAAGTTTATCCAAGTGTGCTAGGGTTTGTGACTTTGTGAAAGTGGAACGACCGCAGGTTAGGGTTAGCCATTGGCTTGCTAATCTGGCAAGAGCAGAATACCACACTGATTTGTGGTTAAGTTCTGGCCCTGATGCTATTCTCCAGGTCCTAGAGCATGATCGTCTTGTAACCCTGTCTGGCTAATAAAGTTTCAATTTCACCCGCAAAAATACAAGCCAAGTAGTGCATGTGTTGTAGTTGACGAATGATGAATTGGGGCATCTGCAACCGGGGCTTGAGCTGTTGGCGCAACTTGCGGCATGTAGAGACTAGGTTGGGCACCTCGATCGGCGTATACATGCATGATAGAGATAGGCTGTTTGGTTAGGCTTTTTACTTGACTTTTGGGTTTGGCTTATAAGCCCAAAAAACATCTAAATAGGTGCTTTTGGCTTTTAACTTATGTTGTATTATGGTATAAGCCAAAAATCAAAAATCCAAAAACACTTTATTTGGATGCTTTTGTGGCTTATAGGGGAAAAAAAGTCTAACCAAACACGCTAAGAGTTTTGGCCGACATCGCTGGACTCTCGGCACACCCACTTGTCAACGAGTGGTCACCCGAGTTTCGGCCGATCCATCCATGGTCTCACATATCTGTACGATCTATAATTCGATACGTCCGTGTAGCTCCCGCCCACACGGTATTGCCAGCTCGTCGTCCAAAGTCTTCGTCAACGGCCAAGTAGGAACTGGCAGTACAAAAAGACAAGTACGCATACGTACCTATAAGATGTAGCGAATCAGCACAGCCAATCAAGAATTCAGTCGCAGAGGGTAGTGGCGTAGTTAGGATTTTAACTACGCACAGAGCCATGACCTCGGATAGCCCGTACGTACGAGGGTGCTGTTGTTTTTGGGTGCTCCAAATTCCAGCGGTAGTACCGCTGGGTTAAGCGGTACTACCGCTCGAGAGCTGCCGCCACCGCTACCGCCTCCGCTACCGCCAGAATGGCCGTCTGACGCGTTAGTCCGGTACCGACTGGTACCGCTGGCGGTACCGCCGCCGGTACCGCTGAGGTGGGAAGAGACGAACCAGCCCACCCCAGCGGTAGTACCGCTGGGTTAAGCGGTACTACCGCCGAGGTGGGATTGTTTCCGGGATTGATTCCGGGTTGGACTGCAGCCGACCTAGGGTTTGATGTTTCTATATATTCCTCTTGTAAGCCGCCGTTTTGGGGTAAGCCACACATTGTAAACCCACGGCGTTTGTAACCTCACCCGATATAGTGAAGTATTGCTGGCTGGCGCCCGTGGTTTTTTCCTCTCCTTTGTTTGGAGAGGTTTTCCACGTTAAATCTCGTGTCCCCTTTGGTTTGATCGTTCCGCTCTTCGTCGTTTCTTTGCTATCGTTTACAACAAGTGGTATCAGAGCCCTGTTTCAGATCTGTTTTCAGATTAGGGTTTTGGATGGCATCGATGAAGTTCGATCTACCGGCGCTGGACTACAAGACGAGATTTTCGCTGTGGCAGGTCAAGATGCGTGCGATCCTCGCACAGTCCAATGATCTTGACGAGGCGCTGGAGAAATTCGGCGACAAGGATGCGGCGGCATGGACCGCCGATGAGAAGCGGAAAGACCGTAAGGCTTTATCGCTTATTCAACTTCATCTATCTAATGATATTCTGCAAGAAGTACTCCAGGAGAAAACCGCAGCGGCACTGTGGGCTAAGCTGGAGTCGATCTGCATGTCCAAAGATCTCACCAGCAAGATGCATGTGAAGATGAAGTTGTTCACGCACAAGTTGCAAGAAGGTGGTTCGGTAATGAATCACTTATCGATCTTTAAGGAGATCGTTTCTGACCTAGTGTCGATGGAGGTAAAGTACGATGATGAAGATCTAGCACTTTTACTTCTATGCTCGCTGCCAAATTCCTTTGCAAATTTTCGTGATACCATACTGTTAAGCCGTGATGAACTAACCACCGCGGAAGTATATGAGGCCCTGCTTGCCAGGGAAAAGATGAAAGGTATGGTACAGAAAGAGGAGTCGTCGTCCTCCAAGGGCGATGCTTTGCAGGTCCGAGGGAGGCCTGAGCAGCGAGATAACCACTACCACAACAACAACAGAGACAAGAGCAAGGGTGACAGAAGTCGCTCAAAGTCTAAAGGCCGTGACAAGTTCTGCAGGTATTGTAAGAAATCTAATCATGTCATTGATGATTGTTGGAAGTTGCAGAACAAGGAGAAAAGAAAAGGTACTTACCAACCGAAAAATAATGAAGGTAAAGATACCGGTGAGGCTCTGTTGTTGATGGTAGTTCTGATGGCGAATGCCTAGCTGTTTTAGCTGCATGTGTTTCTCGTCAGGATGAATGGATTCTAGATACTGCATGTTCTTTTCATATTTGCTGTAACAAAGATTGGTTCAGTTCTTATGAGTTAGTGCAGACTGGAGATTTCGTGCGTGTGGGGAACGACCAGCAATGCAACATTGTTGGCGTTGGTTCCGTTCAGGTCAAGACACATGACGGTATGACACGCACGCTGACGGGAGTGAAACACATACCAACCATGGCAAGAAATTTGATCTCGCTCAGTACCCTTGACTGTGACGGGTACAAGTACAAAGGAGGAAATAAACTCCTAAAGGTATCAAAAGGTTCTCTCATAGTTATGGTTGGTGATATGAATTCTGCTAAGTTATATGTTCTTAGAGGTAGCACGTTATCTGGTACTGTTGCTGCTGTTTCTCATGATGACGCTAGTAAAACTAACCTTTGGCATAAGCGTCTTGGACATATGAGTGAACTTGGTATGGCAGAATTGATCAAGAGAGACTTGCTGCAAGGATGCAGTTTGGGTAAGATGCAGTTCTGTGAACACTGCATTTTCGGTAAGCACACAAGAGTTAAGTTTAATGCTTCTGTTCACACCACCAAAGGTACACTTGATTATGTACATGCTGATGTTTGGGGGCCATCTCGTAAGCCCTCTTATGGTGGTGCTCGTTATATGCTTACCATTATTGATGATTACTCTAGAAGAGTTTGGCCTTATTTCATGAAAAATAAGGATGATGCGTTTGCTGCTTTTAAAGAGTGGAAAGCTATGATTGAAAGGCAAACAGAAAGGAAGGTGAAATTACTTCGTACTGACAATGGTGGCGAATTTTGTTCGAATGCCTTTAATGATTATTGCAGGAAAGAAGGCATTGTCAGGCACCTCACCATCCCGTATGAACAGGACCATCATCTCCAAGGCTCGCTGCATGATCTCCAACGCTCGCATGAGTAAGCGTTTTTGGGCTGAGGCGGCTGCCACCGCCTGCTACTTGATAAACAGGTCACCATCTATTCCCCTCGACAAGAAAACTCCCATTGAGGTATGGTCAGATTCTCCTGCTGATTATTCACAACTTAAAGTTTTCGGCTGCACTGCTTATGCTCATGTTGATAATGGAAAGTTAGAGCCGAGAGCTATTAAGTGTGTGTTCATTGGTTATGGTTCGGGTGTAAAAGGATACAAGTTATGGAATCCCGAAACTAGCAAGGCATTTATGAGCAGGAGTGTTGTTTTCAATGAATCTGTTATGTACTTTGATAAGTTGTCCTCAGATGTTTTGCCAGATTTTTCTGAGGAGCAGGTTCGTGTCGAGGTGGAGCACTCTGTTGAAAATGAAAATGTCACTGTTGACAATGATGGTGCTGCTACTTCAGATGATTCTGATCCTGATTCTGCTGGTTCTGATGATTCTGTTTCTTCTGATTCTGATAATGATAATGTTCAGAACTCACCCCCTGTTTTGCAGCCACAACAGTCTATTGCTGCTCGTAGGAACAGGAGGAATTGTGGTCCTCGACCACGTTTAATTGAAGAGTGTAACATTGTTGATTATGCTCTGAGTTGTGCAGAACAGGTGGAGCACGGACATGAGCCGTCCACCTATACTGAAGCTATTGGTTCCGGTGACCGCGAGAAGTGGCTTGCTGCTATGCAAGAAGAAATGCAGTCACTCGATAAGAATGGCACATGGGAAGTTGTGCGCTTGCCTAAGAAAAAGAAGGCAGTCCGCTGTAAGTGGATCTTCAAGAGAAAGGAGGGTTTATCTCCTAGCGAGCCTCCGAGGTTTAAGGCAAGGTTAGTTGCAAAAGGCTTCAGTCAAATTCCAGGTGTGATTATAATGATGTTTTCTCTCCAGTTGTTAAGCATAGTTCAATTCGTACATTCTTTGGTATTGTTGCTATGCGTGATCTTGAGCTTGAGCAGTTAGATGTAAAGACTGCGTTTCTGCATGGAGAGTTGGAGGAGGAGATATACATGGACCAGCCAGAAGGGTTCATAGTGCCGGGTAAGGAGGATCTTGTGTGTAAGTTGAAAAGGTCCTTATACGGTTTGAAACAATCTCCTCGTCAGTGGTATAAAAGGTTTGATTCTTTTATGTTGTCACATGGCTTTAAGAGGTCTGAATTTGATAGCTGTGTGTACATTAAGTTTGTTAATGGATCACCTATATACCTGTTATTATATGTTGATGATATGTTGATTGCTGCCAAGAGCAAGAAAGATATCGCTGCTCTCAAGTCACAGTTGAGTAGCGAGTTTGAGATGAAGGATCTTGGTGCTGCTAAGAAAATTCTAGGTATGGAGATTACCCGTGACAGAAATTCTGGTTTGTTGTTTCTTAGTCAGCAAAATTACATTAAGAAAGTTCTTCATCGTTTTAACATGCATGATGCAAAGTCTGTTAGTACTCCTATTGCTCCTCACTTTAAATTGTCAGCTGAACAATGTCCTAGTACGGATGAGGATTTTGAGTACATGTCTAGAGTTCCATATTCTAGTGCTGTTGGTTCTTTAATGTATGCCATGGTTTGCTCACGTCCAGATTTATCATATGCTATGAGTTTGGTTAGTAGATATATGGCTAATCCTGGTAAAGAACATTGGAAGGCTGTTCAGTGGATTTTCAGGTACCTTCGTGGCACATCCAATGCTTGCCTCAAGTTCGGCAAGACTGATGAGGGACTCGTAGGCTATGTGGATTCAGATTTTGCTGCCGATTTGGATAAGAGGAGATCCCTCACAGGTTATGTGTTCACGCTTGGTGGTTGTGCCGTGAGTTGGAGGGCAACGTTACAATCTGTTGTTGCCCAGTCTACCACTGAAGCAGAGTACATGGCTATTGCTGAAGCATGTAAAGAATCGGTTTGGCTGAAAGGTTTGTTTGCTGAGCTTTGTGGAGATGATACTTGCATTAACCTGTTTTGTGATAGTCAGAGTGCTATTTACCTTACAAGGATCAGATGTTCCATGAGAGAACAAAGCACATTGACGTCAAATACCATTATGTGCGTGATGTTGTTGCAAAAGGTAAACTGAAGGTATGCAAGATAAGTACTCATGATAATCCTGCTGATATGATGACAAAGCCAGTTCCTGTTACTAAGTTCGAGCTTTGCTCGGGCTTAGTTGGTATCACTGTCTAGCCCAAGAGGCTATTTGGCGCCGAAGGTGTTTTTCTTTGTTGTTTCAGGGTGAAGTTCTCTTTCATGCTACAAGATGGAATTTGTCTCAAGGTGGAGTGTTGTTTTTGGTGTTCCAAATTCCAGCGGTAGTACCGCTGGGTTAAGCGGTACTACCGCTCGAGCTGCCGCCACCGCTACCGCCAAATGGCCGTCTGACGCGTTGTCCGGTACCGACTGGTACCGCTGGCGGTACCGCCGCCGGTACCGCTGAGGTGGGAAGAGACGAACCAGCCCACCCCAGCGGTAGTAGCGGTACTACCGCCGAGGTGGGATTGTTTCCGGGATTGATTCCGGGTTGGACTGCAGCCGACCTAGGGTTTGATGTTTCTATTTATTCCTCTTGTAAGCCGCCGTTTTGGGGTAAGCCACACATTGTAAACCCACGGCGTTTGTAACCTCACCCGATATAGTGAAGTATTGCTGGCTGGCGCCCGTGGTTTTTTCCTCTCCTTTGTTTGGAGAGGTTTTCCACGTTAAATCTCGTGTCCCCTTTGGTTTGATCGTTCCGCTCTTCGTCGTTTCTTTGCTATCCGTTTGCAACAGGTGCTCGTCGTTCGGAACTTCGGATCTCGACCCTGCTGACTATTTGGAGCGGAGAATCGGATTGGTGGCTACCGTGAATCCGGTATCCGAAGGGCCCGCTCACTCAAGCAAACGGGAGTTACTGTACGCATCGCGTGTTGCTATACACCACGATTGGTTAAAAAAATAACTAATTATATATCATATTTTATTGTCATATTTAGATTACGTGACAGTGGTAAGATAAGACCGCCGTGTACCATTGTACATGCCCTTACACTCCTATACCCTCCCGTGCCTAGCGACTTTTTTTCTCTTACCTTCTGTGAACCTCTCGTGCCATTGCGGCAGAGGTATTACCATATATATACACTCGCTATTACCGTATAATTTGTACAAGTTCTTTATTTATATGTAAACATGCATGGATGTGTTAGGACATGAACGTACCTATTCCACCTTGTCGCTATTGTGACTTTTCGGTACACTGTGCAGCACATTTTTATGTAGTGCCACGAATTGTCATTGGGGATTTCGGTGACACTGCACAAACCTGTAGACCTTGCGCGTACGTAGAATATAGTCCAGTACAAGGAACTCACCAACAACCAAACATGTTGTTAACAAGGCTCTGATGATGGACCAGACATATATCTTGATTTCATGGTGTGGGTCGCCAGCTCGCTTTTATGAACCCGAACGATCAATCCTTATGTATGGTATTAATTTAATAATCTGTCTAAACCCAGATTAATCATAAGTGAGCATATCAGCTTAAGGTAAACACATAGTTTCGAGATTAT
The DNA here is from genome assembly GCA_947311845.1 of Poa pratensis. NCBI lineage: Eukaryota > Viridiplantae > Streptophyta > Magnoliopsida > Poales > Poaceae > Poa > Poa pratensis. The sequence goes on from CAMZMU010000084.1 coordinate 3,187,301, forward strand.
CTGGGTATTGGATGTTCTCAGGATCACATCTTTCTCCGTGTCTAGTTCTTCTCTCAGAATATTGAGTAGACGGGAGCTGGGAGGCTGATGGACTCCAGTGGGATCGTGGGCTCCCTTCGTTGCAAATGCAATGGCATAACAAACAAATATACTGTTTTCATTCATTTACAAGTTAGAATTCTAGACATATTTCACTCACATAATGTATTGGTGGACATGCATGGCATTGTGTATTGGAGACATTGTCTACGAAATGTGTAAGAACGTTATTTGTCTATATATGTAATGTTTGTATTACGATTTATAAATGAAGTCTGGTCCATATAGTGTTTGTGCTTGTGTTATCAAATATTCGAATGTGCTATGAAACATGTAACTGGGCCGTGAAAGAAAGCTATGCTCGTCAAAACAACAAAAATACACATGGCAAACGGTGAAAACCCAAATTTGTTGCCGATGCAGTTCACCACAAACAAACATATCCCAGACCAAAATCCCCACATATACAATTCAACTGTCCTTATAGGAAAATGGTAAGCAAGATGACACCAAATGCAACAAACACTGAAACACCTAGCGGAACACACGCTTAAAAACCTTGTTGACGGTTGGAAGCGAGTAATAAGAAGATAGGTTAAGACACCGTACTCCCGTCTCTTCGCTCTCGTTCCCCTTTCTCCACAGTAAAGGCGACCGGGAAGGCGACCCGATTTCCGCCGGCGATTCTGCCGCCCTCCTCCTTCCCGCCGGCCTTGGTGCCGTCGGAAGGGGGTGGGGGGTCGAATCGCCGGGCGGATCTGTGTGCTCGTAGTCTAGGGTAGGCTAGGTAGCTAGGTTTTCCTGCCGGCGCCGTGGGTGGCGGCGGCGGTGAATAAGGTGCTCGGATCGACGGCTGGTGGCTTCTGCGGCGGCCGGTGATGGTTCGATCTGTGAGCCTGGTGGCCTGTCGAGGTGGTTGTGGCGGCGGTGATGACCTCGATGTGGCTTTTGTGCCTTGGCTCCGCCGTCGCAGTGGCGAGTTCTCCGGCGTCACTGTGGAGCTATGGGGCTTGTATAGGAGTTGCTGCTGCAGGTATGTGCCTCTGCCCTCCCTGGCCGGCCGTGGTGGTGAGGGGTGGAGCTGCGGGGGTGCTACGCCTGCTTTTGTTGGAGGCTCTGGGCTCTGTTTCTTCGGGGCTCCTCCGGCCGGCCGTGGAGGCGAGGGGTGGAGTTTTTTGGAGCTGCAGGTCCGGAGCGGGGAGGCTGGGTGCTCGGCGCTGGAGCTGGGTTGGTGGGCGCGGTGGTGGTGCTGCTGGCACGGCTTGGTCGCCCTGGCGGCAGGTGGTGCTGGTGCTGGCTGTTGGGGCGGCTTGGCCGTGCTTGTTCATCGTCGAGATCTCGGTGCTTGCGCCGAGTGGATGTTGCGGTCTTCTTCAATGGTGGAGGTCGTCCTTCTTCCAGCTGGTTTGAGGTTTGATCTCTTCTTCTCCGGTGTTCGTCGGCGTGGAAGAGCTTCGGTGGTCCAGCTGCTCGTAGCTGTAGTTCTTTGTGCTGAGTTCTTGCTGTATGATCTTGCTTCTGGTCTTGTTGTTTGGTTCATCTGGTTGTAAGCAGGATTGTACTCCTCCCTTTCAAAAAAATAAATAAGAAGATAGGTTAGAACCCGAAGGGGCTGGATCAGCTGCGTAGTAGGGACCAGGACTTGGAGGTGGAGCCCACTGACCATAGCCGTGTGGTTGCTGGTAGTAGCCCGGCGCCGGCGGTGCACTCCATTGGTGCTGCAGCGATGGCGCCGGCGACGGCGGCGCCGCCCAGCCACCATGGGCGCTGGACGCACCTCCTTGCCCTTGATGATAGTAGGAGGCGTGGTCAACGTGTACATGAGTTTGAGCTGGGGCTGGGGCTGCTGTCAACGGGTTCGTCGTGGTGGTGGCGCCGTGACTCCCACGGGCCTGGCTGATGAGGGTGAGGTCCATGATGCAGTTGTTGATCCGCTTGTCGACGCTGTCCAGCTCGGCGCCCTTGCCGCTGCCGTACTTGCCGGAGAAGATGCCGCCGGACTGGCAGGACTTGATGAGCGCCAGCGCCTCGTCGGCGGCGTCCTTGAGCCGCTCCAGCACGCGCGTCGTCGCCGCGTCCTTCCTCGCCGTGTCCGACAGGCCCGACAGGATCTCGCCCAGGTTCTTGGCGCGCTCCGCCAGCTCCAGGCACTTGTGCTTGTTCTGGCTCGCCGTCGACGCCGCGCTCCCGATCAGCTGCACCACCGTCAGGATCGCGCCCACCACGCTCAGTGGATCCATCTCCACCTTCCTCAGCTACCAGAGTAGCACGATGAGGAAGAGGGCAAGATTGTACCGGCCGGGCTGCTTCTGTGTTATGACTTGCTTGTATCTATGGTCGGTCGTCTCTTCTCTTCCGAGAGCAAGTCAACTGCCAGCCCAGGGCATTACCAATTCATGTGATCCTTTCACCCCAATTAATCCTCACAGACAGACAGTTCGCCAGATGACTAAATCAAAGTACTGCTCCCACAATTTGTTCCTTCGTTGCATACTCATAGGCACATTCACGCCTCCAAATTAAATCAATAATGGCACAACATTGTACCACGAACCAAATAATGATAGATGTCCAATGTTAATATACGTGACACTAGAGCCAACTTGCAGCTTAGTTTACTGATCATGCTACCCTAGTAGTAGTACGGATGTTGGAATAGAATATCTCATATTTTGGAATTTTCTTTTCATTAGCCATAGCTGACTACCATATATTTGCGTGAGGAGCTACCTGTCATGACCTACCTCAGGGCAGAGGAGTTACACAAGAAGAAGAGAGACAGGAAGCTAGCAGCGGCAAGACTGGCGCGAGCTCACATGGGCCGTCAGCAGGAACCAAAGCCCAAGCACGGCCCAAGCACACAGAAGGACGACGGCGCTGCGATAAAGGCATGAGGATGCCTAGGTCTGAAGCATCGTGTTGTAACAGCTAAAAACTGAACCTTCTTCCCCAACCACTCTCTCCTCCCTCCTTGCTTTTCTCCAGATCCAGATCATGTATCTGAACTCGGCGTGACGCTGAGAATTGTATCCAAACTATGCACTAAGTACCTAGGAGTGATCGAGAGTGTGACATATGGTATCAGATGCCTACGGTTCTCGGCTACAATTTTTCTCCTGAGTGATTCGGTGGCGAAATTGAGGGCGATTTGCGAGAGGTTGGGTCGACTGGAAAATCCCCCTCGCAGATCACTACCTCACGGCGGCGGCGGGGGATTGAATTTTCCTCTCAAGGCGGCGAAAGGAGGCGGTGAACTTGTTCGGGTGCAGATTGGGGAAATCGGGCGGTTGGTTGCGGGCAATCCGTGATCTGTAAAATCCCGGCGCCGAGCTCTCGATCCGTGTACCAGAGGAAGCGAAGATGGTGGTGACGAACGCAAATCTCGAGCAGGTGCAGGCGGACATCACGGAGATGAAGTCTCAGGGTGCAGTGGTGGCCAACGCGCTCAAGGCCATGACGGACACGATGAAAGCCGTCGGGGACTGGATGCCACGGGTGGATACTTCCATCGACGCCATCAGAACATCGCTGGAGTCCATCGGCACACGCGTAACACTCTTGGAGAACGAGCAGACACCGGAGGTGCACGCTCGGGGAACTCCTGGCCAAGGGCACGGCAATGAAGAGATGCAACAGGGTACTGTGGCTGGCGCCTCTGCGGCACCAGCGCATGCCCTAGCCAAGGGTAAGCGTGATTTCCACCATACCCCTGTCCAGTTCAATTTGGGAGAAAATTCGGGTCAATTTGATCACTCCACTGGCTCACAATTTAGATCGGGCCAAGCACACAACCGCATGCCTAAAACTGACTTTCCGAAATTTGATGGTGATAACCCACAGTGGTGGAAAACTTGTGCTGAGAAATATTTTGCCATGTATAATGTTGCTCACGACACCTGGGCGAGTTTTGCTACTTTGCATTTCAGAGGCAATGCCGCGCTCTGGTTACAAACTTATGAAGCGATGCATGATGTGGATAGTTGGGAGGAACTAGTGGTAGCAGTAACACAAAAATTTGGTCAGGACAAACATCATAGGCATTTAGAAGCATTAGAGAGAATCACCCAAACTAGTACTGTGGAGGAATATTATCATAGGTTTCAGGCCCTGATGCATAGAGTGCTAGTTTACAATAAGAACTATGATGAAGCCTTTTTTGTAACAAAATTTGTTAGAGGACTGAGAACTGATATCCAAACTGCTATTCGGTTACATAAACCGAGAACTGTTGATACGGCATATTCTCTTGCTCAAACGCAGGAAGACATGCTGGATGAAGCTCGACAACACACTGCAACTCCTAAATACAGATCAGAGTTCAGATCATCTTACAAGTCCAATAGCAGCACAGCAAAGGGGATTATGGGGTCAGGACCAAACACTGAAGATAAAAGGCCAGCTGAAGAGAAGAACAAGTATGTTCAGAAGTTGGATGCTCTCAAAGCCATGCGAAGAGAAAAAGGTTTATGCTTCACGTGTGGAGAAAAATACCATCGAGGCCACAAATGTACTCCTTCAACTCAACTGCAGTTGATTGAGGACTTGCTGTTATTGCTAGATTATAAAGCAGAACCTGAGTCTGACTCGGAAGATGAAAGTTCAGATAGTGACAATGACGGGCTACATTTGTCAGAGTGTGCAGTGGCTGGCACAGCAAGAAGGAAGACCATCCGGTTACATGCGGAAATACAAGGGCAAGCTGTGCTGATTCTGGTCGATTCTGGCAGCTCAAGCAATTTCATTAGTCAGAAAATGGTCAATCGCCTGAAAATGCCAACAATGCCAACTAATCCATCCAATGTTACAATTGCAAATGGTGGACTGATGGTGTGCAAAGCATTGGTGCCTCATACAACTTGGACTTGCCAATCGCACACATTTCACACAGATTTGCGTGTGCTGGACCTCGGATGTTATGACATCATACTTGGGATGGACTGGCTGGAGTCCCTAGGTCCTATGTGGATTGACTGGAAAAAGAAGGTGTTCAGGTTCAAACATGAAGGACATAGAATTACAATGAAAGGCATCAAAGACAACACTGACAGCTGTGAAGAGATCACTGCAGACCAGTTGCACCTCTTGATTGAAGAATCAGAAGTGGCTCAGTTGATTCAGTTAGAACATGCAGCAACAGATGAGGCATGTGCAACAAAAATACCAGACACAATTCAGCAAGTGTTGGTAGACAACGATGCCTATTTCGAAGAGCCGTCAACATTGCCGCCATCCAGAGAGTATGACCACACTATACCGTTGTTACCTGGCGTCACTGCAGTTGCTGTGAAACCTTACCGCTACTCACCACAACAGAAGGATGAGCTGGAAAGACAAGTGAAGAAAATGCTGCAACAAGGGATCATCAAATTCAGTAATAGTCCATTTGCATCACCAGTACTCTTGGTACGCAAGAAAGACGGCACGTGGAGGTTCTGTGTGGACTACAGACAATTGAATGCAGTCACTATCAAAGATAAGTTTCCAATGCCAGTGGTAGAAGAGCTACTCGATGAGTTGGCAGGGTCTGCTTTCTTCACAAAACTAGATTTGCGATCTGGATACCATCAGATTCGCATGGCTGCAAGTGATGAAGAGAAAACAGCTTTCCGCACCCATCATGGGCATTTTCAATTTCGGGTCATGCCTTTTGGGCTGACTTCGGCACCTGCAACCTTCCAAGCAGCAATGAACAAAATATTTGCACCAATGTTACGTCAGTTCGTGCTAGTCTTCATGGACGATATCCTCATATACAGCAAGGACCTCGATGAACATTGCAAGCACCTGCAAGTGGTCTTCAAACTGTTGCAAGAGCATCAGCTGTTTGTGAAGCGCAGTAAGTGTTCATTTGCACAGAAATCACTGGAATATCTGGGACATATAATCAGCGATAAAGGAGTATCGACGGATCCATCCAAGATAAGTGCAGTTCAAGATTGGCCAATTCCAATGAACTTGAAGCAACTGCGGCGTTTCTTAGGATTTGCTGGGTATTACCGTCGATTCATAAAAATTTTTGCACTCATGAGCAGGGTTCTCACTCAATTGCTGAAGAAACATGTGGTTTGGGTGTGGACAGAAGCCGAACAGGCAGCCTTTGATGCATTGAAGAAAGCTTTGATCAATGCACCAGTCTTAGCTCTCCCAAGCTTTGACAAGCAATTCATCCTGGAAACCAATGCCTGTGACATGGGCGTGGGAGCAGTGTTGATGCAAATGGGACACCCCATTGCATTCCTCAGCAAAGCTCTGGGAGCAAAGAACAGGACGCTCTCCACGTATGATAAAGAATGCTTGGCTATCTTGATTGCCCTGGACAAATGGAAAACTTATTTGAAGAATGGGGAATTTTTAATTTACACTGATCAAAAGAGTCTGATACACCTGGGAGACCACCCTGCCAACACGGCAATGCAGCAAAAAGCCTTTTTCAGACTGCTGGGTTTTCAATTCAAGGTAATATACAAGAAAGGAACTGAAAACGGAGCTGCGGATGCGCTGTCTCGGCGTGATAGTGTTCATGAACTGCATGACATATCTGCAGTACAACCAAGGTGGCTGGAAATTATTGAAGAGGGGTATGCAAAAAGTCCAAAAGCACAGAAGCTACTTACTGAATTAGCAGTACACAACCCCAATGCAGAGGGTTTTTCACTGACACAAGGCATAATTAGGCTGCATGGCAAGATCTGGCTCGGTGATCACAAGGAAGCACATGAGGCTATTCTGTCGGCTTTGCACAGCAGTGCGATTGGAGGGCACTCAGGAGTCCAAGCTACATATCATAAAATCCTCAGTTTGTTTGCTTGGCCCGGGATGAAAAGTGATGTACAACAGTTTGTTAAAAGTTGTCAAATTTGCCAGCAGGCAAAAGGAGAACATGTGAAAAACCCTGGGTTATTGCAGCCTTTGCCAGTGCCACCTGAAGCCTGGCACACAATTAGCATGGATTTCATCGAAAAACTACCTGTGTCACAGGGTTTCGATACTATTCTGGTAATAGTTGACAAGTTCTCCAAATACAGCCATTTCCTGCCAGTAAAGCATCCATTCACGGCGTTGTCCATAGCTCAAACGTTCATCCACAACATTTACAAACTGCACGGCATGCCATCCGTGATCATTTCTGATCGAGATAAGGTGTTTACTAGCAAGCTGTGGCAACAGTTATTCAAATTGGCAGACACAACCTTGAATATGAGCTCAGCTCATCACCCTCAGACCGATGGGCAAACGGAGAGGGTAAACCAGTGTGTTGAGACGTTTCTCCGGTGTTTCGTTCATGCAAACCCGAAGAAATGGTCTCTGTGGCTTCCCCAAGCTGAGTTCTGGTACAACACCACGCTGCATTCATCTTTGGGGCGTTCACCGTTTGAGGTACTCTATGGCCACAAACCTAGGCATTTTGGTATTCAACCACCTGAGGATCTGGCACCACAAGAGTTACAGGACTGGTTGGCAGAACGAGCCACCATGCAACAGGTGATACAGCAGCAACTTCTGCGTGCACAGCAACGGATGAAACTGTTTGCTGACAAGAATAGGTCTGAACGGCAGTTTGCAGTGGGAGACATGGTCTATTTGCGCCTCCAGCCCTATATTCAAACATCAGTGGCGCAGCGATCCTCGCAGAAGCTTTGTTTCAGGTTCTTTGGGCCATTCAAAATTGTGCAGCGTGTTGGTGAAGTTGCATACAAGCTTGAACTTCCACCTAACAGCAAGATACACCCAGTGTTCCACGTTTCACAACTGAAACAAGCTATCCACCCAACTGATAGGGTAAGTCCAATTTTACCTGTTCTGTCTCTTGAGGATGCAGCTGCTGCAGTTCCAGTGCGACTCCTTCAGGAACGGCAAGTTCGCCAGGGAAAAAAATGGGCCACACAAGTGCAGGTAACTTGGAGTGGATTGCCTGAAGATTTCACCACTTGGGAAGAGCTACATGCGCTCCATCGTCTTCATCCTGATGCACCAGCATGGGGGCATGCTGGGTCTTTAGGAGGGGGCAATGTCATGACCTACCTCAGGGCAGAGGAGTTACACAAGAAGAAGAGAGACAGGAAGCTAGCAGCGGCAAGACTGGCGCGAGCTCACATGGGCCGTCAGCAGGAACCAAAGCCCAAGCACGGCCCAAGCACACAGAAGGACGACGGCGCTGCGATAAAGGCATGAGGATGCCTAGGTCTGAAGCATCGTGTTGTAACAGCTAAAAGCTGAACCTTCTTCCCCAACCACTCTCTCCTCCCTCCTTGCTTTTCTCCAGATCCAGATCATGTATCTGAACTCGGCGTGACGCTGAGAATTGTATCCAAACTATGCACTAAGTACCTAGGAGTGATCGAGAGTGTGACACTACCTATACATTTTTTTTTTTGAATGATTGCACAAATCAATACAACCGTCCAACGCTTAAACAAATAAGGCGTACAAATTTAATCAAGAGCCAAAGTATACTAAATTTGACACAGTATATTGACAACAAATATCAGCATTTACAATATTAAATACATATATCATGAATATATGTTATATGATCAATCTACTTATATTGATTTGGTACTGTAAATGTTCATATGTTTTTCTATAACATTGGTCAAACTTAGCATATGTTGACTAAAATTGTACCCTTATATTAATTCACTGGAACATAGGGCATACCATATTGCACTTACATTTACTTAATAATTTACATCGCGAGTCTTCTGACACTACTCGGTGTAGTAAGTATTGGACGATGCGAGCGTGGGGAACCCTACGTACAAGCTAAGGTAGCCCTAAGCTTGGTTTGGCGTAGACGATCCTAGTACATACGCATTAAATAAAATAGGAATACATCCACTGATCAACCCACATGGAGATCTATATCAATCCTAAACCTATTCCGCTCCTTAATGAAATAAAATGACAATGTCAACCTTGAGCACAAGAACAAGTTTGCCCACTGCCCATAAGGTGAGACATGGTCTTCTCTAAGAAGATCCGTAAATATGTACCAAAAGTGTGTGTGGGGACACAAAATGATTAAAGTTTTAGCAAAACTTTATGCGCAATGTTTTTAGAAGGTAGTACCAATGGTGGTTTACATTAGAAAAAATAATCTAATTAATCTTTTTAGAAATACCAATAATATTAAATTTACTCCATTATTCTCTCCACCATAAGAAATTCCATGACATTCGTAGTTATATTATGAATCAAATAATATATATTGTACACCTATATTTTTGTGTGTCTTCATCCAAATTGACTCGGTTATGGGTATGGCTGGACTTGTTTATGGCTATGAGCTATTTATTTCTCTAATCCATAGTACAGGTGGTTATAGGCTTTTTGTCATAGGGAATGTATTCTCAAGAATGATAACATTGGATGGGGTCAAGTTTCCGTTTTTTTTGTTTCCTCTTGGCTATTATGTATGAAGTAGTAACTGAATTTATTGAGTGCACCAAACAGGCAATAGCATCTACTTGGATTTTTTATCCAGAAGAACAAACCAAAGGCGCACCCAATGAACCAATAAACTGACATGCTTAAGTGATAACCGTGATACACAGGTAATCTCGGGACTGAAGATCCGGATATCGATAATTAATCAGACATACTACCATATCAGCAACTTTGAGCTCTACACAAGTAACCCATCAGTTCATCAACAGATCATAAACCACCACTCCACCCTTCATATATATAAGAAGGCATATGATCCAGGTGAAAAGAAAAAAAAATGCAGATCTTCACAGCAACCCTTTTAAACATCAAGCTGCGGTCTCTGTAACTTGTAGACCACCGCGCCGAGGTTGTAGAGGCAGCACGGAGCAATAGCAAACCAGCTCAAGAAAGCCATGGCAGTGGCGGACATATAGCTTGGGCAGTGATTTCCGGAGCAAAACTCCACATCATTGTTGATGAAAACGGTGATGCCCGCCGACGCGCACGCAGAGCTGAAGGTCAGCGTTCCTGTGATCTGCAGAGGACAACAACGTCGGGGTCAATTAAATGCACATGATCGTCAGATACAGTATTTGTAACATTTTAATCTTCGATTTTCACAAGGAACCGCAGAGTGGCTGTTTGATCTTTGATCATCGAGGCGACTGAGAAAACAAAACTCACCCAGTCTCCAACGCCAAGTATGGCAGCTGCTCGGGGGCTTCGGAAGGAACGTCCGACAAGAAGTGCGTACAGATACAGGATTGCCAGAGCGAGGCTCCATAGGCATTGCAGAGCTGATGCTGATACGAGGTAGCTGGTAAAAAAGAAGAACAGTAAGTTGAACTACACAAAGAAATCGATAAAAAGAAAGGAAGGATCCACAATTCCACATACAGGTATCCTGAAGAACAATAAATTCAAACTGCAAACGCTATCTAATTGTATCACAAAAATTAGATACACTAGCAAACAACCTCTGTTTGATACTCCTTCTGCTCCTGTCCTAATTCCTAAACCGTAATAAAGTGCCACCTGATAAACCATGCTGTTACCCACCTGAGGGCCGGGTTAAATTATCTATTGATGGATCATTTAAAGGGGAGAATAATACTGGAGGTACATCCAGGCAGATTTTTTTTTTCAGCGTGCCGGTATCTATCTTCATGCGGTGAAGCTTTGGAGACGGTGCTGCTTGCTTGCTCGGAAGGTCTCGATCTGGCTCTTCGCCAAAGCCAACTACCGGTCCTGGTCGAAACTGATTGTTTAGCAGCACGGCGCAAGATCGCTCTCTCTTTATGCATATTATCTCCGAGATTAAACAGTTAGCTAAACAAGGTCGTGTTTGTACCTTTGTTAAAGTAGATCGTAGGCAGGTAAGGGCAAGTCATTGCCTTGCAAGCTTTGCAAGGGCAGAGCAACAAACCCATGTATGGTTCGGTTCAGGTCCTGTGTGTCTTCTCCAGGAGAGCTGAATGTAGCCCCAACTGTTAATAAATATCTAGGTTTACCCGCGAAAAAAAAAAGACTCAAGCTGAACATTGCTTAATCACTCCAAAAAAGACAGCTGAGATTAATGTCATACCACAGAGAACATGACCATGTCAGTCACGATCTAAGATGCCAAACTAATCCAGAAGGCGTAGCATACTGGTTTCTATTTGGAAGTTAAAGAAAGGGCCCAATAATTATGCTAGTTTCTACTGGGAAACTAATTTCGCATATCTCTTACAGAGAGACCCTAAATTTTCAGGGATTTCACTGCGTGGCTTATGTACGCATGTAAATTGTCAAATTGGGATGAGTGGAGTGATGGTCGCGTTCTTAAAATTTCGTTGATTCTGTAAAACTCAGCGAGTACTCTGTTTGCAGAAGAAAAAGAAAAAAGGCTGCCGGAACTGCAGCGCCGTGGACTGAAACCCTCAGGAAGGGAGAAAATGCTGAGGAGGAGGTGGACGCACTGACCGGAATGCGGTGACGGAGGCGAAGTCGCGGGCGGAGGCCATGGCGGCGAGCGCGGCGGCCGCGAGGAGGGCCTGCGCGAGGCGGAGCCCGAGCCGCGCCCGCGGGCTGTGGCCCCTCATCAGCACCCCAGGCGGCGCGTTCTCCGCGTTAGCCGGAGCGGCAGCGGCAGCGGGAGCCGGGGCCGGCGCTGCGGCCTCCACCGGAGCCAGAGCCGGCGCTGCGGCTTCCACCGGAGCCGGAGCCGGGGCCGGCGCTGCGTCCTCCACCGGAGCTGGGTCCGGGTGCACCAGCGGATGGCTCACCGGCCGCATCATCGCTCCCCGGGTCCTTTTCGTTCGTCCGTCCGCTCCTCCTCGCCGACCGACCTTGCGCGGTTCCGAGAGAGAGCTGGTGTCACGCGGTGGAGGGATTCTGGAGGAGGAATGCGGGAGGGAGCTGGTGTACTCACGCACGCGGTGGAGGGTTTTTGAGGTCGATGGCCCGCCATTACTCACACTCGCACTCTCTGCTTTTCTTACCTTTTTGGGCAAAAGCGCGTTCGGTCAGTGTGGACGCCCATGTTGTATCGTACGTCATTCACACTTAGTACTATACTTTTGTTGCTATGAGTATTTACTCTGCTCAAATTGACTCATTTTTATTGTATTCAGTGTAAACTTCCTCCTCCACCTTAAATTTTTCGTGGAAATATATCCGGTACAAAATGAAACCAGCTACGCCGTCTTCTTCTTTATCCGAGACGCCCCGGTACTCGTCGGAACATATTGCTATTTTTGTGCCTACTTGCAGTCTTAATTGCCTTCGGTACCTTCATCGGCCTCTCCTTGCGCCAAAAGGTGTGGTGACCATCTTTGGTGTGTGGTGATTGAGCTTCTTCTCCATCAGAGGCGTCGGCTTTCCTCCTAACTTGCTTGCTATTGAAACGCGTCTGCTTCATCACCAATTGGATGTCTTGTAGGCACTCAAGATTCGGAAGGACCGATTTCTAAATCACCAACTTTGTAATTCTTTGAGTTCCAGTCCCGATGGTCTCTTGCTTCGGCAATGGTTCAATCACGAGTGACGAGCGGTGTTCCTTTTTTATTTTTGAACCATGCAAGAGCGCTGCATGTATTGATTTTTTTTAGATAGGAGGGCCTCGCCCCAATTTTCATTAAAATGAAAACTGATAATACAACTTCCATAATTCAGTTCCACTCGCGCCCGGAGGCAAAACTCCCCCAGAAACGCTAAAACCACTACCCAGCACTACACTAACTCCAACCTACTGAGCTCCAGCCTAAAGACTAACTTACAAGGAAACCAACATCAACAAATCAAACTAAAAAACCTAAATAGAAAGAAAACATCATCAGATCAAACTACACAGCTAGACTACTAGCAACTTTTTCCCGCAGCACCGCCTGGCATTCCTGATTTCTTCCTCTACTCCTCTATTTCTCATCTGACTTTCCTAACGTTTTCCTGCAGCATCACCCAACCACTTCGTTTGCTGAAGATTTCAGCCACAAACTCGTAGCAGATCTCTTGCTCCGCTTGCACTGCAATTCTTGTAAGCCTCAACACAGTGCAATAGCCCAAGTATTTAACCAATAAGCAAGTACATTATTCCACTAGGGTCGTAAGGAAAAACTTTACTGAAACATGCGGCAATCCTCGACTTTCAAAATGCCTAGATTACAGCTGCTACTCCTATGGAAATGAACACCCTAATCGCTGCATGTATTGATATTAGTAGGAAAAACGAAGGCCTTAGATGTATACAACACGAGCTCAATTGATTATTGATCTCTTGCAAATAAAAGTCGTCATGTGTAATGTGTTGTTGGCTGGTTGAACGCAGTTGACATTCCAACGTGGCAGCCACTGTACATTGAGTTGCCTACGTGGGGCCGTCCCTCGTCTTCTTCCTCCGCCCCATCTTCCCACTCTCCCTCACCCCTGCCAACGCGCCCACGTGGACATGGCGTCCCCAGCCACAGCGCCGGTCACGTTCCGCCGGGGCCGGCGAGCCAAGTCCCCACCTTGCAGTCACCAACAGCCAGCAGAGCCGTCTTCCGCCGCCACCATTGCACGTCGTACCGCACGTCCGCACCGGTGAAGCCGCCCCAGGCCGTCGTGCCCAAAGCCGGTCGGGCGAGCGGCCACAACTCGGCCGAAAAACTGGAGCACTGGTGACGCCTCCGTTGGTGTCTCCTCCCTGGCCGAAGCACCGCGCGCGTTGCGCCTTTGTTACCCGCACCATGGATCCATGGCTTGCTCGCCCATGCCGGCCCGTGAGGCGTTCGACGAAATGCCAGAGCACGGAGTGCGGGAAGGCGAGCATGCACCGATGTGATGAGAAACGTACAGACAGACAGTGCTGCTCAACAAGTAACGGACACGGGTGGGTGTGGCAAACCCTAGTTAAGATCCATTAGCACTAACATTCTATAGTAATGCCATTAAGCTGGCGACCTTTGGTCTGCGGCTCCCCTTCATAAATAGGCATTGCTCCTGGGTCGTTTCAGTTCAATCCCTTGCAGCAGGAGAAGTGCGGCACCACATGGAGTAAGCTTCTTCTTCGTCATCTTTTTTCTTCCACGTCCCTGGCATTTTATGGAAAGGGGCCGTGTCATGTGTCTTTGTCCATCTAGATAGATCTGTAAACATACAGCAGTGGAATCTCTTATTAACTTTGCTTCTTATTTCTGCTCACATGGTAATGATCTTGGAAGATTATGGGGCAGGGTTTATTTGATGCTTTTCTTGTTCCTAAATAAATAAAGTAATAAACAGAGTTAATAGATTTGTTCATACACCTACGAGATTTTGGATCAGCATTAGTAACTATGTTAGGATTGACATGAACTACTTATGCAAGCAAAAATCTCATTACTGCCATCTGACATAATCTATGATCCATCTTGTAGGAAGGCTCCGGCTGAGATGGGCACTCCCTACGAGTGCTGCAAGGGAAAGGCGCAATTCATCGTGACGATGCGTGGTAACTTCAGAGATAGCATGGTATGTTTGCACCGGGCTGTCTCAATTTTCTAGAGCTTTCACGTTTCGTTTGAGCAATTGAGCCTTGGTTCCACCACTGCTGCTTGCTTCAGGTCATACCAGAGCAGCTTGTGGACCATTTTGGAGGAAAGATCTCCGGGACCATCAAACTAGAAGCCCCTAATGGTCAGACATTTGATGTTGGAGTTGTCAAGAAGATGAACAGAACAGTCCTCCAGTCTGGATGGGTGGCGTTTGTTGATGTCAATCAGATTAAAGAAAACAATTTCTTGATGTTTCAATACCTTGGAATCTCCTTCTTCAAGGTCACCATCATTGATTCCAATGGTGAGGAGAGAATCTTGTGTCGTGCCGGGACAGAAAATCCTAGTCATGTTGAAAACCCGTGCACATTCCGTGCTGAAATGTCAAGCAGTTCCCGGGATGATACTTCAGGTTCGTATGGAGGCTGTAGAAAATCAGGTTCAGATGGAGGCTGTAGAAAACCAGGAAAGACGCCTGCAGCAAAATATTCACCTTCCGATGAATTGTCAGGTTAAGTTGTGTACTCAAATTAATTGGTTACTGTTGGAAGCTCAATCACTTAGCTCCCTTCTAACAAGGTTGTGCTTCACACACAAGCACACACACTAACACATATGCATATATGACACACATATATGCTCTATATTTCATAGATATGCATGAGGCTACATCTTGGCTTACAAGCTTTCCTCTACTTGTGCTCTTTTTACATGTGATAGTCATGTCCTTATATAGGACTTACAAACCGACTTATACAACTAGCTCCAACTAAGAATACAACTAGCTCCAACTAAGATGGGAAAGAGAAGTTTGCTACTGCTAGCTCCTAGCTTAACTACTAAGAAACGGTAGTGAAAACCAATTTCTCTTTTACTCTGTGTAGATATTTCTAGAACTGTGCTGAGTTCCAAATCTGATTTTACCTCTACTACCTTAGCTACTAAGCAACATTGGCTAGATATTTTGGGGAGCACAAGATTATGCCAACAATCACCCCCCTAATCTTGATGCTCCGGATTATTCTGTCGCACAAACACCACGCCGCACTGACGCACGTACCCGCCACAGACTCGACCTGGCGCTTACACGCCGGTCGCCACTGCTACGGACTCGACCTGGCCCGTCACATACGCCGGTCGCCACCGCCACGGACACAACCTGGCGCTCACATACGCCGGTCGCCACCGCCACGGACACAACCTGGCACTCACATACGCCGGTCGCCACCGCCACGGACACAACCTGGCGCTCACATACGCCGGTCGCCACCGTCACGGACACAACCTGGCTTGACGTGGACTCCATCTTCTTCTTTGGCGACAAACGCCAAGCTCCGGCGATGCACGCCGCAGCTTCTCTTTTCGGCGCACTGACGCCTTTCTTTCACCCGAGCTCAACCTCGTGGTGCTTCAACTGAGTTACAGGGGTGGGGATATAGCCGTGGCTCGCACAATACGTCGCCACGGTCGCGACCACGACGCGCACTCACGCGTCAACGCACCCACTACGCCATGATCGGCACGCCCTCAGCTCACGCACATGCCTCGCACTGACGCAGGCAACGCGGCCGTCTCGAGCAGCTCGATCTGGTCCTCCCCCTTGCTCGTCGCCACGCTCCACACGCCCCAGCTCGTGACCATGACCGCGCGCCGACGCGATTAACACGGCCGGCCCTGCGTGCCCAAGACGCGGTCTTCTTCCTCGGCGACACACGCCGAGCTTCTTCTCCGCCGGTGACACACGGAACAACCGGAACACACACACACGCCGGTCGTCACCGTGCTCACGCCGGTCGCTGCTTCCATGGACGTCGCATGGCGCCGCTACGGCCTCCGTGGCCGCGCAGCACCTCCACGCCGCCGCCATGCCGTGCCACCGCGGCTCCTGCGCCACAACACAGGACCTCCGCGGCCTTCTCGCCGCGCCGCCGTGGCCGCTGCGCCACCACGCAGCGCCTCCGCAGCCTCCGTCCGCCGCGCACCACGGCCTGAACCTTGCGGCTCTGATACCAATTGTTGGAAGCTCAATCACTTAGCTCCCTTCTAACAAGGTTGTGCTTCACACACAAGCACACACACTAACACATATGCATATATGACACACATATATGCTTTATATTTCATAGATATGCATGAGGCTACATCTTGGCTTACAAGCTTTCCTCTACTTGTGCTCTTTTTACATGTGATAGTCATATCCTTATATAGGACTTACAAACCGACTTATACAACTAGCTCCAACTAAGAATACAACTAGCTCCAACTAAGATGGGAAAGAGAAGTTTGCTACTGCTAGCTCCTAGCTTAACTACTAAGAAACGGTAGTGAAAACCAATTTCTCTTTTACTCTGTGTAGATATTTCTAGAACTGTGCTGAGTTCCAAATCTGATTTTACCTCTACTACCTTAACTACTAAGCAACATTGGCTAGATATTTTGGGGAGCACAAGATTATGCCAACAGTTACTAGCCTTTAGTTACTACAAGTTGATCTCTTACTGGTTACTGCTGAATATCTTTTGCAGCAGATGATGGTCCGTCCGAAAGTGAGTCTATGGAGTCGGATGATCTTCGCGGGCTCTCAAAGGATTATGTCTTATCAGGGCGATGTCATCTTACAGAAGAACAGGAGGCTGAAATCGATGCGCTTGTCGCAGAAATTCGACCTGAAACCCCTCTGCTCGTGGTAATGATGAAGAAGACCAATGTGAACCACTATCCTCAACTGGTACGTTAGGTTTGAATTCTGTATGTACGGATAATTGCATGTACGTACATACACCTTTTAACTATCTTTATTTTCATACTGTTAATTGTTACGAATATCTGAAGGATATTTACGAAACAATATAACCGTATATCCATGTTTCGCTCTACAGCTGAGGTTATGTGTATATTATGAACTACCCTTGGTGACAGTCTTACGCACAGATCATACATATTATCCCTATTTTAATCAGGTAATATCCAAGGAATACGCACGTGCGTACTTTCCACACAGAACTCGATTTGTCACGCTCAATCTGCCTGGAAATAGCAAGGCTTGGTCATGCAAATTCTGCTTCGGACCTGATGGAAGTGGACACAGGCTTGCTTTGCGTGAATTCGTCCGTGACAATCGTGTAAAGGAGGGTGATCTCTGCCTCTTTCAACCGACGACTGAGGTTGAGTCAACAAGGTTCACCTTTATGGTCCATCTCCTTCGCAAAGCTGGAAGAACTGATATCGGCTCAAACCACGGTAAGTTCAAGAAACAAGTGTAGCTTCTGTTGATATTTCTACAGCTATCTCGCAGTACGATACTACACAAATAACCCTCAGCTATCTCGCAGATGACCAGGAGACTTCCTCTGAGATTCGCTATATCTTGCCAACAAGGTGCCGAATCGATGAAGAAGATGAGGTGCGAATAGATGCTCTTATTGCAGAAATTCAACCTGAAATTCCTTTGCTAGTGGTTAAAATGACGAAGAGCAATGTCATCGGACCACACCCTCGTCTGGTAACTCCTATTCTACATTGGGTAACTTCATTGTTTGTCTATTCGAGATATGTATGACACACCCCATATTTATTTGTTCCATTAATATATTTTTTAATTTGTGACACTAGTAACCGCCAATTGTCCCATGAACATTCTTTGGTTTGCTCCAGGAGCATTTTCTAATTGCTTCGCAAGCACTTAATTTGTCCCACTAATTGTTACTGTTCTATGTACTATTTTAGTCTTCTTTGCAAGGCTTCATCACAAAGAAAATGATGATTCAAACCGACTGTGGCTAGCCTATAGAAGTACCTTAGAAGAGCCTGTTATTCGAATTAAGTCGTGCTCTACTTGTTTGTTCAGTTATCTAGAAAACATAGTGGCCTCATACAAACCGTAAGATCAGCAATGTTTGTTTCCTTGCTTTAAGTTTGAAACCAGGAACAAGTTAGCTCAGTTTGTAATCTTATTAATTCCTTGTAATTTGTATCCAGGTCATTTCAAAGGGCTATGGAGCTGTGCATTTTCCTAGTGAAAGCCAAACAATCACACTTAGACTCCCAGGAGGGAAGAAGTGGTATCCCCATTTCCACGTCAGACAAGGCAACGGTGGATACGTCCTTTACGGGAGGTGGATAGAGTTTATCCGCGACAACCATCTGCGTGAGCAGGACATCTGCCTCCTCCAACCAATCAACAAGGGCGAAGGGAGAAGGTTCACTGTGATGGTCCATCTGCTTCCCAAAGCAAGAAGCACTAGAAGGTCCAAGGGTGGAGATTCTGTCCCTGGCTCAAAGAATGGTGGAAGGAGCACGAGAACCTCGACATCCCGTGTTAAGCACGAGCCAGTTGATGGTATGCTGAATTTTCACTGTCAAAATCAACATTAACAATGCATCGGTGTGCGTTGTGTGCGCCAGCGTTTAGTGATGCAAAACATCTCATCTGCAGGAACCTCAGACGATTCTATCAGATCAGGGTACGTGGTACTAGGCGGTAGCACCCGCTTAACCACAGCACAGAAGGAGATAGTTGCAGAGAAGGTGACGACAATCCAGTCTCAAGCGCCCATTTACGTGGCAGTGATGGACAAGAGCAATTTGAGTTCTGCACTAGTAAGTTATAAAACGCTTGTTTCCTGATGCTTAGCTGTTGCACTAGCTAGCATCATGTAGCTCTTCGCTTATGTACAATTTCTTGAATCAGAAGTGGATGGCCTGAATCATTAAAGGCTGTAGATGGCTCATTCCACAAATCCAAAATTCACAATCCATTCATCATATAGCTACTGAATCTTTTAAAACCCTTATGTTCATCATTACTGATGAGTTGTTATGTCTGTTGCACCTGCGAAAAAATAGGACTTGGGCACCAATGGACATGTTGCTGCTGATAGACATCTTCCAGACGGGAAGCAGACGCTGACGCTCCGTCAAGCCGGGTGGGGCAAGGCATGGCGTGTGGAGATGCACCACAGGCGGATGATCCCCACAGGAGGGTGGCGGGAGTTCGCTGCCGACAACCGCCTGCAGGCCGGAGATCTCTGCCTGCTGGAGCCGGTGAAGAAAGAGATGCTTGCCATGGAAGTCCACATCATCCGCAGTGAGCAGTATGGATAGCTCTTTTCTGCGAGACTCTGCAGATAGCTCCTCTTTTCTGGTGGTACTATGATGCTGGTTTTGTAATCTGGGAGTGAAAAATTGTGCACGGGTGTGTGGCTGATCCCCCATGTGCTAGTGATGCAACTCTGTATTTCTAAGTTCTTGGTGGTCCTTTTGCCCCCAACACATTTGCTCTATGCAGTTTGGAAATAATTATGTTCTGCACGAGTAATTTGTTTCTGCACCCTAACCTTTCCTGTATGAATGTTGTGTCCAGGACAAAGAGATGTACACTCCCATATTACTGCCAAGAATCTTTTCAATAGCTTGGATTGTCATGCACTATGGAGTGCGACATGAAACCAAAATAGATGTTTATATAATTTGAATTTTACACGATTATAAACTCCACTCCCCCGACATGCTCCATTTTCTGATTATCTAAAGACTTCAAAACATGGGTTTCTTAAAGTGTGTTTTGATTGGTTTACACGGATATTTTCTTGGAAAAGAGACCGAGGCGTGAAGGACAATAGAACCTACGGCACGGACATGATTTTTTTGGCTCATAAGTCAAAAAATATCAAAAATTTAATTTGAAATCCATTTTAAAATATAAAAAAAATCTAAACAAAACTTTAGGATGTATATCTAAACATTTTATGCCCGCACACAAAGTTCCGCCAAAAATGATTTTTTTTGTGGCATGTATAAAAAGGACAAAGAAAATGTGAGAAATCATTTTAGAACACCGGAATTTATCTTTTTTGCATCTACAAAAAATGTTATTTTGTTGCGAAACTTTTTGTGAAGACATTAAATATCCGTAAGTACATCCGGAATTTTATATTTGAATTCTTTTTAACATTTTTAAATAGTAGGTACATCTACGCCTACGAGTCAAAACTGATTTCCCAAACAACACTTTCAACACCCGCCAGATACACACGGCAGATGTCGCCACGTCACATCCTGAGCAACGGGCTGCCCCTGTCAGCCACTCAAAGATGACCAATGGAATTAAGTGCGGACGATGGGCTGCTCCTTCCTCCCTCCCCCCCTTCAAGGTCAAGCAGGAGCAACCCTCGCCGCAGACGGCGTTGCCTTGGAGGGTTGGCGACATCATCATTCGGGGGCCGCATCCCTCGTCGCGTGATCCGGTGGCCCCCGTCAAGGTCAAGGAGAACAAACCCTTGCCGCCGTGGGGGCAACTGTTCTTAGGCCGCAAAAGCGGAAGAAGGAGCCCGACGTGCCGCAGATGAAGATGGAGGAGCAGGAAGACGACGAAGTACGGGATACAGACGAATCCATATGATGATGACCGGGCCAAGCCCGGGTTCATGGAGGCCTGGTCCACGGCGGAGTACGGGATATAGACGACTCGAGATGACAATGATGTGGCCGACGAGGGAGGCGGCGATGGCTTGCCTCGGGGCCGGCGGCGATGACTCTACGACGAATTCTTCGATACCCACTACTAGGATTAGATTAGTTTTTGAATTTCGTTCAAAATTTACAATATATTCTAAAGGAGTTTTTTCGTTTCAAAATTCACAACCTAGTTTCCGTTAATAATTATCTTGTTAGCTAATATAAATGGTAAGTTTTTTGTCTTGTAAAAAAAGATCCCACATGCATATGTGTTGTTAAAAGAAGCTTTTAAGAAATCACACATGCCTATCTACCTCCCTCCCACCCACGGTGGGTAAAAAAATTGATTCGGAAGTGGCAGGACAAACACGTTGAGAGAGTCACGAGCTACCGGCGCTGCCAACATTTCCTCTTTTGGCATGCGAGCCTAGCTTTCTTTACCCACCACCTTGCCCAAAACATCACTCGATTCTCCACGGCGACGCAGGCGGCGGCGGCGGACCGGGCACCTACGCGGCGGATCGATGGACGACGGCTTTACCCCAGGTAACCGCCCCATTCTTGGTTCCTGGGCAGGGGTTCGTTCTTCGCTGCCATATAAAATCGTCTCCTTTTTCTTGATTTCTGACCTGCCGCCATTGTGGTGTGCTCGCCGTGAAAATCACCAGGCTACGGCGGCGGCGGCGGCGTCGACTGCGGTGGAAATGAATGCGAGGTGAACGACGACGGGGTTTGCGAAGTCTGCGCGTTCTGGAGGGAGCTAGCTAGCTACAAGCCCAAGGCCGACGGCGCGAAGCAGCTCCCCGTCGCGGCTTCTGACGAGACCTTGGTGAGACCACCGACCCTTTCCTCCCTCCCGCATTGATTCAGTTTCTTCTCAGCCAGCCACCGTTGCCTACGGCCGGTGCTGCTCCTAGACAAAGTTTTGGTTTTATCGGGTGTTCAAAGTTTCACTGAAAAATTGTTAACAGAGACAGCGAGAGATGCTGAGTCCTTCACTGGATATTTCGTTATTAGCTACTGTATGTGCCTGATAATTAAATTTGCCTCGTGGAATAGATGTCATGTATAGAAGACAGCACTACACCTTGTCTGTTGCTGTCCATGATAATAAACTCTGAACTTTGGCACTGCAAAAAAAGAGGAAAAACGGGGCCTCGGCTTTTCCACAACCCTTTCCCCTCTCGTCTACAGTGGAGAGCAAGGCGGAAAAGGCGAAAGGGAGGACCCCGCGTTCCTGAGCTCCGCCGACGGCCGGATCGGCGGTCTCCTCCCTCTCCGGCCGCCCGTGCGGCGGTGGGTGAGTGGAGGGACCTCCGATCTGTGCCCGACGCGTGTAGATAGTAGGGTTAGGGGTAGGTTTCCCGGCGGCGCGGCTTCGGAGGTGGAGGCGGCGGCGCCATGGAATAAGGCTGCTGGAGCTTCTTCCCCTCCCCGGCGAGGCCATGCGTGGCAGCGGCGGGAAGCGTCCGGCGTTGGCGGCCTCCGGATCGTGCGATTCGGTGGGCTTTTTTGTGCTCCAAGATCTGCGGATCTTGTGGGCTCTTGCTCTCTGCGTGCGGCCGACGAGACGGCGGCGTCGTCTGCGTGCTTTGGAGCCCCCGTCCTCCGGCCCTGTCCTCGTCGCGGCGTCGTCCCCTCCTGCGGCGCTGCAGGGTGTGTGAGGTGCTGGTGTGCTGGAGGTATGGATGGAGGTGGAGTTCTGCACTTCGGCTCGTGCTGGAGGTTGCTGCGGTGGTCTGGTGGTTGTTGGGTGGAGGTTCCGGCGCAGCTGGGCTGTCCGGAGCTGGTGGAGGAGAGGGTGGCCTGGCTGTGCCCGTTAATCGTCGACGATCCTGGTGCTTGCGTCAGGTGGATCTTGCAGCCGTCAACAATGTTGGAGGTGTTCTCTCGTCCAGGTTTGCGGTGTGTCTTGGTGTTGTTGCAGGTTCCTCTGTTCGTAGGTGTGGTGTCAGTGCTCTGCTTCAAATTTTGTAGCGTGCGTGTGTTCTTGTCCTTGTAATCCGATCTCGGGTGAATACACGAATGCTTTCTAAAAAAAAAAGAGGAAAAACAGAGCACGGTTGCTCGTGAATTTTCTGTTATTTCTTCCTCTGAAAATATGTTACAAAGGAGCTGACCAACTTAGCTAAATAATTCCTGATTAGTTGCATCTGCACTTTCTGCTAGCTACTTGCATGCAAAGCTCCAAACTCGATCTGGACTAGCAAGCCAGTACCTTTGGTCTGAGATAATTCAGTTCCTGCAACTAGCATGAAATTTATAACCCTAACCAAAGTGAATCTCCCTTGTCCTTCAACAGAGCATTCCGTGGGAGGTTGAAAGCCATCTCAGGAATATGATCCCTGAATCTGAGCCTGACCAATTACAAGACAAGGACCTGCACATTTTCAGTGGCACGGAGCTAGCCAGATTCAAGCACAAGGACGACGGCGCGAAGCAGCTCCCCATCGCCGCTTCCGACGACAGCTTGGTGAGACCACCGACCCTTGCCCGGCCCCCTTGGATTCCTCCCTCCCGCATTGATTCAATTTCTTCTCAGTGAGCCACCGTTGGTTCCGGCCGGTGCTGCTCCTAGACAAAGTTTTAATTTTTCGGGTGTTCAAAGTTTCACTGAAGAATTGTTACCAGAGACAGCGAGAGATGCTGAAAATTTCTTTCCAATACTAAATTCGTTATTAGCTACTGTATGTGCGTGACAATTAAATTTGGCTCGTGGAATAGATGTCGTATAGATGACAGCACTACACCTTGTCTATTGTTGTCCGTGATAATAAACTCTGAACTTCTCTGAACTTTGGCACTGCAAAAACAGAGAGGAAGAACAGTATATATGCGTTACAACTTACAAAGGAGCTAACAAACTTAGCTAACTAGTAACTAACTCCTGATTAGTTGCATCTTCACTTCTTGCTAGCTACTTGCATGCAGAACTCCAAACTCGATCTGGACTAGCAAGCCAGTACCTTTGGTCAACTAGCGTGAAATTTATAACCCTAACCAAAGTGAATCTTCCTTGTGCTTCATAGAGCATTCCACGGGAGGTTGGAAGCCATCTGATGAATATGATCCCTGAATCTGAGCCTGACAAATTACAAGACAAGGACCTGCATATTTTCAGTGGCACGGAGCTAGCCAGTTTCAAGCACAAGGCCGACGGCGCAAAGCAGTTCCCCGTCGTAGCTTCTGACGACAACTTGGTGAGACCGCCGCGACCCTTGCCTGGACCCTTTCCTCCCTCCCGCATTGATTCAGTTTCTTCTCAGCGAGCCACCGTTCAGTTGCTTCCGGCCGAGGCTGCTCCAAAACAAAAGTTTTGGGTTTTTTGGGTGTTGAAAATTTCACTGAAAAATTGTTACCAGAGACAGAGAGAGATGCTGATCCTTCACTGTAAATTTCTTTCCAATACTAACTTCGGTGTTAGCTACTGTATGTGCGTGATAATTAAATTTGCTGGAATAAACTCTGAACTTTGGCACTGCGAGAAAAGAGAGGAAGAACAGAGCACGGTTGCTTTTAGCCACCGTTGCCTTCGGCCGGTGCCGCGTTAATTTTCTGTTACTTCTTCCTCTGTATATATGCGTTACAAAGGAGCTAACTAACTTAGCTAACTAACTCCTGATTAGTTGCATCTGCACTTCCTGCTAGCTACTTGCATGCAAAACTCCAAACTCTATCTGGACTAGCAAGCCAGTACCTTTGGCCAAAAAGCCATAAGCTTCACACACGCTTTGGCCAAAAGGAAAAGAAAGAAAGAACAGGCCCTCCCGCCCTCGCTCGCTTCACTGAGAAGAAGAGAATCTGACAAATCGAAGCCGAGAGGGAGAGAAATAGGGTCGGCGAGGCTCCGAGCGGGCGGACGCAGGGAAGGAAGGGACGAAGATGCCGCGGGTGGTGAGCCATCCGGTGGTGCACCCGGTGGAGGCGCCGCCGCCCGCTCCCGCTGCCGATCCGGCTGCGGCTGCGACCGCTGCTCCGGCGCCGGCGCAGGGACAGGGGCAGGGAGAGGAAGCGCCACCTGGGGTCCTGATGAAGGGCCCCAACCCGGGGGCGCGGCTCGGGCTCCGCCTCGCGCAGGCCTTCCTCGCGGCCACCGCGGCCGCCGTCATGGCCTCCGCCCGCGACTTCACCTCCGTCTCCGCCTTCCGGTGCGTTCTCCTACTCCTCGACATTTCTCCTCTCCTGCTCGTCATTTTCTCCCCTTAGGCGCTGCACTTCTTGTACGTACAGCAGGAATAGTGGTGAATTTTGGTATTCCGGCAGCCGTTTTTGTTCTGTTTCTTGGAAATGTATGAATTGTGTGCCTTGGGAGGAGTGGATTGTTGGACAAATTACCCAATTTTAACAGAGTCTCTCTGTAATGGAGATGTGGAATAAGTTGCCAGAAGCAACTATTATGCGGACGCAGGAGTATATTACTCCTGCTGGGTTAGCCTGGCATCCTGAAAACGTTTGATACAAGCAATGTTTAGCTTGTATATCACTAAAATCCTGAAACAGATGGCAAGCAGCAGTATATTACGCGGCAGTAGAGGCTATGTCAGCTCTGTTCTTTTGATACAAGCAGTGTTTATCTTGAGTCTTGTTTGCTGCTCATAACAGTTTCTGTGAAAATCAGGAGTTCTACATTCAGAAAAAAAATGCATTTCGACGTGTCGGTGTTAAGTTCGTTTAACAATTCCTGTTTGTGATTGCGATGGACACTCATGCACGCGTACATGTTGTCTTTGAGGAAAACTTCTGAAGATCTACATTCAGTGCTGGGATAGTATTGCAAAATACACGAAATAAGTAGCATGCTAGTGCTAGTGTAACTTATTTCTGCGATGAAATTAGATAGCCTTTTCTTTTGGGGTTTTTTTTTGCAGAACTTAGAATTCAGGATTGATTTCTTCTATCGATGAACTTACTGCTTCTCTTTTGACCAGTTACCTCGTATCAGCAGCAGCTTTGCAATGCCTGTGGAGCCTCGCCGTGGCCATTGTGGTTGTCTATGCGCTTCTTCTTGGACGTTCCTTCCGATCTCCCCGAGCTGTCTGCATATTATGCATTGGGGACTGGGTAAGTCATATTTTCTCAGGCATCTCAATCAAACTGCAGCCATCTACTGTCGTCCCTGTGGACTCGTAGATTAACATGTATTAAATATATGAATGAATAGGCAAATCATTATCTGACAACGTGTGTGTTTCTCTTTTCCCGGAAGCCGGAAACAACCCAAGTTTTGACCTTGATGTTGTTTTCTGCAGATCACAGGAGCGCTGACCTTCAATGCTGCATGCGCATCGGCAGGCATCACCGTTCTCATTAACAATGATCTGGAAATATGCTACGCAAATCACTGCCCAAGGTTTATGGCTGCTACTGCCATGGCTTTCTTGAGCTGGTTTCTAGCTGCACCCTTCTGTTTACTCAACCTCATCCCGGTGGTCTACAAGCTACAAAGACCCTAGTAGTCTACAAAACAAGAATTGGGTTCTGTTCGTGCACCAGATCCTCTTTCATGACCAACCGGGGTACAGCGTTGCACAGCTAGTTATACTGACCTAGAAGCAACGGATGGACGCCTGTCAAATAACGTATGTTACTGAATTATTCATAGAAATTAGGGAGTAGCTTGATGTTTATAAGTTTGACTGTGAAGCTTTGCATTTTTTTTCCGGAGTATATGGCTATGATCTGTGGATGACCGGATGGAGTTACTTGTATAGAGCTCAAGGTTGCAGATATGCTAGATATCCGGATCTTACTTGTGTAGTGTGGTTTGTTAGATCGCTAGGATCGACTAGGCTAGAACCTTGCGTGTAGAATCAGTAGGAGGAGGAGAACGATACCTTCGCCTTGGTTTGACGACCCCGTCGAGGAGTCCATGGTGGAGGACGGCGGTGGTGCATCCCGCCGCTGGCAGCGCACCCTCTCGATCGGTCTAGGGTTAGATGTGGGAGACGGCGGCACGCAGACCAACCTCGTGAATCGAGCCCCGGCCCCCACCATCCTCTTTATAGCGCTGTGCGACGGGGCCCACCAACCTTGTAGGGTTGGGCCCCCGATCAGGGCACGGGATCAAGGCCCAAGTGGCCGTTGGGCCATCTTGGCTGGGAGATCAACCTAACATTCTCCCCCTTGATCTCAACTTTTCACTTTTACTCATTTCATCACAGATCGATACATAGAGCATGTTTCATCGTCTCAGCTCAATTGCCGATAGAATCAGACAGCTACAATATACCTATTTGTTTTGAAACAAATTCTTTGATCTTTTTGGGCCTCTTTATTGTCCGGAAAACATATAGACTTACCATAAACCCATGTCGACTATGTGTTCTCCAAAACACACTGGGCGGTAAGCCTTTAATTAGCAGATCTGCAAACACTTGTGTGTTTTTTTATCTGTTCCTCTTATGCTCCAAGCATTTCAACATAATTCCGGACTTTCTCCTTTACAACGTATAACTCTGTGTCAATGTGTTTGGCACCACACTTGACTCGTTGTCTTAGGAGTGAATTACTTAATGGTTATTGCTGTTGTCAACCATTATCAATTCCGGGTACAGGTTTCCTTAACCATTTTGCCTATCCCTCAGCCTCATATGATGCTATAACATATCTTTACATCACACTGATGTCAAACTTTAATTCTTTGGAGATTTTCCACACAAAAACTCCAAATGTGAAATTTAGCGACAATTGTGGATTTCGCTATACATTTCACAAATTCTTTCAGAGTACTCACAACCTTTTGAGAGCACTCTTATAGATCTATCTTT
The DNA here is from genome assembly GCA_947311845.1 of Poa pratensis. NCBI lineage: Eukaryota > Viridiplantae > Streptophyta > Magnoliopsida > Poales > Poaceae > Poa > Poa pratensis. The sequence continues at coordinate 3,214,986 of CAMZMU010000084.1, forward strand.
GTACTCACAACCTTTTGAGAGCACTTGTTTCTTTTAGCATGAGGCCAATATCTTTGATTCCATTCCAGTGATCTATATCTGGATTGGACATTGCCAAAACAACCCGGATACGTGAATTGTCAGGGTAATATTGAGCAACCAACAGCGGAAGCATATGGTACCATATCCATTTGATCCGTTCTATGTTATCTCTTGGAACACTAAAGTTCCCAATTCCATTACCCTTGTCAATAAGAACAGGCGTAGGTTTTCTCGACATGCATGCTATAGAGACTTCTTCTCAGCATGTCCATGTGATATTTCTAATACCCCTTTTCTTCTTTTCTCAGTAAATCTCGATACTTAACGAGAGACACTCTACCGAGAATACTCTTTTGAGGACAAGAACTTCTTTTCTCTGCCGGTAGTAGATTGACATCACCACTAGCAAGTAGGATATCATCCACATACACAGGATTAGGGAATGAATTTCCCATTCTATAAGTTTGTAGAAAGCGATTGTCCTCTCATTCTCTTTAACCCAAAATAACTTCTGATTCTAGAGACTTGCTCTAGTCCGTAAGATCCCTTGTGTTCTTTACTTTCATCTGATGTAACTCAGATCATTATGTGCCATTATCACTCATTATAATCTGTTTATTCTCTTAGCGCAAACTTTCGATTTAAAATCGCTTTTTACATATTTCCTTTGGAGTCACATTGGCGTTGTAGACCCTTTATAGCCTACTGTTTTGGCTCCATTGGAAATTACTTATGAGTCCCAAACATCGTCGGGATTCACATAGTCTCTAATCATTAAGACAAGTAGACACTTGTCAAAATCGATTGAGCGCTGCTTATAATTTCTGTAAATGAGGTGGGATCAACCTTCATTTAAATTTCTCTGATATAGACTTTATAGTCATCTGTTTTTCTCATATGGGGATGTTGTTGCTCTGTCATTGCCTAGAGGCAATTAATTCTGTAGTCTTCTATCGCCAAAAGGCAATAGCTCTTACAAGGACCTAAATCACAAGATCCATGTTTACTTGTTCATCTCTATTATAAAGCAACAAGCTCCCCAGATAAAATCTATTCGAGCCTTAGGTATGTTCATACCATGCTCCCCCAGATTACTCCATTTTCTCCAAAATGGTGTATCCTTAATCCTTTTATTTGGGTTTATTCTGTTAACCTGTCAATCTGTCTTCTTTATGGCACTTTGAGTACCGTCCTTAGTCTCCTTTCGGAGCTGTAAAAGATCAGGAATAAATCTATCTCTTTACTTTAGGGGTATCATTATTATGACCGTCGTACTCCCCAGACGATCACAATTCATCATAGATCACTTAGATGCATAATATGCATCACATTATCTGAAGTATAGGGGAGTTTATTCTGTAACATTCTCTATCTCCCCCTCGAAATGTGGCAAGAACCTTTTGCCACAATTTCGAAACTTTGATTATCTGCTTTATTCAATATGAAGTTATCTTTTAACGTATGGGAGTACTTTTTCCTCATTCCTTTTCAAAACTCACAAGAGTTCTTTCTCAATGGTACTGCAAGTCACACTTGCATAACATTCTTATCTTTAGGTTCATTTGTAACTTTATTCTCTTTTGACTCATTAAGTGCTTTATAACTATGATACACAAGGTGTGCGGTCGATATAAAAACACATGAGTCATCACATCTTTCTTCTGTCATACAGAATAAGTCCTTTGTCAAAATTTTCTCCCGCCATGCGGGTATTTTCCCAGACTTTTCCCACCACGTGGGTATTATTATCGTCTTTTCCCGTCATGCGGGTAATTAAGAACACAGATGCCACAATTGGCACAATTGGCTCTTTAGACTGCATATTCAATCATCAAATTCAGAAATAAATCTGAATACTCTTTTATACACATGCTTAATCATGTTGCTCGTTTAAAAATTTTTCTCATAGAGTACATGAAAGAAATTCGTTAAACAAAACTCTGAATGATTTATTTGTTTTCTGCATGGAGAGTACATGAAAGACATTTGTCAAACAAGACTCTCGATGATCTATTTGTATTCTTGGATTAACATCCAAGAATTCTTTTTCTTTTGCAGTCATTCTTTAGAGAGAATATACTCTCTCACTTTATGACCTTTCTTGGTCATCTTTCGGGTCACAAGTACCCATCTTTTGCTTTCACGAATGAAAACATGAGAATCTTTGTCTGAGAAAATATTCAATAATAATAAACAATAATGAGCATAAAAATAACCCTACGTTGGTCTGGTTAAAGATATGCACATTAAATCTTTAAAACTTTCTTCTATATTCTAAATCACCGTTGGGCAGAATTAGAATGAAACATCATCTTTCTACACTAATTCTACATCACCGTTGGGCAGAAATAGAATCAATGCATAAAACTCATAAACAATATGATGATAATATTTCTATTGCAATAAAGAACTCTGTTTGGAAAATGACATTATCATCAACTCTATTTCAGCGGAAACATGAAATATACATATTTCTATAGTTCAAGAGCATTTCTTGATCTTTTATCTTTTCTCTGAAAATTGATCACTTTCATGCAAAATTATCAGAGATCTAGCCCTTTGACTATAGAACTCATATAATTATAGTACTGCTATCATCAACGTTGGTCAGAAAATAACAATACCATAATTAATCTGTTAAACAAGTATTTCTCTTTTTCCTCCTCTCTAATTAAATTTTCCCGTTGGTTCCAATTTAATTAGAGGAGAGTCCTTTTACTTTACAGCAGAAACTGTAAAATATTATCTGTATTTCACAAACATTGCACTGTTCAACATTTAACAAATCATGATTATGTTATTAACAACGTTGGTCATAAAATAACAGAATCATAATTGTTTCAATAATTTCTTTAACATTTTCTTTAAAAAATTAATTCTCACTTTAATTCTATTTTATCCTTCACTTTTCTTTATTTGCAGCGGAAAACATGAAATAAAAATTCCATGAACTTTGTACTTTTCAGAAGCATTACTTTTACTTTTCTGTTTTCTAAACACAACCGTTTGTGCAATTAAAACTATATCACCGTTGGGCAATAAAAGAAATAAATGCACCTTTTAACACATAATAAACAAATCATGATCATGCTATTAACAACGTTGGTCATTTAATAACAGAATCATAATCATTTTTAATATCATTTTAATCAAGCTTTTAATTCTCACTTTAATGCTTTTAAGCAATTACTTTTAACTATTTGCAGCGGAAAAACATGAATAAAATTCATGAAACTTTATACTTTTCAGAAAATATTCTGTCACTTTTTCTGTTTTCTACACAAACTTTCGTTGGAATAATTTGAGTAGAAATAACTAGATAAAATTTGTCCAAAAACTGAACAAAATACTCTGAAAAAAATTTAACAGAAACAGAAAACTAAACTTTTCCGGCCCGCTCGGCCCACGGCCTTTTGCTATCTGTCGCCTGCGCGTTGCGCAAAATGGCCCACGGCCCGTTTAGCGGCAGCGCTATCTGTCGCCGGAAGGGACGCAGAAGCGGCCCACAACAGTTTTCAGCCCATCGGCCCGCTCTGCCGGCTAGGATTTGCCAGGCGCAATCCTGGCCGTCGGATTCAATCCGACGGTCCAGCGTTGTTTCCGCTGGAACAAAACCAGCAGCGTTGACCCGGCCGAAAAAACCCTAGCCATTTCCCCCCGTTTCTCTCTTGCTCTCCTCTGTCCCGCGCGATGCGGTCAGGGTCAGGGCGCGCCGCCGGCTGGCCGGCCGCCGGAGACCGCGCCGGAGACGGCCGCGGACACCGCGCCGCCCGACCCCCTTTCTTTTTCCCCTCCTTTTCTTTGCACCCGAGAGAGACGGCCGGAGCTCGTCCTTTCCCGGCGTACGGCGACCCGCACACGGTGGCGCTGCGCTGCGCTCGCCGGAGGAGCGTGCAGCGGACGAGGTCCAGCGCGCTTCTCCGTCGAACGTGGCGTGTGCGCCGCCACCCGTGGCGGTTGTGCGAAAAACGGCGGCGACGGCCCGAGGCCGCGATGCCCTTTGCCCCTTGCGGGGGAAAGTTCTTCTTCCGGAGGCCTCGGCTTGCCGATGCGCCTCCGAATCGAGAGGAAACGGCGCGGCCACGGACGGCGGCGCTCTTTCCGACGAATCGGTGAGTTTTTCTTTGCCCCCTTTTCTGGTTAGGGTTAGGGTTCCGACGGGAGAGGGATCTTTTCCTTTTGCAATTCTTTTCCCCGATTTTCTTTTTCCTCTACCGCAAAGATCTAAAAGCTTAGAGGCTCTGATACCATTGTTAGATCGCTAGGATCGACTAGGCTAGAACCTTGCGTGTAGAATCAGTAGGAGGAGGAGAACGATACCTTCGCCTTGGTTTGACGACCCCGTCGAGGAGTCCATGGTGGAGGACGGCGGTGGTGCATCCCGCCGCTGGCAGCGCACCCTCTCGATCGGTCTAGGGTTAGATGTGGGAGACGGCGGCACGCAGACCAACCTCGTGAATCGAGCCCCGGCCCCCACCATCCTCTTTATAGCGCTGTGCGACGGGGCCCACCAACCTTGTAGGGTTGGGCCCCCGATCAGGGCACGGGATCAAGGCCCAAGTGGCCGTTGGGCCATCTTGGCTGGGAGATCAACCTAACATGGTTGTCACTTATGAGTGTCGGTTCATTCGGTGGGCGGTCTGTTCATTCTTCTAGATAAAATGCAAATGTATATGTTGGTGCCTTTTTTTATCAGATTGTCGTGCTTTGGATTTTAATTGAAAATCATTTGTCCTGGATTTAAAATACATATTATCACCATGTTAAGATAACAAAAATAAAAAAGGAAACAGAAAGCCACATGATTGATCACTTGGTAAAGGAAATTTTGTTGGGGTAATAAGGAAATGCATAATTTGTTGCATACGATACAATAGATCTTTGACTCTGATACGATGCAGAATTGTATGCACCAGCAAGTACGCACCCAAAATATCCTGGATGATGAAGCAAGGTGGATAATTCACTTGTACTTCAACATCAACTCCACCGATAGTTGTGTTCCAATTTTATCTCACTTATGAAATTTACTAGTCGACATTGCATACCTATAATGTGAAGCTACCTCATGGGTTAATTAAGCACTGTAATTTCTTAAGTGCGAACAATTTCAGAAGCATTGCATGTTCAAATTAAATATTATGAGTTCCGATGTGCAAATACTTTGGCGAGGCGTTGCTTGATGCAACTTGTTTTAAACACTTTGGCAAGAGTTGATTTTCGAAGAAAAATTTCTAACAAACAAATTTTGCTACGAGTTGCAATAGGCTCAACTAACAAAGCAATGTCGTAAACTGTCCAATACAAATCGAAAAAGTTGCCGGTACTGGTCGGTAAATAATTGATGAAGGACTCTCCAAGCAGTAACCAGGGACAAAAGTTTCAGCTGATATATTTTTTTTTGAGAACACAGTACAACACAGACGCTCACAAATACGCACATACACTCACCCCTATGAACGCACGCACGCACACCCTACCCCTATGAGCACCTCTGAAGGACTGAGCCGGCAGATCTTGAGGTTGACGAAGTCACCACAGGCGCCTCGCTGTTGACGGGCACGTCACCTACCACTGAAAGAATAGCGCCGGATAATCCTGGAATAAATCCAGGTAAATGCAAACGCCCATGCCAAGTCTAGGACTTGAACCTGGGTGGGCTGGTTCCACCACAGGGAACCCAACCATCAGAGCCAAGCTCCGTTTGCAGTTTCAGCTGATATAACTCTCATGACACTTTTTTTTTAATGTATCATTGGTCAGCTTGACGTGTAAAATGAAAACGCCATTACATATGGACGGATGGGGCGTCCTGAATTCCTGGTACTAGGCAGTAACCACCGGCACAGTAACTATTGAGCCCACTCACGTGTCGAGTTCAGTGAAGAGCATCTAGGAGTAGTAGAGTACTAGTAGTAGTCTTTTCCGGCTCCGGAGCTTACTGCGTGCTGCAGCAGCTCTGCTTTACCCACCACCTTGCCCAAAACGATCAAAGAAACAAGGCGCTCTCCACGGCCGGCGACGCAGGCGGCGGACGGAGCACCGGCGCGGTGGCCAGCAATGGACGGGTTCGACCCAGGTAACCGGCCACCTCCCGCTATTTCTCGATTCCTGGCCGACGGAGGCCCCAGCGGGTTCATCATCTCTGTTCTGGTCCGACATTGGTTTATGGTCGCCGTCCATTCACCAGCTAGGGCCGGCGGCGGCGGTGGAGGCGGCTGCTGGGAGACTGGCGACGGCGCCTGCGACAGCTGCGCGGCGTGGAGGGAGCACTACTACTGGAACCACATGAGCGACGACAAGAAGCAGTTCCTCGTGGTCGCCTCTTCCGACGATTTCATGCACAGCATGGTGAGATTTCAGGCACCTCCTCATCGTCGCATTGCTTGATTCTTGTTTTGTGAACACGCTGCCGTTGGTTCCTTCCATGTTGCTTCTGGAAAGATGATGTGACGAGGGTTTGGGGGTGTTCAAAATTTCACTGTAAAAAAAAAGGACAGAGATGTTGCTTCAGATCGATAGTGCTACGGTACCAAGATTATTGGCCAACCCTTCTTGATTACATTAAATCTTATGTAAGGTGTTTTGCTTAGTAAGGCTTACTGATATGTTAATTTCGTTCTTAGCAATATTGCGAGATACAGTACTTAAATTTCCCGAGGACGGTTGGCATGTAGGTAATATATTTGTTTCAGGGTATTTCAGGCACAACATGGTGAGTGAGACCTGTTAACTCGGCAGTTCCACATCGTGAACCGCTGCCGTATCTATCCCGATCTTGCTTCTGGAAAAAAGAAGAGTGTGTTGGGGTGTTCGAAATTTCACCCTTCTTGAGGTGTTCTTTTACTGGAATTTTTTTTTTCACTGCAATGTTAGTTTAAGCATTGGCTTCATTGCGCGATGAAGTACAATGCCTAGTTCTTTACTGCAATGTTAGTTTCAGGATAGCTGGCATCACTATTAGATTTATTTCAGGGTATTTTTCTTAGAAAGAATTGCTTCAGAAAGAACAATGTCTGATGGAAGTCTACAGAGATAATGAGTACATCGATTGACTACTACCATGAGTCGGCTATGAATATTTACCCAAAATTTTCTTGTTCAGCCCATAACATGTGTTCAGAACATATGGTATTTTGTTCATTTGCTTTCCAGGTCCTTTGGTACTAATGGAATCTGAATTGATTCTGCATTTCCTACAAATAGCATGAAAGCTCAATGTCTAAAAATGGTGAAATCCCATTACTCTAACTAAAGTGTATCTTCTTCCTTGCCCTTCAACAGCGCATACCATCAGAAGTTGGAAGCCATTTGAGGAACTTGATCTCTGAGTCCGAAGTCAAACTAGAATCACCCAATGGCCGTGAGTACCTGGTTGAAGTTAGCAAGGAGTTTGGCGATGTAGTTCTTAGGACTGGATGGAATGAGTTTGCGAATGCGCATCACATAAAAGAAAATGACTCCATTCTGTTCATGTACCGTGGAAACTCCAGCTTTAAGGTTCACTTCTTCAATTCAGGTGGCCACGAAAAGTCTTTGTCTCAGCCACCTTATGGGATATTTGGAGCCGTTCCTCCCTTCGCTCCTTGTGATCACCATGTGCTGAATGGTAAAATGAATCAGAATCTTAATTCCAATTAATGTTTTGCTACAGTTTTGTGATCATTGTACAATATATTTGATCTGCAGAACAAGTGGTGCCTAACCCTGGACATGTAACCACAACTGACTTTGACTATACCATGTTTCCTGGGTGTCATCTAACCACAGCACAAGATAAGAAAGTACTCGATATAGCTTGTACCATAAGGTCTAAAAGTCCTCTATATGTGGCAGTCCTGAGCAAGAGTAATGTCAGCTTGAAGAACTCCTATATTGTAAGTTGCATTTTTTCCCAGATCATTTCTTGGTTATGTTAGTTACTCCAATTCGTAGGGCATGTTTCTGTTGGTCAATATTTCACTCTTGATGTTTTGTTTTGTTTTGTTTTGTGCCTGCAGTACATACCCTCGAGACTTGTGGACAACTTCAAAGAGGAGATGACTAAAGCTAGCCTTCAGCTTGAAGCCCCTGATAACAAAACATACAGTGTTGAAGCAAGAAAGCACAGTGATGATCAAGTAGTCATAGAATCTGGGTGGAACGCTTTTGTAGCTTCGCTACGCGTACAAGAAAATGACCTCCTTATCTTCAGCAGCAAGGGAAAAACTCGCCTGGAACTTATTATCCTTGACCCAAGCGGTCGTGAGAAAACCTCTTCATGTTCTGTCATGGAAAATCGCTCTTCAAGTGCCCAGGAAATGTGTGATGATTCTGTTCAAATTTTTGATCCACCCCCACATCAGTTTATTGACTTGACCTGTTCTGATGACGATGACATCGTGATGAAAGGCACAAAGCGGGTGACACGTAGTTGTGCGAAAATTCAGAAGATGGCTTCAACATCTTCCCCTTGTACTAAATCAGGTCATCCTCTTCTTGTTGCCTATGCATTTAATATATTACCATATTTCGAATGAATTCTGGTCATTCTGTGCTCACCCTAAGAGAGTTTGCATGTTTTTCAGGATGTGGAGGTCGCAAGGCGCATGATCGCGCATATGTGAAGCTTGGAGCTGGTTCGGAACCTCTGTCCAACTATCTCGGTGGACCTTCCCAGCGTCCATACATTTTAGCCAAGGGGAACAGTCTACCTTGGCAAGTGTTGAAGAAAATTGAGGAGAAAGTCCAAGCGATTGGGTCTGAAGTTCCTATATTTGTGAAGGTGATGAACACTGTTGATCACGCTAGCAGCATCTCATGTGCAATGGTGAGTTTTAAATACCCCTTTTGTCCTCAGCTGCAAATATGGATGCGGTTTCTCGGCCTATTATTTGTAGTTTGTTGTTGATTTTCTAATGAAATCTTGAGACGGGCGTGTGCATCACATTGCGAGACCTTGGCATCACCTGTTTCTTCTTGTCTGTAAATTTGCACGATTACGTGTTGCACACAGGTGGCGGCGCCAGTAGGGGGTCGAGCCCACGCGGCCGACCCGGCTCGATTTTGGGCAGAAAAAAATTAGATACTAGGAGGCACCGGAGGCAGTAGGAAAAATATACGAGTCGACCACGTTCCCGTCCGTGCCCTGCCCTGCGCCTTCCTTCGGTCCTTCCTCTCTCTCGCCTCAGCCCGCCCTGCTCGATCTCCAGCGCCGCCATCCGCCACGCCCTCGCCGGCCACCCGCCACGCCCTCGCCGGACACCGCCCTGCCCCGGCCGGCCGGCCCTCTGTCTCCCGCCGCGAAGCCCCGCACACGCCGCTCATCTCGCCGGCCACAGCCCCGACCCGGCCTGCTCGCTCTGATGGACGCCGACGACCCAGGGAGCGGGCAAATGCCTGGGCGCATCTCGGGTGGAAGCCCACCAGTCCGTGCATCAACTGCATCGAAGAAGAAGAACAGATTCGCTGCTGCTGCAGTTGTTGGTTCCCGTTCTGCCATTTGCTAAGAAGAACACCGCGTGAGTATCAAATTTCTTCTTGTTCTCTTGCTAGATTAACTAGTAGCATGGGTGAATATTTTATTGAGTGAATGATGTGAATCCCTGCTGCACAATATGCGATGATTACCTTGTATCCATCTTGAATATGTAAGAGTGTGAACCGATCTGTGATATTTAAGTATGTGAATCGATCTGTGATGCATGTGATGCATATATCTGGTAATTTGCACAATGATTTAGTTAGATAATTAATTTATACTCAGATCTAATTGCGTATTGTAGTTTTTACACTAGTTTTTAATATTGTGTGAAAATCAGTAGTGCTCACGGGTGTTTACACTAGACTGAGATTACATGTGTTGTCAAATTTTTTGAGCTATAATATTGTGAGACTTCGACTTATTTATATTGTTCTGTCCGTACAATTGTGGATTATATGTGTTGTCAAAAAAAATTTCGCCGGTGGCACACCTTTTACTGTTCGCCCCCCCTCGTCTCAATTCCTGGCTCCGCCACTGCACACAGCAGTAGTACGCCAACTGTTTTCTTGCTGAGAATGAACTCGAAGAGTTATTCAACCTTCTTGACTAACACTTGTGCTCTTTTTTACAGCATTTCTGCAAGGAATATGCTTCGGCTTATCTCCCGAGCAGTAAAAAAGCTCTCCTGCTTCGGCTGGAGGGCAAGCAGACGGAGTGGGAGACCATGATGGCCGTGCGGGAGGACAAAGTGAGGCTTATTCGCAATGGCTGGAGGGAGTTCTCCGGGCAGAATGGTCTGGAGGTGGGAGACATCTGCCTCTTCCAACTAGCAAGCGGGAAGAGCAAGACCCTCACGATGACTGTCCATGTCATTCGCAAGTCGGAAATATAGAGCCGTAGCTCTCAAATAAGTTTTCACTCACTTCCCGTACCCTGCCATGAGATGAGATGGGATGGGATGAGAGCTGACTGTTAAAACCCTGTTGTGGCTACTCTATCGACCTATGGATTCTGTACTGTAATGTGTGGCTTTGACTCTCTGGAACCCTGCCCTGAGATGAGAGAGCATACTGCTGGACAATTTGATCTTGTAGTACTAGGGGAATCACCGAACCCTATTCGACCGTTTTTCTGATTGTTTCTTGTCTGGACAAATTTGGTTTTGTTGATCATGTTTGGGATGCCTCCAGGTGACAATTTTTTTTAACCTATTCGACTGTTTTTCTGATTGTTTCTTTTCTGGACAAATTTAGTTTGGTTGCTCATGTTTGGGATGTCCCCAGGTGACAAAAAGTTTTATCTATCGATGTTTGATGTGCATGAATGAAGACATGGGCAGGATCACAGGAACTTTGTAACAAGTACATGCTCGGATCACCTGGTCTTAAGCTAATGCAAGGGATCAGATGCATCATGTTCTGAGCCTATCAGCACAGCTAGTCTAGTGTTGATACCTGAAAATAAATTTGGAAAAGAAAGATCATATACAGGACGCTACTGCTGTTCATGGCTAGGAAGGAATACTTCAGGTGTTCATAGCATCATTCTTAAACAAGTAAACCATAAAACCGTAAAAGGAACCCAGTAATGACAAAATCATCATCACCTAACATGAAAAATACTTTTAGCAACACAGCTAAACACTACAAGGTTCTCCCTGACAAATATACTAAAACAGAGGAACTTAAAACGGCACACGGGATCGTTCCCCGGAGTCTTCGGAAAAAGAAAGATACTACACCATCGAGAAACCACCGACATTACTGGACATGCCGGTTTCCAAAGACCGAAACATCGCCCGTCACATTGCTTTGCTCCTTCATCGCCGTCGTCGTCAACAAAGGTACGTACAGTCCACTTCTGCATTCCATTTGTCTATCTTTCTTCCATCAGTCCATAGCCCAAGTGCCTCAGGCCTGCCTGCTCTTTTCGCCATTTTCTCCCAGCATCACCCATCACTGCATTCTTCTCTGAACCTGCACTGCATCTTTCCACACTTCTCTGTATCCACAACACCGCTGCCCATGTCCCTTGAGAAGAATCAAAAGCTGATGGAACAGTCATCTGGACGCAAATCCATTTCACCTCTATTGTGAATTATGCCTTGACAAGAAGCCGTGACCCTTGTGCTTCTTGTCTATATCATCTCGTTCTCAAAGAACTGAAGCCTATCGATGATCTCATTCCCTCGACAACATACTTACTATGCACAAGCTTCAGACCTGGACCTTGTCCCTTTGGATACACCCACTGAGACCAGACTGACGAACTGAAGGCCAACCCTTGCACTCACTATATCAGAAGCTCTTGCCAAGTTTGCAACTCCTGAAATAACATCGCCATTGACGACACAGACCAAGTGCCGAGCAATTGCCTCCAAGAGCAAATACACGTTGTCCCTTGCTGCTGACAACACACATTGTTCCGGTTTCATGAGGTAACTAGTGTGTATTACCTTCTGAATTCTACCACTAGATAAGTGGCTTCCTATCTGAAAAACAGCCTTCCCGGGTAAAAGCTTAAAGCTGTATAATCAGGCATCATAACACTGTAGCTCTTGATATAATTCCACAAATTCACCACCTTCGCTTGATTGCAGATAAGGTGTCATAGGTAATGCTTCTACTCCCAAGTACTCTTCAGCAAAAAGTTCATCATTTTTGGCAAACATATCTGTCAAGCTGCAGTCTTAATCACCCAAAAACGTGGTTCTATCTTCCCCTCCAGAGAATAGCTGAAGTACCTTGGATATTCCACAATCGCTTTTTGAGGCTTCTTCATGGTTCCTAACAGAAACTCAAGGTTTGGTTTCATGACAAAGTCAATACTGTCATCTGCAGACCAGACTGGCGAACTGAAGGGCAACCCTTGCACTCACTGCATCTGCAGTTCCTGCCAAGCTAGCAAATCCTGCAATAGCATCACCATTGACGACAGAAACCAAGCGCCAAACAATTACCTCCGAGAGCTGATACGCATTGTCCCTTGCTGCTGAGAATGCACTCTGTTCCAGTTTCATGAGGTAACTCGTGTATTGCTGAACACTGGATAAGTGGCTACAATCTGAATAACAGCCTCCCCAGATAACGAACAAATCTATATAAGTGGGCATCGAATGTTGTAGCTTTAGATACAGGTCCCGAAATTAACCACCTTTGCTTGATTTTAGAGAAGGTATCACAGGTACTGTTTCTATTCCCAAGTACTCTTCAGCAAAAACCTCATCGTTTTTTGCAAACATATCTGTCAGACTGCAGTCTATGTTTCTGCCCTTAATTACCCAGAACCGTGGTTTTATCTTCCCCTCCAGTGAATAGCTGAAATACCTTGGATATTCCACAATCGCTTTTACAGGCTTCTTCATGGTTCGTGACAGAAACTCAAGCTTTGGTTTCATGACAAGGTCAATACTGTAACCCAGAAGCGGGGAGAATCTTGAGATCATTGAGCACACATCTTTCTTAGACAAGCCCATTCCCAGAAAGTAATTCATTCTGTAAACATTGCAATTAGGTTACAAGCATTGAAAACTTAAAGTTTTTTTTTTGGAAGTAACACTTAGAAATTAAGACAGCATATTAACGTATATATTTGACTAGTGAAAATCACATTATTAGACTTCAGCTAAACAGCAAACAGTGAAGAAAGAAACCGAGTACCATGAATATGAGATTGACTTCGCATGACGATTATGCTATTGACTACAATGAGACCCATAAACACAATTGATCCTATCTTATAAAAAACACAATATAATGTGCTGGTTGTAGCTTCGATAGCAGATCTTCACCAGCAAGGACCCATGAGAAGTCGATAGCCGAAACTTGAACCCACCAGTTTTGGCTGGGTAAACTTTTTGAGTTTTAGTTATGTTTCAAAGAGTAGTGCGATGTATTTATCTGCAAGGCTAGTACGAAGACTAGTATAAAGTGCCTAACTAAATAAATATCAGGTGAATAGGTTTGGGTTTCAAGGATTATATCTCACGCAGCCGGGTACCTAGGCTGCCTAGCATATCTAGAGCAATGAGTTAAAACACACTTTCAAGTCTGCAAAGCAAACACATATCAACTGCCTTTGTGATAAAACCTTTTTGTGTCCATACCTGGGGAGCAATGTGTTATTTATGTATAACAGCAAAAGCTCTGGATACTTCCTTATGATACGAGGAAGATGACGCTCAGAAACACCAAAGTCAACAAGAAAGTCAATTTTCTTCTTGAGGGTATTGTCTACATCGGAAGCAAATATTTCTGGCGATCGACACGCGATCTTTGCCACTGCTTTCTGATCAAAACCCATATCCTCGAAAAAGGTAACAACCTGAAAAAGAGGCAGGACAATTAGTACTAATCAGATACCAGTTATTGGAGGATCATCCCCAATTTTGGATCTCACTGTGACTAAAGACTATGTTGCTCCATGGATACAGTTGCAGACTATGCAACGGACCTATATCGAACATTGAGGTTGGCCACCACATTCATTCCTCCTAAGTCTCAATACTAGGAAATTTGATTCTGATTAATTGGGCAACAATGCGAAATTGCAAAACTCAAGAGCTAATGATGAAATCTGTTATCCATGTCAACTTAATGGAATCATAATAGTGTCAAATAAAATATCCCTTTTTACCGACAACTGGTCAGTGTTTCCATAAAAGGGAAAAGGAGAGCTAAAACCAAGTGAAGCAGCTTTTCTATCACCAACAGAGTTTATATGGATAAGCATATGAATAAGTACGCACCTGCAAAATTTCATTTGGTTTTCTCAGCAGCAACTGTGGACTTGATGTAAGAACTGGGACCAACATTTTGTTACTGATGCCCAGATCATCAAACAGTATCAGAACTGAGTTCATTCTTTTTGTTGAACAGCCCAGGATATGAGGCCAACTTCTCACAGCAATACCAAGGACTGTACTGGAAATCTGAAAGCAAAAGGCCAGATTTACCAACATTTCTCATCTAATTTTGATAAAATAAAAAGACAAGGCGCACAATAGGATCTAAAGCAATGTTTTTTTATAGTAGGAAAATCACCTGTTTTCTTTTGAAAAACAAAAGCATCTGCGTGTAGTTTTCTATGACACTTGTTGAAAGAATCCACGGATATTTCATCAGCATCTTACCGATATATTCTTGTTCAATGCCAGCCTACAAGATTTTAAAATAGCATAATATTGTCATTACACTTACTGTCTAGAGAAAAACAAATATTGCAGGTCCAAAAGGTAACACAACAATAAGGGTCATTTGAGAATGGTGTACTTTTAGCGTACCTTCTCCCATGCATAAATTCTTGGTTTGATATCATTTTCAATATCAGAAAGGATAATAGGAGGAAATGAGAGCAAAACTGATGCAATCCTTCGCTTTGGAATTCCAATGCACTCAAGAAAATCAATTAATGGCTTGAGATGATTGTCCTCTGAGCAGAGAAGAAGCATTGGAAATGATTCAAGGAGATAAGGAAACGATACATCCCCGTGTGCCAACATGCTCAGGCCACCAGACCTGGCCTCCATCTGCAGTTATTTTGGTTTGAGAGAGATTAAATTTCAAGTACATTTAACGCAATGAAACTTCTCCGAGGAACAATGACTGGGCTGTGAAACATACTTTTTGGAAAAACGATAGCGTACTTTGGAATGGCCCATCCGCAGGTATTGATAAGTGCATCATCATGCGCTTAGCATTCCTTCTTATTAGAGTTTCATAACCAGTGCTTGAAAATAACACCTCTTTCAAGAACTTAACCTATAAATGAATAAATCATATGTAACGAACTCAGCAACCTACTGAACAGAAAATAGTATGGATACTGTCGAATTAAATACACCTACAAAGGTCATAATCCATACTATCACAATATTAGAGATGTGATCCTACCATTTACTAGTGTTAATGGAGATCTGCTACACATTCTGTAATTTTGACTAGCAGTAAATGGTTTCCGTAAAACAGCTTCGCATTATAAAACAGACTGAATGGTGCTTGGTGGTGTCGTCACGGGTGAGATTGCCTTTTATTTCTGTCGTTGCGTTCATTTAGCTTCAGTTGTTAGCCATAGGCAGAAATTGTAGCACAAATTTGAAACTCTGTTCTGTTATACTTCTGGACAACGGGAACCTGGGTATGTGTCGCTCGTATTGTAAAAAAAGTTGCAGGCATGAACATAAAACATTCTAGAGCTCAATCTCTACGCAAGACTACAAGGTTGATGATCTGTGTTGCAGGATTGCAGCCAAGGACAGGTACTGTTCGAGCAATCAAAGTTCCTTATCGGTTTGATTGTCACAGACCTGATTAGCCAGATCAAAAAATCGTTTCAAGAGGGATATTTTGCCTAGACACTCAATTTCGTCAAAATTTGATCTACGAATTGAATGTACGGGCCTCTCAATCACGCTGTCAGAGTCTGTCACGTAAATTCAGTTTCTACAGGGCACAAGCTGGACCAGTTTCTCACCCTGTGGATGAGGACGGGGAGGCCCTCGGCGGCGACGTAGGGCGCGATGAGCTTGGCGGAGGAGAGCCGCACGCCGAGGCTCTCGACGAGCGGGACCACCCCGCCGTCGCGCCTGCTCCTCCCCATGAAGTACACCTTCCTGCGGAACCCGAGCGCGCCCATCTCGGCCCCCGCGCGGTCGCCCGCCCCGGCGCTCCAGGACGCCCAGAGCCCCAGCTCGTCCAGCTCCCTGACGCCGTCGGCCAGCATGGCGGCGTACCCCGGCGCGCGCGCGGCGATGGCGTCGGCGTCGGCGGGCGAGGCGCCGTGGTCCCGTAGGAGCTCCGCCACGGCCGCCTCGGCCTCGCTCGGGTCGCCGTGGGCCGAGGAGAGGGAGGTGGCGTGTGCGGACGGGGTGGTCGTGGTGGTGGTGCGGCGGCGGCGCGGGAGGAGGCCGAGGCGGAGGAGCAGAGGGGAGCCGGGTCGGTGGCGGTGGTCGCGGAGTGGAGGGGCAGGGGATTTGATGAGTTGGGAAGAGAGGAACGAGGGAGGGGCAGCGGCGGTCGCGGTGGCCATGGCCATGGCGGAGGCGGAGCGGTTGGGGATAGCCGGAGAAGAGAAATGGGAATCCCGCTTAAACCCTCGTCGCGCCCACCGTTATCCACCCGCTCAACTGGAAATAGTCCGTTGTTTTTTCCAGGAATTTTGATTTGCATAAGCAATGTAATTCTGTGTTTCTTTCTCTTCTATTCCGTGATTCTAGAAACTCGCCGGTCAAAAGAGGATTTGTAAACAAGGTCCCTGCTCATGGCTCGATCACAAACACTACAGGAATGGCCAGCTGTGCCGACGGCCAGAATCTGTGCCGACGGCCATTTGTCGGGGCCGTCGGCACAGGTGTGTACCAGGACCAGCCGTCGACAAGTCCGTCGGCACAGAAACGGCCGTCGGCACAGACACTCTGTCCCGACGGTGGCCGTCGGGACACATACAGCCGTCGGCACAGAATATCAGGTGACGTCGACGGCACTCTGTGCCGACGGCAAAGCCGTCGGCACAGGGCTCTACCATTTTTATTCATTTTTATTTATATTGATACACCTAATTGCTATATGTACAGATTCGCCTAAAATAGTCATAATGTTTTTTACCCTAATCTTCTTTTTTTTATGTATCTATTTATTACTCTCAATTAAGTTTACTATGTTTTATTCATATTCTATGTACATAGCTACGCCGAATAGCGGTTTCCACCCACATAAAATAACGTCGCGAATAATTGTCTACAAGTGTGTTGTGTGTTGTAAATGTCCGGTATCCTACTCCGGGGTGTGACCGGCTTCACTTTCTCTCTGTGAGTTCCTGCACTTAGAGGTGAAAACTCCCACTTCGGACGAAACGGGGGTAATCTTTTAAAAACTTGTGTTAAAAGTTGGTTTCCCATGGCCTATGTCCCAACCTAACACAGCCAAGCAAAAAAGTCCACTGGGCTACCCCCTTTCGACGCACGTCTATGGGGGTAGACGAAAACGTTAGGGTTTTTCCAGCGGATTTAGGGTTTCGCCGAAGCGGGGCCCCGGAGCGTCGGAACCCCACCCAAACCTAGGTTGTGCCATACCATATGTATACAAGTGTGTTGTGTGTTATAAATGTGCAATATCCTACTCCGGGGTGTGACCGGCTTCACCGACTCTCTAGTGAGTTCCTGCACTTAGAGGTGAAAACTCCCCTTTCGGGCGAACCGGATGGAATCTTGTGTTGATTTGGGGTAGACTTTGGTTTCTCACCTTCCCATGGCCTAACCTAACATAGCCAAGCAAAAAAGTCCACTGGGCTACCCCCTTTCGACGCACGTCTATGGGGGTAGACGAAAACGTTAGGGTTTTTCCAGCGGATTCAGGGTTTCGCCGAAGCGGGGCCCCGGAGCGTCGGAACCCCACCCAAACCTAGGTTGTGCCATACCATATGTATACAAGTGTGTTGTGTGTTATAAATGTGCAATATCCTACTCCGGGGTGTGACCGGCTTCACCGACTCTCTAGTGAGTTCCTGCACTTAGAGGTGAAAACTCCCACTCCTTGCCAAAGAATCCGTTCAGGCCTCATTCTCGGATCTAGTGTCTTCCGTTCTTGGTGTGAAGGGTCCTGGAGACGCGCTCCAATTCTTGAATGCACTGCAGCCCCTGTTGATGGAATTTTTGCTTCTGCATGGTTTTAGTGTAAGTTTGCAAGATTTTAGTGTGCCCAAGATTCTGTTGATCTCGGGACTCCGAGGTGTGACCGGCCTTTCGACTACTTTTCTACCCCCTTTGAACTACTTTTCGCATTGATATTAAACAAACCATGCAAATTACAGTGACAACATAAATTACACAGAGAACATTCTTGAACCGTCGATACATAATTGACTAAGAAACAAGTAAACATGCATGTAGAACAAATTACAACAATCACGAACAACTAACAAATTTCTCCACCCTATGCCTTCTTGCCTTTGCCCTTGCCCTTTGACGAAGATTCTGCCTTCTTGCCTTTGCCCTTGGACGAAGCTTCAGCCTTCTTGCTCAGTGCTTCAACCCTCCTTTCCTTTGACGACGGCATGAAATCGTCGTCATCATCGCTGTCAACTACCCAGAGACAGGAACGACCGTACGAATCACGGTCAGCTTCAGTTCGGTAGAACGGACTATTCGTAACTTTCCTGTCAAACTTATCTGCAAGCCTGAGCATTTCTGCACGAATTTGGAGCGGGGTCCTATACGGAAACCCATCGCGGCATAGCTTCGCCCCGAGTGAAGCGAGATGACTCTCAGTGTGCAAAATTTCTTCAATTGGAACTACCCTACCATCTACCTTCAAATTGCTTGAAAGCCTAGCGAGATGCTCGGATGCGGAAATGTGAAACCCAGACACACACTTCTCGCAAGGACCAATACACACCATGCTTGCGCTCAAGTGAGTACCATGCCTACCTTCGACTGGGTTATATAGAACTACCGGTGGCGGCATTTGGCGGGAAACGGTGGCGGGAACGATAGCGGGAAATATTTGGGCGGGAAACGGTGGCTGGAAATATTTGGGCGGGGAACGGCTCAGAAGCACATGAAGGAAACACACGATCCGTGTGCTTCTTCTGGATCCAACGGCTCACAAGCGCTCGAAAGAAACACACCGCTGATCCAACGGCTCAGAAGCGCACGAAGGAAACACACGATCCGCGTACTAGTTTTCTAAAACAATTATAAGGGTCATATGCATGGTTAGTAACCTGGGAAACAAAACACACGGTTTCTCCTAGCTACAGCCCGACACTGATTCACGGTCGAATGTCGTTGCATTCAGTGTCGGGCATAGCTAGGGAACCCGAATGTTTTGTGTTTTAGCACAAGGTAGAATATATGAGTGAGTAACCTGGGAAACAAAACACACGGTTTCCCCTAGCTGGGAGAATATATGAGGTAGAATATATGTTTTGTGTTTTGTGTTTTCTGATGATTACAACCGTCCGGCAAGACGTCTCTGATATTCTACAACCGTACGGCAAGACATCTCTGATGATCTGCAACCGTTTGGAACGGTCACAGGTCATCAGAGACGTCTTGCCGCTGGTTGCCCAAAGATGCCTCTCCGAGTGACGCTGGAATGTTTTGTGTGAGTGAGTAACCTGTCTGAGGAGGTGGGCTATATATAGGGTCGCAAGCCCTTTCGAGTGACTCCCTCCAGCTAGCCAATCAGGAACAAGTACGCGGATCGTGTGTTTTCTTCGAGAGCTTGGGAGCCGTTGGATCAAGCGAAAGAAACACACCGCTGATCCAACGGCTCAGAAGCGCTGGGAGGAAACACACGATCCGTGTGCTTCTTCCTGATTGGGCATACTACAGCTCACAAGCCCTTTCGAGTGACTCCCTCCAGCTAGCCAATCAGGAACAAGTACGCGGATCGTGTGTTTCCTTCGAGAGCTTGGGAGCCGTTGGATCAAGCGAAAGAAACACACCGCTGATCCAATGGCTCACAAGCGCTCGAAGGAAACACACGATCCGTGTGCTTCTTCCTGATTGGGCATACTACAGCTCACAAGCCCTTTCGAGTGACTCCCTCCAGCTAGCCAATCAGGAACAAGTACGCGGATCGTGTGTTTCCTTCGAGAGCTTGGGAGCCGTTGGATCAAGCGAAAGAAACACACCGCTGATCCAATGGCTCACAAGCGCTCGAAGGAAACACACGATCCGTGTGCTTCTTCCTGATTGGGCATACTACAGCTCAGAAGCCCATTTCTCACTATATATATGTAGTCATGGCCTCCATTGGCATAGCACATCTAAACTGATATCTGATCCCTCATCACTCTCCCGTGGCGTCACCACCGCGTGTGCCGTCCACCATGCCAAGGTGTTGCCCTCTCCCTCCCCTACGTACCTAGGTTGCACGCACCTTAGTTGTTTGATCAAATTCCCCACTCATTTTTTCAGATCTCGGCGGGAATCGATGATGACCACCGGCCATTTGTTGGACACGGGCAATGTCCGGGACTGGGCTCCGCCGGGCTGGCACTGGGAGGTTTCTTCCGGGACGCGTAGTTTGGTGAGGAATCCGGGTGACGTCGTCGACCCGGATCTTGTTTGGTGGCCGTCGCGTGGGCCAGCCTCGGTGCAGAGGCCGCCGGCCCCCGAGGTGGAGGCGCGTCGCCGTATCAGAGAGGAGGACGAGCACGTCCGTCGCTACCTGGTTAGGTTGGATACGCAAGCGGTGCATGACAATATGTGGTATACACTTTATAGGGATCCTCCTCATGTGAGTATTGCCCCAGTGATGGTTCCTTATCTTTGGGTGCAAGCCGCCGGCCGCTCTGCACCTCGCGGCTTAGGACCCGGCAAAAGTTAGTTACATTATTCGTGATGTATTATGGATTAAATAAAGATGTAGACTGGTGGCTATAAGCACATTCCTACTAGTGCAAGTTTGTTGTCATTCGTCTATGTACCCAAGTTTGTTGTCATTCGTCTAGTTTAGTTTTCTTATGTTCCATGGTAACGTGACTCTTTTGTTTTGAAGGGTCCTCGAGATGCAAATAGTTTTGCAATTAGCACTGATTCATCTCATTTATCAACAAAACAATGGCTAGATAAGATGAAGACATTGTTCATCAGCAAAGGGTCAGGATTTTCATCTCGCAATGTACTTACCGGAGATCCCTACATTGGAATAGATGTAGTTGGACTGCCGTCTGAAGTGGCAAAAAGAATAACTCCCCGGAGCGGGGCCCCGGAGCGTCGGATTTGGGGTGTTCCTAGGGGCTAACCTAGCACAACCAAGAAAAAAGTTTCACTTTTCTACCCCCTTTCGACGCACGTCTATGGGGTAGACGAGAAAAGCTAGTCTTTTCTCCAGCGGGTCTAGGGTTTCGACGGAGAGGTGCAACGGATGGACTCATGTGATAACATGGGCCCAAAGTGGGTTTAAAATGATCATATGACACACCCTAACACAACCAAATATAAAAGTCCACTGAGCTACCCCCTTTCGACGCCCGTGAAAGGGGTAGACGACACAGTTGACTTTCGGTCAACTGTCTAGGGTTTCGCCGGAGATATAATACAATATTTTTTGTGTGGCCCTACCATATAATACAATAAATTATAACAAAACTGTAAAAATTTATAACGAAATATACTTGTATTAGAAAACTTAGCAAATAATATATGTTTTTTAAATGGAATTAAAAAAAGGAAACTCTAAGCCGACGGCAAAGCCGTCGGCATAGGTGATGTCTGAATTAAGACAGAGACCGCGCGCCCACCCTCCCCAAATCAGCAGTTGCTCGTTTTCCAAATCCCCGTCGCCGCCGTCCTCCCCTCCCCACAGCGCCACCCCGTCGCCGTCGTCCTCCCCTCCCCACGCCGCTCCTCTGCCGCTGCGCCGCACCCTCCTCCGCCGCGCCGCACCCTCCTCCCACCCGGCCGCGCGCGGCCCGCACCCTCCTCCGCCGCGCCCGCACCCACCGCCACCGCCGCGGCCCGCACCCACCTCCGCCGCCGCGGCCCGCACCCTCCTCCGCCGCCGCGGCCCGCACCCTCCTCCGCCGCGCCCGCACCCACCTCCACCGCCGCGGCCCGCACCCACCTCCGCCGCCGCGGCCCGCACCCTCCTCCGCCTTCTTTCGGCCGCGCCTCGTCCCCTCCCACGCCGCGCTCGTGCATCCGTGCCTCCTCCAGCCCACCACGCCGCCGCCACAGCACACTGCTCCGGTTAGTTCTAAGTGCTTTTGTTAGTGCTATTCTTAGTGCTATAGTTAGTGCTAAGTGCATTGTTAGTTTTACTGCAGTGTTAGTTTTTAGGGTAAGTGCTATTGTTAGTTTTTAGGGTTAGTGCATTTAGGGTTAGTGCTATTGTTAGTTTTTAGGGTTAGTGCATTTAGGTTTAGTGCTATTGTTAGTTTTTAGGGTTACTGCATTTAGGGTTAGTGCTATTTAGGGTAAGTGCATTTAGGGTTAGTCCTATTGTTAGTTTTTAGGGTAAGTGCATTATTAGTTTTAGGGTTAGTGAAAATTGTTTGTTACGGTTAGAGATAATTATTAATGATCGATTGACCTGTACAATCTTGGAATTGACATGAGTTCTGTACTGCAATGAATTTGTTAAATTGCAATTGCTTAATGCCTTCATTATTAATGATCGATTGTTATGTCATATGTGTGTGATCAGACTTGCTACATGGGGTAATTAGCGTCAAAATTGTCAAAGTAGGGAGTAAAAATTGGAATTTACTCTTGATTTAAATATGTTGTTGTTACCATTGTACCAAATGATTATGGTTAATCTAATATGAAGTATTGGTGCGTGTAGACAATTTTAGTTTTCTTGCACCATTTTTTTCTTCCCTTTAGAGTTCTTTAGTTTACTATTTGCTTCAATATTAATGTTGTCATACTTGTGTGCTAATATTTATTGTTTCTCAATGCAGTTGATTGAACAATATGAGTCAGGGCAAGGAAAGCGCAGCTACCTTGGTTAGTACGCTGAAGGCACAAAAGTCTAACCTTACACGGAGTGGACGACCTACCACCTCACGTTACGCCGCGGACGAGGGTGCACGAGTAGAAAGAGGTGGAGGACGAGGTGGAGGACGAGGTGGACGGCAAGGTGGAGGACGAGGTGGAGGGCGAGGTGGAGGACGAGGTGGAGGAGACGTGGAGCACCCACCCTCCGCTTCTGGCGACGTGGATTCCGAGTTGCCCTCCGCTTCAGGCGACGTGGCTTCCCAGAACCACCTGCAGCTGGAGGTGGAGGACGAGGTGGAGGACGAGGTGGAGGTGGAGGTGGAGGCGGCGCCGAAGCGGAAGAAGATGCGTGGCGAAGCAGGAGTCCCCGAGGAAAAATACTGGCCTAAGACCGAGGAGGCGAAAACCCTCATTGAGCCTCATGGCGTTGAGTAAGTGTACTAGTTTTGTAATTTTGAACATGAAATTTCATTTTGGTCCTCACAATTTGGCATATGTACTAATGTTTACTTATTGTGCAGTTCATGGACATGGACATGCCCTAAGATTTTTCGCACTCCTGGCAGCATGCTTGGAGCTCTGATCAGGAAATATTGGCCAGGCTTGTACAATACAGGGCCCGACGACGAGGCGAAGTTGGCCACGAAATGGGCGGACTACGAGGCTGCGCCGTCCCCACCGTTCGAGACAGCTGCTGACGCCGTGATCACCACTTTTTGGGTAACACATATTTTCCGAATTCCGTTCATAGTTAATGACCCCACCGTGATAACTCATGACTCACAATTTTTTTATGCATTGTTGAAGCGGTTTTATCGTGTGCTGGACCAGCAAGCTGCGTCTAGCATTTTGCATGCTCATTGTGTGAGGTTGACACGGCAGCAATTCTACAACCAAAAGTTTACATCCGCCAATGACTTTACCTTTGAGAAGACGGGCAAGAGGGCCAAGAAGGCGGATAATGCCAAGAATGCAGCGGAGATGACAAGGGAGGAGTACATTTCGGTAAGTACATTGTCAATGGAATTCTATATTGCTGCTAAGTTGCCATTGCACTTAGCTCTTCTTGAATTGCATTTTCAGGTTATGCCCGACTGGGCCGACCGCAAAGAAGACGCATGGGATGCGTTGGTTAGGAGGTGGGTCGGGGAAGACGAGGATTTCAGCGCCGTGAGCCAGCGGAACAAGGCAAACCGAGGCTCCGAGGGAACACACAGTGCGGGAAACCGCAACCACTTCCTCTTTAAGGATAAGATGGTATATATTTACATGGAACGACGTGCATTTATTTTTACCGCATGTTTCTACTTGGTATGAATAACATTTCTTTTCGTGATGCAGGACGCCGATACTGGGACGGTAAGCTCCCACCTGCGTGCGTGGAAGAAGATGAGGGAAAAGAAGCCCGATCTCAAGAAGCCTCAGCCACAGCTTCCTGAGTACTACGGCGGATCCGAGGAGGCCGTGGACAGCTACTGCACGACGTTCATGGGTTTGAACCCATGGGTGGATGACCCCTTGAGCGAGGAGGTCGACGAGAGGTCGGTATATATATACATGGAACAACGTGCATTTATTTTCACCGCATGTTTCTACTTGGTATGAATAACAATTCTTTTCGCGATGCAGGGCGGTGGTCCTCTCGGGGCACGGAAGGCCGCATGGCCGTAATCGCACTCTTAATAAGGTGGTTAGGCCTGCCATGACCTTCACGCAGGCAAAAGCTACTCTCCCTGACAACAGCCCACTGATCCCGCCTCGTCCACAGCCTCGTCGATCCACTTCCATCGATGTAAGTTTTTTTGCATCCTCTTTCCGACATTCGTTCTTGCATGGCTAAGTTGACGAGATTCATTATTTTCGAAATTGTAGCCCGATTTTGAGGAAGCCTACGCTGCCGCTCATGCGCAGTATGAGGTGGCCTTTGCCAAGTGGGAGGAGCAGAATAAGCCTTGGACCGAGTATCAAAAGTTGTTCCGAGCTGTAAGTTTTAACCTTTACTTTTGTCAAATATGACAAGTCCCACTTCCCTAGTTTGCACCTTCATTTTTGCAACACCTGACATCTAAACTATCTTGCAGTCGGTGCTGAACTTTTTCACCACTGGAGTGCGGGTAGCCCCTCCTATGGAGGAGCCTCCGGAGCCGGGTCCGACTCCACGGATGCCATCGAGGGACGTGTTCGCTCTCTCCTACTACAAAAGAACCCCGGTAAGTTTGATCCCAAACCACTGGTTACTGCTTTCCTTTGCCTCGCAGTTGCTAACTCTTGCTCAAACATGTAGGAAACGGGAGGCTCGTCGGAGAACCCACACGTTGATCCTTCTGCTTCTCCTAGTTCCTCGACGGGTTCGCATCGCACCACACCGATACATAGCGATGGTCCTTCTCCCGGTGCTTCAGCTTCTCCTCGTGCTTCCGGCGATTCGCCTACTTCCGGTGCTTCTGCTGCGGTGATCCGACGCTCACCCCTTCTCAGCCGGGGAGATATGGGGTTCACCCCGTCGCCGTCGCCGCCGCCGCCGCCGCCGCAATAGATGTAGGGCTTTGGGCGTCTAGACTTGATGATATACTTGATGATGGTCCTATGTGTATGTACTTGATGATATACATTATGTGATCCATTGTGATCAATAGATGGAGCCATTGTGTGACCTTGTTTGTTGTGAATTTGTCGTGATTTATTATTATTTTTTCTGCTATTTTTGCTGCAAAAAACGAGCTGCTGGATAAAAAAAAATCTGGGACACACCTGTGCCGACGGCATTGCCGTCGGTGTGCCGACGGCACACAGGCCCATCCCAGGAGCGCCCAGTTGCCTCCACGTGGCAGATCTGTGCCGACGGTTTGGCCGTCGGCACAGGCCCCTACCCATGGCCCGGCCAGTGTGGGCCCCACACGCCGCTGTGCCGACAACCTAGGTGCCGACGGTGCGTTGCTGGCCGTCGGCAAAAGCTGTGCCGACGGTTTATATCTGTGCCGACGGCCAGGTGGCTTGTGCCTACAAGGCCCTATGCCGACCACCCTGTGCCGACGGTCACCGTCGGCATAGGGGTGTGCCGACGGCTTTGGGACCTTTGCCGACGGGCTTCGGCCGTCGGCACAGGTGGCCATTCCTGTAGTGAAAAAATAAGCTCGTGGATACTTTCCTTTTGTCGGGCACGGATCAGTGACCTGTTGAAGAACGAGTTTTCGCAAATTCATGGGTTTTGGTTTTCTATTTACTGGTTATAAATTTTTATTGGAAAAAAACATATGCGAAAATGTGAACAAGTAATTTTTTTGCAAATAAAGCCATATATTATCTGAAGCTAGCCCTTACAAGAACAAATAACACATCTTCTTTCCCCACTCTAAGATCTTCTTTCCCAAGAACTGAGCTTTAACTCAGTGGCAAGGAGAGGCAGTGGCCTCCCTCCCCACCCGAGATCGATTCCCTTCGGAAGTTCCGGGCGTCTCACCCGCAGGTACTGTTCACTAGGAACAGTGCTCGTACTGTAGCGGCACTGTTCGCGGACACTGTTGATGCACTGTTCAATAGGGGCAGTGTAATATTCTTTGCTGACCTCTCTTAGCACGCGTTCGAGCCACAGCGATAGAAAGTCACAAAAAACGCGTGGGGGTTTGTATAGATCTGTAGGTCTTAGCTTACACACTAGGGTGTGTGTGGTGTGTATGGTGTTGAGTGCGTGCGTGTGGTGTGAGTTGGTGTGTTAAGTTCAGCTGTACCAATCCAGAGGCATAAAAAAACAGATATTCTTTCCCCACTCCATGGTCCACCGCGGTGGAGAGATGAGTGGTCAATGAATATATGATTCCCTATCTCAAGACGACTTGCTTCCCTAAATCAACTACGCAACTGCCTCCAAAACTGAGAGGTTGTTGTACCTTTATATGTCTGCTTTCGTTATGCATTTGATTTTCGGATGTAGTTCATCGCTTGCTTGCCCTACCTCATCGCTGATATTAGTTAAGTGTATATAGTAGTTTGCCGCGTAGCTAGAGGTTTTCGAGAATACTCGCATAGTTAGCGGTGATCTTGACCATTCTCAGGAAGCTTTTCTTACATCTGGATATTTTTGTAAATGGCTCCGGTTTAGACGTGTCGAAGGCTAGTAATTTATTCATGAGGATCTCTCAGACTTTATTCATGAAGTGGCTACAAAGCGTGTACAAAGGCGATCTCGGCGAGTTGTACAAGGTCTCGGACGGAGATTATAGATATGGATCTAGTTTCTAAGGTTTACAGAGAGGTCTGGGCACTACTAGGAAAAGGGTTATAGGGAGGTTGGCATTCTGTGGCGCACCATTAATTGGTGCGCCACAGAAATAATGGTGCGCCACAGAAATTTTCGACTTTCTGTGGCGCATCTTTTGCCCATGCGCCACAGAAAGTCAGAATTCTGTGGCGCATGCCCACCCATGCGCCACAGAAAGCCAGACTTCTGTGGCGCATGAGACACCATGCGCCACAGAATTTCTGTGGGTCCCACGAGCAATCATTGGGCCAAGGTCCATATGGGGACATTCTGTGGCGCACCGTGGCTAGTGCGCCACCTGGCAGGTGCGCCACAGAAAGCTGACATTCTGTGGCGCACCAAGCTTGGTGCGCCACAGATTTTTTTTTAAAATCCCACCCCCCTGTGGATCGCCTTTTTAGTCTTGCAGGAAGTAAAAGAAAATGATAAAAATTTCAATAAATAAAATCCTTTGACATGTAGTTGGGTTTGAGTGTCTAGTAGGTATAGAAATTTTGAAATATGAATTTTGACATTTTCAGCAACAAACAGGAAAAAAAACTTGTAACGGCCATAACTTTTGCATACGACGTCGAAATAACGCAAAAAATATGTCAAAAAAAATTAGAGAAAAATCCGAGTCTGATTCCACCAGGGTTTACCCGATCAGAAATTCACAGATTACTCAAATTCCAAAAGAAAAAAAAAGTTATTTCAAACAGACGATTTTTCGCAGCAAAATCAAAAAGAAAGAAAAAAAATCAAAAAGTCCAAAAAAGACACAGAAATGTATAACAAAGAAGATTGTTGAATTTTTTGGTTTTTTGAATTATTTGGATTTTTTTGTATTTTTTGGGATTTTTTTGAAATTTTTGGATTTTTTGAAATTTTTAAAGTTTTTTGAATTTTTTTGAATTTTTTTTGGATCTTTTGAAACTTTTGAATCTTTTGAAACTTTAGAAGTTTTTGAAAAATCTGAAATTTAAAACCACACATTTATAACACATACCACACATATACACATACAAGACTTAAGAGGGTTCATATAATATATATATCAATAAGAACTTGAGTAGCACAAGGGTAGGTGGATTAGGTGGAACTTAGAAGTTAAGCGTGCTAGGGTTGGACAATTTCATGATGGGTGACCTAGCGGGAAGGTATCAGTTCAGAAAATTCAAAAAATCTGAAAATAATTCCAATAATTAGGATTTTTCATATTATTTCATATTTTGATTTTTCTGATTTTTTTTTAACTTTTATATTTTTTTGAATTTTTTGAGAATTCTGTGGCGCACCCTGGTGCGCCACAGAAAATTCTCATTTTCTGTGGCGCACCAAGCCAGGTGCGCCACATAAATTATTTTTGTGGCGAGAATTCTGTGGCGCACCCAGCAAACCTGGGGGTGCGCCACAGAATTGCAATTTGGTGCGCCACAGATAGCCCTTTCTATGGTAGTGGGGGCAGAGTTTATGCGTATAATGGATGCCTGTCTTCGTCATGTTCTTCGGTATATATAGGTTGAGGTGTTGCCTGATCCTCCGTGCATCTATAGTTCATGTCTTGCCTTGTACGTGAAGTCTTGATCTCGTAGCCTTCCTTTGAATTTAGTCCGTGTTTGAGTAGATCTCTGTAGAGCCCTGGTGTGGTACGACAGGTGTAGGTCGGTGGAGAAACTTCTGGAGTAGAGCTACCGACTGGGAGCCTTGAACGTCATGGGCCGAAAAGTGGTGTAGGCCTACAGAGGTTAAGGTCTAAATCCACCACTATCCGATAAGACGCAAACTGCCTCTCCATACTTCATGGCATTGTATCTTTTGTTAATTCCGTGTATTTCTTAAGATTGGTTTTTCTTCATGCGATGTACTTTCAACTCTTTCTGGCGTCATGAGCGCAAGTATGTCTACTAGCTATGTTAGCAGAGTAGTCAAACTTGTGATTATTAAAAATAATTAAACCATGGTTTTTATCGTATAACTTTGTGCCATCTGATTACCCATTATCATTAACATTTTGAGACATCATATGTCTATCATCATTATCTTTTGGAGATATCAACTGCATGATACTATTAATTCAATTACAGACATTTTCAGGATAATTCTAATTGGCAAATTACTTGCGATTCATGTAAGATACTGAACATACGAATAAGCCCAAGATGAGTCGGAAGTAAGGATGGCAATTTTATCCATGGAGTCGGGTATCCATGGATATCCGGCCCGGTGGATGAGGGTCTAGAGGGAAGTTTTTGCCCATAGATTTCATGGGGCGGATATCCACTAACTCGTGGGGTGGGCACGGGCAGAGATTTTACTCCACGAATATCCAATGGATACCCGACTCACATGTGGGACCCATATGTCAGTGAGACATGTATTTCTGCTATCTTTTACTAAATCTTTTAAATGCATGAATTATTGCGTTGGAAATTTGTAATAAGAAGTATTGGCTATGTTTCGTGAGATTGATATGAGATTATGTTTCGTGGTGTGATTGTTTGAGATTCTACATATTTTAAGTACTTTGTGGTTGAAATATTGTTGATTTTATATTTCGATGCATTAATCGTGGATATCCATGGATATCCGGATATCCGAAGGGTTTGGATATGGGGCGACATCCATGCCCGTGGATAATTTCGTGGGCAGGCCATAAGGATGTTGATGGATTTGGATTTGGATCTGGTTTTGGTATATCCGCCCGAACCCACCCCATTGCCATCCTTAGTCGGAAGGATCATATTCTGTAGAATATTTAATATCCAAGCTTGACCGACATAATTTTTTTGGTAATTTTATCTAACACAAAGTCAACCTACCGCAAGCGTAAAACTCAAAATTATGTATCATCATTTCATCCTACTGATAAACATACTTTGAGTGAGGTCTGACTCAGCAAAAATCCATGGTAGATGTGGTGACCACGCACACCACTGCACGTTGTAGTGTACAAGTCGTTGATATAATACCCACGGAAGGACATTTCCGTAAATATTACATCCCTCAGAGTAGTACAACAGAAACATAGCTGGTCCAAGGTAACATTATAGGGTTACAACATCATTCAATACAAAATCTCGAGAACCTCCTTTACAAGCAGAAGTAGATCTCGTGCAAATGAAACTCCAGAAAGACTCTAGTCGTAGCACTAAGTTGGATATCAGTTCTTCCTTAACTCCTAATTCACTACTGCTGTTGTCACATCCCTATCTATCCATCTGGAATCTCCTTGTCTAGAGTTGTGCTTCTCCTTCCAATCATAGTCGTCTTGTCCGTAAGCATTGTCATCGAGGTGTCCACTGATACGTCTCAAACGTATCTATAATTTTTGATGTTCCATGCTTGTTTTATACCTATTGCTACATGTTTTGCATCCACTTTATGTCACTTTTATACATTTTCTGGGACTAACCTATTAACAAGATGCCAAAGTACCAGTTCCTGTTTTCTGATGTTTTTGTATTCCAGAAAAGCTAGTCTGGAAATATTCTCGGAATTGGACGAAACTTCACGGGGGATGCTATTTTACCAGAAGACACCAGATGGAGCAAAGAAGCTGCAGAGGAGAGCCACGTGGGCCCCACACACGGGCAGGGCGCGGCCCCCCCTCTGCCGCGCCCTGGTATGGTGTGGGCCCCACGGGGGCCTCCAGCCGCCGCCCTTTCGCCTACTTATTCCCCCCCGAGAAAATAACCCTAAGGGCCTGAGCCAAAATCCACGAAAAGTTCCAGAGACACCGCCGCCGTCAACCCTAGCTCGGGAGGGTCCAGAACCTCTTCCCGGCACCCTGCCGGAGAGGAGAATCGTCACCGGAGGCTTCTACATCGCCATGCCTGCCTCCGGAGTGATGCGTGAGTAGTTCATCCTTGGACTACGGGTCCATAGCAGTAGCTAGATGGTTGTCTCTCCTATTTGTGCCATCATGTTTAGATCTTGTGAGCTGCCCTACATGATCAAGATCATATTATTGTAATGCTACATGTTGTGTTTGCTGGGATCCGATGAATATTGAATACTATGTCAAGTTGATTATCAATCTATGCCCTATGTTATTTATGATCTTGCATGCTTTCCGTTACTAGTAGATACTTTGGCCAAGTAGATGCTTGTAACTCCAAGAGGGAGTATTTATGCTAGATAGTGGGTTCATGCCTCCATTTAATCTGGGACAGTGACAGAAAGTTCTAAGGTTGTGGATATGCTGTTGCCACTAGGGGTAACCTAACGATGCTATGTCCACGGGCATATGTGTTTGTTTACATTACGCGCTTTACTTAATGCAATTATCCGTTGCTTGCAACTGACAACCCGACGGTGGATTATTAGTCATAGATGCAGTTGGATAACGGTCTATGTATCTTGTCGTAATGCCCAATTAAATACCATAGTAATCATCATGCCATGTATATGCATTGTCATGCGCTCACTATTTGTCAATTGCCCAGCTGTAATTTGTTCACCCAGCATGTTAGTTATCTTTTATGGAGAGACACCACTAGTGAACTGTGGACCCCGGTCCATTCTTTAAACTGATTAAACCACAAACTGCAAACTGTTCCTTTTTCATTCTCTGTAATTTAATACTCATTTTCCACACGAGACGTTTAATCCTTTGTTTTCAGCAAGCCGGTGAGATTGACAACCTCACTGTTACGTTGGGGCAAAATAATTTGATTGTGTTGTGTGCAGGTTCCACGTTGGTGATCGGGTAACGGCGCCGCCAACAACCTTCAGAAGAATTGTTGCTCCTACTGGTTCGATAACCTTGGTTTCATACTGAGGGAAAACTTGCTGCTGAACTGCATCATACCTTCCTCTTGGGGTCTTCCAACGGACGTGTACTGCACGACAAGCATCAACTCTTTTCTGGCGCTTGCCGGAGAGTCAGCAGTCTTCTGCAAGGGGAGTTTCACGCTTCCAATCTCTTTACTTTGTTTTTGTATTGCTTAGTTTATTTTATTTTATCTTGTTTGCTTTCAATTATCAAAAACACAAAAAAATTAGTTACTTGCATCTAGTTTATTTCGGTTTGTTATTATGTCTAGTTATTTATTTGCTATCAATGTCTTCTCTGTTTGAAACAAAATCTTATTGGCTAAGTGGGTTCGTGGAGAAACAACATAATTACTATAAGGAATACCGCTCGTCTCAAAAAGGGAAATATTTATGGGAACAAATAAGTAGATTGAATTATTTTGCTAAAAACTTGTGCTCTACTTATGATGAATCCTACTGCTTTAATGAATCTTTATGTTGTAGAAGGCATAAACACCTCCCTTTCCAATGTGATTATAATGATAATGAAACTTTGGCTGCTTATGCTAAAGGAAATTATGACTTTGGTAATCTTGAGCGAATTGAAGAATTTTTTGTTTTTAAGGGTGCCTATGAAATTGGTGGTTATATTCAAAATGATGATGCTCCTTGTAGAAGTGAGAATTATGCTATACTTGGTTATTGCCTTGAATATTATAATGATAATCCTTATATCACTGAATTTCTTGAGAAAATTTATTCTCCAGAACAACTTGCTACCTTTCAGAAACCCGTGGGAGAAGAAATTGCAGAAACTGAAACCTCATTGGATGAAAAGGAGGAGAGTGAAGAACAAAAGGAGGATACCTTCTAATGATAGTAACTCTTTAACTCTTACATTATATGATTACCCTCCATGCCTACCTAAGGAGGAAGAGTGCTATATTGTTGAATGTCATGATTCTATTGAAATATCTCCTTTTGATAAATTTGAAGTAAAGAACACCTTGACTCAAGAAAAGGAATTTGCAGAAAGTAAAAATGTGCTCACTAATGTTATATATGATAATGCTCTTGATGATGGTCCTATATTGCCTAATGATATTTATTTTACTACTATTGTCAAAAGTGGGTTTAATGACCCCACTGTTTTTGAGCTTAATAAAAATTATGTGTTTGTAGATCATGAAAAGCATGATTTATGTGATAGTTATATTGTTGAGTTTGTTCATGATGCTACTGAAAGTTATTATGAGAGAGGAAAATATGGTTGTAAAAGTTTTCAAGTTACTAAAACACCTCTCTTTATGTTGAAAGTTTTGAAGTTGCATTTGTTTCGTCTTTCTATGCTAGTTGCTCTATGCTTTAATAATTTATTTTGTTACAAGATTCCTTTGCATAGGAAGTGGGTTAGACTTAAATGTGTTTGATATTTGCCTCTTGATGCTCTCTTTTGTTTTTCAACTTTTATTCTTATGAGAGCATCATTAAAATCTTCTAGCCTAGCTAAAAGGCATTAAAGAAAGCGCTTTTGGGAGGCAACCCATTATCTTTTATTTTCAGTATTAGTCAAGGAGATTGTTTACTTCTGTAGCAACTCCTTTGTATCTTTATTTTCTCGCATTGTTGTGCCAAGAGTAGCCTCTAGTGTTGAGATTTTGCTTAATTTTGATTGCTGCGCAGAAACAGATTTTTGCTGTCCACTGTACGAAAATCCTAAATTCACCAGATTGTTAAAAAAATCTGAAACTTTTTGTGCGTGATCTTTATGAATGTCTGAATCTTTCATTAGTTCAAAGTTTTTTTGATCTGGGCGTTGTAAGTGTCTCGAAAAAATTCATCTTTACTGGCTGTTCTGTTTTGACAGATTCTGTCTCTGTTTTTTTGCATTGTCTCTTGTGGGATTTAGGCAAGGTTCTCTAATGAGGGCTGTAGCTAATGTTTTATTGAGTTCTTGCAATGTGTCACAACAGAACCAGTGGATTAAAAATTTTGAGTACTAACCCTCTAATGAGATTTACTTTGAGTTTGGTGTGACGGAAGTTTTCAAGTGTTAAGAGAGAAGGGTGATAATAGGATCAAGAAGGGTGAAGAGCTTAAGATTGGGGAGGCTCCCATGGATCTCCCCAGCATATTTCAAGAAGACTCAAGCGTCTAAGCTTGGGGATGCCTCCCCAAGGCATCCCCTTCTTCATCGTCAAATTATCAGGTCATCTCTAGTGAAACTATATTTTAATTCTTTCACATCATATGTGCTTTTCTTGGAGCGTCTGTGTGCTTTTATTTTCAGTATTGTCTTTTATTTTCAATAAGCTTGACTGGACCCTAGCATTCTTGATTGGGAGAGAGACACGCTCCGCTTTTTCATGAGAATATTCCTATTATTCACTTATACTTATTGAGTATTCATATCTAGCGTTGTTCAGCTTTTAGCTCTTGTTTTCATGTATCTCTTGTCAGATCTATTAGCTTTCTTTTGTAGAAAGTAGTCTCTTGCTTCACTTATATCTATTTGGAGAGTGGTTGAAATAAATTGATTGGTGTTTGGTTGGTTCCGAAAATGTTGCATGTGGTAATTGGTATAAGGAAAAACTTGCTTAATCTTGTAGATCACTAATATGAATAACTTGATGCTTGTCAATTGTTTTGAATTAACAAGTAGATCATGATTAAATTTGTGCATCACATGAGTTAAGCCTATTAGTGAAGAATTACCGTAAAGCTTGTTGAAAATTTGGTTTGCATCGGTGGTATCTCTAAGGTCTAGATATTTTATAATAAACGGGTTTGGTTAACAAGGAAGACGATATGAAGTCTTATAACGTTTGCAATATGTTTGTCATATAAAACTTGGTGTACGGGTTGATATTCTTGTTTGCTTACATAAACCTTGCTAGACTAAACTCTGTACTGAGATTTCACTGCGTGGCTTATGTACGCATGTAAAATTTCATTTTCAAATTGGGATGAGTGGAGTGATGGTCGCGTTCTTAAAATTTCATTGACTCTGTAAAACTCAGGGACTACTCTGTTTGCAGAAGAAAAGAAAAAAAAGGCTGCCGGAACTGCAGCGCCGTGGACTGAAACCCAAAGGGATGAAAACATTGAGGAGGAGGACGATGCACTGACCGGAAGGCGGTGACGGAGGCGAAGTCGCGGGCGGAGGCCATGGCGGCGAGCGCGGCGGCCGCGAGGAGGGCCTGCGTGAGGCGGAGCCCGAGCCGCGCCCACGGGCTGTGGCCAGTGGCGGATCCAGGGGGGCGAGCGGTGGCCAGGCCCCCCTATGCTGTGGCCCCTCATCAGCACCCCAGGCGGCGGCGCATGCACCGCGTTCACTCCCTATGGATGTGTGACTGTGAGAACAGTGCATGAATCGCTAAGCCTTTTCTCTCAGAACAATGCATGAATGGATTACCTGCCTGCCGGGGACAAGATCGAATCCACCACGGCTTGCGAGATGGAGCTGAAGCTAGCCGGAGGAAGGTCGCCGCAGCGCCTCCATCACACAACGCCTGTCTGCCGTCAACACGCCCACGCCCACGCCCACGCCCAAGATCCAAGTCACAAGTCACGCACGCGCCAACCGCACGCGGCTCCAGTGACAAGGGTCTCGTACTTATAGAGCCTGCAGGTCTAGGAGGAGAGAGGCAGCATGAAGAAGGAGACCTCGTTAGGTACTCTCATCTCTACGTTTGATCTGTGCTGCTTGGTGAGAAGGGTGGATGGACCGCTCAGATTGATGCATGCTTGCACCCTCCCACGGATCGATGACGTGGATGGGTGTCAACTCAGGAAAGGAATTAAACACCCGTGCGATCCGCCGCTGTGCATGCTACTGGTTTTCTGGAGTGGTAGTTATGGTGTGTTTGACTCTTCGGTTGGCTATCGTTCAGGATCCCCTAGGCACATCTCTCCTATCCTTTATGTCACGTAATAAAATTGCCAGCTGATTGGTATCGCTAAGGGCGCGCTTGTTTTTTAGTATAATAGGCAAAACGATCAAAATATCTTACGGACCCGGTGATTGTGATTTGTGAAGGGCGCGCGTGTTTTTGAGTATAATGTGCGGCCCTGTAGAAAATCCACCGAACACACAGAAAATATTTCACCTCCAGGTTTATTATCCCAGCGCCCACATTCAAGCAAGCGCCCCGATGTGGAAGTTCTTAGTCTCGACAACAGGCTAGTGTACCTTGTACTTATACCGTGTATGTGAAGGTATAATGTTATTGATTTTGTTTGGATTGCTCATCATGTGGCTCTGAAGGGATGTGTTGGATGTAAAGGAATGTATGTGTCGGTTGCACAAACTCTAAACTCTTGATATGGAATCTTCAATGCCTCGCCAGTAATCATTACAAGATATACAAAAATGGAGACATTATTGTAGTTATATAGTTGGATCTAGACTACGTTCTGTACCCACCGCGCCCCGTGAACCTGCTCATCTCATTGCCATGCCAATACCCTATTGCCGCAGCGTCATAGCAACAGCCCTCCCCTGGCCGGCGGCCTATTCCATCTTGCCTCCCTCCCCTAATCTCTCGTCTGTGTGCCCATCTAGACCTCTTCGGCTCTCTCGCTGCCTCCCACATGGAGAACTCAGGAAACGAAGCAGGGAACAAACGTGCGAGGGAGGGATAGTCGATCGGGCTGGGGAGGTGTAGGCTGAAGAGACATGCAGAGGGACAGACGATCCGGACTCCTTTTCCGATGGAAATTGTTATTTTTCTTTTCACGTGTGCAAGGATTGGGGATTTCACTTGGCGGTGGCAGCGGCCGTAAATTCTCCCAAAACCCAGGGGTAAAACCAGAAAAGTGAAAAACGCACCAACACCTCCTCAAGCAATATTATATAGTAGAGATAAAAGCTCTTGACTTCCCATACTTGTTCACTTTTCATATTGTCTGGGTACCTATGCATAGTAAACCGACGTACGCACATTCGCCAGTCCGGGCAGTAGCTAGTATAGGACGACGTAGCCAACGGCTTAGCTCCTCACCCACACCAGCGCCCAGCGGTTGCGAAGCAGCGTGAATGCCACAACCTCCTCACGAGTAGGCCGACATGACGATGTTGTTCTCTCGACGCCTGCCGTGCCATCTCTTGCCTCCAACCGACGAGGTTTACGGGGGCAACAGCCGCTCCATCTTAGACGCAGAGAAGTTGCTTAGTGCTCTAGCCGCCACACGTACGCCCTCCGCGTTCAACTTCGCTTGTCCCTTGCCAGCGTCATAGGAGCCGGGCCCGTGGACGAGGTAGGCAAGGCTGAGGCGATCGAGGGAGTCCCTCTGCGTCGGCACCCCAAGCTAGTTGTTAAGTTTCAAATTGGTTGGTTCTAAAATGCGATGCATCCATCTTTCACACGGTTTGCACATACGTACGTTTAATTAGTTAGTCATGCACTACTCAAGCTGGTCTTGATGATGTTCACGTAGGCATGCATGGATGCATCTGGATTATTCATCGCGAAGAAGCTAACATGGTTGCATGGTGCCTTCCACGGTCAACCACCATTGCGGCGAGGGGTGCATGGCGTCGGTCCGGCAAGTGGTACGTGTGGTTGTGGTGTCATGGCCCGGTGTGCTTATACTTGTAGACGAGGAGATCATGTCGGAACAGAAGTCTACCCCGCATAGTATGTGTCCTCCTCTGACTGACTGGTTGACTTCTCATCGTTACGCCGTTCACCCGACGGGCAGATGCCCCTCCGTTGACTCCCACCGAAATCACGCCCTCAACCACAACCCTTCATGTGTGTCCGACATAGTTATTAGCTATCATTTCATTTGTGGTTTAGACCGTCAAGCATTCTTATTTTATGTTAGGGGGTCCAAAAAGATACCTCTGATCCCATAGATCTCGAGAAACGGTTAATATCACTATGTCACATCCTATAACTAGAGGCACTATGGTAGAGGCATTTTTTAAACATGCCTCTGTTTGTTACTTTAGAAGGCACTATTTTAGGTAGTGCCTCAAAAGTATGAGTATTTGAGGCTTTTTTAGATAGTGCCTCAAATGGTTAAGTTTTGGAGGCACTTTTAAATGCCTCCAAAAGTAATCATTTGTGGCATTTTTATGTAATGCCTCAAAAAACTATAAATTAAGGCACTGCTAAAAAAATACCTCTAATGGTCAAGTTTTGTAGCACTTTATGATGCCTCCAAAAACAACCATTTGAGGCACTTTTAATTAGCGCCTCAGAAAACCATCAATTGAGGCACCTCTAAAAAAAATGCCTCAAATAGTTTTCATTAGCAGGATTTTCCAACTATCTCAAATGGTTTCCGTTAATATCTGCATCATTAGCTGTAATTAGGAAGTGCTGTTAAGATCTGCATCAGTAGTGGCAGTTTAGAAAGTGCCGTAAAAAGTTTTGCGATGCCGACTGAGTCAGCAACCGCAATGCTCGTTCATTTTGTTAATAACCCCTTAACAGAAAATAACTAACCACCTCTCCCCTCTCATTTTGCCCAGTACCGCACGGAGAGAAGAGAGGCGAGCGGCTGCCCTAGGGTTTGCCGCCGCCGCCCCTCCGCCGGCAGCCTCGTGCCGCCTCACCTACACCGCCGCCGGAAGCCCCCACGCCTCCCTGCGTTTCCCCGCCACCGGAAGTCCCCGCGCCCCCGCGCCTTCCTCGCCCCAATCCCGCATCCCCATAGCTGGGCGACAGCAGCCACGAATCCGCCTTCCGCGCCTTCCGCGGCGGGTCCCCGGTGGGGGAGCTCTGGCTGCGGACTCCCGGTGGTGGAGGTGCAACTCCAGAGATGGGGAGCCACGGCGGGAGAAGCCATGAGAGCGACATGGACCTGGCCATGCTCGTCAACGACTTCCTCGAGGGCGGCAGCGGGGACTCGCGCGACAGCAGCTACTCCGAGTCCGTCCTCGCCGACCTCGCCCACCTCGCCGATAAGATCTCGGTATGTGCATACTCTGTTTGTTGCGTGTCCCCTGCCCTTTCTGCTGTTGCTTCCACCGTCTGTTTTGCCATGGTCAGATCATGTGAATTGTTTGGTCTGCGAGCATGGCTTGAGATTGTGCTAATTAAGGTAGATGTCTGTTACCGTGAAGAAAGGGCCAATTAATGTTTCTGAAACCATGACGCATAGAGTTTGCTTTCATGTCAATTGTTTGATTTGAAGAACATGGCTTGAAATCGAGTCAATTAGGTAGGTTCAGGCTCATTTTTGTTGGGAGCAGAATCCATGTGCACCAAGAAGCCCCCACCCATCTGGAAGTAGTAAGTCACATGACCCGTACCTTAGTTAAAGCATGCCATGAGCAAATACAGTGGCTATTCTTTTGCAAGCCATTTTTGGCTGATGGGCCGTCACTGTGAGTACTTTTGGGTATGTTTGAATCCTAGGCACCTTGCCAGGCTAGGACATACATTTGGTACCCAAAAAAATATATTGCTTTTGAGGACCAGCTAGCCTCCTATAATTATTTGAATCTGGTCGTATTGCTTACTGTTCAGTACTAGTATTGTTCTGCAAGTGAGGGCAACATGAGTAGTGTGCAGTCTGAACTGAATAAGATTATAAGAACAATTATGAATGAAATTTTTGTGGTTAGCCCCCATCTCTAACTTCTATTCGTTTTCTTCTTGTTTGGTATTTCTAGCATTCTCCTCACTTCATGTTTGGTAAAGGTAATACCATGGTGGAAGGATTTGTGCGTTTTCTCTGTAAATGTTTGGTGGTTTGTTATGGACAAGGATAACGTTGACTATATAGTGCAATATTTGTGAACAACAGTATCATATTGTGACACTCCTTTCACTTTCAGATTGATTCAGCCTTAACATGTGTAGTCTATCTCCGGTGTACTGATCTGACAGTCCATTGTAAGCTATGTTACCATAACGGGCACTTAATAAAACATTGCTTCTACTTCTTTTGTAGATTATGCTGACGCAGTCATATTTCAATGGAAGTCTGGGTTCCCTACCTTACTAAACAAGTTTTCACAATATTGTGACATCTATTTCTATAAGAGAGTTTTTGTACTAGCTGGTTGCAACTTGCAAGATTAATATTTCTACGATGTCGCCTTCCTTAGCTTCGATGAACACTACACGGTTCGTTGTTATTCTGTTCAGCATAAATATAATTAGCACCATCTTATCACGCGACCCATGTACAAAACTGACACTGCAACCGTACTGCAAGTTAGCTTATTCCTCATTCCTTTTTTAATGGTATTTAAATTTTCCATATATCTTTTCATAGTGCTAGCATTAGATTGGTTGTTTCCCTGCTGCAACAATGCTATCTTGCTAGATTAGGTGGTATGTGCTGTGAAATATCAGATAGTAGATATGCAATATTTCATAGTTTTTTTAGCTATAGTTGGTCTTTCCTTTTTGCCTCATTTCGTCTCAACATCTAAAAACATCTAGCCAGTTTAGCCGGTCTTTTTTTGGCAACCATGAACAAGATAATTTTACTTATGTTTACAAACTTACAACCTAGGTTGAAATTGTTAGTCCCTTTGAGGTTAGTATCCCATGAAATTAACCATCTAGTCAGTGGGTTGGCAACACTGCAACCGCAGGTGGTCGCCGCTGTTCGTCGTTCACGGTGTGGTAATCCCTCGGCTCTACCCTATTCTCCCTCTCACGTTCTGGGATCTGGCCCTGCTAACTTAGCTCTGAAGAATCTGAATGAACTACACTGTTAAGTGTTAACTGAAGAATTTGTTTATATTCCTGTTTGATATGTTCTGTAGTTTGGTTTAGGTTCCAGATAGTACTCATTTGATATCCTTGAACTGAGCTCATGTGTGGAAAATATCCCAATCTAATGGCTCGCCGTTTTGCAAACAACATATTCCTGGTTAGCTTTCCTTGATTGTTTTCTCTCGCTGGCACCATCCATGTCAATTTTGTCTGGTGACCTTGCCGCATCTATTTCGTTTGATAGTGGTCTATGCCTCTGCACTTGGTAAAGCAGCAGCATAATAACCACACCGGTCCTATCTTACATGAACAGGGAAGCAACTGTTTCCCTGTCCCTTTTCTGTCTACTAATAATGCTTCAGATTCACAATATTATCCCTTAACGTGGTTCTGTGGTTTGATTTTGTGGACATGGTTGCGTTGATCGTAACAAAGTATGTCCATTTGGCTGTTTTCTAGCTGATTGCATCTTGAGTTGCTCAATGGCTTACTCTGAATTTGTTTACAAGACTACGCCTCAGTAACAAAGTATTTCATTTATTCTATTCTGATATCATGTATGACTTCTTTGTTGGTCTCATATTTAGATTATAAAATATTGGCTCATAGAAAGCACAACTGGATATTTAGGTCTACATATCTTCAGGTAACTATTCTCATAAATCAGAATCGATCAAGAGTTCTTTTTATTATGCTGTGTAGTATAGTATATCACATTCGATGCAAGACCATGTTTGCGTAAGAAACTATACAATACTGGAAGGGACATCACACTCATATCTCCTGCGATATTCACTGCCAATTTACTCTCCTTTAACACTTCCCAAGCTCTACTTTACTCTCCTCTTATCTTAGCTCCACTTGCTCTGTTTGTGAAGCATGTGAAATTGGCATCTCAGAATTTTTACATGCAAGGATGACATCACCTAAGATATCCATCATTCTAATGTTTTTAACCTATTAGAATAGGTGTCAGGTTCCATCCAACATGTAGTAGTCAGAGATCAACTTGCTGAGCTTTTCTCCTTTCCTATTTTCACTGTAAACTCAAATTAGTACCACAATTTAGCGTCTCATGTGAGCAGAGAGACAATAAAGTCAGCTTTGTGGGATTAACATAAATTTAAATATGCTTAAGGACGGATAATTATCATTTTCTATTTTTTGCTTCTATTAAACATGTCCAGCTTATATAATGTCTTCTATAAATCTGAATGTATCATATCGCTGACACCTAAAGGAGCTGCTAGCACCTAATGTCTTTTGTTACTGTCCAGGACTTGAAAGAGAACCAAAGTATGAACAATTTAAAGAACTCCAAAGAGCTATCAAGTGATGTCAGTCGGCATTGGCATTGGTTTCTGTTGATCCAGCTGTGACATCCATT
Source organism: Poa pratensis (assembly GCA_947311845.1). Lineage (NCBI taxonomy): Eukaryota > Viridiplantae > Streptophyta > Magnoliopsida > Poales > Poaceae > Poa > Poa pratensis. The sequence continues at coordinate 3,256,983 of CAMZMU010000084.1, forward strand.
CAAAGTATGCTAGTCCATTGTTACATGAGGCTTCCTCTATGTAGTGGCGTTACTGTTTGGATGTCGGTATTTTGTATCATAGTTGATTTTAGTATTAGTGGTGAGATTTTAGAAGCGGCTAAGAATATTATATTGCTTGTAACTGTTTGCTTGTGATTTAGGAACCTGATTACTATTGTGCTAACGGAATATTACTGTAATATTGAATTCTTCCTCTGTTTAAATTCTGCTTGTGATGGGTCCCTCCAAAGGGTGTACTTTTGAGGCATTTAAACAATGTTTGAGGCAATTTGTGGACTGCCTCAATAGCTGTCATTTGAGGCACTGAAACCATAGTGCCTCAAAAGAATAGCATTTGAGGCATTATTGAGTGCCTCAAAGTGTATACTAATTGAGGCACAAATGAAAAGTGCCTCAAATGGTATAACATTTGAGGCACTCGAAAGTGCCTCAATTGGTAAGCATTTGAGGCACACAATACTGCCTCAAATGGTCACCTTTGCAAGCATTATTGAAAATGCCACAAAAGACTTTTAACTACGCAAGTAAATGCTGCACTTTTTTTTTCGCCTTAAAAAACCTTTTGAGGCATTTTTGGGACTTTTGGAGGCATTTTTTAATGCCTCCAATTCTAGTACGTGGTGTAGTGTATGGGGTCGCAAAAGCTCATGTTTTTTGCCCATTTTCTTGACTACAGTATGACATTTGAGGGTTGCGCGATGCGGCTTGACAGATTATGGATCGGAGATAGCCCTGGCAATTTTTTTAGAATAAACCTAGCAAATTATTTATATGATTAAGTTATTATATAATGTAATCACGCACAAAATAATTAACAACACCCGTCCATTGTAATTTACAAAAGTATCTGGATATCTAGCTCGCAAGATATTTGTGTAGATGCTCCCACGTAGTGCATTTCATCAATTACTATTGTACAAGTGACAAGCCTTCCGTTGTTTGCTGAATTCATCCGAATACGGAAGATCCAGCTGACACACTCTTCCCATAGAAGACCTAGGTTATCTGTCACCATAGGGCAGACTCATGACTCATGGTGTAGCTATTGATGCTAGGGCAGTTGAGTCGGCGAGTGAAGTAGGGAGCATGTTTGCTCGTTCATTGTGTCTGACATATGTTGGACAGTTGGAGGATGCGAGTGATGTTAGGGATGGCCACAAAAAAGGAGGCTTTTCTCTAGATACCGGATGTCGACAAATAAGCCTAGTTTATTGCCAAGCAGTCGACATATGTGCACCGTGCAAGACCATGCCGCCGCTCGTCTCGTGTCAGGAGCCATACTATGAGAGCAAGTGCAATAATATAGCCAGCAGCCGGCTATATAACACTGCCACGTCATCAATAGCCACATTACCAACTACTAGTACAATAGGGCTGGCTATAAGATTAGCTATTAGCTTAGCCATCCCTTCCCATTTCTCTCTTTCTCTCTCCTCTCATTTACTCTTTTTGCCTAGGAGCACGCGTATAGCTTGGCTCTTGCATGAGAACCCACTCTCCAACTTTTTCATTGTCTCTCTCCTCCACATAAGCAAAAATGCCATGTAGGCGGGCTTATAGCCCACTATTGTACTTGCTCTGACCATCACTGTCGTCGGACTCTGATTTTCAATAGATCTCATTAGCAAGTATATCGGGGAATTATATCTCACGGGGCCCGGTACTCGCGACAAAGATCCTAGGCTTGCTTTTGCGCACGCACTCGTCGAGACTGGAACAAAGCATAGTTTATACACGTGACATTGAAAAAACCCTGGGTGCAAGCATAGTCTACAGGCTATACACCCCGAAAAAAAACATTGTCTAGAGTCTAGACGTTGGTTCGGTAGGGTCTAGGATGTAGTACTACACTACGTACTGTACTATGAAGAGCGTACTTTCATGGCGTATTAATTCAACATCCCTCGGACGTACCTGAGGAAGCCTAACATGGTTGCATGGGGACTGCCACCGTCAACCACCATGGTGGCGAGGGGAGCATACTGGCGTCATTCCGGCGAGTGGTGCATGTCGTTGTGCCTGTAACGTCCCGTGGGCTTAGACTTGTAGACGAGGGAGATCATGTCGGGACAGGAGTCTAACCCGCATAGGTGGATGTGTTCATCCCACCTCTATGTTTTTATGGGTCTTCAGCCGCTACTCCAGTATTGATGTTCTTCTTTGTGACACGTATGCAATCAAGATCTGAGATCCCCGCTGCCTCTTGACTCCCTCTCAGCTCACCCCTTCGGCTGATTCTAACTTCGCCCTGACAACACGAACCCTCGACTTCTCGGCGCTCTCCTCTGACTTGTTGACTCATCGTCTTTACGCCGTTCATAACTCATAAGTTGTGCCCTGACGACAGATAACCATCCCCCGACTCCCACTGAAATCACGCCATCGACCACAACCCTTCACGTGTGTCCAAGATAGTTATGCTATCATTTCATGTGTGTATAGACCATCACGCCTACTCCCTCCATTCCAAAATAGTCTACATTCTGGCTCCATATTAAGTTCCAAAATACTCTACATCTTGGCTGGGTCCCACATACCTAATTAAGACGAGAGAGAAAGACTAACTACATCATCTCCATCCCCACCAATCTGCATTCTCATGCCCAACTACATGCTTTGTTTCCGTGAATTGCATGTCTAACATTAATTAATTAAGCTATGGATAATTGGAATAATGCTTTGTTTCCTGTGATCAATTAATGCATTGCATGCTTGGTGTGTGACAAAGTAGCACTAATAAATGCTTGGCTAATTTGTAAGAATTTTGCTAGGATGTAGACTATTTTGGAATGGAGGGAGTATGTCGGAAAATGGTCATATGGGGTCACCAACCTCGTCATTTCCCGCCCCTTTCCTTGGGCTACAACACACCATTCTGGGGTTGCAGGACGTGTCCCGAGTTATAATAAACTTACCATATTCAGCACGATTAAAGTGGGACCTAGCTTAGAGCGATGTCGGTCATGATTTTTTTGGTTGTACGTTGTTTGCTAATATCCATCAAGATCAAATATGAGAAATTTATTACCCATCATTTCATATGCCGGTTTGTTGCGACTTGCTAGTATGATCCCATTTTATGTTTGAGATAGTTATTTACCTATCTTTTCATTGCCGCATGGTACTAATGTCCTTATCTTCTCATGGATAATAACGTATTGGTCTAAGCATACATTATATTTTTTTTGATAGATCCACGTGCCATGGTGTCTTGTTATTGTCTAACAATGCGGATCCACTATCTCTTTTTGTTAGTTGAGTCGGTCGAGTTGAGTATGTTTTGTATGGGCGCCCATGGCAAGGGTCGGGTGAGGTGGCTATATATACCTCCAGATTCATGACCTTTGGTGTGCCTAAACCAGCAAGGGAAGTTGACATCTTCGGTATCCTACGATGGGTGACGAGCTACCATATCAAAGCGCCGGTATTGAGTTAAACATCACTACTGAAAACCAGCACCACCATCATCAATGTCATGACACAAAATAAGTGATTACAGGGAATACATCGTGTCTCGATGGCAGGGCTCGCTGACCGCCGACCTGGTAAAGGTCCACGTGAGCTAGCGACAAGATGTACAATGGCTCCTATGGAACCCCAAAATCCACCCGTGACCTTGATGAAGGCATCATAGTCACTTTCCAATCCATAAATAACCTCGTCGTCGACTGATGAAATGGAGGACACGAACCCACCACCAAAAAAACAAAATAGGGTGGTAATGTAGGAGGCGAGGCGACGTGCGTCACTAGGGTCGTTATTTCATGATAGGAGTTGATGTTTACCAACCATTTAATGTGTCATTTTATCACCATGTGTTGCGAGGCTCCTTATTTCATGCTACTCCCTCCAATATATTTTAGTTGTCGTCGAAAGATAACCTACCAAGCATAAATTTGTAGCACAACCAGCGACAATATATAGGGAATAGGCGAAGTAGAAAAATAAAATTTATTAGGTTCGCTATTTTATGCTAGAATATATTGCCTTTCATTTCATGTGTCATTTTTTCATCGCGCGTTAGTATGGTCCTTATATTATGCTACAAAATCGGTGCATCTATCAGGGTCCTTATTTCATGTTATGATATATAGTTACAATCTATGAGTTGTCGCAAAACCCACTTAAGACAATACTGCCATTTTGATTTCGCCTGCAACTCTTGAAAACATCGTCGCCACCTCAGACAAGTCTTGTCGGTGGCTCTCTAGCCTAGTGATACCTTTTCTTTCCTGAGTAGGAGCTTGGGCCAAATTCCAAGCCGTGGTCCTTTCCTCGCGCGCCGCCGGCCCAGCACGTGAGGCCTTTCGTCCCTCAGAGGGAGGGGAATCGGGAGGTTGGGCCACGCGACGTACGTGCGCGCTGGACACCTAGCGGAACACACGCTTGCTTAAAGACCTTGCTGACAGTTGGAAGCGAGTAATAAGAAGAACCCGAAGGGGCTGGAGGAGCTGCGTAGTAGGGACCAGGACTTGGAGGTGGAGCCCACTGACCATAGCCGTGTGGTTGCTGGTAGTAGCCCGGCGCCGGCGGTGCACTCCATTGGTGCTGCAGCGATGGCGCCGGCGACGGCGGCGCCGCCCAGCCACCATGGGCGCTGGACGCACCTCCTTGCCCTTGATGATAGTAGGAGGCGTGGTCAACGTGTACATGAGTTTGAGCTGGGGCTGGGGCTGCTGTCAACGGGTTCGTCGTGGTGGTGGCGCCGTGACTCCCACGGGCCTGGCTGATGAGGGTGAGGTCCATGATGCAGTTGTTGATCCGCTTGTCGACGCTGTCCAGCTCGGCGCCCTTGCCGCTGCCGTACTTGCCGGAGAAGATGCCGCCGGACTGGCAGGACTTGATGAGCGCCAGCGCCTCGTCGGCGGCGTCCTTGAGCCGCTCCAGCACGCGCGTCGTCGCCGCGTCCTTCCTCGCCGTGTCCGACAGGCCCGACAGGATCTCGCCCAGGTTCTTGGCGCGCTCCGCCAGCTCCAGGCACTTGTGCTTGTTCTGGCTCGCCGTCGACGCCGCGCTCCCGATCAGCTGCACCACCGTCAGGATCGCGCCCACCACGCTCAGTGGATCCATCTCCACCTTCCTCAGCTACCAGAGTAGCACGATGAGGAAGAGGGCAAGATTGTACCGGCCGGGCTGCTTCTGTGTTATGACTTGCTTGTATCTATGGTCGGTCGTCTCTTCTCTTCCGAGAGCAAGTCAACTGCCAGCCCAGGGCATTACCAATTCATGTGATCCTTTCACCCCCAATTAATCCTCACAGACAGACAGTTCGCCAGATGACTAAATCAAAGTACTGCTCCCACAATTTGTTCCTTCGTTGCATACTCATAGGCACATTCACGCCTCCAAATTAAATCAATAATGACACAACATTGTACCACGAACCAAATAATGATAGATGTCCAATGTTAATATACGTGACACTAGAGCCAACTTGCAGCTTAGTTTACTGATCATGCTACCCTAGTAGTAGTACGGATGTTGGAGTAGAATATCTCATATTTTGGAATTTTCTTTCCATTACCCATAGCTGACTACCATATATTTGTGTCGAGAGCTAATTACATAGTTTATTGCACAAAGCAATACTTTTTTTGAGATTTTAAGCTGCGTGTTACTTAAATCAACTCCAGGTCCAGGTTCAGCATGTTTACAACACACATAGGTGGAACCATCCTCCACACATTCCAATGAATATGGCGTCCAAATTTAGCCAAAAGTCAAATCTTACTAATTAGTTTGACCTATGTATAGAAGAAACTATCAGTATTGATTTTGTATGGTAAATGTTCGTATGTTTTTTCTATAAAATTGGTCAAACTCAGCACATGTCGACTAAAATTATACCCTTATTAATTGGAACAAGGGACTACTATATTGCATTTACATTTACTTAATAATTTACGTTGGAGCCTTCTGACACTACTCGGTGTGGTAAGTAGTGGACGAATCGAGCATGGGGAACCCCTAAGTGGTAGAGCTCATGCAGCCTGGTTCTACGTAGACGATCCTAACTCATATGCATTGAATAAAAGAGGAATACATCCACCCACATGGAGTGAAGATCTCCATCTAATCCCTAAACCTATTGAGCTCCTTAATGAAATGAAAATGGCAATGTCAACTTTAGCATAAGAACAAGCTTGCCCACTGTCCAGAAGGTGAGACATTGTCTTCTCTAAGAAGATCGATAAATATGTACCAAAAGCGTGAGTGGACACGGGATGGATGAAGTTTTAGCAAAACTATATGAGTAATTTTTTTTGAGAAGGTACTACCAATGGTGGTCAACATTTGGAAAAAAAACTAATCGAATTAATCTTATAAGAAATACTAATAATACTAAATTTACTCCATTATGTGAAAATTGTGGAACCCTAAAATTGTGTGTTGTGTATTGCTTGGACCCTCGTGGGACTTATATGGAGGTACAAGGAGGAGGTAAACTTGGAGTACAAGGTATAGCAATCCTAGTCTATCTCAAAGTCCTACTCGTGTATTCTAACATTCCCCCTCAGTCGTAACGGGAGTGAAGCGGACGATTGCGACTGTCTTTGAAGGCTTGCGCTTCCGTCGTCTCCTCCTATCCGCCATCATCAACTGCGCCTCTGATAGTTTCTCCTATCTTCCCTCCCGCAGTCACAACGGGAGTGGCGTGGACGCAAGTGATGAAGCGGACGTTGTTGACTGCAGTTGTTGCCGATGTGTTGCTGTAGACGTTGCCCTGGATGTCGATGTCGAGGTAGCCGTTCTTGATGTAGCCATGGTCGATATAGTCGTAGTCGTGGTTGTTGTAGCCGATAGCGCCGGAGGCGCAAAAAATTGCGCGGTTTTGGTCGTAGTGTCTTAGGTTTTGTGCGGCGGCGGCAGGAATCTTGGTCATAGTGCGGCGGCGGCAGAGATCAGCGGCGGCGGCGGATTTTTGATCATTGTGCGGCGGTGGCAGGGATTTGCGGCGGCGGCGGGTCTTTGGTCATTTGTGCGGCGGCGGCAGGGATCTGCGAGGCTGGGCAGGATCTCGCCGCGCCCTTCGCCGCCCCGAGCGCGAGGTTGGGCAGGATCTCGCCCAGGTTCTTCGCGCGCTCCGCCAGCTCCAGGCACTTGTGCTTGTTCTGGCTCGCCGTCGACGCCGCGCTCCCGATCAGCTGCACCACCGTCAAGATCGCGCCCACCACGCTCAGTGGATCCATCGCGACCGAGCTACCCTGCAATTTTATGCGGAGGGGAAGACGGCTAGAATGCTAGATCATGATTGTACGTTAGGCCTGCTTCTGAGTTGTGACGACTGCTTGCTTGTATCTATAGTCGTTCGTCTCTTCTCTTCCCACAGCAAGTCAACTGCCAGCCCAGGGCATTACCAATTCATTTGCACCTTTCACCCAAATCCTGGCTGACAGACCGTTAGCCAGACGACTAAATCAAAGTATTGCTGACAGACCGTTAGCCAGACGACTAAATCAAAGTATTGCTTCCACAATTTGTCCCTTCGTCATATATTACTCAATATATGAAAGACGGTCACTTCTGCGAGCTGTCATCGATCGATTCACTGTTCAAATGAACAGTAATGAATAGTTATATGGGTGTTTGTTTCGCTGACTCTGTTCCAGTCCGTCCATCTGCACGTGTCGGACTCGGAGGCAGCAACCGCTTTGCTCTTCTTCCTTCCTTCCTCGACCAGAACGACTCCTCTTTTTTTGGGTCTTTCTTCTTCCACCTCGCCGCCGCGTACACGCCGCCGCGCACCGCCCGTCGCTCTCTCTCTGCGCTGCTCCTTTCCCTCCGCCAACCGGCGCCCGCCCCTCTCTCTCCGTTCCGCCGCTCCGCTCCTCTCCCTCAGCGCCGCCCCTATCCATCCTCGCCGCCGGCCGGCGCCCCTCAGTTTCCGCTTCGTTCTCTCCCCGCGCCACGCCTCTCCATCTGCGCAGCCGGCTGCCGGCCGCTGCCTCTCTGCTCTTTCTTTCCTCTTTCCCCCCCGTCAGATACCCTCCGCGGAGCGCTCGTGGGGGAGGACTCGGCGGTATTCCGGCTCGGCGACCAGCGCATGGCCTCCTGCTCCTAATTCGGGATCGGATTCCTCGACCCGGCCACCGGCTTCGGGAGCGGATTCCTCGAGTCCGTCGCCTCCGTCTCCGACAGCCACGGCCGGCTTCGGGAGCGGATTCCTCGAGTCCGTCGCCTCCGTCTCCGACAGCCACGAGGTGGCCTTCTGCCGACCTTGACGCCACCGTCCAGCACGTCGTGGGCATCGGCGCTGCTGGGTTTGGGGTTTCATGGTATGTTCCTGCGCTCTGTTTCTTGCTGGTGGCTGGATATCCTCTACAGAACATTTAGGCTGAACTATAGATGGCATAAATTCGATCTTTTAATTGTTAGTTCATTCATGCTTTTGTTCCAATAAAAAGGGCAGAAGGGAAGTAGAAGTCAGAGCCTAAATTTCTTCTAAATAGCGTACTGAACGTTTTCTTGATCACCTATTCTTACAATCCTGAATTTTTGGTTCTTCCAACTTTGATTATCATAAATAGTTGCATGAATAGGAGTATGGTTACGTTGGCCTTCATTCCATGGTTCTCTTCAGCATACTGTGCTATCGGCAGCTAGGTTTGTTTGAGTACAGCCTGCAACATCTTGCTTTTCCCATTAATTGATGCAATTTTGCAGCGACATGATACATTAGCGCGCTCTACGTACCGAAGTATTGTGTGGGATAGATATGCAAGCTGAATTCATGATGTATGCTTGCATGATTTGATTGAGATAATACATGATCCTAAGTAAAACTGCTTCCAATTTTATTTTCCCTCATACTGAAGAAACCGACGGAAAAGGATATTACCATATATTTCCCCTGATACTGAAGAAACCGACAGAAAAGGATATTATCTACTTAGTATTTATGTTATTCATTGAAGAGTTGTCTCTTTGCTTTATTCTTTTGTTTTCAGAGGGTTTCTTCCTCTTCATGTGGCGTGTAATTAATACATGATCTTACTAAATGTCAACTTCCTAATTAAAACTGCTTAGCATAATTTATATTTTCTATTTTCCCTAATACTGAAGAAACCGACGGAAAAGGTTAGCCACGGGGTGGGCTTCTGCCGACCTTGACGCCGCCGTCCAGGACGTCGCTTTATTTGTTCGGGAGCATATATGTGCTGTTTTGGTACCTCTCAGAAGATGCATTATGTCACGCCTCCTCTTGCTAACTACAGCAAGCTTAAGTGTCATTACTGAATTTACAGATATTTGTTCCAATATTAGGGATGCTAGGCAATGTTATCTTTCAGGCATAGTAATGTGTTATACCATGTAGATAAAATTTGAGGAAACGGAATAGTTTTCTCATTTTCTGGGCATGTAGCATTTTTATTAGGTTAACCATGAGTTCAGTACTAATTGTTGGGCTATTCTGAAATATATGGTCTTAAAATTGCATCTGCTATTTGATATATGGGTTACTGTCTTTGCTTCCCTTCATGTTGTCAGTCTAGGTGCCATCTTTTATGAGATTCTGCCTATCTCATTGTCTTTATTACACTTTTGGCTCATTTTTTCTTTTTCTTTTCGCGCTGATTCTATTTTTTGTTAAAATGCAGTGTGCTGGAAATTCTACTTCGATTGAATCGACGTAGAGGTGGGAGATCTCTCTGCTAGCCTGGTTGCCGGATATTGCTCTTTTTCTCGGATGCGTCGTCGTCGGGGCCGTGCTCGGGCTTCTTTCTCCTCGCACCTATCCGATGCAGGTGTCCCGCGTGATGTTGCGGTTGATTCTTCTCCGCCTGACTCTGCATTGGGTGTTTCTCTCGGCGGTGATTCCGTAGGTTCTGCTGGTGGCCAATCTCCTGCTGTTTCGACTGATGTTGTGGCTACGGTGTCCCCGGTTTTGCCGCGCCGTCGGCGTGGCCGGCCTCGGGCTTTCTCCTTATCTGGTGCATCTGATGCAGGCCTGCCATCTGAACGTGTGTCTGAATTTCCAACGCCTCCTCTGCTGCTAGGCTCAGCCGATGTGTCTGAATTGGGGGTTTTGGCTCCAGATTGCCGTGGTTCGGCTGGTCTTTCAGATGGCGGCGTCCCGGCTGAAGTTGTTGGTTGTCGTCGCCGCCGTCCTCCAGAGCGTTGGTCGCCGGAGGTGCCTGTTCGTTCTGTGCGGCGTTGCCACCGTGCACTAGATGCTGCGCCGCAAGTGGTTGGTTCTCAGTCTGCTGCGGTATTTCGTCATCGTCGATCTGCTGTCGACCAGCCTTGCTCAGACGGATCGGATCGCCCGGTTCGACGTCGTCGCTCTGCTCAGGATGTGCTTTCTGATGTGCCTGCTGTTGATTGTGAAGGCCCTGCTGGTTGTTTTCCTGCCCGGGTACAGCGGGTGGCGTCTAGACGGCTGACTCCTGCTGCGGTCGTTCGCTCGGCGCGCCGCCGACGGACTCTACTTGATGCAGCTTTTAGCTTATCTGTTGCTGGCCTTGCTGACTCACTTCCTTCGGCCCTGGCTTCTGTTGATCGTTCAGTTTCATCGGCGGCTGGGCGTCCTTCTGCTGCTTCTTCTGCTGGTGTTCTGCCTGCTGGTGCTCCTATTACTGCTCCGCCTGGACGTCCTTCTGTTGCTACTTCGTCGCCCCCTTTTGATTTGGCTGCTACAGGCTCAGGTTTGGCTGCTCATTTGGTGGTGCTGCTATACCGGCTGGGGATCATGCGCGCAGGAGAGAAATTCGCTTGGGCAAGCGTCCGGTTAACGATGTTTCTCCTCATCATGGTGCTTCTGCTAACACTGGTCCTGCTGGTTCGTCATGTTTTCTGTTTCTTTCTTAGTTTTTCCTTTAATTGGTCGTCTTTTCCTTTAGTTTCGAGTGTTGTCATCGTCGTCTTAGTTCACAATTGCTACAATGTGCAGTGCTTGCGTCTGCTATGGGTAGACGTGTTCAGTTACATTGATTCATCTTAGTTTGTACATGCAATTTCCAGTTGTTAGTGACGAAGTAGCTGTTTTTTTGATCACCCATGTTGATTCCTATTCACCTACATATGCAGTTCCGTACATGCAATTTCCAGTTGTTAGTGAGGAGGTAGCTGTCTTTTTTGCTCAGCCATGTTGATTCCTATTTACCTACATATGCAACTCCTAATTGTTAGTTCGTAAATGCTTATCCGTTTGCCGCCAGAGTTAGTTATTCTTCTCCACATTTGTATTGTACGTATGTAGTGGGCTGTGTTGGACCTTCGACACACAGAACTTAATTAACATCGTCTTTTACTGCTGCTGGAATTATTGGTCTTGCACGCTAATAATGGTGGTACACTGCTTTATTAATGCGATGTTCTGTATTTGTAGTTATTAATTTTCTTTGTTTGCCATGGATGAGGATTGTCGGCTCCTGTGTGCCAACTATGCTGTTGCGTTTACTTAATAATTTGCTGTTCTTTAATTGTGTTAACTAACGTTATTTGTTTATCATGAATGAGGATTGTTGTGTAGCTGTCAACTCGGTGGTTCTTTCATGCTCTTTATTTTTTCTAACTATGCTTGCATCATCTTCTCATGCGGTGTCTCTGTTTACAGGACATGTATTTTGTCGTACGTCCGAGCAGTTGGATTCTTCTGATGATGAAGTTTTGCCGATTTGGTCTCATCTATTGTGTGGTTCTGGTCCTGTTATTGGGGATGGTTTTACTCCTGAGATGGGCCAGCCTGGTGCTTCTGCTGCCATGCCTGATGCTGGACAGTCTGCTTGGACTCCAATGTCGGCTGACGAGTTTTATGCTTCCAGAGGTTCATTCGCTCTGTTTCTCATTCTACTCAGCTGCCATCTGCTTCCTGTGATTTTGAAGCGCAACATCCTGCAAACTCTGATTCTTCTGATTCTTCTGAGGACGATGATTCTGATGTTGATGTTGATGCTGATGTCCATTCTTGACGCCGTTGCCCCCTGGTGCTAATCCTTTAGATTTTCTGTCGCGAGGTATTGCTACTTTTCCTTCTATTGTTTTTTTGGTTACTTTACTCTATTCGTCCTGTGTTTTTAGCTGCTGTTTAATTCTCTTATTGTTGCTTCCTACAGTTGCTGCGACTCCTTGCGTGTCTGCACGCCGAGCTTGCTACAATCGTCGGATGCGCATGGCTCTCCGTTGTCATCGAGCATTGCTTCGAGCGGGTTATACACCTGGGCGTGTTGAACTACCATTGTCTAGGGACTTTGTTGCTGTATTAAAACGCAATTCTTCCAATTTTCTTGCTGCCATTTCCTTATCTGCCTATATTGTTTTTATTACATCAGTAACAGATTGCCTCTTATATTTTAGGTGCTTGGCCTGGTCATTCTTACTATGGCGGTCCCCATCATGTTTGCAGACCCTGTGCCGCCTGTTTTTGGTTTCGGGAGCGCCATAAGAAATCTAGCACGAAAGGAGACGGCCTGTGTACACCGGATGTTGCCGTCGTGGGAAAGTGTCGCTTCCTGTATATCCTGCCTGGCCATCTCCTCTGTCGGAGCTACTTAGGTTTGATGGCGGCCCTGAATGCAAACGCTTTTTACATCTGATTCGAGAGTACAATTCTATGTTTGCCTTCACATCACTTGGTGTTCATATAGATGATAGTGTCAACACTGGTGGTGGTCCTTATGTCTTCAAGATTTGCGGAGTGGTTTGCCATCAAATTGGATCTCTCCTCCCACCTTCTCATAATCCAGTTCCTAGGTTTGCTCAACTATATATTTTTGACACATTACATGAGCTGGATCATAGGCTTGGCATATTTTCTTCTGATGATATTGATGTTCCTGATCCGGTTCTTTTGGATGATCGTTTCTCTTCGGTTTCTCGTGGCCGTCGTCGAAGAAGAGATTCAGCTGATGATGATGTTATTGACAACCAATCTGGTCGTTCGTTCGTCGTGTGCGCTCCCGTAGGGAAGAGCCTGATCGTCATGTAGTTGATTCGCTACGGAGCATGCTTGATGAGCATAATCCCCTTGTGAAGACATTCCGCATGGCTGAAAGAAGACTGTTCTCACCTGAATCCCCAATGTTGCCATTCAGCTGTATGGTCATGAAGGGACAGAACATGGGAACCGTTATTCTTTACCTGCGGCTCCCGAGCTGGCTGCTTTGATAGTTGATGATTTCTCCACGGAAACCAATAGGTTCGACATAATTGTCCAGAAAGATGCCGGTCTTTTTCAACGGGTTTCACCTCTTAATCCTTCACTCATGGCTTTGCAGTACCCACTTTTATTTCCTCATGGTTCTATGGGTTTTCATCTCGGAATAAAATATCAGCCTGTTGATGGTGTTGCTGCTGGTGGAAGACAAGATGTATCTATGCTTGAATATTATTGTTATAGATTTCATTATCGAAAGGGCGAACCCAATCCATTCACTTGCTGTGGCCGGTTATCTAATCAAATAATGGTCGATTCTTTTTCATGTGTGGAGTCATCTAGGCTTAGCTATCATTTTTGGAATCAAGACACTTTACATTCTGAAACTTACCAAGGTTTGTCTGATGCCCTTGGAGAAGGTACTTCGACTGGAAAAAATATTGGTGTTGAATATATGTTGCATTCTAGCTACACAGGGGGCCCTCGATATATGATTCAAAATTATCAAGATGGAATGGCCATTTGTCGTGTTTGTGGACCTCCGGACCTCTTTGTCACGTTTACATGCAATCCGAAGTGGGATGAGATAACTGAGGCAGTTCTTCTTGAGCCTGGACAAGTTCATTCGGATAGGCCAGATATTGAAACTCGTGTGTTCAAGATGAAAATTAATCTGTTTAGGAAACGAGTTAGAAAGGGAAAAGTTTTTGGTCCTGTCAATGCATGTATGTTTCTACACAAATTTCTAGATACATTTATCTGTGTGTTGATATTCTCTAAATTTATTTCATTCATTTTTTAATTGTTCATTCTTACAGTCATTGGTGATATAGTGCTACATTATTTTTGTACTCGTGCTCTACTGCTTTTCTCTACAGCCTTCCGGTTATGTACAGTATCTATATCTCCTGTTTATGCTGCTGAATGTCACTGTACTGTTACATTCTATGAATTCTTCAGCTTGGTCAGTTATGTGCTTTCATGCTCAGATTTCATTTCATTCATTCTTTTGTAATCGTTTGTCTTTCCGATCAATTTACGCATGCTGCTACATTATTTGTTTTCCCATGCTTTGTTCTCCTTCCTGATTTGTCTTATGTCTACAGTGCTTCCATGTTTGCCTATGTTGTTCCATTAATTACTGTTCTGTCATTATATTATCACGCGTTATGGATTGATGCTTTCAAGGCTGTTTTGTCAATGTTCATTTTGCCTTGCTTTCTTTTTCCAGATTTGTATGTAGTTGAATTTCAAAAGAGGGCCTTCCTCATATACATTCACTTGTGTGGCTGAAGGTTGACACGGATGATCCCACTTCAACGACTATAGACTCTTATATTTCAGCTGAAATACCTGATTATCACGACGATACTCTTGGTTATGCATCGGTAGAAGAGTTCATGGTGCATGGTCCATGTGGTGCATACAATCCACAATCGCCATGCATGAAAGATGGTGTATGCTCAAAGCACTATCCGAAAGAATTTAATGAGGAAACTACAGTCGATGGATTAGGTTTTCCTGTTTATCGTCGCCCTAATAATGGTCGTTATGTCGTAAAAAAGGGACACCGGCTGGACAATAGGTGGATAGTTCCGTACAATATGGAGTTGCTTAAAAGGTTTCAGGCCCATATCAATGTTGAGTGGTGCAACAAAACAAACCTCCTTAAATATTTATTTAAATACCTTGCTAAAGGTCCTGACATGGCCCATGCGCGCTTACACTCCATGTATGAGACTACAGGCACTCAGACTGGAGGAAGGAATGAAATAAATGATTACGCTAAGTGCCGGTATGCCTTCCTAATTAGTAGTTCTTACGCTTTCTTGCTTTCCTATTATCACCCATTTTTTCCATCCATTTATACACACCTCTTGCTGCTTTATAGGTACCTGTCAACATGTGAGTCGTGTTGGCGGACGTTTGCCTACGACATACATGTTCGTGAGCCGGCCGTTGAAAGGTTGATTGTGCACCGTCCCAACATGAACAGAATTATCTACCATGAAAACGATAGTCTTGCCGACATTGTGGACAATCCAGACAGATATAAGACAATGTTGACAGAGTGGTTTGTTGCTAACCGGCGTTATCCTGATGCTCGCTCTTTAACATACCAAGACTTTCCATCCAAGTGGAGGTGGGATGGTAAATCTAAAAAATGGAAAAGGAGGGTTGAAAAGGAGGGAAGATTTGGTGTGCCCATCGGAAGGATCTACAACTGTCATCCAACAACAAATGAGCTTTTTTTCTTGCGGCTGCTGCTAACCAAGGTACCAGGAGCTACAAGTTTTGCTGATCTTAGAAATCACAATGGCGTTTTATATGGCTCTTTCAAGGAGGCTTGCCAAGCTCGTGGATTCGTGGGTGACGACAACGAATGGTTCCTTCTTTTTGATGAAGCTATTGCATGGGCTTCTTCTTTTCAGCTGAGACACCTGTTCATGACCGTTGTTCTTTTTTGTGGTGTTATCAATGCACAGAGGCTCCTTGATAAGTACTCAACATACATGACAGATGATTTGGTAATTCGAATTCGTCGTGATCTCAATGATGATGATTTATCCATCCCTCCACAATATCTGCAAGCTCAGATTTTGCAAGAGCTTTCTATCATGTTCAGCAGAAATGGTTACTCTTTGGAAAGTTTTAACATATCTACTGCTTCCTTACATGGTGCGAGAATACTTGGAAACAGATTAGTTATTGAAGAGATGCAGTATGACAAGGATGATATTCGATCTACAGCTTCTTCTCTTCATGGAAAGCTTAACTTAGAACAGTTAAACATTTATGATCAGGTTGTTGCTGCAGCCACCGGTTCGATTGGAAGGTTGTTTTTCATCTCTGGTCACGGAGGCACGGGAAAAACTTTCCTTTGGAATGCTATCATTACTTCATTGCGAGCAGACGACCATATTGTCTTGGCTGTTGCTTCTTCTGGTGTAGCTTCTTTGTTGCTTCCAGGAGGACGAACTGCTCATTCTCGGTTCAGAATTCCACTCGATGTTGGTGAGCAAACTATGTGCAACATGTCACGAGGCACCAATCTAGCAGAGTTAGTCAAAAAGGCATCATTGATTTTATGGGATGAGGCACCGATGACACATAGACGTTGTTTTGAAGCTGTTGATAGAAGCATGAGAGATGTTCTTTCTGCGGATGACAATTCTAGAAGAGGTCTTCCCTTTGGTGGAAAAACAGTAGTGCTTGGTGGAGATTTCCGTCAGGTTCTTCCTGTTGTAGAGGGTGCAACAAGACGCGAAATTGTTAATTCATCTCTTATTATGTCTCCTCTTTGGACCTGGTGCAGCGGTAGAGCTGCACCGCCTGTGACCGAGAGGTCCCAGGTTCGAGTCGCGGTCTCCTCACATTGCACTTCGTGAGGGAAAGGCTTGCCACTGACACCTTTCCCAGACCCCGCACAGTGCGGGAGCTCTCAGCACTGGGTACGTCCTTTTTTTTGGCAGCATGTCACAGTTCTAAAACTTGAAAGAAACATGAGGCTGTCTAACCCCAATTTGTCTGCGAATGAAAAGATCCAACTAGATTCATTTGCACGCTGGGTTTTGGCAGTGGGAGACGGATCCGTGCCGATGGATATTCAAGAAGGTGAGTCCACTCCATCATGGCTTACACTGCCACCTGATATTGCATTGCTGCCACCGTTTGATTATGTTTCATCGCTCATCAATGCGACATACAATTCTTTTGAAGCAAACTATGACGATGTGTCTTACTTGGCCCAGCGAGCTATAATATGTCCAACTAATAAGCTGGCTAATTCAATCAACGATATGCTTTTTGATGTTGTTCCAGGAGAAGAGGTGGTATTTGAGAGCTGTGACGCTATTTGCAAAACGTTGGATCATGTAGCAGATGCGGATTTATTATACCCTCCTGAATTTTTACACAAAATTGAACCTCCTAATTTCCCGCAACATAGAATTGCTTTGAAAGTAGGTGTTCCAATTATGCTACTTCGGAATATTAATCAGTCTATTGGTCTTTGTAATGGTACTCGCTTGCTGATCACAAGATTGGGTCAGTGGGTTCTTGAAGCTAAAATCATGACTGGATCTAATGTTGGAGATCGTGTATGCATACCAAGAATTGTTTTATATGCACCATCTAGAAGATGGCCTTTTACTCTACAGCGGCGTCAGTACCCAATTCGCATATGTTACGCAATGACAATTAATAAGAGTCAGGGTCAGACACTTCATCAGGTCGGTGTTTATTTGCCAAAGCCGGTGTTTTCTCATGGTCAATTTTATGTAGCTATATCACGAGTGACATCCAAGGAAGGGCTCAAAATTCTTGCCTTGGATGAAAATGGAAAACCTACTTCTCAAACAAAGAATATTGTCTATCGTGAAGTCTTTGCTAATTTGTGAAACATGTTCCTCCAACATCACCTGGTGAGTTTTAGATGAGTTTAGTAGTATATTACAGTTTCTTTCTAACATGGTGAACATTTTCGATTAGGTGCATTCTTATTTTTAATTGAACTAATAACCTACGGCTAGCTTATTATACTTTTTTTGCAGGTTAGCTACAACATGGTTTATTTACAACCCCTTATATACCACTTCTGTTGAGGCTATGCAATGATGGTGATTTCTTCCACATGCTTTCTCAGAGAATATGGCTACTATGTTCTTTTGCCGTCAGTACAAAGCTCTGCTAAAAACAAATTATGCTGACCCATGCTACCTCACAGAATATACTTGGCACCTATTTTTGTTGTCGGTGTAAACTTTGTTACAAGCAAACTATGCTTGTGTTGTTTGCAAACATGAGATGTGCCACTGTGGTGCGTCGGGGTTCTCTCTTCGCTGTAGATTGTGTTGACTGGTTGAACCCTTGTGTTCAACAACTGCTCCTGTTTGTATCCCACCGTTTATGGTTTTATAATTGAGGCGCCAGCTTCTAATTTTTGTTTACCTCCATGAACTAGCCTCTATTTAAATTTTGAACTTTACAAAACATCTGCATGCTAATATTTTACTTGAGTATGAAGGACAAGCAGTTTTACTGTTTTTGGTTGTTTCTTTAATTTTTAAATTTTCTTATTCACCTATATGTTCTTCCTGGTTCGTAATGCCATGTGCGATTGACAAGATCTTATCCCCTACTATGATATTCACAGCGTTCATGAAGACTTCCCCTACTATGCACATCTTTCATTCAGTACATTCTGATTTTGAATTGAGCTACTATGATACGACTACTTATTATATTTTTTTCCCCCAGGTTAGACAAAACATTGTTTACTTACAGTATCAAGTGCTGCAGTGCATTTATATATTGCTGCTGTTAAGTCATGTAATGATGCTAATGTTCTTTAGATGCTTTCTCGGAGAATATACCTGCTGCTTACTTTTGTTGTCGGTGCAAACTCTGCTATAAGTAAGTTATGCTGATGGTTTTACAAATATGAACTGTGTCAATATGGTGCGTCGACTCGATGTCTTTTCGTTGCGAACTGTTTTGGTTGATTGAATCTTTATGTTCAGCCGTTGTTTGTAGTCGCATGCCTGCGAGGAAGGCCTCTGCCTGTGATTTTACAGACAACTGCGTGTGACAGAAGAAGACGACCAGGAAAGTGTTTCAGATTATACACCCAGGCCACATTCATGCAGCTACCAGCACAGATGTATTTTGAAATGATGAGATCTGATCTGCTGAAGGAAACATTACGCTCTTTGGTCAATTAGTGACTGAAATCCCCTTGCATTCATAATTAGCGATGGCGATCGTAAGGAGCCAAGAATTCCACTGTGTTAATGAGATCCTATCAATCTCTGCCATGCTGTCAGCTATTTCACTGAATTATGCTGTTGTTCATGCATTTCAAATTGTGTCTGTAATCAAATTCAATGGCTCTAGCATACGATCTTATTTCTGTTTGGGCTGTCATTAGAGTGGACCGTTCAGTTTCTAATGAATCTTGGCAGCTCATGCATCCAGGAGCGAGAGTGCAGCATATAGATTATGCTAAATCTGATCACCGCCCATTACTTCTGGACACGGAGTACCAAGAAGTTACAACTGGCTCAACTACATTTCCTCTTTGTGTTTTGGGCCTTACTTACAGCTTTTCATTTCAAAAGGTATGAAATGCTAGCTACTGCTCTGTCTCATAGACTATTGACAGATTACTTCCAAAAAAAATGCTTATTTCTTCATTTACTAGGAACTGTCTACGGCTATGGATGGAAAAAAAGAAAAGATTCAGCACCAACATCTGAAACGTCTGGAAAAAAGTCAGGAAAAAATTCTGCTTTCGAACTACTTATTTACATAGATATGAGTGCTAGCATAAAAATCACCCTTACTATTTTTCCTTGCCCACAGAACGAACACTGCTGTAAAAGGCACATCTAAAGCTTTGTTCGAAACAGATCAGCAAAGCAACCAAACTTAGACTCATCAGGTATTACTATGAAATATATCTCAATATGTGGGCACAATATCTGCTTTTTTCCAAAAACAAATTGGCCGATTTACACTCTCTGCTCATTACAGGAACAATCAATGGGATGTGCAGCTAAAGCATAGAGTTAGAGGTGGAAGCAGTGGTTACAGAGGCGCTTCCCTGGCGAATGAACTGCTTATGCTTTTCTTAATAATTCCGCTCGCATGTAAATCATTCCTCTTCCAGAAAACTCCTATGCATGTATAATTAGATTACCTAAGCAGACTGTGTACTCCTTTCCCTGTTTACGCCTGTATAATTAGTCCACTTATCGATCACCCTCTTCACACTTTGTACCCTTTCCTATGACAAAAGCAAACCACACCATCCTCTCCTCATTTAATGTACGCCTACATGTCTAAAACCTTTTGTTCCTATTCTATATGTCAATAGCTGAAACTAAGTATCCAAAACGTGTATACACTATATGTCAAAAGCTGAAACAATGACAGTGGACTGTTCTGTCATAGAAGAGGCACCACCAAATTGTTTTTTCCTAAACACCATATTTCTACCAAAAACCAATCAATGGTAGATTCGGCAGAACAAAAAGAATGTACCAACTGCCACCGGTAATGGAAGCGGCATTCTATCCTTCCGCGCACCGTCTTCATCAAGCTCAGCTTCCCAGAACTCAGTCACATCACCAACATCGCCGCCGTCTTCCATCGTCGACCTAGATGCAGCAAGGTCAAGAAAGGTACAGAGCAAGTAGCGAAGCACCAAGCAGCACGAGATATATAGAAGTACACACGCGTTCCGCCACGTGCTACCAGCCTTTCACACGAGCCAACAAGGCAGCATCGCACCGCTTCAGTTCAAAGGCGCGGCGTGACGCCGCGCAAAATTCTACTAGTATAACAACAATAGCTATCCCTTCTGTTGAGGTTAGAATTAAACTAAAAGCTTAACTGATTACAACAGAAAGCATGTACTGGAGCGAATTTCAAATCAGGAGTTAGACTTGATGCGCTAACAAACCGTACCGAATAGCATGAATTCACATTAGCATTTTATCAAATTTTGCATACTTCAAACCATCATGAGCACAAATCTTTGCAAACAAAAACTCAAAATGTATACAAATCCTGAAATAAGATTAGAATTGATTGGTGTACCAGTGACATGCAGGAATATGACATTGAAAACTGATCCCAAATCCCCGTTTACAAATCTAGGCCGTTAACGTACATCAGGCCCCATAATATTTTTGTCTCAGACTCAATACAATGTCTCCCAATCAGCTAGCTGCAGGGGTCAAGTACCGCAAACCATAGTCATCGCTGAACTATCTCGAGTACCAGAACTCTACCGGTCAATCTAATGGAACTGAAAAAGATGAAAATGGAGCGGGCGGCACCTGAATCAGACTAGGTGAGCAGGACCGGATCAGGCGAGCTTGGCGGTGGAAGGGATGCGAGGCACGCCGACTGTAGCGCTGCTCTTGACCTTCGCGGCAGCCTGCTCCTCGCTAATCTTCTGCATCTTGAGCATCAGCTCCCTGACGAGCTCGTATTCGCACTTCTCATAGACATGGCTCCCGCTTCCAGTAGATGAGGACTTGAGCGCACGCGCTCCTCCGCCATCTCCGCTTGGGTCGTGATCCGCGGCTTCGAAGAGCCCAGCTGCACGCCGGCCGGCGGCGGTGGTGGCGGCCGGCGGCGGGGTAGCCCTAGCGAGCGCGATGGGGAAGGAGAGAGCACGATGGTCGTTGATGGGGATGGGGAACAAGTCAACGGGAAAAGGCACTACGGGGTCAATTCTTTGATCGATTCATGTAAAAAAAAAAAATGCAGTGGCTCGCGAGCCGGCCGAGCCTCGAGCCCATTTTTAGGAACTTTTTAGAGACAAGCCGAGCCTGGCTCGGCTCGAGTTTTCCCGAGCCTGACCGAGCCGAGCCTCAAGCCGGCTCGGCTCGGCTCGATTCCAGCCCTGTGGGACCCCTATCTCTCCCCAAATCTCTCTCATCCTTATCTTCTTCCTCCCGCATCTCTCTCTCCTTCCCGATTACCCATCCGTCTTTTCTTTCCTGTCAACGATGCATGCATGCCCCGCCAGTTCCTGCCGCCGTCGACCTCCTGTCCCACCGTGGTACACACGGGGCGGACCTATCAGCCTTCTATTCACCAATTCCTGCCAGCCAGAAGGGGGCCGTGGCGTTCGATCTCTCAGGATTGCAGGCCGTGCGCGGAGCGAGGGAACAGTCGGCGTTCAAGCTCGCCGGAGGTGCAGTAGGTGCCTAGAGCATGGGGACGGCTGAGGGTGGCTTTGGGGACGCCAGAAGGGGGCCATGGCGTTCAATCTCGCCTGTCAGGACTCAGGCCGTGCGTGGAGCGAGGGAACTTCTGTATTGTTATTGGAATCAGTCTGCACGCCCCAAATCAGCAGTTGCGTGAAACAATTGTTCCAAGTGCGAAATCATATCCGCTGGAAGCACTAATGGACGATTGCAAGAACTACTTCCTCGAAACTGGACGCAGGGTATCCTTTGAGTACACTCTGCTAGGTAATCCCCCGCAATGCCTTCACGCTGAAAGATCCATCAGTCTGACAAGGACGGATGTTAAAACTGCATTATCATTCCAGCCATTGTCACCTAACATGCCTGAACCGTTCCACATTCCCCAGCTGGGATTAATGACGACAAGGCGCACGCTGAAGAACTCGCGGCGCTACTGCATGCATGTGGAGGCGGTTATCACGTGAACCTGATTCCATATAACCCGGTAGAAGGTTCCGAGTACAAGAGGCCTTACATAAAAGCGGTATGCCATCTATGATCTATCCCAGTCTTTGTCACTAACTATCATGGAATTTGTTTCCGGTTTGAGAACACTGATATTGATACTTATATTGGGATTTTGCACAGATTCAAGCGTTTGTTGATGGGCTGGAATCTCGCAAGATCACGGTCAGCGTTCGACAGACCCGTGGGCTCGATGCCAATGCGGCTTGCGGGCAACTCAGGAACGAGTTCCAGAAGAACCCGCTGCTCGAATCACCCTCGGAGCCAAACCTGCTGCTTGAGTCGTCTCTGCCCTCTGAGCCAAACCTTCTGCTCGAGTCGGCTACGACCTCAGAGCCCAACCTCGTTCCTGCTTGACGTTGGAGGGATTTTTACCCGAATTATGTAGGAATTGAGTTGTTGCCTGTGAAATTTTGCATTGTAAAGTTCACACTGGCCCTGAATGGCTTTGCCCATACGGTATATCACCACTTCACCGGCTCATTAAAAAAATGTAAATCTGATCAGGGATATAGCCATTTGTGGCCAACAGTTCTACTCCTATTTGGCCCTGACAGGCCCTGTTTAATTAAAAAATGCTATGAGTATAAAGTAAATTTGTTTTTTCCTAAACATAAAGTAAATGTATCCGCTTCAAGTTCTGTAGAATTAGTATAGAAATTTGTAACCAATTAATATGCAATGATACTGAAGCTGGCAAACCTTGCATCACCGTGTGACTTACCTGACCCGAAAATGCTACGAATAAATTGAACAACAATGTTCGGAAATTCAAATTGTCTCGTGAGCTCATATGCTCCTGGTAGATTTTTTTTAAGATAGTAAAACATTTCAAATCAATTTGAACTTCTTTTGGAGATGAACATAAACAAATGTTATACACACGTACCAAGTTTCATGGCGAAATGACGTCTCGCCTGTTCTGTGCAAAAAAAACAAATCAGTGGCCAAAATGGGACTTAAAAGAATGTTGCATCAAATAACAGAATACAGTCACATGTTCAGTACAAGGATCAGGTAAGTCAGGTACAGAGTTCACAAAAGTCATATTTTGCCTCTGTTCTTTTGAATCAGTTTCAATGGTAATGCGTGCTGGTTTGCAAGCTACCATCATCTCTACATATATGCATAGGCTTAAGCAGCAAGAGCAGCTGTGGGTTTCTCTAAACCCTCAGCATTTGCAATAATGTGCAATGTACAACAATTTACAGTATCGACAAAGCCATATTTAAAACCAACCGTGTAGAACCAATCTCTGTAGAGAGAGCCAACAATACTGTAGATGGAGCCGTTTATTTCTGCAAATTACTGGAAGTAAATTGTGGTGAATATAGAACCAATCTCGTGCCACTTGTAGACTCGGAACACTGTAAGGATTAACTGGAGTATGCCAATCAGTTCACAACAAACCCAGCTTATATGGCTGTCACCGAATACAATACTCGAGGGAAATGGCATGGCTTACTCAAAGCGTGACAGAGGGATGATTTGGGTGCAACCGTACTGCACTCTTGAAGGCAGACTTCACAGCAGCACATGCATCTTCCCAATTTTCGGCGCAACCGAGCCATACGTGGATACCCTCGAGGCAGGGCAGGCACTCCATGCCGACTGGTGTAGCGCCTCCCCAGTCTTCCCAGCAGAATAACAGGCCGAGTCCTCGAAGCTTGGGCATAGCTCCTGCCTCGAAGCTCAGGTACGCACTGGTATCTCCATTTGTGACGAGCTCGACACGCTCTAGAACTGGGAATAACCCTGTGCCAACCACGACCTTGTCTTGGGAGATATCCAACACGTTCAAACTAGCTACAAAGAGGGAGGGAAGCTCTCCAAGAACTCGAACCTCATCACTCGTCAGGCGCAAGAGGCGCAGATAGAGGGTCCGGAGACAGCGCAGTTCGCGTATCCATTTAGGAACTCTACTGAACGCCCATGTTGGCAATTTGAGTGACTCGAGACAGGGAGAAAAATCAGGTAACGAGTAGAGCTGGCTTTCATAGTCATCATATTCACGCTGACAAGTGAGGGAGAGGTGCCTGAGGTTTCGGAGCATTCCAATGGACACCAAAGCGTCACGGTGTCCAACTGTCAACCGGCTGGAAGACGTGCTTAATTTCAATTCCTTCAGATTGGTCAGCTCACTAAGGCCTTTGATATCCTCCAACGAACTCGTTGACATGCCCGAACAATGCAGGGTGCAGACTGATTTCATGTTTTGGATCCCTTTAGGCAACATTGTACCTCTCGGAAGTACCAGACGAATCAAGTTGGTCAAGCAAGTTATATCTGATGGAAAGCTTTGTGTGGATAGGCAAACTAACTCCAGAGTTTGCAAATGCACAACCCTTGAATTTCAATAGGGAGCACTATGTTTGCTGATCTGCCCAAAACCTTCAAATACCTTAGCAAAAACAAACGGCCAATTGTAGTGAGGTCAATTGTCGCATCCCAGTTAAATGGAAAGTCCAAAAGGAGCAGCCGTAGATACTTAAACTGTGAAAGAGGAAGTGTGTACTTGGACTCTCCAAATTGTGCATATGATCTAACTTGTGACATGCTAGCAGTTGCAAGGGTCTCCGATGTTACACCACCAGCACTTGGTTTCAGGGATAATCTGCGAACTTTGTACTCACAGTTGTGTAATCTTGCCATATCTTCGTAGTTATGTGCCACACTTATAAAATTATCTTCTGTACTCTTGCTTATGATCAAATCCAACATCATATCATGTACCCCGCAAGAAACTACCTCCCCATCTTGTATATATACAGGCTGAATCAGACTTCTATTGATAAGCTCATTGAAATAACTTTTCGCAACATCCTCCAAATCAACTCCGTGCGAACTACTAACAAAGCCTTCGGCTATCTATTGTAGAACCAGGTCATCCTTCTCAATAACATGGTCTTCATGGTACATGCCAAGGTACAAAAAACAAGGCCGGAGGTGAAAAGGAAGATGCATGTAGCTAAGGTTTAGTATACCCCTCATCTCTTCCAAGGTAGTTTCTGCGGCAACCTTGACACCAAGATTTTTTTTAATACTCTTCCATTCATTCAACGATCTTGCTTCATGATTAGCTAATAGGCTAGCTATGGTGATAACTGCAAGTGGCAATCCACCACACTTTTTGAGAATTTCGGCTGCAACTTCTTGAAACTGTGGTGGACAAATACTTTCAGACCCAAATACTCTATTAAAAAATAATCTTCTTGAGTCTTGCTTCTGAAGGGGCTTCATTCTATAAATGCAGGCACGGTCATGTTGACAAGCTGAGAGAGCTACATCATCCAATCGTGTGGTTACCATTACTCTACTTCCACTATTATTTTCTGGAAACGCACAACTAATGATGTTCCATGATGATTGATCCCACAAGTCATCCACTACTATGATGAACCTATTTAAGAAAAAATGCACAGATTTATTCATCATACATTGCATTAGTATATGATCGTAAGGTGGAGAGAAAAGAGCCAAAACTAAAACAAAGGAATTAAAATATAATAAAGGAAAGATATGATAGCAAAACGATAGCTTACAGTAAATGTTAACGAAAAAATTAAGATAACAAAACTTATGCCAGGTCTTTACAGTAAAAGCTCTAAATATACTGGTGATGTCCATGGGGAATTAAATTGCAAGATTGTCCCGGTAAGTCGAAAATTACAATAGAGTAGCATAATAACTTATTCTACTCTTGACCACAAAGTAGTTTTTTTTCGAAAGGTTACTAGGGGGACGAACCCCACCTGATTTTTACTACCCCAAAGAGGGAAGTGCCGATAGCCAAAATACAACAGCATTCTTATTATTACATTATAGAGCTGTGTACACGGACCAAGAGCAGAGAGCAGCACATGCGCAGAGTTGACTTTCATGGGCACCATGGTGCTCTTGTGGTCGACTAAACTACAATGTAGAATAAAAGATGAATCGAGAAGGTTTTACGTTTAGCCTACAACTTTGAACCTAACAGTAGTCTTTACAAGCTAGCACAAGCTTTCCGTAGCCAAATGGTCTCACAAGATTTGGCATTAAACCTCAAAACGACAGATTTATTGAGAACTAAAGCATGGATGTATATGAGTGAGTACTAGACGAAGAAAAAAAAGTACCTCTTATATTTGAGGTATTCTCGTAGACAGTCAATGATGTCTTGAAGCTCGCCAGGATGGCAAGGCTCCAGGATCCCAACTTTGTGCTGTAGGCCAAGGAGAAGGCTTTTCATATCTGGTCTTTGAGAGACCGAGACAAATGCCCTGCAGTTAAACTGCTCTCCAATCTGATCATACACTTGTTTGGCAAGTGTGGTTTTACCGAGACCTCCGAAGCCCACTATGGAGACCACTTTGATCAGTTTCTGGGAATCCATCAACAAGCTGGCAAGCTCTTCTCTGGGGCCATCAATGCCGACAAGGCCTGCTGCCTCCTTGTAGATGGCCGAAATCCGGGGATCCACAACCACGACGCCATGACTGGAACTGACGCAATCATCAATCTTGTACCTCTGGCGCCGAGCATTGGCCTCGACGGCAAGAACCTTGAGCTCCTCGATCCGGTCGGCGATGTGATGGCGCCTCCCCAGCCTCCTGAGCCGCTTAGCCATCCTCCTGACGAAGCCGGAACCTGCATCGCCGGCGACACCTTCGGCGTCACCTCGCATGAAGTCGTCGATGCAGTTCTCCATGTCGTAGGCCATCTCCCTGACATGGTCCCTCCAGTTCTTGGCCGAGGGGTCGAGCTTGTCGTCCATCAGCTCCATCTTGTGGAGCAGGGCTTGCATGGCGCTGAGCTCGTCCCTCAGGAACGAGGCCTGCTTCCTCACCCCCTTGAGCTTGCTGTACTCGTCGCCCAGCAGCTTGGTGAGCTTGCCCAGGAGCGGCTTCATCAGCACCGCCGCTGTCGCCGCCATCCCGATCGATCGAGCTCCGTCCCCTTCCTCGAGCAGGCTCCGATGATAGTACTGCTCGGCGAGCTAGCTGGACGAATCGCAACTGCCGCCTCTGCCCATCCCCTCTGCCGCGCCGCCCTGGAAACAGAGAGGTGCAGCGGCGGACTTAGCCGACGATGAAATCGACGCCGGAGGAGGTGCGGCGCGCCGGACTCTTCATCTCCGCGCCACGCCGCTACCGCCGTAGTCGTGGCCGGAGACTGCCGTCCTGTGCCCCCCGCCCCCGTCGGATCTGGAGGGGGACGCCGGAGCAGCTGCTGCCGGTGAGCGGAAGGGAAAGCTGGATCAGATGGTGAATTTTTTTTGTTAACTGAGTGTAAGTTGTATGTGTTCAGTTTGATTTTTGTGGTAGCAATTTAATAATTCTGAAGAACATCTTCCAGAGCTACTATGCTGTTCATTTCTATTCCTTCAGAAACGGTGCCAACACTTTTTGTATGGATTGAATACATGTTGTAGTTGTCATAGAGACATATGAAATTTTCCAAGAGGTCTAACCTTTTTCCAGAAATCTTACGAGATTGTGTAGGAAAACAACCCTTAGGAATTGACTGGAATCCTATAATTTTTCTTTGAAAATCCTTTGAGAGGCCCTTGGTAGCCTAAGTTATGTTTTTACCACCCCCTTTTTTTGGGTCATTTAAGACCAGTTGATATTTTCTCCTCACTTTGTAATCGTTTGTATAGTTCGGGTTTAAAGCTTAAGTAAAATGGGTTCATGCTGGCGCTTTGCGTCCGTCATAGATTCCTCCAAAAAAATATTGATATTTTCTTTTCCAAAGGAATTCTTCATGGGATTTTCCAACAGCAGTCAGAGTTCGAGTTGAATTCCCGGTGCTATGTTTGGCATTTGGGGTCTTGTTGGACGGTTGAATTCCAAAGATAAGTGTGCAAATGTGACACGTGAATGTCATCCACCGTCAAACACAATCTTGTGGCCGACTTTCTTTGGAAAATAATGGTGAATGTCTATTTCATTCGCCATTGACTTCGTTGGCAAAACTCGTGCAAGATATGTTCTTTTGTCTCCGAAACATTCATCCAAATAAAGTGAAATGAAACGATTTATGCATGTTATTTTCCAGCTGATCAATTCCCAAAATCAGCGAGCTCAACGACGTGAGAGGCGCCTCGAAAAAAACCTCCATCGATGGGCGATCATCGTCATCCTACCTAACTAAACAAGCACGCAAAAATTGCAGACCTGAAGTAAGAAGCACCAGATCAATACATTCAGAAACTACATTTAACAACATCATCCTGCCCCTCTCTTTACAATCCGTCACTCGGGACGATACCATCACCGCCTGCTCGTTCACTCACGCAGCGGCGTCACCCTCGGATAATGCCGCCTGGCCGCCGGCTCCGGCCGCCCGCTGACTCCAGGGATGCTACGGATTACCCAGCTGCCTCATCCACTTCCCTTTCCACCTTATTTTGTTTGTTCTGGGCTTTTCATCCGTCCATATGGGCCTCCACAAACCATCTTATTGCTGTGGACGGCCCGGCCCACTCAGGGTAGGAGATGTTTTCCTAGCAGCCGATTTTCTTACTATCTTCACCTTTTGTCATTAAAAAGGAGCAAAGTATTTCATATCCCAAAAGAATAATCTTAGGACAATTTACATGAGAAAAAAAAGTTGGAGTGGAATCCAAGATGCTATGTTAGACCGTTGAATGCCAAATGTGAGTGTGCAAATGCGACACGTGCATGTCGTCCAAACTGTCAAAACACAATCTTGTGGCTGACTTCCTTTGGACAAACATGGCGAGGTATGTCTCACTTGTATTTGACTTCCTTTGCAAGCTCGTGCGAGATAAATGGTATTTTTATAGGCGTACATTGAAGTGGTATGTAAAAGCCACCGACTTATGCACGTTATTTTTTAGCTCCTGCGAGATGAATGGGGTTTTTTAGAGGCATACATCCAAGTAGTAAAAGCCACTCACCTATGCAGGTTGTTTTTCAGCTCATTCTCCATGGAGGGCGTCGTAAAATGGTGATTATGTGGCAGCCCAGCCCGTCCAACGTATCAAGAGATATCTCTATTACCTTCCAGATTCCACACCATCAAATTTTTGTCCACACTCCACTGATTCAATCAATTAAACAAGCAAAATTTCAATCAATTCTAAAAGTAAAATTCCGTGAATACATCTTCAACTTCTATGTGTTACAAAGTCCATTTCGTGAAAAAATGACATTTTTTGTGTTATGTATAAAAAGGGTCCCACCCTTATATATAACAGTAGGGTGTAGACGATAGGTTTACGTCTAGTCTTGTGTGCCCCGGTGGCGTTTAGCACCTTGCCGGATAGAAGCTCTCCCCTGGCGCTAGCGTGTGGTGCCGGCAAGCGGGGTGTCCCTCCTTGGTGCGACATTCATGGTGGAATGGGGCTGCAGTGTAGTGTAATATAACATTGAAAATCCCCGCAAAAAAAATGAAGAGACAGTTGGTTACAACCTCCGTCAAAGCATAGAAACCCAGCTGTCCGCCTCCGGTTTCCTTGTTTCTCTAAAATATTTTTCAAATTTAAATGCATACCTAAGTTTCTACTGAAAATTAAATTGTATTATTTATTTATATTTTTTAATTAAACATTTTATTATACCTCTTTACAAAATATAGTAGTTCTATTATGTTGAAATGGTTGCTCAAATAATCTACTATAAAATATTTACTGACAAAATGTCTCATTCTTCATTCAACCTAAATGAAAAACAAAGTAATAGCTACAACACATTACACGAGTTTAGTTAATCCACATTGGACTTCTACCCCGTTACCAACTTTAATAGATCTGGTTTAAGCGTTTATATGGAAAGGAGAGGTAACTTTAGGTTTTAGAATGTTGTCTAATGATTGAGAAACCTGTGATGGGCTGTGGAAGCGCGGTCGATCATGGATACTATTTTTCTTCGAGACCTTCTTTCTTGATTGGATTACAACCTATGCCTAAGCAATAGGAACTAGCACCCTTATCTATTTACTAATTTTCCTTATTTCTCTAAAATGTTTTTTTCCAAAACAAAATACATACCAAAGTTTCTAAAATTATTTAATTTCTATGTTTATTTTTCTTTTAAATTAATCATTTATTATACCTCTCTCCAGAATATATCAGTTTAATTACGTTGAATGATTACTCCGGTAATTCACTATAAAATACTTTATTCGCAAAAAGTGTCATTCTACATTGAAGATAAACAAAAAAGTATGAATAATAGCTACAACACATTATACGAGTTTAGTTAATCAAAACTCAGCCATCAAGTTAAATAGACTAATATATAGACATCTTGTTTTCATATGACAATGGTTTAGGTTTGAGTGTGGTCGGGGCTATTTAGAAGTGCGACGTGGCAGAATATGTTGCACTTCTTGTGCAGTATACAAACAGAGTTGTGGTTATTATCATCTTTGACGGATTGTTTGGTCCATTAAAAACAGTCAAGGTTTTTCTTTCCCAAAAGGAGAGTTTTTGTTGAATTTCAAATGCTTTTTGGTTAAAAGTATTTGATCCATCACGTTTGAGTTCTGATTGTCAACGCATTTGATCCATCAAAAGTAATTTTTACATGTTATTTTTTAGAACGGGCACTCAGGGAGCAAAATGGTGGCAGACAGAGTCGCCTAGAAACAAAAAAGCTCGACCGATCATCATCGTCGTCCTGTCTAACTAAATAGGAAAATAAAATGGAAGATCGCCTCAATGATTATACAGGAGGAGCAAGACGCACTAGTAGATTAGCATTCAGAAACGAAACAATCTTCTGCCTCTTTACATACAACTCGGTGGGGAGCCATCTCAGCTCACTCACGCAGCGGCGGCGCCCTCGGATAATGCCGTCGCGCCGCTGGCTCCGGCTGCCGGAAACCACCCGCAGCATCCTCACGAACCCGCCTGGCTTCCCCTGCTCATTCCCTGGCCCCGCGGCGTCCTAAACTGAATAACATGACAACTAACTGAAGAATAATTGTAATGAACTGAAGAACAACAAGAACTCGACTCAAATCATGGGTTGTTTTACTGATATAGGGATGATACCCAGATCCAGAAGTACATATCGAAGTAGGTCAAAACCCTAGCTAGCCAGCTATGCGATGCTAAAGTAGATAGCTTATTCATTCTTAGCTTTTCTCCCTACCAACTCCCGGCTTATACGGACAAATTTGATTGTTGCAATTCCAAGTTCAACAAATTATGTCACCCACTGATGCTATTTTTCTTCAGGACCTTCTTTTTTTATTCGATTACAACCTTTGTCAAAGCAATAGGAACTAGCACCCTTATATGTTTATTAGTTTTCCTTATTTCTCTAAAATATTTTTTCCAAAACAAAATACATACAAAAGTTTCTAAGATTATTTATTTATTACTGTTTATTTTTCTTTTAAATAAATTATTTCATTATACCTCTCTCCAGAATATATCAATTTTATTATGTTGAATGATTGCTCCGATAATTCACTATAAAATATTTTATTTGCAAACCGTGTCATTCTACATTCAAGATAAATTAAAAATATCAATAATAGCTACAACACATTCTATGAATTTAGTTAAACAAAACTCTGTCATCAAGTTAAATAGACTAATATATAGATATCTTGTTCTCCTAGGGCAATGGTTTAGGTTTAAGTGTGATAGGGGCTATCTAGAAGTGCAACGTGGCAGAATATGTTGCATTAAAATGTTGATGCGATGGCCAGGGGCGCTCACATTAGCACCACTATTGGACGATGATATGACACCCCAATTATCATCATAAGGAGGACTAAGTTTTTTTTTCTTTTGAGAATTACAAGGAGGACTAAGATGGCTCATTGAGCATAGGGTGGGCCGGGCCATTTACTTGGTGTCCTGCAGCTCAGTTAGAGCATCTCTAGCAGAACCCGCAAAAGGGGCAAACCCGCATAATAACCGCCCGATGCGGATTGAAAACCGCAAAAAGGCGGAGAACAGAATCCGCAAATTTGCCCAACCCGCAAAAGATTTTGCAGGCCCCCGTGAATCCGCGCCTCCGAACTGAGAAAGCTAGGTTTCCTCCCCCGACCCGCAGCCGGAACCTCATCCTCTAGTGTCGTTGGCGCGAAGGAACCTTCAGCGCGCCCGTCCCCGCCGCCGCTGCAACCTCTTTCTCTTCCCCCACTCCGGCCACCGCGCGCCCTGCCCCGGACCGGCCATGAGCACCGCCGACCCGTCCCTGGTGACCGTCCGCGTCGGGGACGCTCCATCGTCAGATCCAGCGGGCCGCGGAGAGCTCGGAGCCGCCGCCGCCGACACCGCTGCTGCTCCAGTGGCGGCGCCGAAGCGGAGAAGATTGGGCACCGCAGGCGCGGCCCAAGTTCTGCTTGCCGCGGCTGCCTCCGCGGGCACTCCCGCCGCCGCGAAGCCGAAGAGGCTGGCGGGGAGGAAAATCAGGGCCAGCGTCGCCGCCGCTGCCGCTGCTGCTGCATCCACCGCGCCCGTCCCCGGTGCCGGGACCGAAAGGTATGAACTTTCGAACTCAAAATTGAGCTCTGTTCACCTTGCCCGTCCCCGGCGAGCTGAATTCGTTCAGCTTGCAGCACGCAAGCGTTCATGGACATGCTTGGGTCGGTAGACGTCGACTCGCCTCCGCTCGGCAACTACAGCTACAACGAGTTCGACGGTGGCGTCGATGGTGGCACGGGAGAAGAGGACAACGAGGTCGAGGAGGTGGACGGGGCCGGCCTGAGTCGGAGAGGATCGAACTACACCATTTTGGAGGACCAATGCTTGATCCGTGCTTGGGAGAGTATCTCTCTCGATGCAACGGCCGACGTTGATCAAACCAGAGACCGGTATTGGCAAAGGGTGGAGGACAAATTCTTCCAACTCATGCCACGCAATGGCCGAACGGTGCCCCGGACCTATCGATCACTACAAGGCCGTTGGGAAACTATCAAGACTACATGTGGTCGATGGAGTGGATGCTTGCAACAAGTGATCAATGCGCCACCGAGTGGTACCGTGGAGGGTGATTGGGTGAGTTTATTCACCATTGTTCATGTAGTGTTCTCACTACTTGTTCACCATTGTTCACCATTTGTTCATCATTGTAGGACCGCATTGCGAGAGAAAGGTACTTGGATATGCCCGCATTCAAGAAGAAGCCATTTGTCCTTGATCATTGTTGGAAACTTCTCCAACATAGTGAGAAGTGGAAGTTGAGGGATCAAGAGCCAAAAAAGGGAGAAATTCATGTTGAGGATGACTCCGATGATGAACAAGGTGGGAGGAACAAGAACAAGCCCGAAGGCAACAAGAAAGCCAAGGAAAGAGTGGCAAAGCAACTTGAGGTAACAAGCTTGAGAGAGAAGCTCGATGAAATGGTGAAATCTAATGAGACCATGGTGGCCAAGACATTGGAGGCAAAGCACCAATTGGCCGAGAGGAAAGCTCAAGAGAAGAAAGAAAAGTGGGAGGTGCTTCGTGAAGAAGGGAAGCGGAAGATCGAGATTGAGGCCAAAAGAGCCTCGGCGGAGGAGAACAAGTCCGTGGCCAAGCTCTTGGCCGAAGAGAACAAGATCATGATGATGAACCGAAGTGACATGGACGAAGTCACCTTTGAGTGGCATGACATCGCAAGGAAGGAGATATTGCATCGAAAGAAACAAGCGATGCTAAAAGCTAGCGGTGGTGGTGGAGGTCTCGGTGGTGGTGGAGGTGTTGGTGGTGGAGCTGCCGGCAATGGTGGAGGTGGTGATGCTAGCACGGTGTACGGCCTTTCGAAGATGCGGATGGTGTTTTGGAGGCATTTTTTGGTCACACGGATGGACAACTAGTATACTGATGAGAGACATTCACGCATCCAGAATCAATAATGATAGAACATTGTACCACGAAGCAAATAATGATAGATGTCCAATGCTAATATAGGCGACACTAGAGCCAACTTGCACGTTTGTTTACTGATCATGCCAAACCTAGTAGTACGGTTGTTGGAGTAGAATATCTCATATTATGTCATTTCTTTTCATTAGCCATAGCTGATTACCACATATTTGCGTTGAGGTGCTAATTTCACGGTTGATTGCACAAATCAATACTACTACCAGCGTTACAATGAATAAGGTGTTGACCAAAATTATACCCTTGTTCATTGGAACATACAGTAGGGAGTACTATGTTGCATTTACATTTACTTGATAATTTACATTGCGAGCCTTCAGACACACTACTCGGTCTGGTAAGTAGTGTACGATCCGAGGATGGGGAACCCCTACGTACAAGCTAAGGTACCTCGTAAGCTTGGTTCGGCGTAGACGATCCTATCATCCTAGCACATATGCATTCAATAAAATTGGAATAAATCTACCCACATGGAGATCTATATCTAATCCTAAACCTATTCAACTCCTTAAAGAAATGAAAATGGCAATGTCAACTTGAGCGTGTGTACCAAGAGCGTGTGTAGAGCTAATTTTTTTTTAAATAATACATTTTCTTACAGAAATTCGGCTGGGCCAGCCCACGCGGCCTGACAGGCCAATCGTCTAGGCCGCAGACGATAAGTGGAATGTGAATTTTGCTAGGGCGTTCAGGCGCCCATGCGTAATCTCTTTTGTCCTTTTCTATTGTGGATTTGTGCCTGCATGTTGACCACCAAGCCCTCACCTGCTGTGTGTCAGGTATAGCGATAATTTTTTACCTCTGTATTCCGCGGGAAATTCGTCCCCTTGCATTTGCCTTGCTTTTTAGTTACCTGATGCATGCAGCTGATCGATTGGAGAAAGTTTATTTGCTAGCTAGCTCATTTGCATGCAAATCTTTGGAGAATCATATCTCATAAACAGTTTGTCAAAATTGTAGTATTTGCACCATTGTGATGCCGATGGTGAACTCTATAAAATGAGTCCAGTATCATATATATTCTTACGTATACATTGTGTATCTCATTAGACCCACATGTCATAGAAAATAACTTTGCTACTTAACTATAAATTTGCTAGCAAAGTTATTTCTGTAAAAAGATGTATTATTTAAAAAAATTAGCGTGTGTAGACGCGGAGTGCTTAAAATTTTACAAAAACCATATGAGCAATGTTTTTGAGAAGGTAGTACCAAAACCGATCTAATTAATATTTTAGAAAATACTAATAATACTAAATTTACTCCAAATTCTCTTCACCATAAGAAATTTCATGACCCTCATTATAATTATATCATGAATCTAACAATATTGTACACCTATATTTTTGTATGTGTCTTCATCCAAATTGTCTTGGTTATGCGTATTGTTGACTTGGTTATGGGTATGTCCTATGTATTTCTCTAATCCGTAGTGAAGGTGGTTATAGGCTTTGTCAAAGTGAATGATTCTCCAGAAATAAAACATTGGATGGGGTTAAGTTGCTGTTTTTCTTCTTTCGTGTTGGCTATTATGTATGAACTAGTAAATAAATTTAGTGGACCCAACAGACAATAGCATCTATTTGGATTTTTTATCTACAAGAATAAACCAAAGACACACCGAATGAACCAGGTAATCTCGGGACCTCATATCCGGATATCGATAATTGATCAGACATACTACCACATCAGCAACTTTGAGCTCTACACTAATAAGTAACCCATCAGTTCATCAACAGACCATAAACCACCACTCCACCCTCATATATATAAGAAGGCATATGCTCCTGACGAAAAGGAAAAACAATTCAGAGCTTCACATCAACCCTTTGAAACATCATACTACGGTCTCTGTAACCAAAGCGATTTTACTGGCGGAGCCACGGCTTACCGGTCAAGGATCTACCGCTCACTCGACGCTCGCGATTCGGGCGGCGGGCCCTGGTATTTTTCATTCCTATTGGGTATTTCTTGTTGCATGTAGCATACAGAACCAGTGTACGTGGAGATTAGGGCGTGTTCGGCAACAGGCCGCTCCTCCCAAATCCACCGATCCGGCTCCGCGGGAGGGATTCCAGCGTCGCTGCCGGAGCGGAAAACGTTCGGCGCTGCTCCAGCGTATTTCTGGGCCGAAAGCCCACTTGTGTACTCCAGCCTGCTGGATCTGGAGGTCGGGCGACTCGGGGAATCAGGGACGAGCGCGGCTGGTCGAAGAGGCTCCGTGCGGCGAGTCGAGGAAGCAGTGGACGGCGGGGCTGCGGCGACTCGACGAGGTTCCAGCGGCCGCCGGAGTCGGGGGCGGCGGCGGCGGCGGCTGTGTGGCGGCGGGCTAGGTCAGGTCGTGGTGTGGAGAACGAGTGGAGAACGAACGACTCGTTTCGTCTCTGCTCGCGCTGGTTCTGTCTGGTTCGGGAGAATAGAAGGGAGCGAACCGTGCATTTCACTTGGCGGTGGCACTTCCTTCGTAATTACCTACTGCTCCGCCAAATGCTGATTCGCGAAACCAGGAAACTGGTGCTCCGAAAATTACACGGTGATTCATGCCAGCTTCGCGGAATTGGTATGTTCGGCACTGCTCCAGCGTGGAGCGACGAGAAGCTGGAAGCTGGCCTGTTGCCGAACACGCCCTAAATGCCCGGTGTCAGAGGCTCAGAGCTATCGATTGGCCGGTCCAGGAAGAAGGCCGTCCAGGAACTGTAGCGCGCATGTGTGCCAGTGGAGTGAGCGCACATCAATGCTGTCCTACCTTCTGCCAACGAAGTTTTCCTTGCTCACATGGATATGTTTGTTATGCCATATATGAATCGAAAAAAGGATTTTGCATACTTTCAATATTACATGTCATAGTTTGTTGATATAATGCTGATATTAATAATCAAAATAATTGATTTTAAAAACATATCTTGATCATATTTGTTATGACACAAAATTAGTAAATGTGTGTAATATATGTCATATTTCTGTGACACCAAGATGTTACATAACCCATTTTTGACGAATATCTAGTTCAATTTGAGTAGCTCACAATATTTTTAAAGTATTTCTGAAATTTAGTAAATGTGTGAAATATATGTCATATTTCTGTGATACCAATCTGATATTAAAACCATTCCTTGTGACATATCTGGTTAACATGGATATGTGATTCATGTCATATATGAATCGGTAAAAGATGCATCATATTTCAATATCCTATGTCATAGTTTGTTGATATAATATTGGTATGACACAAATTCAGTAAATCTTTATAATATATGTCATATTTGTTTGATACCAAGATGTTATCGAACCCATACTAGACAAATATCTAATACGAACTCGAATTATTAAGAAAAATATATATGTAAGTATTGAAAATATTTTGATACTAATATTTTGAAACGAACCAAAGCTATTTTGAAAAACAATTGTATGTGTGAATCATATCTGAAAAGTTTATGAACTTTATAGAAAAATCATCGAGAATAAGAAGAAATAGCTAAGAAATATTTTACACTCAAAATGGGATCAGCTAGCTTCGGTGGACTCCAATCAATAACTGAAGAGATAGAGTATGGAAGCTTGGCTTCCACAGTAAGGCCTTGTTTGATTCACGGGATTTTCATAGGAAAAGTGTAGGATTCCTATTCCTACAGGATTTTGCATTGTAGCGACGTTTGAATCGTAGGAATGCACCAAAGGAAAGCTGAAGGAAATTTCCCTATGTAGCCGGATTCTTAGGGAATGTACATGCGTGGAACGAGGCAGATGTAGAGTTAATGATGATGCAGCACGGCCAGAGGTGCCGCTTAACGCTGCTGCCTTGCTTATTATTTAATCTAATCAAGTTCCTTAAGAAAGTATGCTAAATTCCTCTACGTTTTCCTTTCCTACATATCAAACGAGCCCCAAAGGAAATATTCATGTACTCTCCAATCCATTGGTTGCCGGTTACATTCCTACCCTGTTTCTATAACTATTCCTATTCCCGCACTTTAAAATCCTACGAATCAAACAAGGCGTAAATGAGGTAGGGCAATCACATGGAGACGGTGGATATTGAAATGACAACACGTCTTCAGAACTTAATGTCACAGTGGGCCCACACGTGCTGTTGCCAGTAAATACGGCTGTTTTCTATTCTGATTTGAAACTTTATGCGCTCTATACAGCTCGTACCGTATGCGGGCCGCCCGAATCGCCACGGAAATGGACGGTTCCCGGTTGACCGGTAGACACCGGCTCCGCCAGAATTGCATTTTCGTCTCTGTAACATGTAGACCACTGCGACGAGGCTGTCGAGGCAGCACGGCGCGATAGCAAACCAGCTCAAGAAAGCCATGGCAGTGGAAGACATATAGCTTGGGCGATTTTTTTTTTAAATAATATTTTTTTTAAAGTTTATTCGGAATCTAGCACGCGTTGTGGAAGAATTCGGAAACTAGCGCGGCGTCGGCACGGGCCGTGCCGAAACAACTGGTTTCGGCACGGCCAGCACCGAAACAAGCCACCTGCATGTCGGCCTGCGCAGCGGCAGGCGTGGCCCACATCTTTTGGCGTGGCTAGTGCCGAAACTTGAGCTTTTGGCGTCGCCCGCGCCGAAACCGCGCCTTTCGGCACGGCCCGTGCCGAAACGAGGCAGACCTTCGACGCCATCTTCTTTCTCTCGCTCGACGCCCATCTTCTTTCTCTGGCTCGACCAATCCTTCTCCTCTCCTCTCTGTGTTCTTTCGTTTCCAGGAAAACAGCAGCGATTCTTACCCCAAAAAATCCCCACAAATCCACATATTGAAAAAATAGAGTAGAGGAGGGTTAGGGCATCCTCGATCTACTGATGGGATAGTTGTTCGTGGAGGCGTTTGGGGGAGTGGAGGTGGAGCAATGGTGGTCAACAATGGTGGATAGTGGTGGTGTGTACCGGTGTTGGGAAGGTAGAGGCGTGGTGCGGCGGTGGTGGTGCTAGATTGAAGCCGGGCAGCGGGAGCTACGCACGCGTCAAGGGTAAATCCTAATCTCTAAATTTTTAGGTTAAGTGTTAATATAGTAGTTTGTCGGTGGATGTGTCAGGATTAGTGTAGATATATGTTGTTGGTTAGATTTTTTAGGTTAAATGTTAATATAGTTTGTCGGTGGATGTGTCAGGATTAGTGTAGATATATGTTGTCAGTTAGATGTATTGTATATTTTGAGTAGTCTTTATTTTACCGGGGGTGTCATATTTATTTTCGCGGTCGTAATATTTAGATATATCCGCTGTGGAGTATTTAATGATGGAATAAATTTGTTTAGGTAATGGAAGTGGTCGATGTTGTTGTGCACTACGGTGCCGGTACAGTCCGTGCATCTGAGTCAGGGGTTGATCTTAGTGAATTTGAAAATGTGGAGATTCAGTTGACAGAGCCAGAGAAAGTGAAAATCAGCGGTGTCCAGTGGTATTTTACGGTGAATTTTGGGTATGATCCTAATTACTGGACTGTTAGGATTCAGTCGGTATGGACCAAATCCCGGTCAAATATTCGTTGGGAGTTGTTGCCGCTTGATCAGACAAATCAGTGGGTTTCTTGGCTAGCATCATGCAAACGCCGAGGGACAAAACCAGAAGTCCTAGTGTCGTTTGTTCTGAAGCAGAATAATTTGAAATAGGTGGCGGTGCTGTTCAGACTGGAGAGACTAGTGAAGCAACTAGTTCGCATTGTGCCCAAATGCCTGGTCATTATGAACCATCACCGTCAGCAGGACATGCTCAAATTCCTGTTGGCTATGTACCATCACTGTCAGAAATTCCTCTTCATTATGAACCAGCACTGTCAGCAGGACCTGCCCAAATTGGGGAGGCTGATGCGGATGAGCACGAAGGTACAGTACAGGCTGAGATATTGGTGGAAGACGAGGATGGCGTCGCAGAAGATATTGATTCTGATGAAGATTCTGATGAAAATAATGATGAAGATGTGCCTATTCCCAGTTACTGGAATCAGGACAACTCTGCCATCACGGCCGTGCCTGATGTCCATGAATCGTCCTGGGAGTACCACATGAATAACATTGAAATCGGGGCTCAGTACAGCACGAAGCAACAGTTAAGGGAAGCCGTGATTCAGTGGGCATTGTCCACGCAAAGGTTTTCCGCACTGACGTGTCAAATAGGCAATATTTGACAATGAGTTGTGTTGACATTGGTTGTCCGTCACGGGTGCATGGTCACTTGCCGAAGTATGACGTGGTGTGGGTGGTGACAGACGTCGTGCCACACACATGTGAAATTAATAGTTTGCTGACAAATCACCCAAACCTAACGTCAACTCTCATTGCACGTCTCTTGTTCAGTGAGATAGTGAACAAGAAAGACATGGTAGCAAAGCACATCATAGACACAGTTCAAAGATGGAAAACCACCATTAAGTACGGAAAGGCCTGGAGAGCTAAGCAGAAGGCTCTAGAGGAGAGGTTTGGGTCTTTCTATGACTCTTATGATAATGTTATTCGTCTTGTTAGCACATTGAAGGAGAGGAATCCTGGCACATATGCTAGTACAAATACAACAGCTCCCGGATATTCCTCAATATGGTGTATTCGGCCGACTGTTCTTCTCATTCGCTATTTGCATCGAAGCTTTTACCCATTGTCGTCCAGTGCTCTGCGTGGACGGCACGTTTCTCACAGGCAAGTACAAGGGGCAGATCCTGACCGCAATAGGTGTGGACGGCAATGGGCAGATCGTCCCGATTGCCTTCGCCTTCGTCGAGGGTGAGAATTATGAGAGCTGGATATGGTTCTTCAGGCAATTGAAAATGGCAGTTGTGAAGACTCGGCCAAATGTGTGCATCCTTCACGACAGGCATCCTGGTATGCTTAAGGCTATAAAGCGACTGCAGCACCCCACCGAGGATGAACCAGCACCATGGACTGACATGCAGAGCCGCTGGTGTATGCGTCATCTCGGCGCTAACTTTTACTCATGCTTTAAGAGTAAAAGGCTGATGAATCTTTAAAAGACTGTGCAATCAAATCAGGAGAGGAAGTATCAGTTTCTGTGGGAAAGACTGACTGAATTCACTGGGCAGCAAGTGAAGGAAAGGAAAGCTGCACAGGCACAAGCGGTAGCTACACAGCTTGCTGCGGCGCAGGTAGCTGCGGCCCAGGTAGCTGCGGCACAGGGTACTCGGCACAGGGTGATGCGACACAGGGTACTACACAAATACGACAGATTCAGAGCCTGTTGGGTTGTGTGACTTGCCTGGAATTGACCCTCCTGGTACGAAGAGAAAGAAGGGAAAACGAATCAAAAAATTTGAAGAGTGGATAGAGAAGGAGCCTCCCGTGAAGTGGTCTCTGTTGCACGACCAATATGGAGCAAGGTACGGCATCATGACTACCAACCTAGCTGAGGTGTACAATTTTGTACTCAGAGGGAATAGGAGTTTGCCACTGACAGCACTGGTGGAGGGTATTTTGCACGGAACATTGACGTATTTCAGAGATAGACGTCGTGAAGCCGTCGAGCATATTGAGTATTACCCCAACACACCTTATTGCCGCAAGATAAGACAGTACATGGACAAGAAGATAAAGAAGGCACGGATGCACACGGTCATTCGTATTGGTAATGAAGAAGCGAGGTACGAGGTACGCTTACCAACCTCAAGATTTGGTGCGGGTAATGAGCTGAAAACCATGAGGTCATAATTAGTGCTACTGCACCCCCAACGTGCGAGTGCACGTGCAACAAACCGAGACTGCTTCACCTCCCATGTTCTCATGTCCTTGCTGTTTCTGGCCAGTTGGGGATGAACCCAATCAGTTTTGTCTCTCCGTATTACATGAAGGAGGCAGTGGTTGAAACTTGGACCGGGGAGATGACAGGATTTAGAGTAGTTGGCAACTTCAACAAGGTGAATGAGATGGAACGAGAATATATTCCGGATCCTGCTCTTATGAGAACTGGCAGAGGAAGACGGAACTCGCGTCGCATCCGGAATGATATGGACGAGTCTGAAGCTGGTGGATGTACTAGACAGTGCTTATTTGCAATCTTTTTGGGCATAGAGAGAAGTATTGTCCCAAATACGGCCTAGGACCTGATCCTGATCCTGCAGTCGTTCCTGATCCTGTGCGTGGTCGAGGAAGTCGAGGAAACCGAGGAAACCGAGGACGTGGCCAACGTGGCTAGCACTACATTCCAATTTCTATGTGTGTATCCCTATGTTTTAATTTGTACGTGTCCGAACTATGTTTTAATTTGTACGTGAATTTGTATGTTTAATTTGTATGTGTCCGAACTATGTTTTAATTTGTACGTGAATTTGTATGTTTAATTTGTATGTGTCCGAACTATGTTTTAATTTGTATGTGAATTTGTATGTTTTAATTTGTACGTGTCCGAACTATGTTTTAATTTGTACGTGAATTTGTATGTTTTAATTTGTATGTGTCCGAACTATGTTTTAATTTGTATGTTTGTTAATTTTTATGTTTAATTTGTACAGATGGCTGCACATGCGTTGCTCAGTGGGTGATCGATGGAAAACATCGTGCAAAGATTTGGGAGGGTGGTGACAAACCGAAGATCTTGCGTACGCGGGGTCCAGCATACAACTGGATGATACACCCTGATTGGGTTGATCGGTACGTATAAGAGAATATATTGATTATTTTGTTATGTTGTACGATATGACGAATAATTTATGATAGGTCACTGACGAATAATTATGTTCGACAAAATTTTGTTGCAGTTTATCTTGGTCTGGTCTCTTACCTATAGCGCGCCTAGTTGAGGCGACTCGGCGGGAGTGGCAACATATTCCACCAGATCAGCTCGGGGCCCCAGATATTGATGTGCAGGTTGATGCATCTCGACGCATCAACCCAGACAGGTCACTGCTCTGCTGCTTAGTTGATCGATGGAGGCCCGAGACCCACACTTTTCACTTCCCGTGCGGAGAGATGGCACCGACTCTTCAGGATGTGTCATATCTGTTGGGTCTCCCACTGGCGGGCGCGGTCGTAGGTCCTTTAGAGCTCCAATAATTGGCGTGACGAAATGCAGGCACGTTTCGCAGGGATACATCCGGAAAACCCGCCTTAGAGTACCAGCGACACGGTCCTGGGTTTCATGGTTGAGCAAGTTTCAGGTAAGACTGTTAGAATTATGAGTTTTATTTTTTATTATCAACAAACTTGTACTTACTCAGTTCGTTTTGTATGATCAATGCAGATTGGAGTTCTAGGATACCCGGATGCCGCTTGACTGAAGCGCAGATTACTAGATGTCTGGAGGCATACCTGCTGTGGCTGTTCGCAAGGTAATGTTCATTGACTCCCACGTCGACACTATTAGTGCGCGCTTCATCAATATGGCGCGAGAGATTGCGGAGGCACATCACGTTGAGGACATAGTGCCACGGAGTTTTGGGTCAGCTGTCTTAGCCGCCACGTACCGAGCTATGTGTTCGTGCATGAAGAATAAGCGTTCCGCTTCGCTTCTTGGCTGTCCACTACTGTTGCAGTTATGGTCTGGGAGAGGTTCCCTATCGGTAGGCCTGACGTCGACGCTCTTACACCCTGGGAGTA
Organism: Poa pratensis; assembly: GCA_947311845.1. NCBI lineage: Eukaryota > Viridiplantae > Streptophyta > Magnoliopsida > Poales > Poaceae > Poa > Poa pratensis. Next base: position 3,300,712 of record CAMZMU010000084.1, read on the forward strand.
CAGGCTCGTTGAGACAAACCTAGTCGCTTTGCCTACTATTGGTAGTATGTGGGCGCGTAGAGAGGTAAACTTGCACATCATTTAATTTTTCAAACTTCTTATTTTGGTAAACTTGCACATCACTTAATTACTAGTTTATCTATTTGCAGAGACGGTACGCGGGCCAGCAGGTTAAAAACTGCTACGAGTCATTCACGATGCAGTTTGATCAATTGCAAGACAATCAGGTTATATGGGAGCCGTACCGTCATGACAGGGTGCAGGCGAGATACCCCGGCGGGATTTCTAGCTTGTGCCGGAGGGATGAAAACTACTGGTTCACTCGAGCCCGCATTGTTTTCGATGTCACGGTGGAGGAGATGGCCCAACAACGTGTCATGAGACAGTTTGGCAAGCGACAATTGCCGGAGCCTCCCGCTAGAGTTCCGCCCTTCCTCAGCACATCCACAGGTGTGTTTTTAATCAACTGTGTTTACACCAAGAATTTGGAATGTACTTTTCTAATTACACTACGCCTACATGTTTCAGATTGTCGCGACAAGGAGATAGATCTCTGGCATCTTGGCTACAGGTACTTCATCCGTACATAGCGGAATGGGCGAACGCGACGGCTAATGTATGGCCCGCGGATGAGCCATTTCTGCTACATGATTTCAACTTATATCTGTGGACGTACAGACAGTCCACTCGACTTCGCTTAGTGCACGTCCCAGCCTGATCAGTTGCCACCTCCTTCTGTTACGGACATGTACCCACTTGAGTCTATTGGGGGAAGCAGATACTACGCGGTATGTACTTCACTAATATTGGTAAATGCATGTCTCAATAATCGACCTAACATTTTGTTTTCCTACAACAGGCAGACTTGATACAAGACATTCAGAGCGACGTTGCCGCCTTTGCCCCACTGCCGCAACAGGCGTCTTGGTTCAAGCGTCTGGAGGATAGCTACGACGTGTGTACTCTGTTCTTACTTGTGCCGGCGGTGCAGACGTTGCGGCCCACGGCCCAGCCCGCGTCACCCGCACCCCGCGCGGCAGTCACTCTCCCGGACTCCACTTATTCAGGATGCACAGGTATCACCCTCCCGTCACTCCACAGGTCGACAGGACCCCCGACCACGTCATACAGTAGTACAGATTCCTCGCCCACGACCTACATACGAGCATGGTAGTTCGTCCCACCAGCCAGATCCTTCCCAGCCGGTCCATCACAGCCACCTATGTACGAGCAGCCAGATCCTACCCAGCCTGGTAGTTCGACGTGGCAGGCGCCACCTATGTACGGGCTCGGGATGCCACCTGGTACGGGTATGGCATGCCGTGGTTACCAGTTCGCGATGTCGCAAGGTTACGGGATACATCCACCTCAACATAACGTGTGGAACCCGTCTGCTATACCGATGTCTCAGATTCCGGTCCACATCCGTAAGTACTTTATAATACTCTCATTTATTTATCATGTCCACCTAGACGGAGTACTGACGTAACATCTACATGTACAGGTGGGGGTGACGACTCTCACACACGGAGCTGTACGACGACCCGATGTACCAGACTCCACCGCCGCTCCCGACACAGGAAACCCAGACATAGGAGGAGGAGCCGTTGCAAGGCCGAGGGATGCGTGACCACCGCGCTCCGAGACGCTTGTCACCTTCCGGGCGTCGACCGCGTAGACAGCCGCGGACACGTGCTCACAGAGATGACTGATACTACTATCTACTACTATATGTGAGACATATTTCTATCTATGTATGAGACATATTTATGAGACATATTTCTATCTATGTACTACTATCTATGAGACATATTTCTATATATGTATGAGACATATTCATATTTATGTTTGTATGAGACATATTATCTATGTACGAGACATATTCATATTTATGTTTGTATGAGACATATTATCTATGTACGAGACATATTATTATCTATGTACGAGACGACATATCAGAGGAAAATAAGTTGTACGAGACATATTATTAAACAAACATTGCAACTTACACAGACAACAAGAAAAGTGGTAGCAGCGACAACACAACATAAATTGAAAAAGAAAAGTCATCTACCATCGACACAGCCTCCCGCATCACTCTTCCCCTTCGACGATGCTTCACCCTTGTCTTTCGACGACGCCGCACCCTTGCCCTTCGACGCCGCCGCCGTTGCTGCAGCTTTCTTGCTCGCTTCAGTCGGCATGAAGATATCATCTTCATCCTCGCTCTCCTCGACCCATAAAATTGGTCTACGAAAATCAGCCAACATATCTGTTTCACTCCTATATGTTAGTTTCTTCTTCTGCCACCTAGCATACAGCCTCACAAGTTCTTTTTCTATTTCCTTCGAATCCCTTCGTGGCCACCCATGCCTAACTAGCTTCGCTGATAGCTCACGGAGATAAGGTGGATGACTAATAATATCTTCGAATGGGATCTTCTTATTGTCTACCTTGAAATCGACCGTAAACCTCAAAAGTAGTGCCGACATTCCTACCGGGAAACTACCATCTGAAAGAAAACTCGACATGTTCGAGTGAGTGGACTATGCTTACGAACTCGACATCTCCTCCTGGGGTTTTTATAGGACGAGCACAGAACTATTGGCGGGGGAAACAGGCGGGAGCAAGTCAGGCGGGAAAATAAAAGGCGGGAGCAAGTTTGGCGGGAAAATTAGGCACGGCAGAAAAATGGCGGGAGAAGAAGGGCGGGAGGAAAATGGCGGGAACAAAATGGCGTGAGGAAAAGGGCGGGAGGAAAATGGCGGGAGAAAAAAAGCGGGAACAATTGACCGCGAAACAAATTTACTCGAGAAAACCAAATTATGCGCGGTGCCGGGAAATATGACCGGGAAAATAATGGCAACATTAGCGGTGGCGAGAAATATGAATATATGGGCCAACAGTCGGGAAAAACAAAAAAAAATGTAAAATGCCACTTTCGGCACGGCCAGGGCCGAAACAGGCCAGTCGGCCCCGCCGTTACGCGAAAGGCAGGCGCGCATGCAGATGACAGGGCTTTCGGCGTTGGCTGTGCCGAAACCAGATGGTTTCGGTTCGGCCCGTGCCGAAACCTTGCTTTCGGCCCGGCCGTTGCCGACGCCGCGCTATTTTCCAAATTTCTGGAAAACGCGCGCTATTTTCCGAATTTCTGTTTAAAAAAATATTATTTAAAAAAAAATTCTAGCTTGGGCAGTGATTTCCAAAGCAAACCCCATCATTGTTGATGAAAACGTTGATGCCTGCAGATGCGCACGCAGCACTGAAGGTGAGCGTCCCTGTGATCTGGAGAGGACAACAGCGTCACGGTCAACTTAGGCGGCTTGTTTAAATTCAGGGAAAGAGGAATGCACATTATCGTCAGACAGTATTTACAACATTTTAATCTTCGATTTCACAAGGAACCGCAGAGTGGCTGTTTGATCATCGAGGTGCCTCAGGAAACATGACTCACCCAGTCTCCGACGCCGAGTATGGCCACAGCTCGGGGACTTCGGAAGGAACCTCCGACGAGAAGAGCGTAGAGATTCAGGATGGCCAGAGCGAGGCTCCACAGGCATTGCAGAGCTGATGCTTGTACGAGGTAGCTGGTAAAAAAGAACAAAAGTGAGTTAATCTGCACAAGGAAACAGATCGATCCTTGGTTGTAAAAGCAACATCCTAAGTGAAAACGCTACCTAACTGAATAAGATACACTAACAGAAGCTGCAGCAGCATACTACTTGTTCCGTGCAGTTGGCAAAACAATTCCAGCACTGAACGTACATCTTCAGAAGTTTTCCTCAAAGGCAACACAAAGCGTCCATGGCAATCACAAACAGAGTGTTCCCGCAGAAGGTAGCAGCGCGGCCCAGCAATTGCAGCACCACCAACCCCGCCCTTGCAGCATCCGACGAGGAGGTTCTCCCCCGTATTCTGCAGCAGCCATCACTTGGGCAGACCTCAATCTCGCTTCAAAATTTCGCCGGAGAAGAAGAGGGCATGGGGAATTTTTTATGCTGGTACAGGGAAAGAGAGGGGAGGGATTTAAGCCGGCGGCGTTGCGACTGCGTCGAACTTGGGTGGGGCCCGCCCGCGCTTGTGTTTTTCCACCACATGATGATAAGGTACAACACGCGTGGGTCCCGCACCCACCCCACCCACCCCCACCCCCGCTGTATAATAAGAACCTAGGTAGGCTGCAGAATCGTTCCCCGCTGAGATCTACTCCGAAAGAGCTCATTCTTCTTAGTTACAATCCAGACTGAAAGTACTGGGTCCAAAGAATGGCGTTTTGGGAGCGTAACTACGGAATTTGTTCTGCTATTAAGAGGATGTGTGTGGGGGGGCCGAGACGGCTGATACCGCTGGCGCTGGGAACTTGGAATTACAAGCTAATTTTTTTAAATAATACACGAAAATTAATTAATTCCGGAAATATTACGCATTTTTTATTTTTTTCAGAAATATTCCTCAGTCGGTTTCGTCGGAGCCGACAGCTCCTACTCGGTTTCGTCGGAGCCGATAAGGACCAGTCGGTCCCGTCGAGGACGATAGGCCTGTCGTCCCTAGGAGCATGCCGTAGTCGGCTTCGACGAGGACGACAGGAACCATTCGTTTCTGTTAAAGCCGATTAGTGCATGAACGCGCTCCCCGCTTTTTCCCGCCCTAATTCTCGCGCCATTTTCCTCCCGCCTTTTTTCTCCCGCCATTTTTCTCCCGCTCTTCTTCTCCCGGGTGAGCCTATATATACCCCATCAGATTTTGTGATGGAGGGGGGGGGGGGGGGGGGTGTGGTGCGTGGTTATTTCCTCAGTCACATAGGAACGATGTCTGGTAGTTCGGGTCCTAGTTCGGAGCATAGGTCCTGGTGTGTTCTGTATCACGCCGCAATATGGACTGAAGGTAGTATTAGGGAGTGTAGGCCCAAGAGCTGTTATAGGGAGCTAGTTAGTGAGTGGGGCAACATTCGTGAGCTGGGAGAAATTATAGCAAAAAAAAAACAAAATCCAGATGACCCCTGAAGAAATTTCAGATGAAATTGATGGGTGGCGGTGGAAGTGGCAGAGAATTAATGAGCTAAAAGCTATTGAGGCGGGGCTTACGGACATGCCTATGACACCTAAGTCAAAGATAATCCATTTTTCGCCGGAGGCCTATGCATTTCACGTGAAGGTAACTGAGTACCGAATTTATATTATGTTCGAATCTAGTGTTATCGTACTAACTTTTTTCCCCTGATTTTGTGAATGTCCAGCACTGGCCTGCCGATGGACAGTTTGTGAACAAAGAGATCCCTCATTTTGGTTGGATGGAAATGCTTTTTGGCGCATGTCCTGATGGGCCTGGAAATCTCCTTCACGCTGAAACAGTGAAGAGGGCTATATCAAAGGCGAAGAGTGGTGGATCATCCAAGAAAGCCGTTCAAGATGATAGTGATGATGATTTCATGCCTCCTAAACGAGGCAACTCTAGACGTAAGTTGAAGAGTGTTGGTGCATCCAAGGCTGTCGTCGATGAAAATAGTGATGACGACTTCATGCCTCCAACACGAGCACGTGGCAGAGGGAAGTGAAGTCGTTGATTTGAATTATTTATCGTTGAGTTGCATGTAATATTTGTACCAGTAGTTGTTCTATGCAGTGTTTAGAACTAGTGAAGTTGTAACGTGGACGTGTAGTGCTGTATGTTAAATTAATTTATGCAATGTGGAATGTTTCGTACATAGATAATAATATGTCTCGTACATAGATAATAATATGTGTCGTACATACGAACATAAATATGTCTCATACATAGATAATAATAATATGTCTCATACGAACAGAAATATGAATATGTCTCACATACAAATAGAAACCGACAGATATGTCTGATACACCTAAGTACGAATATGTCCCGAAGATATCACTGACCCCTACGTGGCCGAGCCTGACGAGGAGGGGGCAGGACGGGCGTCGTCCAGTTGAGCCTGTGAGGTGGCCGGATTTGACGAGGCACTGTCATGTCCACGTCATCCGGTGTATCCTGTGTGGGGTATGGTGAAGGAGTCTGCTGAATGGGACCATGTGTCTGCTGCGTGGGGTAAATTGGCGTGTCGAAAATGCTCATCCAGCTGGACATTTCCTCCCCGCGTGTAGCCGAGCCTCGTGCTCACTCCCCCACCCTGATCCAGATCCTGACCCCTGGTGTCCGGATGTAGCCATGTAATAGCCATAGTGTCCTGCAGATGGAATCATTAGTACATAAGTAATACACAGTCCGAATTGAAATATGAAACCTAGCAAGAATGAGACATCCTGTAGAGTAGGAGCCATCTCTCCCCAGCGAAAGTGGAACGTGTGGGTCTCCGGCCTCCATCGGTCCACCAAGCAGCTCAGTAACGATCCGTCGATCGTCATACGCGAAGAGGTATCAGTGGCCTCTACTAGACGCGCGAAAGTTAAGAGCCCGGCCCATTTCAACCTGCGTATCCAAAAGAACATAACAATCTAGTTTAGCAGAATAATATACATACGAAACATGCGTCTGTAAAATAAATACAACCAATACCTCTGTACCCACGATTCGTGAATCCTCCAGTTTTCCTTGGCGTGCGAGTGATTAGGGGCTTCAGTTTCTTTGGATCCCCCTCTAATACCTTCGCACGGTGCCCACTATCAATTGCAGCATCAAGCAACCACATTCCCTCCATCACTGCAGTTATTAGAATTTAGTTGCATACATACAAACGTAAACATAGTTCCATACTTAATACAAATTTAAACATAGTTCCACACTTATTACAAATTTAAACATAGTGCCAGACATAATACAAATTCAAACATAGTTCCATACTTATTACAGATGTAAACATAGTGCCACACTTATTACAAATTTAAACATAGTGCCTGATAATACAAATTCAAACATAGTGCCACCTAGTTCCATACTTAATACAAATTCAAACATAGTTCCATACGTAATACATATGTAAACATAGTGCCACCTAGTTTCTTCCTCTCGCTCTTCGTCCTCGCCCACGCCCGTTACCCCGCGCACGCACGGGAGGTCTCTCTCCAGGATAAGTGGGACAATCAGCCTCCCTATGGCCAAATCTGTTGCAGTGAAGGCATTGAATTGTGGGGCCTCCGGCTTCAGATTCATCCATATCATTCCTGATGCGACGACACTGCCGTCTGCCTACCCCATCACGCAATAGCTCAGGAGCTGGAATGTACACCCTCTCACCAGGGGTTACAGTGTTGAAGTTACCCATTGATCGAAATCCCATCATCTCACCTGTCCAAGTATTGATAACTGCCTCTTTCATATAATATGGAGACACGAAGGAGATTGCGTTCAACCGTAACTGCCTGCAGGCAGCGAGGACATGGGAGCAAGGAAGGTGAAGCAATTTTGGTTTGTTGCAGGTGCACTCGCAAGTTGGCCAAACCTCATTACCAATCTTCACCTCATGCGTCCTCACCTCGTTTGCACATCCGAACTTGTTGTGGGCTAAGCGGACCTCAAATCTCCTTTCTTGATTCCCAACGGCAGTTACACTGTGGGAGCAACATTTTGCCAGCTTCTCATTCATGTACTTCGTAACCTTCTCACAATAAGGCGAGGTCGGGTTGTCCATCATATGCTTCTCAGCTCTTTCACGTCTATCTCTGAAATATTTCAATGTGCCATAGAAAATACCCTCCACGATGGCTGTTAGTGGCAAGGCACGGTTTCCTCTGAGGACAAAGTTGTATGTTTCAGCCAGGTTCGTTGTCATGACACCGTATCTTGCTCCATGTGTGTCGTGCAACAAAGACCACCTCTCTAAAGGTTCATGCTCTATCCACTGCTGAAAAGTTTTAATTGTCCTCCCACCTCTTCTCCTAGTTCCAGGCGGGTCAAATCCGGGTAGGTCGCAAAGACCAACAGGCTCGTCCTCCTCGGCAGGTGGTCCGGTAGCTAGTTGTGCAGCAACAGCTTCTGCATGTGCAAGAACAGCTGCTGCTCGTGCCCTCTTCCTGTCCCGAACATGTCTCTGCGTGCACAAATCAAGTCTTTCACGTATCTTCGTGTACTTCCATTCTTGGTTCTGCTTGCAGAGTTTCTTGAATAGGTTCATCAGGTCCTTATTTCTAAACTGCGAGAAGAAGTTGGCACCTAGATGGCGCATGCACCAACGGCTCTGCATGTCCTGCCATGGAGTCTGTTCCTCAGGCACAGGATTGGTGAGTGTCTTTATCGCGTTGAGTATACCTGCATGCCTGTCATGAAGGATGCACACGTTCGGCTTATCCTTCACAACTGCTATTTTCAGTTGCCTGAAGAACCAAGTCCAACTGTCAATGTTCTCGCTCTCCACAAAAGCAAATGCGAGGGGCACAACCATATTGTTACCGTCTTGACCAATTGCAGTCAGGATCTGTCCCCTATACTTGCCTGTGAGAAAGGTGCCATCTACACATATCACCGGACGGCAATGTCTGAAAGCCTCGATGCATACGCCGAATGAGAAAAACACTCGATGCAGCACCCTCACAGTTGGGAACTCTGGCCTGAACAAATCTTGGATATCTACATAGGTGCCTGGATTCCGGTACTGCAGAGTATGCAGCAGCCGGATAACAGAGTCATATGCGTCCAAATATGAACCAAATCTGTTCTCAAGCGCCGTATGCTTAGCCCTCCAAGCCTTGCCATATGATATTTCGTACTTAAATGTGACAGCCACTTTTGTCTGGAGGGCACTCACTTCCATCGATGCGCAGGACACTATCTCCCTGTACAGCAACCGAGCTATAAGCGTGGAAGAAAGATTACGGTGCTCTGCAGGGATATTTTCAATTCGACAGGAGTGAGGTACGAAGTCACTTATCCTCCAACTATAGCCATTCTTTGGGAGATGTCCATGCACCCTGCCGGGACAAGTTATTGTCTCGCATTCCATTGTCAAATATTTTTGACTTGACACGGTAGTTTTCATAACCCTGTGGGTGGACAATGCCCATTTAACGACTGCATCCCTCAAAGCTTGCTTGTCAGTATACAAAGCACCCTTCGCAATGTTGTTCTCATGATATTGCCATGCCGAATCATGACCATCGTTTACGGTCATCGCCGAAGAGTGGTCCTGATTCCAGGCTGCAGGATTAGGTACCTCATCTGCGTTCTCTTCCCCGTCTGACTCATCGGAATCATCGCCTTCAGCACTGTAGCCATCTGCATCTTCATCTTCCATCTCGTTCTGCATGTGCCCGCCTACCTCGTCGCCATCCGCCTCCCCACTGTCAATGTCCCCTCCTTGTACTTGACTGCTCTGCCCCGACTCGTTACCACCACCACCAAAATCAGACCCATAATTTGACAAAGATATGTTCATCTCTTCACTTCCCTGGCCAGGCTCATAAGCACCCTCACCTTCATGGGCACTAAAGTCGGACTCAGGGGCACTGACATCGTTCAAGGCGGGAAGAACTAGGGCACAAGGAAAGCAATTCCTTTTTGCGCAGCCTTTTAACCATCGCACCCAATCAGAATCACACTCCAGTGGTCTCAAAATGAAGTAAATATTTGTCCTTGAATGGCTCCACCAAGCATGAACACTGACGGTCTGTGTCCGACTATCAAACCCTAAACTTTCTGTCAACCAATCTTTAACCTGACTTAGAGACCATGTTTGAGGAGCTGGCATGTCGACATCTATAGAATCAAACTGGCTCAGATCAGCTCCCGTATCACACATTTGGACTCTACCAGGACCATAGAAAAATCGGATCTTCACTAAATCAGACATCTCCGCTGACATAAATAAATATTGACCATCGTTAATATTATTCCGCATATAACAGCACCAACTATATATAGCTACCTACACCATGTTTTTTAAAATTAATACTACACATATTTAATTAAACTACATAGATACCTACATTATTTACTACCGCCACAACCAATATATATCTACATTTTCCCGAATGAACCTACAAATATAGCTACATTTTTTCAAATGAACTTACAAATATAGCTACAATATTTACTACCGTCACAATCTATTTTTTAACAACACATGTTCATACATGTAACAAATATAGCACTACAATATTGAAAAATCGAATCATACCCTAGAAGCGTGAGAGGCGACGGCGTCCAACGGTCTCGAATCAACGGCGCATCAACACGAGCAGCACCACCACAATGCAGCTCTCCAGCACGACCACCACGCAGCCCTCCAGCACCACCACCACCATCACCCGCCAACCATCACCACCACCACCACGAGCTATCCCATCAGGAGATCGGAAGTTCCTTGGCCTCCCTCTATCTTCTAGCACCGATTTATGGTGTCAAACGTGAAGATTGTTGGTCAAAATCACTGGTTTAATTCAGTTTGTGTGAGGAGTGGAGAGAGGAAAGGAAGAACACAGCACGGGCAAGGAAGAAGAAAGAAGAAAGAGAAGAGAAGGGGCTGCCTGCGCTCGACGCCATGCAGGGCTTGTCGGCTCCGGCGTGACCGACTGGGCCCACTAGTCGGCCTCGGCGAGCACGACAAGCCAGCCCAAGACGACAGCGCCCAGGGCGACGTGGCCCGTCCAGTAATCGGTCTCCACGTGGCCGACTACGCGTTGTCGGCTTCGTCGGAACCGAGTACACCGTACTCGTCCTCGCCGAAGACGAGAACCTCCTATCGGTTTCGCCGCGACCGACTGAGGAATATTTTTGAAAAAAATAAAAATCGCGTAATATTTCCAGAATTAAATAATTTTCGTGTATTATTTAAATTTTTTTTAGCGAATTACAACCCCTTCTTCCTCTGTCGGGCCTATCTCTTGTTGGGCATAGCAGGGTTAGGCTACCTGGCGCTTACCTGGTCGACGGTTGTCCTCCTCGGCGGCTTCGTCAGCTCGATCGACAGCAAGGATTTCTGGTGCCTCACCACCATCAGCATGATACAGGCAGTCAGGTCAGCAACGTCTGTTTTCTTCCTGTTGTTCTCCTTCGTTTGCTCAAAGCTCGAGTTGACTTTTCGAGCCCAGATGTACCTTATGCCCTCAGTTCTTTTAGATATTTTATTTGTTTTACTCCGTCTGATCTGAATTAAACTAGGAAAATTTACGCGGCGACACGCCGCGCCCGTGTGGAAACCTGTCCGGGAAAAGAAATGCAGATAAATTTGCATTAAATATATTTGAAACTTTTCTGAATATTGTTGAATATTCTTGGGAAAACAATATTTTCATATTGTTGAATATTTTCTGGGGGGAAAATATTTATTGGGAAAATATCGAACAAATTTTGTATGAAAAATATTTTAAACTTATAAAATTGTTGAATATTTTCTAGAGGGAAAATATTTTTTTAAAAAAAATCTGCAACAAATCCTGTATGAATTCTATTTTGAAACTTGTAAAAGTTGGTGAATATTTTTTTTCTTGGGAAGAAAAAATATATGGAAAACTAATCGTCTATAGTGCGCGTAACGTAGGCGCCTCGAGGGAATGCTGAGAAAAACTATTTTAAACTTGTAAAAATTGTTGAATATTTTTCGAAGGAAAAATATTTATTGGGGAAATCCAAATTTCATCCTTTTTATGTATTATTAAAATTATGATAGATGGGACCCACATGTCAGGGTTTTATTATTTATGAAATTGTCTAGTAAAATTTTAGATAACTGACAGGTGGACCCGCGGTGACGTTAGCAAGTGACGTCACATGTTGGGAGCCATGCCCGGCTCTGCCGAGCTCGCGCTCGGGCAGGGGAGCAGGCGCGCGGGCTTGGGGCCACGTGGATCCGCTGGAGGGCGTTGAGGCGAGCCAGGCGGGCGGCACCTCGGACCAAATGGTCGCCGGGGCCGCCGGCGGCGAGCAAATCCGCGTCGGTGGACGGCGAGCATGACGACGGCGAACCGGAGGGCGGGGAGGACAGGGAGGAGGTCCTACGGGATCGGCGGCTCACCAAGAAGACGAAAGAGGGGTCGGGGAAGCCGGAGAAGGTCGGAGTTGACCGGAACGACCTCGGCGGCCGACGGCCGGAGTCGGGGAAGATGCACAATTTATCGGTGATTTCGGGCGTCCCGGCTCGCGTAACTCGTGGAGGAGATAGAGGAGGCGACGGCGGAGCCCTTGGCGGTCTTCTATTCGTGGGAGGAGGCCTACAACGGCGGCGGTCCGCGTCGACGCCGGCGGCGGCTCCGTCCGAGCGGAGGAGGAAAAGGGGGAGGAGGAGGCTGAAAACACTGTGCGCGAGGCGTGGGGAGCGCATTTGATATAAGTAGGTAACATAATTTTTGGGAGAACAAAAAAAATTAAAAAAAAACCTAAAAGAAAATTTCGCAAAAAAAAAGAGAACACTGTAGATTTGCGGCACTGTAGAAGTGTGGTACTGTAGCACTCTACAGTGCGCGCGACGTGGCTGCCTCCATAGGCCGCTGAAACGGTGCGGCTTGATATATAGAATAGATGTCGTCAGTTGCGATGAGTGGTTGGTTGTACCTGATTAGTTGTTTTTCCCCGACACTTAAAAGGGATCGGATGGAGTACTAAAATTTATGTTAGAATTTTGTACACGCGATATTAAATTTACATGTACCCATAAAGTTAGATGTAAATATGTTATAGCTGTTTGGGAGAAACAAGAAGATAAATCTCAATGATTCTTATGTTCACATAAATATTTGCTACCACATCCTATTTTTGTACGGGTCACAATGCGTATTAATGATACATGCTGCCAGGTCAATAATGGTTGTTCTCTTTCTGTTATCTCCTTCGTTTGTTCAAAGCTCGAGAGTGGACTTTTTCGAGCCGGAATGTACCTATGCCTTTGATTCTTTCATATATTTGCTACAAAAAATGTCTACATGCAAAATTTACACAATTGTTTGTTTAAAGGCACCCTCCTAAGTAGGGTGATTTTTATTCCCTCCCAACGCGACATCTGGCATGTTGTGGAGTGGGAAAAACCCACCCATGAATATTGGAAAAAAGCCCAGCGCAGAACAACAACAAATGAAAGTGTAAAATTATACAACAAATGAAAGTGTAAAATTATAAGATTGGCGTAATATGTTGGATGTCTTATTGAGTTTCTTGGGCGAGTGTATGTATGTGGTACAAGACTTGGAGGGTAAGAAGTCTCTCCTAGAGATAAGGTAGGAGATGAGCCACAAATCCTACACTACCAAATACATGTAACCGTAATATATCTCTAAAATCCCACCGCAGTCGTAGTGGTAGCGTCGCGAACAACAGGAGCGTCGCATACGGTCCGACTGGAGAGAAACCCAAATAGAATCCAGTGGGCTGACATCCCCCAGCAGTAGAAGTGGGAACGTCGTCGACGGCGTCGCTGCGTGGAGGTTGGACTGTAGAGTAAGCTGATGAGGTGCTCAGGCGATGTGATATCTATTTGTGCCGATGTCGAGGTAGCCGAGAGCGTTGGGCGGTGCAGTCTTGGTCGTGGTAGCCATGTGAGGGGTCGCCGTGGTCGATGTTGTGGCCGGGGTTGCCGGTGTCGAGGTAGACGCACATGAAGCCGCAGGCGCATAGTGCGCAAGGAGAGTGACAGAGACCCGCCGAGGCAGTCGTCGAGGATGCTGATGCCAGAGACAAGACAGTCCGAGCCGTCAAGGACGAGGTGTAGCCATTGTTTTTGTCGGAACAAGGCGCACGTCAGGGACAAAGGCATACTCCAGTTTTGCCAGAACCAAGTATGCAACTAAGAAGTCAGTGACGCGGTCGAGGCAGCCTTAGAGGAGGGAGTCGATGCCAAAGACGTTGATGAAGACGAGGCGCCGACCCAAGTTTGCCAGACTCGGGGAAATGTCGGGGATGAAGGCACACACCAGTGTTGCTAGTACCAAGCTTGCGGGGGCAGGGACCACCATGAACCATACGCCAGTGTCCGAGGGCTAGCAGAGGAGGCCTCCTGGATAGTTGTGGGGCATAGTGGCAAAGAGGGAGGTGTCGATCTAGTCCGCTGTTGTCGGAGTAGACGTTGCCAAAGACGAGAAGATGACGCTGGTGATGAGTTCGTGGTGGACAAAGACGTAGAAGGCAGCGAAGGCAGTGGCGGCCTGGAGTGGCCATGCCGGAAACATGGAAAAGATGTAGTCGGCGGGACCTACAACGGTCGGAGTGGCCAGACATTACTCGAAGTAGGCGAGGAAGAACCCGGCGGCGTGACTAAGACCATGCGTGGACGTTGGCGAACCGCACCATAGGAGGTGGCACGGTGGGAGCCGATGACGTTGGTGCGCGGGCGACGGCGTAGAAGACTGCATATAACATCGCTACAACACGAGGGGGCGGCATAGCTGCATGGCATGAGTCGGTGCAGCAGCTGGTTTCGCCGGCAGCGTACACGCCTCGGATGACACGTTTAGCAGCCGACAACATGGACCAAAGGCGGCAGCCCGAAGGGGCGACGCGGCGGTAGCCTGTAGTTTGATCGGTGGCAGGCGCGTGCTCGGGGACGTGCTGGGCGTAGACAGACGCGTGATCGGTTGATCAGACAGACACAGCGCGGTACCGCTGTGGCGGTGAAGACGACGTGCAGATAAGAGTCGATGGCGAAGTTGTCAGTGAAGTCCCTTGCAATGACGGCGATGACGAACCAGCGATGAAGACCGTGCAAGTGAGGGAAGCCGTCTGCGACGTGTCAAGGTGTCCCTTGGACAGCGCATCCGGCCTTGCTGCGCGGTTGATGAAGACGAGCCAGTCGCGTGGAGTCGGCCCCTGCGTGTCGGCCGCGATAGCCAGCTTGGAGGAGCCGGCCGGTGCGGAGTCAGCGCCGGCGTGTCTGCTCTGATGACCGGTGTCAAGGAGCCATCCGATGCATAGTCGATGCCATTGTCGTATTAGAGGCCGCAGAAACGACGGGCGGTGGCGGGCGACGCAAACCGATCTTAGATCGGAAAACCAAACGCCGGTCAAAAAACGACCGACGAGAGAGAGAAAAACTGGATCAAGAGACCAAAAAAAGGACTCTAGGGCAGCCGATCAACCGATCGACGGACGTACCCTATGTACGGGTGGCTCGGCCCTCGACGGAGAACATGGAGATCGACCTCCCCGGGGGCAGCGTGGTGCGGAAGCGGCGGCGACAGGTAGGTCAAGGATCTTATCGCTCTGATACCATGTAGAATTATGAGATTGGCGTAATATGTTGGATGTGTTATTGAGTCTCTCGGGCGAGTATATATACGGGGTACATAACTTGGAGGGCAAGAAGCCTCTCCTAGAGATAAGGTAGGAGATGGATTACAAATCCTATACCACCAAATACATGTAATTGTAATATATCTCTATAACAAAGAACATTCCATGCTATGGAGCTTCAAACCCACATGGATCCTCGTGTCCCAACGATAGAAGGAGGAAAGAACCGGGGCCCCAAACAATCATGAGCCAACAGAAGCCCTTGAGTTGATTTGCTCAATTTACCTACAAATATAGGGGAGGATCAAGGAAGAAATGAAGATGTGCCACTATCTAGCCTATCTTTATGAACCAGAAGTGAGAAGGACTGGGTGAATTCAGGGGTTCTTATATGCCGCCATCAATTGGATCTATTGCACCCAGTAGACCTCGGCCTGGTATCCTTATCCCCGCGTTCATGATATCTACATTCAATTGTGCCCCTGAGACACGGTCGAAGCATGCCCGCCCTGCCTTTTTCCTGACACTGTGATTTGTCTATGAGGTTGTACTCCCTCCGTCCAATAATAACTGTCTCAAGTTTGCCACAAAGTGGATATATCTAGACATTAAACATGTATGGATACATCCACTTTTTGATAAAGTTGAGACAGTTATTATTGGATGGAGGGAGTAGTTTTAGATAGACCCTTTCACCCACCAGAAAAGGTCCTCCAGGAACTTTTTCTACAGCTTGCTGAATTATTTTGATGGATTCCCTCTTGGTTGCAGGGTTTTGTTCCGAAGCAAAGATATCCGCGGGGTCCTGTTCGTTACTGATCACGTATACGTATAGTAGGCCCCCTTCGCCACTCCACGTCTGGCCCGACTTGGTCTCGCTCACTTCGCCCGCCTATCGTATCGGCTCGGCTTCGTCCGTCAAGCAACAACTTCTGCCTCTGACGGCTTCACGGTGAAGACCACTCTGAGTTAGTCGCCAAAACCGGCAGCGGTGGGCAGCGTGGTTTCAAGAGTCAGTGCAGCGGTGGTAACTACCACCAAGAGCACGTGTACACCTTTGAGGATAGCAAGCATGCAAGATCCATAGCAACCCAGGCATACCGTCAGCACACTCCATCGAGGATTGTTTCCTCATCAAGGAACTGAGCTCATACAAGTCGTACTATAACAAAAAGGGCAAACAATGAGAGCCACGACCCGCCTCCTGAGTACGGAGTGCCCACAGTTCCCACCACAGAAGAGCAATTTCCACGTCTTCACTAGTGGTTGTTCCAAGAGGGAGGAGAAGTTGACCCTATATTCTATCAACGCCACCGTCCCAGTTGTGCCTCAATGGCTCAACTGGTCCGAGCATCCCATCACCTAGAGCTAGAGCGACCATCTAGACAAGGTTGACCACCCCGGCAGGCTAGTACCAGTGGTCGTCCCGTGGGTCAGGAGCTACAAGTTCTCCAAAGTGTGGATGGTGGTACGTAGCATCAACATACTCTAGTATGACACACTCGGTCGGATGAAGATCGACGAGTCGCTGTTACAACCCAGTAAAACCACCTTCCATGGCATGCTTCAGATTTATTGAAGAACACTGGCCATTTTAGCCTTGATTTCTTAGTGATTTAGTGAAATCTGCCCCTCTCAACAAGTTTGCGACGCTAAGCTTGTCCAGTCAGCCCCCCTCAAGGTCACATGCTGGCTTCGTCCCTGGGCTCACCCACTTGGCCGACTCGCACTTGACACCCCTTCCTGGAGTCGCTCACTTTTGAGGTAGTCAACTTCAAAGGGGCCCATATCATGATCTTTTCGTTCGATCTTCCTTCGCGAAGTTCATGGACCAGGTCGTGCAACCGTACATGAATATGAAGATGTCGAGACCCAAGGGTGTGATTAACCATTGTCGGTGAGCAGGAGAAATCTCTCGAATGGGAAGTCAGTAACATTGCCTTTGCTGAGTCCGCCATTGCTGCTGAGAAGCTCGTCCAATTGAAGGAGAAAATAAACCTGAACGAGTTCGTCCAAAAGCCAACACATCGATCAAGTTTGATCCAAAAGAACCAGACCATAACATGTCTATGTCGTGGACCAAGCCATACCATCACCACACGAACTGAAGCACTTCTGTATCCACCACCATCACCACCAAGGATATTATCTCCACCTCCATATCCACTACCATCTCGCCCCCTCCCCACACGGCCACCATCATCACCTCTAGGAGAGACCTCCAATTTTTTTTTATAGATAACGAGCATATATAATATCACCAAGATACAAATTACACCCAGCCTCTGCAACAACACATTGCCCTAGCGACAACATGGATGCACACAGACCAGAAAAAGAAGAAGAATTACAAAAAAAGAAAAGTCCCACTTCAATGATCTATCCCTTGTAGAAGCAGGCCTAACAACACCAAAACAGCACCAGAAGTACAACTTCTCCAAAAGCGACGTCTCCAAGAAGAGAACAATGCTATAGCACCATCGCCGCCCTGATCATATAGATCATAGGTTTTCACCCTGAATAAAATCCACACTCACAAAAAGCAATGCCTTCAACAAGGTCAATGCCAGACAGATCCAATTAAGGCCAGACCTTGGGTTTTTACCCTGAAAAGATTGGACTCTGAACTTCTCCTATGTTGTCGCCCCCTTGGCATTGCCGCTTCTCTAAGTTACAAATCACACGGCAATTTCCTCACCGCGACTAGGAATCAAACCACCCTTACTAGTCTTCAAATCTAGGCCTCCATGTCATTCTCCGCACTCTGACTTCACCGTGAAACAGAAAGGCATGTCCACAATGGCAACCGACTACACAGCTTTGCGACGCT
The DNA here is from genome assembly GCA_947311845.1 of Poa pratensis. NCBI lineage: Eukaryota > Viridiplantae > Streptophyta > Magnoliopsida > Poales > Poaceae > Poa > Poa pratensis. Next base: position 3,318,665 of record CAMZMU010000084.1, read on the forward strand.
TCTTCCGAAACCAAACGGTGAGAAAAAAACATGGCTGCGCGTGACCGAATTCCACCCGATCCGGCAATCTCCAGGCTTGATTGCCCAATAGAGTTCACCGACGGAGCCTTCCAGAACTCGACAATCCTGACCAGATCTAAGAAACAAGTGTCACCGCCGGACCCGCAGTCCCCACACTGCCTACCGACTCCCGGCAATCGTATCGAGCAGGCCAACCTCTGGCCTAGACGAGCCCGAGGCTGACCCCAGATCTGGCCCGTGCACCGCCAGATTGGTGCAACGCCTCCATCAAGGGCAAGGCGCGCCACTGCCTCTATCCTGCAAGGTGCAGGGCCTGTGCGCCACCAGATCGAAGGTGCAGCACCGCCGCTAAGGGCAAGGCACGCCGCCGCCTCCGCCCTGCAAGGCTCCCCTGCTCTCCCTCGTCCGCGCCTCCTAGCCGCGTGCTGATGCGGGCACCGCCACTCCGCCGCCCGATCTCCGCTTGGGAGTCGATCTCCCCGCGCGATGGGATACCAACAAGGCGTGCCGAGCCTGTCGCCTACAACGGCAAGGGGTGGCAGCTACTGTCGATGCCGTGGCGGCAGAGGCCGGAGAGACCCGCCCGGAGGTTGCTTTTAGGGTTGGAGAGGAACCTCGGAGCCGCCTCGCACGAGCGGCCCGGGAGGCGTTTTTCCATACTAGACTCCAACTGAGCGATGATCTCTTCATGATTTAGCTCCCAATATTTCCTTGCCGTGGGATCCATAAGGTTTGGGTTCATAAACATGATAGCACACTTTTTTCTTTCTCTCTTTTGCAAACTTTTCCTTCTTGAGTGCAAGCCTACGCTCCACCACCTCCACCTTCTTTCCTTTCGGTCGCCATCTTGGAACTCCACTTCGCGTCCTCCAAGGACTTGAGCTCATACTAGCTTGCCGTTTTCTCTTCTTTGCGTTCGGCCGCCAATGCTATCTTGGTGTCAATCATAGCACAAATCTCCTCCTCGGCTCTGATGCCTCCTCTCCTCTTTCTCTCTTTTGCAATCTGTTGCCCATCCGGTCTCTTGTGAGGATTTTTCATCCTCCTCGTCATCGGCTTTGCCGATAGATATGCTAATCCATGACCTCTTTGGCGTGGTCTCGAAGTTCCTACGGATCCCTTTCATTGCCGGCTAGTTCCTTGTATCAATGGTGCAACGTGAAGCCCTTGCCGGTGTTCTTGTTGCATTGCTTTTGTAGAGTTCTTGGATGATAGGCTCATACTCCACGATTGGCACCCCACTCCGTGGTGCATGGTTGACTTTATCAACACAACCGGAGCATCAGTTACATTGCTTTTGTATGTTGCCCCAAAGGTTCCCAAGAGAGCCTTGAGTGCGGCTCGATGAAACGTTTCATCGATCCCCAAAACAATTTCCAAGAGGAAGGCATTGCTTGTGCCATGCTCGGATGAACGGGTCGCTTGATGCCTCCGTTGGCATGGATCAGTCAAAGGATAAGTTTTGGGGCCGGATTGAGGATTATTTGGGGCCGGATCAATCAGATATATTTGATTTTTAGATAAGATCAGATATATTTGATACAAATTGTTATTTTTATGTACGGTCCACATATAATATAACTCAACTTTATGAGTCTAGGAAGGCGGCTGCTTAAAATGCTAAACAGGCCTACTAGCTAGATGGCTTATGCGAGAACAAGTCAAGCTCAACAATGCGTAAGCCCAAGGGAATGGATATAAAAGTTTCCTGCGATTCTTTTTTGTATTATGTTGCACTATATATACTCATCTTTTCCAAGATCTTTTAATACAGTTGTAACTTAACAACTTAATGTCCAAAATTAGTGACTTCGTAAGTTGTAAGCAGTAGCGAGAGGTGGGTGACTTGGACACTAACTATGCATTTGCTATGGCACGCACAGGATCTTCAACGACTTCGAGGACAACTTGTTCACCAATTTTTCTCGAGTGCACCTGCGCATGGCCCGCAAGGCTACAAGAAATAACGGGCTTGCTGGGATATCTTTTACGGCCGTGATTTTAAGTGCAGTGATTCTTTTAGGGTTCATTTACCGATATGGATATGTCATCTGCCTTGTTCTCTCCTTGTGGCGCATAGTACAGCGTGATTATGGCAGCAACCAAGGAAACCTGGTGCCTGCAATGGTCTTATTCTACTCCATGGTTCTTTGCCAAAGTGTGCTCTTTATAGTATGGTTGTTTATTAATTGGTTACAGAGGGAAATCCATTTTAACGTCCATGAAACCTTCAAGTTAACCAAGATTTGGGGCAGAGAAGCAGTTTCCGCATACTTATCAGATACACGAGAGAGATGCTGGCGGAACCCTGCATCTATCCGTGGTAGGAGCTTTGTGCACTACGCCGTGGACATGTTGGACTCTGAAGTGCAGAAAGACTACCTCTCGGGAGCAAGGGTGATGGACCATTTCATTGGTCTGGACGCAGATGTAAGCTCGCTGATCCTCTCATCGAGGCCAAGGATTCAGAAACTGATCGATACATTAGGGTGGAGAAGTAGCGATTGGGAGATCAGGGAGCTCGCTGCTAGGATCGTGGCCTACGTTGCCTGCAACATCCATCTAACCCAGTACCCTGGTGCAATGCAGTGCATATCCTCCCTCCTTGATATCACTGTGATATATTGGAGCAAGAAAAACATGGAAGTGGACTACTCCGTTGAGTACATAAACGGAAACCAGCTGATTCTGCAAGGCCTAACAATTCTGGAGAGGCTGGCGTGCAACCAACACAACTGCAGGGACATATGCAGCAACCCTGATCTACTCGACAAGATCATGGCACCTATCTACTCCGACACGTTAATGCAAGATATATGTATAGAACAATGGCTCAGTATAGTAAACGGATCGTTCAGAGTGGTGCGGCAACTCATGCAAGCTGGTGAGAGGACTGGCAGCTTGATGCGTCATGATATCTCTTCTAGGGCATTGAGCAACCTGGAGAAAATTCTTGATAATGGCGACGTAGCTGGCACAGAACTGCATATGGCAGCCATGTCTATCATGACGGAACTGGCTTTGGATGCGTCCACCAACCTCAGCCATGAAGCAAAAGCAATCTCGTCAACAAGCAGCTGCAGATCTTCCTAGCTGACGAAAGCAATGGCATCACCGCTGAGCTTAAAATTTCGGCTGGAAAATCAATAGCGGCATTATCCAATAATGAAAACATCTCTGCCTTCATAATAAGGGAATATAGTGACATTGCCACTCGTCTCACTGATATGCTTGACTATAGGAACAAGATCGTGTACAGAACAATAGGGGCAGAAATCTTGGAGAATATGTTCACTCACTGTTCTTCTATACGTATCAAGGACACCTTACTGGTGCAGGTGAGTATGTGCCAGTTCGTTTACCTAGTAATTCAAACATCTAAAGCAACACGACCCTAGCAAATCCAAAATATATAATCATGTCTTTACTGGCAGTATATCGTGTCTGCAGTGATTTGAATTTTACCAAGTTAAATTATTATGCAGGTCCTCTCAGAAGTAGCGACCAGGAAAAGAAAACCCAGAGCATCAGGAAACAATGAGGAAATCATCGAAATTGGTCCAGACGAACACGATGTAGAAAACCAACTTCCAGAACACACGGACCAAACCGAGTTCCCCGATCAAGATCGCGTAGAGCAATTAAAATTTCAAGCAGCTTATTTATCACTAGCTTTGATGCTATGTAACAAAATGATCAGTGTGGATTGCATTGGCGATGAAGCTCAATTAATTGTTCCAGAAAAGGGTGAATTTGCGGCGAACTTCAAGGCTATAATAAAAGAAAACTGTCGGCCCACACTCCTCTCTGTGAGGATCGTCAAGCTCAGCCTCCAGATTGCTATATCAGTGATGCAGAGCCAGAGCCAGTACGCGGAACACTTCAATGATGAGGAGTTCAAGTCGTTACTCTCTGAAGCTATGAAGATTATGCCAAGCCTTGAAAGTTGCATGCTCTTTGGTGGGATTGACTGCAGTGGTAACATGGCTGCCAGGCCTCTCCTAAAGGATCTTGTGGAAGAAGTACTTCGATTGGTTAGTTGCCCACCTTGTCCCGTGTCTAAAATTTGACGCCCATGATTCTTCGAGAGAAATAACCGTGTCTCCGCCTCTTGGAGAAATGCGTCCTGGTTTCTTATATTTCTTGCTTGCATTATTACAGAACAATATTGTGATGTTTCAATTGTCCCTATTTGTGTTTGATTTCCACCTTAAAGGCAGGTCTGCAAATCCCTTTATCTGAAATTGAGTGTACCAATGTGCGGTCGGAGTGGGTCAGCACAAGCAATCAAAACAGCAAGCTATTCCTGACAAGCATTTCAACAAACACCTTGAGTGCATGCATCAAACCTGAACTAGATCACCCACCTAGGAAGCACCAAGTTCTCCTATATTTTTTTTTGAAATACTAGAACATCAACAGCCCTGCAGAAACCATCCAGAGATCAAAGAACATAAGTAGTGTTGCCAAAATTCAAATCGGAGTATCACACATTTGAAATTCAAATTTAAGTTGCCATGGGAAAATTGGAAGAAACTCGAAAAAAAAGATCAGATAGATCAACAAAGCGAGGATAATCTTCACATATGGTAGTCATAAAGGGGTACCTCTTATGATTGTTGTTGCCAAATTCAAACTTGGGTATCACACTCTTGCGGTTCAAATTTTGAGTTGCTTCGAAAAAATTGGTAGAAACTCGATAAAAACACAAATAGGGATGCAAAGCAAGAAAGATCTACACATATGGTAGTTATAACATGGACCTTTTTTATTATTGTTGTTGCCAAAATTCAAGCAAGAGTATCACACACTTTCATTTCAAATTTGAGTTGCTTCGGAAAAATTGCAATAACCTAGAGAAAAAGCAGGATCTACAAAACTAGAAAAATCTTCACATCTGGTAGTCATATTAGAGTACCTTAGCATGATTTTTGGAATACATTAGGACAATGTCACGTGCTATTAGTTCAAATTTCAGCGAAAACTTATAAAAAAAATAGGGATAAACCTAGGGAGCCATCACGAGGCCTGCCTTAAACATCCCAGACTAGCAGTTTTGGATGTTTAGGACAGGCCCCATTTTGTCTCCTAGAAGTACCCGGTTATGCAGCAACCGGGCAGTGTTAATTATAAACCGGTCGCGCAAACTCTATACTGGCGAGGTGGGACTAAAAACATTCCAACCCCGCCGTGTGACTACTCTACTACTAGTATGGAGTAAGTAGTGTAGTAGCTAGTAACGCCCACTGACCTGGTAACCCACTCCCCAACGCTTGTCACACTCCCTCTTTCTTCTCTAGGAAGCCTCGGTAAAAGTCGGCAGTGTGGATTGTGGTAAGGCTCCGGTCAACACACTCCCGTACTCAATGCAGACCAAACAAGGATGCAGAGCAGCACACGCGGATGTCTACGGCCCACCCAACATAAATCTACAACTCCTACGTCCTTTCCAAAGTGAGGAGATCTTGATTTGCTGACGTAAGGGACCCACGAAACAGGGGTCCGCATGTCATTGGACAAGTTTGCTCCCAGCCGCCTTGTGCCCGGCTTGAAAGTGAGTGGATAAGCCTTGCTCTGACATGGCACGTCTTCAACGCCACTCTGCACTGCAGTCTCCTCTCTGCTTTTATTCTCTCCCCTCGTCTCCACTACTCCATTTTAGGCTTCGCCGAGAAGGATGAAGGAATTTCCAAAACCTCGCCAAGTCGCCATGAAGAGCTCAGGGGTGGGCCACCCTAGTTAGCGGACCAATCTTGGTATGAATGCAAATTTGGACCCCGTTTTAAAAAGAAAACCGAAATTTCGACCCCATTTTGAGGTATCGCTTGGTAGCTTAGTAAATACCTTTGTTTCATGAGGTTCGGCCAAATTTCCAGTAGTAACTCAAATTTTGGCTAACTTGTCATAAATTTTGGCAAAATCCATTCGCGGTGGCCCCATGCTGCGGCTGCCTGCCGCACCCCCTTTAGTCCCGATTGGTATTACCAACCGGGAGTAAAGGTCCCGTTCGAATCAGGACTGGAGCTGACCGACGTACTAGTTGTTGGAACCGGGACTAATGGCCGGTTCCAATAATGACTGGGGCCCATGCTCCGATCCTTTGACCTGTTTTCTACTAGTGTCAACTCTAGACGCGGACCAAATTTGGGCTCGAAATAAAGAGAAATGAACATATCCACTTCGCCCCATCCGTTTAGGTGCGTCGTTAAGTCGTGCACTCTGCCCGTGGGTACGAATGAGTGAGGTTTGCGCCTATCGAGTACAACGTTTTGGTCGACGGGCTCAATGGAGCCCTTTTTAAAATTCAAAATAACATTTTTAAGTTTCAAATAATTATGAAAAAAACCTAGATGTAGATAATGATTATTTCCACCGATATGCAAAAAACCAATATAAATATTCTATATTTTGAGCTGTGTAAAAGTAACAAATATCTGGATCTGAGTTGCTGAACAATGCCAGGTTAGAAAAATTCAGATTTTTTAGGATTTGTCATTTTTGTGTAGGCTGGAATGCACACTATGTCCGGTTGTAAAATATGCAGAACCTTGGAATACCTCATTGTCAACATCTAGGATTTATTTCGATATTTTTTGAAACTTTAAAATGTAGGTTTAACAAATTTCGAAAAAAGGGCTCCATGATGGACGCGCTCCAAAAGGAGTTTTCGCTATCTACCTCCCTACCACGGTGGGTGGGTGAATAATTGATGAGAGTAGAGTGGCAGCACATACTCAGTTCACTGCTAGTCGAGCTGCCAAAACTTTCCTAGCAACTTTACCCTCTACTCTCCACGGCGACGCAAAGCAGGCGGCGGCGGCGCCAGACCGGCAACCGACGCGGCGGCGATCCATGGACAGCTCTGACCCAGGTAACCGCTCACCTGGATCGTTCTTGGTTTGCTGCACTGTACGGGCGTCTCCTTTTCTTGATTTCTGACCGCCATTTGTCATTTGTGGTCTGCTTGCCGAGACAACCATCAGGCTCCGGCAGCGGCTGCGGAGGAGGCTGCGAGATGAACGACGACGGCTGCGGCTGCGGAGGAGGCTTCAAGCACACGGGCGACGGCGCCAAGCAGTTCCCCGTCGTGGCTCCCGACGGTTCCAGGGACGGCTTGGTGAGAGCTACAGCTACCTTACCTTTCTTCCCCCCGCATTGATTCTTCTGAACCACCGTTGCTTCCTCGGCCGGTGCTGCTCCTGGAAAACGTTTTGGGAATTTTCGGGTGTTCAAAATTTTACGGAAAGATTGTCACCGGAGACATGCTGCTTCAGTTCAGTTCAGTTCAGTTCAGTTCAGACCACCCAGTAGTATGTAACACACCCTTGGCCGTCGGTGAGGATCGGGGCGTGAGCTCGGAGATACTGGTGGCTTGTGGTAGCCACCGGACCTGAGAAAGACGAGGCGGGGGACGAGACGAACGGGGACGAGGGAGAGGAACGGGGACGATCCGATTCTGTTTCTGTTGTTCGATGTCCTCTGCCAGGCGTGGCTGCTCCCTTTTGTTGGCATCCACCGGTAATGCAGGCCCATGAAGCCCAGGCCCACCTCGACCACGGTCCACGGTACCGGGTGTGACAGTACCGCCCCCAAAAAAGCATGTGTTCACCGGGCAAGTATTCTGAGATGCCGAATATACCCAAGACTGAAAGCATGTCCTCCACGACCGTATTCCTGCTAGCACATGATCCCAGGCTGCACCTTCACTACCATCTAGCAGTACATCAGCGTCATCACTCTGTCCCAACATCCAATGCCCAACCATGTCAACGGACTTGTTACCGTATGCATATTGCTCTGTTGTGCTTGTACACTTCCGCACACCTGGATCCCACTGCTTGTACTGAACTTTGTTTGCTGAAGTGGCCACTGAAAAGAAAGTCTGAATTCCAAAATTTGGAGACCGAGTGCCCAATTTGATGCTATATTCAGCACCCTCTGATGCAATTCTTTGGAAAACATGTCTTCTTATCACTGCCCTAGCCGTATCTCCTTGGTCCCCGAACAAAAGTTGCTCCAACAACTGAATGAGCATGTACAACTAGCAGAAGCAAGGTAATGAAATGAGTACTGAAGTAACCCATAATTTGCTGACGGAGTCATCTCAGCTTCATAGTAACAACTGAGATTTTCAGAGGGTTGGGCAATACTAGCAGCCTGCTTGGATTGAATTATTTCAGGGAAGTTCAGCGACTTTTTACCTTGCACAGCCCAAGCTTTCTTTCCTTTCACGGTAGCTAGTAACAAGGACATCAGAGCATCTTGTCGTATGCCATACAACACACTCGTGTAAATAAACTGCAAGATACCTGGATCCCATTGTCTACAACAACCACCAGCAACTACATACGGATGGGCCAAATTCTCATTGCTGCTGAACCATAGAACCTTTCCAGCGTGCCATTCTGTGGCCAGCAGATCATATGCAATTGTGTATAGCTGGGAGCTGTCAACATATATATGCTCTCCAAGGTCCCATGAGAAGGTGAAACATATACCATCAGTAACATATGCAAACAAGAGCCCTGATCGACACAGACCACTTCCCATCGCATAAGTGTCAAACAGCTGCAAATTTCCCATTGAATCCATTAGTATATCATTCTCTGAATAACCAGTGGTGTGTCCAGCAAATGATGTGCTATGTAGTGCCAATCTTGCAACCGTTGAACCTCCAGGATCCCAAGAGCCACGTAACCTACTAGCCAAGAGCTGCTCTATATGAAAGAAATTAGCAACTTGACGTGTACTCACTAGTGTGCAACCAGTGGATAGCAATAGCTTGGTCAGATCAACTCCATGATCAAAAGGATTGTCTGAATACAACCTATCCTGCAACTCGTGACAAGTAACCATACCATGCTCAATGAACACATAGGAAATCCACACAGGCCATGGCGGTGGTCGAGCCAGAAGCAATCCAGGCTGATCTGGAGGGTGTGGTGGCGTGGTGGCAGGGAGCGGTACAGCTACAGCACGGGTGGACGCCAAGCCTGCCTGTAGGGTGCCTGCATCTCGCTTGGCACTCTTGGCGTCAGGGTCGACTTCCGTGAGGGAGATCGACCGAGCGATCACAGTGCTGGTCGCTGCTAGGACTGCAGGCTTCTCCCTGGAAGTGAAGGCGTTTGTGCGTGCGAGATTAGCAGAGGCCACCTCGCACTGCTGGGAAACCTTGTCTTGGCATTCCGTCGAACACTTGGCGGGCGTTGGCATGGAGAGCTCAGGGACAGCATGGAGCTCCATCACCAACTCTGCTGGGGCTTCCTCAGGCGTTGCTGGCTGTGGTACTGGCGCGGTCGACGATGTGGTTGAGAGAGACGACGTAGCTGATGCGCTGCTCTCTTCCATGGGAAGAAATTTTGTGAGTCTTCGCAGCAGGTCGGCTCGGAGCTCATCCAAGCTCGCCATGACCGGCTTCTCCTCGTCTGGCTCAAACTGGATCGCCGACGGTCACGTGCTTGTTGTCGCCACCTCCATCGCTTCCAGATCAAATCGAAGCGGGATTTGGGGATTTTTTTTGTGGGGAATTTTCGGTGGAAATTTGGGGGCACGGATCCGAAGATCGATGGCTCTGATACCACTGTAACACACCCTTGGCCGCCGGTGAGGATCGGGGCGTGAGCTCGGAGATACTGGTGGCTTGTGGTAGCCACCGGACCTGAGAAAGACGACGCCGGGGACGAGACGAACGGGGACGAGGGAGAGGAACGGGGACGACCTGATTCTGTTTCTGTTGTTCGATGTCCTCTGCCAGGCGTGGCTGCTCCCTTTTGTTGGCATCCACCGGTAATGCAGGCCCATGAAGCCCAGGCCCACCTCGACCACGGTCCATGGTACCGGGTGTGACATAGTAATTTCATCCTTGTCCTTCAACAGTGCATACTGCAGGAGGTTGAAAGCCATCCAAGGAATCTGATCCCTGATGGTCACTAGCTAGTCGAGCTGCCAAAAATTTCCTCTTTCGGCCTGGGAGCGTTTAGCAACTTCGGGAAAATTGGTTTTTTACCCCAAAGTTGGCTGACCTTGGATTATATACCCAAAGTTGAAAGTTTATTGGCAAAATACCTAACAGGGACTTGAAAGCAAAACAAAATATTTCTAGTACAATATCGATAAAAAAATCACTAGGTCACATGAATCGATCCTTAAAAAAACGATTGATCGATACATTGATCGCAATACTTGCAGCTTCCGCCCAACGCCGCGGGGACCGCGGATCAACCACCACGCCTCTATTGTTTAGCGGAACCGTTGCAGCTGTTCCGGCAGCGTCTGACCGTCATCGGAGTTGTCCGCATATGACCGACGCCGTTGACGTCGCCGGCAGCGCCGTGCGCTTGTACCTCGTCCCCGATATATCCAGTTAAAATTATTCTTCTAGTGTCGCTGTACGAGCTGAGAAAATCATGCATGTTGACACTCCAGTGTTAATTTCAATAGCGCTATACAGGCCCTAATGCATCCTGTGTATAGCCTATCGTACATGAGCAAGCAGCAGTTTACACTGAGGCAAGAGAATCAACTGCCGATGAATTATTAGTATCTGAATCTAGTGGTTTTGACTGCACGAATATTGCATTGGATCGTTTTTTTATTTTGATGGATTAATTAGTGCAGTAAGCATGAGTAGATCGATCATTTTGTTTCTTTGAATAGAAGATTGGTGGATGTTGATCCAGTGATTTCTTTTACTGATATTGTACTAGAAATATTTCGTTTTGCTTTCAAGTCCTTGTTGGGTATTTTACCAATGTACTTTCAACTTTGGGTATATAATCCAAGGTCAGCCAACTTTGGGGTAAAAAACCAATTTTCCCAGCAACTTTACCCACCACCTTTCCTCCACGGCGACGCCATCGATGGACGGCCGTAACCCAGGTAACCGCGACCTAGATCGTTCTTGGTTCACTTTGGTTCGCTGCCATGTAAAACAGTCTCATTTTCTTGATTTCTGATCGCTTTCATTGGTCTGGTCGCCGACACAATCGTCAGTCCGCGGAGGAGGGCAATGCGCGTCGTGGAAGTGGAAGAAGCTAGCTAGCTTCAAGCACAAGGGCGGCGGCGCGAAGCAGCCCCTCGTCCCTGCTCCCCACGGTTCCAGGGACAGCTCGGTGAGACCCCTAGCTTTCCTCCCGCATTGATTCAGTTCTTCTCAACCCCCATTGCTGCTGCTTCAGTTCAGAGTACCCCCTTCTTGATTGAACAGCTGGTTTGTTTCCCAAACAATTAGATCCCTGAAATCTCTCTGTAAAGGAGATATGTGGAGTTGGTTTCCCAGTAGAAACTATTATTTGGGGTTTGGGCCCTTTCCTAGTTCTTTTTTTTTGACGTTTAAATTTTATTTTTTTGACGTTTCCTTTCCTAGTTCTCCAGAGAGAAACTGCTGATATTTATTCTCCAAAGAGAAAATATTATGCTACGCCTTATAGATTAGTTTGGCATCGTCGATCTTCAGATACGAGCAATGTTTAAGCTTGAGTCCGCTGATCATAACAGTCTCTTAGAAAAATCAGAAGTTTCGCATTCAGCACAAATCATTTTGTCGTCTCTTTGATAAATTTGGTTAATACTCTAATTTCATCCTCGTCCTTCATCAGTGCATGCCGCAGGAGGTTGAAAGCCATCCAAGGAATCAGATCCCTGAACCTGAACCTGTGAAATTACAAGCTCCTAAATGTGGGGAACACATGCTGCCTCCTCCTGGAGATGTTCAGACCTCAAATGTGATTGCCTACACCACGTTACCCGGATGCCGTTTCACTAAGGCACAAGATGAGAAGGTGCTAGCAATATCTCGTACCAAGAAGCCTAAAGTTCCTCTACATGTGGCAGCCATGAGCAAAACAAATGTCAACTTGAAGAACTCCTGTGTTGTAAGTTCCATCCTGTCCGAGATGATTTGGTCATGTTTCTTGCTTCAGTCTATCTTTTTAATCATGCCTCTCTCTCTTTTCTTGATGTTCATGCAGTACATACCGTTGCAACTTGTGCTGAACCATTTCAAGGAGGAAATAACCAAACCTACTGTTCAGCTTGAAGCCCCTGACAACGGCATATACAGTGTTGGAGCAAGCAAGCACGGTGATGATCTGGCAGTCATAGAATCTAGGTGGAATATTTTTGTAGCTTCTCTACACATACAAGAGCATGACGTCCTCATTTTCAGAAGCACGGAGAATAGTCGCCTCGAAGTTCTTATCCTTGACCCAAGCGGTCATGAGAAAACCTCCTCATGTTTTGTCACTGGAAATCCTTCTTTAAGTACCCAGGAAACGTCTGAAAATTCTATGAAAATTGTTGATCCACCACCTCGTGCAGTTGTTGATTTGAGCAGTTCTGATGAGGATGATATTGTGAGAGAAGGCACAGGAAAATCCTGCAGTGCGCTGGTGACACGTAGCTGTGCAAAAACTCAGAAAATGTCTTCAACATCCTCCCCGTCTACTAAATCAGGTCACACTCTTCGTGTTGCCTTTGCATTTATTTCATATTACCATATTTCAAATGAATTCTGATTTTTCTTTGCTCGTCCTAAGAGAGTATGCTTGTTTTTCAGGGCATGGCGCTTGCAAGCCTCATGATCCGGCATGTGTGAAGAAGCTTGGAGTCGGTTCAGAACCTCTGTCCAACAATCTCGGTGGACCTTCCCAGCGGCCATACATTTTAGCTGCGGGGACAAGTCTACCTTGGCAAGTGAAGAAGAAAATTGAGGAGAAAGTCCAAGTAATTGAGTCTGAAGTTCCTATATTTGTGAAGGTGATGCAAACAGGCTCTGTTGATGACGCTGGCAGCATCTCATGTGTAATGTTGAGTTCTACATACTCCTTTTATCTTCAGGCTGCAAATATGGATGCAGTATCTCGGCCTATTATTTGTAGTTTGTCGTTGATTTTCTAAAGAAATGTTGAGACGGTGACTTACACTTGTACTCTTTTTGACAGGGTTTCTGCATGGAATATGCTTCGGCTTATCTCCCGAGCAGTAGAAAAGCTCTACTCCTTAGGCTGGAAGGCAAGGAGACGCAGTGGGAGACCATGATATTCGTGCGGAAGGCGGACAAAGCGAGGCTGATTCTAAACGGCTGGAGGGAGTTCGCCAGCAGAATGGTCTGGAGGTGGGAGACATCTGCCTCTTCCAACTAGCAAGCGAGAACAGCAAGACCCTCACGATGACGGTCCATCTCATTCGCAAGTCGGAAATATAGAGCTGTAGCTCTCTAACATGTGACGTTCTATATGTTTTTAACTCTCTTCTCGTACCCTGTCATGAGATGAGATGGGATGGGATGGGAGAGCTGACTGTTAAACCCTGTTGTGGCTACTCTATCTACCTATGGTTCTGTACCGTAATGTGTGGCTTTGACTCTCTGAAACCCTGCCGCTGAGATGAAAGAGCGCACTGCTGGACAACTTCATCATGTAGTACTAGCGGAAACACTGAACCCTATTCGATCGTTTTGTCGATTAATTCTTGTCAGGACAAATTTTGTTTTGTTGCTCATGTTTGTGATGTCGATCCCCAGGTGACAAAAAATTTATCAAGCAATGAATGGAGTCATGGGCGAAAAAAAAATTATCAAGCAATGAATGGAGTCATGGGCGAACTTGTAGCAAGTACATGCTCGGACCTCGGACCACCACCATGGTGTTAAGCTAATGCAAGGGACCAGATGCACCATGTTCTGAACCTATCAGCACAGCTAGTGTAGTGTCTTACGATTCGGTTGACTTATTAGCACAGCTAATTAGTGTTGATTCCTGAAAACAAATGAGGACAAGAAAGATCATATACAGAGTACGCTACTGCTGTTCATGGCTAGAGAGGAACAGTTCAGGTGTTCATAACATCATTCTTAAACAAGTAAACCGTGAAAAGAACCATGAGAATGTGATACAGTAATGACAAAATCATCATCACCACCTTAACATGAAAAATTACTTCAGCAACACAGCTAAACACTACAATGTTCTCCCTGAAAAATATACTAAAACAGAGGAACTTAAAATGGCACACGAAAATCGTTCCCCGGAGTCTCCACCAGGAAAGGAAAGATATTACACCGTCGAGAAACCACCGACATTTTCGACATGCCGGTTGGAAACCGAATCGTCCCCGGTCACATGGCTTTGCTCCTTCGTCGTCGTCGTCAACAAATGTATGTACAGTCCACTTCTGCATTCCACTTGTCTATCTTTCTTCCATCAGTCCATAGCCCAAGTGCCTCATGACTGCTCTCTTCGCCATTGTTTCCCAGCATCACCATCACTGCATTCTTCTCTGAACCTGCACTGCCCTATCCACACTTCTCTGGATCTACATCATCGCTATCCATGTCCCTTGAGCAGAATCAAAAGCTGATAGAACATTCATCTGAATCGCAAATCCACTGTGAATTATGCCTTGACAAGAAGCCCTTCTCAGCAGGCAGAAGCCGTGACCCTTGTGCTTCTTGTCTATATCATCTCGTTCTCATAGAACCGAAGCCTCTCGATGATCTCACGTCTCTCGACAACATACTTACTATGCACAATCTTCAGACGTGCACCTTGTTCTTCTGGATACACACTGAGACCAGACTGACGAACTGAAGACCAACCCTTGCACTCACTATATCAGCAGCTCTTGCTAAGCTTGCAACTCCTGAAATAACATCTTCTGTGAAAACTTGGTTCTTATCACCCGGAAGAAAGAACTTTTCTCGGTTTACTGTACCTCATAATTGCAACCTGTATTTACACATGTACTTACAGAGGAAGGTTCTAATTACACGGCTAGAAAACCACAGTGCCTTGAATTTTTAAATGCAGGAGTATGTAACAAATCATGCACTTATCACCTATGCAGAATTTCCTTGGCCAAGTGATAAATCATGTATCTTTTTGTTTCTCTGTCTTTTTTAATATGGGGATGAGATTCTTCATTAGCCATGTAAATGCCAGGTAAAATGTGTTTTCAGTTGAAACCAAAGCATGGCCTCCTGAGAACAAACTCTGACCAACATGCGTCTACTTGCATTTTTATCTACAAGAACACACCGTGATAGACAGGTAATCTGGGGACCTAAGATCCGGATATCGATAAATAATCAGCTATACTACCATATTAGTAACCTTGAGCTCTACACAAGTAAGTAACGCCGTCAGTTCATCCACAGATCATAACCCACCATTCCACCCTCATATATATGTTGGAAATAGGCTTGTGTGTCCAGTCGACGATCCTTCGAGTGCGAGGAGTCGACAAATTAGAGGGTGCCGACTTCAGGGTCTGTCCCAAGTCGAGGAGTGTTCGACTCCGGGGCCTGTCCCGAGTCGAAGCAGTCGCCAGGTTCTTCTGGTGCGAGGGCTTTTGTCCTGTAGCCAGTGTCCTGAAGTGATGCGTCAGCATCAAGTACAGCGTAGGTAGATAGGACGTGCTAGACGTCACCTACAGTGTATCTTAGTCAATGACGCCGTCAACAGTGGCGCGTCAGTGTAGACAGGGTATGGGATGATCGATCACATTGCAGCGATGTGACAGGATAGTTGATTTAGGCAGCCCGGCTGCATAGCCCCTATTTAGAGGGAGGAATACAATGAGAAAATTGAGGCAAACCATTTCTTTGTACTTATAACACACTCCCCTCTCTCACTCTCACTCTCACTCTCTCACGAGCAAAAGATCTCACGGGCAACAGCCGGTATCAGAGCCTGAGTTGTTGAGAGATCTCACCGGAGATGGGCGAGGGAAAGGTGCTCATGCCGGCGGAGGTGAAGGAGGCCGCAAGCACGCTGGCAGTCCAGCGGTTTGTGCGGGAGGCCGATAGTTCGTGATCGCTGCTCACGCGGTCAAACTACGCGGACTGGGCGCTGCTCATGCAAGTGAAGCTTGAGGCACGCCGCGTTTGGGCCGCCGTGCACGAGGGCACGGAGGAGCGGGAGACGGACCGGGCAGCGCTGGAGTATGTGCTGCTCGCCGTCCCGCCGGAGATGATCTCCACACTGGCGTTGAAGAAGACGGCCAAGGAGGCGTGGGAGGCGATCAAGACGATGCGGGTCGGAGACACCCGTGTTCGGGAGGCGAAGGCGACGGCGCTCAAGAAGCAGTACGAGGCCATCAAGTTCAGCGACGACGAGAACATCGACGACTTCGCCATGCGGTTGTCGTCGCTCGTGTCGCAGCTTAGGGTGCTCGGCGTCACCATCACCGAGCCGTACACTATCCGAAAGTTTCTCTCGGTCGTTCCCACGAGGTTCTCGCAGATGGCATGCTCTATCGAGACTTTGCTCGACCTCGACAAGCTCCCCATGGAGGAGCTCATCGGCCGCCTCAAAACGGCCGAGGAGTGACATGACGCGGAGAAGCCGGAGGCCAAGCAGGCCGGGAAACTACTCACGGAGGAGTGGTTCTCTCGGATGCGCCTGCAGGATGGAGGTGGATCCTCCAGCCATACCGGACGCGGCGACGGCAAGCCACGCGGTCGCGGTAGGGGCAACGCGGCCGATCCATCCATGGTCTCACAGATCCGTAAGAAATGCAGAGCTTCGCAGCAACCATTTTAAACATCTAACTACGGTCTTTGTAACTTGTAGACCACCGCACCGAGGTTGTAGATGCAGCATGGAGCAATAGCAAACCAGCTCAAGAAAGCCATGGCGGTGGCGGACATATAGCTTGGGCAGTGATTTCCAGAGCAAAACTCCACATCAGTGTTGATGAAAACGGTGATGCCCGCCGACGCGCACGCAGCGCTGAAGGTCAGCGATCCTGTGATCTGCAAAGGACACCATATATCAGGGTTAATTTAGGTGGGTTGTTTCAATTCGGGGAAAGAGGAATGCAACATGATCGTCAGATACAGTATTTATAACATTTTAATCTTCGAGTCCACAGGGAACGGCAGATTGTTTGTTTGATCATCAAGGTGTGTCTGAGAAAACATGACTCACCCAGTCTCCGACGCCAAGTATGGCGGCAGCTCGGGCACTTTGGAAGGATCGGCCGACGAGAAGCGCGTAGAGATACAGGATGGACAGGGCGAGGCTCCACAGGCATTGCAGAGCTGATGCTGATACGAGGTAGCTGGTAAAAAAGAAGAAAAGTAAGTTCAACTACACAAAGAAATCGATAAAAAAATAAGATACACTAGCAAACAACCTCTGTCTGATATTCTTTTTGCTCCTGTCCTAAACCGTAATAAAGTGCCACCTGATAAACCATGCTGCTGCCCACCTGAGGGCTGGGTTAAATCATCTATTGATGGATCATTTAAAGGGGAGAATAATACTGGAGGCACAGGTATGGTCCTCCGAGATGCATCTAGGCAGATTATTTTTTTCAGCGTGCCGGTATCTATCTTCATGCGGTGAAGCTTTGGAGACGGTGCTGCTTGCTTGCTCGGAAGGTCTCGATCTAGCTCTTCGCCAAAGCCAACTACCGGTCCTGGTCGAAACTGATTGTCTGCAATTGCTGACGGCAGTTAGCAGCAGGACGCAAGATCGCTCTCCCTTTATGCACATTATCTCTGAGATCAAACAGTTAGCTAAACAAGGTCGTGTTTGCACCTTTGTAAAAGTAGAACGTAGGCAGGTAAGGGCAAGTCATTGCCTTGCAAGCTTTGCAAGGGCAGAGCAACAAACCAATGTATGGTTCGGTTCAGGTCCTATGTGTCTTCTCGAGGAGATTGAGCTCGAGCTGAATGTAGCCCCAACTAGTTAATACAAAGATCTAGTTTTACCCGCAAAAAAAAAGACTCAAGCTGAACATTGCTTGTATCACTCGAAAAAAGACAGCTGAGATTAATGTCATATCACAGAGAACATGACCATGTCAGTCCCCATCTAAGGTGCCAAACTAATCCAGAAGGCGTAGCATACTAGTTTCTCTTTGGAGAATTAAGAAAGGGCCCAATAATAGAGATAATAATAGTTTCTACAGAGACACTGTACAATTTCAGGGATCGCACTGCGTTGTGGCTTATGTACGAATGTAAAATTTCATGACTCCGTAAAATTGGGATGAGCGGAGTGATGGTCGCGTTATTAAAATTTCATCTACTCTGTAACATTGGGTACTCTGTTTGCACAAGAAAAGAAACAAAAAAGGCTGCCGGAACTGCAGCGCCGTGGACAGAAAATGTTGAGGAGGAGGTGGACGCACTGACCGGAAGGCGGTGACGGAGGCGAAGTCGCGGGCGGATGCCATGGCGGCGATTGCGGCGGCCGCGAGGAGGGCCTGCGCGAGGCGGAGCCCGAGCCGCGCCCGCGGGCTGTGGCCCCTCATCAGCACCCCAGGCGGCGCGTTCTCCGCGTTCGCCTGCCCCTGCGCCGGCGCGGCCGCAGCCGCAGCGGGAGCTGGGGCAGGCGCTGCAGCCTCCACCGGAGCCGGGGCCGGCGCTGCGTCCTCCACCGGAGCCGGAGCCGGCGCTGCGGCCTCCACCGGAGCTGGGTCCGGGTGCACCAGCGGATGGCTCACCGGCCGCATCATCGCTCCCCCACTCCTTTTCTGTTCGCCCGTCCGCTCCTCCTCCTCGACCGACCTTGCGCGGTTCCGAGAGAGAGCTGGTGTGTACTCACGCACGCGGTGGAGGGTTTTTGGAGGTCGCCATTACTCACACTCACACTCTCTGCTTCGTGACTGCTTTTCTTTCTTTTCCTTTCTGGGCAAAAGCGCGTTCCCTTCCCACAAGCTACGTAGCTCTGTAGCTCCTACTCTTGCTATGAGTACTATTTACTCAGCTCAAATTAACTCATTTTTATTGTTTTCAGTATAGACACACACTTATCAAAAACTTCCTCCTCCACCTTACATGTTTTAGTGAAAATATATTCGGTACAAAATGAAACCATCTACATCTTCTTCTTTATCCGAGACGCCCCGGTACTCGTCGGAACATATTGCTCTTCCTTCCGTACCTTCATCGACCTCTCCTTGCGCCAAAAGGTGTGGCGACCATCTTGGTGTGTGGTGATTGAGCTTCTTCTCCATCGGAGGCGTAGGCTTTCCTCCTAATTTGCTTGCTATTCAAACGCGTCTGCTTCATCACCAATTGACCGGCTTCAGGTTTCTCCTCAGTCCGTATTCCCCATACGGACGTCTTGGTAGGCACTCAAGGTTCGGAAGGACCGATTCTAAATCACCAACTCTATAATTCTTTGAGTGGCAATGGTTGAAGCACGAGTGACGAGCGGTGTTCCTTTTTTTATTTTTGAACCATGCAAGAGTGCTGCATGTATTGATATTAGTAGGAAAAACAAAGGCCTTAGATGGCCAGAGTTTATGAGCGGTGTTCCTTACACGAGAGATGATTTAGCGATGCTCAAATAGTTACTTATGCAACAATTAAAAATATGTTCGACACCGTAAATAAATTTCCACTTCCCTGCAAAAAGAAAATCCACTAACAACAAGCAAGGCAAGAGACTTTTACACAAAAAATACTATCACACTAACCACTTGACCAACTTTTAGATGGACCACTTTTAGGACCAACTCTGTACAAATTATTTGCAAATTGCAAACAATTGCATACATGTAATGGAGAGCATTAGATTATCATCGTTAATGGAGTAAAGACATTGGCATGGATTCCTCGATACAACACGAGCTCAATTGATTATTGATCTCTTGCAAATAAAAGTCGACATGTGTAATGTGTTGTTGGCTAGTTGGACGCAGTTGACATTCCAACGTGGCAGCCACTGTACATGGAGTTGCCTACGTGGCGAACGTCATTCGTCTTGTTCCTCCGCCACATCTTTCCCCTCTGCCAACGCGTCCACGTGGACATGGCGTCCCCAGCCACAGCGCCGGTCACGTTCCGCCGGGGCCGGCGAGCCAAGTCGCCGCCTTGCAGTCACCAACAGCCAGCAGAGCCGTCTTCCACCGCCGCCACTCCCTGTCGCACCGGTGAAGCCGCCCTAGGCCGTCGTGCCCAAAGCCAGTCGTGCGAGCGATCGGCCACACCTCGGCCGAAAAACTCGAGCGCCAGTGACGCCTTCGCTGGTGTCTCCTCCTTGGCCGAAGCACCGCGGGCGAAGGGCGTGTTGCGCCTTTGTTGCGCGCACCATGGCTTGCCCGCCGCGTTTGCCCGACAGGCGTTCGACGAAATGCAGAGCACGGAATTCGGAAAGATAAGCATGCACCGATGTGATGAGAAATCTCCCAAGAAAACATCCAGACAGGAAGTGCTTATCATCAAGTAACGGACATGGGTGTGGCAAATCAAAGAGCACAAGTATTCTGCAGTTAGTTAATACCATTAAGCCTGCATTAAGCTGGCGACCTTTGATCTGCGGCTCCCCTTCATAAATAGCCATTGCGTCTGGGTTGTTTCAGTTCAATCCCTTGCAGCAGGAGAAGTGCAGCACCACCACCACATGGAGTAAGCTTCTTCCTCCTCTTTTCTTTCCACGTCCCTGGCTTTGTAATTTGTATGGAAAGGGGCCAGGTCATGTGTGTCTTTGTCCATCTAGATAGATCTGTAAACATACAGCAGTGGTACTCTACTTATGAACTTTGCTTCTTATTTCTGTTCACATGGTAGTGATCTTGGAAGATTATGGGGCAGGGTTTATTTGATGCTTTTCTTGTTCCTAAATAAATAAAGTAAGAAACAGAGTTAATTGATTTGTTCATACACCTGCGAGATTTTGGATCAGCATTAGTAACTATTTTAGGACTGACATGAATTACTTATGCAAGCAAAATTCTCATTACTGCCATCTGACATGATCTACGATCCATCTTGTAGGAAGACTCCGGCCGAGATGGGCACTCCCTACGAGTGCTGTAAGGGTAAGGCGCAGTTCATCATGAAGATGCATGGTAACTTGAGAGATAGCATGGTATGTTTGTGCAGTGCGAATGATGCGAATGATGACAGTGCGAATGATCCATTCAGCTTTACCGTTTTGTGGAGAGGTGTATGGGCACGTGAAACGGAGGAGGATCCCGTGCTTGACGGAGAGGCCCTGAAGGGCGCGATTGGCGAATTCGTGGTTGTTGTCGCACTGGATCGCTTTAAGAAAAAGCAAGAACTATGTAGCGACATAAGTATGATAGTTAGACAAAGAGAGCAAAAGGTTCAGATTTTTGCCGCAAGGGATACGACAATACATAATGAGTGATATCATCTAAAATGACAAGATAATATTTGTAACCAGATACACTCGCAATAGGTGAAGTCCACAATTCACAATGAATTAACTCAAACGGTCTATGAGTACGAGTGGTAGAAGCAAAAAAAGGTAAGCGGACATGACGGTCAAGTTGACAAGCATGGCATAAACTAGGATCCTTGTGCACTTTATTTATAGGAGGACAGGCTGACGAGACGAGACGCTGGAACGCATCATGACCAGGGTGGCCGAGGCGCCGGTGCCAAAGGGTGGAGTCGGCGGTGATGGCGGTGAGAGCGTGCGGCACGGAAGTGAGCGGATAGAGATCACCCGATCTACTGCACCTGAGAATCATGCTCACTATCCTGAGGTCCTTCACAGGAAAGCCCCAAGGGTCAAATTCAACCGAACAGAAGTTGTCAGTAGTAAACTGACGGAAAGAGATTAAGCTCTTAACAATGCGGGAGTAACAAGGACGTCACGGGAGTAAGACGATGAGAGGTAGGGAGATGAACATGTCCAGAGTGGATGACCGGAATAGAAGAACCATCACCAACAATGACATGTTGATGTGGAGGAGTTGAAGACAGGGAGGTGAGATTTCCGGCGTCCGAAGACATGTGAGTGGAGGCTCCAGTGTCCATGTGCCACTCCGTGGGGGCCTGGAGACTCATGGTGTTGAAGTAGCTCGCGAGGGCGGACGGATCCCACGTCAGTGCGGAGGAGGTGGCGTAGGCGGGGTAGCCGGAGTAGGACTATGTCGCTGATGGGGGCGTTGGCGGCGGAGCAGGCAGGGCCATGTAGCCCTGAGACGGAGGGCGATGCAGCGAGCGTGGGCTCGGGCTGAGGAGACCGGCGTGGGCGGCCTGGGGATGGACGTGCGTGCCAGGACCCATCATGGGGTACATGTGGATGGCGCCGGTCTAGGGTTTTGCATGTTGGGGAAGGTGGGGGCGCCACCGCCCCAATTCCTCCTCTTCCCCTTGTAGCGTCTGGTGCCGGAGCCGGTGGGGGCGCCGAAGGGCGCGGGAGCACCGAAGCCGGCCAAGCGTGGTGGTGGAGGTGCAGGTCCCCCGCGAGGACCACCGGCGACAGGAGCGGAGTAGAACACTGCGGGTGTTGAGGAGCTCATGGAGGACGGCTTAAGTTCCTGGAGAAGAAGCATGTTGCAAAATTCAAGAAAGGTGGGGAACGGCTTGATGAGAGGCGTGAGGTTGCCGATGTCCTTGTAGTGGTCGTGGAGGCCCTTGATGATATTCCACACGTGGGCGTCGTCGGAGACCGGGGCATCGATGTCGGCGAGGGCGTCGGCGACCGACTTTTGCTCGAGAGTAGGCGGTGACGTTCTTGTCCCCTTGGACGATGTTGCGAACTTCTAACCGAGGTAGCCCGCATGCATCTGTTGGTTGTCGCGGAAGAGGGAGGTGATGCCGGCGAAGACGGTGGCGGCCGTGATACCGTCCGCCATGACCATGTCGGCGATGTCGGGGTTGATGGAGCCGTACAACCACCGAAGGATGGTGGAGTCCATCCGCAGCCACTCGGCGTCAGCTGGAGGAGTTGCTAGATCAAGGTGATCGGCAAGGGCAAACTGAGTGACGGCGCTACAACAAAACTGTGCAGTAGAGACACTTTTATAGAGACACTGTCCCCTGTGTCTCTTACAACCTAATCCAACTACAAATGCTAACTATAATGGCCTGATTATTTGCAAAATATCAAGCGCTAAGTATGGTTGGTAGAACCGAATATCCTAATCATATTCGGTTGCCTAACACGCTGGATGGCCACTCGGTCAAATGCCACTGCTAATCGTACAAAAAAGATCTGCACCATGCGTCCATGCTGTTCCTATCCGCTGCACGCTTACAAGCTATGCAATTAAAACTTGCTTCGGCCAAAAGAAATCGAAGGGTTCACACAAATCTGAGAAAGTGATATATATAGATGGTAAATATTAGTACACGCGAGCGTGATCACAAAAAATACGACTGTATTTCATGATATTCCGTACATCGATCATCAGTTTACTGCCTGGTTGGAGACTGTCTGTATTAAAGTATAGCCTATGCAATTAAAACTTGCTTCGGCCAAAAGAAATTACCAAATATGTGAAACTGAAGGATGGTTTGGGTGCATTCGTGAGGCCTTCGTGAAAGCAGAGACTAAATCATAATTGGTCCATGAGCATAATAACAATTCAGAATTACGGCACACAGGCAAATGAATTTCTTCGAGGAGTATCAAGTGCTCCATACCGACTGGTGTACTGCCGCCCCACTCAACCACCAAGAGATTGAGCTTTTGTAGCTTGGGCATAGCCCCTTCCTCGAACACCAAGAATGCCATACCGTCTCCTCTAGAAGGCCAGAATCCGAAATGCTCCAGAACAGGGAATACTCCCTTGCCGAATACAACCCGTTCTCCAGCGACTGCTTGTCTCATCCGGAACTGAAGGTAGACGAGGGAAGGAAGTTTTCCAAGAACATCAACATCCTCATTCGACGTCTCCATAACATGCACGTACAGGACACGGAGGCAATGGAGATCACCCATCCATTTGGGGACTCTGGTGAACGCCCAGTACTCCATCTTAAGTATCTTGATATGTTCAAAAGATATACTGGATAATAAACCCAACTGGTTAGTCGAATTTGTCAAAAATCGAACATTGAGATACTTAAGGTTACAGAGCTTTCCGATAGAGGAGACCAAAGCATCAATTTTTGACGGCTCCACATGGCCGTGACAAGTCAACTCCCTCAGGTTGGTGAGCTCGCCGAGACCCCAAATTTCCTTCACCGAGTTCGCCCGCAGGTTAAACCCATGCAGAGTACGCAACGATGTCATATTCTCGACCCCTTTGATAGTAGGTGCATCTCTTGGAAGATTCAGATAGGACAAACAGGGTAGATGAGCGATATCTGATGGGAAGCTCTTTTCCAAACTATGAGCTATTAGGTCCAGCGTCTCCAGGTGACCAAGACCCTTAAGTGCAGAAGGGAGCTTTATGTAACAATGGGTTGCTGCAACCCTCAAATATCTTAGGTGAAACAATTGGTTGATAGCAGTGAGGTCAATTCTCAAAACCCAATTGCTGTCCTCGTCAAGGGTGAGCACCCTGAGATACTTGAACAACAACAGAGAGGGCATGGAGTTCCTGGCCCATGCACATGATCGAACTTGTGACAGCAAGCTGACACCAATAGTCAGCCCATTTGATGCATCACGAGCCATGGACCTCAGGGATAACCTGCGAACCTTGTATTTGCATCCTTGAAGTCTTCTGATGTCTTCAGAACGGGATGCCACACTTAAAAAATTATCTTCTTCACACTTGTTTAGGATCAAATCGAGCATTATATCATGTACTCTGCAAGACTCCAACTCTCCATCCTCTGTTCTTGCAGCAGGCTGAATCAGGCTTCTATTGATTAGTTCATTGAAATAACTCTTGCCAACATCCATCAAATCAAGTCCATGCATATTATTGACGAGGCCTTCAGCTACCCATTCACGAATGACAACATACATCAAAATTTCCTCGTCCTCGGGATACATGCCAAGATACAAAAAACAAGGTCGAAGATGAAGAGGAAGATGCATATAGCTAAGATTCAGTATATTCTTCATATCTTCCAAGGTGGGATTTATGGTAGACCGGACGCCCATAGAACACATTATATTCTCCCAACCACTCCTTGATACTTCTTGATTAGCTAACAGGCTAGCTATAGTGATGATTGCAAGTGGCATTCCGCCACACTTCTTCAAAATGTTTGCTGATACTTCTTCAAGATAAGATGGGCATCCACCACCAGCCCCAAATACTCTATCGAAGAATAGCATTCTTGAGTTATGTTCATTGAGGGGCTTTATTCTGTAGATGCACTCATGATCATTGTTACAAGCTGTATCCGCCACACCTTTCACCCTTGTTGTCACTATTACTCTACTCCCATTGCCTTCATTTGGAAAAGAACGACTGATAACATTCCATGCTGATTGATCCCATAAGTCATCAACCACAATAATGTACCTGTGGAATTGTTTGCATGGTTATATACAAATTCTACAGTAAACTACGACAATAATATTTGATGAAAGAACTTCGATAAAGTAGAATCAATTGAGTCTGTTGTTCATAGAACTAAATTAGGAGGATCATATAATATTTTAGCCTAAACAACAGTGTCTAACAAGGAACTGTTCAACATCATATGAAATGTTTATGTCTGTAAGTCGCTCTTTCTATTCAATTACCTTTCTACACTACGAGACTCGTACTACCACTACTCATCACCTCTCTATCCTCTTTCCACCTGCACTGTGCTGCGTCTCAGGTGTTTACATTTAAAATAACTATTTATTTTTCTAGAGTTACCATAATGATTGAAAAACTAAATCAAAACTTCAGAACAGTTTAGCACATGCGAAAACATAGTTTACCAAAGTTGAAAGTGACTATTGGAAGCTACGGTTACCTCTTCTCTTTTAGATGTTTCCTAATGTCTTCAATAATGTCTTCAATCTCGCGAGTATGGGAAGACCGAGTCATATTAAGTTTGGCTTCTAGGCGGCTGAGAAGCACTTTTATATCAGGTTTCTGTGAAACAGAAAAGAATGCCTCACAATGGAATTGCTCTCTGAACTTGTCATACAAGTGTTTAGCAAGTGTAGTTTTTCCGAGACCTCCAAATCCTACAATGGACAACACCTTGAGTTTCTTCTGAGTGTCCATCAACCAACTAGCCAGCTCCTCCGCTGGGCCATCAATACCCACAAGGCTGGCTGCCTCGTTGTGAACTGCTCGTAGCCGCGGGTCAATAGCTACGGAGCTAGAGCTGGGCTTCCAATCATCAATCTTATACCTCTCCCGCCGAGCGTTTGCATCTATCGCAAGAGTCTTAAGCTCTTCGATCCGTGCGGCGATCTGATGGCGCCGCCGCAGCTTTTTGAGATACCGAGCAGTCTTCTTGACAAAGCCCGCATCGGTATCTTCAGATCCAAATTGACGCACGAAGTCGTCAATGCAGTTCTCCATGTCGTAGGACATCTCCCTGACATGGTCTCTCCAATCCTTCACTGCTGGATCGAGCTCATCCAGGAGCTCCAACTTGTGAAGGGCTGCGTTCATAGCACTGAACTCCTTCACGAGGAAGGCCGCCTGCCTCCTCACCCCTTTGAGCTTCTTGTACTCGTTGCCCGCGAGCTCGGTGAGCTTTCGAATGAGTGGGTTCATCACCCCAGTCGCCAGGCTCACCATTTCTGCCACCATCTCCTTACTGATCTCTTGGCTCACTAGCTAGCTAGGTATTGTGTGGTGTGGGCACAGCAAGCCGGCTAAGGTTGGCGTGAAGAGTAGAAGGAAGGTTGCCTTGTTATGGCATGGGATTATCTTGCGATAAGTACCACTATGCCCAGTACTTATTTTTGATCTGCTATCCACTGGTACTATAGTAGTAGTATTAGTTCCCTTGAGATTTGCGGCAACCTGCTAAGTCATTAAGTGACTCTTAGTGGCCTGCATGTGCTGCAACCGGCTTTTGTGTATCTTAATCAGACCCGCATCTTTCGTAGGCCCGGCACACTTGACCAGATCTATGGTCACGAGACTAATTTTTGATAAAACCAACGAAGGAACAGTATACTACACGGCAAGCGTCCATACATGTGCCGACGTTTCGAGGACGTGGCGGTATCATTATTTTTTTTGTGAAACTTTCTTTATTGTTACTCGCTCCTAAGCAAATTGCTAGAGTGATTACTTTCGCCAGAAACATATCTCGGCTGTCTTGTTGTTCATAAGCTCATTGAGAAAACTTTGGCCGTATTACGCTTGTAACACTAGTAGAAAAGGGGGCAACGGTGCGCCCCCTTTAGTACCGGTTGAGCTAAAACCGGTACTAAATGGGGCATTAGCACCGGTTGTGCTGCTGTGCTAGCAGCGGCCACCCCCTTAACAACCGGTACTAAAGGGTATAAACCTTCTGCCACCCGAGCCAGCTCCATTTTTAGCTCGAACTCAACTCCATTTTTCCTCTCTCTTTGCTCTCCCAAGCTCAAATTCACCCATTTTTTCTCCAACAACTTTCAAGATTGGTGGCACCTACATATATAAGGGTTAGCAACTTCATCTTCTCTTCCGGCATTTCAAGTTTAGCTCATTTTCGTGCAAGTTTAGCTAGTTTGATTTTTGTAGTGCTTGCAAGGTGTTTGATGAAATGCCTAAGTTAGGAATTTCATTTAATTTATATGCATTTTGATCTCAAATAAAGTATAATTTGTGGTTTTATATAGTGTCGTCCCGTCCCCTTCCTGACCGCCGTCGATCGCCCGCGCCGCTCCGTCACCGACACCACCTCGGTGAGCCTCTTTTTTTATCTTTTATTTTAAAAAATGTTAGTTATATGATTTAAATGCATAATTATTTCTTGTATAATTTTCTTATGTTTTTTTTATATGTATAGTGTCATGGTTTTGATATCCGTCCCCGTCGGCCCTCGTCCGGTCTATGATTCTGAGGTGGTATATTTTTATAACTATTGATTTTGTTTCATGGTTATAACAATCATGCCGACCAAGTTGACATAGATATATTTCTATTTAGAAGGTAGTTGAACCGGAAATTCCAGCCGACCCTATTGTCGAGTTTTTAGAAAAAGAAAACAACGATTTAAAAGCAAAATTGAAGATAAGTGAAGATCTTCGTCTCCAATGCCTGGAAGAGAAAATGATATTGGAATTGAAGATTGCCGACATCGTCGATGCTCACGGGGTCAAGCTTGCCGACGTCGTCGCTGCTAAAGAGATGAAGATGGATGCAATGCTCGTCAAGCTTAAAAAGATTAGAAAATATGTCATTAGTCAAGAGGCTTGGTATCATTATGCTGTTGGTTCAATAGTTACCTTGGTTGCGATTCTGATCGCATTTGTTGTTGGATTTAAATTCTTTAGATAGTTGTATGTTAGTTTCGTTTGATGTATGTTTCGTGAGAACTATGTATTACATTTGGGCACTACTCTACTTTGGTTTTAATGTGATGAACTTGTATTAATTAATTTGGTCACGTATCTCTATTCATTATTTAGCTGGTGTAATGGTTTTTGATGTATTTATGTAATGCAGATGAGCCGAGAATGGATGTACGGTGATCGACGCTGTCCCGAGTTCATTGATGGCATGCATCGTTTTCTCGATGTGGTTAAGTTAAACAAGCTGAAGAATGGTTTTATCATTTGTCCATGTGATGAATGTCGGAATACGAGGAATTACCCGAGCGTAAGAACCATACACTCCCACTTGTTGCGACAAGGCTTCATGCCCAATTATTTTTGTTGGACCAAGCATGGAGAAAGAAGGGTTATAATGGAAGACCCTGAAGAAGAGGATGATGACAACTATCCTGTGTTCTCTGAACACGGTGATACTACAATGGGGGAAGACGAAGTTGAGCTCGAGGTCATTGTTGATGAGTCCGATGATGATGATCTTCGTCGGGTCATTCTTGATGAACAGATGAAGTGCGGAAGTGAAAACGAGTGGTCAAAGTTGGAGCGCATGTTAGAGGATCACAAAAAATTGTTGTACCCAAATTGTGAAGATGGCCAGAAAAAGCTGGGTACCACCCTGGAATTGCTGCAGTGGAAGGCAAAGAATGGAATATCTGACAAGGCATTTCAGGAGTTGCTACAAATATTTAAGAAGAGTCTTCCAAGGAATAATGAATTGCCGCACAATACATACGAAGCAAAGAAGATTGTCTGCCCTCTAGGATTAGAGGTGGAGAAGATACATGCATGCATCAATGACTGCATCCTCTACCGCGGTGAGAAGTACGAGAATTTGAATGCATGCCCGATATGCGGTGCATTGCGGTATAAGATCGGGCGAGATGACCCAGGTGATGTTGAGGGCGAGCCGAGCCCCAGGAAGAGGGTTCCCGCGAAGGTGATGTGGTATGCTCCTATAATACCACGGTTGAAACGTTTGTTCCGAAACAAAGAGCATGCCAAGTTGTTGCGATGGCACAAAGAAGACCGTAAGGAAGACGAGATGCTGAGACACCCCGCAGATGGGTCGCAGTGGAGAAACATCGACAGTGAGTTCAAGGATTTTGCAGCTGACGCAAGGAACTTAAGGTTTGGTCTAAGTACAGATGGCTTGAATCCGTTTGGGGAGCAGAGCAGCAGTCATAGCACCTGGCCCGTGACTCTATGTATCTATAACCTTCCTCCTTGGTTGTGCATGAAGCAAAAGTATATTATGATGCCAGTGCTTATCCAAGGCCCGAGGCAACCCGGCAACGACATTGATGTGTATCTGAGGCCATTAGTTGACGAACTTTTACAGTTGTGGTCTGACGAAGGCGTACGTGTGTGGGATGAGTACAAACAGGAGGAATTTGGCCTACGAGCGTTGCTGTTTGTAACCATCAATGATTGGCCTGCTCTTAGTAACATTTCAGGACAGTCAAACAAGGGATACAATGCATGCACGCACTGTTTAGATAAGACTGACAGTATATATTTAGGTAACAAGAATGTGTACCTTGGTCATCGTCGATTTCTTCCAAACAGGCATCCCGTAAAAAAGGCAGGCAAGCATTTCAAAGGTGAGGCAGATAACCGAACGAAACCTACACGCCCTGATGGTGATGTTATATATGGCATGGTCAAGGATTTGGAAGTAATATTTGGAAAGGGTCCTGGCAGTCTAAATGTTCCGAAAGACGCTGATGGACACGTACCCATGTGGAAGAAGTGCTCGATATTTTGGGATTTACCCTATTGGAAAATCCTAGAGGTTCGCTCTGCCATCGACGTGATGCACGTGACGAAAAATCTTTGCGTGAACCTGCTAAACTTCTTAGGCGTGTATGGGAAGACGAAAGATACATCGGATGCACGGCAGGACCAGCAAAGTACGCACGAACGAGACAACCTGAATCCAGAGAAGTACCAAGGTACTGCCAGCTACGCTCTTACCAAAGAAGAGAAGGAGATCTTTTTTCAAGTCCTGAGCAGTATCAAGGTCCCGTCTGGCTACTCGTCGAATATAAAGGGAATAATAAACATGGCAGAGAAAAAGTTCCAAAACCTGAAGTCTCATGACTGCCACGTGATTATGACACAATTACTTCCGGTTGCATTGAGGGGGCTTCTACCGGAAAACGTTCGAGTACCCATTGTGAAGCTATGTGCATTCCTCAATGCAATTTCTCAGAAGGTAATCGATCCAGCAACTCTACCAAGTTTACAGACGGGTGTGGTCCAATGTCTTGTCAGCTTCGAGTTGGTGTTTCCACCGTCCTTCTTCAATATTATGACGCACCTCATAGTTCACCTAGTCGAAGAGATTTCCATTCTCGGTCCTGTATTTCTACACAACATGTTCCCCTTTGAGAGGTTCATGGGAGTCTTAAAGAAATACGTTCATAACCGTGCTAGGCCAGAAGGAAGCATGTCCAAGGGCTATGGAACAGAGGAGGTCATTGAGTTTTGTGTTGACTTTATTCCTGATCTTAAGCCGATCGGTGTTCCTCAATCGCGCCATGAGGGGAGACTGCGTGGAAAAGGCACGCTAGGAAAGAAAGCAACAAGATGTATGGACGGGCATTCTTTCACTCAAGCACACTACACAGTTCTACAAAATTCCAGATTGGTGGCTCCGTATATCGTGAAACACATGGATATTTTACGCTCCGAATACCCGGAGGAGACTAACTTCTGGATTAAAGGAAAGCACGTGGAAACTTTCGGCAGTTGGTTGCGTACACATCTCATTAATAACACCACTGTTGGAGATGAGCTATACTTGTTGGCCAAGTCACCATCTTCGACTATATTGACTTTCCAAGGGTACGAGATAAATGGGAATACATTTTACACGGAAACCCAAGACAAAAAGAGCAGTAACCAAAACAGTGGTATCCGCTTTGATGCAACAAACGACGATGGGACAAAGGACACATATTATGGTTGCATACAGCAGATATGGGAACTTGACTATGGACCTTCTTTTAAGATCCCTTTGTTTCAGTGCAAATGGGTCAACCTGTCAGGCGGGGTAGAGATAGACCGGCGGTACGGAATGACTACAGTGGATCTCAACAATCTTGGGTACCACACCGAGCCATTCGTCCTAGCCAATGATGTGGCTCAGGTTTTCTATGTGAAGGACATGTCTTCCAGACCGAAAAAAAGAAAAGATAAGCAAGCTGATACATCATACGATCAGCCAAAGCGCCACATAGTTCTTTCAGGGAA
The DNA here is from genome assembly GCA_947311845.1 of Poa pratensis. Lineage (NCBI taxonomy): Eukaryota > Viridiplantae > Streptophyta > Magnoliopsida > Poales > Poaceae > Poa > Poa pratensis. The sequence goes on from CAMZMU010000084.1 coordinate 3,350,053, forward strand.
AAGAAACATCGTGGGAGTGGAGGACAAGACAGACATGTCAGAAGATTACAATAAGTTTGATGAAATTCCGCCCTTCAAAGTGAAAACTGACCCAAGCATCGTGTTAAATGATGAAGATTGTCCATGGCTACGGCGCAATCAGAAGAAAGGGACACACACGAAGAAAAAAGTGAACACTAGATAGGGATGTTGTTGGTGATGTGTAATAATGTATTAAACCTTTATGTGGTGAAAACCATAATACATAGCTCGGATCCATTTTTATTTAGCCATAATACATCACGAATAATGTCACTAACTTTTGCCGGGTCCTAAGCCACGGGGTCCTGAGCGGCCGGCGCTGCGCACCCAAAGAGCAGGAACCATCACAGGGGCAATACTCACGTGAGAAGGATCCCTATGAAGAACCATCCATCCACTGTTATACACCGCTGGCGTATCCAACTTAATCACATAGCGATTGACGTGCTCGTCCTCCTCCCTGATACGGCGACGTACCACCTCCTCGGGGGCCGGCTCCCTCTGGAACGAGAGCGGCCCACGCGACTTCCACCAAACAAGATCCGGGTCGACGATGTCACCCGGATTCCTCACCAAGCGACGCGTCCCGGATTCCTCCCAGTGCCAGCGTGGCGGAGCCCAGTCCCGGACATCGCCCCTCGCATCCAACAGGCCGGACATTGTCGCCGAGATCTGAAAAAATGAGTGGGAAATTTGATCAAACACCTAGGTAGGGGACGGAGGGCGGTGTGGAGCCTCCTTATATATAAGCAAAACTGACCAAAACACACAGTTTCCCCGTCATACAGCCCTACGGTGATGCACCGTAGGGCTGTATGACGGGAATCCGAATGCTTTGTATACTGCAAATCATCGCGTGGTCGTGAGACGGCAAATCGGCCTTCGATCCAGACAGCGGCAAGACGTCTCTGATGATCTGCAACCGTCCGAACAAGTGTTGGGGATGTTGCTAATCATCAGAGGCCCTTGCCGCTGCTTGGATCCGACCGAGAGGAGGGTTCACCTTCAGCCTCCGCTCTAGGAACTCCTGCCTCTCAGAAATCTTGCTCTCTGCTACCCGTGAACTACAATGAGTGCCGTGAGTGCCCAGGAGGGGGGCTATATATAGGGTCATCTGGCTCACGAAGAAACACAGTACGATTCTAAAAATCCAACGGCTCACTAAGCCCTCAAAAGAAACACACCCCTGATCCAACGGCTCAGAAGCGTTTGAAAGAAACACACGATCCGTGTGATTCTTTAGTCCCGGTTGGTGTTACCAACCGGGACTAGTTCTAAAAATCCAACGGCTCACAAGCCCTCAAATGAAACACACCCTGATCCAACGGCTCACAAGCATTTGAAAGAAACACACGATCCGTGTGATTCTTTAGTTCCGGTTGGTGTTACCAACCGGGACTAAAGGCGGGCTTAGAAAAACCATATCTATTTGTATGTGAGACATATTCATATTTATGTTCGTCTGTATGAGACATATTATTATCTATATACGAGACATATTATTATCTATGTACGAGGCATATTATAATTGATATGAAACATCCCACATTGAATCGATAAATTAATTTAACATACAACTAGAGATCTACGTTACAACTTCACTAGTTCTAAATACTGGATAGAACAAATTAAGGTACAACTGCAAATTACGATACAACACAAGTAAAACAAAGACTCTACCTATCTCCCATCGATGCAGCCTGCACCATCCGCCGTGTTGCCACCCTTGCCCTTTGACGAAGATTCTGCCTTCTTGCCTTTGCCCTTGGACGAAGCTTCAGCCTTCTTGCCATTACCCTTGCTCGATGCTTCAGCCTTCTTCTCCTTGCCCTTGCTCAGTGCTTCAACCCTCCCTTCCTTTGACGACGGCATGAAATTGTCGTCATCATCGCTGTCAACTACCCAGAGACATGAACGACCGTACGAATCGTGGTCAGCTTCAGTTCGATAGAATGGACTATTCGTAACTTTCCTGTCAAACTTATCTGCAAGCCTGAGCATTTCTGCACGAATTTGAAGCGGGGTCCTATACGGAAACCCATCGCGGCATAGCTTCGCCCCAAGCAAAGCGAGATGACTCTCAGTGTGCAAAATTTCTTCAATTGGAACTACCCTACCATCTATCTTCAAATTGCTCGAAAGCCTTGCGAGATGCTCGGATGCGGAAATGTGAAACCCGGACACACACTTCTAGCAAGGACCAATACACACCATGCTTGCGCTCAAGTGAGTATTGATAACCCACAAGTATAGGGGGTGTATCGTAGTACTTTCGATAAATAAGAGTGTCGAACCCAACGAGGAGCAGAAGGTGTTGACAAGCGGTTTTGATGAAGGATTCACTGTAAATGCTCTCAGACAAGTTTTTAGGAGTTTTTGATATGACAGATAAATAAAGTACAAGTAAATAAAATGCAGTAATAATAGTTGCAGCGAGTGGCCCAATCCTTTCTACAGCAAAGGACAAGCCGGTTGTTGTACTTATAATGACCAAACGTTCTTGAGGACACACGGGAATATTGTCAAGTGCTTTCGCTTCATATAGTTGATTAATCTTCATTGTTTTGATAAGTGTTGTGTGGGTGAACCTATGCTAATGCACCGCCCTTCCTAGGACTAATACATACTTGTGATTATACCCCTTGCAAGCATCCGCAAATACAAGAAAGTAATTAAGATAAACTAACCACAGCCTTAAACTTTGAGATCCTGCTATCCCTCATGCATCGATATACCAACGGGTGTTCAGGTTTCTGTCACTCCGGCAACCCCACAATTGGCAAACGAATACACAATGCATTCCCCTAGGCCCATAAAGGTGAAGTATCATGTAGTCGACGTTCACATGACACCACTAGAAGAATAACACCACAACTTAAGCATCAAACCATTAAATATTACTCAACATAGTTCACTACTAACATCAAGACTTCTCCCATGTCCTCAAGAACTAAACGAACTACTCACAAGACATCATACGGAACATGATCAGAGGTGATATGATGATGAATAACAATCTGAACATAAACCTTAGTCCAATGGTTTCACCCAATAGCATCAATAACAAGAGTAATCAACACCGGGAGAGTTTCCCCTATGAAATAGACAAGATTCAGCCCTAGATGTTATACGGAGACGGGGTGCAGCGGCGGTGATGATGGTGTTGGCGGTGGAGATGATGATGATGATCCCGATGAAGTCCAGCTCGATGACGGTGATGATGGCGACGATTTCCCCCTCCGGGAGGGAATTTCCCCCGGCAGATTTCTTCCTGCAGGGGAGCTTTTCGCTCTCTGGTGTTTTCCGCCTCGTGGAGGCGGCGGAATATTTCGATGGCCTCCTCTGTGTGTTAGGGTTCGAGGGGGTCAAGTACGCGAAGGGGGAACGGCTGAGGTGGGCCAGGGCCCCCAAACCACCTGTCGGCGCGGCTGGGGGCCCCCGCGCCAGGGTGAGGAGGGCCCACCATGGCCCATCTCAGCTCCCCTTTTGGCCTCCTCCATCTTCTGGTAAAATAGGAACTTCCATATGTCTCCTTCGATTTATTGATCTTCAGAAATAGTGCATCTCGACGGTGCTTTTTCCAGCAGAATCCTGACTCCGGTGTCCAATTCTCCATTATTCATCAAACATGCAAAATAGGTAAAATAACATAAGTAACACTTCTAAATATGAAATATATCGATGAATAGCAGTAAATTATGATATAAAATAGTGATGCAAAATGGACGTATCAACCCCCCCAAGCTTAGACCTCGCTTGTCCCCAAGCGAAAACTGAGCTCAGTAAACATGACCACAAGTTTATGGAGCAAAGTGTCGATAAATAAAATACGGACAAGAAGCATCACATTCATTGATACACAAGTCATTCTAGACAGCAACTTCCCTTCATATAATCTAACTTGAAATAAGTAAAGGGAACCACGATGAAGTGCATAAAGAGAACCATGATTGGTGAAGGCAAACTTAAACTCTTGGTCAGAGAACAATTAACAGATCATACTTATCTTTCGAGAAGAGTCTTTATATCAGAGCTTATATAGCAGAACTTACATGCCTTAATCATAACAGTCTCCTTACAGTCATTGATAACTTTCAAAGTTATATTCATTCGGATAAAAGCTATTGTGCGAAACAAGGAAATGAGAGATATGATTAGAAGTATCAACACATATAACTAATTGGATCTCAACAACTCAAATGCTTGCTTGAGATAGAGAGGAATGGGTTTACTGACTCAACAATAATGTAAAAGATAGGCCCTTCGCAGAGGGAAGCAGGGATTAAATCATGTGCTAGAGCTTTTAAGTTTTGCAAAGCATATAGAGAGTATGAAAATAGTTGTTTGAGCTATGTATGTCGTTGTCAACGAATCGTAGTAAAGTGAACACTAACCCCTTGTCAACCAGACTTTCAAGAGCGGCTCCCATGAAGGACGTTATCTCTACCAGCAAGGTAGATCATCCCTCTTCTCTTTTGTTTACACATGTATTTTAGTTTCTTTATAGTTGACACTCCTCCCAACCTTTTGCTTACACAAGCCATGGCTAACCGAATCCTCGGGTGCCTTCCAACATTCACATACCATGGAGGAGTGTCTATTTGCAAATTAAGTTGCTTACTGATAAATCAGGGCAAAACATGTGAAGAGAATTATTAATGAAAGTTGTAGTTAATTGGGACTGGGCACCCCATTTGCCAGCTCTTTTTGCAAATTGTTGGATAAGCGGTGTATATGCCACTAGTCCATTGGTGAAAGTCTGTTTGACAAAAGTGCTAGAGAAACTCTACAGAACCCTCATGAGCTAATAAACAGTGACACAAAACTAGGAGTAATAAGTTTTGAATAATTTAAAGGTAGCACATGAAGTATTTACTTGGAATGGCGCAAAATACCATATAGTAGGAAGTTATGGTGGACTCGAATGGCAATGGTTTGGCTCAAGGTTTGGATGTATGAGAAGCATTCCCTCTCGATACAGGTCTTTGGCTAGCAAGGTTATGTAGCAAGCATAAGAGTTGAGGGATACAAACAATTATACAAGTGATAAGAATAATCATGCAATCTTCCTTAGAAGCACAAATAGTTTAACTTAAGAATACTAAGCTTATGAGCTACAAAGAAAGAAAGATCATGGAATAATATATTTGCATGCACTCCCTCTCTCTACTTAAGTCTCAAAGTATTGTCTACTACTGACCAATGCTAAGTTTGCCAAAACCAAAAAGATTAACTTGGTGCTCTAAAAAGTGATCCCTATACTAACAACAAGGTTATCAATATGAAAGAGAATTGCAAGCTAAAATAAAGTATGCAGAAAGTAAATGATAAAACTTCTCATTAATATTTCATAACGGCAACTCACACCAAGGGATACATAGATAACCAACTAAAAGAGAGATACTTCCACATTGCAAACCATCATATAAGATAACTTCCCTACTCACGATATGACTTTATGGAAAAGTAAAAGGTAAAGATAATGATGTGATACCGCGGCACTCCCCCAAGCTTGGAACAAACCAAGGGGATGCCAATACTTATGATGAATTACTCCTTCGGTGGTGGTGGTGAATTGTCCTCATCATCAGACTTCCAGGGAAGGGGTTTCCCATCAACAAAGGACGACTTGGATTCGATTATCCTGAAACTAGCAGCAGCGCTTATGTTTTTAAACCGAGTTTCATACTCACAGTTTTGATTCTGGATCATAGAGTTGCGCCTGCAGTTTGTTGGTGGTGTTGATGAGGTGAAATATGTCTTCCCAGAGTTGTGCAGTCTCCTTCTTATGTTCAGCGACCAGCGCGGACACCATTGAGTGGAAGACTCCCACTTCACGTTCCGCCAGCTTTTTGTATGTGAAGACCTCTTGCTCCAGCTTCTCCATCCTGGCTTCCAGGCTCCCTTCTCCTTTGGGTCCTCGCACGTCTTCCGTCGCAGCTTTCCATCAACCATCTGCGACTCCTTGGGATGCATCTTCAGCTCATCCATGTATGGGGTGACGACGTTCACAAAGAAACTGTCCTTTGGAGGCTTCGATGAAGACATGGCAGCTCTAGATCTGAAAACAATATCTGGACAGAAACAGCTCGAAACGAAACACGATGAAAAGGCGAGATACGAACCTCGGGGGTTCGGGTGAGTTATATAGCAAAAAGTTTTACAACATAAGGAAGGTACAGGAGGAAACCTGATCGGAGACGAGCTCCGGGGTGCTCAAACCACCAGGCGGCGCGGCTGGGGGGCCCACCGCGCCGACCTATGGTTTGGGCACCACGGGTGCCGTCTCCCATCCGGTTCGGTCTCTTATTTTTCCATATTTAATAAAAACGACGAAAATATCTTCTAGAAAGTTATTCGCGAAACTTTTCTTACCGAAACTGTTACCTATTCGAATCGAATTCTGCAGTCCCAGAAAAATGTTCTTCAATGAAAGTTTCCGGAGTCACCACTTTAATTGTATCAACCTCTTCATTAATAGAATCTCCAGAAATATAATGCTTGAGTCTTTGACCATTTACCACTTGTGTAGAGTTATCTTTCAATGAAGCAATTTTTATTGCACCTGAACGATACACCTCCACAATAACAAATGGTCCTTCCCATTTTGAGAGTAACTTTCCTGCAAAAAATCTGAGACGAGACCTATACAATAGAACTTTCTCACCAACATTAAATTCTCTTTTAAGAATTCTCCTATCATGCCATCTCTTAACTTTTTCTTTAAAGAGTCTAGCATTTTCATAAGCCTCACTTCTCCATTCATCTAAAGAACTTAATGCAACAACCTTTTCTCACCGGCAAGTTTAAAATCTCTATTAAGTTCTCTCACTGCCCAATAAGCTTTGTGTTCTAATTCTAAAGGCAAGTGACAAGCTTTACCATAAACCATTTTATAAGGAGACATGCCCATGGGGTTCTTATAAGCAGTTCTATAAGCCCATAAAGCATCATTTAACTTACTAGCCCAATTTTTTCTAGATTTATTAACAGTCTTTTGCAAGATAGATTTAATCTCCCTATTTGACAATTCTACTTGTCCACTAGTTTGAGGATGATAGGCTGAAGCAATTCTATGATTAACACCATATTTAGCAAGAGTCTTTCTAAAACCACCATGGATAAAATGAGAACCTCCATCAGTCATAAGATATCTAGGTACACCAAACCTAGGAAAAATGACATCTTGAAGCATTTTTAAAGAGGTCTCACCATCAGCACTTTTAGTAGGTATAGCTTCTACCCATTTAGTGACATAATCAACAGCAACAAGTATATGAGTATTACCTTGTGAAGAAGGAAAAGGACCCATGAAGTCGAATCCCCAACAATCAAATGGTTCAATAACAAGAGAATAACTCATAGGCATTTCATTGCGTCTAGAGATATTACCAACCCTTTGACATTCATCACAAGATAAAATAAACTTTCTTGCATCCTTAAAGAGGGTAGGCCAATAAAAACCTGATTGTAGAACTTTCTGCGCAGTTCTATCTCCAGCGTGATGCCCTCCATAAGCACTTCCATGGCATTTCCTCAGTATTTCCTGTTGTTCATATTCAGGAACACATCTTCGCATAATACCATCGACTCCTTCTTTATATAAGTGTGGGTCATCCCAAAAGTAATGCCGCAAGTCATAAAAGAATTTCCTTCTTTGCTGAGCTGAAAAGGTTGGAGGCAAGTACTTGGAAACAATAAAGTTAGCATAATCAGCATACCAAGGACTATCTCGCGAACTTACACTTATTGCAGCCAATTGTTCATTTGGAAAGCTATCATTAACAGGAATAGGATCATAAGGAATGCTTTCCAATCTAGACAAATTATCAGCAACAGGATTTTCAGCACCTTTTCTATCTATGATATGCAAATCAAATTCTTGCAAAAGAAGTACCCATCTAATAAGCCTTGGCTTAGCATCTTTCTTTTCCATAAGGTATCTAATTGCAGCATGATCAGTATGAATAGTGACTTTCGAATCAACTATGTAGGGTCGAAATTTGTCACAAGCAAAAACTACAGCTAGAAATTCTTTTTCAGTAGTGGCATAATTCTTTTGAGCAGAATCAAGAGTTTTACTAGCATAATGAATAACATTTAACTTTTTATCTACTCGCTGCCCAAGAACAGCGCCTACAGCATAATCACTAGCATCACACATAATTTCAAAAGGTAAATTCCAATCAGGTGGTTCAACTACAGGAGCGGTGATTAAAGCCTTTTTCAAAGTTTCAAAAGCTTCCTTACAATCATCATCAAAAACAAAGGGTACATCTTTTTGAAGAAGATTAGTAAGAGGCTTGGAAATTTTAGAGAAATCTTTAATAAACCTCCTATAAAAACCAGCATGACCAAGAATACTACGAATACCTTTAACATCTTTGGGACAAGGCATCTTTTCAATTGCCTCCACTTTAGCTCGATCAACTTCAATACCTCTTTCAGAAATTTTATGTCCAAGAACAATTCCTTCATTAACCATAAAGTGGCATTTCTCCCAATTAAGAACAAGGCTAGTTTCTTCACATCTCTGCAAAACTTTGTCAAGGTTGTGCAAACAATTATCAAAGGAAGTTCCATAGACGGAGAAATCGTCCATGAAGACTTCCACAATTTCCTCACAAAAGCCATGAAAAATAGCAGACATGCATCTTTGAAAAGTAGCAGGAGCATTACATAAACCAAAAGGCATACGTCTATAAGCATAAGTTCCATAAGGACAAGTAAAAGTAGTTTTCTCTTGATCTTGCGCTCTCACAGCAATTTGAGAAAACCCAGAATACCCATCAAGGAAACAAAAGTGAGTTTTCTTGGACAACCTCTCAAGCATTTGATCAATAAAAGGCAAAGGATAATGATCTTTCTTAGTTACTTTGTTAACCTTTCTAAAATCAATGCACATCCTATAACCAACTACTACTCTTTGAGGAATTAGTTCATCATTTTCATTAGGAACAACGGTAATTCCTCCTTTCTTAGGAACACAATGCACAGGACTTACCCATCTACTATCAGCAATAGGATAAATAATACCAGCTTCAAGAAGTTTTAATACCTCATTTCTTACCACTTCTTTCATCTTGGGTATTAAACGACGCTGATGCTCAACAACAGGCTTTGCATCAGGTTCCATGTTGATGGCGTGCTGACATATAGTAGGAGAAATTCCCTTCAGGTCATCAAGAGTATATCCCATAGCTCCGCGGTGTTTCCTCAACACTCCCAATAACCTTTCCTCCTCTGTACCTGAAAGTTTAGAGCTGATAATAACAGGATATATTTTCTTATCATCAATATAAGCATATTTAAGATTATCAGGCAGAGGTTTCAAATCAAAAACAGGATCCTCCTTGGGTGGCATTGTGGTACCCAAATCTTCCACAGGTAAATTGTGTTTGAGCATAGGTTGACGAAGGAATACTTCATCAAGCTCATTCCTTTCTTCCCTGAAGTTCTCACTTTCATGATTCTCCATATGTTGCTGCAAAGCATTGTTAGGAGCAAGAACAATAGATGCAAGTTGAGCAATTTCAAAATCCTCACTAGGCAATTCAGTTTCATAAGGTGCTTTAGCAAATTTAGAGAAATTGAATTCATAAGATTCACCAGCAAATTTAGTAAAGATTTTCTCTTTCTTACATCTATAACAGCACCACAAGTATTCAGAAAAGGTCTACCAAAAATAATAGGACAACTATCATTGGCAGCCGACCCAAGTACAAGAAAATCAGCAGGGTATTTAGTCTTACCACAAAGGACTTCGACATCTCTAATGATACCAATTGGAGAGATAGTTTCCCTATTAGCAAGCTGAATAACCACATCAATCTCTTCAAGTTTACAAGGAGCAATTTCGTGCATAATTTCCCTGTAAAGCTCATAAGGAATAGCACTAGAACTTGCACCAATATCACATAAACCATAATAGCAATGATCACCTATCCAACAGAAAGCACAGGAACACTAGACTTCCTAGAACTTTTAGGATGTGAGACAATATTAGAAGCATCCTCACAAAAGATAATGTGTCTATCTTCTAAATTTTCAGTGACAAGATCTTTAACCAATGCTACAACAGGTTCAACAGTTATTTGCTCATCAGGTTTGGTAGTTTTCTTATTACTTTTACTAACAACACCAGTTATGATAGTATGTTCCTTAATCTTATTAGGAAAAGGAACTTTTTCAATATAAGGTTCTGGAATAATGCGATCAGCAACATTAACCTCAACACCTTTAGATATATGAGAAACAGATTCATCTTTATATGGTTCATGATAATTTTTAAAACCCTCCTTCGGCAAACCGAAATAGGAAGCAAAGGCTTTATAAAAGTTTGCAACAATTTGAGAGTCAAGACCATAAGTAGTGCTAATTTTGCGATAATCATCAGTATCCATAAATTTTTTAACACACTCAAAGTCATAGCTTATACCTGACTCCCTACCTTTGTCATTCTCCCATCCTTCAGTGTTCTCCTGAATCCGATCAAGAAGGTCCCACTTAAACTCTTCTTTATTACGAGTGAACGATCCAGCACAAGTGGTATCCAATAGAGTTTTATCTTGAAAGGAGAGTCTTGCATAAAAGTTATCAATAACAATATTACCAGGAAGCTCATGAATGGGACATTTGAGCATTAATGCCTTCAATCTCCCCCACGCTTGAGCGATACTCTCTCCATCATAGGGCCAGAAGTTATATATGAGGTTCCGATCCTTATGAATCTCACTTGGAGGATAGAATTTGGAGTAAAAGAGAGGTACAATTTCCTCCCATCCAAGAGAATACCCATTCTTCAGCAGTTTATACCAATGTGCAGCTTTACCAGACAGTGATAGAGAGAATAATTTCTTCTTAACTTCTCCCATCGAGATACCTGCACACTTAAATAACTCGCACAATTCATGCAGAAATAACAAATGATCTCCAGGATGGACAGTTCCATCTCCTGCATAGCGGTTATTTGTGACACGTTCAACAATTTTCATAGGAATTTTGAACGGTATTACCTGCTCATCTGGCGCCTCCTCTACTACCTTAGCAGTGGTAGTTGTTTTCCCAAATAGGAATTCAAGAGAAGACCCCTCCATAATGAGATATAGCAGCAGGCAAAAATAAAAACAGCACGTACAATAAATGTTTCCCTTACCAATTCCACTTACCAATAGCGCTACACTCCCCGGCAACGGCGCCAGAAAATAGTCTTGATAACCCACAAGTATAGGGGGTGTATCGTAGTACTTTCGATAAATAAGAGTGTCGAACCCAACGAGGAGCAGAAGGTGTTGACAAGCGGTTTTGATGAAGGATTCACTGTAAATGCTCTCAGACAAGTTTTTAGGAGTTTTTGATATGACAGATAAATAAAGTACAAGTAAATAAAATGCAGTAATAATAGTTGCAGCGAGTGGCCCAATCCTTTCTACAGCAAAGGACAAGCCGGTTGTTGTACTTATAATGACCAAACGTTCTTGAGGACACACGGGAATATTGTCAAGTGCTTTCGCTTCATATAGTTGATTAATCTTCATTGTTTTGATAAGTGTTGTGTGGGTGAACCTATGCTAATGCACCGCCCTTCCTAGGACTAATACATACTTGTGATTATACCCCTTGCAAGCATCCGCAAATACAAGAAAGTAATTAAGATAAACTAACCACAGCCTTAAACTTTGAGATCCTGCTATCCCTCATGCATCGATATACCAACGGGTGTTCAGGTTTCTGTCACTCCGGCAACCCCACAATTGGCAAACGAATACACAATGCATTCCCCTAGGCCCATAAAGGTGAAGTATCATGTAGTCGACGTTCACATGACACCACTAGAAGAATAACACCACAACTTAAGCATCAAACCATTAAATATTACTCAACATAGTTCACTACTAACATCAAGACTTCTCCCATGTCCTCAAGAACTAAACGAACTACTCACAAGACATCATACGGAACATGATCAGAGGTGATATGATGATGAATAACAATCTGAACATAAACCTTAGTCCAATGGTTTCACCCAATAGCATCAATAACAAGAGTAATCAACACCGGGAGAGTTTCCCCTATGAAATAGACAAGATTCAGCCCTAGATGTTATAACGGAGACGGGGTGCAGCGGCGGTGATGATGGTGTTGGCGGTGGAGATGATGATGATGATGATCCCGATGAAGTCCAGCTCGATGACGGTGATGATGGCGACGATTTCCCCCTCCGGGAGGGAATTTCCCCCGGCAGATTTCTTCCTGCAGGGGAGCTTTTCGCTCTCTGGTGTTTTCCGCCTCGTGGAGGCGGCGGAATATTTCGATGGCCTCCTCTGTGTGTTAGGGTTCCGAGGGGGTCAAGTACGCGAAGGGGGAACGGCTGAGGTGGGCCAGGGCCCCCAAACCACCTGTCGGCGCGGCTGGGGGCCCCCGCGCCAGGGTGAGGAGGGCCCACCATGGCCCTTCTCAGCTCCCCTTTTGGCCTCCTCCATCTTCTGGTAAAATAGGAACTTCCATATGTCTCCTTCGATTTATTGATCTTCAGAAATAGTGCATCTCGACGGTGCTTTTTCCAGCAGAATCCTGACTCCGGTGTCCAATTCTCCATTATTCATCAAACATGCAAAATAGGTAAAATAACATAAGTAACACTTCTAAATATGAAATATATCGATGAATAGCAGTAAATTATGATATAAAATAGTGATGCAAAATGGACGTATCAAGTATCATGCCTACCTTCGACTGAATTTTATAGAACAACCGGCAGGAAATAATTGGGCGGGAAACGGTGGCGGGATGAAATTTGGCATAAGACGGTGGCGGGAAAAAATTCTGTTTGAAAAAAGGGCGGCAAGAAAGGGCGGGGTTCTTACCAACCTCAGTGAGGAGAATTCATATTAAAAGCATTTTTAGAAATTCAAATTATTTCAAACATGCATTTTGTTTCAATTTTGTTTCAATTTTTTGATGATATGGATTTAAATCTATGTCAAATTTACTCAAATCATCCATTTGAAATTTGAATACATTCAAATTTGAAAATAAACAGTAGCAAATTCTTGCATTTAAATTCTATTTTTTTAATGCTTGCATTTAAATTCTATTTTTTTAATTCATATTAAAAGCTTTTTTTAGAAATTCAAATTATATAACATGCATTTAAACAATCAAACACGCATTTAAATTCGATAGTTTTGAAAAATTCGACCATTCGACCATTTTACAAATATAGACAATTAAATTAAATAGATATAAAAGAAAAAGAAACTAGAGGAAAAAAATAGAAACCAAATAGATATAAAGCAAAACAGATAACATAAGTAATAAAACAGAAAATCAAAAAGAAAAAGAATGAGAAAAAAAATGAAAAGCCCTTTAGTACCGGTTGGTAATAACAACCGGTACTAAAGGGGTGGGCTTCGCGCCCAAAAATTCGCCGCGGCCCAGCAGACCTTTAGCACCGGTTGGTAAGAACAACCGGTACTAAAGGGTCTTTAGTACCGGTTGTTCTTACCAACCGGTGCTAAAGGTCGTTTGAACGGTTAAGTGGCACAGGGCGACGATTTCGTTCCCAAAATTCACCAAGTCCTCGATGACGCCTCGCTCCTCGACGATGCCGGCGCCCTCCACCGCGCCCCTCCACGCCGTCGACGGCGCCGCCGCCCTCCGCCACGCCCCTCCACGCCGCCCTCCGCCGCCCTCCGTCAACCGCGCGCCCAAGGCCGCCCCGACGCCGCCCTCCGCCGCGCCGTCGACGCCCCGACGCGTACGCCGGCCGGCCGCACCGCCACGCGCGGCCCTCCGCTGCTGCGCCTCCTCCACCGGCCTCCACCGCCATCGCCGGCCTCTGGCCACCTCCGCCACGCTCTCCGCCATCGCCGGCCTCCGGCCACCTCCGCCACCGCCTCGGCCGTACGCGAAGGTTTGCATTTTATTTCAATGTTTGCATTTTTTTTTTGTGTTAGCAAATTAGCTGCAGCAGGTACTGTTCTTTTTTTAGTGAGTAAATTTGAAAGTTAGCAAAAATTTAAGTTACAAATTTTGTGTTTAATTAGCTATGTTTTTTTTTTCATTTTTAGTTTAGGTTATTAGCTATGTTATTTGTGTTTAATTAGCTATGTTATTTGTGTTTAGGTTATTAGAGTTAGCAAATTTAGAATATGTTAGAATTTAGGTAGTTAATTTGTTAAATTTAGCGTAGTTTTTTTAGTGTAGTTTTAGGTAGTTTGTTAGAATTTAGTTTTAGATAAAATTTGTTAGAATTTGTTAGCAGAAAAATATGTCTAGTAAATTTTAGTGTTCATCTTTTTTTAGTAGTGTAAATATGTGAGTAAATTTTATGTCTAGTAATTAAATATGTGAAAAATTATTCTAGTAAATAAGTAAATATGTGCATTGTCATTTTTTTTATTCTAGTAAATATGTGCATTGTCATTTTTTATTCTAGCAAATTAGAGTTTATTTAGTGTAGCAAATTAGAGTTTATTTAGTTAGCAAATTAGATTTTAGCCCAAGATAGGTTATTATTGTTTATATTATTATTAAAGTTTATTGTTTAGTAAAGTTTAGTGTAGCAATTTTTTGAAATGTTGCTAAGTGTTGAAATATTCCTAAGTTAGATTTTAGCCCAAGATAGGTTATTATTGTTTATAACATTGTAAAGTTTGAAATATTGCTAAGTTTGAAATGTTGCTAAGTGTTGAAATATTCCTAAGTTAGTAGCAAAGTTATTTTATTAGTGTATAAGAAATTTAAAGTTGTTTGCTATGAATTACAAATTTGCAGTGACATTGAGCTATGGAGGACGACGCCCCCATCATCCGAGACGACGCCCCCTTCATCCGAGACGAGGAGAATGAAGACCGGATGCAAGCAATTATATATGATAAGGCTGCAGAACCCAATTCCGATGGAGAAGATTCCAGCGAAGAAGACGACGAAGAGTTTAGCGCGAAATGTTTGAACGACTCTGGTGAGGGACTTGAGTTAGAAAATTTCAGAGACGACGACGACGAAGAAGTGCCGTTAGAAAACTCTGTAGAAAAATCCGGCGAGGTATATATTAAGTCTTGTTGATCACTAGCTAGATGCATTAATAGATTTATATTGCACTTATTAACGAAACATTTTTCTTTTAGCCCTCTGGATCTAAGTCAATCCCTACACGAGGCCCGAACCAAGGGGTAAAGCTGCCGGATGGTGCAAAGTTGTCGATCGAAAGAACCTCCAAATTTCACCGGACATCTAGTGAAGATAAAAGATGACTGGGCTGAATTTGTGGCGTATAAGAAATCGGCCGTCGCTGTGGCCCGATCGACCCAAAACAAGTTGAATGCTAAGAAGAAGAAATATCACCATCGTTTGGGCTCAGGTGGCTACAAGACTGCCTTGCCTAAGTGGGAGGCCTATGAAAACGAGCTGCGTGAAAGAGGGATCCGTCCACAGACAGATGACTGGCCCGACAGGTCCAAGTTCTGGTTGTTCGCGCATGGGGCAGTTTTGGACCCAGACACAGGGCTGATTGTTGCATGGGGAAAATGGAAGAAAAGAATTACAAGAGTCGTCAAAAAACTAAAAGACGCAATAGCACAAGTCAAGGCGGGAACATATGTTCCCGATAGAGAGGACGACGAGCTTTCACTCGCCCTCGGGAATAAAGAACACTGGGGACGATGTCGAGGCAGAGGAGGCGGTGTTGGTTTTCTTAAAGGGTTTCCGGAGGACGCTGCAACTTACAGAAAACATTGCAGAAGTAAGAAGAGGGAGGCGGAGAGGTTTACAAACTTAGAACGCCAGATGCATGATTTCAAGGAGCAACTGGCCTTAATTACCCAGAGCAGGGAATCTCAGCTGCGAGTAGAAGATCCTGCAGTCAATGTCTGCCCATCTCAGCGGAAAAGCAGCGTGGGTTCCACGCAGCTACAAGATCCTGCAGTTGATGAACCAGTTGCTGAACCGTCGGCGGCTCACTACCCCGTGGATGATATCACGGAGAAGACAAATTGTGAGTTACATGCGCCGTTGAAGAACATTTCTTTTCCGGTGGCGACTGGCTATGCTTTACCACATCAACCTGGAGCAACCTTCCATTTTGGTGTGATTCCAGCTAGATTTGCTCGTGTCGGGGTCACGAAAGTTATGTCGGGAATGAACTCAGTAGAGCTCGACATTCCCGGAGCTGAAGGCGAGAAGACATTGGGAGACGTGATAACCCACAAGTATAGGGGATCGCGTGTAGCCTTTTCGATAAGTAAGAGTGTCGAACCCAACGAGGAGCTAAAGGTAGGATAAGTATTCTCTCAAGTTCTATCAACCACTGATACAACTCTACGCACACTAAACGTTTGCATTATCTAGAAAATAAAACTACGGTAGCAATACGGGTATGAGAGGTAGTTTTGCAAGATAATAAATACAAGAAAGTAAATGTTAGTGCTGCAGCAATAAAATACACTAAGTAACCATATACTAACAGTACCATGAGTGTGGAAAAGTGGTGGTAATTGTGGTGGCTTTGTCCAAGATTAATTAGTGAAGGTACTTGGTTCATTGTCTTCGATGCAGTTTTCTATGTGGGAGAGGCTAAATATACATGCACTCCACTACTTGGGATTACAAGTACTATATGATTGGATTGTTAGAAGCATCCGCAAATACTAACAATGCATTAAGGTTTCCCCAACCATAGCCTTAAGTTCAAGGTCCTCTTACTCCCATACGTGCAACTAATCGGTTCGCGTTCTCAGGTTTCTGTCACTCCGGCAGAACTTCCCCCGCTTCGTTACAAATACTACCAACCCTAGGGTGTTTGATCCATGCGCGCACAAATAAATGGACACCAAAGGACAGCACCATATAGACATACAACTCTAATGAACCTCATGCATTCAATTAAGCAATCAAAAGACAAATAAACTACGGAAACATGATGTAAATCATAGGATAAATATTATAGCATCAAACACCATGTTTACATAGGACGGTACAGAGGTTTGTGGGAGGATGAACCACTGAATACAAGGAGGAGATGGTGATGGAGATGGCGGTGAAGACGGCGGAGAGGGGCAGCGCGGCGGCGCAGGGCGGCGGCGGCGCCGGCGGTGCGGGGAACTCCTTTCCCCGCCGCCGGCAAGCTTGGGGAGCGCCGCCCCTTAGCCTCCCTCCTTCATGGCTTCTTGGGAGCCCTCCCCCATGGAGATGGGATCCATGGGGGAGGCAAAAACGTGGCTTTTGGTGGCTGAAATTCGTGGGTGGAGGAGTCCTCCACGAATTAGGTTTCCTCCCTTTATATATCTTCTCGGATTTCCGTCACCCCCTTTTAGGGTTCCACCAAAACGGGCCTACAGGCCGCGTCCGAACTCCGATTGGGCTGATCTCGGGCTTAAAATCTTCGTATGGAAAATTGTGACAACTTTCGTAACAGCCAGGTCTCCATTTGACGTCATCTTCGAGGGTCAAACTGGCAATCTTCGTAAAAAGTTCTCAGACAGATTTCAGGAAAGTCCCAATTCGACTCCAACAAGGTTTCCTCTTGTATTCTTGATAATTTCTACACATCAAAGAGTAAAACAAGAACATTGTGCACTTTTGCAACTATTAGTAGGTTAGTCCAAATAAATAATAAACTTAATATAAAACAAGTGCTAAAAGCATAAAAATGGCATGAAACAATCAAAAATTATAGATACGTTTTGGACGTATCAACATCCCCAAGCTTAATTCCTGCTCGTCCTCGAGTAGGTAAATGATAACAAAATAATTTTTGATTGTAAATGCTATGATCAGGTCTTTAACAATTGCATGATGTATGGATAATAAAACTTAGCAATCATGTTTCCTAATGAAAAGTATCAACGAACTAAGAGCTTATAACATGAAATTTATAAACATCAACAAGATTGTAATGACCATAATAAAGCATGATAGAGTGGTATCTCGCTTGCCCTTAATTGTGGAGCAAAACATAAATGCCAAGGCACCTCTGAAGTTCAAGTGAAGACTAGATATAGAGATATCAAAGATAAAAGCATCATGGTTATACCTCAATTAATCGTATTCTGGGACAAGCACATTACACTAAGAACGACAGCTATGCTCTCGAAGAAGTGCTCAAAGAAAGGATGGTGACTCAACATAAAAATAAAAGATTGGCCCTTCGCAGAGGGAAGCAGGGATTAACACGTGCTAGAGCTTTTTGTTTTAAAAACAGAGGTAAAAATGTTTTGAGAGGTGTTTGTTAATTGTCAACGAATGGTAGCGGGTGAGAACAGTATTCTACCTGTCAAACGGACTTTTAAGAGCGGCTCCCATGAAGGACGTTATTTCTACCAGCAAGGCAGATCATCCCTCTTTCTCTTTGGTTTACACACATTCAGGTATTTCACTGTTTGTCATTGCTTACTGATGAATCAGGGCAAAAGTGTGAAGAGAATTAATTGGTTAAAGTTGTAATTAATTGGGACTGGGCACCCCGTTGCCAGCTCTTTTTGCAAGTTATTGGATAAGCGGATGTATATGCCACTAGTCCAGGTGTAAAAGTCCATTTGACAAATAGAATAAAGAATAACCACACTAATTCCTCATGAGCTAGTAAACATTGACACAAAAAGAGAAATATTTTGAAGGTTTTAAAGGTAGCACATGCAAATTTACTTGGAATGGCTTGAAATACCATGCATAGGAATTTTTTGGTGGACTCTTTGGGATAACTTGGTTTTAAGGATTTGGATGCACGAGCAGCATTCCCGCTCAGTACAAGTGAAGGCTAGCAATAGACTGGGAAGCGACAACCACGAGAGCGATAACGGTCATAATCATGCTTGCGACAAAATAAAATTAACGGAGGCATAAAAACGATACTAAAACTCTGAGGCAAAATAGATCATCAAGGCTTAATTGACTTTTATTTTTCAGTCATAACATGTGTGAGCATGTGCCAAGTCGATTCAAGTGAATTATTCAGAGGAGGATACCACAATACCATACCATCTTATGAACAGGACAATGCATGTTGATATCAAAATAACATAATATGCACTATTAGCTAGTTGAGACTAACCATAAGAAAACATAAACTACTAAACAGTATTATTCACACATCATTTTTAAGTTTCAACAAGTAATCCATTAACCAAGTAAACATTGAAAACAGAGGATAAATAAAATATGTGACGATCCACTTATTAATGTAACTGGTGTTTGATGCTAAGATAAATAGATAATAAAATACAGCCGCTTCAAGTTTAGTTAAGTTCCTATGTTGCTCAAAAAACAAAGTTTAAAGGTTTGCAAACCGTGGGGTTATTGATGAAGAGGGATGCGGGGACATCCCCAAGCTTATGACTTTGGTAATTCTTCAATATTCCATAGTTTGGTGTTCCTTCATTCTCTGTGAAAAAACTTCAACACAAAAACTTTCCCATTCTTTTCTGCGGTTAGACATTAGTACAATAGATAATATTTCCCAAGTGCTACTATTAAACCAAATAAAATTTTGTTTTTAAGTTACAGAAAGGTTGCTTAAATGGCCAACTTATAAATGAAAGGTAAGAACCATTAAAAATCAAATGAAAACGAAAAGAGGCCACTCTTGCAACAAAAGTCAGAATCTGTCCAGAAAAACAGCAGCTGGAAAACGCAATTTTTAGGTGCACTTAAACATGCCCGAAATTTTAGCCAATTTTTGTACATGCAGAGGATTAGGTGCTACAACATCAGTAATTTTTTCGTGATTTTTAGAGCTTCCAGTAAAATATGAAAAATCGCGCAATAAGCAGTAGATACCGAAAACAGAAAATCACTTTTTACATATGTATCAACTAAGCTAAATGGATAAAACTTGGTACTTTATTTTTGATAAACTAAGAAACCAGAGGCTAAGCAAGACCTAAACATGCTAGCTACAGCAAGGAAAACTCTAAATAAAAATCAAAAGTAAAACCCAAATAAAATTAAAATAAAGAACCAAACAAAGAAGCAAAACAAAAGAAAATATTTTTGTTATTTTGAATTTATAAGTGAAAGTAAAGAAGCAATCGAAACCAAATAAGGAGCCTAATAAAACTAAAGAAGGTAAAACCAAGACATATAAAAGCAATTATAATACAAGTTAAGACAATACATATCATGTGGACGGGTAATATAGAGTATGAACGAGACAACCTCATGTTAGTTGATGAATAGGGGGATGACTCGGGCATCCCCAAGCTTAGATGATTGTATCTTCTTGAATATGTTCTTGGGATGCACCTACACATCCCCAAGCTTGAGCTCTTGCGTCTTCTTATTCATCTCATATCACCATATTGATTAGATCTTATAAGCTACATCCACATAAAACTTCACAAAACTCATTAGTAGGGTTAGTACTCATTAAATAAAATCCACTCATGTTCAAGCATTGACAAGTTTTATAATTTTTACTCAACATTAGCCACTGTATATACTAAGGTGTTCATGATTTCCGTTGTCCGTCGAAAAACTAATGAAACTAACAACACCAAGTACAATATTGAATAAACAAAGAAATCTGTCAAAACTGAACAGTCCGTAAAGATGGCATTCAACGAGATAGTTAAGTAGCTCAAATCGAAAAACTTTAGTCTAATGAAAGAAAGATAATAATCTCAGGTTTATGCACAAAAATTTTCAAGTCAAAATACTATTCTGAGATTTATCACGATTTTATTTACAGAGAAGCACAAAATCTGTCTAAACAGAACAGTCAGTAAAGATCGAATTTTTCGACCTATCTACGTACCTTAAATCAGAAAAAGTTAGTCTAATGAAAGAAAGCTAATAAGCATCACTTTGCACTCAAGAAATTTCAGATCAAGATCACGTTCTGGTGATTTTAAACATTTAATACGGTGGAGCACAGAAAATCTGTTTCTGGACAGCAAAGTAAAACTATCAACTTTCAATTAACTAAAGACTATAATTAGCATTTTATTTTTATGTACAGAGGTATATACACAATATTTACAATATTTACATGTTTTTAATGAAAAGCTTCCATGGAAAGATTTGTTTTGGTTTCATAGGCATGAACACAAGTGTTCAAGGTCGACCCCCATTTAACCATTACTCATCTTTCCAATCACTTTTCTTTTTGAAAACGTTTTTAGATAACAACTACACCTAATTTTTTTTGTAATTCGCATTCCCTATCCATAGTAAGATAAAGAACAACTTAATACTGAAAATAAAAACTACTTAGAGATAAAGCAAACAAGTGCACACAAGAACATTAACCTACGCTATGGCTCCCCGGCAACGGCGCCAGAAAAGGTCTTGATAACCCACAAGTATAGGGGATCGCGTGTAGCCTTTTCGATAAGTAAGAGTGTCGAACCCAACGAGGAGCTAAAGGTAGGATAAGTATTCTCTCAAGTTCTATCAACCACTGATACAACTCTACGCACACTAAACGTTTGCATTATCTAGAAAATAAAACTACGGTAGCAATACGGGTATGAGAGGTAGTTTTGCAAGATAATAAATACAAGAAAGTAAATGTTAGTGCTGCAGCAATAAAATACACTAAGTAACCATATACTAACAGTACCATGAGTGTGGAAAAGTGGTGGTAATTGTGGTGGCTTTGTCCAAGATTAATTAGTGAAGGTACTTGGTTCATTGTCTTCGATGCAGTTTTCTATGTGGGAGAGGCTAAATATACATGCACTCCACTACTTGGGATTACAAGTACTATATGATTGGATTGTTAGAAAGCATCCGCAAATACTAACAATGCATTAAGGTTTCCCCAACCATAGCCTTAAGTTCAAGGTCCTCTTACTCCCATACGTGCAACTAATCGGTTCGCGTTCTCAGGTTTCTGTCACTCCGGCAGAACTTCCCCCGCTTCGTTACAAATACTACCAACCCTAGGGTGTTTGATCCATGCGCGCACAATATAATGGACACCAAAGGACAGCACCATATAGACATACAACTCTAATGAACCTCATGCATTCAATTAAGCAATCAAAAGACAAATAAACTACGGAAACATGATGTAAATCATAGGATAAATATTATAGCATCAAACACCATGTTTACATAGGACGGTACAGAGGTTTGTGGGAGGATGAACCACTGAATACAAGGAGGAGATGGTGATGGAGATGGCGGTGAAGACGGCGGAGAGGGGCAGCGCGGCGGCGCAGGGCGGCGGCGGCGCCGGCGGTGCGGGGAACTCCTTTCCCCGCCGCCGGCAAGCTTGGGGAGCGCCGCCCCTTAGCCTCCCTCCTTCATGGCTTCTTGGGAGCCCTCCCCCATGGAGATGGGATCCATGGGGGAGGCAAAAACGTGGCTTTTGGTGGCTGAAATTCGTGGGTGGAGGAGTCCTCCACGAATTAGGTTTCCTCCCTTTATATATCTTCTCGGATTTCCGTCACCCCCTTTTAGGGTTCCACCAAAACGGGCCTACAGGCCGCGTCCGAACTCCGATTGGGCTGATCTCGGGCTTAAAATCTTCGTATGGAAAATTGTGACAACTTTCGTAACAGCCAGGTCTCCATTTGACGTCATCTTCGAGGGTCAAACTGGCAAACTTCGTAAAAAGTTCTCAGACAGATTTCAGGAAAGTCCCAATTCGACTCCAACAAGGTTTCCTCTTGTATTCTTGATAATTTCTACACATCAAAGAGTAAAACAAGAACATTGTGCACTTTTGCAACTATTAGTAGGTTAGTCCAAATAAATAATAAACTTAATATAAAACAAGTGCTAAAAGCATAAAAATGGCATGAAACAATCAAAAATTATAGATACGTTTTTGACGTATCAAGATGTCGAACTTGGTATCGTTCTATGGAAGAAGAATTTAATCAAGTTTCCTGACTCGGCGCCAAGGCCACCGACTCCTCCGGTTAGAAATTCATCACAGCAAAGTCCACCCTCCTCCCCCGACGATTGGGATCCCACCGCGAGTCCATCGCCCGCGCCGTCCCGTCAGCCGACTGCTGCGCCCACTAGTAATTTGACAAAGCGGAATCTGTTCACGGCGTCCCCTGTCAAGAAACGTGCAAAAAAAACCAAGGAAGTCAAGGCTCCTGAGAAGTTAGCTGGCGAGATGACTATGGAGGAATTAAAACTGAGCACACAAGGCAAGGCTGCAGCCTTTTTTGAACAGAAAAAACAGGAAAGACTGCAGGCAAGACTTGACCCATAAAGGAAGTTCTGAAGACTATACCAACTGAGGTAAAAGATCGCACCGTTGACAACCTATATGACCCTCCACCGCCGCCCCTTTCAAACTATGAGCGAGGTATTGACAAGGTACTTTCCTCACAGAAGGAGGAAGAAAAAGCGTGCGGGAAAGGAGTTGCCCAGCTCGGAGAACAAGAAGCACAATCGATCGCCCCGCTCATTGTGCCTTCTGAACCTCGGGAAATCGAGCATGGAGAAGTTGTCATTGGCGACACAGGTCTCCCCATAGCGCAGATAGCAATTCAATACCAATTTGAACTCGGGCTGCCTCTGGTTGAAAATCCGAGTGCTCTAACAACACAGTTATATAAATTGCATACCTGGTACATGACCGCCGCAAAAGAAGGGAGGACATATCTCATGGCGGGAGTTAAGGAACATCACTTGTTCCGAGAATATGCTGTGCAGGTTGAGTTCTCCGAACTTTTTCAGATGTACAATCAACGTGCCCTCGACAAAGCTATCCTCAGCTGCTATTGTCTGTAAGTAATTTATTCGTGTAATTTAATTATTTATAGTTCAGCTCGTTCATTGCTTGTAATTATCCTCACAACATTCTTTTGTACGCTATTATGCAGAATGAAGATTCGTGAATGCCGAATGGGAGGAATCTGGGACATTGGGTTCATTGACCCGGATAAAGTTAATGTGGTGACCGTAGAAAATCCTCTGTATGCCGAGGACACAGAGAACCTTGTGCTGACGTGTTTTAAGCGACAAAGTACCAAAAAGGAAATACTTCTTCCTTACAACTTCGGGTGAGTGTTACTGTCTTGTACACATTCTATTTTGCTTTCCCGATATTAAGTGTAATTGATGAGTTCTGAATACCTGCGTATATAAATGTGCGCAGGTACCACTTCATTCTGCTAATCATTAGACTCGACGAAGGAGAAGTTGAAGTCTGGGACTCATTGAGGAAAGATCAAGATGATTACAAAAGCGTGCGTCTAATGCTCAAGAGGTAATTTCAATCGCACTATATCGTCCACTTTCGTTCATTTCCGGATATCAAAAGTATAAGTAATAACTCCTCAATTCATTTTCTTTTCCGGGCAGGGTTTGGAAAAAGTTCATCGCGGAAGAACGCGGTGAATGGAAACAGAAGTTGGAGTTCAAGGCTAACAATGTAAGTACTACTACGTATCTAGGTCTGCGTATCTTTCTAATACCATTATCGTTCTCTTGATTATTATTTGATTAAATTATATTCTTGTATAGTGGTGTCTGCTACAACCACAGGGGACGGAACTTTGTGGATACTACGTTTGCGAGTATATTCACATGAGGGTCAATGAGAGAGTCAATAGTGTAAGAAATCGAGAGGTACGTAAACATCATACACAACTTTTATTTTGCTACCATCAATTGTGTTTAGTTTCGATCATAACTGATTTGATCTCCTTCTTTTAAAGATGTCAAAGAAGCGGAGCCAGCTCCTACCACAAAACCGCGTGAAAGCTATTGCGGAGGAATTGGCGGGATTCATTCTGACGCATGTCCTAGATGAATTCGGTGAATTTCACTATGTCGAAAAATAGACTCCCTCCATGCATGTACTAGCTAGCGGTGATCTCCATATGAGTACTTTATATGTAAAGAGAGTACTTTATATGTGTAATGAGTACTTCATATGTGTAGTCAGTACTTTATACGTGATCTCCTCCGAAACCCTGAAAAATGAGCGAAAAGGAAAAAAACAGAAACCCTAAACCCCGAAAAATAAGCGAAAAGAAATAAAACCGAAAACCTAAACCCCCCGAAAAAATAAGAGGGGGGGTAAAAAAAGCAGGAACCTTTAGTACCGGTTGGTATTACCAACCGGTACTAAAGGTCCTCAGCTGGGCGCGCACTGGTTCGCCCACGTGGCGGGCCTTTAGTACCGGTTGTACCCTTTAGTCCCGACCTTTTAGTACCGGTTGCACAACCGGTACTAAAGGCCATATAAAACCGGTACTGATGCCCTGTTCTGTACTAGTGTAAGTAATTACGTACAACGGATTTAAATGTCTTTTCATATATTTTAATTATATATGGCATCACTGTTAATTCTCTTCATATTTGCAAAAGATTAGAACTGGTTTTCATCAACACATAAACATTCCATCGTCAGGTCGACTCTGTTTGTGTTTGTTATCCGAACCAATATGCTGGAAACCATGAAGATGCAGTCAGAATTGTTCTTCAAAACAATGCAGACACTAACAGCTGGTATTTCCAATGCTCAAGTAGCTCAGCCAGTGAACAAGTTGCCTGCACAAGCTGAGAAAAATCCTAAACAGTGTGGAGCAATTGAGACAGTAGAGGCAGTGACAACTAGAAGTGGAGTAAACACAGCTCTAGTGCTGAAAACACCACCAAAAATAACTTATGTTGCTCCACCAAGAAGAACAATGGTTCAGCAACCTGTTACCACAGAGAGTACTGTAGCAGATCCTGAGAAGGCAGTGGAACCAGCAACTAAAGCTGAAAATGCAGAGAAATCAGCAGAAAAGGCATTGGAAAATGCTCCAGCAGCTGAAAAGCCACAAGCTACTATAGCAAACCTAGCTCCTGCCATTCAGAAGCCTATTGCTCAAAAGGTCCCATTTCCTGAAAGACTAGAGAAAACTAAGGAAGAAAAGCAATATGCCAAGTTCTTGGAGACCATGAAGGAAGTTCAGATTACTATTCCCATTCTTGATGCAGTGTTACACATCCCTCTCTATGCAAAATTCTTCAAGGACCTAATTACCAAGAAAAGAAGTCTAGAAGATCCAGAAATTGTTGCTATGACAGAGGAGTACAGTGTTGTTATTCTGAATTATATGCCCAAGAAGCTTGGTGATCCAGGGAGTTTCACTATCCCTTGTGTAGTTGGAAAAAGAACATTTACAGTATTGTGTGATTTAGAATCATCAGTCAGTGTGCTACCACTAGCTATCAGCCAGATTTTGCAGTTAGGAGCTCTGAAGCCTACCTCCATGACATTGCAGTTAGCTGACAGAACTTTGAGGAAACCAGCTGGAATTCTTGAAGATGTACCTATCCAAGTAGGAAACTTTGCTTATCCAGTAGATTTTGTGGTGCTGGAAATGGAAGACATTTCAGAATCCATGATACTAGGCAGGCCATTTTTGGCAACAACTGGGGCAATAATTGATGTAAAAGGTGGAACACTAAAATTGCAATTTGGTTCAGAGGAAGCTGAGTTCAGCATGAAGCATGCTTCTCACATGCCAAATATTCTTGAGCAGTGTCATTCCATAGATGTGGTTGACAAGAGTGTGTTAGACACTTTGCAAGAAATGTAGTCAGATGAGCCTGAAGCACAAGTGTTTGTGACAGCTGACAGTGCTAATCCACAGCAGCTATGTGGAATAAATCTTTGTGAAGAAGAAATAGAGGAAGAAGAAAGTGCAATTCCTCAGCCAGCTCACCATTCCATTGTGGAGCTAAAAGAATTACCATCTCATCTAAAATATTCTTTCTTGGAGAAGGAAAAAATACACCCAGTGATAATCAGCTCAGCTCTGGATGATGCACAGGAAGAAAGTCTATTGTCAGTGTTGAGATTGTACAAAAATGTAATTGGCTATTCCATTGATGATATCAGAGGCATAGATGAGCAAATTTGTTCTCACAGAATTCATTTGGAAGAAGACAGTAAACCTACTAGAGAAGGTCAGAGAAGACTGAATCCTGCAATGCAAGATGTAGTAAAAAGGAAGTTCTGAAATTGCTAAAGGCAGGCATGATTTATCATATTTCTGACAGTGAGTGGGTTAGTCCAATTCATATAGTGCCCAAGAAAGGAGGATACACTGTGGTAGAAAATGAAGAACGTAGATTGATGACCACAAGACCTGTCACTGGTTGGAGAATGGTTAATGATTTCAGAAAACTGAATAAGACAACTAGGAAGGATCACTTTCCTTTGCCATTTATGGATCAAATGCTGGAAAGGCTAGCAGGACAGAAATTTTATTATTACCTAGATGGATACGCTGGTTTTCTGCAAATTCCTATCCATCCAGCTGATCAAGACAAGACCATGCATATTATGGATCATGCTTCTATTGATTAGTTCACTGAAATAACTCTTGCCAACATCTCAAATCAGGTCCATGCATATTATTGACAAGGCCTTCAGCTACCCATTCACGAATGACAACATACATCAAAATTTCCTCATCCTCGGGATACATACCAAGATACAAAAAACAAGGTCGAAGATGAAGAGGAAGATGCATATAGCTAAGATTCAGAATATTCTTCATATCTTCCAAGGTGGGATTTATGGTAGACCGGACACCCATAGAACTCATTATATTCTCCCAACCACTCCTTGATACTTCTTGATTAGCTAACAGGCTAGCTATAGTGATGATTGCAAGTGGCAATCCGCCACACTTCTTCAAAATGTTTGCTGATACTTCTTCAAGATAAGATGGGCATCCACCACCGGCCCCAAATATTCTATCGAAGAATAGCATTCTTGAGTTATGTTCATTGAGGGGCTTTATTCTGTAGATGCACTCAAGATCATTGTTACAAGTTGTATCCGCCACACCTTTCACCCTTGTTGTCACTATTACTCTACTCCCATTGCCTTCATTTGGAAAAGAACGACTGATAACATTCCATGCTGATTGATCCCACAAGTCATCAACCACAATAATGTACCTATGGAATTGTTTGCATGGTTATATACAAATTCTACAGTAAACTACGACAATAATATTTGAAGAAAGAACTTCGATAAAGTAGAATCAATTGAGTCTGTTGTTCATAGAACTAAATTAGGAGGATCATATAATATTTTAGCCTAAACAACAGTGTCTAACAAGTAACTGTTCAGCATCATATGATATGTTTATGTCTGTAAGTCGCTCTTTCTATTCATTTACCTTTCTACACTACGAGACTCGTACTACCACTACTCATCACCTCTCTATCCTCTTTCCACCTACACTGTGCTGCGTCTCAGGTATTTACATTTAAATAACTATTTATTTTTCTAGAGTTACCATAATGATTGAAAAACTAAATCAAAACTTCAGAACAGTTTAGCACATGCGAAAACATAGTCTACCAGAGTTGAAAGTTACTATTGGAAGTTACGGTTACCTCTTCTCTTTTAGATGTTTCCTAATGTCTTCAATAATGTCTTCAATCTCGCGAGTATGGGAAGACTGAGTCATATTAAGTTTGGCTTCTAGGCGGCTGAGAAGCACTTTTATATCAGGTTTCTGTGAAACAGAAAAGAATGCCTCACAATGGAATTGCTCTCTGAACTTGTCATACAATATGCCTAGTACTTATTTATGATCTGCTATCCACTGGTACTATAGTAGTACTAGTATTAGTTCCCTTGAGATTTGCGGCAACCTGCTAAGTCATTAATTGACTCTTAGTGGCCTGCATGTGCTGCAACCGGCTTTTGTGTATCTTAATCAGACCCGCATCTTTCGTAGTCCCGGCACACTTGACCAGATCTATGGTCACGAGACTAATTTCGATAAAACCAACGAAGGAACAGTATACTACACGGCAAGCGTCCATACATGTACCGACGTTTCGAGGACGTGGCGGTATCATTAATTTTTTTGTGAAACTTTCTTTATTGTTACTCGCTCCTAAAGCAAATTGCTAGAGTGATTACTTTCGCCCGAAAGCACTACGAACATATCGGGTGTCTTGTTATTCATAAGCTCACGGAGAAAACTTTGGCCGTAGTACGCTGGTAAGTAATTACGTACAACGGGTTTAAATGTCTTTTCATATATTTTAATTGTATAGGGCATCACTGTTAATTCTCTTCATATTTGCAAAAGATTAGAACTGGTTTTCATCAACACCTAAACATTCCCTCGTCAGGTTGACCCTATTTGTGTTTGTTATCCGAAGCAACTAATCTTTGCTTTGGGAAATGGTTCGGAGATGAAAGAGGCAGATTTTGCTTGGAGAAGGAAAGCTGGATTGAATTTGCTCACAAAGCTGGCTTTCGAATCGGATCGGTCATCATTCTCTGCGGCATAAGGTTCAATGCAGACATCAATATGTAGTTCGAACGACTGTAGAAAGTAAAAACTAGCAGTCTGTTCCAGATGTGGATGGAACATTTTAGCTAATGAAGTTAGGATTTAGAATTCAACTAACTATTTATGATATTTAGAAGTCCTTTACTTCTCATTGGGCATAAGGATTTAGAATTCAACTAACTATTTTAGCTCCTGAGCTCCACGGGCCTGGGTGATGAGGGTGAGGTCCATGATGCAGTTGTTGATCCGCTTGTCCACGCCGTCCAGCTCGGCGCCCTTGCTGCGGCTGTATTTCGTGAAGACTTGATGAGCACCAGCGCCTCATCGGCGGCGTCCTTGAGCCGCTCCAGCACGCGCGTCGTCGCCGCGTCCTTCCTCGCCGTGTCCGACAGGCTCGACAGGATCTCGCCCAGGTTCTTGGCGCGCTCCGCCAGCTCCAGGCACTTGTGCTTGTTCTGGCTCGCCATCGACGCCGCGCTCCCGATCAGCTGCACCACCGTCAGGATCGCGCCCACCACGCTCAGGGGATCCATCTCCACCTTCCTCCTCGCCACCCAGGTTGTAGAGGCACCACACCGAGGTTGTAGAGGTAGCATGTTCTTCTCTGTGACACTTATGAAATCAAGGTCCTAGGGGCCAGCTGCCTCCCGATTCCCTCTCGCCTCACCCCTTTCGGCGGATTCTAAGTTCGCCCCAACGGCAGGAACCCTCGACTTCTTGGCCACTGCTCTGACTGGTTGACTCCTCATACACTGTTCGCCGGTGATGCCCCGACGGCACATACCCCTCCTCTGACTCCCACCGAAATCACGCCTGCCTTAACGTGTGTCCAAGATAGTTATTAGCTATCATTTCATGTGTGGTTTAGATCGTCATGCCTTCTTATTTTATGATAGGGGGTCCTGCAAACGATCCTTTAGTCCCACAGATGTCGGAAAACGGTTAATATGGGGTCACCAAAACTCACGTTTTCCTGCCCCTTTTCTTGGGATACAACACACCATTTTTGGGTTGCTTGGAGCGATGTCGGTCATGATTTCATAACTTTTGTTGTACTTTGTTTGCTAATAATCGTCAAGATCAAATATGATAAATTTATTACCCATAATTTCATCCGCGGTTTGTTGCGACTTGTTAGTATGGTGACGAGCTACCATATCAAAGCGCCGGTATTGAGTTAAACATCACTACTGAAAACCAGCACCACCATCATCAATGTCATGACACAAAATAAGTGATTACAGGGAATACATCGTGTCTCGATGGCAGGGCTCGCTGACCGCCGACCTGGTAAAGGTCCACGTGAGCTAGCGACAAGATGTACAATGGCTCCTATGGAACCCCAAAATCCACCCGTGACCTTGATGAAGGCATCATAGTCACTTTCCAATCCATAAATAACCTCGTCGTCGACTGATGAAATGGAGGACACGAACCCACCACCAAAAAAACAAAATAGGGTGGTAATGTAGGAGGCGAGGCGACGTGCGTCACTAGGGT
This sequence comes from Poa pratensis, assembly GCA_947311845.1. Classification (NCBI taxonomy): domain Eukaryota; kingdom Viridiplantae; phylum Streptophyta; class Magnoliopsida; order Poales; family Poaceae; genus Poa; species Poa pratensis. The sequence goes on from CAMZMU010000084.1 coordinate 3,380,805, forward strand.
CGTTATTTCATGATAGGAGTTGATGTTTACCAACCATTTAATGTGTCATTTTATCACCATGTGTTGCGAGGCTCCTTATTTCATGCTACTCCCTCCAATATATTTTAGTTGTCGTCGAAAGATAACCTACCAAGCATAAATTTGTAGCACAACCAGCGACAATATATAGGGAATAGGCGAAGTAGAAAAATAAAATTTATTAGGTTCGCTATTTTATGCTAGAATATATTGCCTTTCATTTCATGTGTCATTTTTTCATCGCGCGTTAGTATGGTCCTTATATTATGCTACAAAATCGGTGCATCTATCAGGGTCCTTATTTCATGTTATGATATATAGTTACAATCTATGAGTTGTCGCAAAACCCACTTAAGACAATACTGCCATTTTGATTTCGCCTGCAACTCTTGAAAACATCGTCGCCACCTCAGACAAGTCTTGTCGGTGGCTCTCTAGCCTAGTGATACCTTTTCTTTCCTGAGTAGGAGCTTGGGCCAAATTCCAAGCCGTGGTCCTTTCCTCGCGCGCCGCCGGCCCAGCACGTGAGGCCTTTCGTCCCTCAGAGGGAGGGGAATCGGGAGGTTGGGCCACGCGACGTACGTGCGCGCTGGACACCTAGCGGAACACACGCTTGCTTAAAGACCTTGCTGACAGTTGGAAGCGAGTAATAAGAAGAACCCGAAGGGGCTGGAGGAGCTGCGTAGTAGGGACCAGGACTTGGAGGTGGAGCCCACTGACCATAGCCGTGTGGTTGCTGGTAGTAGCCCGGCGCCGGCGGTGCACTCCATTGGTGCTGCAGCGATGGCGCCGGCGACGGCGGCGCCGCCCAGCCACCATGGGCGCTGGACGCACCTCCTTGCCCTTGATGATAGTAGGAGGCGTGGTCAACGTGTACATGAGTTTGAGCTGGGGCTGGGGCTGCTGTCAACGGGTTCGTCGTGGTGGTGGCGCCGTGACTCCCACGGGCCTGGCTGATGAGGGTGAGGTCCATGATGCAGTTGTTGATCCGCTTGTCGACGCTGTCCAGCTCGGCGCCCTTGCCGCTGCCGTACTTGCCGGAGAAGATGCCGCCGGACTGGCAGGACTTGATGAGCGCCAGCGCCTCGTCGGCGGCGTCCTTGAGCCGCTCCAGCACGCGCGTCGTCGCCGCGTCCTTCCTCGCCGTGTCCGACAGGCCCGACAGGATCTCGCCCAGGTTCTTGGCGCGCTCCGCCAGCTCCAGGCACTTGTGCTTGTTCTGGCTCGCCGTCGACGCCGCGCTCCCGATCAGCTGCACCACCGTCAGGATCGCGCCCACCACGCTCAGTGGATCCATCTCCACCTTCCTCAGCTACCAGAGTAGCACGATGAGGAAGAGGGCAAGATTGTACCGGCCGGGCTGCTTCTGTGTTATGACTTGCTTGTATCTATGGTCGGTCGTCTCTTCTCTTCCGAGAGCAAGTCAACTGCCAGCCCAGGGCATTACCAATTCATGTGATCCTTTCACCCCCAATTAATCCTCACAGACAGACAGTTCGCCAGATGACTAAATCAAAGTACTGCTCCCACAATTTGTTCCTTCGTTGCATACTCATAGGCACATTCACGCCTCCAAATTAAATCAATAATGACACAACATTGTACCACGAACCAAATAATGATAGATGTCCAATGTTAATATACGTGACACTAGAGCCAACTTGCAGCTTAGTTTACTGATCATGCTACCCTAGTAGTAGTACGGATGTTGGAGTAGAATATCTCATATTTTGGAATTTTCTTTTCATTAGCCATAGCTGACTACCATATATTTGCGTGAGGAGCTACCTATACATTTTTTTTTTTGAATGATTGCACAAATCAATACAACCGGCCAACGCTTAAACAAATAAGGCGTACAAATTTAATCAAGAGCCAAAGTATACTAAATTTGACACAGTATATTGACAACAAATATCAGCATTTACAATATTAAATACATATATCATGAATATATGTTATATGATCAATCTACTTATATTGATTTGGTACTGTAAATGTTCATATGTTTTTCTATAACATTGGTCAAACTTAGCATATGTTGACTAAAATTGTACCCTTATATTAATTCACTGGAACATAGGGCATACCATATTGCACTTACATTTACTTAATAATTTACATCGCGAGTCTTCTGACACTACTCGGTGTAGTAAGTATTGGACGATGCGAGCGTGGGGAACCCCTACGTACAAGCTAAGGTAGCCCCTAAGCTTGGTTTGGCGTAGACGATCCTAGTACATACGCATTAAATAAAATAGGAATACATCCACTGATCAACCCACATGGAGATCTATATCAATCCTAAACCTATTCCGCTCCTTAATGAAATAAAATGACAATGTCAACCTTGAGCACAAGAACAAGTTTGCCCACTGCCCATAAGGTGAGACATGGTCTTCTCTAAGAAGATCCGTAAATATGTACCAAAAGTGTGTGTGGGGACACGAAATGATTAAAGTTTTAGCAAAACTTTATGCGCAATGTTTTTAGAAGGTAGTACCAATGGTGGTTTACATTAGAAAAAATAATCTAATTAATCTTTTTAGAAATACCAATAATATTAAATTTACTCCATTATTCTCTCCACCATAAGAAATTCCATGACATTCGTAGTTATATTATGAATCAAATAATATACTTGTACACCTATATTTTTGTGTGTCTTCATCCAAATTGACTCGGTTATGGGTATGGCTGGACTTGTTTATGGGTATGAGCTATTTATTTCTCTAATCCATAGTACAGGTGGTTATAGGCTTTTTGTCATAGGGAATGTATTCTCAAGAATGATAACATTGGATGGGGTCAAGTTTCCCTTTTTTTTGTTTCCTCTTGGCTATTATGTATGAAGTAGTAACTGAATTTATTGAGTGCACCAAACAGGCAATAGCATCTACTTGGATTTTTTATCCAGAAGAACAAACCAAAGGCGCACCCAATGAACCAATAAACTGACATGCTTAAGTGATAACCGTGATACACAGGTAATCTCGGGACTGAAGATCCGGATATCGATAATTAATCAGACATACTACCATATCAGCAACTTTGAGCTCTACACAAGTAACCCATCAGTTCATCAACAGATCATAAACCACCACTCCACCCTTCATATATATAAGAAGGCATATGATCCAGGTGAAAAGAAAAAAAAATGCAGATCTTCACAGCAACCCTTTTAAACATCAAGCTGCGGTCTCTGTAACTTGTAGACCACCGCGCCGAGGTTGTAGAGGCAGCACGGAGCAATAGCAAACCAGCTCAAGAAAGCCATGGCAGTGGCGGACATATAGCTTGGGCAGTGATTTCCGGAGCAAAACTCCACATCATTGTTGATGAAAACGGTGATGCCCGCCGACGCGCACGCAGAGCTGAAGGTCAGCGTTCCTGTGATCTGCAGAGGACAACAACGTCGGGGTCAATTAAATGCACATGATCGTCAGATACAGTATTTGTAACATTTTAATCTTCGATTTTCACAAGGAACCGCAGAGTGGCTGTTTGATCTTTGATCATCGAGGCGACTGAGAAAACAAAACTCACCCAGTCTCCAACGCCAAGTATGGCAGCTGCTCGGGGGCTTCGGAAGGAACGTCCGACAAGAAGTGCGTACAGATACAGGATTGCCAGAGCGAGGCTCCATAGGCATTGCAGAGCTGATGCTGATACGAGGTAGCTGGTAAAAAAGAAGAACAGTAAGTTGAACTACACAAAGAAATCGATAAAAAGAAAGGAAGGATCCACAATTCCACATACAGGTATCCTGAAGAACAATAAATTCAAACTGCAAACGCTATCTAATTGTATCACAAAAATTAGATACACTAGCAAACAACCTCTGTTTGATACTCCTTCTGCTCCTGTCCTAATTCCTAAACCGTAATAAAGTGCCACCTGATAAACCATGCTGTTACCCACCTGAGGGCCGGGTTAAATTATCTATTGATGGATCATTTAAAGGGGAGAATAATACTGGAGGTACATCCAGGCAGATTTTTTTTTCAGCGTGCCGGTATCTATCTTCATGCGGTGAAGCTTTGGAGACGGTGCTGCTTGCTTGCTCGGAAGGTCTCGATCTGGCTCTTCGCCAAAGCCAACTACCGGTCCTGGTCGAAACTGATTGTTTAGCAGCACGGCGCAAGATCGCTCTCTCTTTATGCATATTATCTCCGAGATTAAACAGTTAGCTAAACAAGGTCGTGTTTGTACCTTTGTTAAAGTAGATCGTAGGCAGGTAAGGGCAAGTCATTGCCTTGCAAGCTTTGCAAGGGCAGAGCAACAAACCCATGTATGGTTCGGTTCAGGTCCTGTGTGTCTTCTCCAGGAGAGCTGAATGTAGCCCCAACTGTTAATAAATATCTAGGTTTACCCGCGAAAAAAAAAAGACTCAAGCTGAACATTGCTTAATCACTCCAAAAAAGACAGCTGAGATTAATGTCATACCACAGAGAACATGACCATGTCAGTCACGATCTAAGATGCCAAACTAATCCAGAAGGCGTAGCATACTGGTTTCTATTTGGAAGTTAAAGAAAGGGCCCAATAATTATGCTAGTTTCTACTGGGAAACTAATTTCGCATATCTCTTACAGAGAGACCCTAAATTTTCAGGGATTTCACTGCGTGGCTTATGTACGCATGTAAATTGTCAAATTGGGATGAGTGGAGTGATGGTCGCGTTCTTAAAATTTCGTTGATTCTGTAAAACTCAGCGAGTACTCTGTTTGCAGAAGAAAAAGAAAAAAGGCTGCCGGAACTGCAGCGCCGTGGACTGAAACCCTCAGGAAGGGAGAAAATGCTGAGGAGGAGGTGGACGCACTGACCGGAATGCGGTGACGGAGGCGAAGTCGCGGGCGGAGGCCATGGCGGCGAGCGCGGCGGCCGCGAGGAGGGCCTGCGCGAGGCGGAGCCCGAGCCGCGCCCGCGGGCTGTGGCCCCTCATCAGCACCCCAGGCGGCGCGTTCTCCGCGTTAGCCGGAGCGGCAGCGGCAGCGGGAGCCGGGGCCGGCGCTGCGGCCTCCACCGGAGCCAGAGCCGGCGCTGCGGCTTCCACCGGAGCCGGAGCCGGGGCCGGCGCTGCGTCCTCCACCGGAGCTGGGTCCGGGTGCACCAGCGGATGGCTCACCGGCCGCATCATCGCTCCCCGGGTCCTTTTCGTTCGTCCGTCCGCTCCTCCTCGCCGACCGACCTTGCGCGGTTCCGAGAGAGAGCTGGTGTCACGCGGTGGAGGGATTCTGGAGGAGGAATGCGGGAGGGAGCTGGTGTACTCACGCACGCGGTGGAGGGTTTTTGAGGTCGATGGCCCGCCATTACTCACACTCGCACTCTCTGCTTTTCTTACCTTTTTGGGCAAAAGCGCGTTCGGTCAGTGTGGACGCCCATGTTGTATCGTACGTCATTCACACTTAGTACTATACTTTTGTTGCTATGAGTATTTACTCTGCTCAAATTGACTCATTTTTATTGTATTCAGTGTAAACTTCCTCCTCCACCTTAAATTTTTCGTGGAAATATATCCGGTACAAAATGAAACCAGCTACGCCGTCTTCTTCTTTATCCGAGACGCCCCGGTACTCGTCGGAACATATTGCTATTTTTGTGCCTACTTGCAGTCTTAATTGCCTTCGGTACCTTCATCGGCCTCTCCTTGCGCCAAAAGGTGTGGTGACCATCTTTGGTGTGTGGTGATTGAGCTTCTTCTCCATCAGAGGCGTCGGCTTTCCTCCTAACTTGCTTGCTATTGAAACGCGTCTGCTTCATCACCAATTGGATGTCTTGTAGGCACTCAAGATTCGGAAGGACCGATTTCTAAATCACCAACTTTGTAATTCTTTGAGTTCCAGTCCCGATGGTCTCTTGCTTCGGCAATGGTTCAATCACGAGTGACGAGCGGTGTTCCTTTTTTATTTTTGAACCATGCAAGAGCGCTGCATGTATTGATTTTTTTTAGATAGGAGGGCCTCGCCCCAATTTTCATTAAAATGAAAACTGATAATACAACTTCCATAATTCAGTTCCACTCGCGCCCGGAGGCAAAACTCCCCCAGAAACGCTAAAACCACTACCCAGCACTACACTAACTCCAACCTACTGAGCTCCAGCCTAAAGACTAACTTACAAGGAAACCAACATCAACAAATCAAACTAAAAAACCTAAATAGAAAGAAAACATCATCAGATCAAACTACACAGCTAGACTACTAGCAACTTTTTCCCGCAGCACCGCCTGGCATTCCTGATTTCTTCCTCTACTCCTCTATTTCTCATCTGACTTTCCTAACGTTTTCCTGCAGCATCACCCAACCACTTCGTTTGCTGAAGATTTCAGCCACAAACTCGTAGCAGATCTCTTGCTCCGCTTGCACTGCAATTCTTGTAAGCCTCAACACAGTGCAATAGCCCAAGTATTTAACCAATAAGCAAGTACATTATTCCACTAGGGTCGTAAGGAAAAACTTTACTGAAACATGCGGCAATCCTCGACTTTCAAAATGCCTAGATTACAGCTGCTACTCCTATGGAAATGAACACCCTAATCGCTGCATGTATTGATATTAGTAGGAAAAACGAAAGCCTTAGATGTATACAACACGAGCTCAATTGATTATTGATCTCTTGCAAATAAAAGTCGTCATGTGTAATGTGTTGTTGGCTGGTTGAACGCAGTTGACATTCCAACGTGGCAGCCACTGTACATTGAGTTGCCTACGTGGGGCCGTCCCTCGTCTTCTTCCTCCGCCCCATCTTCCCACTCTCCCGCACCCCTGCCAACGCGCCCACGTGGACATGGCGTCCCCAGCCACAGCGCCGGTCACGTTCCGCCGGGGCCGGCGAGCCAAGTCCCCACCTTGCAGTCACCAACAGCCAGCAGAGCCGTCTTCCGCCGCCACCATTGCACGTCGTACCGCACGTCCGCACCGGTGAAGCCGCCCCAGGCCGTCGTGCCCAAAGCCGGTCGGGCGAGCGGCCACAACTCGGCCGAAAAACTGGAGCACTGGTGACGCCTCCGTTGGTGTCTCCTCCCTGGCCGAAGCACCGCGCGCGTTGCGCCTTTGTTACCCGCACCATGGATCCATGGCTTGCTCGCCCATGCCGGCCCGTGAGGCGTTCGACGAAATGCCAGAGCACGGAGTGCGGAAAGGCGAGCGTGCACCGATGTGATGAGAAACGTACAGACAGACAGTGCTTCTCAACAAGTAACGGACATGGGTGTGGCAAACCCTAGTTAAGATCCATTAGCACTAATATTCTATAGTAATGCCATTAAGCTGGCGACCTTTGGTCTGCAGCTCCCCTTCATAAATAGGCATTGCTCCTGGGTCGTTTCAGTTCAATCCCTTGCAGCAGGAGAAGTGCGGCACCACATGGAGTAAGCTTCTTCTTCGTCATCTTTTTTTTTTTTTTTTTTGAATTTATGAGTGAGCTTTATAGATTAGGCAACATCGTTATTACAATCATGCATTAGGGATTCCGACGCGCAGGAAGGAATTGCCCCGTGGCTAAGACCACACTCACGTTTGCCTAGTTTAGCTAAAACATGTGCTACACCATTGCTCACCCTACCGATCTTCCTTATCGAGACCTGTCCCAAAACTCCCAGCAAAGCTCTTGCCTCCAGGTACAGACTCCAGTGGCTGGAGCAATCACTCTTTGATGAATTCAGAACAGCAACGACAGAAGCACAATCAGATTCAATGATTTCAGGTTGCTGTGGGTGGGCTACCATGTACCTGATTCCCTCCAAGACGGCTAGTACCTCCGCCTCCTCCGCACTCGCGCATGTCGCCAGAGTTTTCCATTGAGAGTACAGTACTGAACCATTCGAGTCGCGTACAACCAGGCCAGTACCTCCATCAGACGAGGACGCGTCCCAACCTGCATCCACATTTACTTTGATCCAACCCGGGGCAGGGGCCTGCCAGCATGACGAAGGGGCAGCATGCAAAGACGGTCCTGGAATGGTGATCGGGGACACGGGCGCCTTCTCTCTGGACTCCACCTTGCTTGTGTCACCAGAGAACGAGGTAACGTAGTTCTGTAGAAAAGGCACAGAAGCTGCAATAGAGGCCTTACCATCTCCATGGATGATGTTGTTGCGGTGGTGCCATGTGCGCCAGAATAGGAATATCAGCTTACTCCGCATATCAGCGCTTACACCATTGATGAGATCAAAAAACCAGCTCGGACCTGAGTTTCTGAAGGCAGCATCCTTTGGAATGTTCCAGACTTGGCGTATGGCATCACGGAGAGCACGGGCTATGGTGCACCTAACCATGGCGTGGTACGCAGTCTCAGCTTCCATGCCACAAATGGAGCAGGTTGGGTGCACCTTGGGGATTCGTTTGTGCAGACTGTCCGTGACCGCGAGAGAGTCAGTGGCGAGGCGCCAGGCAAACACCCGAAGCTTCTGCGGGATTTTCGACTTCCAAACCAGGTTCCAGATGCTTCTATCACCATCAGATTCGGCGCAGCTTTGTCCTTTGCAGAGATTGAGGATTTTCGGCTGCATAGCAAGCCTATAGGCACTGCGAACAGAGAATTGGCCAGAGCTCTCAGGATGCCACGCGATGAAGTCGTCGGTTAACCGCATGGGGAGCTTGATCATCAGAATGGCTTCAGCGTCATGAGGGTAACAAAATTTCCGGATTAGGCCTTCATCCCACCGATGTGTCGCATGGTCAATGAATTGAGAGACCCACTTAAGCCTGCAACGCTCCTTCATGCCTGACACCTTCAGACCACCATTCCTTGGCACCCAATTGTCCCGCCAGAATTTCACCATTGATCCAGACCCGATGCGCCAAACAGCACCTTTCTTCAGCAGCTCAAGTCCATGCAAAACGCCTTGCCAAGAAGCCGACACATTCTGGATGAAAGCAGTGTCCAGAAGGTGGCCATTGGGGTAGTACTTGGCCTTCAGGAGACGTGCACATAAACTATCAGGAAACTGCAGCAGTCTCCACGCCTGTCGAGCCAAGAGAGCTTGATTGAATAGTTTGAAATCACGAAATCCCATGCCACCCGCAAGCTTCGGAAGTGTTACTTTGTCCCATGAGAGCCAGTGCATGCGCCGGCGATCGTGCTCGTCGCCCCAATGGAAATCACGGATCAGTTTGTTTAGCTCCTCAATGAGGCCTACAGGAAATTGGAAGACACTCATAGCATACGTGGGGAGTGCTTGGAGGACCGCTTTGATAAGAACCTCTTTGCCCCCACAGGAGAGATATTTCTCAACCCAATCACATAGTCTCTTATGGAAACGTTCCTTCAGAGACTGAAACTTTCCCTTCTTCATCTGTCCTTCAGGAACAGGTAACCCGAGATATTTTGATCAAAACTTTCAGTTTCATATTTGAGCAGCTTCTTCATCTCAGCCTGAATATGTGCCTCAACCTTCTGACCATACATGATGGAGCACTTGCCGAGGCTCACAAGCTGACCGGTCCCCTTCTCATATTTGTCCAAGATTTCCTTCACCACCAAAGTTTGCTGGATGGATCCCTCAAAGAATAATAGGCTGTCGTCAGCGAACAAAAGATGGGACATACCTGGCGCATTGCGGCAGATTTTGAGCTCCTTCAGGTTGTTCTTCTCCACTTCATGTTGGATCAAGCGGGAGAGGCCATCAGCAACAAACAAGAACAAGTAAGGAGAGAGTGGATCGCCTTGGCGAAGCCCGCGAGTTGGTGTGAAGGTGTCCAACACATGTCCATTGAGACGAACTGAATAACGGACGGTGGTAACACATTGCATAATCCACCGTACCCAAGTGCTGTTAAAGCCCAGGTTCGTCATAACACCTTCAAGAAAACGCCAATCCACACGGTCATAGGCCTTGGCCATGTCCAGCTTATACGCACAAAACTTGCCCCGATCTGAAGAGTTGCTCTGAATTGCATGAAGACATTCAAACGCCATTAGAGCGTTATCCGTAATCAACCTGCCAGGAATGAAGGCGCTCTGCATTGGCGAGATGATGTCGTGGAGAAGAGGTTGGAGCCGGTTAACCAAGCATTTGGAGATGATCTTAAAGACTACGTTGCATAAGCTTATAGGACGAAAGTCCTTCAGCTCTTCTGGATCATTCTTCTTCGGAATCAGTACTATAGCCATGTCATTTACATCCTCGGGCATCTTTCCTTCAACGAAAAACATCTGCACTGCCTTTACCACATCCTCCTTTAGCAGGTCCCAATTGCGTTGGAGGAATCTAGCAGGGAAGCCATCAGGGCCAGGCGCCTTAAGCGGCCCAATCTGAAAGAGAGCATCACTGATTTCCTTCTCAGAGAAAGGGGCAGACAACTTCGAGTTCATCTCCTCGTCCAGCCTTGGCATGAACAGCTCGAGCAGCTCTGATGGGTCAATACAATCATCCTTAGTGTACAACTTCTGGAAAAACTCAGTAGCTAAGTCCCCCATTTCCTCCATGTTTTCAGTCCATGTACCATCTGTGCGTTTCAGCTTTGCAATTCTATTCTTCCGCTGCCTCCAGCTGGCCTTCCGGTGAAAATATTTTGTGTTTCGATCGCCTTCGCGGAGCCAAGCAACACGTGATCTCTGCATCCACATGAGTTCTTCACGGTACAGTAGTTCATCCATCTCAGCAAGGAGTTTCTGTTTTTCCTCCAAATCAGCTGTGTTATTGTTTTGCACAAGAACCTCCAAGCGCTTCCTCTTCTTCTCGATCTGTTGAGTAACTGGCTTGAAATATTTTCGTTTCCAATCATATAGTGACCCCATCACTCCACGCAGAGAGGAGCAGACGTCACCCATATCTCTCACTCCGCCACGCCGAGACCATGCCTCCTCCACAGTCGCCGTCAGCGTCGGTTCACGTTCCCACATTATCTCATAGCGCCGTATGGGTTTACGACGCTGTGACTCATCGCTCGCAGGGATCACGGTAACCAACAGAGGGCAGTGATCTGATCTAGGGGAAACAAGATGCCGGACTTGCGCCGCTGGGAAACGAAGTGACCATGCCGGGGACGCCACTGCCCTGTCGAGCCGAACCTTAACGTTCCTATGTCCGCGCTGTTTGTTATCGAAAGTCCAGGGAGTGCCGAAAAACCCCAGATCATGAACATCGCAGTGTGACAACACCTCGCGGAAGTCCATCATGAGCCTCTCCGACCGGCGAGCACGAGAGAAGTGCTCCGCCTGCCACATCGCCTCATTGAAGTCACCAAGCAAGAGCCAAGGTTCAGAGGACTCATTCTTGATACGCCGTAGCATTGTCCACATGTGGTGCCGCTCGCTAGGTCTGGGATCCCCATATACAAAAGTTCCTCTCCAACGTGCTCCAAACGGCCCTCCCTTGATGTGAACATCTATGTGCCTTTTGCTATAAGAGAGAAGATTGACCTCCACATCCTCATGATGAAACAAGCTAGACCGCCTCCCGATCCAGTGCCCTCCACAGCAAAACATCCTTTCATGCCTAATCGGAATCTGAGGTTGCGAATCCGGTCAGGTTTTTGCCTAGTCTCACAAAGGAAAACTAGACTGGGGTGGTGTGTCTGAACCAAGCAGACAAGTTCTTGAACTGTCGGGGTCTGCCCCGCCCCCTGACAGTTCCAACCGAATAGACTCATTGCTCATGTCGGGCCTCGACGTGAGGTCCCGACATGTTTGTGTTACTGGCTGTAGAGGCTTCAGTCGACCTGAGCCTCTTTGAATCGACAATGACGTCGAAACTTGAGTCTTCCTCCACATGTGGGTGAGCAACAGAAAAAGCTCCCACACGTTTACCCAACAAGCTGATGGCACTCAGCTCAGCTTTACCCTTGGTGCCATCGATCTCGCGGATGCGCAGTTGCTTGATAGTTCCCCTCTTGTTCTTGAAAACTTTGTAATTATTTCCAGTCACCTGACAGAAACGCTGAGCCTCTGAATCAGCCAGGGTATGCTCCTTGCTGTGCTTCAGGGAATCATCTTCACGTTGTGACAGGGCCCAATATATGGTCCTTCCTCCAGGGTCAAGAATTCTCTGATTAAATACGCCATTGTTGTTCCCATAAGCACCTCCCAGAATTTTGCTCACGAGTCCTCCAAGAAAATAGAGCATGAAAGCAGATGTGAATGGTTCCATCTCATAGCAGACTTTGAAGGCCGGCGCCATCACCATCTTGGTCAGAGCAGAGGAATGAGTGGCATTGGCGACCTCCAACGGCTGGGCAAGCTGGCATGCGTATTGGCTCACAGAAGGAACCAATTTCATAGAAGCCTTGTCGCCATCTTCAGCACGCGGGCATCTAGGCAATGGGTGGAGCTGAGGAGCAAACTGACCAGAGAATTTGGCGATCGGGAGGCCGGCGGGGATCAGCTGGACAGGCTCGGTCGGGCGGGGCACGCTGCAATCACCGCCGACAGAAAGCTTCTTCTTCCGGGCCACGACGCCATGGTCGTCATAGGGGCTGCACACTTGCAGGGAGGCATAGCGGCAGGGAGCGAGCACGCTAACAGCACACGGGGCTGGCTGCACCTCCCAATCTGGCTTCCGATCGAAGAGGGAGGAGCATTTCGACCGGAAGTAATCGAAACTCTTGCGGGGATTTGGCGAATTGCGGACAAAATGCAGCAATCTTTCCTTGGTGGCGCGGGGGATAAAATCTTGGGCAGGGAAGGTACGGGTCTGGGTGGATGTGGGGGGAATCACAGCATGGGGCGCGGCCGGAGATGGCGCCGCTCCAAGCATCTCTCTCAGGGACGGTGTCCTCTCTCCTACCTCTCCCACGCCGGGATCTCCATGGGCGGGGTCACCAGGATCGCCCCCGTCGTCGACAGAGAGACGAAGTGACAGGGTCAGACTGGATCGGGAGAAGTTGAGAGGAGTGGAAGCTGGATGAGAAGAAACCGGGGGAGAATAGGCCGGCATCACGCCAGTCGCCGGCAGATCGCCGGAGTCGCCATAGAGGACGGACGAGAGCTTATCCATTTTTTCTCTCTGAACCTAAGCAACACACGTCCCTGGCATTTTATGGAAAGGGGCCGTGTCATGTGTGTCTTTGTCCATCTAGATAGATCTGTAAACATACAGCAGTCTTTGCTTCTTATTTCTGCTCACATGGTAATGATCTTGGAAGATTATGGGGCAGGGTTTATTTGATGCTTTTCTTGTTCCTAAATAAATAAAGTAATAAACAGAGTTAATAGATTTGTTCATGCACCTACGAGATTTTGGATCAGCATTAGTAACTATTTTAGGATTGACATGAATTACTTATGCAAGCAAAAATCTCATTACTGCCATCTGACATGATCTATGATCCATCTTGTAGGAAGGCTCCGGCTGAGATGGGCACTCCCTACAAGTGCTGCAAGGGAAAGGCGCAATTCATCGTGACGATGCGTGGTAACTTCAGAGATAGCATGGTATGTTTGCACCGGGCTGTCTCAATTTTCTAGAGCTTTCACGCTTCGTTTGAGCAATTGAGCCTTGGTTCCACCACTTTGGAGGAAAGATCTCCGGGACCATCAAACTACAAGCCCCTAATGGTCAGATGTTTGATGTTGGAGTTGCCAAGAAGATGAACAGAACTGTCCTCCAGTCTGGATGGGTGGCGTTTGTTGATGCCAATCAGATAAAAGAAAACTATTTCTTGATGTTTCGAGACCTTGAAATCTCGTCCTTCAAGGTCACCATCTTTGATTCCCATGGTGAGGAGAGAATCTTGTGTCGTGCCAGGACAGAAAATCCTAGTCATGTTGAAAACCCATGCACATACCGTGCTGAAATGTCAAGCAGTTCCTGGGATGATACTTCAGGTTCATATGGAGGCTGTAGAAAATCAGGTTCAGATGGAGACTGTAGGAAACCAGGAAAGACGCCTGCAGCAAAATATTCATCTTCCGATGAATTGTCAGGTTAAGTTGTGTACTCAAATTAGTTGGTTACTAGCCTTTAGCTACTACGAGTTGATCTCTTACTCCTGAATATCTTTGCAGCAGATGATAGTCCGTCTGAAAGTGAGTCTATAGAGTCGGATGATCTTTGTGGGCCCTCAAGGGATTATGTCTTAGCAGGGCGATGCCATCTTACAGAAGAACAACAGGCCGAAATCGATGCGCTTGTCGCAGAAATTCGACCTGAAACCTCTCTGCTTGTGGTAATGATGAAGAAGACCAATGTGAACCACTATCCTCAACTGGTATGTTAGGTTTGAATTCTGTATGTACTGATAATTGCATGTAGGTACATACACCATTTAACTATCTTTATTTTCATACTGTTAATTGTTATGAATATCTGAAGGATATTTTTGCGAAACAATATAATAGCATATCCATGTTTCGCTCTACAGCTGAGGTTATGTGTATATTATGAACTACTCTTGGTGACAGTCTTACGCACAGATCATACATATTATCCCTGTTTTAATCAGGTAATATCCAAGGAATACGCACATGCATACTTTCCACACAGAATTCGATTTGTCACACTCAAGCTGCCTGGAAAGAGCAAGGCTTGGTCATGCAAATTCTGCTTTGGACCTGATGGAAGTGGACACAAGCTTGCTTTGCGTGAATTCGTCCGTGACAATCGTGTAAAGGAGGGTGATCTCTGCCTCTTTCAACCGACGACTGAGGTTGAGTCAACAAGGTTCACCTTTATGGTCCATCTCCTTCGCAAAGCTGGAAGAACTGATATCGGCTCAAACCAGGGTAAGCTTAAGAAAAAACAAGTGTAACTTCCGTCGATATTTCTACAGCTATCTCGCAGTATGATACTACACAAATAACCCTCAGCTACTGAATATTTTGCTAGTAGAAATGCTGCAATGCAGTTACTTCTTCGCCATACTTGTTTATACAAATGATTTTACTGTTGAAACTCTTGTTAGGAGAAGACAGTCCATCTGAATATGGATCTATCCGGTCAGATCACCAGGAGACTTCCTCTGAGATTCGCTATATCTTGCCAACTAGGTGCCGAATCGATGAAGAAGATGAGCTGCGAATAGATGCTCTTATTGCAGAAATTCAACCTGAAATTCCTTTGCTAGTGGTTAAAATGACGAAGAGCAATGTCATCGGACCACAACCTCGTCTGGTAAGTCCTATTCTACACCGGATAACTTCATTGTTTTTCTATTCGAGATATGTATGACACACCCCATATTTATTTGTTCAATTGATATATTTTTTAATTTGTGACACTAATAACCGCCAATTGTCCCATGAACATTCTTTGGTTTGCTCGAAGAACATTTTCTAATTGCTCCGCAAGCATTTAATTTGTCCCACTAATTTTCTGTTCCATCTACTATTTTAGTCTTCTTTGCAAGGCTTCATCACAAAGAAAAGGATGATTCAAACCGACTGTGGCCAGCCTATAGAAGTGCATTAGAAGAGCCTCTTATTCGAATTAAGTCGTGCTCTACTTGTTTGTTCAGTTATCTAGAAAACATAGTGGCCTCCATTGTGGTAGTCTTGTAGGTATAGTTTTCGTGTAGCATACAAACCGTAAGATCAGCAATATTTGTTTCCTTGCTTTAAGTTTGAAACCAGGAACAATTAGCTCAGTTCGTGTCATCGTATTAATTCCTTGTAATTTGTATCTAGGTCATTTCAAAGGGCTATGGAGATGTGCATTTTCCTAGTGAAAGCCAAACAATCACACTTAGACTCCCAGGAGGGAAGAAGTGGCATCCCCATTTCCACGTCAGACAAGGCAACAGTGGATACGTCCTTTACGGGCGGTGGATAGAGTTTGTCCGCGACAACCATCTGCGTGAGCAGGACATCTGCCTCCTCCAACCAATCAACAAGGGCGAAGGGAGAAGGTTCACTGTGATGGTCCATCTGCTTCCCAAAGCAAGAAGCAATAGAAGGTCCAAGGGTGGAGATGCTGTCTCTGTCTCAAAGAATGGTGGAAGGAGCACGAGAGCCTCAACATCCCGTGTTAAGCACGAGCCAGTTGATGGTATGCTGAATTTGCACAGTTAAAATCAACATTAACAATGTGGCGGTGTGCGTTGTGTGCGCCAGCGTTTAATGATGCAAAACATCTCATCTGCAGGAACCTTAGACGATTCTATCAGATCAGGGTACGTGGTACTAGGCGGTAGCACCCGCTTAACCACGGCACAGAAGGAGATAGTTGCAGAGAAGGTGACGGCAATCCAGTCTCAAGCGCCCATTTACGTGGCAGGTGGACAAGAGCAATTTGAGTTCTGCACTAGTAAGTTATAAAACCCTTGTTTCCTGATGCTTAGCTATTGCAATAGACATCATGTAGCTCTTCGCTTATGTACAATTTCTTGAATCAGAAGTGGATCGCCTAAATCATTAAAGGCTGTAGATGGCACATTCCAAATCCAAAATTCACAATCCATTCATCATATAGCTGCTGAATCTTTTAAAACCTTTAGTTTTCATCATTACTGATAAGTTGTTATGTCTGTTGCACCTGCGAAAAAATAGGACTTAGGCACCAATGGACATGTTGCTGCTGATAGACATCTTCCAGACGGGAAGCAGACGCTGACGCTCCGTCAAGCCGGGTGGGGCAAGGCATGGCGTGTGGAGATGCACCACAGGCGGATGATCCCCACGGAGGGTGGCGG
The DNA here is from genome assembly GCA_947311845.1 of Poa pratensis. Classification (NCBI taxonomy): domain Eukaryota; kingdom Viridiplantae; phylum Streptophyta; class Magnoliopsida; order Poales; family Poaceae; genus Poa; species Poa pratensis. The sequence continues at coordinate 3,397,394 of CAMZMU010000084.1, forward strand.
GAGTTCGCTGCCGACAACCGCCTGCAGGCCGGAGATCTCTGCCTGCTGGAGCCGGTGAAGAAAGAGATGCTTGCCATGGAAGTCCACATCATCCGCAGTGAGCAGTATGGATAGCTCTTTTCTGCGAGACTCTGCAGATAGCTCTTTTCTGGTGGTACTATGATGCTGGTTTTGTAATCTGGGAGTGAAAAATTATGCACGGGTGTGTGGCTGATCCCCCATGTGCTAGTGATGCAACTCTGTATTTCTAAGTTCTTGGTGGTCCTTTTGCCCCCAACACATTAGCTCTATGCAGTTTGGAAATAATTATGTTCTGCACGAGTAATTTGTTTCTGCACCCTAACCTTGCCTGTATGAATGTTGTGTCCAGGACAAAGAGATGTACACTCCCATATTACTGCCAAGAATCTTTTCAATAGCTTGGATTGTCATGCACTATGGAGTGCGACATGAAACCAAAATAGATGTTTATATAATTTGAATTTTACATGATTATAAACTCCACTCCCCCGACATGCTCCATTTTCTGATTATCTAAAGACTTCAAAACATGGGTTTCTTAAAGTGTGTTTTGATTGGTTTACACGGATATTTTCTCGGAAAAGAGACCGAGGCGTGAAGGACAATAGAACCTACGGCACGGACATGATGTTTTTTGGCTCATAAGTCAAAAAATATCAAAAATTAATTTTAAATCCATTTTAAAATAAAAAAATCTAAACAAAACTTTCGGATGTATATCTAAACATTTTATGCCCGCGCACAAAGTTTCGCCAAAAATGATTTTTTTGTGGCCTGTATAAAAGGACAAAGAAAATGTGAGAAATCATTTTAGAACACGGAATTTATCTTTTTTGCATCTACAAAAAAGTTTTTTTTGTTGCGAAACTTTTTGTGAAGACATTAAATATCCGTAAGTACACCCGGAATTTTATATTTGAATTCTTTTTAACATTTTTAAATAGTAGGTTCATCTACGCCTACGAGTCAAAACTGATTTCCCAAACGACACTTTCATCACCCGCCAGATACATACGGAGTGGCGTGGGAGTGCCGGACAGACACGGCAGCTGTCGCCACGTCTGAGCAACGGGCTGCCCCTGTCAGCCACTCAAAGACGACCAAAGGAATTAAGTGCGGACGATGGGCTGCTCCTTCCTCTCCCCTTCAAGGTCAAGCAGGAGCAAACCTCGCCGCAGAGGGCGTCGCCTTGGAGGGTTGGCGACATCATCATTCGGGGGCCGCATCCCTCGTCGCGTGATCCGGTGGCCCCCATCAAGGTCAAGGAGAACAAACCCTTGCCGCCGCGGGGGCAACTGTTCTTAGGCCGCAAAAGCGGAAGAAGGAGCCCGACATGCCGCAGATGAAGATGGAGGAGCAGGAAGACGACGAAGTACGGGATACAGACGAATCCATATGATGATGACCGGGCCAAGCCGGGTTCATGGAGGCCTGGTCCACGGCGGAGTACGGGATATAGACGACTCGAGATGACAATGATGTGGCCGACGAGGGAGGTGGCGATGGCTTGCCTCGGGGCCGGCGGCGATGACTCTACGACGAATTCTTCGATACCCACTACTAGGATTAGATTAGTTTTCGAATTTCGTTCAAAATTTACAATATATTCTAAAGGAGTTTTTTCGTTTCAAAATTCACAACCTAGTTTCCGTTAATAATTATCTTGTTAGCTAATATAAATGGTAAGTTTTTTGTCTTGTAAAAAAAGATCCCACATGCATATGTGTTGTTAAAAAAAGCTTTGAAGAAATCACACACGCCTATCTACCTCCCTCCCACCACGGTGGGTAAAAAAATTGATTCGGAAGTGGCAGGACAAACACATTGAGAGAGTCACGAGCTACCGGCGCTGCCAACATTTCCTCTTTTGGCATGCGAGCCTAGCTTTCTTTACCCACCACCTTCCCAAAACCATCACTCAACTCTCCACGGCGACGCAGGCGGCGGCGGCGGACCGGGCACCTACGCGGCGGCGATCGATGGACGACGGCTTTACCCCAGGTAACCGCCTCGTTCTTGGTTCCTGGGCAGGGGTTCGCTCTTCGCTGCCATGTAAAACCGTCTCCTTTTTATTGATTTTGACCGGCCGCCATTGTGGTGTGCTCGCCGAGAAAATCACCAGGCTACGGAGGCGTCGACTGCGGAGGAAATGAATGCGAGGTGAACGACGACGGGGTTTGCGAGGTCTGCGCGTTCTGGAGGGAGCTAGCTAGCTACAAGCCCAAGGCCGACGGCGCGAAGCAGCTCCCCGTCGCGGCTTCCGACGAGACCTTGGTGAGACCACCGACCCTTTCCTCCCTCCCGCATTGATTCAGTTTCTTCTCATCCAGCCACCGTTGCCTACGGCCGGTGCTGCTCCTAGACAAAGTTTTGGTTTTATCGGGTGTTCAAAGTTTCACTGAAAAATTGTTAACAGAGACAGCGAGAGATGCTGAGTCCTTCACTGGATATTTCGTTATTAGCTACTGTATGTGCCTGATAATTAAATTTGCCTCGTGGAATAAATGTCATGTATAGAAGACAGCACTACACCTTGTCTGTTGTTGTCCATGATAATAAACTCTGAACTTTGGCACTGCAAAAAAAGAGGAAGAACAGAGCACGGTTGCTTTCGGCCGGTGCCGCGTGAATGTTCTGTTATTTCTTCCTCTGTAAATATGTTACAAAGGAGCTGACCAACTTAGCAAAATAATTCCTGATTAGTTGCATCTGCACTTTCTGCTAGCTACTTGCATGCAAAACTCCAAACTCGATCTGGACTAGCAAGCCAGTACCTTTGGTCTGAGATAATTCAGTTCCTGCAACTAGCGTGAAATGTATAACTCTAACCAAAGTGAATCTTCCTTGTCCTTCAACAGAGCATTCCGCTGGAGGTTGGAAGCCATCCGAGGAGTATGATCCCTGAATCTGAGCCTGACAAATTACAAGACAAGAACCTGCACATTTTCAGTGGCACGGAGCTAAGAGATTATGCATGTTTTTCAGGATATGGAGCTCGCAAGCCGCATGATAGAGCACCTGTGTAGCTTAGAGTTGGTTCAGAACCTCTTTCCAGCAGTCTCGGGGGGTCCTACATTTTACAAAGTGGAGCAACTCTATCTTTGCTAGCGAAGAAGAAAGTTGAGGAGAAAGTCCAAGCCATTCGGCCTAAACTTCCTATTTTTGTGAAGGTGATGGCTCGAAGCTCTGTTGATGGCACTGGCTGCAAGACATGTGAGATGGTGAGTTTTACCTACTCTTTTATCAACAGCTGTAATTTTGGATGCAGTTCTCGGCTTATTATTTTGCAATTTGTCATTGGCTTAATTTTGCAGCTTGTCATTGGCTTATTTTGCAGTTTGCAGTTTGTCATTGGCTTATTAATGAATTGGTCATCGATCTGAATTTCAAACATTCGCCAATCGTCCTGACACTTGTACTTTTTGGGTAGGTTTTCGGCAGTGAATATGGGAAATGTCTCCCGAAAAAAACTCGAAAACTCGTCCTTCAGCTGGAGGGCAAAGAGAGGCAGTGGCAGGCCACGTTGGATATTCGAACTGACATCTGCATCTCACAGAGGAGGATTTCCAAAGGCTGGAAGGAGTTCTCCAGGCAGAATGGGCTGGAGGTTGGAGACATCTGCCTCTTCAAACTGGAAGACACCAACACCACTAGTCTCAAGATGACGGTCTATCTGATTCGCAAGTCGCAAATAGAGCTGTAGCACTTATTAGTGTTCCGTCTATCTGGTTCTGCAGTGCTATCTGTAGTGCCTATCTGGTGAACTATTTGTGTTTGTTAAACAACTTCCACCTGTAATGCTACCTGATTTGGGAGAATTTCTGAACCCTATTGTGCCTCCGGTAATTTGTTGTTGAGACAACATATATTTCATTGCTGATTGGGATGTGTGTCTCCAGGTGATAACAGAACTGTCACCAAGGGAAACATACATGCTCTGCTCTGTACACCATTGTGCTGTGTTGTGTGCACCCGCCAACGGCGACAACGAAAACCATGCTCATCAACCAACCTACGGCCACAACTGACATTCCCAGTGCGCAGCCTCCAGCTATGAATGGCTAAGAAGCAGAGCGCAGGGTTTTGAAGCCTCCATATCATCCGCAGTGAGCAGTACCGTTAGCTTAGTAGCTTTTGTCAGAGCCACTGCAGGCTGCTGACCTGATCATAGATGGATTTGTAGTCTGGGGCATGGGTGTGGCCGAGCCCCAATGTGCTAGTGATGCAACTTTACATTTCGAAGTTGTTGGTAGTCCGTTTGCCTACAAAATATTAGCTCTATGCACTTTTGAAATAACTGTCTGTAATGTGCTCCCGCACCCAACTTTCTGTATGGATGTTGTGTCCAGGACAGAGAGAATTATCCCATCCGGCATTGCACTTCACAAATTTATTTGAGACCCCAACCTACGATTGATGTGATTCAGATGAGAATTACGTCCCTAAGATCCAAAATGCAAGCAATAACCTTGGCAGGTGATAATGCTCCGAGTGCAAAACACACGAATAGCATGAACTCAATATGTGAAGGTATACTGCTATCGCATTGTTCAATGCGATGGAGGAGATTAGAATTATTTGTGATGTGTAGTGTAATGGCATGGATATGCTATCTAGCGCAATGACATGTATTATGTATTTTTGCACAAATCTATATTTGACGAATTATTTGGTGTCTATATTTTTGTGTATCCATGATATCTAGTGATCCATATGTTTCTTAATTGTAGTGGTCTAGAGAATCAACATGTGGTTGGATGGTAGTTGTAGGTACCCACAACCCATCATAGTTCAAACCCATGTTTAACGCCAGTGTTTCTCGTTAGGCGAAATATTTCTCAGTAGGAGGCGATGTTACTGTCGAAAACGAGGCGTCCGTGGTGACTTTGTCAATTTCAAGACCTGATTTGCCGACTCAGTCTCTCGGAGTTGCTCATAGGGGTACGGTGCGCGTGCATGCGTTCATAGTGTGGATGTATGTGCATGTTTGTATGTGAGCGTTTGTTTCGCAATAAAATAAAATAATAATTGTAGTGGTCCATATGTTATTCGCTACACTTTTTTTAGAAAAAAATTGTTACATATAAATCAGCAAAAAACAAATCTCACCACAGCAGGTTTCCTACGCAGGCAGGCCACAGTGTAGCATAGCCAGCCCAATCAAAAAGCCATAAGCTTCACACACGCTTTTGCCAAAAGGAAAAGAAAGAAAGAAAGAACAGGTGCTCCCGCCCTCGCTCGCTTCACTGAGAAGAAGAGAATCTGACAAATCGAAGCCGAGGGAGAGAAATAGGGTCGGCGAGGCTCCGAGCGGGCGGACGCAGGGAAGGAAGGGACGAAAATGCCGCGGGTGGTGAGCCATCCGGTAGTGCACCCGGTGGAGGCGCCGCCGATCCGGCTGCGGCTGCGGCTGCGGCCGCTGCTCCGGCGCCGGCGCAGGGACAGGGGCAGGGGGAGGAAGCGTCACCTGGGGTCCTGATGAAGGGCCCCAACCCGGGGGCGCGGCTCGGGCTCCGCCTCGCGCAGGCCTTCCTCGCGGCCACTGCGGCCGCCGTCATGGCCTCCGCCCGCGACTTCACCTCCGTCTCCGCCTTCCAGTGCGTTCTCCTACTCCTCGACATTTCTCCTCTCCTGCTCGTCATTTTCTCCCCTTAGGCGCTGCACTTCTTGTACGTACAGCAGGAATAGTGGTGAATTTTGGTATTCCGGCAGCCGTTTTTGTTCTGTTTCTTGGAAATGTATGAATTGTGTGCCTTAGGATGAGTGGATTGTTGGACAAATTACCCAATTTTTACAGAGTCTCTCTGTAAGGGAGATGTGGAATAAGTTACCAGAAGCAACTATTATGCGCACGCAGGAGTATATTACTCCTTTTGGGTTAGCCTGGCATCCTGAAACCGTTTGATACAAGCAATGCTTAGCTTGTATTACTGAAATAAATCCTGAAACAGATGGCAAGCACCAGTACATTACGCCGCAGTAGAAGCTATTTTAGCTCTCTTCTTTTGATACAAGCGATGTTTAGGTTGAGTCTTGTTTGCTGGTCATAACAGTTTCTGTGAAAATCAGGAGTTCTACATTCAGCAAAACGCATTTCGTCGTGTTGATGTTAATCAGGAGTCTTGTTTAACAATTTCTGGTCATAACAGTTTCTGGTGAAAATCAGGAGTTCTACATTCAGAAAAAAGCATTTCGTCGTGTCGGTGTTAATCAGGCGTACATGTTGTCTTTGAGGAATACTTCCGAAGATCTACATTCAGTGCTAGGATTGTATTGCAAACTACACGAGACGAGTAGCATGCTTGTGCTACTGTAACTTAATTCTGCGATGAAATAAGATAGCCTTTTCGCTTGGGATTTTTCTTGTAGAACTTAGAACGTGGGATTGATTTCTTTTTTATCGATGAACTTACTGCTTTTCTTTTGACCAGCTACCTCGTATCAGCAGCAGCTTTGCAAAGCCTGTGGAGCCTCGCCGTGGCCATTGTGGTTGTCTATGCACTTCTTCTTGGACGTTCCTTCCGATCTCCCCGAGCTGTCTGCATATTATGCATTGGGGACTGGGTAAGTCATATTTTCTCAGGCATCTCAATCAAACTGCAGCCATCTGTCTGTCGTCCCTGTGGACTCGTAGATTAACATGTATTAAATACATGAATGAATAGGCAAATCATAATCTGACAATGTGTGTGTTTCTCTTTCCCCGGAAACAACCCACGTTTTGACCTTGATGTTGTTCTCTGCAGATCACAGGAGCGCTGACCTTCAATGCTGCATGCGCATCGGCTGGCATCACCGTTCTCATTAACAATGATCTGGAAATATGCTACGCAAATCACTGCCCAAGGTTTATGGCTGCTACTGCCATGGCTTTCTTGAGCTGGTTTCTAGCTGCACCCTTCTGTTTACTCAACCTCATCCCGGTGGTCTACAAGCTACAAAGACCCTAGTAGTCTACAAAACAAGAATTGGGTTCTGTTCGTGCACCAGATCCCCTTTCATGACCAACCGGGGTACAGCGTTGCACAGCTAGTTATACTGACCGAGAAGCAACGGATGGACGCCTGTCAAATAACGTATGTTACTGAATTATTCATAGAAATTAGGGAGTAGCTTGATGTTTATAAGTTTGACTGTGAAGCTTTGCATTTTTTTTCCAGACTATATGGCTATGATCTGTGGATGACCGGATGGAGTTACTTGTATAGAGCTCAAGGTTGCAGATATGCTAGATATCCGGATCTTACTTGTGTAGTGTGGTTGTCACTTATGAGTGTCGGTTCATTCGGTGGGTGGTCTGTTCATTCTTCTAGATAAAATGCAAATGTATATGTTGGTGCCTTTTTTTATCAGATTGTCGTGCTTTGGATTTTAATTGAAAATCATTTGTCCTGGATTTAAAAAACATATTATCACCATGTTAAAGATAACAAAAATAAAAAAAGGAAACAGAGAGCCACATGATTGATCACTTGGTAAAGGAAATTTTGTTGGGGTAATAAGGAAATGCATAATTTGTTGCATACGACACAATAGATCTGACTCTGACACGATGCAGAATTGCATGCACCAGCAAGTACACACCCAAAATGTCCTGGATGATGAAGCAAGGTGGACAATTCACTTGTACTTCAACATCAACTCTACCGATAGTTGTGTTCCAATTTTATCTCGCTTATGAAATTTACTAGTCGACGTTGCATACCTATAATGCGAAGCTACCTCATGGGTTAATTAAGTACTGTAATCTCTTAAGTGCGGACAATTTCAGAAGCATTGCATGTTCAAATTAAATACTCCCTCCGTTTTTATTTAGTTCGCGTTCTGGGTTTAGTCAAAATCAAACTTTGTCAAATTTGACCAAGAATATAAGAAAAAATATGAGTATCCACAATACCAAATTCATATAGTATGAAAGTATACTGTATGATAATTCTAATAATATAGATTTTACATTGTACATGTTAATATTTTTTCTAAAATATTTGGTCAAACTTTTTAAGTTTGACTTTGACTAAACCCAGAACGCGAACTAAATAAAAACGGAGGGAGTATTATGAGTTCGGATGATGTGCAAATGAGAGCTTACTGCAAACCAAGCGGGCTCTATTTACCCTGCACACCCCACAATACCGCATTAAACTTTGACCATTAGCTTAACCAATAAAATGGCAACAAAAGTTATACTACCGTTGAATATGTGTTCCGACAAAAGTTTCAGCTGAAATAACTCTCATGACACTTTTTTTTAATGTATCATTGGTCAGCTTGACGTGTAAAATGAAAACGCCATTACATATGGACGGATGGGGCGTCCTGAATTCCTGGTACTAGGCAGTAACCACCGGCACAGTAACTATTGAGCCCACTCACGTGTCGAGTTCAGTGAAGAGCATCTAGGAGTAGTAGAGTACTAGTAGTAGTCTTTTCCGGCTCCGGAGCTTACTGCGTGCTGCAGCAGCTCTGCTTTACCCACCACCTTGCCCAAAACGATCAAAGAAACAAGGCGCTCTCCACGGCCGGGAGTAGTAGGTAAATAACTAGTGAAGCACCCTCCGAGCAGTAAAACCAAGGAGAGCTGGCCAACGTCTTTTCTCTCTGCCGACGACAGTAATTATTCACGATCTCATCTCCCACGCGTCGAGTGTTCAGTTGTGACGAGCTAAGCTTTTACTCACCAGAGCTCACGGCGTGCTGCAGCAGCTTTTACTCACCACCGGCACCTCGCCCAAAGCCATCAAAGAAGAACACAGGGGTGGTGGTCGTCTCTCCGTCTCCACTCTCCAGGGCGACGCAGGCGGCGGCGACGACGATCCATGGACGGCTTTGACCCAGGTAACCCTCCGATCGTTCTCGAGTCCTGGCCGACGGAGGCCGGGGTCACTTCATCATCATCTCTGTTTTGGTTCGACATTGATTTGGGGAAAAAAACTTAATCTTGATTCGTGGTCGCCGTCTATTCACCAGCTATGGACTGCGGCGGCTGCTGCGGCGAGATGGGTGGCGGCGGCGCTTGTGAGACCTGGGTGATGTGGAGAGAACACTACTACTGGAACCACATGAGCGACGCCCAGAAGCAGTTCCTCGTCCGCAACTCCGCATGGCTTCCGACGATCTCAGGAACAGCATGGTGAGACTGAGACACACACACACACCTGTTAACTCCACATTTTGTGATGAACAACCGATTCCGATGTTGCGCGCCTCTTGGTATAATTAAGGAAGGGGAGCCTCGCTGGGATTGCATGAATGTTGCATTTCGAAATCGGGCTTCTCAAGTTAATATGCACTAGAGTAGATAGATATGCAACACAGTAGATAGTCGGCACGTAAAGATCGAGATTGTGTGTACTGTACACGCATGGAATGCCCAAATGGATTATGAATGAGATACTAGCTAGGGACCTTGTTCCTTCGTTACTGCACATATGTGAGTGTCTATGTAAGCTTGGATTTTTCAGTTCCTGCGCAGCAGCCCAGTTCCTGAAGGGGTGCCTGAGACAAATAGTTTCTTTATGCTCAAAGACCACGTACTAGTAAACCTGAAACACCATTGTCAAAATTTATAATCTAGATTCATGCGAAAATAGTTATCCCTCGGTTTCATCTTCTTACCTACTGGTCTATCTGAATAATATTAGGAACTTGTGTCCTGAATTCTACGATAATTGTTTATCTTCAACTTCTTCATCACAGTTAGCTAGCTTGTTACCAATTTATCATATTGGTGAACCGCCGCGTGTGTTGATTCCGATGCTGCTTTTAGAAGAAAAAAAATGTCGTTTAACCCAAAAGTTCTCCTATCCAGAACTCCAGCCCATAATGTGTCTCACCATATGATTTTTTTGTTTGTTTTCTTCAACGTCCTTTGTTAGGCATGCAATCTAAATTGTCTGCATTTCCCACAAATAGCATGATAGCTCAATGCCGGTAAACGGTGAAATCCCATTACTCTAACCAAAGTGTATCTTCTTCCTTGTCCTTCAACAGCACTTGCCATCAGAAGTTGGAAGCAATATGAGGAATTTGCTCTCTGAGTCTGAGCCTGTCCAACTAGAAGCTCCCGGTGGCTCTATATCCCGTGTTGTTGTTAGGAAGGAGTTTGGCAATGTAGTTTTTAGGTCTGGATGGAATGACTTTGTCAATGCGCATAACATAGAACAAAATGACCACATTCTATTCGTGTACCGTGGAAACTCGAGGTTTAAGGTTAGCATATTCAAGTCAGACGGCTCGGAGAAGTTTTTGTCTTATTCTCAGCCACCTCCTGGGATTTTTGGAGGCGTTCCTCCCGCCGCTCGTTGTGACCATCATGTGCTTAATGGTAAAGTTAACCATACTCTTAAAGTCCAATTAATGCTTGTGTTTTGTTTTTGTGATCATTGTAACAGTGTACTTGATTTGCAGAACAAGTGGTGCCTAATCCTGGACATGCGACATCAGCTGACTTTGACTATATCATGTTACCTGGGTGCTCTCTAACCAATGCTCTAGATGAGAAAGTAATGAAGATAGCTGGTACCATGAGGTCTAAAACTCCTCTGTATGTGGTAGCCATGAGCAAGAGGAATGTCAGCTTGAAGGATTGCTATGTTGTAAGTTGCATCTTTTGCCAGATGATTTCTTGGTTATGTTACTCCAATTCATGTGACCTATTTTTGTTGGTCAATATTCCATCTTTTCAGTCTTGGTTTTTTGTTTTTGGTGTGCCTGCAGTACATACCCTTGAGGCTTGTGGACAATTTCAAAAAGGAGAAAACTGAAGCTAATGTTCAGCTTGAAGCCCCTGATAACAAGACATATTGTGTTGGAGCAAGCAAGCACAATGATAATCTAATAGTCATCGAATCTGGATGGAAGGCTGTTGTAGCTTCTCTACTCATAAAAGAGAATGACCTCCTCATCTTCAAAAGCAAGGGAAAAAATCGCCTGGAAGTTCTCATCCTTGATCCAAGTGGTTCTGAGAAAACATCTTTTCAGATTGTTGATCCACTCCCACATCAGGTTATTGACTTGGGTAGTTCTGATGAGGATGACATGATGAGAGAAGACATGACAGAATCTTGCAAGACACGAAAGCAGGTGACACGTAGCTGTGCGAAAACTGAGAAGATAACATCAACCTCCTCCCCTTCTACTAAATCAGGTCATAGTAGTAGTTTCCTGTGCAACTTTTTTTAATTTACCATATTTCAAGTAAATTCTGGTCATTCAGTGCTCACCCTTAGAGATTATGCATGTTTTCCAGGATATGGAGCTCACAAACCGCATGACCGGGCATCTGTGAAGCTTGGAGTTGGTTCAGAACCTCTGCCCAACAATCTCGATGGACCTTCCCAGCGTCCATACATTTTCGCCCAGAGGACAAGTCTACCTTGGCAAGTGCATAAGAAAGTTGATGATAAAGTGCAACAAATTGGTTCCGTACTTCCAATCTTTGTGAAATTGGTGACTAGCAACAATGTTGATGGCATTGGCTGCACCACATGCGAAATGGTGAGTTTACACACTCGCTTATGTACAGCTGCAAATATGGATGCGGCTCTCGGCACATAATTCGTAGCTTGTTGCTGATTTTGTCAATGAAATCTTGAGACTGACATCGATACTACATCGCACGACACGCTACACACAGTTAGAAATATGCAGATCATTTCCGCTGAATTAATCATCGATTTGGTTTTCTAGAAAAATTGGCCTGACACATGCACTTTTTGATAGGGTTTCTGCAGGGAATATGCTAAGGCATATCTCCCGCACACAAGACAAACACTCTTCCTTCAGCTGGAGGGTGAAGAGAAACTGTGGGAGACCACGTTCACTGTTGGAGGTGGCAACATGCGCATTTCCACAGGCTGGAAGGAGTTCTCCAGGAAGAATAAGCTGGAGGTGGACGACGTCTGCCTCTTCAAACTGGAAGACGCCAGCACTAGTAGTAGTCTCAAGATGACCGTCTATCTGATTCGCAAGTCACAGATATAACTGTAGGACTTAGTGTCCGTGGTCTGTGGTTTTAACTTTCTCTCTCTCTCTCTCCCCCTGCCACGACTATGAGAAGAGAAAGCTAACCGGTGAACAAGTTAAAAACTTCCTTTTGTAGTGCTATCGTATTAATTTGGAAAATACTGAACCCCTATGGTACCTCTTGTCTGTTTCCCATGCCATTCTGGATTTCTGGTTATATATTGGTGAGACAACATTTCTTTCGAACTGAACCGGTAGTTCAAAATGCTGTGAGATGCATGAATGAACCCTTGGGCAGAGTCGCATGAGATTCTCGTTATATGGTTGTTGTTAATGGCTAGGAAAGACTCTGTTGATAACATCAGTCTTTAACATGCAGGGCATCTTTGCCACCACCACCAGCAGCAGCGGGTAGACTAACAGCAGGAGCATGTAAAATAAGTATGCTTCTTTGTCACACAAACAGATAGAAAATCGATCAGACTGTAAACAGTAAAAAGAATCATGAGAATGTGATACAGTAACGACAAAATCATCATGTTAACATGACAAATTTCACCAACTCAGAACTGTATCTACCAACACTTTTAGCAATACAGCTAAGCTAAGCACTACAGGGTTCTCCGTGACAAGTATACTCAAACGGTGGAACCACAAACAGCACACATGATAAATTTCATCAACTCAGAAGTGTCGACACGAGAAACCACCGGCATTATTACACGTGTCCATTTCCCAAAAACCAAATAGTCGCCCTTTTGTGGCTTTGCTCGTCGTCGTCCACAAGTATGTACAGTCACTTCTGCGTTCCACTGTACATCCTTCTCTTCCATCAGTCCATAGCCCAAGTGCCTCAGGCCTGCCTGCTCTCTTCGCCATTGTCTCCGAGCAATGAACCATCACTGCATTCTTCTCTGAACCTGCACCATTGTCCTCCTTACCGCTCTTCTCTGGCTCTACATCGTCCTCAAAAGTAATGACCGGTTTCACGAAGCCTCTGATTTTCATTAGGAAAGGGCTAGCCAGTGCGAGTGACCAGCACCGTCTGCAGTGAGCTAGCCTGGGCAAAGTCTTGAAGACAACTGAACCATGGCCGTTTGCCCATAAGAACAGTGACTAATTCTTCATTACAAGCTAAATATTTAACGAGGGATACTAGACATAGCCCAGGCAGCTGCCCAGGCTAGCCAGGCTGAAGCTCCGCCACTGACCGTCTGGGTATGCCCATTGAGACCAGACTGAGGAACTGAAGGCCAACCCTTGCACTCACTGCAGCTGCAGCTCCTACCAACCTAGCAAATCCTGCAATAGCAACACAATTGACGACATAAACCAGGTGCCAAATAATTGCCTCCTAGAGGTGCTACGCATTGTCCCTTGCTGCTGAGAACGCACGCTGTTCCGGTTTCATGAGGTAACTAGTGTTACCTTCTGAATGCTGAAAACTGGAGAAGTGGCGACCATCTGAATAACAGCCTCCCCAGATAAACGCATAAATCTGTATAAGTGGTCAGCCAACATTGTACCTCTTGATACAGGTCCAGAAATTAACCACCTTTGCTTGATTTTAGAGAAGGTGTCACAGGTAATGTTTCTATTCCCAAGTACTCTTCAGCAAATACCTCATCATTTTTAGCGAACATATCTGTCAGACTGCAGTCTATGTTTCTGCCCTTAATTACCCAGAACCGTGGTTTTATCTTCCCCTCCAGTGAATAGCTGAAGTACCTTGGATATTCCACAATCGCTTTTACAGGCTTCTTCATGGTTCGTAACAGAAACTCAAGCTTTGGTTTCATGACAAGGTCAATACTGTAACCGAGAAGCGGGGAGAATCTTGAGATCATTGAGCACACATCTTTCTTAGACAAGCCCATTCCCAGAAAGTACTTCATTCTGTAAACATTGCAATTATGTTACAAGCACTGAACACTTACAAGTTTTTTTTGGAAGTAAGACTTAAAAGTTAAAGACAGCATATTAACGTATATATCTGACTAGTGAAAATCACATTAGACTTCAGCTAAACAACAAACAGTGAAGAAATAAACCGAGTACCATGAATATGAGATTGACTTTGCAGGACGATTATGCTATTGACTACAATAAGACCCATAAACACAATTGATCCTATCTTGTAAAAAACACAACTCAAATGTTTTGTCAACTGTAATGTGCTGGTTGTAGCTTCAATAGAATATCTTCACCAGCAAGGACTCATGAGAAGTAAGTGGACAGCCGAAACTTAAACCCACCAGTTTTGGTGGGTAAACTTTTTGAGCTTTAGTAATGTTTCAAAGAGTAGTGCGATGTATTTATCTGCGGGGCTAGTATAAAGTTTGCCCAAATTTAGGTGAAACCCATCCATAAAGGCCCTAACTAAATGCATATCAGGTGGATAGGTTTGGGTTCCAAGGATTATATCTGATGCAGGGTACCCAGGCTTCCTAGCATATCTAGAGCAATGAGTTAAAACACACTTTCAAGTCTGCAAAGCAAACACATATCAACTGCCTTTGTGATAAAACCTTTTTGTGTGTCCGTACCTGGGGAGCAATGTGTTATTTATGTCTAACAGCAAAAGCTCTGGATACTTCCTAATGATACGAGGAAGATGACGCTCATAAACACCAAAGTCAACAAGAAAGTCAATTTTCTTCTTGAGGGTATTGTCTACATTGGAAGCAAATATTTCTGGAGATCGACACACGATCTTTGCCACTGCTTTCTGATCAAAACCCATATCCTCGAAAAAGGTAACAACCTGAAAAAGAGGCAGGACAATTAGTACTAATTAGATACCAGTTATTGGAGGATCATTCCCAATTTTGGATCTGATTGTGACTAAAGACTATGTTGCTCCATGGATCAGTTGCAGACTAATAAAAAAGTATGCAATTGACCTATATCGAACATTGAGGTTGGCCGCCGCATTCATGCCTCCCATGTCCCAATACTAGGAAATTTGATTTCGATTATTTGGGCAACAATGTGAAAGTGCAAAACTCAAGAAATAATGATGAAAATCTGTTATCCATGTCAACTTTATACAGCATAATTGTGTCAAATAAAACATCCCTTTTTACCAACTGGTTAGTGTTTCCAGAAAAGGCGAAAAGGAGAGCTAAAACCAAGTAAAGTAGCTTTTCCATCACCAACAGAGTTTATAAGGATAGCATATCATTAACTACACACCTGCAAAATTTCATTTGGTTTTCTCAGAAGCAACTGTGGACTTGATGTAAGAACTGGGACCAACATTTTCTTACTGATGCCCAGATCATCAAATAGTATCAGAATTGAGTTCATTCTTTTTGTTGAACAACCCAGGATATGAGGCCAACTTTTCACAGCAATACCAACGACTGTACTGGAAATCTGAAAGCAAAAGACCAGATTTATCTCATTCAATTTCGCTAAAGTAAAAAGAGAAGGCGACCAATAGGATATAAAGCTATGTTTTCTATAGTAGGAAAATTACCTGCTTTCTTTTAAAAAACAAAAGCATCTGCGCGTAGTTTTCTATGACACTTGTTGATAGAATCCACGGATACTTCAGCAGCATCTTACCGATATATTCTTGTTCAATGCCAGCCTATAAGATTTTGAAATAGCATAATATTACATCATTACACTTATTGTCTATAGAAAAACAAATATTGCAGGTCCAAAAGGTAACACAAAAAAAGAGTGAGTTGAGAATCGTGTACTTTTAGCGTACCTTCTCCCATGCATAAATTCTTGGTTTAATATCATTTTCAATATCAGAAAGGATAATAGGAGGAAACGAGAGCAAAATTGATGCAATCGTTGGCTTTGGAATTCCAATACCCTCAAGAAAACCAATTAATGGCTTGAGATGATTGTCCTCTGAGCAGAGAAGAAGCATTGGAAATGATTCAAGGAGATAAGGAAACGATACATCCGCATGTGCCAACATGCTCAGGCCACCAGATCTGGCCTCCATCTGCAGTTATTTTTGTTTGAGAGAGATGAAATTTCAAGATATATTTAACGCGATGAAACTTCTATGAGGAACAATGACTGGGCTGTGAAACATACTTTTTGGAAAAACGATAGCGTACTCTGTAGTGGCTCATCTGCAGGTATTGATAAGTGCATCATCATGCGCTTAGCATTCCTTCTTATTAGAGTTTCATAACCACTGCTTGAAAATAACACCTCTTTCAAGAACTTAACCTGTACATGAATAAACCATAAGTAACGAACTCAGCAACCTACTGAACCAAAGATAGTATCGATACTGTTGAATTAAATACATCTACCGCGGTAATACTACATACAATCAAAATATTAGAGATGTGGTGCTACCATTTACTAGTGTTAATGAAGATTTGCTACACATTCTGTAATTTTGGCTAGCAGCAAATGGTTTCCATAAAATAGTTTTGCATTATAAAACAGACTGAATGGTGCTTGGTGGTGTCGTCACGGGTGAATTGCCTTTTATTTCTGTTCTTTACGTTCAGTTAGCTTCAGTTGTTAGCCATAGGCAGCAATTGTAGCACAAATTCGAAGCTCTGTTCTGGTATACTTCTGGACAACGGGAACCTGGGTGTGTGTAAAAAAAGTTGCACGCACGAACATCAAACGTTCTAGAGCTCAAGCTATTCGCAAGACTATGAGGTTGATGATCTGTGTAGCAGGATTGCAGCCAAGAATAAGTACTGTTCAAGCAATCAAGTTCCTTTTCAGTTTGATTGTCACAGACCTGATTAGCCAGATAAAAAAATCGTTCCAACGCACATCTAATACGAGGTGATTGGGCAGCTTATAAGAGAGATATCTTGCCTAGCCACTAAAAAAAAATCATCAAAATTTGATGTACGAATTGAATGTACGGGACTCTGAACTGAAGCACATAATTTCAGTTTGTACAGGGCAGAAGCTGGACTAGGTTCTCACCCTGCGGATGAGCACGGGGAGGCCCTCGGCGGCGACGTAGGGCGAGATGAGCTTGGCGGAGGAGAGCCTGACGCCGAGGCTCTCCACGAGCGGGACCACCCCGCCGTCGCGCCTGCTCCTCCCCATGAAGTACACCTTCCTGCGGAACCCGAGCGCCCCCATCTCGGCCCCTGCGCGGGCCCCCGCCCCGGCGCTCCAGGACGCCCAGAGCCCCAGCTCGTCCAGCTCCCTGACGCCGTCGGCCAGCATGGCGGCGTACCCCGGCGCGCGCGCGGCGATGGCGTCGGCGTCCGCGGGCGAGGCGCCGTGGTCCCGCAGGAGCTCCGCCACGGCCGCCTCGGCCTCGCGCGGGTCGCCGTGGGCCGAGGAGAGGGAGGTGGCGTGCGCGGACGGGGTGGTCGTGGTGGTGTTGCGGCGGCGGCGCGGGAGGAGGCCGAGGCGGAGGAGCAGAGGGGAGCCGGGTCGGTGGTGGTGGGCCCGGGGTGGAGGGGCTGCGGGTTTGGGGATTTGGAGAGAGAGGAATGAGGGAGGGGCAGCGGCGGTGGCCATGGCCATGGCGGAGGCGGAGGCGGAGCGGTTGGGGGATAGCCGGAGAAGAGAATTGGGAATCCCGCTTAAACCCTCGTCGCGCCCACCGTTATCCACCCCCTTAACTCGAAATAGTCCGTTATTTTTCTATGATTTTTTCATATACACGCGCACACTCATCCGTATGAACGCACGCGCACACCATAGTCCTGTAAGCATAGGCGTCTCGCCGTCGACGGAAACCTCCCATGAAAATATTCCGTCTTAAATGAGAAACATCGATGTCAAATCTTGGTTTTAACTCTGGGTTAGGGGTACAACCATCTTTCTAACCATCCTGTCACAAGTAGATTCTCTTTCCAGAAATTTTGATTTTCATAAGCATTGTAATTTTGTGCTTCTTTCCTCTATCCCGTGATTCTAGAAACTCGCAGGTCAAAGAGGATTTGTAAAAACAAGGTCCTTACTCATGGCTCGATCACAAAAAATAAGCTCGTGGATAATTTCCTTTTGTCAGGCACGGATCAGTGACGTGTTAAAGAACGAGTTTTCAAAAATTTCGTGGGTTTTGGTTTTCTATTTAGTGTTATACTTTTTTTAGAAAAAAAAATACGCGGAAATGTGGACGAGTAATAAAATGGCGAATAAGGCCATATATTATCTGAAACCAGCCCTTACAAGAACATTCTTACGAGAAAGAAATCACACATAAGTTTGTGAAAAGTTCAGCACTATCTTTCTTCTCCATCCCTCGACTGTGCGTCGTGAGCAAAGCTCAATGTCGTCTCTGGGATTAAATAACAATTCATAAGCCCGATGATTAAATATGTCTTTCACAACAACAAAAAAGTGTCGCGGTTTCAGAAAAATAAAGAAGTTGCCCATATTGGCTAGCATGGTATACTTGATCAAATCTCTTGCATGATCTCTTGTAGATGACCATCTTAAGCACGATGCACATGTTCTCAATGTTCTTATTTTTTCGCAAATTAACAATAGATACATGCTAAACTCAAGTATGTACCTCTACGCGTGGAAAATAAACACTATTTTGTTATTATGGTGTTACTAGAGTATTCCTTTTAAACAGAAGTGTACAATCCACTTGCCCAATATGTTAAACAAAATACTATTACTATTTCTACTATTCCACGTGGAACAAAACCCACTTCCCATCCTAAACGTTTCGGGAAATTCACTTTTTGTCGTAAAATTTATCTTTGGTCTGAAATGAATCCTAAACTTCTAGAAAAGTTCATATCACATCTGAATTTGGAACATGTAGCTCGAAAAGGGGCAAAACCAGTCTGAATTGGTAAACCCGTGGTTCATTAATGCCAACATGCTCGTTCCTTCAAGATGGGAGCCGGCCAGCTTCAAGATGGTGAAGCGATGGGGCAGTGCATGTTCCGGGATGTGAACTTTTTAAGGAGGTAAAGATTTCTTTTGGACCAAACATAAGTTTCAGGATGAAAGGTAAACTTTATCGATAGTTCACGGACGAAAAGTGGAATTTCTTCTTCTACGTGACACCTGTCCAAGTAATACATAATAGTTATAAACTTACGGGTTTACATATAAAAGATGCAAAAATCTTGATGATTTGACTTGTTTGTAAGCAGGTTGGGCACGGGATGCAAATAACTTCTACTCCCTCCGTTCACAAAAGGATGTCTCAACCTAGATCAAATTTGCATGTACCTAGCTACACACTAAATCATGTCTAGATACATGCAAATTTGAGCTAGATTGAGACATCCTTTTGTGAATGGAGGAAGTATTTTTTATTCAGTTGGAAGGTCTCATGCAGATTGCATATCAAACTAAGAAATTACTCGTTACACACATTTTCAAAAGTAGATATTTCTAGAAATGCTATACCAACTGCAAATAAAGAATTATTGATGAGCCGTCGACTGTTATATCAATCAAAGTACAAAATAAGCATTCAATTACATGATTGCTAAACGCATAATAAATATTAAAACATATAAGAGTACCAGTAAATTAGTAGGACAATAAGAAGTTAAACCGCTCATAAAGCCTAAAAAATTTCTATTTCCATGTACCTAAGATAGCCAAATACATTCTATAGACCTATGCCGTAATATATCACTATGGAGCTCTCCGCTAAGATATTTGGGGCTACTAAAGTAAACACACAAATGACATGCATATACCTACAATTCATTTAAGCAACAGAAGATAATCCATGCGAACATGCGATTTTTATAGTATATATTTTTAGTGATTCATTAGGAAAACCGTGATTAATTACAGAATTTTCAAGATTTATTCTCACATTTATTGCAAAATATAATTAAGAGTGAGTGTATGTGTATTTCTCATGGTATAAATAAGAACTTATAGAAAGAAAAATATGTAACTATTTAGTAAAAAGAAAATGGGAAGGCTCATATATCAAGAGAAAGAACTATAAATATGTAAAAGAGTTTAGCATAACTAATGAACTTGGACACACCAATTGCCTCTATCGACAATCCAGATTGGTCTTCTTAGCAAACCATAATTCTCAACCCTATCGACGATCTCCACATCAACTTCTCTGTAGCCGACATCCACCGTTTCATAGCTTGCTTAACAACGCCATCATCCACGATATCGTCGCCTCTTTGCCGAATGTACTTACCCGTTTCCTTGGTCCACCACACCAGATATGCTTCACCAGGCGTTCCTTCGTCCTCCTCGCCAGATCTTCTTTCCCCACTCCATGGTCCACCGCACTGGAGAGATGAGTGGTCAATGAATATTTGATTCCCGACCCCAAGACGACTTGTTTCCCCAAATCAGTGACGCATCTGCCTCCAAACTAAGAGGTTGTTGTACCTTTATATGCCTGCTTTTGTTATGCATGTGATTTTCTGATGTAGTTCATTGCTTGCTTGCCCTACCTTATCCCTTATACTAGAAGAATACCCCGCGCATTGCAGCGGGAATCTCTTAAAAAATTAAATGAAATGGCGTAAGACACATTAAATATTCAGCTATGAAGTTGATCACAATAGTGGAGACAATAAATTTAATTATTGTTAAATTGTTGAATATTTGAGAACTAAATAATTGTGACGTGCAAAATTATATGACTGAAAAAGTTGACATGGATAGGTTGCATCAAAGATGTACTACTATTAATCAATGTTAGTTGGGATGACATGTACAATTGATTGGCTAAAATAGTGAGTGATGTGTATAGCTTGCATGTTGAGATAGAAAAATAATTAATGCACTTGGTGGGGTTTTGCTTTTTATAAGAGGTATAGATAGATTAGTTAAGTGTAGATAGTAGTTTGCCGCGTAGCTAGAGGTTTTCGAGAATACTCGCATAGTTAGTGGTGATCGTGACCATTCTTAGGAAGCTTTTCTTACATCTTTATATTTTGTAAATGCCTCCGGTTTAGATGCAAAGTGCCTCTCCATACTTCGTGGTGTTGTATATTTTGTTAATTCTGTGTATTTCTGATGATTGGTTTTTCTTCATGCGATGTACTTCAACTCTTTCTGGCGTCGTGAGCGCAACTCGGTATGTCTACTAGTTATGTTAGCAGAGTAGTCAAACTTGTGATTATTAGACAATATTAAACCGTCTATGGTTTTTATCTTATAACTTGTGCCATCTGGTTACCCATCAGCATTAACATTTTGTGACATCATATGTCTATCATCATTTCTTTTTGAGCAATTGCATGATACTATTAATTCAATTACACACATTTTTAGGATAATTCTAATTAGTAAATTTCTTGTGATTCATGTAAGATACTGAACATACAAATAAGCCCAAGATGAGTCGGACGGATCATATTTTGCAGAATATTTAATATCCAAGCTTGACTGACATAATTTTTTTGATAGTTTTATCTAACGCAAAGTCAACCTACCGCGAGCGTAAAACTCACAATTATGTATCATCATTTCATCCTACTCATGACTGACTCAGCAAAAATCCATGGTAGATAACATACTTCACCCACGAAGGTGCTTTGCTCTATATTTTCATCGAGATATTTGTTGTATCTTTCCTCCATTGTATCTCATTCCCACCAAGTATGTTGCAACGACATGTGCTTAGTTCACAGATCATATATATTTCAACATGTCTTTGCCTTATTGTTCTTCTATTCATTTTTCTTATCATCATATATACGACTTTTGTACATTTAACTATCGTTTATGTGTGTCAGACATCAGAAAAATCACGTAAGAATGGTTCAAGTACCCGAAAGGGGAATCAAAACGTTGAACATGAAGCTGTATTGGCGACATCTCAACAGGGCGACCTTGTAAAAAAAAATGCACGCTCTTAGTACAGAAAGTCAAAGCCACGAAGAACCAAAAGGTTTAATCAAGATAATTAGCACAAGAATATAATAATGACACTGGGCCAAAAAAGAAAATTAAAATTGAGTAAAAAAACCTTCTTATAACCTTGGCAGTCTACAGCTAGCTAGCCGTTGCTGATCGATATACCCAACAAAAATTGGCAGTAGGACGAGTTTCACCGTAGTGACAACTATGGACGAGCCTGCCACCAAATCTGGTACGAGTTCTGATTCTTGCAGTTGCCTATTTCTTTATATATACATATATCTTTATAGTTTGTATACTCCATCGCTTATTCTGCAGTTAAACCACCATGAAGATTCGAACACATTGTGAAATCACAAAATATAAGACAAGCAATAAAGTGTTGGATGCACTAGAGCGGCTGAATAACTCCACACACTCCAGGGGTGCATTGCCAAAATCCTATTGTGAGGGATAACAATATGATCACAGTGGGGCATATATTGCTGGTGCCATGACCGCCACTACTACCTCCGTTCCAAAATATAAGGCGTATTTCGTTTCCTTTGACCGAGACTTTGACCAAATATTACACATTTAACATGCGACGTATGTGATATAAATCATAATCATCGTAAAGTATTTTTGAATATGAATACAATGATATCAATTTTATGTCATATGTATTACATATTAATAGACTAATTTTTGGTCAAAGAAAACAAAATACGCCTTATATTTTGAAATGGAGGTAGTATTTTTCTGGCTTTCTGCATGCAGCTCTCGTCCACTAGTTTGGCGGGCCTAGCTGCAGTTCACGTTGTGCCACACACCATGCAGCTCAGCTGGATGAGATTTGGAGGTCGGTCCAGGTTTGGACGATTTTCATTCGAATTCGGCGTACTAGCTAGTATTGGTTCCGCAAGCAGAGGTTTAAATGCTGGCTCGGGGTCTAGGCCGGCAATGCGGGCTCTGCGAGATGTCAGTCAGAGCGCTGTCTTTTTCGATACCGGAGGGGAGGGAGCGTCCCTCCGGGATGGGGTATTTTTTGACAAATCTGGCCCCTTTGAGCAACTAAACATATATATGACCTCTTCTCAAAACTATTTTCAAATCTGACCTCTTGAGGTCGGCGCCAATGAGGATGGAGCCGAACTTGTTCAGTTCGGCGCCATCCAGAAAGCCACATAATTTTCCTAAGAATTTAGAATTTTTAAAACAGGGGGTCGGCGCCAACGAGGATGGTGGAGCCGACATGTACAAGGTCGGCGCCATCCTCGTTGGAGCCGACCTCGGTGTCACATTTGGAAATACATTTGGAGAGAGGTCAGATTTGAGATTAGTTTCGCAAAAAAAAATACCCGGATGGGATATGCGGTCACTGGATCCTGGGCCCCAGCCACGCGGAGCCCACCACGCCGTGCTCCGAATTCGAATTCCCGAACGAACCTCGCGCCCATGCGCCGCACCTGCCCCCTGGTCACTGACATGTGGCCCCTACGGCCGGCCTAGCCACGCTCATCCAACCTCCTCGCCGGAAAAGTAAAAGTAAAAAACAAAAACGAGGGGACAAACGCTGCCATTCTCACTGCTGCTCGGGTCGCCAGGTTTTCAAATTTCAAATCCCGACTCCGCTGCTGCTAGTCCCCTCTGTAGTATACTAGTCTAGGACTCCAAGTTCGTCCATCTCCTCTGCCAGAAGAACTGGAGAAGGCTTCTCTCCGGGTAGGCAGCTCTCGCGGAGGGGGAGGAGAAGGGGCGCCGCTGCTCCCGCTGTACGTAAGTGCTCTGCCTCCTTCCTCGCCCGCCCGCCCGCCCGCCGAGCTTTTACGCCGCTGCTGCTCCCGTGCCGCGAGCGAATCCGCGGTCTAGCAGGCGGCGGGGTCCGACCTTGTCCCTGCTGCTGGCTGCTCTGTACGCTCTGTTCATCGGAATATCGGATGTTTTCTGGGGACGGAATCCCTGCTCCTGCCATGCTTGTTATCGGCCTCACTTGGGGCTCCCTCCCGATTTGGGCTCGCGATTCGTCTGCCGGAGGTCGCCCCATGGGGCGCGCGCGCGCGGATTCGTTTCGAATTTTCAATCTGCCGATCTGATCCCTCCCTAGCTAGGGTTCTTCTAGGGGTTAAGCTGTCCGGGGTGCTCCGCTGGCACAAACAAATGCAGCAGGATCACATGGATTCCGGATGCGGAATTCGATGGCTTGTCTTCCGTTTAGCTCAAACTGGATACTACATCGGTGTGCTCTGCTTCTCTGCCTGCCTGGTTTCAGATTTGTTTGTTCCTCGTACTATTATTGCACTAGATTTCTCTGAATCCTAGAGCACGATTTATCCCCAGCTGCTACCTAGTCTGTTACAATGCTAGCCAGGGCGCGCGCGCGGATTATACTGGGGCGGTTCTGATTCTCCATCTCGCCTCTCCTCAACCTAGGGTCCTTCTAGGGGTTACGCTGTCCGAGTGTTCTGCTGGCACACACAAATGCAGCAGGATTCAAATGGGTTTCGGATTCAAATTTGCAAATTGCTTGTCTTCCGTGTAGCTCAGACTGCATAGATCGGTGTTACTCTGCTTGGCTGGCTGGTTTCAGATTCGTTCGTTCCTAGTACTGTTACAGTAGATTTTCTGAATCCTGTTGCACGATTACTCCCCAGGTGCTGGCTAGTTTGTTACACAGGTGCAAACGCTGGATCTCACCGTGCTCAATTTCAAAATGTTCTGCAGGGATCAAGTGATGGGTGGCGAAGCTACAGCGAGCACAACCTCCAGCCCCCAGGTGGAGATGGCAGCGACACTGTCCCCCTCGTCTCTTCGCCACTGAGATATTCGTCCCTCTAGCGGCACCCCGAGGCGGCCGCTGAGAAGATGAAGTCCAACGCGGCGGTCCCATCCAAGGGCAAGGCGGCGTTCGAGCTGAAGCACAGGCTGGTGCAGGCCCTGAACAAGATCGCCGACCGGGACACGTACCAGATCGGGCTGGGCGAGCTCGACAAGGCCGTGGACTCCCTCTCCCCCGACACGGTCGGCCCCTTCCTCTCCTGCATCATCGACACCGACGCCGACCAGAAGAGCGCGGTGCGCAAGGAGTGCGTCAGGGCGATCGGCGCGCTGGCGCGTGCGCAGGGAGGCCTGCTGGCGCCACACATGGCCAAGGTGGTGACCAGCGTCGTCAGGCGGCTCAGGGACGCCGACTCGGTCGTCAGGGACGCCTGCGTGGACACCTGCGGCGCCCTCTCGGTGTGCGCGAGGAACTACGGGGACGGTGGCACTGCGTTGGTGGCGTTGATGAGGCCCCTGTTCGAGTCGCTGGGTGAGCAGAATAGGTATGCGCAGGCTGGGGCGGCGCTGTGCCTAGCCAAGGTTATCGATGAGAGCAGCTACTTCCCGGGCCCTGTTCTCCCCCAGATGCTTGCCCGTGTCGTTAAGATCCTCAAGAACCCGCATTTCATGGCGAAGCCTGCGGTGATCGAGTTAATTAGAAGCATTGTTCAGGTTCGTCTCCTGCTATTTTGTCACTGATCAGTGGCATTCCAGTAGGGAACTCTCTTCATGCACTACTAACACTATTGCATATGTTGTCTAGCATATTTTGACATGATTACCTTGCTTATGTTGGGAGATAAGTACTTTGCTTTTATGATCTACAGTCTCTAATATATCCAGGATGATCACTTCTTTCAGCACATGGTCTATGTAGTTAAATGTTTAATTTTTCATGACGCGCATCATTAATTGGTCTAAGTATAATTAATAGTATTAATAACTAACTATTTAATGGTTGCTCAGCAGTTTGTCACACAAAATACTAGCTTGTTTCGAAATGGCAGGTGGTGTTGTTGCTTGTTCATTCCTACTCCCTCCTTTTTTTAATATAAGATGTTTTAGCTAGCTCACATGTTGCACACCCAAATAAGTGTACATACACATTAAAACATGTCTACATACATGTTGACACATGTGAATGTGGAGAAAAGCTAAAACAACTTATATTTATAAACGGATGGAGTAGTATGCTTCACACTGCTAGTACGATTGTGTCTCTTGCTGCTGAAAATTTTTCAGCAACCTTTTCAAATTATTTTTCAGACGCAGAGTAATTATCTATTTATCTTCATCCTCAATTTGATGTCGCAAGTTGTAACTTAAGTAAGAGAATTGGCCTTTAGCCTTCTGTTCCTCTTCTTATTTTGCTGTGATCCCAATTTTTAGGCTGAAGGTGCTTCTACAGAGCAGGCTTTATCATCAGCACTAACAAGTATTATGGATTCCCTGAAGAGTAGTGACTGGACTACAAGGAAAGCAGCTTCTCTAGCTCTTTCTAGTATCGCTGTCAGCTCTGGATATTTGGTTGCGTCTTTCAGAACTTCCTGTCTTCGCTCCCTTGAACGTTGTAAATTTGACAAGGTAGGTACATATATATATTGTCAAGATGATGCACTGACACCCTTTGCGTATGCTACACTTATATTTGTGCTTCCTATCATAGGTAAAACCGGTGCGTGATGCAATTACCCATGCCATTCAGTTGTGGAAAGCTATTCCAGGGTCTGATACTCCTGAACCATCAGAAGCTGGATCATCCACAAAAGGTATTCCTTTTATATTAGTTCACTGTCTAGTGTGCACGAAAGCAGATGCAGTACTTTGTTCTGAAGAATTAACTTAACTAACATAATTATTTCCTTTTATTTGTACTGAAATCTTCTCTTCTATGGCAGAAAACTTCTTCGGTGACCATCATGATGCCAGAAGTGTGCATGATGGTGGATCAAGAGAGACTTCTTTTAGGAGAGTTGATCCTACACCTTCAGCATCTGCTATCAGTGGCAGTTCTATCACTTCAGTAAGGAAGAGATCCCCGTTGTCCGTCAACAAAATACCCCCAAATAGTGCCTCGAATCAGCAGCATTTGAAGTCAAGTGACTGGCATGTGGAGATATCAGTCCCTAAGCAGAATACAATGCCAAATCTTGGGAAAAAGGGATATGGAAATGACTGCATGTTGAAATATGCAAAAAGAAGTGCTTATGGGATCGTAGATGAAGACAGCAAGTCTGACTATGACCCCATGGATGATAAACAAGAATGCTCCTCTTTATCAGAAGTAGCCAGCAGGAGTTGTGAGACAAAACATGTCACCTCTGCTCTGGAAGTCTCTGAAGATTGTGATTCAGCACAAGTTACTGAGCTGTGCCCTATGGCCCGAGAGAGTAAGAGCATAGAGTCCACAGTTACAGATGTCACTTCACATGGCACACATACTTGTTGTCTGAGTGCGACGAAAGAATTAGCCCTTATTAGGAAGCAACTACAAGAAATGGAAAGGAAGCAAGCAAACCTTTTTGATCTTCTGCAGGTGATTCTCATTTTTTAAAGTTGTGAATCATCTTGTTGATTTAACTCCTCTCTGTAGTTGCCTAATTTTCAAAATATTTATATACTTGATCTGATAGTAAAGCGTAGCAACTATAATTTTAAATACTTGATAAATTATGCCTTTTCAAGCACCTGCACTGCTGCACAGGCCTATTGCCAGTTCAGACCAAAATAAGGGCAATTCACGATGATAATAATAAACATCATGATCATAAACCCACATTAATGATTACCATTATCATCCTCACATCATCATTTTATAGAAAAATAATGCAGATTCTTCATATTGAGAAAGTGCTGTGCTGTATACAAGTACCGATGCACAAACCTTATATGTACAGATGTACTGCGAAGAATTGCCTTCCCAGGTGCTTACTCCCTTTCACTGGTTTCTTGTAGGAATTCATGTCGAACTCTGTGGAGAACATGTCCGAGCTGAACTCAAAGGTGCACAATTTGGAGAATGCTGTAGACAAAACTGTGTATACGGTTACTCAAAGTGAAAGCCGCTATCAACTTCCGGGCTCCAAGTTTTTCAAGAACCAGAGTGTCTCTTCTTCACCCAGGCTTTCTAATTCGACACCAAGATCATCTGTTGATGCCAACTTTAAGACACCGACAATTCCTCATTTGAAACATGAGAAGAAGTGGGCTCAAGATCTACCATCTAAGGGCACACGCACATGCGTTAAAGAGGGACCTGAATATCTAAAGGCCCATGCGCGTGGCAGAGTTATGAAGTCTGGGCCTGCGAACTCAGAGGAAAGTTACATTCCGAGTTCAGTGCGAAGTCGAGCATCAGGGATTAAGGGGAGCTTTCAGGTTCCATTTCTATGTGATCATCCTGAGCTGCAAAATGCACTGTGTGCTTCTAATCAGGCTGATGAGTTCCGCGGTGCTGACGGCATGGAACCTGTGTATGCAGAAGCCCTTAGCTATGGTGATTGTGATGATCTGATTGACCTGATGGATAGAACCGGGCCTGTTCTTGACAAGCTGACGCGTGAAACAGGAAATGAACTCTTAAGGGTCATTGCTGGCCAATTCCTCAATACAAAGTTATTTGACTTGGCGCTGCCTTGGATTCAACAGGTAAGCTTACTAGCAACAATCTTTTATACTTCGCCTCGATTTCCATTTCTGAAGAACTACAATTGTGATTTCGCTGATTTGTAACTGTCGGTTCAGGTACTAGATTTGAGCACCGTTTACAAGCCAAGCCAAGTCTTTGTGTCTGCGAGAGCCCAGAGGGAGTTCCTTTCTGCATTGGAGGAAGCAGCAGCCAGTGGATCCACAGAACCAGCCATCAGAATGTCCATCGTGCAGCTTGCATTCAAACTGACCAAAATTTGCGACGCTGCCCAATGCAGGTAAAATCCACGTTGTCCATTGACAGTGACTAGGAAGTGTTCCACCTGTTCTGCCACTCGGAATTCAGTTTCCTGTTTTACTGATGCGTCCATTCTGCTGCTGTAGGAAAATCTCAACTAGAGTGTCCAGAGGAACTGAATCCATCATGACCACTGTGATGTGAAACATTTCGCCCCTTGTGATGTAACCCTAGTCTATGTCCAGAATGGTGCTTTATTGAGGTTGTTTTCTTTTCTTGTTGTGGTGA
Organism: Poa pratensis; assembly: GCA_947311845.1. Taxonomy (NCBI): domain Eukaryota; kingdom Viridiplantae; phylum Streptophyta; class Magnoliopsida; order Poales; family Poaceae; genus Poa; species Poa pratensis. Next base: position 3,426,132 of record CAMZMU010000084.1, read on the forward strand.
TGATGTATACTACGTCCTTTATTGTGCGCAACACTAGTAGTAGTTTGCTAGCTAAACGCATGTGTGTTTCATGACTGGGACAAGGCAGTTGTTCACTTGTTCTAGTCTTTTTACTTTTTCTTTTTTGAACATGCGCTAGAGTGCGTGTTAATTTTATTAGAAGAACACCGGGAAGGCGCTAGTTGTTATAGGCTTTTAGCCTTGTGTGGAGTTTGCTGTTTTGCAAGATGTAGTCAATGAGCTTGTGAGTTTATGTTTGATCAGCACTGTCTGTGTTCATGATCTTTGCTGTCACCTGGCTGTGCTTGGCCAAAAGCCTTTCAGTGAAGTATCAGACTTACATTTTCTCTTTACATGGGTAAAAACGGGGTAAAAGAAGAGTTCAGTGCAGTTACATACTCACTACAGTTTCAAACATGCACTCACTTTTTTTACCTTCTCTAGATTAACAATCTTGTTTATCCTCATACTGTTCTAGTAAAGTATCAGATGGCCTGGTTCAGCCTTCAGCGTCACCAATCGGAGGTGTCACTGCGCTGGGAGGCACTATAAAGGCCGCCACCCGTTCTCCTGTCGCTGGCGGAGCGCTGGATGCAGCCGGTGAGCTCCTGTGACACCTCCGACATGGACGGCCGGAACTCTGGGTCAGACTGCGTTTGCATCCACCAACAATAACAGCAAGAAAAGTTTTCAGAGCAGAGTTTTGGTCATATGAGAATCAGTCATTTTCTGAGGATTTCAGTTAGAGGTTGAACCTGGACGCATCGTGCAATGACATCGGCGTAGCGGGACAGTGACTTTGGCGGGTACAGGCCACGCAGAGCCGGGTCTGCCAGTGTTCCCAGGGCGTCCATGTCGTGAAGCTGCGGCGTCACAAACTTGACCAAGGACTGCTCTGTTCTCGGCTTTGAGCTGGAAAAAACCAGTTGCGGATTAGCAGCATTTCAGCTTGCAGTATTTTTGCAGGGATACAACCGAGAAAAAGGCATTCTTACCTGTCGTAGGCCTTCCGACCGGTTAATAGCTCAAGCATGACCACGCCAAAGCTGTAGACGTCGCTCTTCATCGTGTAACCTGATGGCCTCACGCACTCCGGGGCGCTGTACCCTGGCCCCAAGCTCTCATTTGGATCCTAAAGAGAATTTCCATGCCAAACTTATGAGCAAGCAAAATCACCGTCTCAAACTGATTTCGGCAAGAGTTCCCGTCATGCAAACCTCGTAGAAGAACGCGAGGCCGCAGTCACCGAGGTGTGGGTTGAGATCGGCGTCGAGCAAGACATTAGATGACTTTATGTTCTTGTGGATGACTGGAGGTGAGCAGGTTTCATGGAGGTACCTGAACAGGGAGGAAACCTTAGTTAACATCTCACCTTATGAACTTCACATGATCAGGTCACTATTTTCTTCATGCTAGATACAAATGCAAACTGTTGATCTTGGGCTTGAATGTTACTTGTGGACTTACTCCAGAGCTTGAGTGGTACCAAGAGCAATCCGAACCCGGGTGTCCCAGGTGAGTGGCTTGCTATAATCATCCGATAAATGCAGGAACTCGTAGAGGGACCCATTCGTCTGGTATTCATATACCATCATGTAGTGTCCGGGCTCTGAGCAGTAACCCACAATCTCGCAGATGCTCGGATGGCGCAGCTTGGAGATGCCGTTGACGATCTCCATGAAGTCGCTGCTCCCCGAGAAGCTCAATGGATCACACTTCTTGACAGCCAGTACCTAAAAAATCATCATGGCAGACGATAAACTTTACTCCTTTATGGGTATATGACTATTCTTCTTTCAGGCCACTTCACAGAAATAAACTGCCAAAATTCAGTTCAACTGTATGTTGCTGCAAATATGTTCTTGTGTGCATCTTTGACATCATCTTGTAGAAGAAAATCTAACTTCTAGACATGGTTGATTTCTTTAAATGATATTATGAGATAGTTCATTTTCTATGAATTTGGAGGGAGACCATGAGAGATTAAGAGCATACCTGTCCACTGGCATATTTTGCCTTGTAAACACGACCGATCGTTCCCTGGCCTATAAGCCTGCTACTGTGCCAGTTCCCAGCGGCTGCTTGCAGGTCTGATGATGAGTAAGACACCATGCTTATTGGATCCAGTATTCGCCTCGAGTTGTTCAGCTTATTCTCAAACTCATTGTCGTTCATTGACTTGCGAGGCACAGCAGGCGGTGTTTTACAGTCCATCGACGTAGATTTCTCCAGCGACTGCATCTCGACTGACGATGCGCGACCTGACAAAGGAAAACAATAACCCTTACCCAAAGTCCAAATGTAGCAGTACCTGAAAACACTACTGACAACATCAAGAAGTGTATTTTCTTTAACGGTAACGGGCACCCAAAATTCTCGGTTCTGACCTGACTCGTCCATGTAGTAATGTGATGATATGGGAGAGGATCTGTTCCGCTTCAACACCGACAAGAGAATAACAGCTGCAAGGAGAACCGCTATTACAATTGCTCCGATAGCAAAACCGTTGATCCCGCCAGCACTCCCTCGTCCGCTCGACGAGCTTCCCGCTGAAGATCCTTTCACCATGCCAGGAGGAGCTGACCCGGATGACCACTGGTTCCCACCAGTCCTTGAGAATACAGTTAAAACTGTCATGACTCATGAAAGTGGAATGAAAATAGAGTAATATTATGTCTAGGTTCCACTTACTTGAGACTGTCAATGTCTTTCAGTTTACTTGGAATCCACCCAGTGAACTTGTTGTTCTGCAGATTCCTTGAGCACAAAGGGAGAAAAACCATTCTGGCTTAGTTCTGAATCGTGTCATACTCAAACAAATTCATAAATATATATTTTGTAATTGGTGTGAGATGTAGTGTTTATTTGAGGTATGCTTACAGATCCTCGAGAGGAAGCTTGGCCAGAACATCGATATGGCCAGTAAATTGGTTGCTCTCCAGATTCCTGGATACATATTTTTGAAAAGATAGACGGTCAGTTCTTGATCCAAAAAGCGTACCGTGAAATAGCTAGTACAGTCCATAAAATTCAGTTGCCTTACAGTGTTTTGATGCCTGAGAGGTACTGGAAACTCTGGGGCAGGTTACCTGAGAAGCGGTTGGAAGAGAGATCCCTGATAACACAAATATGGACTGTCAGAAGAAAATTAACAAGCTTTCGGTAACTAAAGTAACTTAAGTATAGAAGATAGTAAAATTGATGTAGATTTGCTAAGTGATACTAGAATGAAATCTGAATTTAATATGCTTAACTTACATTGTTGAGAGTTTTGGAAGGTGTGAAAACATATCCGTCAACTGCCCGCTTAAGTGATTATTGGCGACATTTCTGCGATATGTTTGGAAAGGTAGTTCTGGTCACTAATTCAGGAAAAACAAATCCTGAAAAAAAGACAGTGATATGAAACAGTTTCTTACAGTGTCTCCAGATCAGACATCTGAGATACCGAATAAGGAACACCGCCGGTAAAGGCATTCCCTTGCAGATTTCTGCATCACAAAATACCAGAAAATACATCGGATTAACTACCCGTGCTAACGGTAACTATGAAATAAAAAAGAACAAGAGAACTTACAGCTGAACCAGATTCGGTGGAAGCGCGTACGGGATTTCGCCGCTGAGCTTGTTGTCGCTCACGTCGCTGTGCTACGCAAAAGAAGCAAAATTCAACTAAGTTTCAGAACTACGGCAATTCGTAACTGGAGATCGATTCACAGGGGCAACTCACAATTTGGTTACTGATTTCAGGCTCGAGAGCTGGTATCCTAGGCTACCGGTCAGATCGAGCCCCGACAGGTCACTGCTCTATGGCACAACATGATCAAAACCAAACCAGTGTTAAGCAATGACGGCAAATAAAGTTCAATTTCCCCCAAATCTTCAGCTAGCAGGGAAATAAATCAACCAGGCGAAAGATGATGCAGGCAATTACATTTCTGTGACAGATGAGCCGCTGCAGTCGATCCCTTTCCACTCGTCGTCGTCGTCGCACGGGTCGCCGCCATCCGCCTTCCAGCCGTCCAGCTTGGACGGCTTGTTCATGCTAGTGAACAGCACATTGAGTGCCTCAACTAAAACGGGGCAAGACGCACACGATTTTCAAAATCTAGCAATTGCTGAATAGCACAATGTTCAGATCAGAAACATAATCAATTAATTCCAGGTCTCTGGCTCACCGTCGCCCCGGTCGGTCTTGGCCACCGCAACGGCGACCATGACGGAGAGGAGGACGGCGAGGCTGGCCAGCCGCGGCGGTGGCCGTCGTCGAGCCATGGCGCGAGCATGCAAGTGGAGCCGCATCACCTCTCGCTCATCGCATGCTAATGGTGGTTGGAGGATTGGGTTTCTAAAATTGGGAGGCGGGAGAGAGGAGGAGGAAAGGCAGCAGCCGAGCGGCGAGAGTGGCGGGAAGCCCCTCGCTTTGAAGCTTCCTTGGGAGTCGGCCTGCAATAGTACAGAGATACCGAATAATTAATCTAATTCAAGTTCATACACACAAGATCCGTCGTAGTCTAGGTGGTTAGGATACTCGGCTCTCACCCGAGAGACCCGGGTTCAAGTCCCGGCGACGGAATAAATTTTTTTCTTTCTTTTTTAGCTACTTTGCTAATCAAGTACTAAGTTTTTTCCTGTTATTTCCAGCAATCGGGATACATTGTGTGCACACATCAAATTGAGAGGAAAAAATTGGAAGAAAATAGTGATGATTGATGGACAAAATATGCTGAATCTCTACTGCACAACCTAATTGTTCTGCTGGCCATAGAAAAATGGGCATTCCAGATTATGAGTGAATTATTTGCCGAATTTTTTTTACTAGCATATATCAGTGACTACATATCTGCTGAAAGCAGTGTAATTAACAATATCCGGAATCCGAAAATGACATTTACTTCCACTTCTCTTCTATTCTCTATGCCCTTGCAGAGGGAAACAACAATAGCCTAGAAAAACTAAATGCTTCCGCCATGGCCTCAACTCTGTAGTATCGTGTATATGTTGGATCTAATGCTGACGACGGCAGCAAGGTCAGGTGGTCCCTTCTGGCTCCGCTCTATGATGCAATGTGGTCGCTCAATTTCCGCCCACTGGTCTCCAGGGGAAGTACGACACAGCGACAGCTGACACGAGCATCACAGTGATGAACACTGCGATCGCTGCGGTCTGGTGGCACGCGTGCACCAGACCCACAGCCACGAGAGGGCACAGGATCCCGCCGAAGCGGGCGATCGAGCTTGCGAACCCGACGCCGGTTGCCCTGACTGCTGTTGGGTATATCTGCAGTAGAAACAGACAAGAGATAATGTTTTCGTGAGATGTTTGACAACAGAGATTTTAGTTGAGTAGAGAGTGCTGGCATGGACTAACCTCAGCAGCATAGATGTGCAGGACGATGAAGCTCGCGGAGATGCAAATCCGTGCTCCAAACAAGAAGACAGTCGTCAGAGATTCTGTTTGAGAGAACATGAGAGGAGCTATGCACAGGCAGCTGATATAGAGCATAGAGGACATTGAGAGCTTGCGTCCGAACTTGTCCACAATGGCGGCAGACAGAATGAGGCCAGGAACCTCTGCATCAATCAATGGGACATGAATGTGAAGGATTCTCAAGAAGGGGTTTCTAAGCAAATATGATTGGCCTTAGGAGAAAGCACACATACCTCCAAAGCTAGTAATGAACACATTCCTGTACAGATTACCATCGATTGTATGGCTGGTTTCTATTGCTACTGCTCCTTCTGAGCCACAAATCCTATTTCCGTGACTCAATTCTGAGGTTAGCAAAACAAGACCGTAGTATAAGAAGGCGAGACCAAGAAAGACAGTCCAAAGAAGAAGAGTTGATCTAATTAAATTTGGGGACAGAAGCCTTAAGATGGCATTGAGGCCCCCAATCCCAGATTTGCTTGCATTATCAACAGGGTTGGTTTTCCTAGCTGAAACCAACTGCACAGTTTCTGACGAATCTGAAATCTCATGGAGCTCCATTCGATGGCCAGAAGTGAGGCGTCCAGAAGGGAGCGCTACACGGTTTACTCGCGCCATTGTTTCCATAACATGCAATGCATCGGCTATTCTGCCCTTCATGCATAGGTATCTTGGTGACTCAAGTGTCATTGGGTAGAAGAGTAGCAGTGCAAATGATGGCAATGATGAGAGTGCTAGCAGCCACCTCCAGCCAAAAGCTGGCATCACAGCCTGCAAATTGAGCAGATAAGTGCGTACAAATACAAATTAACGCGTCTGTTTAAAATAGGTACAGTTACAAATAAGAGTGAATGTCTGTGTCCTTTGACCTGTTTGTGCCATAAAAAATTTCAATAGATTACATAGATAGGGGTAGCATTTTTGCAAAAATGTAGGAACTTACCCAAGCAAGTGAAGCTTCCATTATTGTACCAATGGTCCAAAATGCTGAGAAAATAACCATCCAAGTTCCTCGGTTAGGAGCAGGGACAAACTCTAGAAACCAAGAAGATAAAACTGGTCCACCACCTAGTCCAACGCCAACTAGAAATCTTAGTACAATCAAAGATGAATAGTTTGGCGCGAAGGCACTGAGGAGACCAGCCCCACCGGTTACAAGGGCTGTGAAATTGAACCCAACCCTGGAGAAGTACGAAGTGGCTACAATGAGAAAAAAAATACTTACAGCGTGCAAAATATGAACTACTGACAAAAAACAGATATACTGAAAGAATGGCTCTTCGTAGAAACGGAGATTGATAACAGATCAGGCAAATTAATTGACTGGCAAAAATATCTAAAACAAATTAGTTAAAATGACAAAGGTACCCATTAGACTCCCTGCATTAATCAGTCCCACATAAACCAAGAATTTTTTTCTCCTTATCCTTCCATGCAAGAAGATACGAAAGAGCTAACGGGCACCTAGTTTGCCCACTTATAGTGTCAACTAGCAAAATCAATGAGTTTCAGCTACTTTGATGAGGCCACAGAAAATTTAACACCTAACCATGATGTTCTGTCTGTATCAGTATGATGTTGTAATCCACTGCGAAGCAGTATGGATTGTCTAGGACGAGTGGAAGTAGTCCGGTGTGCAGATTCAAAACCGACACCCTATAGTTATAACCTCTTGGCTCTCACCTTCAAGGCTATCAAGCTGTCAAGTTCTAGCATCGAAATGGGTTACATTAAGGTATAGGGACGAAGTGAAAGGTTCTATGTCCATAGTACTAAATAAATATCATCCCAAAACATTAAATGGAAAAGCAGGAAAGGACCTACCTCCTCCCGTAGTTGTCCGAAACTAAGCCCCAACAGTATGCTCCTACAAGCATCCCTAGAAATACAACACTTGTGATGAGACTCTCTTCCTGTGCAGAAAGCCCCCATTCAGCTTGAACCGATTGCCCAACAAACGACAGAAGCATCATTTCCATCGCCTCCGAGATCTTAGCCATCCCGGAATAAGCAAGCACAAATGCTTGGAACTTTCCAAACCCCATGGAGATAAGTGCCTCATCGACAGTATAGGTAGAGACGCCATCCTCCATCTGAAAGAAGCAAACAGCCATGATACACGATTAAACAGTTTCCTTTCGGTTGGCAAAATGTGATGTGAGAAAGAGTACGCAGTCAAATGGGAGACATCACGGGCTACCGCCTACCGTGCCTTATAAGAAGCAGAAAACCTCACTAGACTCTAAACATAGCTCAAGCAACCGAAGGACCATATTAATTTCTCGCACGAGAATATCAGATAGTCTAACAGACAACTTATTTCAGACAGTGCCAAAGATATTCTTTCAGGCAGTACCAGTACTCTGAGCCCTATAAACAATATACTCCCAAGTCTGGTCTGAGATTCATGTTGTCAGATTGTAAGCAAACCAAAACAACTTTCGGATCTTTTCCCCCCGTTAGCTTCCAAAAGCACCGCCTTTCCTTGCACCGATCAGAACAAAGACAACAGCTTCTGCCTCTTCACCTAACAAGATTCAGATTTGTATCCCCAAAAAACAGCTAACAGAACGGCACTACCAGACTACTGGGTCAGATTTAAAATTTAAAGCCACCAAGATTTCGCGCTTGGATCACAGATCCTTGGATGCGTGTAGGTTACCCAGGTCGCGCATTCCAGCGGCCAGATTACTGGGCGGAACTGGCAGCGCATCGCCGAACGGAAACCGGGGTTTAAACCTCCCCGTGGACTCGGATCGAGCGGGGGTGATTGGGATGGAGAGAGGTGGAGTCCGGGAAGAAGTACCTCGTCAAGGGCAGGCGCCGGCGCCGGCGCAACCTCCGAGTCGCCGGGAACGAACGCTTCGGGGACGACGACGGCGACTCGTCGGGTGGCTCGGTTTTTGTCCTTTTTTCCTAACAAGGAAAATGGAAGGAAGAAAACGGCCGTTTTACGTCTAAGCACCTAACGTAAACAAGTATCATGAGTATGCTTTACGCCTACAAAAGCACCAAGGAGTATACTAAATAACACAGCATTTTAGGACTGATGTGCATAATATTTACATCATTTTACATAGTCAAAACTTGGTTAAACATCACTTTTGGTTTCGGTTAATATCAACTTTGGTTCAAATACAGTGTTATTAGCAACACTTTACAGTTTTATTCTTTTATTCAGGTTTGGTGAATAGGCACCTTAAACCCTCCAAATCCATCATTTCCATCCATGCCATCAAGAAGTACTCGGAAGGATGAAGAAGAAGGACTGGCTTGCGAGAGAGGAAAGAAAAGACATGGGGCAAAACAGAAATCGTCCATCGCCACCTGCTCCGGACCAGCCTCCGCATATATCGTGAAGACGTTGGGGATTCGCCAACCACTCTCCACCACCACCACAACACACGCACGCCACGGGAAAAGAAGGCGCCACGGCCAGAGAGGAGATGGTGCTCGATCTGGATCGAGATCGCTGAAGAACGAGAGGAGGAACACCCCTGACGAGCATGTCCTTCCTCTGCACCACCTGCTGCTGAATCGAAGACTCAATCCCCTTCTGAATCCTTGTGTTGCTTGAGTATCACCGAAGGCTGTAACGAATCCTTGATCTCCTCCTTCTCCTTTTGCTACTTCTGCTTGTAACCTGCTGATTCTGTCTAATTCATCTTCGGGTGGCGAATTAGACCTGAACCTGTTGTGTTTGTGCTCGAATCAATGGATGCTCATGCTGTTGTTTGTGTTGATTGCTCTACTGTCATGATTACTGTTTAGATCTTGTTGCCTGCAGTTCTAGTAGCTTGATCTATGCTTTGATCTGTGGATGTGGAGTAGAATTCTATTTTCTGCACCTTTTTGCTGTCGAAATTCAGTTACTGTAGTGCAACCAGCGTTGCCAAAAACTGTGGTTTCTGTCTATTTACATCTGAATCATCACCCTCTACTTGTTAACTCGGCTGTGAATTTGATGCAAAAGCTATTGCTCTGTTTCCCTATGATCGAACAATGGGTATTAGAGGAGAAGAGGAGATCTTGTGAGTTGCTGACAACCAGTGGAAGATGACAAGTCATTTGTCAGGTGAAAACGTTCCATATCTTATCTGAACTTCATTTTCTTTATTCATGTCATATATGATTACAGAAATCCATTTTTGTTGAGTTGAAACTGTTTTGTATTAATCCAATTTAGGCAATGGAAAAGAAAAGTTGAACATTCTTGTTGAAAATGAGTAACCATGTCTGTTTGAATCATTTTTGAGTTTCTAATATGAATTGTGAACATTTGGAAACAGAGTAACAGTTCAGTTATAGTTTTGAGCTTTTCTCTTTGAAAAATTTATGAAGTCTTTAGATACTTGCTTTGGAAACCACTTTGGAATTTTAGAATCCTATTGGAGCCATTTAACTAACGGACTTAGCATTAGTACACCATGATCTCGGGATCGGTGGTGTATGAAGCTCTAACCTCTTTCAGTTTTTAGCACAATTTTATTTACTTGTTGATTTTGTTTGTAACCAGCATTAGCATGTCATGATCCTTGGATCGGTGACATGTGAAGCACTAACTAGAAAATGGAAATCATCTCAAAAACTCTGAAAACTTAAAGGTGCTGAAATTTTGTCTTAGCATTAGCATACCATGGTCTAGGGATCGGTTGTATGTGGGGCACTAACTTCTCTAACTACTAATTTGGCATTAGCATGTTATGATCCTGGGATCCGTAGCATGTGAAGCACTAACATTTTAACTGAAGTTTTTATTTGACTGTGGCTCATTTCAGGATCCTGTTATTTCAATTGGTTCTCAAATGTAGTATCTTTAGTTTTCATAAATTTAACTCTTAGAAAAGCACAAAACTTTAAATTTGAAATGCATTCTGAAACCACTGTTCAGTCTTCATAATCTTACACTCAACCTTGGATCAAATTTAAATGGGTTCTCATGTTTGTCAAGAGTTTTACTGTTCATTTTCATTTACCTGATATTTGGATACTTTTGCCTTTACTTGAGGACAAGCAAATATTTAAGTGTGGGGGTTTGATGTGCACAATATTTACATCATTTTACGTAGTCAAAACTTGGTTAAACATCACTTTGGTTTCGGTTAATATCAACTTTGGTTCAAATACAGTGTTATTAGCAACACTTTACAGTTTTATTTCTTTTATTCAGGTTTGGTGTGAATAGGCACCTTAAACCCTCCAAATCCATCATTTCCATCCATGCCATCAAGAAGTACTCGGAAGGAAGAAGAAGAAGGACTGGCTTGCGAGAGAGGAAAGAAAAGACATGGGGCAAAACAGAAATCGTCCATCGCTCACCTGCTCCGGACCAGCCTCCGCATATATCGTGAAGACGTTCACAAACCACTCTCCACCACCACCACAACACAAGCACGCCACGGGAAAAGAAGGCGCCACGGCCAGAGAGGAGATGGCGCTCGATCTGGATCGAGATCGCTGAAGAACGAGAGGAGGAACACCCCTGACGAGCAAGTCCTTCCTCTGCACCACCTGCTGCTGAATCGAAGACTCAATCCCCTTCTGAATCCTTGTGCTGCTTGAGTATCACCGAAGGCTGTAACGAATCCTTGATCTCCTCCTTCTCCTTTTGCTACTTCTGCTTGTAACCAGCTGATTCTGTCCAATTCATCTTCGGGTGGCGAATTAGACCTGAACCTGTTGTGTTTGTGCTCGAATCAATGGATGCTCATGCTGTTATTTGTGTTGATTGCTTTACTGTCATGATTACTGTTTAGATCTTGTTGCCTGCAGTTCTAGTAGCTTGATCTATGCTTTGATCTGTGGATGTGGAGTAGAATTCTATTTTCTGCACCTTTTTGCTATCGAAATTCAGTTACTGCAGTGCATCCAGCGTTGCCAAAAACTGTGGTTTCTGTCTGTTTACTTCTGAATCATCACCCTCTAATTGTTAACTCGGCTGTGAATTTGATGCAAAAGCTATTGCTCTGTTTCCCTAGATCGAACAATGGGTATTAGAGGAGAAGAGGAGATCTTGTGAGTTGCTGACAACTAGTGGAAGATGACAAGTCATTTGTCAGGTGAAAACGTTCCATATCTTATCTGAACTTCGTTTTATTTATTCATGTCATATATGATTACAGAAACCCATTTTTGTTGAGTTGAAACTGTTTTGTATTAATCCAATTTAGGCAATGGAAAAGAGTTGAACATTCTTGTTGAAAATGAGTAACCATGTCTGTTTGAATCATTTTTGAGTTTCTAGTATGAATTGTGAACATTTGGAAACAGAGTAACAGTTCAGTTATAGTTTTGAGCTTTTCTCTTTGAAAAATTTATGAAGTCTTTAGATACTTGCTTTGGAAACCACTTTGGAATTTTAGAATCCTGTTGGAGCCATTTAACTAACGGACTTAGCATTAGTACACCATGATCTCGGGATCGGTGGTGTATGAAGCTCTAACCTCTTTCAGTTTTTAGCACAGTTTTATTTACTTGTTGATTTTGTTTGTAACCAGCATTAGCATGTCATGATCCTTGGATCGGTGACATGTGAAGCACTAACTAGAAAATGGAAATCATCTCAAAAACTCTGAAAACTTAAAGGTGCTGAAATTTTGTCTTAGCATTAGCATACCATGGTCTAGGGATCGGTTGTATGTGGGGCACTAACTTCTCTAACTACTAATTAGGCATTAGCATGTTATGATCCTGGGATCCGTAGCATGTGAAGCACTAACATTTTAACTGAAGTTTTTATTTGACTGTGGCTCATTTCAGGATCCTGTTATTTCAATTGGTTCTCAAACGTAGTATCTTTAGTTTTCATAAATTTAACTCTTAGAAAAGCACAAAACTTTAAATTTGAAATGCATTCTGAAACCACTGTTCAGTCTTCATAATCTTACACTCAACCTTGGATCAAATTTAAATGGGTTCTCATGTTTGTCAAGAGTTTTACTGTTCATTTTCATTTACCTGATATTTGGATACTTTTGCCTTTACTTGAGGACAAGCAAATATTTAAGTGTGGGGGTTTGATGTGCACAATATTTACATCATTTTACATAGTCAAAACTTGGTTAAACATCACTTTTGGTTTCGGTTAATATCAACTTTGGTTCAAATACAGTGTTATTAGCAACACTTTACAGTTTTATTTCTTTTATTCAGGTTTGGTGTGAATAGGCACCTTAAACCCTCCAAATCCATCATTTCCATCCATGCCATCAAGAAGTACTCGGAAGGAAGAAGAAGAAGGACTGGCTTGCGAGAGAGGAAAGAAAAGACATGGGGCAAAACAGAAATCGTCCATCGCTCACCTGCTCCGGACCAGCCTCCGCATATATCGTGAAGACGTTCACAAACCACTCTCCACCACCACCACAACACAAGCACGCCACGGGAAAAGAAGGCGCCACGGCCAGAGAGGAGATGGCGCTCGATCTGGATCGAGATCGCTGAAGAACGAGAGGAGGAACACCCCTGACGAGCAAGTCCTTCCTCTGCACCACCTGCTGCTGAATCGAAGACTCAATCCCCTTCTGAATCCTTGTGCTGCTTGAGTATCACCGAAGGCTGTAACGAATCCTTGATCTCCTCCTTCTCCTTTTGCTACTTCTGCTTGTAACCAGCTGATTCTGTCCAATTCATCTTCGGGTGGCGAATTAGACCTGAACCTGTTGTGTTTGTGCTCGAATCAATGGATGCTCATGCTGTTATTTGTGTTGATTGCTTTACTGTCATGATTACTGTTTAGATCTTGTTGCCTGCAGTTCTAGTAGCTTGATCTATGCTTTGATTGTGGATGTGGAGTAGAATTCTATTTTCTGCACCTTTTTGCTATCGAAATTCAGTTACTGCAGTGCATCCAGCGTTGCTAAAAACTGTGGTTTCTGTCTGTTTACTTCTGAATCATCACCCTCTAATTGTTAACTCGGCTGTGAATTTGATGCAAAAGCTATTGCTCTGTTTCCCTAAGATCGAACAATGGTATTAGAGGAGAAGAGGAGATCTTGTGAGTTGCTGACAACTAATGGATGATGACAAGTCATTTGTCAGGTGAAAACGTTCCATATCTTATCTGAACTTCGTTTTATTTATTCATGTCATATATGATTACAGAAACCCATTTTTGTTGAGTTGAAACTGTTTTGTATTAATCCAATTTAGGCAATGGAAAAGAAAAGTTGAACATTCTTGTTGAAAATGAGTAACCATGTCTGTTTGAATCATTTTTGAGTTTCTAGTATGAATTGTGAACATTTGGAAACAGAGTAACAGTTCAGTTATAGTTTTGAGCTTTTCTCTTTGAAAAATTTATGAAGTCTTTAGATACTTGCTTTGGAAACCACTTTGGAATTTTAGAATCCTGTTGGAGCCATTTAACTAACTGACTTAGCATTAGTACACCATGATCTCGGGATCGGTGGTGTATGAAGCTCTAACCTCTTTCAGTTTTTAGCACAGTTTTATTTACTTGTTGATTTTGTTTGTAACCAGCATTAGCATGTCATGATCCTTGGATCGGTGACATGTGAAGCACTAACTAGAAAATGGAAATCATCTCAAAAACTCTGAAAACTTAAAGGTGCTGAAATTTTGTCTTAGCATTAGCATACCATGGTCTAGGATCGGTTGTATGTGGGGCACTAACTTCTCTAACTACTAATTACACATTAGCATGTTATGATCCTGGGATCCGTAGCATGTGAAGCACTAACATTTTAACTGAAGTTTTTATTTGACTGTGGCTCATTTCAGGATCCTGTTATTTCAATTGGTCCTCAAACATAGTATCTTTAGTTTCATAAAGTTTACTCTTAGAAAAACACAAAACATTAAATTTGAAATGTATTCTGAAACCACTGTTCAGTCTTCATAATCTTACACTCAACCTTCGATCAAATTTAAATGGGTTCTCATGTTTGTCAAGACTTTTACTGTTCCTTTTCATTTGCCTGATATTTGGATACTTTTGCCTTTACTTGAGGACAAGCAAAGATTTAAGTGTGGGGGTTTGATGTGCATAATATTTACATCATTTTACATAGTCAAAACTTGGTTAATCATCATTTTTGGTTTCGGTTAATATCAACTTTGGTTCAAATACAGTGTTATTAGCAACACTTTGCAGTTTTATTTCTTTTATTCAGGTTTGGTGCGAATAGGCACCTTAAACCCTCCAAATCCATCATTTCCATCCATGCCATCAAGAAGTACTCGGAAGGAAGAAGAAGGACTGGCTTGCGAGAGAGGAAAGAAAAGACAGGGGGCAAAAGAGAAATCATCCATCGCTCACCGGCCTGCTCCGGACCAGCCTCCGCATATATCGTGAAGACGTTGGGGACTCGCCAACCACTCTCCACCACCACCACAACACACGCACGCCACAGGAAAAGAAGTCGCCACGGCCAGAGAGAAGATGGCACTCGATCTGGATCGAGATCGCTGAAGAACGAGAGGAGGAACACCCCTGACGAGCAAGTCCTTCCTCTGCACCACCTGCTGCTGAATCGAAGACTCAATCCCCTTCTGAATCCTTGTGCTGCTTGAGTATCACCGAAGGCTATAACGAATCCTTGATCTCCTCCTTCTCCTTTTGCTACTTTGCTTGTAACCTGCTGATTCTGTCCAATTCATCTTCGGGTGGCGAATTAGACCTGAACCTGTTGTGTTTGTACTCGAATCAATGGATGCTCATGCTGTTGTTTGTGTTGATTGCTCTACTGTCATGATTACTGTTTAGATCTTGTTGCCTGCAGTTCTAGTAGCTTGATCTATGCTTTGATCTGTGGATGTGGAGTAGAATTCTATTTTCTGCACCTTTTTGCTGTCGAAATTCAATTACTATAGTGCATCCAGCGTTGCCAAAAACTGTGGTTTCTGTCTGTTTACTTCTGAATCATCACCCTCTACTTGTTAACTCGGCTGTGAATTTGATGCAAAAGCTATTGCTCTGTTTCCCTGAGATCGAACACGATACCCTATATCTACCTCTTATCAAGGACGCGGATTTGTAAAACATGGGTACCAGTGAACCTGATGTACGATTTGTTTTTAGAAATTCAAAAAATGATTATTTTTTGAAAGTTTTTACGCTCAAAGATAACCAAGTATTTTACTCGTGTGATACATTTGGCCAGGAAATGATTCCCATTGACTTCTGGGCAACAAAAAAAAGATTTCCGACAAATATAGTGTGTGCATAGCGCTATTTTAGCGGAAACCCCCAAATGTAGGCCGAGCTATATGGCTCGTGTTTTTATTTTTTTTGAAATCTTTACTTTTGAGATTCTAAAAAATGAAAACAAAAATTCTGAGTGGAGATAATGTTGAGATCTATAGCTGTGCAGAATCTCAACAAAAAATTCGAATATTTCGGTCCAGGTAAAAAAAGACAAATCTGGCAAAGTTTTCAAATTTTTGAATCTCGACACTATTCAGAACTGCGGATTTGTCTTTTTTGCCCAGAGCAAAATACTATGAATTCTTCTCTGACATTTTAGACAACTATAGATCTCAACATTATCTTCGCATAGAATTTTTATCTCGATTTTTTGGACAAACAAAAGTGCAGATTTCAAAAAAAATTCAAAAACAAGAGCCATATAGCTCGGCCTCCATATTGCTACAGTCGCTATTTTAGCCAAATCTTTCACCCAACGTGTAATGAAAGTTATTTTTTGGCAAAACTTTTTGTACGGGTCCAATACTTGATAATGTTTGCTTGAATGACAGTCTCTGAATTTTTTTTACAAGTCGGGTGCAATGGTACCAAGCTCCGATGTATCTTCGCAGCATTGTAGGCTTACTACAGTTTTTAATTTTTGAGAGAACGTACCGAATCTCTTATTAGACAATTTTTTTGTTTGACAATAGATTAACATTTTATTCCTATTTGGCATAGTAAAGAAAACTTCCTTATTCGATACGTGGCTAATTTTTTCTCATAAATCGTATTGCCTAACAACCAGTTGAAGACATACAACACTTAATTGTTTGAAAAATTTCTAGATCTATGTGTTCAATAATCAATCCTGACTCACCTCTATGAGAAAAGAGCCACTTATTGCATCATTCTGTGCTTGAAGTCTCTGCACAGATAAGATGTTGCCATAAGATAGTCCTGTTTGTGGAGGAGTTCCGCGTTAAAGTTGTGTATTAGATTTTTACTCTTCGCACCACTACTACATACATATATTAGGTCCCATGAAAGTGGTGGAGGGTTTCCGACCCTCGCTCGCGTGGTTTCAGGCGAACCCCTCTTCCGTGGCCTTGCATTGTCTACCTATTGAAGGATGGTTTTTGGGTCCGGCAGGCGGCACAGATCAACAGGGCTGGATCAAAGACATTGTAGACGGAGTTACCTGTGGTGTACTAATACTAATATGTATCCTTCTCTTTCATGCCTTCTTTTATTTCAAGGCCGGTTAGGAGGCTAGAGTGTGATTTGCAGGTCAAGCATTGCTAGAGGACTTTCTAGGAAGCTGAAAGTACAAATGAAGTTTTACTGATAGTTGGAAGACTCCTCAAAGATGAGAAGATGGATTTACTAGAAGCCGAACAAGATGAATTTGCAGGACAAGCTACTAGGTTCATGACTACGGGATCTGTTGTGACAACACACAAGGATGTGGAGCAAGACATTGCCCTTCAGATTCCTCTGCTTCAATCGTAGAACCTAGACACACCGAGGTGATCGTCGCGAGGCTGTGCCGGAGAGAACCATGGGCCAAACCTGGCTGGCAAAATCACATTCTGGCAAGAGGAGCAAAATGGTAGTATTTTCCTCTATATCACAGAGGGGGCATCGGATAGGATGGTCCAGTCTTGCTTCTCTAGCTTATCGACAGTCAAACACCGATTCACCAACAATCGAACAGTTAATCTTCCGAGGTGGTATTATATATGTAAGCAACAAAGTCGTAAAACCTATTTAGTGGAATAGTATCACAAAAGCTACACAACTAGGTTCTACAGTCCAAAGCACAGATGGTTATGATATTGTACTGTGTCCTTTGTTAAAAAATAATATTGTACTACCAATGTATCTTTCACTGTCTTATAATGGCAATACTATTGAATCGTCTCGTCAATTGATTAGCAAGTTTTGCATGCAAAAATAAAATAAAATAAAATGGTTAGCAAGTTTTGTACAATTGCATATCTTAAGATATAGTTTAGTCCTCACGCAGTTTTATTTGTACATTGTTCTAGCCTGCAAGCTTAGCAAAAATATCTGCAAAGGGTTCATGGGATTGTTAAAAACAATAGAGTCTTGTTTTTATATTGAACAATAGCGCGTCAGTAATTGTTGTATTTCTTAGATCTTTTGTACTCTGAAAATCACAACCAAAATAGTCATGGTTATCTTTTTATTCTTCTTTTGGGTAACATTTTCCCATATTTTCTTCATCTCTGATCTTGATTTGCAAGTAGGAATTCTGCACACTGATATCATGTAGCATATCTTTAGGTTGAGCCCATCCGAGGGCGAAGTCCTTTTGTACTTACTTTATAGAACGTGGCTTCGAGGAAGGGCTGGACTGTTTCACATCCATCTCTCAGGTCTCAGCCAATGCACACTGATAATACTGTGAATTATTTTCAATTTGTACACATGAAATCTGGTAATACATCGTCTTGATAAAACCGTCATTGGATTTCCTTGGAATTTTGTGAATTATGCTACAAAGAGTGGCCAGAAGATTGTAATGCAAAATGAGTTACGTTTAGTTTTCTATGTACTCAATGTTCTATCTTTTACACTTTCCATTGAATACATTGATAATAATGTATCCATATATTTTTGTAGCTGGAGGATCTATTATTGCACTAAGTAGCGATGATTAATCCTTTGTTCTTACAAGACGCTATCATGTTTTTTGTGACATCATCGCGTATGTCCGTGACTCAAAATCAATCGTCAGTTCACGAACGTAAAGTCAGTGAATCTCAATCTCAGTCACATATAGCGACATACATGGATATCAAAACAAGATAAAACTTATTGCTAAAGTCCTATCTCGGTTCCGCCATTTGCGCCAATGGCGCAACAGGTCATCGAAAGAGAAAGACGCTAGGTGTGGCGAGGAAAAAAATCTCACAGGTACCATATACAGAGCTCTGTCGCCGCGACATGGTGTGTTTGGAGCCGCTTGGGCGACCTCCCACCAGCCGTTTCCGAGAATGATTGATGATAGTAAGCCATACCTTGAGAGAGCCACGACAGTACACAAAAGGGCAACATACTTCACAATGAAGGCACGACAGTCACTTGTGTCATAGCGACAGAAAAACCTCCACATACAAGCAAATATGCTCGGTTGGAATCACTTAAACATAAAGCTGTTGCTACGATACTCCACATACAAGATATTTTAAAACTCCAAAACATGTGGACACCGCCGCTAGAATTGTATCGATGGAACTTGTTAGCTACAGTATAAATGAAAGCCATCACCACGCATTTCTATTGCAGCATGCATATCTAAGTAGTAGCATATCCCCCTACTAGTGATAATCCTATTTTCGTTCTCTCAAGAGATGCTTCTCTTCTCCACTCTCTTGATACTTGTTTCCCTGTTCTTGTACTTGAGGTCTAGTAGATCAGAGCTCCCCACAAACTGGTCAATATTGTACAGGTTCCCGTCCTTGATGGCCAACCTTCACAACATACATGGCTACTTAACCGTAGTCCTCGCCGGATCGGGCCACAACTTCAGGGCGCACGGTCCACCTGGGACCGGGATGCGGTTCTTCATCACCTGTGACCCTGCCAACATACGGCACATCTTCACGACGAACTACACCAACTACCCCAAGGGCGCGCAGTTCGCCGCCATCTTCGACATCATGGGCGGCAGCCTCTTCACCATGGACGGCGAGACGACTCACCGGATGCACGTGAATGCCCAGAAGTTCTTTAGCGGCCAGTTATCCATTGGCCGTGTGGCGTCTCACTGCCGTGACAAGGTGGAGCATGGTGTGCTCCCGTTCTAGAGAGTAGCCAGAAGATTGTAATGCATGAGTTGGAAAGCCGCGTGTTTGGTAATGAATTATGCTAGAGAGTAGCCAGAAGATTGTAATGCAAAATGAGCTTCGTTTACATTGATCATAATTTATTCATATAATTTGTAGTTGGAGGATCTATTATTGCACTAAGTGGCGATGATTAAATCCGTGACTCAAAATCAATCGGCAGTTCTCAAACATAAAGTCAGTGAATCTAAATCTCAATCGCATATAGCCACATACATGGATATCAAAACAAGATAAAACTTATTGCTAAAGTCCTATATCGGTTCCAACATTTGCGCTAGTGGCGCAACAGGCCATCGAAAGAGAAAGACGCTAGGTGCGGCGAGGAAAAAATCTCGCGCGTACCATATGCAGCACTCTCTCGCCACGACGTGGTGTGTTTGGAGCCGCTTTGATCGTGGAGGGCGACCTGCCACTAGCCGTTCCCGAGAATGATTGATGATAGTAAGCCATATATATATATACCTCGAGAGGGCCACGACAGTACACAAAAGGGCAACATATGTCACAATGGAGGCACGACAGTCACTTGTGTCATAGCGACAGAAAAACCTCCACATAAAAGCATATATGCTCGGTTGGATATACACTTAAACATAAAGTTGTTGCTACTATATACTCCACATACAAGATATTTTACAGCTCCAAAACGTGTGGACACCGACGCTAGAATTGCACCGATGGAACTTGTTAGCTACAGTATAAATGAAGCCAGCACCACGCATTTCTAGCGTAGCATATCCCCTACAACTGATAAGAATGTTATTTTCGTTCTCTCAAGAGATGCTTCTCTTCTCCACTGCCGTGGTACTTGTTTCCGTCTACTTGTACCTGAGGTCTAGTAGATCCAAGCTCCCACAAACTGGCCAATATTGTACAGGTTCCCGTCCCTGATGGCCAACCTTCACAACATCCATGGCTACTTAACCGTCGTCCTCGCCGGCTCGGGCCACAACTTCAGGGCGCACGGTCCACCTGGGACCGGGATGCGGTTCTTCATCACCTGTGACCCTGCCAACGTGCGGCACATCTTCACGACGAACCACACCAACTACCCCAAGGGCGCGCAGTTCGCCGCCGTCTTCGACATCATGGGCGGCAGCCTCTTCACCACCGACGGCGAGACGACTCACCGGATGCACGTGAATGCCCAGAAGTTCTTTAGCTGCCAGTTGTCCGGTGGCCGTGTGGCGGCTCACTGCCGCGACAAGGTGGAGCACGGCGTGCTCCCGTTCCTTGCCCGGATGGCTAGCACCGGCACTCCATTCGACATGCAACAACTGATGGGGCGGTGTATGCTGGACCTGACCACCCTGATGGTCTTCAGTGTTGACCCTGGCCTCCTGTCGTCCTTGGCGCCCATGCGGTCCATGTATGTCTCGGACGCCATGGACACGGTCATGGAGGTAGGCTTCCTCCGGAACACAATTCCGGTCTCTTGCTGGAGAGCAATGAGGCGGCTAAATATCGGGCCCGAGAGGAAGCTCCACGCTGCTCACACGGTGCTACGTGGGTTCAATGAGGAGATGCAGGAGAGCCGGCGGAAGATCAATGTAGGACATGAAGTCAATATGGTGGATATGTTCTCTGCCTGCTTGAACGACCCACTCTATGACGATCATGAAGTGCTTCGTGCCACGCTCATTGGCTCCTTGCTCGCTGGGCGGGACACGGTTGCCACCACCCTTTCATGGATTTTCTACAACCTCGCCCAAAACCCAGATATAGTGTCGACTATCCGCGATGAACTCTCACCCATTGCATCAGGCAAAGTAGCTGGCGGGAAGGCCGGTGCCATGCTGATCTTTGACCCAGAAGAGACTAAACCTCTGGTCTACCTGAGAGCCGTCTTGTATGAGACTCTCAGGCTGTACCCACCGGGGCCTATCGAGCGCAAGACAGTGGCCTTCAATGATATCATGCCGAGTGGTCATGAGGTGCGCGCCGGCGACGCCATCTTTATTTCTCTCTACTCAATGGGAAGAATGGAAGGCATTTGGGGTAAAGACTGCCTCAACTATAATCCAGATAGGTGGCTCTCAGAAGACGGCAGCAATAACCTGAGGTATGTACCATCTCACAAGTTTTTGGCCTTCAACTCAGGACCGAGGGCTTGCCCTGGCAAGGAAATCGCGGTTATGCAGATGAAGACAATCGTCGCTGCCGTCGTGTGGAACTTCGATATGGAGATGGTGGAAGAGCAGACCATCCAGCCCAAGGCATCATGTTTACCGCAGATCAAAAATGGGCTCAAAATGAAGCTGAAGAAGCGAGAAATATGTAACAATTTGGCTCTATTTGTTCGTAAGCATACTTATAGGTTTTACTATGATCGCCTCATTGTTGTGTTTATGTACGTGTCTTGATATGTACTATACGAAGAACAATCACCATGTTGTCATAGTGAAAAAAATTAGACAGATTTGCAGGTGTCGGTCATTAATTTGTTAGGCTGCTGCGTCCTTTGTATGGGTACAGTGCAGCCATCCTCATGAATGTACGATGTGATGACCTTAGTGTGATCTTGTGGTGGATTTTATAGAACTTAAATTACATTTCATCCTCTTACTCTTAGTTGGGAGAATGCGATAGCTTTCATTTCTTTTTTCTTATTGTTTTCAAATTAAGATTGATTAGATCAACCTGTTAGGGCGACATGGCAGAGCAGATAACTCAGAAGTATATTCATTAGGAACACGTCGAGTTATCACAAATTTTACCCGATTCAGTAAAATTCTATAATAATATGCTAATTCTGCATATAAGGTGTGGCCAGTTGCACCACACAGGCTTAACGAATATGTGGCTGAATCCGCCCTAATCACCCACCACATCATTCTGATAGATTCGACTGTCTTGTTAAATTTATGAAATAATGAGATGCGTCAAAAATCCTCTCAAGATTATAACTACGAGCAAAAGTATAACAACACTATAAATGAGATAAATGTTATCACAAGATCACAACTTGAGGGTAAACATTGGATTACACTCTCTAACATACATGAACTTTATATTACACATATATGCATTCCGATAACATTCTGAACATATATCCTTTTTGCAACATCTTTCGAGTTCTTAGTATGGAAATTCTTATTGTAAACAGAGCATGATTTGTAGATCTTATTCTCCTATATTACAATTATAAACAGTAAATAAAGAAAAAACTTGCATCTCTTTTTACCAGAGTGCATGCTGCTTCTGAACCGGCTCCATTCCTCTAGTAAATTAAGAAAATAAAAACACACTCTGAGCCCCCTTATCAAGTTCCAGTCTAGTGCCGCCGCCCAACTTTCGATGCCATGGCTTTTGTAGGACATGGAAACCTTTTTCTACCTTCGATTTGAAACCCTTTGCGGGACATAAGAAATTGTTTTGAAGCTTTTCTTGAGGGCCATACTCGGCGAATCCCATTAGCAGATAATAGTTTATAAACATTTAATATATCTTATTAAAATGGCAATTGCGTGTTTGAGAAAATACTACCATGTCAAGCTTTATACACTAGCCAAAGTAATTATTAACGTTAAAGCTAGCCAACCACATATACATATCAACACCCCCTCTCACGTGCGATGCGGAAGTCAATTCGTGAAAACCGAAGGAGAGCGACGGCACGCAAATCTCAGGTATGAAGAAAAGGCTTATGCATGGTTAAAGAGGGGGAGGGGGCACAATCAATTTTTTGTGGATAAATTGCGATGGCCACGACTCAAAATCGAGATGCTCGGATACAATTTCATGTTTATGCACTAGCCAATGTAACCAAAATTCTAGACTGTTGGAAAGGACAAATGCAATATAATCCACATATATGGTCACAAAAACATCATTCTCTTTTGTTCTTAGAGATGATCTTTTAACTAATGGTAGTCTGCATTCTGTTTCTCCCTTCCCTCTACAATTATGTAAAAATATCACCTGAGACCTCAAAGTAAAGGTTGATATCACCTCATTGTACATGCCCCTACTCTCTCTTACGAAATGCCCAAACATTTCTCAACATTTTTAACTCATCATCCATTTCTTTTGAAAACCGGCATTAATTTATTTCTTGTTTAGGTTTGAAACTTAATAGGTAGTCCCTCCGGTTGGGTCCATAGGTATACCTAAATTATCAATTTGATCAATATAATGTGACTTGTATGACACAAAAGTTATACAATTCGAAAATATAGTATTTAAAGTTTCAAATGCTACATTTTTTTGTACTATATTACTCAAATTACGTTGGTCAAAGTACCGATCTAGGGACACGCCAGGGAGCTATAAAACCATCCGAGGGAGTACTAGAACCAATTTGGCGATGATAATTGGTGGTATATGTGAAACTAGTTAATGAGGGTTGATGCTATGCCCTCTATAATAAAGGCAGACTTAATGTTGGCACTTATATTCTACTCCTAATTTGGAACAACCAGCGACTAATCCTTTATTTATGGAAAACGAGTAATGAGCATTGCTACAACCCCCTATAAAATGGCACGTCCGCCTTCCCACATCTCACAACAGGCAACAAAACCATCAACACCACCACCAGTCGTCTTGTGTAGATAAGATGAGGACAACCCTAGTGCTGCTCCTGGCCACCTCCTTCCTCGTGCTAGCATCAGGTATTTTCTTTTTGGCCATGGATCTAGTAAGTATGCATATAGTATGATCTTACTCATGGTGATATATATGTTTCCCCTGCATGCAGGTGCAACCCAAGATTGTACCACCCAAATCTACCCGCTGGACTCATGCGACAAAGAAAGTTGTGGGATCCTGTGCAGCATCAAGTTTCCTTATTGTGGTGGGAGTGGGGATAAACCATGTGGCACCGTTACATACGAGTGCGTAAACCCTGGAAGCTGCAAGTGCAGGCCCTGCAAGCAAACATAAGCACACGCTCGTGATCATGTTGTTTTATATGGAACAAGAATACCATGAATATATTGTGTTTCCTAGCATAGTGCCCGCGCATTGCGAAGAAACTACATAGAAATAAACAAGAGTGCAATTTACCAAATGTTTTGTATTCATATCAGTTGTGTGCACGACGTAATAGTTTAACAGAAGTTAATAGACACAATAACATCAGTTAGATCTTTGCTACGATCTATGTGGCAAAGCACACCTGTTGGTACCGATTCACACAACGAGACGAATCTCATTTTCATGATAGCTAATAATGGCTGATACATATGTTAATCGGTACTTGGATTAATTTTTGCAAGTGCACAAGATGTAGAAATACCAATATCATGAACTATTGGAAAATCATAAAAAAGGGACTATATGGGTTGCACAGAATACACTTGTGGTACAAGCTCGAGTTTTTTTTTTGCCAAATATGGCCTCTGAGCGAAACTAATCTCAGTTCTGGCCTCTCTCGAAACTATTTCCAAATCTGCCCCCTGAGATCGGCTCCAGAGAGGATGACGCTGACCTTATACATGTCGGTTTCGTCCTCTTTGATACCGACCTCATGTTTAAAAAATTCTAAATCCTTAGAAAAATTATGAGACTATTTGGATGACATCAAAGTGAATAAGTTTGGCTCTATACTCTTTGGCGCCGATCTCAAGAGGTCAGATTTAAAATAGTTTTGAGAAGGGCCAGATTTATCAAAAAAATCAAGCTAGACAGACCATGCCCCGCATATGGGCCACGGTGGACACAGACCATGCCCTGCATATGGGCCACCGTGGACACATTTCTTAACAAAAAAAAAATACTACGGAGTAGGATTTTCCCCACGCCTGGCCTAAGTTGAGACAAACTAATTGGTTTTACCCTTTACTTTTGGAATATGCTCCGTTTTGCCTCTACTTTAGTTACTTTTCGAATATGCTCTGTTTTGCACTTGTCGAAAGCCTGGACCTGCTCGGGGAATCACGCGGGATTTGCCGGTCAGAGAAACAAATTTGGCAGGACCCCTACCTGGCCAACGCAAGCGTGCGTTTCATGGGGTAGCTGATCGACACCTGGTTCGGTTCGGGATGGAAAATACTGAAGCGTGGACGGCGCGATCACCTCCCCGCATTCCGCCCACGGGGAATAACAGCCGTCCCGACGCCGGTTGTCCGCTCTCCGCTTCCATGCCGTGCCCACCCCTCTTATACGTCGATCGTTGCACCACGCCCTTTGCATGACCCAGCGCGCGCGGCGTTCCCCAGCTCGCTCCCAAGCCCGCGCGCATGCAGCATTCGGTCGATCGGGCTCCGCCGCCGGGAGCACAGTAACCTGTAGCTAGTAGCTAGCTAGCCAGCGGGTCGATCATGCGGTCGTCCTCGTCGTCGCCGGCGGCCGTGGTGGTACTGGTGATGCTGCTGGCTGCTCGCCGCGGCGTGGACGGCGTCGTGCCGCGGCCGCCGGCGTCGGCGCCTGCAGTGATGCTGCTTGGCAGTACTGGTCACGTGACGAGCTTCGGCGACGTGGCGAAGGGTGTGCAGACGAGAGCGAGCAGCGGTGGCAATGGCGGGAGGCAGCTGGCGGGAGCGGACGACGAAGACGAGGACTACGGGTACGTGGACCCTCCGCCGGACACCAACCGCCGTGGCGCCGGCGCCCCCATCCCGCACAAGTGAACTCATTGGTCGGTTCACCTTGATCATAGTTTACTTTTGCTTGTATCACCACGGGTACTGTAATTTGCACCAAGAGACCGAATATCTGTATGCATATGAGCATGATAGAATATATGGAACGTACTTGAGTTTATCTGGGACTCTATCTATTACATACTAAAAGCAAAATGAGTTAGTTTTTGAGCCACCACGTTAAGCCACATCATATGAATTAATTTGAGTGGTTAGATCTAAAATATATGGCTAAGATTTAACAAGAGGTTTTCTGTTACGTAGCCACTTAATCCAGTTTGACACGTCCAGTCTACCCAACATATAAGATGTGGATCCAAAAAAATAACGGTTCAGGTTTACTACGTGAAAGGTTCCAAAACATATTTGTGCATACACGCATGTACGTGCCAGCATAGCGCACGTGAAATTTTCAAGAAAAAAATAAACTGATTGGACATTAGCTGTGTATTTAACCTAACTTGGACTCTCTTTTTATGTACTTCAAAACATAAACAATTTCCATTGAGATTTTTCACACTTGAAAGATATAATATTACGAACATGCATGATATTTTTCGACAAAAAAATCTTTTTTATTTTTAAATAGTGAGATCACTGAATCCACCGCGGAATTTTATTTTGGCTGCTCGACGACACTGTTATTTTCCGTTCAAAATATAATCTACTTTAGTGAGACATCTGCCGATATTTGTTATTAAATGTATCCAAATATTGTCGAATCACATTTATTGTAAAGTAACATTTAATTTTAATGCATGTAATAGAACAATATATATGTAAACTGCAACAGTTTGATAATAATAATTAAAACAGACATAAGCAAGAATTATTTGCATATTTCAAACACGCCAACCGATATTCCGAACCCTATTACGCAGAGGCCGCCAAGTTCCCCCGTCCGCCTCCCCGATGATCATGCCAATAGAGGATTACAAATGGTTGGATCCTTCAGTAGGGTGACAAGACATGTGTGGAAACATTATAAATGGTGGCGTAGCAAAGGGGAAAAAGATAAAGTTGGTGCAAAAGCTTATATATGTTTGATCCCTGATTATCTTAGCTGTTTCAACATCAACAAAGTAACACTAAGCTATCAATCGGAACATCCAAGTTTCATTTAAAAGATAATCTCCATAAAGAATAAAAATTTAGAGATCATGTTTTCGGTATGAGTTGGTTAAGCTTCAAAGAAAGGACAAGATTGATCTAGCGAGCATGCACAAAGTTGTTTTGGTTGTTGTCCTCAAAAGCTCACCTCTGAAAGCATAGATAAGATATAAAAAAAGTGTAAATATAATTAGGCTTTCTTACAAAGCATTTCATAACTCTTTAACCATATTTATTTGCAATGTAACCATTCCAAAAATAAACATGAGAGAAGAATATCTTCATAACATCAAAATATAAATTGAAACTATCAACAAACTACAAGTGATGCCCTCGCATTTGCGAGGGCCACCTTGCTAGTTCAAGTAAACGTACCGTATGGTATGCATGCAATTTTGTTTTTTCTGAGGAGGATAAAATTATCGCTTATAGCTATTGTTCCAGCTCACCTAGGCCTCAGACGAAACAACGCCAACAGCCACACGACCCACGATTCAACAGAATCACTAAAAAAGAGGTTTCCCTTTGCGAAGGGAACATGCGTGCATTATGGTCGCGCCAAGTGGCAGTTTTTCCCACCACGCAGCCTCCTATGGGTGCTTACATTTGTGACAAGTGACAGTACCAGAGAGTTTTGGTAGGATTTTCCTCTCCCAAATCCGGTGGTGGTAGCACACATTTATTTTGAGATTCGTTTTTTGAAAACAAAATATCTTTAGAACTGTTTATCTGAATTAGGAACGGTTTTCATATTTGAGATCCTCGCGTCGAAATCTTCAAAAGTAGATCCCATGTTGAGGTTTTGAGAAACTTTTTTTTCTCGTACTTTGTACAACCAGTTCTGTGTACTTTGTACATCCAGTAACAACGTGTACATCTAGTAGCAGTGTGAGTGTACATGCAATAGCAGGACGCGATTGTACATCCAGTTGCATCGTGTACATTCAGTAGCATACAGGTGTACAACCAGTAGCATCGTGTACAACTACTAGCAGCGTGAGTGTGCATATGGTAGCAGTAGCGGTGTGTACATCCAGTAGCAGCGCGAGTGTAGTAGCGGTCTGTACATCCAGTAGCGGCACGGGCGTACATCCATTAGAATCGTGTACAACTAGTAGCAGCGCGTCCGTACATCCAATAGCACAGTGTACGTACATCCAGTAGCAACACGTGTGTACATCCAGTAGCAACATGGTAGTTTGTACTCCTACTCTATTTCGTTTGTACATCGTACTCTGTACTTCCAGTTTTGAGTGTTTTGTACACCTTCTTTGTCTAGTTCGTACATCAAGTTTTGTGTACTTTGTACATCGTAATCTATTTTTTTTTTTTTTGTACTACTACTTCTGTGTAGTACTGCTTCTATATTCAATCAAAAGTACAAAAATGTTTGAGTTTGTACGCTGTACGTGGCCAGGAGATGTACGCGCGGGGGGCTTCAGGAAGCAGCAGTATGCGGGTGAGGACGGCACGTACACCCAGCGCGGGGCTCCGTCCGGTCTGGGACACGACGCGTAACGCGACGCGCGACGCGGGCTTCATGCGAGCGGCCACCACCAGAGGTGCCATGTACAGTTTTGTTTTTTCCTGCCTCCACGCACTGGCCACGTGGCTCCGTCTGCGCTCGCGGGTGACCTTTCCGAAGGGTACTATTTTTCTAACGACACCCACGATTCAAGGTTGAAGGAGGCTCTGAATATGGTCTGTGGCCTCTCTGCCTTAGAATGGCGTAAGTAGGCCCAAAGTGACTTATGGGCTCAACGATCTTTTTCTTATTTTGAATTTGCGAATCACACATCCAGACTCGGTCGATTAGTTTTTTTTTTCAACAAATCGATTAAGCTACTGTTCTACTAAATTCCTACTAGTATCATGCAAAAACAAAAGCGTGGTTTTGTTGACTATGTACCGGTCCCGTCTTTCCCGAAAAGAAGATGCACATTCTTTAAAATTTAACTTTGATTAAGAAAATATGTGTCACGTATCACAAAAGTTTTACCTTTTGAAACCTCTTTCGAACATGATTCTATTTGCATCCATTTTTTTAACATAAATTGTGTATCGTTGGACTAATTCTTGGACAAATTTGAATTTTGGAAAACATATAGCCTCCTTTTTCAGCAACGGCGAGAGTGCTAGCTGCGTGCGTACGGTGTTTGATCAAAGCATGCTCCAGTTTTTCCCGAGAATTCATACATGTGCGGAAAGTAATGTAGTAATGTGGAAGGTGTTTCTCCTCTCCCTACGATCGAGGTTTTCGAGGTAGAGAACCGAGATACTCTCTTCTAGACTGGATTAGAATTCTAGTAACAGTCGATATACTAGTCGTCAACATAAGTTATTGTTGTTAATAGTATCAAACCTGTTGGCCGGGAAAGTAAGGACATTGTCTAGCTAAAGATCCCGTGCGTCGAACTTTCTTGTTGAGGTCGCAAGTGCAGAGTGTTAGTGAGAAGGGCGCTGAGGAGCTAGCCACATCACGGAGTGTGTCGGTGAGCGTCATGAGCCGGGTGAAGCACTGAATAATTGTTAGATCCTCAAGAGCATACATCACGCGCAATGAAGGCGATCACTAAGAAATAAGATGCCATCCTAACGCCATACATTATGTCCATTTGCGAACTTGCCGAGAATGTACTTGCACATAGTCGTGTAGAGCCACGAAACGATCGTCTCATTGATCTGTTTCCAAGGGACATGGTGACATATGTACATGTGTTAGATGGACCCCGGAGTAACGGGATGGGGTTCAGAGCGAAGGGGTTGGTGCTCGAAAGTGCTCAGAGTGATTTTTATGAATTTTTAATAACGCGTGATTTTACCACATGGTTAAGTTCATGTTTTTTTAATATGATGAGCTTCATTAAATACAAAGGATAAGGCCATAGGATTAGAGGACATTATATATTCTTTGTTGGAGCGATAGAATATCTTGTGGTAGCCTGATAACCGGTTGGTCCATAGCACTGTTCAATGCGAAAACGTGTGCACACCCACCGCTGCTAGTGTAGTACCAACGGACTGATGGAGATGGAGCGAGCTTGTCTACAAATAAAACCATCGCCAAGCCCAAAATCCATTGCAACTTAGAGCTAAGTACAGGTGATAACCATGTCAATTTCATTCTTGCAAGGGCTACTCATCTCCACACTCGTGCTACTAGTTCCCTCGTACTTTTACTTCAGGCGGCCTAGTAGCAGATCAAAGCTCCCCACAAACTGGCCAATATTGTACATGTTCCCTTCCCTCCTAACCAACCTCCACAACCTTCATGATTACCTTGCCATGGTCCTCGCCGGATCAGGCCACAGCTTCAGGGCGCACGGCCCACCGGGGAGTGGGATGCGGCTCTTCTTCACCTGCGACCCCGAGAACGTCCGACACATCTTCACGACGAACTGTCCCAACTACCCCAAGGGCCCGGAGTTCGCCGCCATCTTCGACATCATGGACGGCACCCTCTTCACCCTCGACGGGGAACCATGGCGTCGTCCCCGTGCAAAAATCCAGAGCGTGCTGAGCAACCCGCGGTTGGTTGCCCGTATGGCGGCTTGCTGCCGCGATATGTTGGAGAACAACCTCCTCCCACGGTTTACTGGCATGGCGAGCAGCGGAACTCCGTTTGACATGCAGGAACTGATGGCGAGGTTTATGTTTGACCTCACCGCCACGACGCTCATCGGCGTTGACCCGGCCCTCATGTCTTCGGACATGCCTCCCATGGACGTCTCGGACGCCATGGACGCGGTGATGGAGGTGGGATTTGTGCGGC
The DNA here is from genome assembly GCA_947311845.1 of Poa pratensis. Taxonomy (NCBI): domain Eukaryota; kingdom Viridiplantae; phylum Streptophyta; class Magnoliopsida; order Poales; family Poaceae; genus Poa; species Poa pratensis. Next base: position 3,457,053 of record CAMZMU010000084.1, read on the forward strand.
ACATGATGCCGGGCTATTGTTGGAGAGCGATGAGGTGGCTAAACATCGGCCCAGATAGAAAGCTCGCCATGGCACACACGGTGCTTCAAGGGTTCGTCTCGGAAATGATCAAGAGGAGGAAGATGATCGAGGTACGTCATGTTGGCAATGACGAGGAACAAGACGGTATGTATATTTTGTCTTCCTACATCACCGACCCAGACTACGCCGGCGATGACCTGTTTTGTGCAACACTGCTTGGCTTCATGCTTGCTGGGAGGGACACAATAGCCACGACCCTGCCATGGATCTTCTACATCCTTGCCCATAGACCTGACGTGGTCTCGATCATCCGCAATGAACTCTCGCCCATTGCATCACACAAAGTAGCAGCCAGTACGGGTGCCATGGTGATCTTTGAGTCAGAGGAGACAAAAGCTCTGGTTTATCTGGGAGCCGTCTTGTACGAGACTCTCAGGTTGTACCCACCAGGTCCTTTTGTGCGCAAGACGGTGGTCGCCGATGATACCATGCCGAGTGGCCATGTGGTGAACGCAGGAGACACCGTCATTGTTTCTTTCCACTCGATGGGGAGAATGGAAAGAGTGTGGGGGTAAAGACTGCCTCGAATATAACCCAGATAGGTGGCTCTCCGAGGACAGCGGCAATAAGCTGAAGTATGTACCGTCTCACAAGTTCTTGGCCTTCAACTCTGGTCCGAGAATCTGCCCCGGAAAGGACATCGCAATTATGCAGATGAAGACAATCGTCGCTACTGCGGTGTGGAACTTTGATGTGGAGGTTCTAGAAGGCCAAACCATCCAGCCCAAGTCATCCTGTTTATTGCAGATGAAAAATGGGCTAAAAATGAAGCTAAAACATCGAGAGATGTATCATTAGCCTCTCTTCTGAAGTCTGGAGCGGATGGCCGAGGATGTTAGGTTAGGTTAGGTTGATGTGTGTTATGTGTGGTAATTGTAATGGTGCTAATCAGCCAGCTCCGAGATTCTCAAAAGTAAAATACCAAACATATGCGACACTCTTGGAATAGGCCACCGTATAGTTGAGAATCGTACAATGAGTACGTCTATCTAGGTTCGACATGGACTTGTGGGTACAGTGGCGGATCTAGGATTTGATCAACGGGGGTGCCAGGCTTAAAAATTTTGGTTCAAAAAGCATCATAACTTTATCACATATGTTTAAAATTTGCAAAAACGAAATAGAAGTAACGAAATTTGTTCTTAACGTTTTATGCCATATAATAATACCAACAGGGGGATTTTTTTTCTATCTATATGTTAGTGAAAAACTTGATTTGGCCTAGCACTTAGCCTAATTATAAGGCTAAATTCAAACTTGGCCCGGGTTTGATTCGTTCTTGCATCCGCCTCTTAACACTTCATATCTCAAAGCCTGAAACTCTCAATCTAAAAAATCTGAACAATTAAATCAACATCAGTTGTCGAATCAATACAACAGGAACTCAGGAAGCGGTAGTGCACGACAATGGTTCATTTTTTATCTTTCAATCACAATTTGACAAAGAGGAAAATTCAGTTTGTCTACTACCTCTCGGAGATGAACAAGCTGCCTGTCAGTATACCGAATCGAGTATGCACTGCTTGCCGCCTTGCCGCACTGCCTGGAACCCTGTCCATGGATGGATCACTGGCTCACGGTGAAATTGGTCGCAGGTCGCCGGTTCACATTTTTCAGCTAATATATACGATAGCCTGAGGAAAATGCGATGCAGCCAGACTGGCTCACGGTGAAATGCGATGCAGCCAGACTGGCAGAGACGATAGCCTGAGGTAAATGCTCTATTGGGCTTGTTGGGCTGCGAGGAATAGATGGGCTGCTGTGTCTGCTAGAGTTTTGACAACATATCTTTATCAGTTTCGCATTTTTCAGCTAATATATACACGTACAATTAGTATAAGTACTACTAGTAGTTAAAAAATCTGTATTTTTGGTGGGGGTGCCATGGCACCCCCACTGGATCCGCCCCTGTGTGGGTACCCAGTCTCATAACAGGAGCATACAACAGTAATCCCATGATCAGTATGCGACGTTCTCCACCACGCAGAAGAAGTGATATTATGATAGAGGGTTACGCATACATCTACACAGGATGCATTGTTCTGCGCAAATAAACAATTATCCTTAATTGGGAAAAAGATTTGTATGGGGGCATGGGTCGAGTATGTCGCTTTTAGGGGTGCCCGTTGAAAATAAACTTTTTGATGGTTATTACACTTGTACATCACAATTATTTAACAGGACAGCTACCACGTAACCGTATGTAGTAACCTCATCTATCATCGTGGGCATGTTTTTGTTGTTGCCCTGCTGTGCCTCACACCACAGACCCGGTTGGTTGGTTAACGCTTAGCATCAATCTTCTTCGGTATTTGATACGCCACCATTTAATTAGATCTTTAAAGCTTTTCTGTTTTTGTTTTTGTAGAATCATAGAACATCTATTTTGAGAAACACGGAACTTTACAGATAACTGACTGAACGTGGACTCATAATTTATCCTGTGACAAACTAGCCAGAAGGCGTACACTGAAAAGGATAGAAAAGGCAGCTTGATAGAGCCATAGAGGCAACTAACTGGTCCATGCGATGGGCTTTGGTTGGCCTGCTAGCTTGGCAGCCATCTGTTCACCTTGCTCATGATTCAGGATGTGCAGCCCAGTTAGGTAAAGCCCACCGGTTGATAGTTAAAAGACTTCTTCATTCGTAGTTCACAAGTGTCACCAAAAGCCAGCCTTTGGTGCCCCATTTCTATATGTCCAAACTCAAACCGAATACAGGTTTGGTGCCAGGTTAAGAGTGGAACTACGTGACTCAAACGACAACCTTTTTTTCGCTTGAGAGGACTCCGGATATAATTGTGTATTACCTATGCCACATAAAGATAACAAACAGGTAGGGACTCATGCTGTAGTGCTCGGCGTGCCCCATCCAGAACTAGAAATGGTGAACGCGAGAACCGAGAGTTTTTTATGGGATCTCTCTCCAGATGCGGGATGGGTGAGATATTGTACGTTCTTTTTTTATTCAAAATTAAACAGAAACCTTTTTTGAACAATTCCTCTAAATTATGAATGTATTTCTCATTGCGGTCTTCGTGTCGAGATATTCAAAATTAGATCTCATGTCGATAGATTTCTAAAAACTGTTTGCTATACTTCAAAAACTAGAGTACTAGTACTTTCGTTTTAGTGTATTGTACTCTAATTTTACTGTAAATGCGCCTTTTCTTTTAGTGTAGGCGTTTGCACATCGCGAATTACACGCGTCGTAATAGTTTTTAGTGTAAATGTACATTGTTTTGTAGTGTCTTTGTACTTCGATTTTCAGTGCAAGTGTACTCCATTTCGGAGCACTTATAATATTTTTTGGTGTACGTTTAATTCTGTTTATGTATTAATACTAGTGCACATGTACCTATTTTTAATGTATTTGCACTCCAATTGTTTTGTCTGATTGTACTTCTTTTTAAGTGTTAGTGTACGACTTTATTACTGTGCTTGAAGTCCTTCTTGTACGTGTACTTCACATTTCACTTTGAAGTACTCCAAATTCTTTTATCTTTTATTATTAATTTCCAAACTAAGAATTCAGAAGTACCTTTAAAAAATATTGATCTAAATAACCATTCCTCTTATTACAAGTGATCATAATTTTTACTATCCATGCACATTTTCCTTCCTATATACGATTTACGAGATTTGTTTTTGAAAACGTAATTTCTCATTTTAATATGAATTATTGTATGTTTAAAAAATAAATATAATTCTCGACATTCATAAAATAAAATAGAAACACATTACCTACTAATGAGGCTCGCCGAATCTCGCCACCCAAAACGCTTGCAAAAGATAAATAGGAGGTTCCAATAATTTCCTCGGCCTGCAAAAGCCAATGCATCGAGACTTGAGTGGTGACGGTAGGCTGTAAGGTGATAAGCTGCCTTCAAAGAGTGCTGTTTTTCCTAATTAACTAGAAGTGTTGAGCCAATCCAGAAGCACCATGCAAGCAGGTATAGAGAGTGCAAGTTTTTTCTTCATCAGCTTTTTACATTTAAGAAATAAGAAAACACAAGCAGCAAATTGTTTTATCTTTAAATATGAATTTCCATACCAAGAACTCGAAATATGTTATGTGCAAAAAGAATAAATGTTCCAAATGTTACGGGTATGTGTAATATAATGTTCATGTTTGATAATAAAGAGATTCAAATCTACTTGTGATAACATTTAGCTCATTAAACTGAGTGTTGTTAGGCCTTTTTCCTCTGAGTTACAAATGTGCCAGGATGACATGGCGGGTCATTAGGCGGATTCAACCACATATTCTCTTAGTGTTGTGTGGTGCAACTAACTACACCTTATCGTTGGATTTTTCTGAATCTGGTGAAGTATATGGTAATTTGTGATAATTTGGTAATTTGAGGGTAAATACACGTCCTAGTTGTCTTCTAAGTCAGCTTACAACATGTCGCCCTAACAAGTGGATCTAATCTTAGTTTGGAAACATTAACATAATGAAATGAGAACTGTCACAATGTCAGATCTAAGTATAAAATGATACAAGCTATTTAAATTGTATAAAAGTTGTTTGAAGATCAAATGAAGGTCATAGGCTTGCCTTCTTATTTACTTTCGAGAATGACACAACACCTCCTGATAAGCACTGTACCATACGTAGGACCCATCAGCTTAACCAATGATCGACGCCTGTAAATATCTTATGTTTTTTCACGACAACATGGTGGTTTTTATTCATATATATATCAAGACACACATGTAAATACAACACTGGCAGAATTTATAAGTAAGTTTACAGATAAATAGAGACAATTGTTACATTTCTCGCTTCTTCAGCGTCACGGTCAGTCCACTTTTCAACTGCATCAAACAAGATGACTTGGGCTGGATGGTCTGCCCTTGTACCACCTCCACATCAAAGTTCCAGACCACTGCAGCGACGATGCTCTTCATCAGCATAACCGCGATGTCCTTGCCGGGGCATATTCTTGAGCCTGAGTTAAAGGCCAAGAACTTGTGAGACGGTTCGTACCTCAGCTTGTTCCCACTGTCCTTAGAGATCCACCTATCTGGTTTATAGTCGAGACAATCTTCACCCCACACACCCTCCATTCTGCCCATGGAGTGGAGAGACACAATGATGGTGTCTCCTGCGTGCACCACATGGCCACTCGGCATGGTATCATCGTCAACCACTGTCTTGCGCACAAATGGCCCTGGTGAGTACAACCTGAGGGTTTCGTATAAGGCGGCTCCGAGATAGACCAAGGATTTGGTATCCTCTGGCTCAAAGATCACCATGGCACCTATACCGGTGGCTACTTTGTGTGATACAATGGGTGAGAGTTCACTGCGGATGATCGACACGACGTCAGGGTTCTGTGCAAGGGTATAGAAGATACATGGCAAAGTCGTGCCGATTGTGTCCCTCCCACCAAGCATGAAGCTAAGGAGCGTCGCACGGAGCAGGTCACCCTCCGCGTAGTCTGGGTCGGTGATATAGGAAGACAGAATATACACATCCTCCTGCTCCTCATCATTACCAACACGTCCTCCATCCATCATCTTCCTCCTCTGCATCATTTCTGAGAAGAACTCTTGTAGCACTGTGTGTGCTGCCTTGAGCTTTCTCTCAGGACCGATGTTTAGCCGCCTCATGGCCTTCCAGCAAGAGGTCGGCATCATGTGCCGTAGAAATCCAACCTCCATGACCTTGTCCATAGCATCCGAGGCGTCTGCGGGAGGCATGTCCGAGGACAATAGGCCAGGGTCCACACCGATGAGCGTCATGGTGGTGAGGTCAAACATGAACCTCGCCATCAGTTCTTGCATGTCAAACGGAGTGCCGGTGCTCGCCATGGCGGCGAACCATGGGAGGAGGCAGTTCTCCAGCTTGTCACTGCAGGAAGCCGCCGTACGGGCAACCAATCGCGAGTCGCCGAGCACGCTCTGGATTTTCGCGCGCGATCGATGGACTGCCTCGCCGTCGATGATGAAGAGGCTGCCATCCATGATGTCGAAGATTGCGGCAAACTCCGCGCCCTTGGGGAAGTTGGCGTAGTTCTTCGTGAAGATGTGCCGGACGTTTGCCGGATCGCAGGTGATGAAGAACCGCATCCCGGTCCCGGGTGGGCCATGCGCCCTCAGGTTGTGGGCGGATCCGGCGAGGGCGCTGGTGAGATAGTCATGCAAGTTGTGGATGTTGGCGAGGAGTGAAGGGAACGCGTACACTATTGGCCAGTTTGTGGGGAGTAGTGGCGTTGGGTTAATCTTTGATCTACTGCTAGACCTGAAGTACAAGTAGTAGACTGGAACAATTACAAGCACCAGGGTGAAGATGAGCAGCTCCTGGGAGAACGAAATTGACATTTTATCAGTAGCTAGCTAGTGTGGGTGGAGAAATGGGCAGATGGATATGCTGCTGTAGTGGACATGGGCGATGGCTTCTTATAGACAAATTCCCTCCATCTCAGTTCATTGCCTCATTTCCAGATTTCTACTCTTATCTTTCCGGAGTCTCTTCTTTCAAAGAAAAAAATCTTCCCCCGAGTCTCATTCATGCCTTAAAACAATGCGACTAACAACGCCCACTATCATGACTTACTGACTTAATGGCTGGCAGGCGAGTCAAGTTGGGTGTTTCAGCAGGAATAATAAATGCCACAAATAGAAGAAAAATATAGTATGGTATATACACCGAATTTTCAACGTTCCTTCGTCTCTGATTTTGGATCGTCTTGCCCATCTTTAATACATTAAAAAACAACTTCAATTTGATCATGGTCAAAGTCTTACACTTGAATCGTCATAAAAGCAGATCAAGTAGGTCTAGTCTCCTGATTGTTACACACTGAAATTACTTCACGGGACAGCTCTAGACAACCACATATGCAAGTTGACATTTACACATTGCACTGATTGTTCCGTGACGTTGGTAAGTCCGGAACACGGGTGCAATGGAACTGCGACATAGGAGGCGGCCATCCGAGGTCACTATGTATCTTGACCTTAGGGCGCAGGTGGCCCACTACCTTCTCTTACGCGCAGGTGTTTGTTGCCCATCTTCGACCTCCATTCCCCTCGGCAAGGTCGTCGGCCGCCTCTCCCAAGAACTCGATGAACTGAAGCCCGTATGGCCGACAGACCTCTCCCTTCCCCTCACGAGCTGCACTGTTATGAACGATAGGCAATAAAACGATGAACGAAAGAGATCAAACCAACCGGCACACGAGATTTAACGTGAAAACCCTTACAACAATGAAAGACAAAAAAATCACGGTCGCAAACGAGCAAAACTTCCCTATGATCGAATGAGGTTACAAACGCGAGAGATTTACAAATTTCGACTTATCCCAAACCGACGATTTACAAGAGGTATATATGGAGGCAAAACACTAAGTCGGCTCCAGCCCGACTCGGCAACGATCCGTACCCAACCAACTAGCGAAGGGCCTCGTTCAGCTCCGTCCAAAGTTAGCCTTTAACTTTTTTATGAATTTGGATCACCATAAAACAACATACATTAGTAATATTACCGAACACTTCTCCTCCTTTTTTCACTCTGTCATGTGCATGCCATATGTTTAGGAAATGCTTGTGAGTAATACAGTTGATGCATGCCTCTGGTTGTAGATTGTACCAGAGAAATTGATTGTTGTGGTTTAGTTTCCAAAATTATTGAGTATTTTAGAAATTTGAACTTCTTTCAGAACTGAGAATTTTTCAAAATCATAAAATAATGAAAAATAATATAAAAGCAATGAACAGAAAATAAAAAAGAAACTGAAAAAGATTGCCAGATGGGGCGGCCCATGGGCAGCGGCTTCGGATGGCGGGATGCCCGGCGCCGCCAACAGCGATACATAGTTGGCAGGAGCACCCAACCAAAAGAGCGACACTGCCACCAGTACCTTAGGCAGCGGTGGGAGCAGGCCACAGCGGGCCGAGCGGGCCATGGGCTGCGGCTGTGAGGTATCGTCACTGCATGAAAATTTTAAAGAAGATATCAGCCCCTCAGGCCTAAACCACCAATAATGCTACAACTGCTAGCTGTGCACTTCCAAAACACAGGTGATGCTTCTCAAAGCACAATCATTGTTGTTACACGGTTCTCTTTATTATGTACTCGTATTAGTGATACACATGTTTCAAAAGTAAATTTTCACACTTCAAAGTGCCAATTTTTCTCCTGCAGTAGCATTGATGAAACAAGCTCCCCTGCCTCTCCTCCACCCTCCCTCCAAGACATGCCCCCCTTTGTATTGTCAAGCCCATGTAAAGCTAAAGCTGCTCAGGTAAGTTCAACAATTAAATAATGTTCTATATCCATTACGGGCTGATCCATGTGCTTTGCTATGGTTTTTAAATGATTTTGTATTCTAAAATACTCAAACAGCTAAAATAGTCATGTTGTCAAACTAAATCACAAAACAATTTTCATGCTCTATTCAAAATATATACATTCTCTCTCAGATTTGCAATAGTATCTTTTATGTGTTGGTTCTCCGTTTTGATATTTATTTTTTTGAAAGCTGAACCGTTGCTTTAGAATACATATTTTAAGAAGTATATGAATTGAGAATGAAAACATAGTTCAATCAAGAGTTCTATTGTTATGGTCGGCCAAGTCTACAGCCGTCGTGTTAAGCGTCAACGACTCAACGTGGCTAGGACTGGCTGATAGTTAGTTGGATGAGGCTTCATCAGTTTAGATATTCAGATAGAGATACCAGAGTCGGTTTGAATAGTTGTTGAGATAGAGTCGAGATTGAGTTAGTTGAGATTGAGTCTAGTTGCCGGCAATATAATGCGAGGCGTGAGTTGATTGTTATCTAGGCAAAAGAGATCAAAGAAGCCTCTTGTCTCATTGTCCTCTACTCGCCGCCGCAGCTATCAGCCGAGGCCGGCGACTACTCACCGCTATTACCTGCGCGGGTCGCGGGCCTCTAACATCTATAGGAATAGATTTTGGGTAATTCAATACTGAAATTGATCATGAAGGTCTAGTATTTAAAACAACAATACCTAGCTTCTCTCGCAATTTAATTTACAGTAGTGATACATTCCACTTTCTACAATCTATATGGACTTGTTAATTCTTATAACTTTTTTTGTGTAGGAAAATATTTTTACAAAAGTTGAATGGAATTATTTCAAAACAATGATGAGACGACAAAAGATAAACCTACAAGGCACACAGGTGGTGGTCAAGCAAAGGGCAGATGATGAAGTGGACTTGCAAGAGTTACACATTAATCATTTGCGGCATTTGTGCAAGGTGAATGGGTTGGAACAAAATAATCACAACAAAAAGGATATACTGTGTTGCAAAAACATATATTTATACAAAAAAATTATACTTCAATTAAACTTATTTGTAGCGTAATATGGTCATAATTCGTACATTTTTTATTACTTGGAATGCATAATTAATCACATACCAATGTTTCTAAATATTATTTATAATCTTAGCTTATATCACTGAGAAGTTTCCTTGTGCTAATTTAAATTTTATGTTGTAATAAAATTTCTTGAATTAATTTTTCACGGTTGTATTGTATATGGTTTACATTTGTATTCGTATGTAAGTATGTGTGTTCGTATATATATTTTAATATACTTAATATAATGATAAGAGTTTTCTTAAATGTATGCCAACCAAACATCTTAAACGTTGTTCTAGTGTATTATAAGTTACACTATATTTTTGTAAGCTTCTAGATTATAAAGCGGAGGCATCGGTAAATGTGTCTTCCAAGTTGCGTTTAGTAATAAAATGACAACATGTAATGTTGGGCACTTGGTATGTAAATAGCATCGCTTATCGCAGCATCCACGGAAATAAAATGGTCATACAATCTACTTTTCCATACATACAATCTGATTATTTTGTATAGTGCCTGATGCTTGGTTCCATCTAGTGTATATATATAAGTTTTTTTTTGCTGTTTTCTCAAATGAAAGTCTATGCATGGAATCAACTATGGGATTTAGGTTAATAAGATACTGGTTTGTTTAATTCTTGTGTTGTGATTCTCTAACGAAGAATAGGATATGTGGATATTGAATTGATTGCTTGTTTTTTCTGTCATTGTCTGGTCTTGTTTAGTCTTTAATTTTTAGTGAACATAGTTGATCCTACCTATGTAGGATTTGTTCTTAAAAGCCTAATTTAAATCCATATTAGGATAAAGTCAGTTGTGTATATATTATTAAAGCACGTATTCACCCTCCATCTAGGCGACTTCTAGCTTGTTTCAACCATGCTTACATTGTATTCATGTATCTAAAATTTGAAAAAAAAAGCTCAACTTTCATAAAAAGAAAGTAACTGTTGTGTTTTCTCTTTAGGATTACATGGACGATAAGAGTTCTCATGCATAGAATGCATAAATTAAAATCACAACATAATTGATAGTCAAAGATAAATATACATTATAATTAGTAAACTGTATTATCACAAAAATGAATAACTACAGAGGCATAATTAAAAACTTACATTGAAATACAATGTCCTTGAAAATATTACAAAGGCATAATTACAAAGTACTTAACAAAATATTATATTAAAATCTTCTAAATTAGATAAACTAACTGAAAAAATATAGTATATTCTAAATGTGGAAATACTGTGGCACCTGCAATGCATGTAATGGAAGAGGTGGGCACCTTCTAGTGTCAAGTTTTTCCTCTGGATTTCGCAAAAAGAAAGTTTTTCCTCTGGAAATCTCAACAAAAAAAAAGTTTTTCCTCTGGCTTAGGAACCAAGACGTACCGCTGCTGGACTGCAGGTCTGCAGCCGCCCCCAAGCCCCAGCACCGTGGACTCCAACACCACCCAGGCTGACGACTCCTATGTGATCAAGAACTGAGAACGATGCCCCATGTTCGCTATCGTAAGGGAGCTAGAGCAACATGGCTTCGAGGCAGTATTGATCCACGATGAAAAGGACAGAGGTTGCTGTGTGGTACCGCTTGAATGTTATTTAGACATTATTTTCTTGAAACTTTCGGCGACTTCAATGGATAATAACTAGATCGTTCTCAATTACATGCAAAAGAAAAGCTGGAAAATTGTCAAACCAAGCCTTTCCCGTACCCTGTCTAACACCTCGGCGAGCAACCTCGTATGCAGCTTGGTTAGCCTCCCTTATAGCCCCCCTGCCTAGAGTCATCAACAACTCTCGGCAATTATCAATGGTCACTGTTCTCATATCTCTGTAATCAAATAGATTAGTCACAGCGTAAACCACATCCACTAAATCAGATTCAAGAATGATCGAATGGCATCCAAGTCCCTCTCCCAGCGTAAGTCTAGAGAGCAAAGCCATGGCTTGCAAGGTTGACGCGTCAATAACATGTTCCTTGTAATCACATTAGGTAGCTATGTACAATTTCCACCAAAGTCTCAGATGACAACTCCCATAGCCCTAGATTATGTAACCACTGAATAAGCTGCAATGACATTTCATCCAGAAGCTCCGCCGACCTAACATGCTCACCTATCATGATACATGAAGATTGCCGTCAAGGATCTCTCAACCGACAAGACAATTAAGAAATGTTACAAGATCAGACATTAAGACCTAGCGTGCAACATGGAGACTCCTACCAACGACACTTATATATATCAGAGGATCAACTTACCAGAAGGGAAGGTTCAATACCGACCCGAGGGGAATACATTCACACCAAATCCCAAGCATTCGTTGTCTGCATAGCCATAAAGTTTAAGTTGAATTATTCCCGTCGGAGCATCTCTAAACCCAACGAGTTTCATCTCTCGTAGTCTTGTGCAATGTTGTAATCACACCATGATTGATGTCTTGAAACTTCATTGTCATTTTGATCCTAACCTTTTGACCGGAGCCACTATCGAACAAATAAAGTCTTTTCGATTCTCGTAAGTGAGATTGTCGTGCAATTTTAAAAACTATCATTCTACAGATGGCGTGCCAAGTAGGGGTTTTGCGTGTCATACAGAACATATCTTCATCAACACATCCGAAGCAGATGATCGTCGGCCATAAAGATCAGATCTACATAAAACCTCAGAGAAGTTAGTCTGCCACAAAAATAAGAGGAGACTATTATTCTCCATTATACTATATGTTCTCCCTTAGAAACATAATTTCCTACTAAAATGTAATTAATTATCATTAATCATTATGATGGTAATAAGGTATAGTGCATTGTATAAGTTATATATTTTGTATTCTCTAAATGATGTGGATGATTAAGAGAAGATCCGCCTTCATTACCATTGTACATTCCCTTACGTAATGAACGATGAATGTTAAAATCTACCGGGATTATTTTCTGCTTGTTCTACTGGACAGCAAGTCAACAATGTATAACTGAATGCGCTAAAGAAATGCAGGACGATCTTGCATAATGGAGTGTTTGTGCTGTCGTAATTAAATTGGTATTGTCATTATTTCCTAATTTCTTTACTCTACAACTTACATGCAGTCATCTACAAGACTACGCGTCCACGCTTTAACAGATCGTGTGGTTGGGTCGAAAATTTCTGTCTGTCTATATGTATAGAAAAATAATACCCTCAGTACTTTGTAGCACGCCCGTCGAAGTCCATGTTCGAACTGTTCGATCGAACATGGCCCCCAAATTGCAGAGGCCCCCAGATTACTGCAGCCTAGTATGTATACGTATCAAAAAATTCAACTATTTTGGTATGAGGCCGTGGCCCAATTTTACCAGGCAGCCACGCAGCAGCCTATTTGATGTCTCCTGCCTTTTACGGCCCACGGTCCAGCACATGGGAGAGCTAGCAGCTTAAGAGGCCACGATAGATGATTCACTGGAAAAAACGATGTAACTATTGTGGATACTTGAAGCAGTAAGTTTCAGACGCACTCTTTTCCTTATCAGGATACCTACGGGGACTGGAAGGTTTTTAATGAGCCGGCTTGCTAACTTAATATATTGGTTTTGAATTATTTTTTTATATGTTACTATATATTGTTAAAAATAACACATCCTTAAGTTATGTAATAAAAAGAATTTATTTTTAGTTACTATATCATTTAAATTTTCGAATTTCAAGCCTCCATTTTGCATTTCGCACCGAGGCCCCCGATTTCTGGAGACGACCCTGCTTCGTAGTATATCTTTCCCTTCTAGCCAGATCGCCTGATATCTTGAGGGATCACGTATCTTCAAGTAAATTCAGTGTCAAGCTTTGACGTTAGCTTTGTTTAAAGCATGTCATGTGCTACCTAACGATCGCGATGTCATGTTTCACCTAGCGACGATCACGCATGAATTCTTAATTAACCCCGTTCATGGTTTGGTTTCAAACTGCCTAAACCAGCGACCGGCCTGCGCGCACCGAACCAGGTGAACGGATTACTGCGGTTTCAGTGGTTTCTGGTTTCGACCCGCAAGAATCTTAATGTACTGTGACTTGAAATCCTACTATATATATGAAAGTAGGAAGGATTCAGCCTCAGTTTCACTATCCACGTCACCCAAATAACACAGATCGTCCGATCGATCCATCCGACGGCCTAGATCACTTTAAAAAGCGTGCGATACTGTAGCTGGGGACTTTCTACCAATCAGAGCTCGCGCACGATTTCTGGCGCAGTCAATTTTACAAAAAGAACCCGCAACTTCCAGAAACAAACCCGCAGTCCAACTTTTACCGCTGCGAGGGACCTGTTCGATAATATGCAAAACTACACGGACTTTTCTGCAAAAACATCCTCAGAATCCCCCTCCTCCTTCCTCTCTCGCGCGCGACGCGGAGGTCGCCAGCGACGCCGCCGCGCCCCACCGCCCCTCCGCTCCTCCTCCCACGCATCGGAGCCCACGGGCCGCTCCGCCGTCGCCGCCTCCACCTCCTCGCCGCAGATCAGCTGCCGGGACGGCCGAGCCACGTCGGGATCGCCGCCGCCGTGCCGCTGTCCCTCCGCCGCGTCCGCACGCTGATACCCACAAGTATAGGGGATCGCTGAATTCTTCATTGGGAACTATTACCCAAATTTATAGTTCGACTCGATGGGAACACAAGAATATCAATAAGACCTTGGCAATTGAGGCGTCACTCTCAACCACACCTGTATATCAATAACTTGCAGCAGTAATAGTGATGGCAGTAGTATGATTCAAGTAACAAGCAGAACAGTAGCAGTGAACAAGTGTTTCCCAGTTTTCACCGGAAAAGTGAAAGTGTAACTCAGAGATTTAAAACGTAGGCATGAGGTGATAGCGGGGTGTTGCAAGAATGAGATTGATCATATAATAAGAAACAAATAACAATGGGACCTATCTCTAACTCCGATATATGTAGGTATGTGTTCCATATTTAGTTGTGCGTACTAACCAAGAGAATTTGCACAACATCTATTGTCCAACCTGCCCATTTCACCGGGGCCAACTTGGAACTACAGGTAATTAAGGTCTACCCTTTCGAATAGACCGGAACAATGCATTAACACTTCATGAACACATAGAATCCTCAAACTAAAACATCTCCCCCTTGTTTTCCCTATATGTCACGTTTAGGGTTCGCAGGTTCAACATAATAGCAGGTGATACACTTTGCAGATAAATACCAAACTCAAATATATGATGGGGCAATATAAGTTCAGTACTGAAATCATGCCACTCGGGCCCTAGTAGCAAGCATTAAACATAGCAAGAGTGCATCAACACAATACAAAAGTATCCTCAAGATAAAACCCTAAAATCCCGAACAACGGGTAGCATTACATGATCAATCTCATCCAATCCCCATCCACCTCACATGCCTACAGCGGACTACTCACACATGGTGATGGAGAGGGAGCTCATGGTCGATGGAGATGAAGGCGGTGAAGATGGCGGTGAAGACGGTCTCCGGATCCCTCCACCGGAGGAGAAATCCTGGATCAATCTGTCCCCGAAACGAAGATCGTGATGGTGGCGGCGTTCTGTTTCGCGAAAGCTCCTCTCCTCCTAGGGCAAGCACTTTTTCGTATATATGAGGGGGTACGTCGAAGACCGAAGGCGAGGCGGCGCCCGAGGCCCATTTGGGCTGGGCCCACGCGGCCAGGTACAGGGGCCGCGTGGGACCCACCCATTTGGCCCTCGAGCGCTTCCTCGTGTCCATCTTTTGTCCATTGTCCTCCTTTTCCATAAAAATTGACGTGGTAATTTTCCCCGATTTTATTTCCTGCAAAATAGCCAGAAAAGAGACTTTGCTAAAAACAGCGTCAGATTCAGCAGTTTTATTCAAATATGGGAAGATTCCGGAGCAAATTATGAGCAAAGTGCTTGGAAAAGTAGATGCATTTTGGATGCATCAGCTCCCCCAAGCTTAGCTCGTTGTTTGTCCTCGAACAACTCAAACGTAGTGCAGAAGCGATAAAAGACTTTGACAAGAACTTTGCATTGCATATGTAACACAATTTAATATCAACAAGCATTCAAAGCATAGCTTCAACAAATAATAAGATGCTAGCAAAGGTATATCTAATCAATGTTAAAGCATTTATATTTGTTGCAAGAGAGATAACATGTAGTGTCAATACTTGGATGAGTTTGCTCAACTGTAGAAATAAACAAAGGTTCTTGCATCGCTAATGATTGAATCATGACAAGACTTTTGAGTCTTTTGATTCTTTCTTTTGTTACCTGGTGAAATCATTGTGCTTACAACCTTGCTCTTAGTTTTAGCAAACCATTTGTATTACTATATGACTCATATGCTTGACCGACTAATGGTTGAAAACCTCATGCCCCGTGAATACGAGTACCTACACCATGGCTACTCAACTTGGGTCACTAAGCAAGTTCGAAATTTTCAGTCATTGCAAGTAATAAAAGCGTCATCAAGAGCGTCAACTGGGGTACCTCTTGTCCCAGGACATGGACAAGCCCATGTCCAAACAACAAGACAAACAGACAATGAACAATCTCAGCACTCTTTTATTTACCATTTGCATAGCTTTTTATTATGAAGTGCATCACTGAATGTCCACCATGGTGCGCTGTAAATTTCCACCATGAATGATGCATGGCTTAAGTTGGCGGCCCAGGCGTCTCTCTAGCCAATTATTCTTACTCATCAAACTTGCTAAGTTTCCGCTTTCATTTCGCACATGATAAGCATCCATAAACAAAAGTACATGATATCAACTGAATATATTTTAGTGCAATGTTGAAAGCTTTACATGTGTCAGCACATTTCAGCTAACTCCCAACCACTAAACCTGTCAAGCATACAACTTCATGTTTAATTTGAAAATTTTTTACTTTTTTGGTTGGCAAGTTTAGTAAGCACAATGGGATGCGTAGACCTTTGTTTAGAGCTACAATTATTCAATCCACAACCAAGTATTGTCACTAAATAAAATTTCACTTGCATCATCATATAACATACTAGAACATGGAGAAGATAAACATTTGCTACCATTTCTCTAGATGTTGAAGAAACTATGATGTGCTCACTTGCTGTTATTAAAGAGTCCACATAACACGGCAAAGGTGTCATACCTTTCATCCACTTCATGCACTCAACTCATCATCGTTGTTCTCCTCTCCCAACTTGAACTGCACAATAAAAACTCAAATCTGCCAGAAAATGTCACTGCATACAGTACTGTTTTTACCCTACCTAGACACCTCAGAAAAATCTCATATTTTACGTGTGTGTAGGTTATGATGTGTTGCAGCAGTGGTTAAAATTTCAGCTCAATCGGAGTTACAGAGAAAAAATGAAAAATAAAACAGCGAGCAGATTTCAGCAATTTCTGCACCTCCGTTTTTGCGTTTGTTTCAAGAAAACGAAAATATTTTTGTTATTTTTCGTTCTAAGAAACAAAAGACAAACAACCAGAAGTAAAAGAAACAAATAAAATCTTTTTGTGTTTTTGTGTTTTCAAGAAACTTATCATAGCAATATAACGGTGATATAAAACAATGAATGGAGAGTAAGAGAGTACTCCCCCAAGCTTGCGATCAAGCTAGTATCCTGGGTAGTTGCCGTATCCACTTCCACTTCCAGGGTAGTAACTATATGGGTAGCCTTGCATGCTTGGGTACAGGGGCTCCGCCTGAGGCATGTACCCCTGTGTCTCTGGAGCTTGTGGCTCCTCCTGAGGCGGCGCCTCTTCCACTATCCATTTTCCGGTACTCCTGTCAAAAAGATCAGTACGGGGGAGCCTAATGGACACTCGCTGCCCACTAGTGCTCAAATAGTTATACAGATAATGTCCCCATACAACGTACTTATATCCATGCGAGTAGTCAAAGCAAAATCAAGTAATTTGGACTCTTGCACTAGAGTACCCATGTTATCACCATATCCTCTCTCGTTTTTAATGTAATTGTACACCATAGTAGCAATAGCACCAGCATAAATAGGAGTTTGATCAGTAATATTTCTACTCACAGCAGTATGCAAAGATCTAGCAAGTATGACTCCCAAGTTATATTCACACGGTGTATTTTCTTTTGCACATTTTAGTAGATAAACCATTGGTCCAGTGCAAGCAGAATTGTTATCCCTAGCAAGAAATCCTCTTGCAAGAAACAACGCAAAATATCTCAAACTTGGGTGCTGTATATGAGTAAATTTACCCCTATTTAATCTATCACGAGAGTTTACAGATATAGTGTGCCAAAACTCAACAAGCTCATGGTTGGTATCAGCACGAGTTTCACTCCAACTCCCTGAATTTTCTACACCAATAGCATTGCAAAATTCCCTAGAGACATAACAAGGCGCTCACCTCTCATAGTAAATTTGCAAACAAAGGTAAGAGGGGTGCCTTACTTCTCTTCCTGTGCTTTTGGGGCTCCGGGCCCTCAAATCTGAAGGTAGAGAGGAATTCCCGCGAGAGTTCTTCATATGTATCTTGGGGGTTCTGGGAGAACCTAAGCAAGCCAGTTGTAGTGACGAAGGTGTCGAAGTCCTCTTTGATCCCCCACTGTTCAAGAACATAGGGATCTTGCCATCTTGTTGTATGTATTTTCAGCTTCTCCCCTACAAAGAATGCATCATCCTCCCACAGGTGGTCGTCATCATAATTGAGGGAGACTTTGCATGCTCTTCTTCTTGGTCTTGAGCTCATCCCAACCAAAGCTTTGCCCTTGCTAAACATGATACCTTGCTGCCCAAAAACAATATTCAACAAAAATCAAGATGTAACACCTTAAAACAACATTAAGCCATCCATAAATAGTCTCCACATCAATATCATGCATCAATATCAACTAGAAAACTTGAATCTATGGATTTCCTAAGCATAAAAGGGTGACACCTAGTGCAGCAAAATACTTCATGCATGAGGCATAAGAACAAAAAGTAATTGGATGAGTGGAGGAGTCACATACCAATGAGCAATCCCACCAAACAGATTTGAAAAATCTGCCCTAAACTTGGAGATCCAAGGATAGCAGGAAGAGAGCTCGAGAAAATTTGGGAAAAATACCTGGGGCTGGTTTCCTGTCGAGGGGAAGGAGATGGGCACTGGATACTCACCTAACCCCCTCTGTGGGCCAAAATAGTGGGTCCCACGCGGCCAGGTACTGTGGCCGCGTGGGACACCCCCTTTTGGGCCCTGGTGGCCCTCTGGTGTCTCCCTTTTGGCTGTTAGTTCCTCTGGTAAAATAACTTACCTCCAAATTTTTCTGGAATTTTTCGAGAAAATTTTCTGAACAGAATTTTTCAAACTACATTTCTGGAATTTCTGCACTTTGAAATAATTATGCTCATGCAAATAATCTAAAAATTCTAGAATAAATGAAATCAAACATTCAAAGCAATTTTTATGGGAATCAAGTTTGCATCATTTTCATATTAGTAATGAGGTTGATCAAGTCTCATTAATAATATGCAAAAGATATAATACATGATTCTTTATTTTATATGTTTTCTGAGCAATTTCAAGTCACCTCATATTTGATTGGAATAGTTCCAATCATTAAGATAGCATATTTTGGTTCAGGAGGTGGCAATGCAACTCAAAGCTTCCTATTATAAGAGTATTCCTTTTAATGGAGTTCACACTCTGGCTTACCATAGTAACAGATTTCTTCTTAGGAAAATAGATAGTGTGCTCATTTCCCTTGACATTGAATGTTACCTTGCTCTCAGTGCAATTTATAACAGCCCCTGCAGTGTTTAAAAAGGGTCTTCCAAGAATAATAGACAAATTATCATCTTCAGGCATTTCTAACACAACAAAGTCTGTAGGGATTAACACATTAGCAATAGAGATAGGGACATCCTCACATATTCCTATAGGCACAGCAGTTGATTTATCAGCCATTTGTAATGATACTTCAGTTGGAACCAATTTGTTTAGGTTAAGTTTCTTATATAAAGAAAAAGGCATAACACTAACACCAGCTCCTAAGTCACATAGAGCATATTTCACGTAAGTTTCTTTAATATGACAAGGAATAGTTGGAATACCAGGATCACCACGTTTTTCAGGCATTTTCCCTTTAAAGGAATATTCAGCAAGCATAGCAGTTATTGCATCAGTAGGAATCTTTCTTTTATTAGTCACAATGTCTTTCATGTATTTGGAATATGGAGGGATTTTAATAGCATCAACAAGAGGAATTTGCAAACACAAAGACTTAATCAACTCAAAGAATTTCTCAAATCTAGCATCATCCAAAGTTTTTATTACCTCTTGGGGATATGGTATGGGTTTTTGTACCCACGGATCCCTATCTTTACCTCTTTGTGGATTAGGATGGCTCTTCTTCTTATTCTTCTCAGTAGATGGTGGAGGGTCTTCTTTATCATTAGGTTCAGGTTCTTCAATATTTTCATCCTCTTGTGGCTCTTCTTCAGGTGAAGGTGATTCTTCTTCTTATTATTATCTTCAGTCTCAGCATCAGAAATAGAAATATCCTTATCTTGCTCTTCAGAGTCATCAATGTCCTTGTTTTCATTGGGAGATTTTCCTGCAGAAGATTTCTTCTTGAGAGCTTCTTGTTCTTTTCTCTTGGGATGGCCTTCAGGAAAATCAGGATCCTGAGTACTTGCACCTCCCCTAGTGTTAACTCCACAAACCTGTTTCTTCACCATAAGACTTTCATACAATTGATTTTGAAGAGAAACCATTTGTTCAACTTGATTATTCATCATCTCACAGTGTTTAACAATTCTTTTTACCTCTCCCACACTAGCATGTAAACTTTCTCGAAGAGATTTAATTTTGTGAGAGTTCTCCATAATAGTCATTCTAATATTATGCTCCTCAGGATTATGATGATAAGCAAAATCATTCATGTAGGATACATCAACAGGAGGTGTTACCTTTTCATTACCTTTTATGGAGCTAATAGCATTGACTTGAATTGGAAAACATGGTTGATCATCAGGAAGTTTAACACCCATTTCAGATAATTCCTTAAGATGAGAGGTTTTAATTCCCTTCTCTTTAATAGCCTTGGAAGCTTCTTTCATTGTTTCGTTATCCAATTTGAGCATGCCTCTTTCTTTTCCGGAAATATCTCTTCAATATTCCAGTCTTCATAATTCCTAGAGATAGTCTCCAATAGCTAGTTGCTTCATCAACGGTCCTTTCCCTGAAAACATTACCTGCAATACCATCAAGATAGCCTCTGGTGTTTTCGGTTAGACCATTGTAAAATATATCAAGTATTTCATTACTCTTGAAGCCATGGGTAGGACATTTCCTAACCATCTTACTATACCTCCCCCAAGCTTGGGGTAAATCCTCCTTCTCTTTCTGTGAAAAGTTGCTAATCTCAACAGTCAAACCATGAATCTTATCAGCAGGGAAATACTTATTATAGAATACCTGCAAACATTCTTCCTTGCTAGTAATACATCCAGGTTCTAAACGATTATACCAAGTTTTAGCACTTCCTCCCAAAGTAAAAGGAAACAGCTTTAAGAAATAGTAGCGTTGATGGATTTCATCTTTACCAAATAACACAGATAAGTCATGCAAGACAGCAATGTGTTCAAAAGGAAACTCATCCTTGATGGCTACATGTTGGTGAACCCCAAGAGGAAGGTTATGATGTAGACAGCAGTAAGTTTTCCCTTGAGAAATCTACCCAAGGTTATCAATCCAGTAGGACTTGACGATCTATCGGAAGGTTGTTGATGTTGACTCCCCCTGGCGCTAGGGAGCTTGCACCAACGTGGAATCTGCACAGACACAAACCAGAACTTTGCCCAACACGAAACAGAGAGGTTGTCAATCTCTCCGGTCTTGCAGAAACAAAGAGTTAAACGTATGGTGTGGAAAACAGCAGGAAACACAGCAAGTAACAGGAAACAGATGATTGCAGCAGGTTGTGTAAACAGTATGAGGAAATTGGACCAGGGTCCACAGTTCACTAGTGGTGTCTCTCTCAGAACAGATAACTAGCATGTTGGGTAAACAAATTACAGCTGGGCAATTGACAAATAGAGAGGGCATAACAATGCAATACATGCCAAGATGTCTATTATGAAATCTAGTTGGGCATTACAACAAAGTACATAGACCGTTATTCCAACCGCATCTATGCCTAAATAATCCACCTTCAAGGCAGCATCCGCATCCTGTTCAGTATTAAGTTGCTAACAACAGATTATTGCATGAAGTAAAGTGTGTAATGTAATCAATACAAGTGCCCTTGGACACTGCACCAATGTTTTATCCCTAGTAGCAACAGCACATCTACCATCTTAGACCTTTCTGTCACTGATCCAGATATCTAGAGACTAAACCCACTATCGAGCATAAATACCCCCTCTTGGAGTCACAAGCATCTACTTGGCCAAAGCATCTACTAGCAACGGACAACATGCAAGATCAAGAGCACATAGATAAACAACTTGAATAAACATGGTATCAATATTCATCGGATCCCAGCAAACACAACATCTAGCATTACAATAAGATGATCTTGATCATGTTAAGCAGCTCACAAGATCTAAACATGGAAGCACAAGGTAGAGAGACAACCATCTAGCTACTGCTATGGACCCGTAGTCCAGGGGTGGACTACTCACGCATCACTCCGGAGGCATGCATGGTGATGTAGAGCCCTCCGGTGATGATCTCCCCTCCGGCAGGGTGCCGGGAAGAGCTTCAGAACTCCTCCGATCTGAGATTGACGATGACGGCCGCGACGGAACTTTTCGTGGAATATGATCGACCGTAATAGGGTTTTCGCGTCGCGGAGAATATATAGGCGAAGAGGCGGCGTCGGTGGCCGAGGGGGGCCACCACGGCATAGGGGGCGCGGGCCCACCCTGGGCCGCGCCCTAGTGTGGCGTGGCCCCCTGGTGGGTCTGCTCCGACTCCCCTTTGGACTCCGTGATCTCCTCGTGATATTATTGACGATGTCTTTTGTTTCGTCCAATTCCGAGAATATTTCCTTAATAGATTTTCTGAAACCAAAAACAGCAGAAAACAGGGAACTGGCACTGTGGCATCTTGTTAATAGGTTAGTCCCAGAAAATGCATAAAAATGATATGAAGTGTAACCAAAACATGTAGCAATTGATATAATAACAGCATGGAACATCAAAAATTATAGATACGTTTGAGACGTATCAAGCATCCCCAAGCTTAGTTCCTGCTCGTCCTCGAGTAGGTAAACGATAAAAACAGATAATTTTTGAAGTGACATGCTACCAACGCAATCTTTGATCAAATAACAATGTAATGCACATTATCTGAATGAAGTGATCCAAGCCAATGGTCTATAGTTTGCAAGCAAGTAAATAAAGAGTAAACATAAGTGATCACACAAGTGCAAACTTTCATGAATAATACTATAAAACATTTAGAGATATAATAGTCTAATCATGATAGTTAGCTCACAGCAGCAATAATTTTCAACATGAAAGTGTTTGTATCAACACAAAGGAAGATAATAGCTTCAGCATTTGCTTCAACTTTCAACATGTATATCATATAGATAATGTCAATGCAAAGAATATGATCAACCAAACACAAAGTTATGTAAAAACTGTTATACTGGAGTTGACAATGATGTTTGCTTAAGTAGACAGAAAGAAGTGGAAAAACTGACTCAACATAAAAGTAAAAGAATGGCCCTTCGCAGAGGGAAGCAGGGATTAACATCATGTGCTAGAGCTGTAGTTCCCGAAGGCATATAGAGAGCATAAAATATTGTTTTGTAAGCTAATGGTGTATACAGGTGTCAACAAATCAAATAGCAGGTACTTGTCATCTTCCATGGCTAACTAACTTTTAGAGCGGTTCCGAGAGTTTTTAGGACTGCACTTGTAACAAGCACTTATTGGTGACACTCCTCCCAACCATTTACTTTCTACAAACCATGGCTAACCGAATCCTCGGGTGCCCACCAACATTCACCATGGAGGAGTGTCTATTTATTTATTTATAGGGTGGACTAACCAGCTCTTTAATGCAAAATAAAAGGTGGAGAAGCAGATGAAGCTGCCAATCCTTGTAAATTAATTAGCATGGAAGATGACAAATCTCACTACTACGTCCTTATGAGCTTTTCAACGAGGAACTGAAGAAGATCAAGAAACATCTAAAGCAGATGATCTATTTGCAGAAGCAAGCAAATTTCATGGCAGTGGTATTTTGTGGTTGTATCATTGCTCTGTTTTTCTGTTACTTGTTCATCCGTCGTTAGAATGGGCAGTTAGGCCTGTCAGGGCAGAGGACGTGATCTGTGCGCCATGCCAAGTTAATCTAACTGAATCGAAGCAGCAATTTGGAAATAGTGTTTGTTCTTCAGTTAACAGTGTTTGTTCTTCATACAGTGTTTGTTCTTCAGTTAACAGTCTTCAGTTTGGAGTAAGAACAAACATATGCTTCTTTATTTGTTTTACTTTGGCCCCATTTTTGTTCATGCGACCATGTAAATAAAATGCTGCAGAATGCAAAGAGCTAGCACATGTTTTAATTGTCTTTACATGCTGCAAAATACAAAATTGAACCAAAATTTAAATTTGAACCAAAATTCAAACTTTACATGGTATTTTTGCTAGGCTTGGATGATTTCAAACTATTATGCCCTTGTTTCATCTAACTTGGTCATCAAACCGAGCCCTTTTGCTAAGTCATGAAAAAATTATGCTTCAAATGAACTCTAATGGTAGGGTAAACGGCCCCATTTGTAAGCAAGTATTTTTTTTTCACCATGTCTAAATCAGCCAAATAAATTTTCTAGACTTATATTCTATCTATATAAGTGTCATTCCAACAAATAAAACTTTACATTCAAACTTGAATACAAAATTGAACCAAAATTTAAATTTGAACCAAAATTCAAACTTTACATGGTATTTTTGCTAGGCTTGGGATGATTTCAAACTATTATGCCCTTGTTTCATCTAACTTGGTCATCAAACCGAGCCTTTTTGCTAAGTCATGAAAAAATTGTGTTTCAAATGAACTCCAAAGATAGGGTAAACGACCCCATTTGTAAGCAAGTATTTTTTCTTCACCATGTCTAAATCAGCCAAATAATTTTTTTAGACTTATATTCTATCTATATAGTGTCATTAAGTCTCACTAATTATTCAATTAATCTTCATAATATTTATTTTCTTTTGAATAATAATGGTTTAATTGCAAATCATAAATAAATCAAGTTTAAAGCATGAAAATGGAAAACTAAGCCCAGATCTATCTTAGTCACTCCAAAATGAACCTTTGGTGAGGTTTTGACAATTTTCATTTACAAAAACTTTAAACCCACCTCCTCTCTCCCTTGAAATACATAGTACTCTGTTCGAGATATCACATTTGAGTGAGCACATTTTCATACAAATGTATGTAAACCATATTTATATTTTTTTCTTGTTACTAGATGACATAAGAAGACTATGTGCCAAGGTTTCATATGTTTTTGATTTTTTTAATTAGTTATGCTAAACCCTAGTCACTGAAACCCTCCTTCTCTCCCTTGGAATCCATACTACTCTGTTCGAGATATCATATTTGAGTGAACACATTTTCGTGCAAATGTATGTAAACCATATCTACATTTTTTCTCGTTACTATATGACATAAGGAGACTATGTGTGAAGGTTTCATATGTTTTTGATTTTTTTGAATTAGTTATGCTCATTTGAAAGTGTTCGAGGTCTCTCACTTGATTTAAGCCTTTTTCGTAAAAATGTATGTAAACCATATTTATATATTTTTCAATATACTATACGATATAACAAGACTATGTGCGCAAGTTCCATATTATTTTGATTTTTTTTGAATTAGTTATGCTACACCCTAATTTGGTCAACCCACACAAAACCCCGTTGACCCAGCCAAAACCCCGCATAACCCTAGCGCGTAACCTTGGCCGTCCGATCATGCGTTCTAGAAGGAACCCCCCCCCCCCCCCCGATCCGCGCCACTCTCGTTCTGCGCTCTGATTGGCTGGACTGTTTTTTTTTTGCTGGAGCGTTTTATTACTTTCAAACGCATAGGCCACGGCCCAACCAGCACGCATAGCCCAACCAACCAACACGCATAGGCCACGGCCCAACCAACACGCATAGCCCAACAAACTAGTGATTTTTTTCCGACCGCCTCCCGTTCCCCTACTTATCCACGGAAAGATGTCGTACCCTAGCAATTTCCCCACTCACTCGCCGCTCCCACACTCGCCGCCGCTCCCACTTGCTCGCCGCCGGCGACCAAATCCACCTGCAGCTGCAGATCTAGCCCCGCCGAGCGCCGATGTTTAGGAAGGGGGGTTCAAGCGCGGGCCACGGTGGCCATTCCGGTGGCAGAAACCGCTCCGACGAGGAGCGAAAGGGGCGGAAGCGGCGGGTTCCCGCTAACCCCGCTCGGGCGCGGCGGGTTGCTTCCGACGGCGGTCGGAAGCGCGGCGCGCGCAGGTACAGCAACTACGTCATAACGCCGCCGCCTGCGTTCTACCACCGTGAGTTGGAGGAGTACGACCGCCACATGGAGTTTGCGGCCGCCGCCGGCAGCCGCTACGAGCATGGAAGCTCCTCCGGCGCGGGGAGCTTCTCCATGGAGGCACAACTGCCGCCACCGAAGAGGGAGGAGGAGGACCAGCAGGACCGCCCACCGCGCCGCTGCCTCCTGCCCGGGGACTTCGCCGACGACGAGGACCTGCCCTGGATCACCGAGGAGGTGATCCAGCGCACCAAGCAGCAGCACGAGGAGTTCGAGACGCGCCGTCAGATGGAGGAGGAGCTCGATCAACTCCGCCTCCAGATCGCTCTCGAAGCATCCCTCCACCCCGTCATCGAGGTCAGCTCGGACTCCGAGTGAGCGGCGCCGCCGCCTCGTCGCCGCCGTACCCCAGGGGCTCCGGTGTGAGCCCAATTTTGGGTCTTAGGTTAGGGTTAGAGCAGCGACGGAAGCCCCCATTAGCTATGTAATCAGTGTGTTTGTGTCCGCGTGTGTGCCGTGTAGCTTTTGGTACAATGATCGCCACTAACTATGTAATATGTAGTTGAATTTCGGTATATGTTCAGTTCATATTCAGTTCAATTTAGTGTTTAATTTCAGCGCGGCAATATTCAGTTTAGTTTCAGTTCAGAAATGATGCAAAATGCAGCTTCAGTTCATAAGAGCTCGTCGGCGTTGCCGCGCTTCGTCGCCAGAGAAGAAGAAGAAAGGAAACAGAGGAAGCAGGGGAGGAGGATGCAACGGTCGCAGGGATGGCTCGGGGCAGGAAATAGTGGGTCCCACGCGGTGAGGTGGATTAGTTGTGGATCCCTGCTCAGAGGACATGCTGCGCTGACGTGGATAAGTTGTGGGTCCCACTAGGCTCGCATAATCCTAACAGTTTGCGTTTAAACTCCATGTCGCACGACAACAATTTGCTCTCACAGAAACGTCGCACTTGAGCAATTCTTGCCAACGACGTCGTTCTCCATCCAATTGTGATGAAATGTGGTCGCATAGGAGCTATTTGCCCTCTAGATCAGATGTGCTACAGGTTTATACTACACAGCAAAAGTGGATAGCCACCACCGCCATGGGACCAGGTTGCTGTTCGTTTGTAGCCTGTTCAGCCACCCGTAGTATTGTTAAAATTAACCATGCAATTTACTACCTCCGTTTTGAAAGTAATGCGTATAATTTTTTCAAAATTCAATCAGTGTGAAGTTTGACCAAGTTTTATGAAAAACTATTAACATTTATAATAGCAAATCAATACCTTTAGATACATCATGACATATATTTTCTTATAATGTCCATATAATATTATAGTTTTCTGTCATTTTTTTCTAAAAACTTGGTCAAACTTGACATTGTTTGACCTTTGAAAAAACATTACGCCCTAGTTTAAGGAATGGAGGAAGTAGTTGTTTCATAATCTAGTATAGAAACATGAAGAATTAGATGAAATTGTCAAAATGTAGGAGGTCGGTCCGCTGGGTTGTGCGCTTGGTGCACACAGCCCATCGGTCCGGACTTATGTGCAAGCGCCTCCAGACGGACAAGAATGAGCGCGTTCAAACAGAATAAAACGGGAACCATTGAAGATGATATAAGTTGAAAGAGAGTAAAAGGCAGACCGCCGCAAGTTATCCTAGGGTAACCACGCGTTGCGCCCGTGTTGAAGCCAAAATAATTTTATGTGATTTCATTTTCTTTAAATAGGTCATGTTCGGGGGCGGAACTGCACCATAGTCCGAGTGGGCCGTAGTCCCCCCATTTGCACTGGCGACGTTTCTGCTCTTTCTCCCGACCAAATTCAGCCCACAAGTAAGCCTACTAGCCAACCTTTCGAAATTTGCTTTTCTTTTTCAATCCTCCCCGGTTTTTTTTTTATTCTTTCAGCTGAAAAGTGTACAGCGATACATATTTTCGTCGGTGGCACAGACAGCCAAACCGTCTCTTCCTTCATGACATAAGATTGTTTCATTCTGTAATCTGTAGAAATACTATCAAAACGATCTCTGTCCTTCGCTGGATGCTGAAGATTATGTGTGACTTTAGAGCAATCAGTTGCAATCTTTTAAGTGCCGCAGGTTCAGATCACTAGCTAGAGCTAGCGCCTCCCTATGTGGTTGTTTGGATAGAAAGAAATAACCCTGAGTTTTAGCAAAACACGTTTTAGATACTACCTCCGGTCCATTATAATTGTCGGGGAAACAAAGCTACTGTAGTACAAATCTCTACGTTGGTCACGGCACAAATTACGGATCGGAGGGAGTAGATTTTTTAGAAAACAAGATTTACTAAGGCCTGTTTGGATACGGAGTGTTGGCCGAACTGGTTTACCGTAAACCAAGACAACCTTGTAACAAACTAAAATTATGCTTGGTTGCACTAGATAAAACGCGAGTTAACAAAACTGAGTTTCCACAAAGTCAGGAAAGTGTGTGTTGGCAAAAACAACTATTACTCGTTTTTCTCAAAACTCGATTAGGCAAAACTCAGAGCACGACCTTGGGTGGCGACTGCGCGGGCCATGTCGTCTCTTTTTGCGAACTTTGGTGGGCGGTTGGGTGCTCCAGGGGATCCCGCCGACGGAGATCACACCGGCTCCACATTCCACATACAACCAGCTCCACATTACACATACAACCCGTTTAGCCCTAGGTCACCAGCTCGGCCGACTAATGAACGACCCCGGCGTCCCCGTGTTTGGCTCGTCGCATGAGGCCAGAGCAGTTTCGGTGGGCATTTTATAATCCTGCATGGGCATTTTTTTAAACTATGTGAACACATTTTAAACCGGAAAGAACATGTTTTCAAATTCCTGAACGGATTTTTTGAACCTCCTGGATATTTTTTTCAAATTCATGAACGGATTTTTAAATCCCATGAACATTTTTAAACCTTGTGAATATATTTCTAAGCTATGTGAACATCAAAATAAAAGAAAATGAAACAGAATAGAAAAATGAAAGAATAAAACAATAAAACAATAAAATATTTTTCATAGGAACAGATGGTTTTCCTATAGGATAAGTGACTAGTTAAGCATCTTGGTAAATGACACTAGTGTTTATATATAATCTATACTACTATTAAAAGAGCAAACTTAACTTGTTGGGATACTTTAAATCTGGATCGTTCAAATATCCGATCGACGCTCCAGATCGCTCCAATATTTGACAGCTCAACATTGTCCGTTTTGGACCGTTTTGCCCTCCCACCAAACCACATAATACGACCAAATTGCCACGATACCGATACCGGTTTGTTCTCTTATTTATCCTCTTCCCGACATCCCACCCCGGCCCGCGATTTAGAAGAGTCAAGGCGAGGAGGAGGAGCCGCTCGGACGGGGCTTGCATGCGCCCCTGCCATGCTCCCGTCCTTGCGTTGCATACATCAAACGGTTCCGCCGCAGATGAAACACATGAGGTGAGGACCAAGCAGCGAAGGAGATCGAAAGCCCTCCTCCGCTTCAACTGATGCGCCGCTCCGTGTCAATCGCTGTCATGGCGTACTGGCCCTGCCTCCTCTGCTGCACGGCCGCTGCCAGGTTCCCGATCCAGAGGGCGTGGTTGAGCAGCTCGGCAAAGAGGACGTCCGGTGATTGGTTCGATCTGATTGGTACTGTTGCATGCTGATGCTCTGTTTTCAGAGATAGAGAGAGAAAACACTGCTGCACACGATTCTGATGCCCAGAACGCTCGCGAAAAGCCAGCACGCCGAAGCAGGGCGTCCTCGCCGCCGTCCATCGGCGTTAGCTCCGACTCATCAGCTTGTAATGCGTCAGGAGGAGACCGACCCTGTGGTGCATGGAAAGCACAAGAACAGTTTTATATTCAGCTCACACGAGCCTGGTCTGAATTGTTTGTCGCTTCATGCGTGCATGCTTACAATCAGAAAGGTGCGATGTGAGCAGTGATCCTGCTAACATTAAAAAAAAGGTACCATGTGGCTGCTCAGTAACTCCAGAACTCCAGATCGTGCGCACGTTGTTTGTTTTCCTGTTGTTTTCATAACAACCTGTTTATATTGTTTACCTAGCCAAATTCTTTAGCTGAAAAGAAGCTAATCCAATTTCTATACAAGTTCAGGTTTCTTTTGTTTTTTAGATATGTTTAAATCGAACCGAGCTAATTACTATTCTAATGGTGAACAAATAAAAACTAAACATGGTCTGACTATTCTCCATTCATTTCATCATCATTAATTTTATTATTTAATTTGTGCAGCTATTATTATCTTTTTGTGTACTTCAATATGTGTTTCACTATTGTGTGGATCAGAAGCGCATAAAAGATAAATTTATATTAAAATATTAGACATTTGGGGGAGGAACCCCTGCGGCATTTTATTAAATAGTGTGTGACACACGATTCATTCTAGGGGTCGATCTCGCGCTGCCTAGGAGGCGTGTAGCCAATGCGCTCTCAACACTCAGCAAGGAGTCCATATACAAAGATAAAAACCTATATGAACAATCCCAAAAAACAACAAACATTATTTTTGTTGACATGTTTGTTTTCTTATTCAGATCGAGCTTGTCTGATTCGTGTATCATAAGGGTTTGAGAAAGTTTATAATCCTTTGATGATTTTGATGGTTTTTATAAGGATATTAAAAAAATTGAAAATAATTTCTACTAAATGTTTAAAACCTATGTCAACAAAATATTATAATCATGCACGTCATACAGTGGTCTATGGGATTTTAAATTTTATGGAGTATTTAATTGGAGATATTTTTCTGACTCTCCTCTTCCTAGAAAAGTAAATAGTTGATGTTCACTTGATTGCTATTTTAAAAGTATTTCAGACTAATAATTATAATATATTATAATATAATATATTTTTGCATATGGCGAATAATGTACTTCAAATAATTCTTTGAGCGTCTCCTTGTAAATTATTTTGTTTAATTGTAAAAACGTGCGTTGCACGTACATGCCAACTAGTACTATTAAAAGGGCAAACTTGTTGGGATACATTAAATCTGTACCGTTCAATATCTGATCAATAGCCCAGATCGTCCCAATGTTTGACAACTCAACAATGTCTGTTTTGGACCGTTTTGCCCTCCCACCAAATCACATAATACGACCAAATTGCCACCGTACCGTTTCGTTTCCTTTGTTCAAATTGCCACCGTACCGTTTCGTTTCCTTTGTTCTCCTCTCCCAGACGGAACGTCCGACGTGAGCACCGCGTACCGGCCACTCCTCATCCGCTCCCGTCTTCGGTCTCCCTTGGCCGAGCGGAGAACGAGAGGAAAATTTTCAAGGGGGAAGGATAAGAGACAATTATTGGCGGTGATGGGCCGCGGCTATGGACGAGTGGAAGAAATTGGAGGGTTGGGCGACGGCAGCGGCCATCTCGGTCGCGGACGAGTGGAAGAAGTTGGTGCCGTGGGCGGCGGCGGCGGCCATCTCGGTCGCCTCTAAATTTCCGTCCGTCCTCCCCCTTCGGGCCTTCATGAGGGTGCGTCGTGGAGGTGGCCGAGGGATGGGCGCCAGGGATGGGGTCGAACCACCTGCCGTGGTCGCCATGGTGAAGTACGGCCACCTGCCGTGGTCGCCGTGGTGAAGTACTGCCACGGTGCCACCTGCCGTGGTCGCCGTGGTGAAGTACTGTGGACTCCGTGGTGAAGCGCCGCCCACCATGGTCGAGTGTTGTGGATGCGGTCGAGCTCAGCCCGTGGACGAATGCTCGAGTGCTTCAACGATGTGGTCGATTGATCTGCCGACTAGCGTTTTCTTTTGCTTCGTCACAGCTGGGGATTGATTTGGGGATTTTGACCAGTCAAACCTGTGTCACTGCCTTCGCGTGATGCTGATGCTGTAACTTTCTAAAATTATGAGATATGATCATATGAAGGTAAACTGAAAACGGCAGCTGGCTGAGAAAAGAAACTAGATGAACGAGGTTTGATCTAATTTTGATCCGCTTTAGCTTTGGCTAAGGGCAGGAACACATAATCGTACATGCAATCCTAAAACGTGCAACTCTCTCTGCACATCTTGAAGATTACATTCGTTACTAAGAGAATTCATTTGTTATATTATTTGCCTTATTTTTCTTTTAACTGTTCTGCAGTTGTCATATTGTAGCACAAAATAGAAACCACGCATAAACCTGAAATCGAATTACCTTGACAATTTAGACAATTCAGGTAGGTTGATTGGGTTAATACGCATTTGACGCCTTCTTAAAAGATTTATTCCGCGTTCCTCTAATTACTTTACTTCTCGACCCGAGGAGAGGCAAAGGCCTTCGTGGAGGGGAATGACGAGACGATGGCGGTGGATCAGTTTGAAGCGATGGCCAAAGGAGGTAATGGTGGCGCGCATAACTGAAGACATGCTAAAACTGGCTGTGGAGCATGAGATCGATGGTGGCATTGCGCGATGTGGATTTGGGTGAATTTCATAGGGGCACCGTCGGATTACCCTCGCTGTCATGAAGGTCTAATCAAAGCTTAGGTCATACGTGGACCGGAGATTTTGCGATGAGTATTCCATGACCCTACACTCCGACGTTCATGCGATGACGTGATGCCGCTCCAGCTAACCGCAAGTACTCCTCCTTCCTTAACCATGGTTTTACTTTCGGTGAGCGCCACGTGAATACCACTGGGTTGAGGGCATATTCCGCGATAGCGATGAGGATGGTGACAACCTTCATGTTCACTACGTACTTGTGCGCTCTTCCTCCTCCTCTCTACACGCAAGTGATATGCCCGAGGCGTGCTACACCGAAGGTCGTGCTGAACGCTATGGGTGTGACATATTTTGTGGCGAGAATCTGCCCAAGGAGCACGTCTTCAACACCGGGCACCAGTTCAGTTGGCTTCGGTGTGAGTTTTATGTGCTCTATGATGCTAACATAAGCATCGTTCTCTTTCCAATATAAAATCTATAACCGATGCAAATGTGTAAAAAAGTAATACATGTAGGCCATGGTACATTCTTTCCTATTTGTAAATTCACCATTTAATTATGAAGACGTGCGTTGCACGTACGTACATATCAACTAGTAACTTAAAAAAAAGACACTAGTGTTTAACCAAAAACATAGAGGCTGATGCATAGTCCGGTCCTGAGCCGGCCCATCTAATCCACGGCCTAAACAACTCGTGCACCAGCAACACAGGCAAACCATGGTAAAAAAATCACGGTCAAAAGAAAAGGAAAAGCTCCGTTCTGCCTCGCCCCGGAGGTCGAGGCGGCTGAGATCGCCGGCCGGCACCTCCCACGCTCGCCGCCGCCCCACGCCGTGGTCCTCGACCCCAACGGAGACGCTCATCTATCTCCCTCCGCGGCCGCCTCTTCCAGTCTTCCGGCACCACCCCCTTCCCCGCGTGCGCGCTCCAGGTACAGCACCGCTCCCCAGCCCCTCCAGTCTGGTTCCTCGTCCGCTTCTCGGTTTGATTTATTCTGCTCTGGTTGCTTCGGCGGGGGTATCGTATGACTCATATCGTGCCTTGCGAGCTCGCATGGCTTCGTACAAGCTCGGTCGAAATTAGAAGCTACTAAATCTGTAGAAATATTGCGGTGACTAAACGGTAACGGGGGCTGCTTCTGATGTTGTTCAGTCGGTGATATCATTTTGGTGAAATCCAAATATTTCCATACAGTCAGACTAAATCACAGTAAAAAATTACCCACAAACTGATACAATATTGTCACCTGATACAGTTTTACAAAAACGGTTAATGCCATCGTGAATATACAATAATCTCCATGAAGTATTAGAAATTTCAGGGTGAGGGCCAAGCAGCTTGGATCTACAATGGTAGAGTCAGCCTGTGTGACCTGGGCCTTTTAAGAATCCATAGATCTCATATTTCTTTTGTTAACACTCAAGGTGCTTCAGATCTCGCCTTGCTGATTTTGAGATCTTAATGCAGAGAATGTCAGGTGTGAGTAATGGACCACGCGGTTAGGGCCATGAAGGGCTGGAGACATATAGGGAAGGAGGGGACCAAGAGGAATTAGCGAAAGTGACGTGGAATTGCATAGTACAAGAGCAAGCCCACCAAACATAGGGGGAGAAGTGACCACATCACAGACTTGCTCCATAACAACGGGACATACCCCAGCTTGAATAGGAAATTAGAAGGAGGAACAGCCCATGGTGTCCCAGCTATATTGACAAGACCAACGGTTTGTATCAGGCTATATGATCTAACAGGTTGGTACACTTCAACAGAAATGTCTGTTCTGAAACAGAAAAAGCAGTGCAGTACCTTCCAGTTTTAGATTGAACAATTTATTGGTCTCTTCTTCCATACACACACATGACTATTTCCACGGCATTTATCTGATTGACACATGTTATCAAACCCAAAAAACACTGCGTTCTATGAGTATTTATTTTCATTAAACAGTATAAACATATATCACATAGTTGTATGTGCTTCACTTAATACAAATGGTATTGTTTAGCAGTATGATATACATTTTTGTTGGAGAACAATGCTTGTCCTTCATCACAAGAATAGGAGATTCTGCTTTTTTTTCTACACGCTCCCCTTCTTTTTGCGACCATACTTTAGTACAGCTGGGACGTGGACGTTCAAGAGATATTGGTGCCAGTCCATAGATTTGGGATCAAAGTTAAATAGGCTACCATCATTGCCGTTCATCTTTACTTCCTTCCTCAACCTTGTCAAGTTCGTGTCATCAAAGCTTCAGACACAGAACATCAAAGAAAATTAGATCAACATATATACATTACAATAAATACATGAATAAAATTTGCACTACTTATCTTATGCAAATGAATAGAATAATTAAGTCGGTTGATGCGAGTCAAATGTAGAAGTTTGCATATATTTGCAGTATGGTGACCATACTACTCTTCAGTTTGTCCAGACCCCTAATAAGAACCTTATCTACTAGTACCCCTCATAATCTAATCCGTGTATATAAGCTCTAACAATAACATAGAAGCTAGAAAAATTAGGTGTCCAACGAGGTTATTAAAGACTGTGTCGGTGCTTAAGATAACAAGTTCGAAAGTATAGTAATACATGGAACACGGGTTGAAATTGGATCTCACCATCCTTTGAAGAAGGCATATGGTGCATACAGCTTGACCAAGAGCATTAAGAATGTGTATCTTCGGTTGTGCTTCTGGTAATATTGTGAAAATAACCCACAGAATAATAGGCTCACTGCATGCAGCATCTGTTTTAAGTAAACATATGACAAAAGAATGTGAGTCACTTCATCATATAGATACTATATTGGCATGTGCGTATGAAATATATAACATATTATTTTGTACCTCGAGTGGTAGCTTGTACATCAAGGTCAGATATGCGCGGAAGTAGGCGAATTTCTTAAACAAGTATGGCCTTCTATTTTGGAGGGGTTTCCCATTCGCTAGTACACGAGGATGGATGGAGAAGTAATCCCAACATGCATCCTCAAAAACATGACCGGTCAATGGATTTTGGAGTGCTGAGCTCACGTGGTAAATGACTTGCCCTTTCTCATTCCAATGAACAGCGCCGGCTACCAGAGTTGCATTTACCACCATATCAGCAGGAACCTATATATATGGACTATTAATACCTCTCAAGTTTAACAGGCAATCCAATTAATCAGGTTGCTATATTACTCTGTCCACACTATAATAGCTAGAACATATTTATATCATTGTGTATTACTCACCGCATCCATTGTGTCTTTGAGATCACCTACGAAACAGGGGAACGCCTGCTCATCATAGGCGACAATGAGGGCATCAATTGTCCTGTGATAAAATGGTTGCAGAACTTATTTTCAGTTGTGGTGATGTCCAGCATGGATATATATGTAGTGTAGTAATTCGACAGCAGTAATTAGTTGTACAAGATAGATATAGCATTGAAATATACAAATTGGTAGTACATTTAGATGTTGAGCATACCTTGCCCCTTCTATCCACCCAGGAAAAGGATCTTGATAAGTGCTGGTTACCATGGTGGGACGAATGATGACGACAGGAAGATCTCCCCTCTGCTGCTCAAGTAACATCTCCCCCATAGCCTTGGTAAATGTATATACGTTTGGCCATCCAAAATGGCAAGCCCTTCAAATATTTACAAACAATTTAGATAGCGTGTCAAGCTGATTATTCATACATACCTTTTGATTAATGTTAGATTCCTGTACCTTTTCATCAGTATTTTGCTTAAAGAAATAACACCATCCAGAGTAGTCATTGGGTAGAGTTCATCTAGTGTTGGTAAATTTAGTGAATGTTTATGTGTTAGCTATAATAGTTCTGTATTATATATGGCTTATTTATGGCTGTCTATGGGGATACTATAAGGCTTACTTTAGATCAACCATTATAAATAAACCGCCTCTTTAAGTTGACACGGGTCATGATCTAAAATGGTCCAAACCAGAGGTCTAAAGGTGGCAGTGTTTCATATGACAGCTACCTTAGTGATGACATAACTATCACAATAATTTGATTTCAAATTTATTATCAGCTGTCCCTAAATATAGTCACTCGATCAGAAAACTTTGACTACTAACATTTAAAAGGTTATTTACGTTGGTCATGTGAAATATTTAATGTTAACTTTTTTCATGGATAATTTTTACCAAGATAGCTCACAAAATTGCATGTTGAAATCATGCCGATGTCCAAAGTGTCATATATATTCTTAAAATAAGGGGGCTAACATATTCATATTGGTCAGACCTCTTTAAGCCAAGTTCTTTCATGGTTGTCTTCTCAGATTGATCTGAGCTACCACTTTTAGCCGCCGTGAATTCAGTCTTGACCTTCTCAACAAGTTTCAACTCAGCTTCGATGTCCAAGTGGTAACCCGGTCGTAGTGATTCACCCATCTTGAGTGCTTTCTCCAGTAAAAGTCCTTTTTGGGTACCAGCTACAAAAGCTAATATAGACAAACAAAAACATGGTTATTACAGTCGATTTAGCATATTTATTCTCATCGTATTGTGTGATTCTGCTATGTTTCAGATGAACTAAGCACTGTGTGGACAGCTGGTTATACATAGGTAAACACACACGTACCAGTGGAAACATGAAGCAGCAGTTTCAGATTAGGACACTTCTTGGCAAATTCGCATCCATATTGTGCTCCTAATGCATTAGTTGCCAAAGCAACATCGTACCTGTACATGCAACAGGAACATGCAAAACAGTTATCAACAAAAGCTGGAATAGTATAACTGTCTGACTTATGTCCTCCCAGCACCCCAATCTGCTATTATTTGTAGCATATTTTTCAGTCCTCTCCATTTCTGTATTTGCAGTGATTCAGTCCGTTTTACCTTTTTTGGTTATTAGACTTTATTTTGTCTTGTGTCATTTGAAGGTTCACCAACCCCTTGTTTGTGTGTCTAGGTTAGTACAATTTTTAGTGTCAGTTTTTATCTCGGTACAGCCGGTCCCTCAAGCATACAAGTTAAAATCACAAATTAAGCCATATGAGGAGACTCAAATTGGATGGTGCAAAAGGTGATTGATTTTTAGGGTAAAAAAAATGAGTCACACATTACTTAGATTACAAAATCTGTAGTTGTAGATATAACTGATTAAACATGATAACTATAAAGATACATATAGAAGTTCTTGTGATGAAAAATCTGTAGTTGTGTGTCGTTTAAAAAATAAATCTGAAATACTCACAGAATTGTTTTACCTTTCGTAAAAGCTAGTTGTCGCTGCCCCATGGATGATAACATCGATCTCCTCACACAGGTCTTCTAGTCTGGAGCCATCGAGGCCAAAGTCACGAGTTCCGACGTCTCCAGCGAGAGGAACTATCTTCTCTTTGATGAGCTTCTGGAAGCCCGTAAGCCCGTGCTTCTCTCGCAGGGTGTTAAACAGATCCTTCCCCAGCACCTGCGCAGACCAAATCGACTAAATGAGCACCGAAGGAGGCAGGCGACGAACTAGTGAACTGCCAACTATTTCCACTTTACCTGGGACAGGATACGCTGCTCCGCGCAGGCTGCGTCCGGTGCGCGCACCAGCAGGTAGAGCTTCTTGACGTCCGGCTGAACCCTCAGTATCTTCTCCACCAGCACTGCATGTTCATGTGCATGCAGGTAAGTAACTGTCGGATTGATGTATATAGCATGTATATTTTGTATGTACGTAGGTGTACATTTCCCGAGGAAGCCGGTGGAGCCGGTAACGAGGACGGTCTTGCCCCGGAAGCAGCCAGCCACCGCGACGGCGTCCATGGCAAGCTACCGCGGATCGAGATTGAAGAACCTGGAGCTACACAAGATACGGGTAGTCTCACTGGGAAGCTGGAGATTGAAGTGGACTGACTCAAGCCGGCCTGGAGGTGGCTACCTGTGCTTTGTGGGTAGCTGAATTAGGCCATGTGGGTGCATGGCCGTTACTTATAGTGGACTGAGAAGCTACATGGATTTTGCTTTGGGCCTTGAGCTGTAACCAGACAAGAGACAAAATTCATGTCGCTATTGGAGTGAGTGAGGGAATGAATGCCTCCATCTAGACAGCTGCTGGTCTCTCTCATAGGCTTTATAGCCATATATTGGCATGGGGTCCCGAATTAAGCTCATAGTTTTGCCAAGTATGTTTTGTTTTAACAATCTTGCTCCTTTACTATCTCTCGTAGCTAGTTGATTTTCGATTTGGCATTATTGTGCATATTTTTCTGACCGTCTGATTCGCACCATCGTGATGATTTTTGTGTCATTGTCTGGCCTTACACTATTACTGATCGAAGGACGAAGATGCCACCGATATGGAATTGGGCATCAGATAGACGTAGATTATGGATGTTTTGTCTAGCCAGGCACCCAAACGAACAGTGGTTATTTAAGCATCCACGTAGAGAGGGTTTCGCTACATAGAGTAGGGGTTACTAGCCGGCACAATTACACTCGATAGCAACGCACAATTACACTCTACAGTAAAATGCCACGTGACGACTACCTGTACATGATCGAAAAATCAGAATATTATTTTCCAATACATCCGGTGGACGCTGAAATATTCATCCCAGCCGCACGATCCCTTAAAGCAAGGTTTTTGTTTAGATAACTGCATGCACTAAGTTTTAGAGTAAAGAAATAATGACATGATCAATTTAAATATTTTACAAACACACCATTCTGTAAGGGCCTCGTTCATTTTTTTTAGCACATTCAATTTTGCGTCGGTGAGTTGTTGTCCAGTACAAGAAGACGAAAATAATCGAGTTATCTTTTTAATATTCACGAGATCCTTTGTTTAATGCATCTGCAATACTATCTCACATTGATTGATCGAGATACATACAAGTTTCATAAAATGGGGATCGGGATCCAGATTGGGCTGGCCTCTTGCAGAGAACACATGGAGTGCGGGTGGCATCAATCCCTCGTAGTATTTGGTTAAGTGATCATCCCATGAGTCCACCGGATCCGCATACCAAGATCACAGTTAGAACATAGATCGATAAAAGTGGATCACGACAGAAGTATGTGTATATGATGACCGATGTAAATTTGTAGTTTTTTTTTTTGAATGAGGCCAATGACTTTTATATTGAGAAGGAGCCAACATAGAACGGCCGAAACAACCAAAGATAGTGAGAAGTAAGAGGGAAATGCAAAAAAGATGAACTTATACGATAAATTCTGCTAAAATCTTGGCCTTGACCATAACCCAATTCTTGCACTCATTTTGATTGTTAGCACAAGCGCTAGCAACATGGAAGATTTGTTGCTGAAAACTCACGCATTCATTTCTTTCCAAATCTCCCAAATAATCAGAGCAACGATTACGTCTTTGAGATGACATGCCAATACTCCAACATCATTTGGCATCCCGAACCAGAAATCTGCAGAAGAAAAGGCCAATGGGCATGACAACCACAAAGAAGCATCTATCCATACCCTCCACGAGTAACGACATTCAAAAATAATGTGCCTAGCCGTTTCAGGATGGCAATCGCAGAGTTGGCTAGAAAGCTAGTGAGGCCATCCTCGAATAACCAGCCAGTCCGAGATACAGATCATGTTCCGGACAGCAAGCCCGGTGAAGAAGTGACATTTTTGTAAGTGCCCAGGTCTGCATGTAATATAATGATCAAACGACCATCAACTTGTGGACCCCGAAACTTGTGCTTGATAAGCCGAGCTAGCAGCGTAGAGTGTAGACCCAATTAGACGTGTCCTCCGTTCCTGGAACGGGCTTAATGTCCTCCGGTTAATTAAGCTCTTAGAAAGAAGTACTCCCTCCGTTCACAAAATGACGTCTCAACCTAGATCAAAAAACCTAGATGAAATTGAGGGCTTTGCCCCTCCACTCTAAAATAAACTTAGATCAAATTTGCATATATCTACGGAGGGAGTATAATATTGTGTCGATGGAGGGCTAAACGATCACCCAATGAGTCGAGTGGATCCGCGTACCAAGATAAATGACAGTTAGATCGATAAAAAATGGATCACGGCAGGAACAAGCATAGATCACGAGCAGTGATTACCCATCGTTGTCGACCGAGTTAAACTCCTAGAGAACAACCATATTAGTAGCTGTACGTAGCAGCACTAGGGTTTACACTAGCCGGACGGCACCACTCGATAGCTACGCACACTTACACACTCCACAGTAGATTCCAGTGACGGCTACCGGCCACCAAAAAGGCAGGAGTAACTAGCTGGAGATTTACCTAGTAATACTCACCAACCAACTGCTAATCAAAGGATCAATTGGGGAGGTTTATGCCGGTTTGATTCACGTGGCTGTCGTGCATTTTATTGCGACGTGGGCGCCCTGCTGCCCCGAGAACTCCAGCTCTCCTGCAGATCACAAGCTCGTTTCAGTTGGGTGGTTGGTTGACCTGCCGTCCCGGCCGGAGGTTATGTCTTAGCGTCAATCGTGCTCGATATTAATTAAATAATTAGTTAATTTGCAGAGAGATTGTAACGGCGGTGGAGGATCTACTACGTACATGAATCTTGGACATGAACATGTTTAGATACATGTGGTTTAAAAAATACTAAAACATCTTACATTTCGATACGGAGGAAGTATGCAATACCTTTGTTTCGATTTAAATGTCGCAATTTGTATAGTGGGTCTGTACTACCCTGTTTCAAACTCCACGAGACTTAAACCGGGACGGAGGGAGTATATATATGTATGTACCCGTCGTCGATGGCGAGACATAGGTGGTCAATCTCGATGGCAGAGTACATTCTTGTGTAGATGAACACACCTGGGATCTTGGTTTTAGAACTTAGGTATAAGCGCGAACGTGTTCTGGTTAGCGGGGTAGTACGTAGATTAAGAGAGCCATGGTGTGGGTTTTGTACGGTGGCGTTCAAGGATGGAGCTATCAC
This sequence comes from Poa pratensis, assembly GCA_947311845.1. Classification (NCBI taxonomy): domain Eukaryota; kingdom Viridiplantae; phylum Streptophyta; class Magnoliopsida; order Poales; family Poaceae; genus Poa; species Poa pratensis. Next base: position 3,498,298 of record CAMZMU010000084.1, read on the forward strand.
GGAGGGCTGGCTGCCGGCTACCACACCAGGCTATCTTTGTCTGTGTTGCTGGCTTGCAGCTGCCCCGGATTAGTAGTAGGAACCTCCTCATCAATGCCTACAGCTCAACTGTTGTCTAGGTTTTTTGTTTTTGTGAGTGAAAACTGGTGCGATTCTTCTTGTTTTTTTTTGTTGAGGAAAACCCTTCCGAAAGGGAACTCGAATATTATCACCGCCAGCAGACCAGACGGGACGGCATCAAGCGAGAGAGCTCCGTGTCCGTCCACCCGCGCAGCGCACGCGACCCCGCGTTTGTACATCCAGCGATGGCTGGCGTGTACGTTGCTGCATGATGAGGAGGTTCCTACTACTAATCCGGGGCAGCTGCAAGCCAGCAACACAGACAAAGATAGCCTGGTGTGGTAGCCGGCAGCCAGCAAGCATGCGTCCCTGGGAAGCCTCCCGAGCAAAGCATGTACGTGGTTCACAAGAAATAAATAAACATGTACGTGCAAAAAAGAAGCCTCGCATGTGTATTTTGTTTGTCCCGAAGGGCAAATAAAAACTAGTAGTATTACGGTTCGGATTCGTCTCGATAAATTTTAATAATATCTTAAATTTTTTGTTAAACATGTGAACAATTGTTTAACTCTGTAAAATAAGTATTGAACCTACGAGCAATTATTTGGAGTAGCGAGTACTTTTCCAAAACCCGTGAAATATTGTTTTGAACTATGTGACCAAAATAAATCACTATACGAAACTTTTTCCCTCACATGAACATTTTTAAACTACATAAAAAAATTACTTACTTCATAACAATGTTTAAAGTTCAAGATAAAAAATAAATAAAGAGAAAAGCCTCTACTTACTTGGGCCAGCCTAGCAACCATCAGCGTGTGGGCGTCGTCTGCACAATGGACATATCAAGCATAAAAAAGGAGCTCCCTAAGTGTTCTATACTTTTTTAATCTTTCACTCGGTGGACAAACATAATGACTTTTCAATAGAGACGTGTATGTTGTGTTGGAGAGGCTCTCATTCGTCGATCCCTTTCCCTGATTTGAGTGGGGATGAGAGAGAGGCAGTCCGGCCGACTTTTCTCATAGTGGTAGCACGTCTATATGATGTTGTTTTATTTTTCCTTCTTGGCGTTTGGTGTGATGCCTTTCCGGCGTGGCTTCTCGACGCTCGTGAGTAGCATCTAGAACTTGTCTTCCTTATCTCCATGCGGTCGTACATGGTGGTCGACAGAGGCCAGGGATGGATCTAGCGAAAACCCTTCTTATAAGCTCGCTTGCGGCTCGGGTATATTTGGCGATTTCTCCTTCCTTGCTTTGTCATCAAGGAGCTGGAGGTGAGTGGAAGATGAGTCTCAATATTGCCATCAAGCTATGCCGTGGAGAACCGAGGCTGCACATCAAAATTCACCCCCAGTGGCATTTTGGCGGTTGTTGTTGTCCCTCCATTTTTTTCTTCTAGACAAAGGGAGACCCCTTCTTATACATGGCATCACTTGGTGATCTTCATCTGTTTTTGTGACACCAACGTTTCTTCCTCCTGGCTTAGCTCAAAAAGAGGGTCGTCGGCTTCAAATGGCCGTCAAGCAGCTTCTCCGCCTCAAGTGGTTTGTCCGTGGTGGCGACGAGATTTTTTGGGTCATGGAGCTCATATCGACAATGTAGAAATGGTGGAGAAGAATCCAATTGCATTTCCCAATGCTATTTAAGGTCCTAATTGTAAAAATCAGGGATCTTTGTCGTAATATTTTTTCTTTAGGGGGCCTCATGTAAAATGTAAATGCACTGCTTGAAATTAATGCAGCTTCTGGGTCTTTGGAGACCGATCCCATGCTAAAAAAAAGGATGTATTATGTGGTTTCATTAATTTACAACCCATTCAACAATTTCGGCCATCGCCCATGCTAATAACAAGTAAACGGTGACTAGATAGATTTGCTACACCTAAATAAATTTGACGACAACAGTGACATCAATATTTATAGTTGTTACATTACCGCCCTTTTTTGACCCATCTTGTCCCCAGTATGCTGAATCTAGGAAGCGCGTCTCGATCACATCATAGTCGAGTCCACGTTTTGTTTCCAAGGATAGGACCCTTTTTGTTTGGCCATTACACTCTCGATGGTAAGCAATGCTAATCTGTAGTTTTTGTCAAAAGGATAGGACCCTGTCTCTATCAGAGACATTAGACGCATGCATGTTTTGCAACTTCACAATGGTATTAAACCCTGCCGTGCCGCAGAGTTTGTAGTATAAGGATGCTTGAGAGGAATAAAGTGTGCATAAATGTAACATTAATTATCAGAATGACATCTTAACCAATAGACCCAGGAATCTTGCATTTTTCATATTTAGCCTATTCAAAACATTGTACCGCCTCACAAACTCTATCACTAATGTTTGCGTGCATGTCCAAGCAAAGAAATTGTTCAATATTTGGTATGTTGCTAAAGCTCTATAATGTCCACCCAGTGCGCTGGCATGAAAGGATTAAATCAGTTTTGGCCGCAATCCAACATTTTCACATATCCACACTTTGTCATGGAACTTGTTCACTCCTTGTTGCAGTGCACAATCATCTATTTTTTCTCTGTCACTACGAGCTCCACAATTAACTGCTCAGCCTTGGGGTCTCCATTAAGAATTTACAACTTCCTAGATCCACAATGGAATGCTAGCTGACATTGCATGCATGCAGGGAGAGCACATGGCCAACTTTAGATAAATTATATGTAACCTTTGTTGTCCTGAACCTTTTTGTACTAAAAAGTGAAGTTGAGACCAACCTCAATTGTCATAGCCTTCTTTTGCAAATTTGTGGTTAGAACTTGGTCTTGCAAATGGCTAAGGCTTTTATATGTTAGCGGATCCAAGAATATTTTAAAGCCCATGCAAACTGTTAATTCAAAGGCTTATAATGCTATTTCTTTTCCAAATAGCAACGAAAATACACTGCGCCTGCCTGCCGGAGCCGGACAACTGTCCGGGCAGCAGGGGTGCTAGGTTCGCAACTGCTTTTATGGAATGTCGTAATGACAATTGGCCATATGGGCAAATAACATCTCCATTTGCAAAAATAAAACATAATGTAATACGTATATTACAAATATAGAGATTAAAGCGAACTTGACTTAGATTCTCAAAAGTTGCACAGTACTTTCTCACGTGTATGAGACCTCCCCATCGGCCAATCGCAATTTATCTAGGTGCATGTGCCCGTCTAGATTAACAAGACGCTGAAATGTGTAGGTGCAGGCCGTCCATGTGATGTACGTGCACATGGAGGGCTCTTGCTTCACACACGCTTGCTTTCTAAGTTCTAACCGTACGACAGTGCCCTGGAACGTTGACAGTGGAAAAGCGTACTGTCTTTGTCTTGGGGGACTTATTTGACTATGTAGCCTTCAAAAACTAATCCCATGTGCTCAATCCAAATGGATAATAGCAGTTGTTTTGCATAGCTAAGTCTTCAAAATGTACTAGTAGCATATACTGGAACATATGCCAAAAAAATGAAAACAAAAAAAAGCATTTTAGAAGCACAAATTTCACGTACTACACTCAGATATGAATTTTAATATATTCAAAATGGTGGTAGTCAAAATTCTGGCTTCTTGACTTCTACTGCCTGAGACAACAACTTTCGACATATAGAAGATTTTGAAAAAGACACAACCGTGGGGTAAAATTGCGTTCAAAATTTTCTGATGTTTTCGGTACGATGGAGTAATATGAGTCACAGATATACAACTGTGGGGCAAAAATTGGAATTCACTCTTTATCCTATCTCGCATTCTCCTTCATGTAAGAAAAACTTAAGCGACACAACAGAAGTTAAGAAAAAAGTTATTTTCTCTGATCTCCTATGAAACCACACACACACAACATGTAACAAATAGTAACAAACATGTAATATTCAAAAGAAAGTAGGCATTTTAACACGGGTGCATATGCCCATTTAAAAAAAAATGATTTCTATTTTGCTAAATCAAAAAACAATTGTGTGCGTACATCTGCAGGTTCTATGTGTGCATAGAATGTTTCGCGGAGAAACGACTTTTTATTTGGCTGTGTACAAACATAAAAATACGTCTCATGATTTTTGTTTCAAGCACCGAAAATATCTATTTTTTGTCGAGGCAAAGTAAAAAGATTTTGTTCACGAAACTTGTGTGCAGCCCACATGTTTTGTCTATACTATGCGTGGAATTTTGATTCGGTTTTTTTTTTGACATTTTAAAAGGGGTTAAATACATTTTACGAAAAAGTGGGTGCATATCGCCCATGTGATTTTTCCAAGCCGATATGGCTCTCCGGCCCAAATCCAATCCTGGCCGTCGGACCACAGAAACCGACGGTGCAGGATTAATTGGGCTTGCGCGTCATATCCGCCGGGATCGTCTTTTTCACCTTTCAAACCGTTGCCCTACATATAAATAGAGTCTGACACCCGGCATAACCTATCAAGCAAGAAACAAAGCTTAGTCATTCGCCAAAAAGAGAGAGCACGAAACAAGAGCTACGCAAGCAAGGTAGGATATGGTGAACTGGGCACTAATAGTAAAGAATCATGTCTTTGACCGTCTCGGAAAGAACGCCGGCCTCCGGGAGCACGCCATCGCCGTCGACGACGTTGGCACCGTCGTCAACTTCTGGATCCCGGAGCACAAAAGAGCAGCCGAGGAGAAGCAGAAGCACGCCGTGGTGCTGGTGCACGGCTTCGCCGGCGACGGCATGGTCACGTGGGGGTTCCAGGTCGGCGCCCTCGCTAAGCGCGGCTACGACGTCTACGTCCCTGACCTAATCCACTTCGGCGGCTCCACGACGCCGTCGCTGGACCGATCCGTGGCCTTCCAGGCTCGGTGCATTGCGGCGGGGCTGCGGAAGCTCGGCGTCGTGGAGCGGTGCACCGTCGTGGGGTTCAGCTACGGCGGGCTGGTGGCGTTCGAGATGGCGGCCACGTTTCCAGGTCTGGTCCGCTCCGTCGTGGTTTCCGGCGCGGTGCTTTCCTACACGGCCGCCATGAACGACGCCCTTCTGGCGAGGTTCGGCGTCGGGTCCGTCACGGAGCTCATGATGCCAGATAATTTCACAAGTGTCAAGCGGCTCCTCACCACCGCCTTCTACAAGAAACCGTGGCTTCCCCGTCGCCTCGTCAGTGATTTCGGAAAGGTAAGTGGTACTATACGTACGTTTGATCTGCAAGAAGCCATCGAGGATATTTTCCACTTAACATGTTCTGGGTTGGTGCAGGTGATGTATAGTAACCGAAAGGAGAGAGGGGAGATGCTGGAAGACACCATAATCAGGGACAAAGCAGCACTTCCAGCCCATGTTTTTCAGCAGGTTATACAAATGAATGAAGAGGGACTGACAAAGCAACCATGCACTTTTTTTACAGTTTAAAAGTTGCCAATTTTTATTACTGATTTGTCACCCATACGTAGCAAGCTTTTCTATGAGAGTCAAACTCATACATAGCATGTTGAACATCACATATTGATTTTGCTTTTGCGGTTCCACTGCATCTAATTTTTCTTACTCGTCTCTCACGATTTATATATTGACTTGCATCCTTGCAGGACATACTTCTGTTGTGGGCAGAGAATGACAACTTCTTTCCAATAGAGCTTGCCAAGAGACTAAAAGAGTAAGAAAACCCCGGTTACCTAGCTACCTATTTACTCCCTCTATTTCTATAGTAAAGCCAATATTTTTTTTAAAATAAAACAAAATAAAGTTTGACCAAATTAGAAATATATTTTTATTCTGTATTGTAAATGTCAGCAATTTTTCTAAAGTTTTTTGTTAAACTTTACATTGTTTGACTTTGAATTTTTTTATAGACTCTACTTACAGAAATAGAAGGAGTACTCTACACAAATAACTAAAAATATATAAATGCAGGGAGCTGGGCGAGAAGGCGAGCTTGCGAACCATAAGGAAAGCAGGGCATCTAGCCCACGTGGAGAGGCCGTGTGTTTACAACCGCTGCCTCACAGAATTCCTGGATCATGTCGACGCCCTACCCTCTCTTATTTAACCATGAAACCTTGCGTGCATGCAAGCATGCATGGATCGATATCCTCTACCTACCGTTCCCGGTTGTTTTTATTTATTTAATTTGTTGTGCTCCGGAGAATGAACGATGATGGATATCCCTTATCCAAGGATGTATTTGGCTTGCCACAGCTCTTGAGAAAGTATATTGTTCATTCGCAAAAAAATAAAAAAAATTATATATTGTTTAATTGCAAAATAGCCAGCTAGCCACGGGATATCCAGTGGCAGATCTAGCAATTTGTGAAAGCCGGAGAACAATGTCAACACAAATAATTAATTTTATCTATGAGAACGAAATATCGCACGTTTAACTGTTCCACATATATCGCAAGCACTATTGGTCCAATGCTTCCATGATATTGCAGTCCCATGCTATATTTCTGGTCATCCACCATCGGAAGCGAAGTGGTGCGGTACACTCATGCCTCGCTGTCAGATGAATAGACGACTAAGGCTAGGGAAATGGCCGTCCTAGTAGTTTGCTGGAGATCAGATGCGCAGCGGCGTAGAGGATCCGAATGGTAGCTGACTCACTAGATGCCTTAATTAACTAGCTTTTAAAATCTAAACTATACATCATTGCATAAGAATGACAATAAGCACTTTTTATAAACAACATATGAGTTAAAGTTACTATATTTTTAAAATTAAAGGACAAAGGCACATTGAATTTGGGTAGGGTGCATTGAAATGAGAAAACAAAAACAAGAAAATGGGATCATGGGCCGATGATGGGCCGCACGGCCCATTAACGCCACTCGTCAGCCAGCATTCATTTTCTAAATTGTATATCATGCATTAGAATAACGAAAATCACTTTTTATATAGAATAGCATATGAGATAAGGTCTACTCTACATTTTCAAAATTAAACGAAAAATGAATTATCAGTGACTTGGAATTTGGGTAGAGTGTATTGAAGTGATTATGAATATCTTCACTTATATGAACACCAAAGTGGAGCATATAGATTACCGAATTTAATGTTAATGTTCATTTTTCTATCATTGTGTATTTTGATCTCGTTGCTATTTTAATATATTTTTCAGCATATTTTGGTGTTACTAAAAATTAGATACACTTGAAGAAATAAGAAATTAAGGGCTATATTTCGAAGTTCCTAAAAATCATGCAGTCCGCGACGACCCTAGCTTTGCCGGACATCTTGTTTTTCATTCCCGGCCACAACCTAGACTGTGACATAACGTGAGGTGTGTACGTAGGAGTGGATCTGATCATCTGAGGAGAGTATTGCCGTATGTTTTGCTTTTGCAATCGGTTTTCTTGTTTGTGCTAGTTCAACGCTAAGAATATCTGCTCTAAACACTCGGGTTCGCGTTAAAATTCAAGTGAGAGTATTTCCCTCGCAAAAAAAAATTCAAGTGAGAGTAACACGTCTCATGCAGGTCCATCGCCAGCCAGGGTAGCTACCTGTGTTTGTCTACACATTAAATACCTAAACGCGGATGCGCGCGCAAAAAAGTCTTCGCAATTAGAGTGCATGCATGTACTAGGAGCAGTACTGCAACAACGATCATGGAACAAGTGCAAAATCTTGCTTGTGGAGTTGTGATATGTCTATTTTTAAAAAATATATCATTTGTGCACTGCTTAACGGCCAACATTTACTGGCCTCCGGCAGCAGACCGTCGCCCTCGATCGACCTCGATGACCAATACATGATAATGTGCATGCTCATACTGCACTTCGGTATGAGAGAGAGGAAAATAGAGTAACATAGATACCGTAATATCACATATCCCAATGTAATATTTTTAGATAAAGAGCATATATTAATATCACGAAGATACTAATTACACACAGCTTCTGCAACAACACATTGCCCTAATGGCACTACGGATGCACACTGCCGAAAAAAGAAAGAAGAATTACAAAAAAGAAAAGCCCCGCACAGCGAGCAGATCCTTTTAACAGCGACACTAACACTACCAAAACAACACCAGAAATCCAACCCCTCCAAAAGCGTCGCCTCCAAGAAGAAAACAGTGCACGCGCCGTCGTCGCCCAATCAAAGATCTTAGGATTTCACCCTGGAGGAAGTCTTCGCTCGTAAAAAACAATAACTCCAACAAGACCATTGCCAGACCTTGGGTTTTCACCCTGCAAGGTAAGACGGTGGACTTCTCCTGTGATGTCACCCCCACTAGCAGTTGAAGTTGCGAGTCCCAGCTCACCAAGCTAGTTTCTCATCGCCACGAAGTCTCAAACCACCATCGCAAGTCCTCATACCCCAGCTTTCATGACATTCTCCACATCTGACTTCACCATGGAGCGTCAAAGACTTAACTCCTTGTGGTAACAGACAGCGGAGCTTCGCAACGCTCGCTCTGAAACCAAACGGTCAGATTAAAACATGGGTGCGCCCGACCGAATCCCGTCTGATCCAGCAATCTCCAGGCATGAGGCGCCCAATGGAGTTCGCCGACGGAGCCTTCCCAATACAATATGAGTCCACAATCAAATAAATACACACTTGCATCATCACCATAGAGATAGTACATTGCTTCCCAGTATGGCAGTATGAGCAGCCTAACGTCCTCGACGGGCGTATCTAGAGGCTGGCGGTACGTGAGCTAAAACAGCTCGGTTGTATCCAGGAACGACGACCAATACCGGTTGTGCTTCCACATTCTTCCGGTAACAGCACTGTCTGTCTTTTTTTTTTTGGCGAAAACGGCACTGTCTGTGTAGACAGCAAATCGCTGTACGTATTCAAAAAGAAATAGAGAGTAAACATGCATGTATATGTACGGGTACCGCCTTGGATATGGATGGCCAAACGAAGCGCATGCGATCGCGTGGGCGTCCATTTATTTGTGAGAGACACATGTAGCTAGCTGGATTGTGAATTTGTGATGGCCGTGAGACACATGCCTATTCAGGTTTTGCAAATAACAAATTTGATAATGTGCCGGCCGACAGTCAGATCCATTGCACTTACAAGGAAATGTATTGCGAATTCTCTTATTCAAATTCCTGCATCTTTGTAGAGAACAAGTGTTCATATCATATATTTGTTCTATCCGACTGGTATAAATTTATCAAAACAAAATCACCCTGATTGGTGTCGACATGCAAGCCCTCTCCCCACAAAAAAAAACCCATCTAGGGTTAGCCGGTCGCCGCCAGAGATGATGGTGGCGACGGGGCATCCCTCCGCCGCGGTTCTGGGCGTGGTTGCGGCAGATCTCTTTCGGGCGTCCGGTGGAAACTCCCCCACGGGTGATGACTTCTTTTCTTTAGCACGGCGGCAGTGGAGATGGGAGTGCGCAACCGTTGGGGTGCGGCGGCGCTAGGCTGCGGTGGCCGCGTGGCTCCAAGGTGGAGCTGGTGGGGATGAGCTTGGCGGCGGCGGCTGTGGCTCCCGAGCGTGGGCCTGGCGCCCGTTTCGGCGAGTACTCAGCGGTGGTGTCTAGGCCGCTGCGGCCAGTTTCTTCGGGCCAACGGGCTTGTTGAGCGTGGTTGGTAGCGATCTGCGCGCGGCGGGATGGTGGTTTCCGCAGGCGGCTGCTGACTGTGGTTGTCGGCGGCCTGTCTAGCGGCGGCTTTCTGGCCACGTCTGTGCTCACTGCGAAGTCATCTTTCTTTGCGCCACGGGAGTTTGGCGATGGGGTGGCGGCCAGAATTTTTTCGACGGCAGAGGTCCTCGTGGTCATGTGGATGAAGCGATCTTCGGATCTTTGTTTTGTAGGTGGCCTCCATCTCCGTGTGTTGTGGTCGGTGGCGGTATGGGAAATCATCTACTGTAACCGCGGAGTCTCGAGGTCGGCGACGGTATGGGACGCCCCCTCCACTTCGAGATTGGGTTTGATTCGACTCATCAGGTGCTACACACGATGACTTTTGGGGAGTTTTGAAGTCACGCCTAGTCGGCGGTGGCGACGCACGGGGTTTCTCATACGGGGGCGTCAAGTCAAGCTTGATCCTGGCAAGTGGTACGCATGACATCGCCCCGCGGTGTCAAGTCATGTCTGTTGTTCGCTGAAACAAAGGTGATACGACGGTGGCTAGAGGCGTGGTGGCATGGGACATCATCGATCTCCAGTTTCTCCTCCAGCGGCAACTGGATAGCAATAAGTCGTTGTCCAGACAGTTGATGATGGTAGAAGCGACAACATCGATTTTACACGCATCGGTGGAAACGTTTACGTCAATGTTGACGCGCGCTTGCGCCGTCCTTGCTGAAGGTGGTGCCTTGAAGCTCGTCTTTGGGTCCCGAGGTCGACCTTTGGTTGGACTCATCATCATAGGCGCACGTGCAGCCTTTTCTTGTTGAAAGCTTTGCGGCAACTCATAAACTTTAAGCGTTACTTCTTTATCTAACGGTTGGCATAACAAGTTGATGTGCTTTCTGTAGAGCACAGGATGTTCATGCAACTTGTTGTGCATGGCGCTTAATTGGCCCTTCCAATCGTGCCTACGTGCGCTATATATACGTAGCAGCAGCCGACCCGCAGACTCACACAACGGTCGTGACCTATTAAAGCTACGTGCTACATCCTCGCAGCCGTTAGCAGCCGAGACAGGCGCGAGCACATGGGCATGGCGAACTCGTCGGCGTTGAAGTTCACGGTGCGCAGGCAGCCGGCGGTGCTTGTGGCGCCGGCCGGGCCGACGCCGCGGGAGTTGAAGCGGCTCTCGGACATCGATGATCAGGAAGGGCTGCGCTTCTACATCCCTTCCATCCATCTCTTCCGGCGCCACAATGGCCGGGGCGACGTCGACCCGGCGCCAGTGCTCCGGGGCGCCGTGGCCGCGGCGCTCGTGCATTACTACCCTCTGGCCGGGCGCCTGAGGGAGCTTGAGGGCCGCAAGCTCGCCGTCGACTGCACGGGCGAGGGCGTCCTTTTCGTGGAGGCCGACGCCGACGTTCGCCTCGACCAGTTCGGCGCTGCACCACAGCCACCGTTCCCGTGCCTCGACGAGCTCCTGTTCGACCTCCCCGGCTCCTCTGACCTCCTCGACACCCCACTCCTCCACTTCCAGGTACGTACAGTAAATATTGTTTGTGTCGTCAACGTAGCAGCACTCACATGCATGTGCATGTACCATTAATGCATGAAGGTGACCCGGCTAGCGTGCGGAGGCTTCATCATGGCAGTGAAGATACAGCACGCGGTGGCGGACGGGCCGGGGCTGATGCAGTTCCTGGCAGCCGTGGCAGAGCTGGCGCGGGGAGCGGTGGGGCCGACGGTGATTCCGGTGTGGGGGCGCGAGCTCCTCATGGCGCCGCGAGACGACGACCCGGCGCCGGTGCCTGGAAGTAGAACATTCGCGCACCGCGAGTACGAGGACGTGCCGGACACCAACGACACTATTGTGCCCCTTGACTCCATGACGCACCGCTCCTTCTTCTTCGGGCCTCGGGAGGTCGCCGCCGTGCGCTCCCACCTCCCGCCGGCTCTCCGTAGCCGTGCCACGGCCTTCGAGGTCCTCACGGCATGCCTCTGGAGGAGCCGCACTGTGGCGCTGGCCCCCGCGGCAGACGAGGAGATGCGGATGATCTGCCTGGTCAGCATCCGCGGAGCCCGGAACTCCATCCTCCCCGTCGGATACTACGGCAACGCGTTCGCCTTCCCGGTTGCCGTCTCCACTGCCGGCGAACTCTGCGCCAATCCCGTGAGCTACGCCGTGGAGCTGGTGATGAAGGCCAAGAGGGAGGTGGACGTGGAGTACATGCGGTCGGTGGCGCGCCTCATGGTGCGGCGGGGACGGCCGCACTTCACGGTGGTGCGCGCCTACCTGATGTCGGATTTGACAAGGGCCGACGCCCGTCAGCTAGACTACGGCTTGGGCAAGGCGGTGTACGCCGGGCCGGCCAAGGGCGGTGTCGGCGCCATCCCCGGAGTTGCAAGCTTCCTAATCGCCGTCAAGAATGCCATGGGCGAGGAGGGCATCGCCGTGCCTGTGTGCCTGCCCGGCCACGCGATGGATAAGTTCACGGAGGAGATGAGCAAGCTCATGCGCCCAGCCGTCGGCGCGCCGCGGCGATCATCGGGCGACATGCTTCCCAGCATCAGATCTGCGATCTGAGCTTGGAAAACTGGCCGGCGTCGATTCCCCTACGTCCACATTTACTTGTGTCACACCGTTCCATGCATTTGTTCACAAATATTACATTTCTCGTTCCTCTTTTTTTTTAGTATGCGTTCGTACATACTATAGGGTTGTATTGTGCCATGAATGCCAACCCAAGATCAATATATACAAGAAGTTTGATTGTGCTATGAGTTGTGAAGTCTGAGTGGACGGGAACGCGTGACCGTGTCTGTGATAGAGTAAGAGATGTGACTTGCTACATCATAAAAGAACACACATCATGAAATTAAAATTTTAAATGATATATCTTGAATTTTAAAATGTTTCAACACTAAAAGCTAGATCACATATTGGTATGTTTTAGATCATGTTATCACGGTAAAATTAACCGCTTAACAATTATGAAGTTGTCACTGTATTATACCAAATTACCACATGGAAACATATTATAAAGCAGGTTGGAAACGAATGAGTTATTGCCTCTAAGTCTCTAAGAAATTAAGGTCCCAAAAAAGGTTTGCAAGATGCAAATATGTGGGATGTAGTTTTGAGAACCTCGTCGATGCAAGTCAATGGTAAAAAGGATTTTCAGTCGGGTAGTTCATGTGAGCTACAAAACGTTTTTATTCATGAAGTCAGCTTCTAATGCGTTGCGTCGTCAATTTTTACCTTTCACGTGTGTCATCAATTTACTCCATGCGTAAACCTACCAATTTTTGCGTTGCATACAATGGATTGGTGTTGTTATAAAATGGGAAAAAAAATCTAATGTTTTATCAATAATATTTTCTTAGATATTCCAAAATTTGTTTCTATATTCTTGAAGTTATAAAGTTCTACTTTATTTGGGTGAATACTTCGTCATGTTTGGCAAAACTAATGTTAAATGAGTAATTTTTTGTCTATTTTACTAAGTTTATGTTTTTCGACAAAGATAATTTCTCCTAAGCGCCGCTTTTGACGTATCGCAAAGAACCATATAACCATATGGTCATGATACTTGAGTGAACACAAATTCATAGTATTGGAGTTAGCGGAAACTCCAAATGGAAGCCGAGCTACATGTAGCTCGGCTTTCCAAAAAAATTGAATCCGCAATTTTTCGTTTCAAATAAATCTCAAAACAATCCTGCGTGTAGATAATATTGAGATCTACATCTGTGCAAAATTTTAAGGAAAGATTCGTTGTATTTTGGTCTGGCAAAAAAAAGACAAATACGCAGATCTGAAAGAGGAACAGTACACAGTCTGAACAATTTGAATTTTTTGCCAGATTTGTCTTTTTTGTGTAGCCCAGAATAATACGATTTTTGTTTCGAAACTTTACTTAGTGGTAGATACCGACTTTATCGACATTTACGATTTTTTCTCGATTTTTTTGAAACAGAAAATGTGGAAAAAAATTTAAAACCGAGCTACATATAGCTCGGCCTCCAAAACGCTGCTCTCAGTTTATGGTCCAAATATAAAGGTAGCAACTCCGAAGGGGACCGAAATTTCAGTTTCTTCAAAGAGATGAGTATCCAGGGGACGTGTGAAATAGCAGATGAATCCGATTTGTTGGAGGCCCACTCTGTAGTAGAAAAACATATGTGTGCACTATTTAATTCCACGTATTTTAAATAATTGCACCCCATTTCATGTGATATGACTATTGATATTTTTAGTTGCTGGTTAATATTTTTCAAAAGAAGGTGACATGACTTCTCAATTTCATTAACAAAGACCGAACATAAAATTTGGATATTTTCATGCCAACTATCAGAATGGCTAAGAATAAAAAAATGGGGAATCATTTTCTCTAAAGTTTTTTTTCTGATGCCTTTGCTACATAATATAGTTTAGATTATCTTCCTCTGTAACCCCACACCGAAAGTTCAATCCAATGGGAGCTACCAGGTATTATTAGTTAGATATATATCACACCCGGATTAATTTGACCATCGATTAGATAGTGGCTGAGGTATGTACATATTTGCCACACCCACTATTTTGCATGCACTAACTTTCCCAAACTGCCTCTTACTAATTGATCACTCTGAGCTCGTCCAGGCACATGTGACTGATGCGGATGTGACTGATGCGGATGAGCTCCCCTGGCGAATCGGCGTCCCCGGTGCGCAGGAGGTAAAATCTAGTAAATTGACTCGTTGTTTAGGTCACTCATAACGGGGAATAACATATACTAGTTTAATGGATATAATAACAGTCTATGTTACTCGCTCTATAACACATGGCATCATATGTGTTGTATCTTACATAGATTAGTCATAATAGCACGCTCTTTCAGGATAAGCTATGTTACGCTATATTATGCTACCATCCTAGGGAGAGAGAGGCGTTTTGGCTCCCGAGTAACTTAGCTTTTTTTTCCGATTTTTTAAAATGTTTTACTTTTTTAAAAATTTGGTTTAATATAACAGGAGCATATGAGTTAGGGAGCCAAAGTGAATTTCTGCATCCTAGGTTCTTCATGTCAACAATCGCATAATTGGCATTGCATAAGAATGCAAGGACTATGTTACATGGTATTCTTTTCAGATTTTTTAAAAATGTTTTACTATTTTTAAATTTGGTTTAATATAAAATGAGCATATGAGATCGGGAGCCAAAGTAAATTTTGCATCCTAGGTTTCTTCATGAAATATTATCTCATGTCAACAATTGCATAATTGGCATTGCATGAGAATGCAAGGACTATATTATGCCCACTATGAGAGGTCTTATACCTTCCTTCCTGCAATCATCGATCCAGGCCAAAAGATCAATCAATTGAAAGTTGCCATGGTATTATTAGTTGGATATATGTCACACTCCGATGATATATATCTCAATTGACTATCGGCTTGGATGATGACAAACATGTAAGAGTCGATTGTGAACCCAGTCCCAGCTAAGCTGTACAAAAATTTAAGTCTTTTGATTTCTTGGTTGCGCCTTTAGTTTTTGTTCCATGCCTTCATTGTATGATTTCATGGTTGCGCCTTTAGTTTCTGTTTTCGACAAGTTGTAGGGCGCGAGAAGGTAAGAAGAGTCAACAAATATACGCTCTTCCACCGCTGGAAAATGACCTGCTGTCGGAGCTTTCTCAGCAGTGTGTGATCAATTCTTGGGGGGTAACAGTAGGCGTCCGTACGTCCTGATCACTGCTTTCTGTATGGAGTCACTCTCTTGGGACGGTTACCCATCGATCCAAGACTACTACTTAAACTAGCACCTACTTTATTGTATACTACTTATGGCTGCATATCACCATCATAGATATATAATTGCATGTGTGTGCATCGATCGGCTGCAAACGCCGATCAATCATCCAGCAGCAGGCTAGAGTTGTCACGAAAGCGTCTAAATTGATTAACTAACCTCCTCTAAAAAAGGAAACAGAGACTCGTGCAGACAGAGAAATCTCCTTAACAAGTTTTTGCCTTCGTTAAAAAAAAACTATAATATGCTCCCCATCGCCGGGATCAATAAAGAAAATGCTCGGGAGCCGCCGACCACCCAATCGACCTGGACGAATGCTGGGCAGTGGCGGCGGACCTCTTGCAACACTGGGCAGCGACGACAAAGCTCCCGATTTCGGAATCAATGGAGCAGTGATGGGAAAAATAGGAGGCAGCGGCAGAGGCTATCTGATCGGCAAGCCGCGGGAGGGTGGACAGGATCAAGGCCAAGGGCGGTGCATGGGAGGTTCGGTGTGAGTTCCTTAACTAACCCATTGGAGATCGATATTGTGTGTGTGGGAGAGACATACGGGCCCTATCAAAAAAAATTATGGGTATTGGTGACGTTTTGGGTATGTTGTTGGAGCTGGTGACCATGTATATAAGTATATATTTTATATTGCAACTAGTGACCATATATACTTTTTTTGTTGTTTCAGATCGCGATCAAATATAATTGGACCTGTGGCCGCCCAACACTGAGAAAACGTCCGAATTAACATGCCAAGAAAACAGAGATATGTGGAGACAGCGACACTAAGAGAATTAATTAGGGGAAAGTTGTGAGTAAATCCCATGACACCTACACCCCCATACCTTTTGGAGCAGTTCACCGAACTCGAATGTGGGAACATAGTTTGGAGTTTTATTGCTCAATTTAAAATTTCCAGATGTTTAAAATTTAAATATTTTTCATCATGTGTTTATATGTTTAATATCATAAAAATACAGAACTATTTTCCGCATATGCTACCTAAAATGTTTCAGTGAGCTGGAAATTTTTAGATTAAAAGGTTTAATGGTTCAAGAGGTATAAAAAGAGAAATTGTTTGAGAGGAAAAAAAAGAGCTAGCACTGATCTTGATGCGCTTATGAACAGTCAAGATAGGGTTGTGCAGGTGAGTGCCTGCTCAGATAAATCAAGTCTCATTAATTAGTCTCTAGTTGGCTGAGTTTGTACGGTTGTTCAATGCATGCTGTTTATAGGAAAAACATATATACTTACATGAATTAGTACTCCCTCCGTCCTAAAATATTTGACATCAATATCGACCACATAAGGAGTAAAAGGAATGAAATTACACATAAAAACGCGTCTAGATACATGCAAATCAAATATCTATTATTTTTGGACGGAATTAATACAAAGGTAAATGATCCATTGCAGAATGCATGCTGTAACACGACATTATATATTCAACTAAATATGTTGTATCACCTACCTACATCCCAAAGAATCAATATAAAGAAGTTTCACATTAATACTTTGGACTAAGATGGGCATTTCCCATAGACCATCAACACCAGCCTCGAGAAGAGTTTAATTTGCACTTTGCGCTGGGCCGGGTGTTTCCCAGAAACAACGTGGGCCGGGTAGCCATGCACATCCACTAGTGCGGAAGCACGGGTTGACCAGTTCGAGAGATGGCGCATGTGGGAATTACTGATCCAAGTTTGGGTTATACCCATACAAAGTTATTTCCTTTATATCACTAGTAGTGTTGCACGTGCAACGCACGTATCTTGCTTAAAATTAAAGTATATTCTTGCTATAATAATGATACATTGTAAATAATCAAGCAAATATTAATGTGTCCAAAACAGAAATTTCAATTCTCAGCAGGAAATGAATAGCACTGCACCACCAAGAAATTGGTTGTATTTTGTATGTACATGATAACTTCAACAACAGTAGTGTCTTCTGCTATTTCATTATACACTGAATGGACTCCAGTTATTTTAATCATCAATGCAATTCGTAGATGCATCGAAATGTAGTCACGAAGGCTTTGTTGTGCTCATCTATTGAATGATGGTATTCATCCTTTGGAATACCAAGCTATTCGAGAATTAGATCAATTACAAGTCAACATGGAATCCTAATCGCCCTTGTGGCTTCTGTAACAAAAAGAGAAGCAAAATGGAGTATTACCAACAAAAAAAAACACTGAATATGGTATCTTAGCATTACATACTACTGGACCCCTGAGATAGTCAACTGTAAAAAAAAATAAAAAATGATGTGCAATCACGAATAAATGCCACTTTGGGACTAAAATCTGAAGTGTCATCTCTTTATGGTTATGAATACAAAAAAATGTAATTTACATGCGGTTTGTTTGCTATTTGTTTTAAAAAAACACAATCATTTAATACTTTGAGCTAAATGCAAGGGGACGCATACATGAGAACAGGGATACACAATATGTAGTTCTCACCAACAGGTTGCCCTCAATGATCCGAAATCCCATTATAAGCATGAGTGCATGTATAGTAACTGTACCTACTTATCCATCAACAGATCGATCAACTTCATTTGTCAAGATATTGGTGTTGTAAACTCAAAACACAATTAAATGGGGAATTACGCCTATGTTTATATCCTGGACACACTATTCAACATATCAGTAGAGAGTACGCTGGGACCATAAATCACATCTTCAATAATTTCCTTTGAAAATTGCCTCAATTCACTGTTGTTCTAGACAAAAATAAGAACAAATCAACATCAGATAAATGGTCAGATTAAATTTACACATGGAAAAGTGAAGAATGAAGTGTACCTGATATAAGCACGGCAGTCATGTGTTTGCAGGCATCAAACACAATATTTGCGCAGCATGAAGGGCATGTGCGTGAGAGCCTGCATGTGCAAGGATATAATGTACGGGACAAAGCCACAAATTCAAACTTTTGTTGAATTCTTTTTCCCTGTCCCAACAGAACCAATATGTTTCTCATTTCATGCTTCCCCTGTTCGAGCAATTAAAAGATCAGAAACTCTGTTAGTCATTTCCACAAGCATGTTGCAAGCACCAAGAAGACACACGCATAGCAATTTGCCAAATTCCTGCCTGGGGTGAAGGACGTCCTTTTCAAGACCAAGCTATTCGAGAATCAGATCAAGCACAGGTCGACATGGAATTTGCCAAATTCCTGCCTGGGAGTGAAGGATGTCCTTTTCAAGAGGGAGCACAATACCAACTCTGCCCAGCTTCGAAAACGGTGGGAAGAGTTAATCCTTGGAGTCATACGCGTTCATACGCGTTCATGCAGACCTGCAGCACACGGGGATGGAAACTGCGCCCGACTGAGAGCGCGAGCGGGCGTGACGGGTAGGCGCCGGTCCGGAGCGGTGCAGGACAGGTCGCCGTAGAACGCGGTGGGCGGCTCTGGAGCAAAGCGAGCCGGAGCGGCCGTCCAAGCCGTGGTAGGCGACAGGGCACATCGCGGCTCCAGGTTAGCGCCTCCATGCGTAGTGGATGGAGGCAGCGTGGTAGCAGGGCGGGGCTCCCATGGCGGTGGCGCAGAGATGCGCAGGGGCTGGCGGCAGGACCGCAGGAGGCAGGCGTACAGCTGCTGGGCACGCGCTGGCACCGTGGCGTCTCGACGGCCGTGGACCCGTACAGCTGAACAAAGGAAAACGAAACGGTGGCACGGTGGCAATTTGGTTGTATTATGTGGTTTGGTGGGAGGGCAAAACGGTCCAAAACGGACAATGTGGCAATTTGGTTGTATTATGTGGTTTGGTGGGAGGGCAAAACGGTTCAAAACGGACAATGTTGAGTTGTCAAACATTGGGACGATCTGGTCCGTTTGATCGGATATTGAACGGTCTAGATTTAAAGTATCCCAATCCCAACAAGTTTGCTTTTTTAATAGTAGTATAGATTCTTTGATTAGTACTAACTTATACTGGCTGGTGTGGTTTAACCATCCACATGGTGTCCATTTTTTTCCATTTTCTTTTGATGTGAGTGTGCTACTGTGCTCTTTCCTCCCTTGTCATACGATGATTATCCATCCATGTAGGGCGTGTTTGGTAGCCCGGCTTCCCTCAGAAAATCTCCACCCACCCCATTTTTCGCTGTTTGGTAGCCCGGCTCGTGCGTGCTCAGCCCTGCCCACCTCGCCCAGATTTGGCTCTCAGCCATGCCCACGGGAGAAGCTCGAATCGAGCTTCTCACCTCGCCCTGGCTGAGCTCGTCCCCGCAAAGCACTGTATGCAGCACATGGAACTCACGCGGCCCTCCACCCCGGGGCGGGCACTGTTCACATGCCCCCCGCAGCTCCTCTCCTCTCGTCCTCGCCGCTCCACTCCTCCGCTCCTGCCGCGCCCGCCGCCGGCCGTCCTTGCCGCTCAGCTCCTCCTCTCCTACCGCCGGCGGCGAGAACCACCAGCTCCTTCCGCGCCCGCCGCCGGCCAACGGCCGCCGCGGGGAGACGGCCGCCACGGCCACGGCCGCCACGGAGACGACCTCACGCGTCGACCGTCGAGCTCGTCCTCCACGGAGTTCCCGTGCCCGTGGCCAGCAGCGACGCCAGCGTCCCTCAGCCACCGCGTGGGAGCCCATCCGTGCCGCCTTCGAGCTCGTCCTCGCGTCCTCCACCCGCAGTTCGCCGACCGCCGCCGACCTCCGACGCGTCGAGCTCGTCGACCTCCAACGCGTCGAGGAGCTCGTCCTCCACTTCCCGTGCCCGTCGCCAGCAGCGATGCCAGCGTCCGCGCCGCCGCCACCCATCGCCTGGCGTCGCCGCACTGCCCCAGCGCCGCACAGAACCCTCTTCTCGCCGGCGATGCCGCCTCCTCTCGCCGGCGGTGGCGCCCAGGACCTGATTGCGTTTTATGTTTTCTGTCCAGGGACCTGACCGCTTTTTCCAGGGACCTGATCGCTTTTTATAAAAGTATAGCATGGCCCAGATCATGCAGGCTACCAAACACGGTTTCAACTCAGCACAGCTCGGCTTATACAACCTACCAAACACCCACAGTGAAACAAATTTGTACGTGGTGAGCATGGCTAGACTGGGCATGTATGGGTTGAGATGGAGCATACGGGCTACCAAACACACCCGTAGTGTTGGATTGGACCATTGCTGGTTTTGCTGCCTGGTTCGGTAAATGGTCAAGACAAACACATGTATGGACTGTCTGTTTTGTTGGAAGTTGGGATTTGACATTCTGGTTCTGAGCACATATCCCCGTCTTATGTTTGCTGTTGTTCAATTTACGTCATGTGGCTCGCATACCTTGCAGGGGCACGAGGCGTCACCGTGTCAGTCGGAGGAGGGCATGAATTCCCGGCGGTGGTGAAGGAGCGCTGGAGCATGTCTACACACAGCTAAACTGCGTCCATGGCATGTGACAGCTGCCCCTCTCTCTGTGGGAAGCTCCACCTGCAGGTCTTCATGGATGTTGAACCACCGGCCATTTTAGTTCACAGCCTTATGGCTGATTGTAACTCTGTGGTTTTGATTTTTGAATTAATAAATCTTGTGGTTTCCCTAAAAAAAAAGGTGTTTGAATCCTCAAAGCCAAAAGAAATTTATTTTCACTAAATTTTATTAAGAAGACATTGTTTTTTTAGTGAATAAAAAAACTTTGTTGTTCGTTTTTTTAGCGATTTTTTTTTTTGTTTATGTGGCCACGGAAGCGCCACAGCCCAACAAGACAGCCCCAGTCCTGCCCATGTCGCAGACCCTGCGACCACTCCAGCCCAACAGCCCACGTCAGTCAACCCATTCTTGGTTCTTCCTCCCCTTCCTCCGATGCCCGTGCCAGCAGTCCACCACCGGAGCAGCACCCGACGTTCGTCGTTCCTCGTCTACCGTGCCACGCGCCTGCGGTGGAGGGGTGGTCCTCTCCGCCTCCGGGGGAGACCCGAAACCCTGTACTCACGGGCAGCCGGAGGGCGCGAAACTACATGCGTACGGCGGCGAGGAGACGCGTGGTCGCGTGGCTTTCGTCAACGTCCGGTCGCGAAGACGGCTCGCGGGACCACCTCGCCTGAAGGCCAAGCTTCGTCCGCGACATTGCCGACGCCGTCTCCTCTCCTCTGCCGAAGGGAAGCCTCGGCTACCTCGCCAGGTCAGCTCTTGCTTGCCTGCCCGCCAGGTGCTTGTGCTATTTCCCTGAGCCTCCTAAGCTGGAGCAGTGAGCCTGTGACCACTCACTGACTCCTAACAAAAGGTTCTCATATAGGCTTGACACACTTCATGAATGCACGCTTGAAGATTATATACAAGCAGCATGAGTATGACGCCCATAGCAATTATATGTCCCTCGATCGGTTTGCTCCATACTTCATTCAGATCCATGAATATAAGCGTGTATACATTCTGTTGCAGCGGTGCCTCGGAGATACATTTGATATCCTGTACACCACAGTATGATCAATTTCCACTACTCTTGGCGTGTGCCTGCTGTTGCCGCTTCCATCCCTAGCGTTAGCTTCCGCGGTGCTCTTCGCCACAAGCTGCAAGGACGATCACAATGGGAAGGATATTTGGGTGACATACATCCTATTATGCTCGTGTGTCCCTACAAGACACCTCTGCTTGCTCATGACTTGGTGTGAACCATATTGATACGGGAGGGTTGCTCACCATGGTTTCCTCTCTGTGCGCAACAAGCCCACATTCCTGATGAATCTCGCTACCTTCAACTTTCTAAGGGAGTTTGTTAGCCAACATGGGTATATTCAGCAAGCACCAAGTTCACGGGTTGTGCACTGCACACAACGCTGTAAGCTACAGGAGATTCAGCGAACTCTGGGCCAGTGGGCTGTAAGGAGGCACCATCAGCTTGGATGGAGCTTAAGAAGCCTTTGGACGAGACTCGAGAGCATCCTCATCTGGCACGTCACACCTCTGCTTTTATCACCCCCGACACATCTCCTTGACGTCGACAAGGAGAAGCCACAGCACACAACAGGGAGATATCCAACTATGTGATCTACCTGCTTCTCGTCCAACCTGAGATGCTAATGGATGGCACAATATCAGCACCTTGGCCAGCGACATAATTGTGAAACACAGCGAGGAACCATTCGAAATTCTTGCGCAGTAAATTCTTAACATGATGATGCTACAAACTACAGGTGATATGGTTTCCGATGCATGTAAAATCACCAAAGTTTTAAATAGCGGGCTGTGAGCGTTAACGGCTGATGGTGGGCAGCAAGGAGGAGAGGTAGACTGTGATCCACAGCGTGTAGGTGGAGATGCTCTGCTATTCCGTCAGCAGATGTAGGGCTACCTGAATACCAAGGGGCTGGCTGAAGGCAAGGATTACCGCACCTACATCTGGCTCCTTTGGGTGTTCATGGGGAGGAGACCGTGGCGGACGGCATCACTTGTCAAATCCTCAAGAGGAAGAAGATAAAGCATACACTTCCCATTCCAAAGGCAGAGCCAGTCAATCTGCAGACGCCTACAACATTGTCTAAGAGATGGTATTGTGGAAATTACTGATACCAAGTTTGCTCCACTGAATGCAATATGCCCCTCAGGCTTGTTTGACTCCTAGTATTTTGATCTGTAACTGATATTCTGCGCAGCTTTATGCATGCACCAGTCTGTTTGATTGAAGCAAACGATGAATGAATCCTCACTGGTACTCATGGTACGCCACCCATTAATTTCTCTCAGGCTTAGCTAAGGAGGAAAAAGGATCAACACCGACCATCTTTGAGGTATGATTTGATATTATATAAACCAGTACACATTGATTTACTTACAAGCCATAAGTTACCCGTTTTGCATATAAAGAACTTCACTGGTAAAACATTGAGTACACACCAGATAAGCGTACATGATTAAATTGACATCGCAAGATTAGCACAACAAATCATAACGAATTGTAAGATACATGAGATCAATGAGACTGCGGTTACTTAGGTTCTGGGCCTAATTTCAGCCCTTCTTCATCAACTCAACGCTGACGCGACGAGGGTGTGGAGACTGACGGCACTGTGGCCAAGCCCGACGCTCCCGGAGAAAACGTAGAAGCACTCTAGAAGCGAAGTGGTGGCGGCGACGCGCCTCAGCTCGCCCTCCAGCCCGAGCTCCACAAAGAGAGCCACATAACTCACATCTAACTGCATCATGGCGACGGCGAGCTCGATGGTGTGGCGGCGGACCCTAGGAACGTCCATGGCCGGACGGCTATACTCCTGTAGCACCTCCACCACGTCCTCGCTAGAACCGTGTCCACCACACTCGCCATAGTGAGGCTCACACGGAACTCCACGGGTTCCATGAATCGGAGCATGTGTGCGGCAAGCCCAAGAAAGATGTTAAGGGTTTTCTCCTTCTCCACCATGATGGTCCTCAACACCTTGGTGGCGCCGGCAGTGACCCCTTTTAGCGGGAGTTGCCACTCGTCACCGGCGTAGGAGCATAGGTTGCGTAGGATCCTCGCGCGCCCGTGATGACGACATCATCGTTTATGCGGCGACGAGCCGTCCTACCCCTCCCCCGAGAGCCATTATGATTGTGCCGCAGTTTTCTTACTCTCAAGGGACAACATCGCGAGCGCCTCGCCAGCCTCAACCCGAATGGCATTCCTCTGTCGACACTCCATCATCTCTGCAGGTGGCAAAAACATGGCGACTAGCACGCTCACCACGCCACCTGTACCGCCGATGAGCTCCCTCGCCTCCTCATCCATGGCCAGGATCGTGAGTATCTCAATCGACAACTGGTGCAACTCGGACTGGACCTTTTTTCTTGCCGATGCAGCAATCCCTCACGTTGCTCACAGTGAAGACGATGTCGGTGAGCTCCCTGCGGAGAAGCTTCCCTGTATTCCCTGTTGTGTTCGCCAACCTTTTCACCACGCGGAGCGACTGCTTCACAGCCTTAAGCCTCATGTCCCTCGGTGTCGTGGGCGCCAGACCATGGTCGAGGCTTGAGTAGGAGATGATCTTGTCTAGAAGTCCCCGCGTGTTGCCGATCTTGTCACAGTTGTCATGGTCGTGGGCCAACTTGTTTAGGATGGAGAGGCCGAGTAGGTTGAGCTCGTCGAGGTCGGCGTAGAGCAGTGATGCTACAGACTCGATGGCTCCCGGGATGCCAGTGACACGGGGTGCGATGACCTTCCTCCCGTGAGCATGGACACAACCACTGCTGCCGAACGCCGGACTTCCCTCTCCGACAAACCCTTCCAGCTGAGCATCTCGATGAGACGCCCGATGGTGGATGCAGAGACGCCGATCTTGCGGAGTGTGGCATCGGAAAAGTGTTCAGACTCAGCGAGCGCGACGAGGATGCCTGCGCCGAGGCTCTGCTCGTCATGGGAACCTGATGTGACGAGGTCGTTGGCGTAGGAAATGAGGTCCATGTGAAGGCCATCGAAGATGCTACCGTTGAGGCACCGCGAGTAAGAGTCGTAGAAGAACAGTCGGATGGCAACCTCGCCGGCACCAGGGGCGAGGTTACAGTCGGCGGCCACACGTTCCAGGAGGCGGCGGTGACCCACCTTCCATTCCCACAGAGCCTTCTCGACGAGGAACAGGAGGGCCTCAGCTAGCGCTAGGCTGTAAAAGATGTTGAGCGCGGCGCGGCGATTGGTCCGCGCTTCCTCGCTGCCGCCGTAGTGCTGGTGGAGGAGGCGTACCAGGGAGAGGGACACGCACGCCGACGCCGAGAGAAGCTGCATCCACGAGAAGGCGCGCACGGCGGTGGCGCAGGAGACGGCCTGGTGCTGCCACTCCAGCTCATGGCTGCGGCCCAGGATGCGGGTGCCCTCGATGAGGAGGAGCCCAGTGATGCACCAGAAATCAGTGCGCCACAGCGTGATGGCGAACCCACCCAGAAGCACCACCGTCGCCCAGATGAATGCCAGCGTGCCCAGGCAGCTTGCCGCCTTCTCAAGCACGGCAAGCTGGAGGGCCAGCACGGTGAGGCGGCGCTCCGGTGACGCCCCGTCATCGTCTGCGCCGATGTCGGCTTTCGGGTACGGTGTGGCGTTCTGCGGCTCAAACAGCGTTGGCAGCTGCTCAGGGATGCTCACGCGGATGCTCCGGACGGCGAAACTGGCACGACGATCCATTACAAACAATCTCTCTTATTTCTCTATTGACTGTAAATGCGTTGTGTGCGTCTCGATCGGCCGTGCATGCAGTGGGTATTTATAGACCGTCCGCATCCTTTATGCAACAACGTAGCTAGGCGAGAATATATTGATCGGAGCCATCATTGATCTTGTAGTCTGTTTGGACATTCTCAGATGTAGACGTTTCTTCTTTTATTCTTGTTACAACAGAATCTTACTATTTAGGCAGGAAATGTATGTGGCGCCTTAAGTTGGATTTCTCCATACAAGGCTTGTACACTTGTCATTCTTTCATGCTTCATTATTTCCATTGAGCCGTTTATATTCTCATTTATACCGTTTAGTTTACACTGCCAAATTCCAGATGTCATTGACTCACACAACAGAGAGGTCTATTAACTTTCAATTGAGATTCTCGTACTATTAGAAGAAATTAACCTTCAAAGGTATATTTGGATTCAGTATGGCAACAACTAACCAATGTGATTGTCTGGCACAACTAATATTGATATTATGGCAGAATGTTTGGACATTATGAGCTGGAAACTTTTCTTCTTACTTCACCAGAGACCTCAAGAAAAGTCAAGTGCAATGACTTCAAAGTTGTTTTAGGTAACTTTTGGATCGATCAATTTTTCCTGTTTGTGTTTTTTTCAATATGACGTAATTTTTTGAATTAGTGAATAAGGTCAGACCGTTTCTAGAAAAAAACTAGAACATAACAGATTTATGGGCAAAACTTAAACTCTGACCTGATGAAAGGGAGCAAGAACAGAGTACCTCTCTTATTTTATATCGTTGCCAGTAGTTGCCACGGTTTTCTCTGGGCCTCTCCAAAAGTAGGACTACTTCATGGACTTTAGCCAATTTTGGGTTCAATGATTAATTTTCTCACGTTGTCATGCTCTAACTGCCTCCGTCTTGCAAAAAAAATCATGTGTGAATAGCATTCAGACAAATCCGGGTCATGATTGATCAAGGTTGCTGCATCACTGAGGTCTCCTCTCCAAAAAGAGGAGACACTTTAGGTTAGGCCTAACTCGGATTATCTCTCCTTGGTTCTCATGCTACAATTGGTAGTCTCGCCTCATTCTGATAATGGTATGATATCATTTTGAAAAAGCATTGTATGCACCGTTGATACTTTTCTTGCGGGCATGACAGTCTATTTTGACATTATAAGATGGAGACTTTTCTTCATTTTTCTTGTTACAACAGAATATTGCTACTTTTATTTATGGTTGTCCTTCTCGGACTTGCCAAGATTCCTCTCCTTGTCTCTCTTCCAAAAGCAGCAATGCTCCACCTGCATAAAATTGGGTGCAACGATTGATTTGCTTACGCTGCCATGCAGGCTCTAACGGCCTCCGCTTTGCCAGGCAATCACGTGTGCCAATCAAGGTTTTGTCTACCGGGTAGCGAATTTTTTCGGCACGGTACTGGGATTCAAGATAATTATGGTTGCCGGAAAGTAGCACTAATTTACTGCCCAAAAAGTTTCAAATGATATTTGAATTCAAATTTTCTGTTATTCCTGAGGAAGAACCTTGAAGTTTACACAAGGGCTGTTGACGAGTGTCGGACTCGGCAAATCCCTGGGTTATGCACCCCGGGTTGATTGAGGGGGAGAGAGATGAGCGCTGGTGATCACGACGGCTGACAAGCGAGGCGTTTTTACCCAGGTTCAGGCTCCCGGAGGATAACACCCTACTTCCTGCTTGTCTGGTATTGATGACGAGTTGTGGCTACAATGGCGAGATGGCAATCTCACTAGGGTTTGTGTGGCGGCTATGAGCGTACCCTAGAACGAGGGACCCTCCAAGCCTTTATATGGCAGGCTAGGTCTCGGGTGAACGGTGCAGATGACCTTTACAAGATAGGTGTGAGTCGCATGACCTAGTCGACTAACTTGGGCTGCACATCGTCCTTGTTGGGCCTTCCTTGGGCCTTTGCAGTCTTGGCGTGACCCAGGTATCCTCACCGTGGGATAGTCGAAGGGTAGCCCCACGTCAGTAGCCCCCGAGTGCTTGGTCGAATCGTAGAGTCGGGCAAAGGACTCCTTTCGCCTGGGCACGCCGTCGGGTTCCTGAAAGGAACAAGTAAAATTGGTCGACTCCGGCCGATTGGGGCTTATGGAGGATTTCTTAGTCGAACTGTCGACTGCCGGGTAAAATACCGCGAGTGCAGCCTTAGCCGGTGATTTTTCGACTGTTATTGTTCTGAATCACTCGGGAGCGCGAACAGCGCTCCCGATGGGAGTAGCCCCCGAGATTAAGCTGAATTGCTTGCAATTGAGGTTAAACTCAATTTTCTTCAGTCGAAAAGCCCGCTCCCGATGGGAGTAAAAGAAGGACTCGACATGGTAGAGTCGCGCCTGGCTTTGTGTGACTTACTGTGTATTCAGCCTGCAGGCTTACTGGAAGTTAATTCAGCTGGTAAAGCTTACTCTGGTTTCCTGTCACCCGAACGCATGCTTCGAGTTCTCCGTCAGCGCTGTGGCTTGCTGAGGCAATTCGGCTGTGGAGCTTACTTTGTTACTTGGCACTCGAATGATTTATTCGGGTTCTCCTTCGGCACTGTGGCTTACTTCGTACGCCTTGTGACGCTGACGTCAGCGCTGACGCTTCGTAGCACGCCTCTGCGCTCGATGGGACGTGACGGTGTGGTCCCACTGTCAGTATTTACTGGAGACAGCAGTTACCGCTTTTGACTGGCGGTTCGGCGCGAAATTTTCGTGGCGAAATGATGATGCCTAGATTCCCGTGCGTAGTGGGCGAAGTGGCCGGCGACGGTTGCTCTCTCCGTGCGACACGTGGACGGTTGGATGATGATGTGGAGAGCGGTTTCCTCGTGGACGGCCAGGATGGATTGCTCGCGCGGTATAAAGTTTTTCACCGCGGTGAGGAATAGACCATCTTCTCCATTCTGCCATCGTCTCCACTGCTCCCGCTCTGCCATTGCTGCGCTGCGTGCTTTCTGTTCCTCCTTCCCCCACCATGAGCAAGGTCACGATGAAGAGGGGAAAACCTGCGGCGGGCGCCGCCGCCGCCGCCGAGGCGAGCGTGATGAAGAAGCCGGAGGGCGACTGGACGCGGTCGTCGGTGAAGAAGGACGACCTCGATGCCCTCCGCGAGCAGGGGCTGCTGCCGCCGGCAGATCAGGCGAAGGTGCGTGCGCCAGGGAAGGATGTGTTCCCTGCCCCTCGCGAGGGGGAACGCGTGTGCTTCGTGGATTTCCTTCCGCGGGGCTTCGGGTTCCCTCTCCACGATTTCGTTCGTGGTCTCTTGTATGCCTATGGGATTCAGATCCATGATCTGACTCCCAATGGCGTCCTGAGCATCGCGAGCTTCATCGTGCTCTGCGAGTGCTTCATGGGGATCGCACCCCACTGGCTGCTATGGAAGTCGCTCTTCACGGTGCGGAAGAACGTCGGGAAGAACGGGCTGGTGTACCCCGTCGGCGGCTTCGGCATCCAGGTACGCGGCGACACCACGTACTTCCAGATGAAGAAGTCGGACTCCGTCCAGGGGTGGCGGAAAAAGTGGTTCTACATCAGGTGCGACCAGGCCGGGTTCCCCGACTTCGCGGCTGAGCGCGAGTTGCGGAAGACGAACGCGTGGGCGCACCCGCTGTCGAAGGAGAACAAGGAGGC
This sequence comes from Poa pratensis, assembly GCA_947311845.1. Taxonomy (NCBI): domain Eukaryota; kingdom Viridiplantae; phylum Streptophyta; class Magnoliopsida; order Poales; family Poaceae; genus Poa; species Poa pratensis. Next base: position 3,527,355 of record CAMZMU010000084.1, read on the forward strand.
GACCAAGCCTTTGCTGACGATTCTGCGCGGCCTGCTGAAGACCCTGGGGCGCGAGACGGGTGGCGTCCATCTGATGGCCACCTTCTTCAGGCTTCGGGTGCAGCCACTCCGCGCTCGCGTCCACCCGATGTGGGCGTACGAGGGCGTCGGCGACCCTGATCGGACGTCGCCGATTGAACTTGATGATGAAGCAGTGGAGTCGAAGGTGAGGGGTATCACCAGCCTCCGAGCCGTGGACTCCTGCAATGTGAAGTGCCCAGTCGAATTGTACGGGCCAAACAACCCTGCACCTGAGGTAAGTTATGTTGCGCTGATACGTGTCTTGCGTCTCTTCCTGTCGAGTCTTGTTGCTTGACTCGACTGTTTCTTGTTGACAGGGTCGCTCGACTTTGGTGAGCCTTCCTCCACTGATGGAGAACGGTCCTCATGATGAGGCAGCGTTCCCTGAAGAGGAGGAGCTTGAAGATGATATTCCCTCCGCCGTTTCTCCGAGTGAGGAGTTGGAGGATGAGGAAGAAGAAGATGAGCAGCCGCTGCGGAAGCGACCGAGGCACAAAAGTTGCGACTCTGCTTCAGCCTCGTCGCCCATCAAGGAGGCGGACATGGAAGTTGAGGAGGACGGCGGGCAGTCATCGGGCACGAGGCACCTAGATGACGTGGCCGACCCGCTGGCCGTACCTCCTATCAGTTCTGCACCGCCGACTGAATTCGCGCGGATGGTCTCAGTCTCACTGGGCAGCGAGGATGACGTTGATGGCACCAGGTTAGTCGTGTAACCTGCACCTTATTTGCAAACTGGTTCTTCAAGTTTTTCGAGTCCAATTGAGTAGGTTCTCTCTTCGTTGTTCCAGTGAGCACACTGGTGCTGTGAACTCCCCTCCACACGAGATGGAGCACACTTCTGCCCCGTCAGTCGAGCAAGCTGTGCAGGTGACTGTAGAGCGCACTCGGACGACTGACCCGTTGGCTTTGAAGGCTTCAACCTCCACCGCGCCAGTGAAAGCTGCTGGTGCGACTCCGACTGACGCTGGGTTGCTTGAGCATGTAAGTGTTCTCTGACTTGATTTGTAGATTCTTGTATCGGGTGCGCGAACAGCGCTCCCGATGGGAGTAGCCCCGAAGGTGTGCGTGACTAGTATAGTCGGGCGCAGCTTGATATACCTTGTGTTTTTGCAGCCATATTATCGCCAACAGATGGAGGGAGCCGCGGCCTTCGTTCGCCTGGAGCAGGAAAGGGACCAACTGATGTAGCCCAACCTACGGCTCCTACAACAAATGGACCAATGACAAGAGCAAGAGTCAAAGCTATCCATGATAAGGTGAATTCACTCCTAGCTATGTGTGACCTTAACACTTCCTTGAATGGCTTGCTACTTCATTCCGATACTTTATGTGTGCTCAGCTATGGTGGACCTGAAGACCCCTATGAAGATGGCCAAGAGGCGACGCAAGATGATGGAGAAGATGACCCAGGGAAGACACAAGGAGATGGTCAACAAGAAGAAGAAGAAGGGGCAAATCTGCCTGGCCGGCCCCAGCCCGGCTCAGCCGGCTCCCAGGCCGGCTACCCAGCAGAGGCGGCCGGCCCCCAGGCCGGACTCCAGCCCGGCCCCCAGCCCGGCCTCCAGCCCGGCCAGAACCGGCTCCCAGGCCGGCTACCCTGCAGAGCCGGCCGGCTCCCAGCCCGGCTGAGCCGGCCCTGGAACCGGGCACCCTGCTGCCTGCGTGCATGTCGGGCCAAGTGCCTTGTATTCCCCACCTTTCCCCACTTCGTGGCTTAGACTATAAATAGACCTTTCCCCTCCAGATCTAGGGTTAGACTAAGATTTGAGAACTAAAGTAGAGCCTTGCTCCTTCTTCTCAAAGTGTCTCTTTCCTCCTATGGAGATGAATCAAGACCTCCACTTGTGGAGATGAACCAAGGCCTCCTCTTGAGGAGAAGATCATTGCGTGGATACCAAGGCTCCACTTGTAGTTGCGATTACTTGCTAATCTTCCATCTTTAGGTGGCTAGGTTGGATTGACCAATTGGGCAAACAATCCTAAGAGTAAGGTGTGCTTGGGAGAGGAGGATTGGGGGCTGCCCACGGGGATTTGTTACCAATCGAGTCTTGTCGGGTTGCTACTTGCTATTTACCCTTGTTTTGTGTGATCCCCCTTTTGTGTGTTCTTCGTGTTCATCCGTTGTTCTTCGTGTTCTTCGTCCCCTCCGCACAAATCCGTGAAAATCGGGACCTACCCGCATCATATGGTATCAGAGCTCTAGGTTGACACGGATTTGTTTTGTGTTTCCACCAAAATCCACCAAATTTTTCTTCGTTTTTGAGAAATTCGAAAATTTCCACCAAAAATAGCCATTTTGGGATTCGGCCGATTCGTTCGATTTGATGAGTTTTTGGTAGTTTTGATCCATGGATCTGTTGCTTTAGGACCCCCTCCACTTTTGTTTGCGTTCCCTAGCCTTAATTTTGCCAATTTCCCCACGAAATCGAGGATTTCTAGTCACTTTTTCCGCCCAAAATCGAGCAAATCTCGAGAAACTGTCTAGCCGGCACACAGCCCGGCTCAGCCGGCTCCCAGGCCGGCCACCCAGCAGAGGCGGCCGGCCCCCAGCCCGGATTCCAGCCGGCTCCCAGCCCGGACAAAACCGGCTCCCAGACCGGCTAGGCAGAAAAAGCAGTTTTCCTCGGTTCGTTTTGGCATTTTTCCATTGTTGTTTGAGTCCTTTTCTGGTGTGTGCAACGTCTACAACATCGACAAGCTTCCGCTACAACGCGTCATCAACGCCAAGCGACGACGCCACCAAGGACTCGGCATTCCCCCACCATATTCCGTTGTGAACCCTTCTTCCTTTCGCGCAACTTAACCTATTGGACTAGCTCGGTGATATTGCGAGGCATTGCACGTGTTGAGTGTTTGTCTTCAAGTATTGGCGAGTGTGTATCGTTAGAGAGCTTGGCACTAGCAAAAGAGAAGGAATCATCGTCAAAAAGCAAAAATCAAAAAAAAAAGAGAAAAGAAAAGAATCAAGTGGTGCCAAGTTCATCTCTTGTAGGTTGCGACAAAGCTAAGACCGCCAAAGTGAGTGTGAGTGTTAACTCTTGTGCAAATCCGTTGCCCACAAAAAGCAATTGAGCTAGCGTCCTTCTTGTGTTGGGTGACATTTGAGCACGTAGTCTTCGTTAGGTTGTCTACTTCGAGTGCTCGCCCTTTGGTCGCCCAACCCCATCATTCGCTTTTGTGTGTGTTTCTTGATACTTTGTGGTTGGAGTTTCTTTGGTAATTTGATCATTGTGGATTTTCTCTACCTTTGACAATATACTTGTCGCGGGTTTGCTTGTTTCGTTTGCCACTTCATACCTTCCTATCCTCATAAGTGTGTGTGTTGGGTGTTAGAACCGGATACTCTCCTCTCAAGCCACATTATACTTGGGATATAGTTTGTCTTGGTTTTTCCTTACCACATATCTCACTTGTTCTTGAAAATGTTTAGGGGAAGTACAAACGGAAGCTCAAGCTCGGATGAGGAAATCCATGGTGGAGTTCGCGGTGATCATGGCTATGTCACCCAATCCGAGTTCGTCGGTCTTCGACACCTTGTTCGTGATGGCTTAGGCCGCTACGAGCGCCGTCTCCAAACTCATGATGCCAACTTCAACGAAATCAATGCGAACATGGAGCGGATGACCGAAGCTATCAACAACCTTGCGCGACAACGAGCTCCTTCACGCTCAAGCCGTACAAGAAGCACCTCAAGGTCGACACAAGCACATCATGGACGTCATGAACCTCGACAAGAACGTCACATGATTCAAGGAGCGACGCCCATGAACGACCTCCTCCTATCGTTGAACAACCACATGATCTTCACGCGAACAATGCCAATGCGCATCAAGAACAACCTCACCAAAATGATGATCGTCGCGCACGCATACCATCACCACCACCGCCACAACGTGATCGTCATGACCCATTGGCTAATGACAATGGCGTTCCGGGTGCGAATGACTTTGGTGAACAAGGACGTCACCCTCGTCATCCTCCAAGGCCACGTCATCAAAACCATGACAATGCGAACAATGTCGAGCAACCCGTTCCTCAACAAGAGCTACCTCCTCAACATGCGCCTCGTCAAGAGCTTCCTCATGATCGTCACCAACACCAACGTTCCGAGTCAAGTGATAACGAGTCAAGCCAACACAATGGTGATGGACTCAACCGAAGGAGACGTGGACGTGCATTCCCACGTGGTGGCCACGTGACGACTATGATGACTTGACCAACGTCCGCTTTGACATACCCAAGTTCTACGGCACAAGTGATCCGGAAGCTTACTTCTCATGGGTACTCAAGGTTGACAAGATCTTCCGTGCAACGCTTCTCCGACACAAGAAGGTTGCCTTAGCCTCGATGGAGTTTGAAGAGTATGCTCTCTTGTGGTGGGAACAACTACAAGATGCTCGCGTCGCTAACCACCAACAACCAATTGACACTTGGGTTGAAATGAAAGAAACATGTACAAGCGCTTCGTGCCAAGCCATTACACTAGAGACTTATACAAGAAGTTGCAAGAGTTGAAGCAAGGTTTGAAGTCGGTTGACGAGTACTACAAGGAAATGGAAATCTCCATGATGAGAGCCAATGTCAACGAGTACGAAGAGCAATCCATGGCTCGTTTCATGAATGGCCTCAACTATCCCATCAAGAAGATCGTGGAGTTCCAACCATATGCCTCTTTGGTGAGCTAGTACATCAAGCTTCCAAGGCCGAGCGCCACGTGCTTGAAGAGCTCAAATACCTCAAGACAAAGGCATTCTACGCCAACAAGCCTTCTTCGTCAACTCCTACACCTTCACAAGCTCTTCCTCAAGCGAACACTCGAGGTCCTCCAAGAGTCTCTACTTCGACACCTCAAGCGCCTCAACCTTTCAAGAAAGTACCTCCCTCTCCAAGGCGCCTCAAGGATCTTCGTCCGGCACAAGACTTTGCAATGTTACAAGTGCGGCGGACAAGGGCACAAATCTTTTGAGTGCACCAACAAGAAGGTCATGATCATCAATGACATGGGAGAGTATGAATCTATGAGTGAAGATGAGTACAATGCTTTGAACAAGGTCGCCACAATGCAAAGTGCTCAAGAAGAAGAAATGAGATATATTGTGATGGCGACAACAACCCTTCCTTGGTTGTGGCAAGAGCTTTAACCACCAATGTTCAAGTAGAAGAAGACCAAAGATGCAACTTGTTTCAACAGAGCGGGAGTCAATGGAAAGTCCATCAAGGTCATCATAGATGGTGGAAGTTGCCACAACCTAGCGAGCAAAGAACTTTGTGATAAGCTCAACTTGAAGTTCAAGAAGCACCCACATCCTTACCATGTGCAATGGTTGAGTGATACCGGAGCCGTCAAGATTCAACACATGGTGCAAGTGTCCTTCAAGATTGGAGCCTATGAAGATACGGTTGATTGTGATGTTGTGCCTATGAACGTTTGTCACTTACTCCTTGGGCGTCCATGGCAATTTGACAAGGGTGCTATGCATGATGGAAGGACAAACTACTATAGCTTCAAGAACAACGACAAGACCTTCGTCCTTCGTCCCATGACACCAAGTCAAGTCATCGCCGACAACGCCAAGACTATTGCAAGGGCACAACAAGATCGTTCGTCTAGTGAGATGAGTGGTGAGCGAGAGACCCACCATAAAGTGAGTGAGAGCCACAAGCCAAATGAGTGTGACACTTCAAAGAGAGTTCCCACAAAACTTACACTATTTGCCACAAAGAGAGAGATGAGGGAGTTGAGAGAAAACCCATCCACCCTACACTATGTGCTCATATGCAAGGGTGAAGTTTCTATGACTAACACTTTCACAAACCTTCCTCCTTCTTTGTTGTCTCTTTTGAAGGACTTTGAAGATGTCTTCCCTCAAGAGTGCCACCGGGACTACCTCCTCTACGCGGAATCGAGCACCGCATCGACCTTGTTCCCGGCGCACCGCTACCAAACCGCGCTCCTTACCGCACCAACCCCGAAGAGACAAAGGAGATCGAGCGGCAAATACAAGAACTTCTTGCCATGGGACATATCCGCGAGAGCTTGAGTCCGTGCCGTGCCCGTCATCTTGGTACCCAAGCACGACAACACTCTTCGCCTTTGCATGGATTGTCGCCCCATCAACGCCATCACCGTTCGGTATCGCCATCCTATCCCTCGCCTTGATGATATGCTCGATGAGCTTTGTGGTTCCGCTATATTCTCCAAAATTGATCTTAAAAGTGGATATCACCAAATACGCATGTGTGAAGGTGATGAATGGAAGACCGCATTTAAAACTAAGCTTGGTCTTTATGAGTGGCTCGTCATGCCATTTGGTCTTTCCAATGCACCTTCTACTTTATGCGTCTCATGAATCATGTTTTGCGTCCTTTCATTGGAAATTTGTTGTGGTATACTTTGACGACATCCTTATCTATAGCAAGTCTTTGGAAGAGCACACTTCTCATGTTGCTCAAGTTTTGTTGGTTCTTCGCAATGAAAAGCTTTATGCAAATCTTTCTAAGTGCACTTTTGCCACCAACAAACTTGTTTTCTTGGGTTTTGTTGTTTCTTCGGATGGAGTGAAGTGATGAAGCAAGATACAAGCAATTCGGACTTGGCCTTTTCCGACATCACTTGAGGAGTTGAGACGTTTTCTTGGTTTTGCCGGATTTTACCGCCGTTTCATCAAGGATTTTTCCACAATTGCTTGCCCCCTCCATGAACTTACAAAGAAGAATGTACCTTTCATTTGGGGCAATGCACATGATTTTGCTTTCAATGAGCTCAAACGGTTATTAACCGAAGCACCACTCCTTGCCCTTCCGGATTTCTCTAAGACATTTGAGATTGAATGCGATGCAAGTGGATTGGGCATTGGTGGAGTGCTTATGCAAAATGGTAGACCCATCGCATACCATAGTGAGAAACTAGATGGAGCTCGCTTGAATTACCCCATTTATGACAAAGAGTTATTTGCTTTGGTTCGTGTTTTGGATGTGTGGCAACATTACCTTCGTCCTAAGGAATTTGTCATTCATTCCGACCATGAATCCTTGAAATATTTGAAAAGTCAAACAAATTTGAACAAAAGACATGCTAAGTGGGTTGAGTTCATTGAGTCTTTCACTTTGTAATCAAATACAAGAAAGGTAAAGACAATGTGGTCGCGGATGCTCTATCCCGCAAGGCCAACCTACTTACACGTCTTGACATTAGTGTCTTGGGTTTGGATGAGATTAAAGAGTTGTATGCTACCGATGCTTTCTTTGGAGACATTTTCGCTCAATGTTCGGAGCACAAAGGAATTGGTGATTTCTATTTGCACAAAGGTTTCTTGTTTAAGGCTAACAAACTATGTATACCCGAGTCTTCGCTTCGTTTGGTCCTTTTGAAGGAATCTCATGGAGGACACTCATGGGTCATTTGGCCGCGACAAGACCTACGCCATGCTCGCCACCAACTACTATTGGCCAAGAATGAAGCGTGATGTGGAACGCCTAGTTCGACGATGTTCTACATGTCTCAAAGCTAAGTCTACTCTAAACTCTCATGGTTATATACACCTTTGCCTATTCCACATCACCCATGGTCCGATATAGCTATGGATTTTGTCTTAGGACTCCCACGCACTAAAACAAACAAGGATTCCATCTTTGTCGTCATTGATCGCTTCTCTAAAATGGCACACTTTATACCTTGCAACAAGAGCGACGATGCTTCACACATTGCTACTTTGTTTTTCAGGGAAATCGTCCGTCTTCATGGAGTGCCAAGACCATTGTGTCGGATCGAGACGTCAAGTTTGTGAGCTATTTTTGGAAGACTTTGATGGCCAAGATGGGAATCAAGCAACTATTCTCCACCGCATACCACCCTCAAACCGATGGCCAAACCGAAGTGGTGAACCGAAGCCTATCTACACTCCTTCGTGTGTTGATCAAGCCTAACTTGAAGAATTGGGAAGAGTGCATCCCACACGCCGAGTTCGCCTACAATCGAGCACTACATCGCGCAACAAAGAGAACACCCTTCGAGATCGTCTATGGTTCAACCCCTACACCGCGCTCGACATGCTACCACTTCCACTCCGTGACAAGTTAACATGGACTTCGACAAGCGAGCCGCTTACATGAAGAAGCTCCATGAGGAAACAAGAACTACTCTCGAGAAGCACAACAAAGACCATGCTACGAAGATGAACAAACACAAGCGCGCCATGATATTTGAAGAAGGAGACCTTGTGTGGCTACACCTTCGCAAAGATCGCTTTCCGGATGCAAGGAAGTCCAAGCTTCACCCTCGTGGAGATGGACCTTTCAAGGTTATCAAGCGCATCAACGACAATGCCTACAAGATCGACATCTCCACTCCAAACACTTGGTCCATGACACCTTCAACGTCGCCGACCTATCGCCATACCTTGGAACATCAAGCGATGAGGATGACCAAGAGTCGAGGACGACTCTTTTCCGGGGGGGGGGGGAGATGATGTAGCCCAACCTACGGCTCCTACAACAAGTGGACCAATGACAAGAGCAAGAGTCAAAGCTATCCATGATAAGGTGAATTCACTCCTAGCTATGTGTGACCTTAACACTTCCTTGAATGGCTTGCTACTTCATTCCGATACTTTATGTGTGCTCAGCTATGGTGGACCTGAAGACCCCTATGAAGATGGCCAAGAGGCGACGCAAGATGATGGAGAAGATGACCCAGGGAAGACACAAGGAGATGGTCAACAAGAAGAAGAAGAAGGGGGCAAATCTGCCTGGCCGGCCCCAGCCCGGCTCAGCCGGCTCCCAGGCCGGCTACCCAGCAGAGGCGGCCGGCCCCCAGGCCGGACTCCAGCCCGGCCCCCAGCCCGGCCTCCAGCCCGGCCAGAACCGGCTCCCAGCCCGGCTACCCTGCAGAGCCGGCCGGCTCCCAGCCCGGCTGAGCCGGCCCTGGAACCGGGCACCCTGCTGCCTGCGTGCATGTCGGGCCAAGTGCCTTGTATTCCCCACCTTTCCCCACTTCGTGGCTTAGACTATAAATAGACCTTTCCCCTCCAGATCTAGGGTTAGACTAAGATTTGAGAACTAAAGTAGAGCCTTGCTCTTCTTCTTAAAGTGTCTCTTTCCTCCTATGGAGATGAATCAAGACCTCCACTTGTGGAGATGAACCAAGGCCTCCTCTTGAGGAGAAGATCCCTGCGTGGATACCAAGGCTCCACTTGTAGTTGCGATTACTTGCTAATCTTCCATCTTTAGGTGGCTAGGTTGGATTGGTTGGATTGACCAATTGGGCAAACAATCCTAAGAGTAAGGTGTGCTTGGGAGAGGAGGATTGGGGGCTGCCCACGGGGATTTGTTACCAATCGAGTCTTGCCGGGTTGCTACTTGCTATTTACCCTTGTTTTGTGTGATCCCCCTTTTGTGTGTTCTTCGTGTTCATCCGTTGTTCTTCGTGTTCTTCGTCCCCTCCGCACAAATCCGTGAAAATCGGGACCTACCCGCATCACCAACTCCGTGCTGCTCTGGAGCAGGCGAACAGTAAGGGCGAACCTTTGTGCTTGAGGGGTGTTTCGAATGCCTCTGTTGTTGACTTTGCTCTGTTGATCCGTGTAGGCGAGAAGGAGAGCGCGAAGAAACGGGTCGCGGAGCTGGAGAAGTTGCTGGATGAGGCGCAAGGGCGTGAGCAGGCTCGGGACGACCAGGAGAAGACCCAAGTCGACCGCTTGCTCGCACTCGCCAGTGTCCTTGGACGTAAGTGCTTCGGCTTGATGCCTACTTTGCCCACTTGTCGACTGTTGATGGTCGGTGGGTGTAACTGTTCTTCTTGTTGTACAGAGAATTGCGGAGGCACTCCTCCAGAAGGAAGTTCTAGCAACAACGTCGGCTTCGCGCAAGCTGTTGGCTTTGTCGACCGTGCCTGCGCGTATGCGTCCGCAGAACTGCAGAAGTCGACGGGGGCTTTGGCGACCGTGCACCGGAATATCTTCCCCAGCAAGCCGCCACCGGATGCTGTCGACGCGCTCGTGGCTCCATTTGAAGGCAATGCGACCACGCTGGCGGACTTCACTCGAGCGCAGACGGTACGCGGCTCAGAGTTAACCTTCCAGCTCATCCTTGGTCACCAGGTTGCGGGCGACTTCGAGAAAGTTGCTAGCGACTTCCTCGAAAGCCTGATGGCAAGACCTTGTTGCTCAGCGGGGTGAAGGCGCAGGCGAGTCAGCTGGCGGGGAAGCTGATCTCCACCTTTGAGAGGAGGATTGCCAAGCTCGCAGAGTTGGCCGCTGCTAGGAAGGGCCGATCCAGTCGGAGTCGATTGCATAGTCTTTTTTGCCTTGTAGGGCTTCTTTCTTTTAGGTTGCCATGTTGTAATGAACAAGTACTTTGCGAATCCTTTGGCCTTGACTGCTGGTTTATCAATGTCGAGCATTTGTTTCGAGTCTCTTCTTGTGTTGCTTGAGTGCCTTGGTTACTTATCTGGCTTGACGCTGTCGAATTTTGACAGTCTGAGATGGGCGAAGCTCCGAGGGTCGCCGGAACGACTGGAGTCGATGAGGAGGAGGACACCTCTTTGGCTGCACCCAATCTTCGTCGTCGTCGAGCTCCTCCAGCTCCTGCGCGAAGTGCGAATGATCAACGAGTGATCACCTTCATGAGGAATAAGGTTGCTGATCTCGAGTCGAAGTTGAGGAGCGCCGAGTTGAGGCTGGAGCGCTTGAGGTCACGGCCAGGTGCGCCGTTCTCCAGCGAGAGGAGTTTTTGCTAGGCGAGATAGATTTGATCAGTCGGCAGTTGCAAGGTTGGTCTTCTAGCACTGTGCTTCGACTTCCTTTTCCTTTTGCTGTGCTGATTGTGGGGTCTTGATGCAGACGTGAACCCCGACTTGGATGCTGAGCAAACTCGAGTGGACGAGCGGGTGGAAAGAGAGGCCGCGGGTGACTCACCCGAAGCACGTCAGTTTTGGTCGAACAAATCCAAGGGTAGGATACTGGCGTGCATGTTGGATCGCGCCTGGCGGGCTGCCGTGCTTCTGGAAGGCTGTAGAAAAACTCTCTGGCAGGTCAACGGGTGTACTTTCCACATAATGAGCAGCCTACGGACTGGCTGCACTGTTGGAGAAGTTCCGGGAAGGCGCTGCGCTGAAGGAAGTCGTGCATGCTCAACTTGTGGCGGGGGCGAATGTGGCGCTGGCGTATGTGCGGATGCATCGGCCTAACCTGCCACTGCACAAGGTGCTTGACAGCCTGCCTGGCGATGATGACTATGCTGAGACCCTTGCGGCTGCGCGTCAGATGATTCGTCAAGTCCAGGATTTGAGTGAGCGCCTTGTAGGGCCACTCGATGCGCCAAAGGCTGAGCCTGTAGAATAAGAGTAGCTGACTGCTGTTGTATAGCATTAGTTTGTAAGGCAAATTTTCCAAGTGGAAATATGATTTTAAGTATGCCGAGGTGGGGGTAGCCCCCGAGTGAGTAAATGTTGTCTTGTAAACTTCTGTAAACCTGTATGGCGCAACTCCGAGCGGATCGAGTGTGGCCTAGGATTTTCGAGTGGGCCTGTATGGCGTAACCCCCGAGTGGGTCGAGTGGTGGCCTAGGTTTTGACTTAGACCTGTGCGGCGCAGCCCCCGAGTGCGTCGGGTGGCGGCCTAGGATTTCGAGTTGGACCTGTATGGCGCAGCCCCCGAGTGCGTCGGGTGGCGGCCTAGGTTTTGACTTAGACCTGTACGGCGCAGCCCCCGAGTGCATCGGGTGGCGGCCTAGGATTTCGAGTTGGACCTGTATGGCGCGGCCCCGAGTGGGTTCGAGTGGCGGCCTAGGTTTTGACTTAGACCTGTACGGCGCAGCCCCCCAGTGCGTCGGGTGGTGGCCTAGGATTTCGAGTTGGACCTGTATGGCGCAGCCCCGAGTGGGTTCGAGTGGCGGCCTAGGCTTTGACTTAGACCTGTATGGCGCAGCCCCCGAGTGCGTCGGGTGGTGGCCTAGGATTTCGAGTTGGACCTGTATGGCGCAGCCCCGAGTGGGTTCGAGTGGCGGCCTAGGTTTTGACTTAGACCTGTACGGCGCAGCCCCGAGTGCGTCGGGTGGTGGCCTAGGATTTCGAGTTGGACCTGTATGGCGCAGCCCCCGAGTGGGTTCGAGTGGCGGCCTAGGTTTTGACTTAGACCTGTACGGCGCAGCCCCGAGCGCGTCGGGTGGTGGCCTAGGATTCGAGTTGGACCTGTATGGCGCAGCCTCCGAGTGCTTCGGGTGGCGGCCTAGGTTTTGACTTGGACCTGTATGGCGCAGCCCCGAGCGTTTCGGGTGGCGGCCTAGGTTTTGACTTGGACCTGTATGGCGCAGCCTCCGAGTGCTTCGGGTGGCGGCCTAGGTTTGATGTTGCTTTTTGACTAAAAAGTAAAGGGGAGAGCTTGTTCCTCAAATCACTTTATTGATATTTGCGAGCAGGCCGCCTCATTAAAACCCTTCCAGTCCCCTCAGGTACCCTGGTAAGGGAAAGAGTGCGTCTGAAACCTGCCGCCTTGACATGTGTGCTTTATTACAGAAGGGGAGCCGACTAGGCGTAGAAGCGGCGCAGCTGCGCGACGTTCCATGGGTTGTGGCAGACTGCCCCTGTCTTCGAGTCCTTCAGGCGGTAGGCTCCGTCGCCAATTGCTTCCGTCACAATGTATGGGCCCTCCCATGGGGAGGCGAGCTTGTGCACCTTCTTTTGCTTGAGGCGAAGGACTAGGTCGCCTGGAACGAATGCTCTTGGGTGCAGTCGCCGTCCGTGGTAGTTGCGCAGGTCCCGCTGGTACACGGCTGAGCGGTGTGAGGGCGATGTCGCGTGCTTCATCCAGGGTGTCCATGTCATCCTCGAGTGCTTCTTCTGCGTCAGATTCGTCGTAGGCCACCACCCGAGGTGCGTCAAACTTGATGTCGCAAGGCATGACCGCCTCTGCGCCATAGACCATAAAGAATGGGGTGTATTGGGTGGATCTGTTCGGTGTGGTGCGTAGGCTCCAAAGCACAGATGGCAGCTCTTCGACCCAGGCGCCGGCGGCGCGCCTCAGTGGCACTCGTAGGCGCTTCTTGATGCCTTTGCAGACTAGGCCGTTGGCCTTTTTGACTTGCCATTGGATTGCGGGTGCGAGACAGACGCGTAGTTGAGTTTTATGCCTTGTTCGGAGCAGAAGTCCTTGAACTCTTCGGCTGTGAAGTTCGTGCCGTTGTCGGTGATGATGCCGTTTGGCACCCCGAACCTGAAGATGATGGATCTGATGAAGTTAACTGCCGAGGATGCAGTCGAACTTGTGATGGGCACGGCTTCGATCCATTTGGTGAACTTATCGACTGCTACCAGGAGGTGAGTGTGCCCCCCTGGCGAGGATTTCTTGAGTGGACCCACCATGTCGAGCCCCCACTGAGCGAAGGGCCAGGCGAGTGGTATGGTCTTCAGTGCAGATGCCGGCGCGTGCGGCTTGTTGGCGAACTCCTGGCAGCCGAGGCATTTCTTCACGAGTTCTTCGGCGTCTTGCATTGTGGTGGGCCAGTAGAAACCGGCTCGCAGAGCTTTGGCCACCAAGGCGCGACTGCTAGCGTGATGTCCGCAGATGCCAGCATGAATCTCGATAAGATGGCTTGGCCGTCGACTGGATCAACGCACCTTTGTAGAACTCCTGAGATGCTTCTCTTGTAGAGTTCGCCGTTGATGACGGTGAAACCTTTGGAGCGGCGAATGACGCGCTTGGCCTCGACTGGGTTGACTGGTAACCTTTGGTGCAGTATGTAAGCCAGATATGGGCTCGTCCATGTGGGCTCGACCAGCAGAACCTCCATGGGCTCCGTCTCCTTGCTTGGCGTGTCGGCGGTGCTCGTTGATGGTGTAGATGAGCCTGGCGCGGGTCGAAGTTTGACAGACCGCTGCGTTATGCGCTCGAGGAAAACGCCGGGTGGCACCTGCGCCTTGTCTGAGCCCAGGTTGGCGAGGACGTCGGCTTCTTCGTTGCTTTCGCGGCGATGTGCCGCAACTCGCAGCCGTCAAAGGTGCCCTCCAGCTGGTTGTACAGGTCTCTGTAGGCGATCATGTTGTCGGCGATGGCGTCGCAGGCCTTCATGGTTTGCTGCACGACGAGGTAGGAGTCGCCGTAGATCATGAGGTGGGTGGCGCCGCAGTTCTTGGCCATCCGCATGCCATGGATGAGGGCCTCGTACTCGGCCTCGTTGTTAGAGGGTGTTGGGAAGTCCATCTGCAGCACGTACTTCAGCTTGTCGCCCTTGGGGGAGATGAGGATGACTCCCGCCCCGGCTGACCTGAACTTCTTGGAGCCGTCGAAGTACATTGTCCATGCGTTGGACAAGTCGGGGACGTCTGGCAGCTGGGCCTCTATCCACTCGGTGGTGAACTCTGGGAGGACTTGGGCCTTGATTGACTTCGGGTGAGCGTATTTCAGCCCCCAGGGTCCTAGCTCGACCACCCATTTAGCGACTCGTCCTGTCGCGCATTGATTGGTGAGGATGTCGGAGAGCCCTGAGGAGCTTACCACCGTGATCGGGTGCTCGGAGAAGTAGTGGATGACCTTCCTTGAAGTCATGAAGACTCCGTAGGCCAGCTTCTGGTAGTGCGGGTAGCGCTGCTTGGACAGGGTAAGAACTTCGCTGAGGTAGTAGACTGGTCGCTGGACAGGGTGACTGTGCCCTGCTTCTTCTCGTTCCACTACGAGTACCGTACTGACTACCCTGTTTGTTGCCGACACGTAGAGGTACAGTGGCTCGTTCTCCATTGGTGCCACCAGTACGGGAGAAGTCGTCAAGGTTTTCTTGAGCTGGTCGAATGCATCTTGCGCTTCTTCTGTCCACTCGAACTTGTCTGTCTTCTTCATCAGTTGGTAGAAAGGTAAGGCCATCTCACCCAACTTACTAATGAACCGGCTGAGAGCTGCGACTCGGCCGGCTAGGCGCTGCACCTCGCGGAGCTTGGTTGGTGCTGGCATCGTGAGTATGTTTTGTACCTTCTCGGGGTTTGCTTCGATTCCTCATGCAGAGACGAGGTACCCTAGTAGTTCTCCGGCTGGCACGCCGAAGACGCACTTGTCTGGGTTCAGCTTGATCTGGTACTCGTCGAGGGCGGCGAAGACCTTGCGGAGGTCGGCGATGAGGGTGTCCTCCTTGCGGTTGGTGACGACGATGTCGTCGACGTAGACTTGGACGATCTGCCCGATGAGCCCTTTGAGGCATGCTTGCATTGTGCGCTGGTATGTGGCACCAGCGTTCTTCAACCCGAAGGGCATCGTCTGGTAGCAGAAAACGCCGTCGGGTGTGATGAATGTTGTCTTCTCCTCATCGTCGACGTTCAGCCTAATCTGCTGGTAACCTGAGTAGGCGTCCAGGAAGGACAGGCGCTCGCAGCCTGCAGTCGAGTCGATGATCTGGTCTATCCGCGGGAGCGGGAAATGGTCCTTGGGGCAGCATTTGTTGAGGGCAGTGAAGTCGACGCACATGCGGAGTTTCTTCGTCTTCTTCTTCTCCACCAGGACCGGGTTGGCGACCCAGTCTGAGTCTTTTATCTCTCGGATGAACTTGGCATTTAGCAGTCGATCGATTTCTCTGCTATTTCGTCTCGCTTGGGCCCGGAAAAGCGTCGCATGGCCTGTTTGACGGGTTTGGCGTCCTTGTGGACCTTTAAGGAGTGCTCGGCGAGGTTCCTGGGTATTCCTGGCATGTCAGAGGGTTGCCATGCAAAGATTCTCCAGTTCTCACGTAGAAACTCGACGAGCGCGCCTTCCTATGCAGGAGTCAGACTCGACGATACTTTGACCGTCTTGCCGGCGTCAGTCGGATGGACCTGATGGGTGGTTGTATCGTCAGTCGCGTTGAAGGCAGCGTCCTTGGCTGGCTTCTTGCGGGCTGGGAAGATGGTCTTGTCGTTGTCAAGTGCCATTGCCTCGAAGTGTTCTTCGACTCCAAAGAACTCGGAGATCTTGCTGAACTCGCGGTCGCAGCTGTTGGAGCGGTCGAAGTCGCCGTGCACCGTGATGACGCCTTGGGTCCAGGCATCTTGAGCATGAGGTAGGCGTAGTGAGGTACCGCCATGAACCTGGCGAATGTTGGGCGCCCGAGTATCGCGTGGTACTGCGATTTCCAGTCGACTACCTCAAAGTCGATCGATTCCCTCCTGAAGTGCTCGGGTGTGCCGAAGATAACGTCGAGTGTGATCGTTCCCATGGGCGTGATTGCTTGCCCTGGTACTATGCCGTGGAAGGTGGTCTCGGACTCTGGCAAGTTCTCCGTCGACCTTTTTATCCTTCTGAGGGTGTCGGCGAAGATGATGTTGATGCCGCTGCCTCCGTCCAGGAACACCTTTTTCAGAGTGTAGTCTCCGATCAGGGCTTCGACTACCAGGGCGGCGTGCCCAGGTCGTGGTACTGCAGGCGGGTGATCTGCCCTGGAGAACGTGATGGGTGTCTCTGACCCTCTTAGGTAGTCTGGTACCGCGGGTGGACAGGTGATGGCTTGGAAGACCTGGCGGGTGATGAGCTTCTGGGCCCTGTTTGAGGGGCGCCCCTTCTGTATCATGTTGAGCTGTCCGCGTGTCGCTAGGTACGCGTCGTGTGCCGCTAGTTGAGCTTCTTGCTGCGGCGGCTGCTGCTGCTGGGGAAAGACTCCCGCCCCCTGTGCTGGATTAGCAGCTGCGGGTGCTTGTGCTGCCTGGATGGCCAGCTGCGCGACTGGCTGCGCTGCGGGTGCTGGAGTGATGATCTGCTGCATGACCTCGTAGATCTTGCGTGCCTTGCGGCAGTCCTTTAGCAGGTGGTTGGAGCCCCACTTGCCCGTTTCCGGGTTCCGGAACATGTGGTGCTTGCAGGGTTGTTCCAGCTCCTCGGCGGGGTCAGTGCGCGTTTCCACTCGCGCTTTTGGCCTCCGTCGCTGCGGTAGTTGCTGCCACCGCTTCGATTGTACTGTCCTTGACTGAACTGGCGACCTTGGTCGCCGCTGCTTCGGCTGTACTGGCGACCTTGATCGTATTGGCGACTGCTGTCGTGTGCTTCTTCGCGGGGGTTTTGGTATCCCGCCGCTACTAACTCGATCGAGTCGAGGTTGTTGTAACGTGGCTTCTTCTTGTGGCGTCCTTCCCGCCAGTTACTCGTTCCCGCTTCGCCCTTCGGGGAGTAGTGAGGGTTATCGCGGACCGAGTCCTCTCCGTCCGCCCATTGATTGGCTATCCTCATGAGCTCGATCATATTCTTCGGCTGGAGCCTACCAAACTCTTCGCGGAGGTCGCGGCGGGAGACGCCGTGCATGAAGGCATCCATCACTCGATCTTCTGAGGCGGTCTCCATGGTGTTGCGGAGCAAGGTCCAACGCTGGATGTACGAACGGAGCGGCTCGTCTCGTCCTTGCTTGCAGGCTTGCAACTCGACGTAGGTCGTTGGCCTTGAGTACGTCCCGAGGAAGCCCTTGACGAAGGCCTCCGCGAACTCTTCCCAAGTCCTGAAGGAGTTCTTGGGTTGGGTGTTGAGCCACCCGCGTGCTGAGCCCGTGAGCATGAGCTGGATGTACTGCATTGCCGTGGTCGAAGTTCCGCCCTGGCAGGTGCAGGCGATGAGGTAGTCTTCGAGCCAGAGCCGCGGGTCTTGTTTTCCGTCGTACTTGGCCGTCTCGGCCGTGAGCTTGAAGCCCTTGGGCATTCGAGTGTCGCGGATGTTGAAGCTGAAGCACGCGGCACCGCACGGCTCGAAGTCGCCATCGGCCCGATCGTCCGGGTTCGACGTGCTGACCGTCCGCTGGGTGCGGTGGCGGTCCACCGTTCTTTGCGTGATGACGTTGCGGAGATCCTCCCCCGGCTGTGGTTGCCGTAGTGGTCTGGCCGCTGGGCCGACGAGCGCTGCGGGCTCGCGGGCGTGGCGGCCTCGCTCTTCTCGTGCTGGTTCGGCTGGCGTTTTGTTCGCCAGGGCGTCTTCGACTGCCTTGATGGACATGATTTGCTGCTTGTGGAGGAGAGCACGCGCGTCACCCTCGGGCGGCTGCGTGAGCCGCAGGTACGTCTCGACTGCCATGAGCGCGGCGCCTGGTGTCTTGGGGACGGGTATCCGTTCTCGTCCTCGGTTACGTAAGACGTTTCGAGGTTGCGGGTGACTCTTGTGCGGTCGACCTCCGTCATCAGGGGCACGCGGGCTCTGTGGCGCCGCGCTCCTTGGTTGACTTCTGTTGACGAGGTGAAGGAGTAAGCGGCCCTCCTGGCACTTGATGCATCGGCCTCCCTTTTGCGCCGGAGCAACTCGGCCTTCTCGGCGCGGAGTCGCTCGCCTTCCTTGCGTAGCAAGTACTGGACTGCTAACTGGTCCTCTCGGGGCGCGTCCGGTGGTGGGAACGTGCCGTCGTCGACGTGCTTCATGGCTCTGATTGCCATGTCACGGGTGATGGTGAGTCGTGTCACCTGGTCTGACATGACCACCTCCAATGGGTGGTCAGGGTCGTCGTCGTTGTCCTGCGGCGCTGGGCCGACCATGAAGACTTGGGCGGGGTAGATCTGGGCAGCGAGAGGGACGCTGCCACTGCTGCTTCCTTCGTCCGAGCCATGCTCGGAGTCGAAAATGGCTGCGACGTAGTGGGTACCCTGGTCGCCGCCGCGGCTCCTTTTCTGAAGTTCCGCGATCTTTGCCGCAGATATGAGGAGTGACGTCGTTGTCGACGATGCGAGTGCGATCGGCTCGTTGATGATCTTGTGGTTCGATGGAGAAGCGAGTGGCGTGGACGAAGACGGCGCGACCTTGGTCACTCGCGAAGGCGCGGTCGACGCAGTCGAAGCTGATGTAGATCTTGGCCTTGCCAGCGATGTGATCGAGGTAGTCGAAGTAGACTCGATCCGCGTGGCGGTCGCCGAGGTTGTCGACGTGGTCGTGGCCGACGTGATCTTCTCAGCAGTCGAAGATGCGGGTGGCGTGGTCGTGGTAGACGTGATTCCTGCCGCCGCGGTGGTCGATGTAGTCGACGCAGGTGCAGTCTTCTCTGCAGTCGAAGATGGGTTCTCCGCAGTCGCAGCGGGTGCGATCTCCGCAGTCGCAGCGGGTGACGGCGTGGATGGTGCAGTCGTGGCAGATGCGGGTGTCACCAGCGCGTGGTGTGATCGCCGTGGATCTGAGTATTCCACAGCTGTCCACAAAGTAGTGCATCGTACCGAATGTGAGGCACATACCTACATGCAGATCGGCGTACACGAGCGGTGGGCCGGCGGGTGGAAGGTGTACTCGAAGGAGCCGAAGCAGATTGGCTCCTTGGTGATGCAGGCGTCGATCTTCAAAGTCGATGGAGCCAGTGCGACCATGGTTCCAGCGCTCGTTCTTTCCCACAGACGGCGCCAATTGACGAGTGTCGGACTCGGCAAATCCCTGGGTTATGCACCCCGGGTTGATTGAGGGGGAGAGAGATGAGCGCTGGTGATCACGACGGCTGACAAGCGAGGCGTTTTTACCCAGGTTCAGGCTCCCGGAGGATAACACCCTACTTCCTGCTTGTCTGGTATTGATGGCAAGTTGTGGCTACAATGGCGAGATGGCAATCTCACTAGGGTTTGTGTGGCGGCTATGAGCGTACCCTAGAACGAGGGACCCTCCTAGCCTTTATATGGCAGGCTAGGTCTCGGGTGAACGGTGCAGATGACCTTTACAAGATAGGTGTGAGTCGCATGACCTAGTCGACTAACTTGGGCTGCACGTCGTCCTTGTTGGGCCTTCCTTGGGCCATTGCAGTCTTGGCGTGACCCAGGTATCCTCACCGTGGGATAGTCGAAGGGTAGCCCCACGTCAGCTGTTGTACTTCAGTGGTTGATTAAATCACCGGCACGCCACAGGCCGCTTGCAAGAATTCATATGTCTTCTAATTATCAGGGGGGTCTGGGAACAGAATTTACTGCCTGGTAATCCAAACTCTGGTTCGAATACCATTCAAATAAACCTAGCCAGTCAAAGTCACTGAGTGAATTAAGTGTTTTCGGTTAGGCCGAACTCGCTTTTTTTTAGATTAGAAAAGGGTCACCCCATCCTCTGCATCAAAATGATGCATACGGCCGCTTTATTTATTTTATTCAACATAGCTGGCAAAAGCCTTACAACGAACGAATACAAGCTGAATCCACCATCGATACCACAACTAGTACAAACGACAGAGTGAAACGGGGCCTTGTGCCCCGGCTACAACCATTGCCGGCTCCCTGGCCAACACATAGATAGCGCCTTGTGCACACGCTCCGGAAATCGCCTCCATCCTCTTCCTCCAACCCAATTCAGCATGCCGATCGGAGCAAAGACTCTCGCCAGGTCTGCGCCGATGCCACCATGACACCTGGCTACGCCCCCTCCCTGTGCAAGTCCACCATAACACGACCGTCGTAGAGTCCCCGCTGCACCACGCCGCCAAGACCAGCCTTCTTCGTCGTGGAAGGTAGAAGAATCACGGCGACGACGCCTTCAGCAAGGTAACGACGCCCACGGGCGCCGCCATCGTCGGCTCCGACCTCGGAGCCCAGATCTCACCGGCCATCATCAACACCTTCAGATCTACGCGAGCAGAGGCAAGATCTGGGCATGACACACCACCGGAGTGAGCGGCACACCCGAATCACCCTGCTGGTCAGATCTGCCCCATGCCCCGCTCACAAGGATCGGAACGCCGGAAGCCACCGCTCTGCGCCTGGAGGGCCGGGATCTAAGCCGTCCGCCACGCCGTCGATGCAGGGCGTCGACGTCGCCGTGGCGACCGGCGGCCGCGCCACGCCCGAGGATCGGCGGCGCCCACCCGCGTCGGCTCGTCAATCTCGAGGACGGCCAATTCCCCCCGCCGCCGGCCGTGCCCAGGCTTTGCCTGGCCGCGCCCATGGTGGCAGCGGGGGAGGGAGGGGGGAGGAGCGGTGGGGGGCTGCGGCGGCGGCGCTAGGGTTCCCCCCTGCCGCCACGCGGGGGCGAGATGGGGGTTACGAGAGGGGGCCGGGGGCCAAACTCGCTTACCTCCTATGATCGGTTCTATGCTACAATGGATAGTTTGGCCTAAAGACAGTACCCAAAGAATTGATCATCCACTTGTGGGCAAAAAGAAGTACTGACAACAAATAGCAATTCTCTCGATCGGTGTCCTTTATAAAATCATACATCCATCCCATATATAGCTAGTTGCATATAATCCGGCTAGTTAGAGAAAAATAACAGTGCTTGATCCAAGAAACACCAAGGACCATCCTTCCTCGCGTCCTCTATCAAAAGAGCATGGCAAGAGCAGCTTCCCATCATCACCCATAACCCTCAGCGGCATGTAGCGGCAGGCACGCGGCGCCATTGTGATTGTGTACGCCTTGATCCACCTTCTCTCGGTGCTGCTGGAACTATCATCCAGGCGGATCCATATGTTGGTGAAAGGATCGGGCTGTTCAACCATGCTATAGATGTCGCCGAACACGGAGTGCACGAAGCACAGGGCCCGTTGAGCTCTGTTAAGCGGGTCGCCGTTTCCGACGAGAAATAGGTACGTAGCTTATTTGATCTCCTCGATTGACTATATAGCAGGATTAGCATTCGTGTTCTAACCAGACGTCTGAATCCACCGATCAAACAAGATTAATTTGGAAAGTTTATTGATCAATCCTTTACGTTCCCGGGTGAGTCCAATCTGTAGTCCGACCTGGAGTCCAGTCGGCGGTTTGCTCGCGTTCGTGTATATCTAGTATCTACATCAACATCAACAAACATCTACCCCGAAGAAATCCATCCAAACCCAACACAAACTCATGATCATGGCCGATGGGCCGGAGCAGGAGGAGAGGATGAACAGAGAAGACCTGTGGGAGGCGGAGGAGTACTGGTACCCTAACCAGGAGGTGTCCCAAGATGATGTTGATATTGCTACTGTAGTTTCTGGCTAACCTGGGAGAGATGGGAGAGATGTGCAGCCACCAGCTTCTTAGGGTTTCTCACTAGATGTCCTCTATATATACCAGCCAGGCTGAGAGAAGATGGGCCACATGGGCCAGCACCAAAACAGGCCCATTAACAGTTCAACACTCCCCCTCAAGATGGGTGATAGATATCTATCATCCCCATCTTGTCACATGCCAAATTGCATTCCTTTGCTGCCAGCCCTTTTGTTAAACAGTCTGCAATTTGTTGTCCTGTGTTCACATACTCAATCTTAATAATTCCAGCATCTAGCTTCTCCTTGATAAAGAATCTGTCAATCTCCACATGTTTAGTTCTGTCATGTTGGACTGGATTATTTGCTATGCATATGGCTGACTTGTTATCACACCAGACATTCAGATGTCCATCCTTTAGCACCTTTAACTCACTTAAGAGATTTCTTACCCATAGCATATCACTCAATCCTTGAGACATGGCCCGGTATTCTGCTTCAGCAGTTGACTTTGATACAACTGGTTGTTTTTTACTTCTCCATGACACTAAGTTACCTCCAACAAACACGCAGTATCCAGAAGTTGACCTCCTGTCATCAAGACAGTTTGCCCAATCAGCATCACTATAGCCATCAATCACTAGGTGTCCATTACTTCTAAACCACAGACCCTTTCCCGGAGTCCCCTTTAGGTATCTCAGAATCCGATATACTGCATCCAAGTGACCAGTCCTAGGCTCATGCATATATATACATACAATGCTCACAGCAAAGGCAATATCTGGCCTTGTATGACATAGGTATAGCAGCTTTCCTACGAGTTTCTGATAATTTTCTTTTTCTACCAATTCCCCAGACTCGGATGTTATCTGATAATTTACATCTATGGGAGTTATGGCTGCTCTGCACTGCATCATTCCTGTTTCATTTAGGAGATCGAGGACATACTTGCGTTGCATCAGTACTATGCCTCTTGCAGATCGAGCAATTTCTATACCGAGAAAGTACTTGAGCTGGCCAAGATCCTTCACCTCAAATGTGTTGCTTAGACACCCTTTTAATCTAGCTAGTGTTGCTTAGACACCCTTTTAATCTAGCTATCTCAGCTTCATCATCACCAGTAATTATAATATCATCCACATAAACTGCCAGAATAGTAATTTTCTGATTTGAGTGCTTGTAAAACACCGTGTGATCACCATTACACTGTCCATATCCCATACCACACACAACCCTTCTAAACCGATCAAACCACGCTCTAGGAGATTGTTTCAGACCATAAAGAGCCTTTTTTAGTTTACACACTTTACCTCCATTTCCAGCTGTAGCCATTCCCGGTGGCACCTCCATATACACCTCTTCCTGCAGATCACCATGCAAGAAAACATTTTTTACATCAAGCTGATGCAATGGCCATCCAAAATTTGCTGCGCATGATATCAAGATCCTCACAGTATTCATTTTCGCCACAGGAGCAAAGGTTTCATCGTAGTCAATGCCATAAACTTGACTATATCCCCTTGCAACTAGTCTTGCCTATACCTTTCTATTTTCCCTTCAGGACTTTGTTTGACTGTAAATACCCATTTGCACCCAACTGCTCTCTTTCCCTCTGGTAAGTCAGTTAACTCCCAAGTTTGATTCTTCCTCAATGCTTCCAGCTCTTCTCTCATAGCTGCACACCACCTAGGGTCTTGTTGTGCAACTCTCCAATCAGTAGGAGTTGACACTAATTGGAGGGATGCAACAAATGATCGATAAGAGGGAGACAAACCTTCATACGAAACGTAGTTGCTAATGTCATGGGCATTAAAACCATACCTATCCACAGGTTTGCCTGTAGCTGCTCTAGTCCCCTTTCTAAGTGCAATTGGTAAGTCGATCGACCCCTCAGTGACATTTGAGTTTGCATCTGGTGTTGCAGTAGAAGATTGTTCTTCCTCTTGCATGTGTGGCTCAACATTCTCAACATTCTCCCCCTGTTCAGCATTCTCCCCTGGTTCAACAGCTGCACGGCGCCTCCTTGAGTTCACATGAAGTGGTTGTGTAGTTGTACGCTCCCCCTGTTCAACATTCTCCCCCTGTTCGGCATTCTCCCCTGGTTCAACAGCCGTACGGCGCTCCTTGAGTACACATGAAGTGGTTGTGTAGTTGTACAAGCACCACCGATTTCAGGATTTGGAATGGGGATGGGCACCGAACCAATTATCAACGGAGAAGATGTAGCAGGAGGTATGGCTGTACTCGCTGTACTCTCCCCTCTTGACCATCAGTCGAAGGAGACTGATGATCAAGTCCTTCAAATAACATGCTCAAATCTGTTTGCTCTCCATAGAAAGGCTCAGACTCACGAAAGGTAACATCCATACTCACAAACGTTCTGCGTTCAGTCGGATTCCAGCATTTGTATCCTTGTTGTCCCGAAGGATAGCCAATGAAGATGCATTTGACAGCCTTGGGATCAAGCTTGCTCACGGAGGGTCTATGATCTCGGACAAAGCAGGTGCACCCAAATACTTTGGGAACAACATTGAACTTATTTTCGCCGAATAGAAGCTCACATGGAGATTTCATGCCAATAATCCGTGAGGGCATGCTATTAATAAGATAGGTAGCAGTTAGAACAGCCTCACCCCACAGAAATTTAGGTACATTCATTGTGTACATGAGAGACCGAGTTACCTCCAATATGTGACGATTCTTTCTTTCAGCTACTCATTCTGGGGAGGAGTATCTGGGCAGGAAGTCTGGTGCATGATTCCTTTCTCTGATAAGAACTCTGCAAATCTCTTGTTAACATATTCTGTCCCATTATCAGATCTGATCATTTGCACCTGCACCTTAAACTGAGTGTTCACATATGCACAGAAGTCTTGGAAGCATTGAAACACCTCATCTTTGTGGCGTAAGAGGTACACCCAAGTCATGCGAGTATAGCAATCAATGAAAGTTACAAAATATTTCATTCCACTGATAGAAATACTAGGACATGTCCAGACATCAGAGTGCACAAGAGTGAAAGGAGCTATACTCCTGAGCCCCTTACTAATATAAGATGTTCTGGTATGCTTAGCATACTCACATGCATCACATTTTAGTTTACTCATGTCTACTCCACTCATTGCATCAGGAAACACTTTGATCATCTTATCAAAAGAAATGTGCCCCATACGGCAATGATGGATCATGGCCTTGGTCTCTTGTCACCTTGAACCGCTGCAAGCACCACCGAGTATCCCAGCATCTCAGACTTCTCTCGGTACAGGTGACATAGCCCTCTACGCCTGATTCCTGCCCAAGCTTCCTTCCAGTCCTCCTCTCCTGGATCAAACACATATGCATATCAATAGTAATCCGGCAATCAATCTGATCAATCAAACTACTCATTGAGATCAAGTTCACTGGAAATGCAGGCACATATAGGACAGAGGATAACTTCATGCTAGATGAACAATTGACAATTCCAACACCTTTTACAGGTTGGGCAGTACCATCTGCTGTCTGAATAGTTTCGTGATATGTTGAGGGATACTGATTGAACAATTCAAACTCACTAATGTTACCAGTAACATGCCTTGAGGCTCCACTATCTAGTATCCAATCTGAATCTAGCTTATGTGCAGCAAGAGAGGCATTTTCAGTACTACCTTTGTCGGTGTAGACAAAGTGAGCAAATTGTCCGAAGCTTGTTTCTCCTTGCTGTCCACCCTTCTTCACTTCTCGTTCAGTAGCACTTCCGTGGTTTTGAGTTTCTGTTGATTGATCTCCCTCCATGACTGTCATGTTAGCTCTGGCCCCTCCTTGTGGACCACCTGAGTTGTGATAGTAATTCCCTCCATATCTGCCTCTAGGTGCACCTCTGTAGTATCCCCTGTTGTACATGTTGCCTCTGAAACCTCCTCTGCCTCGACGGGGTGGATCAGTACATTGGTGGATTAGGTGACCACTCACTCCACAGTTGTAGCAGTCTCTAGTCTCCTGCCTCTCAAACACATGATATGCAGGCCTTTGTGTGGATCCTCCCCTTTCCACTAGTAGGAAAACCCTTATAGGGAGGTTGCATTCTGTGGCGCACCCTTAATTGGTGCGCCACAGAATTATTTTTCTGTGGCGCACGGGGCCAGGTGCGCCACAGAAAGTCACATTTCTGTGGCGCACGGGGCCAGGTGCGCCACAGAAATGTGACTTTCTGTGGCGCACCAAGCCTGGTGCGGCACAGAAAGTTATCTGGGGGACGGGTTAAAATTTGAAAAAAAAAATTCTGTGGCGCACCTGGCACGTGTGCCACGTTTTTCTTCACATCCAACCCCCCCCCCCCCCCCCCCCCCCCGTGGATCGCCTTTTTAGTCTTGCAGGAAGTAAAAGAAAATGATAAAAATTTCAATAAATAAAATCCTTTGACATGTAGTTAGGTTTGAGTGTCCAGTAGGTATAAAAATTTTGAAATATGAATTTTGACCTTTTCTGCAACAAACAGGAACAAAAACTTGTAACGGCCATAACTTTTGCATACGACGTCGAAATAATGCAAATAATATGTCAAAAAAACTAGAGAAAAATACGAGTTCACAGATTCCTCAAATTCAAAAAGAAAAAAAAAAGTTATTTTAAGCAGACGATTTTTCCCAGCAAAATCAAAAAGAAAGAAAAAAATTAAAAAAATTAAAAAATTCAAAAAGTCCAAAAAAGACACAGAAATGTATAACAGAGAAGATTGTTGAATTTTTTGGATTTTTTTGAAGTGTTTTGACTTTTTGACTTTTTTGAAATTTTTGGATTTTTTGAAATTTTTTATGTTTTTTGATTTTTTTTTTGGATCTTTTGAAACTTTTGAATCTCCTTTTGAAACTTTAGAAGTTTTTGAAAAATCTGAAATTTAAAACACACACTATAACACATACATAACATATACACATACAAGACTTAAGAGGCTTCATATGATATATATGTCAATAAGAACTTGAGTAGCACAAGGGTAGGTGAAGTGGGTGGAACTTAGAAGTTAAGCGTGCTACGGTTGGACCAATTTGAGGATGGGTGACCTAGCGGGAAGGTATCAGTTCAAATAATTCAAAAAATCCGAAAATAATTCAAATAATTAGGATTCCTCAAACACACACTATAACACATACATTATTTCTTTTTTTGATTTTTTTGAAACTGTTTTATATTTTTACGAAGGGAAGCAGAATGAATTGCAAAAGGAGAAGGTTGCATTGAAAAAGATGGATGTTGAACGTAAGCAATTTGAAATGGACGAGAGGGTTATGCTGGTGGACACTAGTGGTATGAATGCTTTTCAAAAGCAATTCTACGAAGGGAAGCAGAATGAGATCATTACTCGCCGCCATGGAATGTGATTTGTTAGCTGCTTGATGTATTAACTATGTTATTTGTTAGCTCCTTGATGTATGAACTATGTTGTTTGTTAGCTGCTTGATGTATGAACTATGTGATTCTTCAAAAGTTATTCTTCAAATGGATTACATCACTCATTGCATTTCAGAAAGGAAATGTTTTATTGATAACACTGCATTACATCACTCGTTGCATGAAAGGTAAAACTAGATGAAAATAAATGGATTACATCACTCATTGCATGAAAGGTAGAACTAGATGAAAATAAATGGATTACATCACTGGTTTCCAAACTTTTGCCAAATGTTCTCAACTAGATCACGTTGAAGCTGAGAATGATCAGCTTTATTTTTAATCCGGTGATGCATGTGAAGAAAATCACTCAGCTCTTCTGCATAAGTACGAGATACTGTGACCCTTTCTCCCATTCCATCATAAGTGTAGCTCTGACGACCATTGTCTCGCTCCTCTTCAACTATCATATTGTGCATTATGACACAAGCTGTCATGACATCACCAATTTCTTTACGCTTCCAACCTTTAGCAGGTCCTCGAACAATGGCAAAACGAGCTTGCAGAACTCCAAAGGCTCGTTCCACATCTTTTCTAGCCGACTCTTGCATTTGGGCAAATTTCTTCTTCTTTTGGGTGTCTGGAGCTGGTATGGTTTTCACAAATGTTGCCCACTGTGGATATATGCCATCTGCAAGGTAATACCCCATTGTGTACTGATGACCATTGATACTATAATTCACTTCTGGAGCTTCGCCTTCCGCTAGCTTTGCAAACACGGGAGAACGTTGAAGAACATTCAGATCATTGTTAGACCCTGGTAAACCAAAGAAAGAATGCCAAATCCAAAGATCTTGTGAAGCAACTGCTTCCAAAATCATTGTGGGCTCTTTCACATGGCCTTTAAAACATGCCATGCCATTTCCTTGGGCAATTTTTCCAAGCCCAATGCATGCAATCTATACTCCCTAACATACCAGGGAATCCTCTTTCTTCCCTATTGCAAGCAATATTGCAGTATCTTCTGCATTTGGAGACCTTAGGTACTTGTCCCCAAATACTTCGCAAACTTTGATCACAAATTTCTTGCAAGACTCTAAATTTGTGGATTCTGCTGAGCGGATGTACTCATCCGCTAAATCAGCAGCTATTCCATAAGATAACATCCGCATTGCCGCGGTCATCTTTTGCAGAGGATGCAACCCTTGAGCTCCAGCAGAATTTCTTGTTTGCGTAAAATAACCCTCATAGTCATGCTCAAGTATACCATTAACTATGCGGTTAAACAAATTACGGGACATCCTAAATCTGTGCATAAAAAAGGTAAATGAGACACGGTACTGAAAATATACAAACACAGAGTAGTGTTCTAATGACAAACCTTCGCCGAAATAAGTGCTCGGGGTAGCGAGGATTTGGTTTGAAGTAATCATCCCAGAGAAGAACAAATCCGGCATCTCTTCCTCTGTCGATTATCTGACGTCCAATCTTCGAACCGCCACGGCGTCGGGCATTTCCCTGCTCTTCCTCCTCGGCGATTGCTGCCATAATAAGTTCATCGTCGCCTGATGAAGACGACGATGAATTCATCATCATATCCCAAGAGGTGCTCATTGTATCGTGAGAGAGTGGATAGAGAGCAAAGAAGCTACAACCAGGAATGTAGTGAGAGAGGTGGGAGATGGTGGTATATAGATATGAAAATATAGCTGTTGGGAATATAGCCGTTGGAAATATAGCCGTTGGGAATCTAGCTGTTCAAAAAATATCTGTTCAAAAAATAGAGCCGTTGGAAAAAAGCTGTTAAATGGTAGTTATAGGATAGTATTAAAATATAGGAGAGAGAATATAGATGTCCTGATTATAGATGATCTGCTGGAAAACTGGGGACATCTAAAAAGGAATCTTTATAGATGATCCTCTATATGGAGATATAGAGGACCAAATTTGAATGAGCTCCTGGAGATGCTCTAACAACTTGAGTTTTGTTTGCCTGTTGAAACCCTGCAGGGCCCTGCCGGAGTGCTGGTGCTTTCATGGGCAGCACAACAGTGGAGCAGAGGCTTGCTGATGTGGTGGTGCCAACTGTAGTGGCCTATGTTTCTTTTGTTCTCCCCTTATTTTTTTAATTTACTTTGCCAATTTTGGTTTGTGCATTAGCTACACAACCTAACCTGGTTTGTTTTTGCTAAGTTATGTTTACTTCACTACCTGATTAGTTCAATGAAAGCATGACGGATTCATTTGTGTCGTTCGTTGTTGTAATTAAATTTGTCAAAGCTTTGTACCGTAAATGAAACGGGAGTATTTTCTTACTCATGAGGTTTTTAACATTGATATGGTCTTACATTTTTGGAAGATTGAGTGAGATGGATGTTCATAGTGTAACTCCAGCAGCTAAAGTGCAATCAAGCATGGCCTACTGATATAGAGAGGAGAGCACAAGACATGGACTTCAGTTCCTGAAACTCTGGTGAGGAAATTTACCACCTTTTAATCATTCCCATCTCATTTCTCGACCAGATAACTATACGATGAACTTTAAATTGTGTGGATGTATATCAATTTTGCAGGTAATGATGGTTATCCGAGTGGACATGATGCCCGTGGGTTTGTGTTGGCGTGAGATGGTGTGGTGCCATCGTGGCCATGAAGATTGGGAGGTAGGGTGGACCGGTGGAGGCAGCAGACAACATCATCGTGAAAAAACGTGGAGAGAAAGGCAATATATTTTCCCTCTTGCATGGCCGTGTTTGTTGCCTCGGCGCAGTGGCAAGGAGTAGCCATCGGAGCAGGGTCGACGACACACACAAGTGACCAGAGATGCATGTGATGTCTTCACCCTACTACATTTGTCCATCCAGCAACAATCGTGGGTGGATGCAGCAAGGTTGGCATTGCTAGAAGACTCTACTGAAGCAATGGGCATGCACCGCGTGGTTGAGCATGACAAGGGACCTGAAGGTTCTCGTTCCGGGCAGAGGTTCACGGTGATTTTTCACATTTTTTGACATTTTTAGGAGGTCGCAAACAATGGCGTTCTTCTATATATATGGTGACACTTGATTGTCTTTGTTCTACTGTCCGAGCTTTTGACACTCTTTGTCCATAGAAAGGCCGTCAGAGGTGAAAGCACCTCTGTTTTAGAAAAAATTAAGTTTTTGATTGTTCTTTTCTCCATAGAGCGATCTGATTAGGTTATTTTGTTTTATTTTTCAGTTGAAGCCAGCTGGATGTAATCTTGTACTCCCTCAGTTCCTCAAAAATCTATACACCTTACTTCAAGGAACGGAGGGAGTATTTACCTTTTTATAATTTTGAAAAGCACCCTTTTGTGTGAGAACA
This sequence comes from Poa pratensis, assembly GCA_947311845.1. Classification (NCBI taxonomy): domain Eukaryota; kingdom Viridiplantae; phylum Streptophyta; class Magnoliopsida; order Poales; family Poaceae; genus Poa; species Poa pratensis. The sequence continues at coordinate 3,557,976 of CAMZMU010000084.1, forward strand.
ATGGATTGTTGTCTATAAACCTCCCTCAATAAGCTTAACCTCCATTAGATAAACTTCTTGTGAACTAAAAAATGGAAGCATGTTATTTTCTTGTATTTGATGTACATGATGCATATAAACATTTTAGGACCATGATTTTGATGGATAAAAATATCAAATATTGTTATTCCGTAGCAACGCACGGGCATTAGCTAGTATTTATAATATTTTAATACTCTGTTAATGCAAAAGTATATTTGTAACTGTATAACCACGGATACATGTACTTATGGTAGGATTTCCAATTTTCAGGACATATTGAGATTGCGATCTTTAGTTGCTAGGGTAATACTGTTGCAGGGGACTATCATATCCTGAAGATACGCTAAGATCGGTACATGCAAAATGCAAGCCACAAAAGTCATGCCAACAGTATGAAGCTGTAAACTGTAAAGTACCTTGTGCTAAACTGGACAATTGAGTATTTCTGTTCACACAATACCTCCAAGAGCAGCACGTTGAAGATTAGTATATCCGATTTTCTCCCCGTGTAGGTTTATACTGAATCCGCAAATCAAGCGTTTGAAGAGGGGTTTGGAGAACAGAACTTACCCATAGCTATTACATTGTGTTCTAACCTGAATTTTTGTCCTTCAGCAACGATGCCACCTGATCTGGCGCGTTCTTGTTGGAGCGGCAATGCAAGGACGTGGCTGAGGCAGTGGCCCACCCTCGGAGCGGCCGTCCTGCTTGTCGGCGTCGTGTTCGTCTCCTGCTCGTCGGCGTTGTATGCGTCGTCGTATTGGTCGTCGGCGGGACGGTCAGTATGAAACTCAGATGGCAAGCATGGGAGCGGCCATCATGCTCATCGGCGTCGCGTGCGATGTCTTGTTGGTCGTTGGCGGCGCGGCGACATGGAACTAAAATGGCAGCCTGCGATTCCAATCCCTATAATTCGGAGTGCGTTGGGTCAATCACGATTACTTTCCATGTTATTTCGTGCGTTTCTTCTGTCTATTATGGAAGACATGATGTGAGGGATATTGGCAAGGTGTGGGAGAACAGATGGTTGTGGGTCGTTTGATTATTTTGATGGACGGCTAAGATTTAATTTTCCTGCCACGTTTGCTTGTTTATTAGTAGTGGAGAAGTGGAGATAACACAAGCAATAACTGCAATTGTTAGGATTGGTAAACACATGGATAAAACACATAAATTAACCGCACTCAGTATATACTCCCTCCGTCCTGAAATACTTGATTCTAAAATGAGTGTATCTAGATGTGTTTCTTGTCTAGATACACTTAGTTAGAAGTCAAGTATTTGCAAACGGAGGGAGTATGTGTAAAGGGAAAAACTGAGTCGTAGAAACTGCGTGCAGACTGTATTTCTCAATCAACTTATGCCAAGACGGACCAAGGTAGGGACTCTTAATAGTAGCTTCTTTTCTTGGTAGATAAGAACTACTCAACAGATAGTTTTACTGATAACACACCACTACCAGAACGAAACAATAGTGGAGCAATACTAAGGTACTAGAATGATGATAATACACCAGCACGGAAGTTCGACTGCAGCAAACATGAACTTGTTGTTCGATGGCAGGCCATGCATCTCAGCAACCACAAAGGCGCAACACCATATGAACGGTACTATTGCGCTTAATGTTGTAGTCCGCCAGGGTGCGTCCGTCCTCCAGCTGCTTGCCAGCAAAGACGATGCGCAGCTGTCTAGGGGGAACGCCTTCCTGCTCGTAGATCTGCACCTTCAGACTGTCAACAGTGTCCGAGCGCCCAACCTTAAGGGTGATGGTCTTCCCTGTGTATGTCTTCACGAATATTGGCATCACAACAGTTGGACTGCACGGGAGGAGGATGAGGAGAAGAGTGGACCCTTTCGAAATGTTGAGGTCAGCCAAGGTGCGCTTGCTGTCCTCCAGCTGCTTGTTGGCAAAGATGAGGCACTGTTGGACCTTGGGAAAGCCCTCTATGTCTTCGATCTTGGCCTTCACGTTGTCAATGGTGTCTATGCTGTCGACCTCGACAGGGATGGTCCTGCCTTCTAGCGTCTCCGTCACAAAGATTTGCATCTTCTCTTGGAGGTCAAGTGTGGAATCATGCTTGATGCCGTAATCCCCAATGTACGGTTGTCTTCCAGCTGCACCCCATCGAATACGAGGCCGTACCGCTCCTGAATCTTTGCCTTGATGGTGTAAAGGGTGTCTGACAAGTGGACCCCCCTGAGACAGATTTTCCTGCCAGCGGGATTCTTGACAAAGATGTGCACTTTGGATGGGCTAGCAAACCAAAAGTCACCAACTGTTAGACAATATTTAGGCTGTAGAACAATACACAAAAACGTCAACAATTCCAGTAGGCAGTACAAGCAAGTGCCTAAATAAAAAAACAATCCAAGCAAGAAGAGAAATCTACTCTGTAAATACCTTGTTTATACAAAACATGGCATCACACTAAGCCTAGCATGCAAAGTTCAAGACTTGAGCATCCATAAAATTGTAGGAGTACATGGTATCACTCAGTTCTATATATTGAAGAGACTAGTTATAAGTATTTATTAAGTGATACTTCTATTCGGTTAACACATTTGTCAAGTGTTCTTAACCGTGTAGCAACAAATGTCGCCATCTTTCACTACTCTCCCCTATACAGCCAACACGGTGTTGTCCTGCTCCCCATAGGCATCTCCATCTTCACCTTCCTCAGGGGAGAACACATACCTCTCTCTGCCCAAAAGTCACTCCACTACTGCTGCACCATCACCCTCTGGTCCCCCATCATTCCCCAAGTCTCGCAGTTCCGTTATGCTAATGTTTCGCTCTTCCACCATTTCGTCCCACTCCGATATCATGTGCATGCCCAGAAGATCTCTACCATGTTCCCAATCACCACGAGGGGTGGTGGCATCTTAGTATAGACAATCATATAGAACATGCGGCAACTACAACACATGTCCTACTGTGTGGTAACGAAGCTACACCATTCGATTCGAGCGGCAGTGGCAAACAAGATTCTTCTCCAAGTATGATGCCTCACCTTCAGCAAGCTTTGCTACCTATCGTGTCGGGACAAACATCAAGTTTCTCACACTTTCCTCCTTGTCAATCATCGCATACCCCTACACCTCTATTCCCTCTCGTCACAATTCTATTCAAAATATGATGATGAATATCGTCAGATGTGCATGAGGCGAATTAACATGCGACTAACCAAATCAAAGGAGAAAAACTATTTTTTGATTATCCCCATATATAAAAACAAAAGGTACAACTACAAACAAAGACAACTCACTAACCCACACTTTAATGAATATGCATAGCCAATATAGCTGGCGAAGACACTGGCTAGCTCTGTGTGTAGATTAAGATTTGGAAGCTTTCCAATATTAACAAGTTAATAATATGCACTATTCGATGGAAGGGTTGTTCATATGTTCTTTTTCTAAGAATTCGACAGATAAAACAAATAAAAACAGGATAAGAAGCAGAAAGCACACATGTAGAAACCATCTCTGGTTTTAATCCAGTCGACCAACTATTGCTTGCTGCTCTGACAAATATTTTTCATTGTGAACAGAAAAGATGAAACTAGTTTATGGCCAAAATAATTACAATTTATAAGCATTGACTAACATGACAACAAATCTTCCATTACCGATTGGCATATCAATTACTGATTAAAACTTTATAGAACAGTTACCAGTGTTCTGTGATACTTTAGTTACTTTTTCAAAGAAATATGAAGCTGCAATATAGCGTTCAGTGTTCATAATGGGACTATTAGCACCTGCGGAGTACTTGAACACTGGTAACTCATATTTGACAGGCCGAAGAAGAGAGTCAATTTGATTCAATTAGCCAGTCGAGGGGTCTAAGCTGAGAAATTATGTGTTCCAGAATCTGATAATAGAGTTTATCCAGTGAACAAAATGCTTTGCTAACAGGATATGGATATTGCACTGATCCTAACAGCAACCGAGGGGCTGAATTGCACCTAGCAGCTAGTATTAACTGCATGAGACACGCATACTAAATAGAAAACTGTCTAAGAAAAGAACTCTCTTACTCGTCCATGTCGGCACTGTCAGACGAATGGCTGCCACCGTCGTCTTCGCCGCCGCTGTCGCCAACTTCCTCCTCTTCCTTCTCGGAATCTGCCAAGCCCATCAAACACACAAGCCACTCAACGACCCCACACAGAACATGCTTATGCATCGTGCACAACGCGAGCAGGAGTCGGTAAAACTCACCATGCATGCTATCTTCCGTGCCAGAGGTAGAGACCACAGGAGCAGCTTCCACGACGTGGTCTTCCAGGTTGGGACCAGCAGACGACCGCAGGCGCTTCTTCGGGGGCATTCTGCTGGCAGGCTGTCTCAAGGATTTAATTTTCATGTTAGTAAAGGATTCTGCATAGACATCTCTGTGAAAGTCAGAAATTGATATGCCAATTAATTGCTAATGGAAGATTTGTTTTTTCATGTTAGTCAAAGGATGACATAACACTTTTTACTGGAATAGAACCAACAGCGAGCATGCAAATGCCAAATCAGCCAACAGGACTCACCGTTACAGAAGCTAGCTAGCTAGCTAGCTAGATCACCCTTCAGAGTTGCTACCCTACAAGGCATATCGTTCTTAATCGGAAAACAGAATATGTAGCCCTATATATGCAGATGCTTCCGTCCAGCTTTTGTAATAACATAAAAAACGTCAACACTTGCAACAGGTCGTACAAGCAACGAGAGAAATATCTAGTCAGAAAGGCTGACCAATACATATAACGATTTTGGACAATCTTTGCTGTTCATCTTGTTACGAGGCTAGCAACAAATTCCATGAGGATCCTACCTGACATTGACAGTAGGGGGGGCCTACTCACCTTGCTACGGACCATTGGGGGGGGGGGGGGGGGGATGCATCGCAGCAAACACTAGAGCAGGGGAGGAGCGGATGCATCTCTCTATCGTACACTAGAGCAGAGCAGCAGGTCTCTCCCCGTCTCCCGCCATCGGACTAGGAGCTAGATCAGGCGGGTAGGGTTTTGGCGTCGGGTTGGTCGGGGAAGGAGGAGACGAAGAAGATAAAAGGGAGAGGGAGCAGACTAGGGCTTACCGAGAGGAGGAAGATCTCCGTCCGCTGCGCTCGAGTCGGGCGGCGCTGCGACGGCGGCGACGGCGGCGGAAGGCGAGCGGTCGAAGACAGAGATAAAGAGAGGATTTTCTTTTTTTTATAATATACGGAGGAGAGGTGTGTGGGGGAAGGAAACCAACTACAGACGACTCCGGCCCACGGTCCACGAACCTGGCGCAACCCAACCCCGCCCTACCCCCCACATGACTTTTGAGTTTTGACCCAAGAAACGAGAAAATATCACTCATCAAACTCATGTGAAATTTTGACAACAAACATGAAAGTACATGCAAATTCTCGTAAGAAGAAGACATGCGTGTTGGTTCAAAAAACAAAATATATTAATTGTGGATGTGATCGAGCCCCGCCACGAACGCTACATGAGTAGGTTGTTGCATCGGCCGCCTCCACCTCGCCACCACTTGCTCAGGTCCCCCAAAACCATGTAGGAACTGTGGATCCCGGCCTTTGGCGGCGGGAGGGCTTTGCTTTTGATGATTTTTTATATTAGGGTTTAGGGTTTGTGTCCTGCTCAAAGAGACGAGGCAGTGTCGGCTCTCTGAAAATATAATAAGTTCTTCCCATCTAGTCTTGTTGGATGGCCTAGTAACAAAAATGGATAGACGATAACTCGCCCAGCTATTATTGGGGAACTTGTATCAAATGTCGATTTGGCCTGGGCCATCACTCTACTCAAGAGTCTTTGGGGCAATTTGATTTCTAGCCATATTTTGTAAGGCTTAAATTGAGTAATTGTTATTAGCAACCAAAGTGTGGGCGTGTGGCTGAGAAATTGGGAATCACAAGTGTGCCAAAAATTGGCATAAAAAAAATCACTCTACAGGTGAACTATATGTATAATAAAGTGTGTAAAATTTAAAACGTGCCAACATTAATGCAAAGTCAGAGCTTTTGCCATTCAATTTTTTAAAAAAAACGTGCAACCAATTAACAACCCCTCCTCACCCCATTCACCAGCCATAGTTCTCAAAAGTTGAAAAGATGCCATCGAGCCGTGGATGCTTGAATTCGTCGCTAACAAAAACAGTGTCAAAGAACACAAATGATGAGACAATTCCCTAATCGACCATTTTGCCTCCCGCCTCTGCAGCTCAATACCAACATAAAATTAACCAGAAAGTCTATTAACGTTGAACCATCGGAACCATGCATGAATGGCTTTTGCTCTGTCAGGGTATCTCCACTCGGGGCGTCCAAACGGCCGCCGAAAGGCCTTTGGGGGAAGGAGAACCGTCGAAGCGAGAGTAGACAGAGGTGTGTGGGGGGGAAGGAAGCCAACTACAGACGACGCAGGCCCACATTCCACGAACCTGGCGCGGGCAGATGCAAAACATTTTTATTGATTTTTAAATGTCAAAAATTACAGAAAAATTTCGGATATTCATCAGAATTTTTTGTGTTAACAAAATAAAATGTTTTGGAGAAAAATATTTTGTGTGACCTGTTTTTTTGTTGTTGATATTTTGCACCTTTTTTTTATACAGTGGGTGCATCTGCACCTACTACCCGTTATGGATTTCCGCTATAGTCGCCTATACTTTCCTTCGAACTAGCGTAACATTGTAAAACGAACCAGTAGTAGATTAATATATACGTATATATCAAAAATAGACGGTTACTCGAGCAGAAATGACAATAGAAAAGCCGAATAACCTCTACTACCTTTGTTTCATAATGTAAGCCTTTTTAGCAAGCTATATTCATGGTGGTAGTAAATGTCCAATATTAAGTCTCAACATGTAAAGCACACCGATTAAACATAGGCACTGGTCGTTTACGCTCACGGCTCACCAAAAACATGTTGAGAAGAAAGACACCACACCAAGATTAACCGTCAAAGAATAGGAACGGACTCTCGGCAAAATCGCTTGCATATTCGCCACCAGCTGTCCTTTTTCATCCGATCCTTTCCCTTTCTGATATCGGAGTGACCACCTATTCTCAAGACACGGTCTGTCGCAGTAGCTAATCCTGCATCTGAAGTACTGATTTTGTTCAGAAGAGAGTTAACCTCATGGTCAGGTAAGAAGGTAGCCATCTCCATGAATTTTGTGTTCTCATCGTCAATCAAAGAGCTTCTTCGAATGATCGCAATGCTGTGAAAAGGACAGGGGAAGTTTATTCTGTGCCAACACGAACATCGTCACCAGCACAGTCGCCAGTAACTTCAGTTTCTGAATCCTCCTGTGACATAATGAGAACTCATGCATGCAAGTAATAATTCAAGTGTTTCATAAACAAATTTGTCAAAACAATAGATTCTAATGATACTGATCAAGTTATCTAGTTCCTACAGAAGCAATGCAAGTGAAGTAAGATACTGTTACAACTGCCATCCAATAGTGATTACCACTCTAAAAGATAACTCATGCTTGTAAGTAACTAGCTAATTGCCCGTGCGTTGCTACGGAATAATAACAATTGATGATTTTATACATTAAAACATGGTACCAAATGATTTTGTGCATCATATACATAAAATATAAGAAAATACATGTGGCCATTTATTAGTTCACAAGAGGATTGTCTAATGGACGTTAATCTTAGTGATACACAACAAACCATTCATCTAATAAGAAATTGGCTCTTTAAACATCCAGCTGGCTACAAATTAAGAATAAAACGAAATAAACAACTTGTGTCGCCTATATTCAGCAAAGAAAGTATAAAACTTACAAGTTCCTCCACTACAACAGAGTTGCTTAACCTCTGACGGTATTTCTGAGAACAAGCAGGAGCATCAGCAGCTCCAAACAGCAGAACAAAGATAATCAAGTGTCCTCATATGTATAAAAGAGAACCGTTCTTTCCTAGCTCCTCACAAAAATCTAAAAACAAAATGGAGAAGTTTCAGCCTGTGCTCTGCACCCTGAACTTCTACCCAGAACGACAACCATAGCCATTCTATCCACATCCAACACCGATCGCTGCTGAATGGAGTAATGTACAAAGGTGAGGATATCACGTCCATCTCCAATGTGACCTTGGTGTCCCTCAAATGATGATGCACTTCCTGCTGGTGCTGCTGCTAGTGATAGCAGTCTGGCTTTAGGTGCGGCACTTGCACTTTCGATTGATGTCGCTGAGGCAATCATTGCCAGATATAGTTTGGAGAGTGACAAAGGTGAAATATCTTATATTGATGTTGTTTGAAGCCAAATGGGAAAAAATACCAGCTTGGTGACAAATATAGTTAATAAACCTGTTGGAATCCTTCGAGGAACTTGGAAGGAATTGGACCGAGGCAGAGTGAACTATTGCAGTTCTGGAAGTAACCGGCCAAACAACGTTGCGACCTAAGATCATTATCAACTTCTAAAATCTATGGCACCCAAAATCGAAATCATCAAGTTCCAAAACTTGTTAAGCATCACAATTTACCATATTAAACGGGAATGAATAGTCTGAAGTATTACGAGCTTGCTTTCTAGAAAAGCCTACTAACTAATGCAATTTGGTATTTCTAATTAATTTTAACACAAGATAAGTATGGCTGTAAACATCATTGAGAATCTGATATGTATATTGAATCACAACAGGGAGAACTGTCATAGTGTAAATTACCTCGGGAGAAAAACATCCATTCTTACGACTCGCCCCGCTCTTTACACCACCTTCCTCTTAGCAGATTTCCTATGGAAATTGTCAGCAACAGTACATAACAGAAAAATCAAGGGCCGACGGCTTAAGTTATGAATATCGCTAGTTTGCTACATAGATAAAATTGGAGAGACATAAAAGTTACAAGATATGTCAAGGTAGAAACCTAAGACATATTACAAGTTGACCTCTCCATTAGTATTTTCGTGTATAAATGTTTTCTCTAGAAATACCGTGAATTTGCTCTTACAGTCTGACCATTTGTAGATAAAATGGGACATGTTCACATTTCTAAAGGAATGTGTCGCGGGAATGTTGCTTTCCAAAATCTCATAAAATGTATTCATGCTAACTTGCTAAGCATTGACGTGTTATGAAACTTCACAAGATATTTAAATCTTAGTTATATACCTGGTTCTCTGTTGCTTGGCATGGACTCCTCATTTCTTTTTCATCAAGATGCTCTCGGGCCCTCAAAATGCATGTCTTCAGGTGCTCATTTTCAGAAGGATTAGTTCACATCTTCTCTGTTCCAGTGAAGAGGTTCAGACCAGCACCCACAAATTCAGATGACGTATATCTAGTATGAAGGACAGTTGCAACATGGCGATCGGTGTACAACTGCAGGTGTTGTATATCCGTGGCAAATATTTCCACTTGAGCTCCATGTGTTTCAATTCTATTCTGATGGAGGCCAAGTAAATACAAGAATATTCTTGTGAAGAAACTAACAGCAAATTGGTTAGTTAATTCCGAGGTGAAGCCAACCATGCAAGCTGGATGAACATATCAGAACAAACAATGAAGCATTCATAGCTTTGAACAATTGAAGGCATTATCCAGATGCACCTGCTACTACAAATCGATTTTTATCGTATATACCTTGAGGAGGCGGGGGGAGGTTCCTGACGTGCAGTCGACGAGCTCCAGGTCTCGGGATAGGGTGTCTTTCTCGTTGGGGTCATGGATAAGGCTGATGGTGGTCGTCAGCCCTCGCTGCTCCTGCTCGGGGACGGACATCGGGACATGGCGGGGCCTTTGGCTGACGACGTCGCTGCAGATTGGAACCACGCGTGGCAGCAGGGAGGTGGGCTCACTTGCCCCTGGCAAGGGCGACTCTGGAGAACCCGACAAGGTGGAGGCGGCAGGCTAGCTTGGGTGGCGGCAGATCGGGGGCTCAAGAGGAACGCAGGGAGGAAGGATATGGAGGGAAAGGAGGGTTCTGGGCGGCGGCGCGTAGGAAAGGGCCAAGGCGGCTGCGGCACTGCATGGCCGCCGTCGCTGGAGGGTGGAGGCGGACAGTGGGTCGGGAAGGATTTGGTTTTCGGGCGTGATGGCGGCTGATTGCCTTTGTTTAGCGCTAACGAGGGAAGGGGCATACGAGACTTGGGCCGGGCCAAGGTTTAGCGATAGAAAGAGGGACGATTTTCTGCCAGACGACGTACCAACGTACGAACTCCCATTTAATAGTAAAGATAGTCCAAGTGTTTCGTAGACAGATCTGTGCAAGACAATTCAGGATGGGAATGGGCCGGCCCCGGACCTGGCCCTGGCCCCGGCCCCGTGGCCAATATGCGAGGCCACGGGTCGGCCCATTCCAGCAGAATCTCATGGCCTTGCTGGCCCGTTGGGTAAACGGGGCCGACCCGATTCCAGCGTATGCACAGTTCGCTGTTTCACGTTCGTATCTTCTATTGTCTAAAAAAATACGTTTGTATCTTTTTTTTTCTTTACCTGGACGTTCGCAGCTCTGTTTGACAGAGAAGAGAACACAGAAAATGTACATGACAAGATTAATACAAAATATCCGATCTTTTCACAGCAATACCATTCATTCTTTTCAAAGGTTGGACATAACCAAATTTTTATCATTAGTACATGACAGGATTAATAGATAAAATTCAGTTTTTTCACAGGTCGCACAGAACCAATTACTTCTTCATCATCTGCTGGAGCAATCAGTTGTTCCAACATGCTTCAGCTCCATCATGCTTCATCATCTGCTGGAGCCCTCCATAGGAACATGGTATACAAGAGCCTATTAATACCAACATTCAGATTCAGATCCTAGTTCCTTTACCTTGTTGTCTCCCCAGGACAACCATTGCTCGTAGCATTTACTTTCCGCTTCTTCCTCTCAGGAGGCTCATCATCCGTAGGGTTATCTGCTACAGACTGATGGTTAGCTTGCTCTTACAAGTAAATACACTACTTTAGCTCAAACAAAAACCAACACAATTGTCTTGCAGGTTACCACTGAAACAGGACAACATATAACTTTAATTAGAGTAAAGATGGGTGACATACCGTCCATGTTCAGAATGATGTCATGGACCGAAGCCATGCTGCGCTCAGTATTAGTTGTCGCTCTTATCCAGTCTTGTAGGCAAACCAGAGCTTCAAGTGTTTCAGGGGTCATTCGACTTCGAAAATCTGATAGTACACGCTTTCCTGTGCTGAAGGCAGACTCGGATGCCACCGTAGAGGCAGGAGTTGCCAAGATGTCTGCTGCCATACGACTCAGTGTTGGGTATTCAGCTGAGTTCATCTGCCACCATGCAAGGATATTGAACTGATCACTTCGACGGAGCGGTACCTTTGACAAGTATGAATCTAGCTCAGTTGAATCCACATTTGTTGATTGAGCACTAAGTGTGACTTGTTTGTCCCAATCAGCCATAGGATCCTCAAGAGTTACATCCATGTCATTGTCACCTCCTTGTGCCATGGGATCTGAGCCATTACCATTCAAAGGGAGATATTCCTTGAACAACCCGTGGAACACATTTTTTATTTTAGCAATCATTGCTGGAGCTTCATTCCCAAACTCTAGGTTAAATCGAAACTCAAGATATTTCAACTTGAACTGTGGATCCAAAATCACAGGAATACAGAGGCTTAACAATGACATCTTCCAATACTTTTTGAATTTTCTCTTCATATATTTGACTGTGATGCCCATCTCAGAGTCCTCTTCATATTGTTGCTGCTCCAATGTTAGCTTCACTTTCCACATTTCATGGAAATGTAAGTTGGCTGTTGGGTATTTTGTGCCTGATATCACATTTGTGGCTTCATAGAATGTCTTCAAGAGCTTGCAAACAACTTCAGCATTCTCCCAATCCTCAGATGATGGCTTGTAGGTGTATTGTTTATCCTGAATGGCCAAAGAGTCAAACACTCCACGATACTCTTTTGCTACATCAATCATCAGGTAAGTTGAATTCCAGCGTGTTGGAACATCAAGACTTGGAGTTTTCTCACATGATACACCATGCTGCCCAATGATTTCTTCAAATTTTAACTTTCTATTTTCCGAGCTTCGAATATATTTCACGCTGTCACGTATCAAACTGATCATTGGACTGAGAAAGTCAAATCCTGCTTGACAAATCAGATTTATGACGTGGGCAGCACAGCGTTGGTGGAACAATTTCCCATCACCAACTAGCATCTTCTTAAGCAAGAGGTGTGACTTGAGTAGCTTCATCATTGCCCCGTTATTTGATGCGTTATCAAGCGTCACAGCAAACAGATTATCTTCAATGTTCCAGCACTTTGACATGTCTCTCAGAGCAGTCCAATACCAAGAAAGAAAAATAGCCATGATGCTTGATTCTTCCACTATACAAGAAAACAAATGCATCAACTGATTCGAGCGCTACCAGAAGATACCTTTGGATCTGACACCGCCGAGCCCCTGAACGGCGGCCTTGAGGTTGCTTGGGGGTGAACAACTTGACCTCGCGCACGAGATGCAGGATGAACCTTGCCTTCAGATCTAGCACTACCACTGCCTCCCTATCGTCGCACGACGGTGAAGACGCCGGCTATGGAACAACCGCTGGGGAGGAGGGAGCAACGGCAGCCGGAATAAGCGGCCCAAGCTCAGACCACCGAGCACCGCCCTCCACTCCTCCGAGGAGGCGTCCCTTCTTGCAGCGCGAGGCGGACGACGGCCCATCAAGGCTCAGCATCCTGGTATAATTAACTCGGTGCGTCGAAACTTCTAAAAACAAGCACTGACAAATTCTATGCCTCATGGCCTGAAGATTAAAGGACAACATTATAAATTCTACAATGCATAAAAACTTGTTCGTAAATCCAAGGTACAATCGGTACACATCAAACTCAATGCAAATGCTACTGATGAGGTCTCAACAACAAAACCAATAAATGGAAGCAACAGGAGGTGCTGCTGGACGTACAATATTTATTTGGTGTTAACAAGCAAGACACTCAATATTTATTACATGTACAGACGGGTAGGAGCCAGAAACCATAGCAAATGCTAATACGCAGCATACCAACATAAAAAATTGGAAGATGTATAGCAGGGTGCAAAGAGCAGAACTTCTCAACAGTACTAGGTTGAATCGAATCACACCTACTGCACCAGTAGCACATAGAGAAGGGAAAAAGCAACATGTCGAGTAAACTGTCTCACCTGCAGCAGGATGGTCGGGCGACGAGCAAATTTGAGGACAGTCGTTGGCAGGAGCAGTAGGATGCAGCTGGGGGAGAAAGCAGCAGCAGCAGCAGCATGTCCGGGCTTGAGGTTCAGCGCGACCACGACCCGCCTGCCGTTGGACGTCCTTGCGAAGACGCCGGCCAGGGACCATTAGAAGAAACAACAAACAACGCCATCATCCGTTTCGTAGGTTCCTTGCAGCACGTGAGGGGCGACGACAGAAATACCCTTGTGTGGCTAGCATGGCCGCCGCCACGCTAGAATTGATCGCCCTCCCTTGGCCACGCGCGAGAACGGGAGGCCGCGGTTCCTGGTCGCCTCTTTCCCAACCTACAGCAGCTATAATACAACGTAAGCATCCAGAATAAACTGAGTACAAGAGCGTAATTTATATATAGCACTAGGTCAACATTCTGTAAAGGATATGCAATCTAGAGCAGTTGCAATTCTGCTAAAAAAACAATTAAGATCTCGGTGTAAAGCTACGAATTAAGATGAAAGATTCTAAAAAAACGACGCGGTCAGTTGTAAATCATGGGATTTTTTGCTTAATTTTCATATATAATCTAAATGCTCTGACTACCCATTTTCCTGAAGAGGGAAATACTCAAACTTACATCTGCAGGCCCACATCAAGTCAGCCAACAAAATATTTAACAGGGCAAACAAACTTGTTTTTTTACTATCTCAATAAATGATGTATTAGCTTATCGGAATGAATAAGTACGTTTTGTCCTATAGAATAACAGGTTATGGCAGTGCAAAAAGCATCGGAGGATATGATGCATATGAGTATAATGATGCAAGTAATCTTTTATTGCATGCACAGCCACATGAAGCAACAGTATGTTTTTAATGTTGTTGTGGTGTGGACGGGCTGTTTGGTTTAATATTAGACTGACAAGAAGATATTCTTAATTGTTTCAGCTTTCTAATATAGATGATATGAAACAACTTTTGATGAAATGCAGGACTCTAAGGTCGCAGATTAACTCATGGTAGCTTCCCTGTAAGATACGTGATTCGAGCAGTGCAAATTGCAGGTTTAACACGAATGCAGATTGTAGGATAGCATTAAGATGAAATTTTGGTTTCCTTGTACAACAAAGATGCATTGGTCAAAAACGATAAACATTGGCTGGAAGATACTTGTTTTTTCAGAGCAGTGTACGTCTACCATGTTAAACTAGGACGGAGTACTATGTGGAATCGAATCGCTAGGCTGTAGAAAACCGAACCAGCAGCTCACCTGGTAGTGGATGGATCGGAATCGACGGGCAATGGATGGCCGCAGGATCGTGGAGTAGGAAAGCCACCGTCCGCTTTGTGGGTTCCTTGTAGCCAGTGGCGGAGCTGCACTATGATTATGTGGTCAGTTGACAACACAACAATTTGATAAGCAAATAAAGTTCAGCTATGGATACAACCATAATTGACCCCCAAAATCCTACTTCTTGACATCACTGCAGTTTTTTTGAAGCTTTGACATCACTAGCTGGTAGTCCTAGCTCCGCCACTGCTTGTAGCGGGTGAGGGACGACGGCAGGAGTACCCTGTGCCGCCTCTCTTCCAACCTACATCCGCAATAATAATAGAGCATGAGCGTCTAAGCAATCAAGGTCAGTTTGCACCGAAACTAGAGGAGCTGTAACTCTGCTCCCCAAAACAGTCACGATCTGGGTGTACAGCTCGGAATCAAGATGAGATATTTTTCAAAAGAAAACCGATGAAGGCTGTTGTAGCAGTAGCAGATATAGCAACGGATCGAAGAACTGGTCTCACCTTTGGCCTTGATGTACGGCGCGTCCAAGGCCTGGGACGCCCTCGCGAAGACGCCGGCGGCCGGGATCGAGGGCCCAGCGGCCGCAAACCCTAGGCCGGCCACGCGCGCGGCCCGGTCCGGCCAGCTCGACGGAGCGCGGCGCGTGCGCGCCGGCAACCAAGCCGGCGTGACGGCGTGGTCGCTGGGTGGCGGCGCCGATCTGATGCGTCGGGGATGAGACGGGAGGTGGCCGATCTGGCGCGTGCGTGGGGCAGAGGAGAGGAGGGGCCGACCAAAGGGAGGAGGGCCGGGACTGGCGATGGTAGGGGTAGCGGCGGCGGTTGCCGGCGATGGTAGGGGTAGCGGCGGCGGCGGCGGCGATCTGAATGAATGAGAAGAGAATGAGAAGGAGGAGGTGTCGGCGGGTGGTAGGGTTTGGTTCGGTGTTGCGCTTCCTGCGATCGTTGGATCGTCCCAAGACGGACGGTTCAGATCGGCGATCTGCGGGAGCCGACTTTTTCGCATCTCACTGGCCAAATCCTTTCCCCGCGAATTGCGTCGTCTGATCTTGGGACGAAAATTTCCCGCTCGGCGGCAAAGGAAATTTTGGCGGGATCTCTGCTCGAATTTCGTAACCTTGAACAACAACTTAGCATGGGTCACCTTGAACATAAGGGCTCGAGGGACAAAAGAATATGCAATATTATATGATTTCTTCAAGGCTAACGTGGCAAGACACTAATGGGTATGTGCGCCGCGTCACATGGACCACGATGTCGGTGAAGACAGATATACCACTGAGCAACCGGTGATACAACCAAAAACCTATGTCAAGAATGATTGCAACCTTTTCAGCATAACTCCCAAACAACTCTCAAAGTAGGGGTATCGGGAACTACGACCCCGTAATGTAGTTGGTGACGGGCATCAAGGCCTCGCATTAGCGTCGACCATGTAAACATGCATCAGAGATGGTGACAGTGAAGCCCTTGCCATACTAGTAATCGTGCACGTGCAATGCACGTCCACCAATTTAAACTAAATTCGATGGACATTAAATTAAAAAACCATATCGACCATACTATATATTCATCCAAAATTTCCCATGAACAAAAGCGATTAAAAAAATCAAATTTCAGAAATGAAATATCCAAGATAGAGTATAAGAGTGTAGACATAGGACCCAATAACCTAAGAAAAAGAGATAGCTATATAAATAGTATATAGTTCATTGACAGTTCCCAAAATAACATTAGAACCTTGCGTTGTTTTTTTTCCGAAAGAAAATATTTTGCAATATAACATACTGCTAGTTCCCCATGCGAAAGATCAATTTGATTAAACATACAGTTAGAAAACTGAAATTTCTAGAATTCACATCTAAGACAATGCATCTAACACATCAGTGATCTCATATTTCTCGCTCGTTCTTATTCACACATATCTTGCGCTCGGTATTTTCATCATAGCACAATATTGTAGTTGACCTACCCCTCACCATTTGTTCCACTTCCTTATCATCTGCGGTTCCTTATCATCTGCTTAACCCCGCGACAATCGTTTTATCGCCAAGATGATCATCAGTAACCTCAAATACACACACGAACAA
Source organism: Poa pratensis (assembly GCA_947311845.1). Classification (NCBI taxonomy): domain Eukaryota; kingdom Viridiplantae; phylum Streptophyta; class Magnoliopsida; order Poales; family Poaceae; genus Poa; species Poa pratensis. The sequence goes on from CAMZMU010000084.1 coordinate 3,574,567, forward strand.
CTTGTACTTCGTCTCCTGGTTTCATAATGCTTATTCTGATACTTTTGAATTCCAAAATAGAACCTGCAGTTGAACATATACAAATGACTAAGATGAAGGTGAATGAATAACAAGAACGGTGATTACTATGAGTCTAAGGATGCATCAGCCTAGCAAGCAAATATTTCTAAATCAAAAATACTTAAACCAATGCGGAAACTTGATAAGGTCAGATTAGTTGAAAATTCATAGGGAAAACACTGCAATGATGCTAAACGTGATGTTATTAAGGTTAATTAGGTTCAAATCGATACTTATCGCGACCTGAGGTTCAAACTTGATGCCAGGTTGTTGGGAAAAGAACATGATGACTCTGGGTATAAAGATATGAAGCACAAAATTACACACCAAATATAAGATTGGTATAGGTGAATGCAGTATTCAGTTGAAATGGTATCAACCAAAAAGAACATATTTCAATGTTCAACCTAGTACCTCTCGCCATAGCTTAAAAAATCTCCACTTTGAAAGAGCTTTCTATAGTTTGATACTTCACTGCTACATGATTAGTATATAAATAGTTTGCAACAGATGAGAATATCATACTACAGTAAAAAAAACGACAACCAGATAACCAAATGAGAGAAAAAAGGCTAGATCTTGGAAAATATAAACCTCTTGCTAATGGGTTCTCATCAACTTGGGTAGGCAATGAAAAATGCTATTGAACTCTTATATGTTATACCACGAGAAATGTTTAATACATGAAGGATTAAAGATGTTACCTCTATTCCCTACACATTTGAATCTAGTTTCGTTGCAAAGTTGATAATCAATTGCCACAACTAAAATTGTGGAGATTCCAAAAAAGTAAGTAAGAAAATTCAAATATATCTGGTTGCCGGCTTGCCGCCATGCCACCTTTGTATTGAGCCTGACCATACCAAAACATCTAGGTATCCAGGCTTCTATAGATCGTTATTCAAATGCAGCATGTGTAAAAGCATTCAAGGTTGGTCTTCTTAGGGCATCAAAAAATCCATTAGCGTACATATGTTATTCTGTATGCTGGAACTGACCTTTTCATTAAAAGGGGGATAAGTATTTACATAGCATGCAGCCCTTGCTATAGGCTGCTTGCTGGATTTATAAATACTTTTCTTGTGGATTTAAGATGCTTTGGAGTGATAGTTCTCGAGAAATAGAAGGTGACTAACGAAACCCCGTAATAGCAAACAATTCAAAATAGCATATTTAGCTTGTACTTTCTATCCATCCCGATTAAGAATATGAGCACAAAACCACACCTATAGATTAAGTGGTTTTCAGGACATACTCTATCCAAACATGCCTAGCAAGAATTTAATATGCATTCAGAAACTCATGAAGCTCAGACATGTTGGAGTAGCTTGGCCAAACAGCTGAAGAAAAGGAGCATGTGACCTGAAGTTGGTAAGCCCGTTTGGCAGCGTACTCATTAGCAGTCCATTTCCATTTGAGTGAGCCATGTTGGTACTCAAACTACTGAACTTCTTGTTGCTTGCCCAAACATTGAAATACCGCATGTTCTGTATCGCATATAATTGGCATGCATAAAATCGGCAAAAGATGGCACGCTAGGCTGAAAATATCAAACCTATTTGAACCATAGTAATATTTTAAGATGGATTGCGTCTATGCTCTTCAAGATATCAAGTAGTGAACCGAGGAGTTGACAAGTTAGCTAGTATGTCAATACACCTGGCAAGTTGATAATTTGCCGATAGTGTTCTATAGTCAGTATGAATATAGGCAACGTTTTTCCCATTTAATGTAGTTATTATGCAAATCTGTTAGCACACTTGGTCAGATACACTTCATATGCTCAAATAAGCTAATTAACCAAACTTAAGATCCAGGAATTTTGTGCAATGAGTGCAAGTGTGCAAATAAAATTAGATACTTGAGCATTGACGTCTGCATTTGAACTGACAAGGCCAGAGTCCACAACCCAGTGCAGGAGAACAGAGAATACCAAGTTGCTTCATTTTCTCTTCCTGCTTGGGCTCTGTAGTCGAAGTGGATGACAGGGTCTAGCCAGAGGGTCACTGATGCAGATAAGTCATGCACTTGAACACCTAGCTGTAGTGGCGACCAAAAAAATGTTATATTAACAGCTTGAACATAAGACACCTGAAAAATAGGGAGTGGAGGATCCCTTTTCTGAGTCAAGAAGCAATCAAAATAAATACCACCAAAAGTCAATATGTGACACAACCTTTATTACGACTGAAACAACAGACATACGGAGCCAGGTTATAAAAGTTACCCAAATATTTTCGAACTTCACAGCATCAACTATCTTGAGTAAAAAAATGTGCATTGTTAACAGACTACATGTAAGGTCCAAGAAAAGTATTACATGTAGGGAAAATGACAGACTTAAACAGGGAAATGTAAATTAATTCAATGCATTAATGAATACGGCCAATTTACTAAATCTAACAGGGATCACATTAGAGAGAGAGAGAGAGAGAGAGAGTCGATAAATCTCGAGTGAACTCTCCAATCTGCAGATAGTAAGTATATTCGGTCAGAGAGAAGCTACTTGCCTACAAGTTGTCTGCAAAGAGAAGGCTGTAAATTGGCATCGGCACGCCGGATACATGAAAGCTTCACTGAATTTGCATCTGAATTCTGAATTGGCGCTAAAATAAAATAAAATAAAATTGAAACACAACAAGAGGCAACTAAGAACTGGATGAGACAAAAAAGGGATATAAGACTCTCCATCTGCTCTGATATCCAACAAAGACAGAAAACAATTCAGACCAAATCTTTATCGGTGTAGAAGCAAATTCAAGGAGGAGATGACTCGTTAAACATATATAGGGAAGAAAATGCGTACTCTTGCTTTAATATCTGGGCATAGTTATTTAACAACAGCGTTTACACATGCTTATTTAAATGAATCGTGTGCCATAAAACCAGATCAGTCACCAAAAAATTTGTACCATATTAACACACTGGTATTGTTAATCACAAAAATATGAGCTTGTACTGGTTCAGAAAATTACCTAAGACGATTCAAGGTGGATGGAAATCTGGTGACTTTCAGTTCAATGTCCTACAGAAAGCAAACAGTACGAAGAGGTCATCACATACGAATAATATTAGTTGATTCTAGAGTATTTGGACACATCACATGATGAGATGATAAAATTGGGATCACTAACCATGGTATTTAGTGGAATCTGGAGTATCATATCACTCCCGTGCTCCGCCCGCTTGATCTTCAAAAAGAACATGACGTTGTATTCCTCTGCACCGGATAACTCAGCATACAACGTTTGCCTTTCAGAAAACTCATCAAAAACATAACGTGCAAGGACGAAGGACCCCACATGAGACAATCTCTACTCGATTTCATCAGCAAGCTTCCAAATATAAATCAATATTATTCTCATTCTGAGCAGGATCCAACATTGGTGATTTTAATCCGCATATAAGCCTAGAGTCAAAAGCCCAAAACGATGAAGTTGCAGAACATAAGCTGGGGGATACTCCATGTTTGCTGCAATAGGTAAGGAAAATTAAAGGTTTGGCAAACATACGTTCGATAAATCAACTCGAAATATATTCAGTCTCAATGTTTGTCTACCCCTGAGCAATAAATTGCTGTGTCTGATTTGTAAAAAAAACAGTCTGATGAGGCAAACCTGAAGAAAGTGCGGCTGTTGTAGGGGAAGTTCAGGGCGGCGCGGCCTACGGACGTGCAGTCCGTCACAATGGACGGACCTCGAGCGGTTCTTTGGCGGTGGGGATCCGTACCGTAGGGCGTCGAGGGCGGCAGGACTGCTGCGCGGCGACGGTCGCCGGACTGCGTCTGTAGGGCGTCGAGGACTACAGGGCGCCGCCTCGCTTGTAGCCGGCGTGCAGGGTGCCGCTGTTCCGTGCAGGATACGGCGGCGGAAAGGCGGCGGCTGGTACAGGGCATCGGCGTCTCGATTTGCTGGCAGCCGCGTGTAGGCTGCGGCCAAAGGTCCTTCTCGGCGGTAGGGATTCGGCGGCGACGCCGGCGAGGGGATGGCTGTTTATGATGGGAAAGGACGATGGGTGAGGAGGCGAGGATTAAGGCGTGGGAGGACGGCGGCTATTGCGATCGTGGTTAGCGGCAGTTTTTCTTTTGTTTTGTTTGAGGCGCACATCATACAACATTGGAGCATCGTGGGACGTTAGATTTAGACATATGAACGCTCCAGATTGTTCGGATCTGACAGACTCTCTCTTTTTATATTAGTGGAGATAAGAAAAAAAAGTAAGTAAAGTCCTTTCAAAAAGGTTATGCGGATCATAAAAAGCCAACTTTTGGACATGTCGCTTAGGTGCACATGTGCAACTACTGACTCACTTAGGAACAAAATCATCGCTATCTATGGTTGCATCGACCATGATACTTAGGAAATATGACGATGTACTTAGTCGATTCATGCTATGCATACGACCTTGGTTGTACATTGTTGTAACAGGGCGACTCGAGGATGCTAAACGTGTGCGACCTCTACATGGTGTTGATCTTGTCATCCTTGTCATAGCCAAGGAGCGCAAAGGTAGTCCTTGGTCCTACGGTTGAACTCATTGAGGGTTTGTTCTATATCGATGTTTAGACTATAGTAAAAATAACTGATCGCACATGAAATAATAGGTAGTAACAATTATCTCCTAACACAAAATAACCAACCAAATAACACATGACCGTGAAATGGACAAGAAATGATAGGTAATAACCGTTCCTCCGCACAAAATAAACACAATGATGACGATGGGCGGCGACCCCGACAACTATGATCGTCGAGGGTGGCAAAGAGCATGACACCGACTCACCGTCGTCGCCTCAAATGATGATCATGATTGAAGTCTCTTACATCGCTCAAGATTTAATATGGGAACCTTCATAGATCTAACTTAAAGTCAGACGAAAACACAAAGTTTCACGTCCAAAATTTGTTTTGTATTGTCTTATCTACTATATCATTTTAAGCTTTCTTGGAGCAATATTATTCCATAACGTGCTTATAACGAGTAAGAAAAGTTCTACTAGAAGATGGGTCATATTTGAAGATATCATAACAGGAAATGGATATAAAGTTGTTTTTGAGCATATAAAAGGGAAAAATAATTGTTTACATGACATATTCTCACGTTCAACAATTTACAGGAATGAATAAGGGGTTGCTTCCCAATGGGTCGGAAGTTTACACCTTTGGAATTGAGAATAGCCTAAAAGTATTTCCACCGAATACATTCAACTTTAAGCCAAAGAATCAAATCGTTCTTGACAAAATACAAACATGCATACTTGACAAATTCTGGTACCAATACTAGAACTATCAATTTAAAAGAAAATGTGTTATATATGTGTGGACATGTTTAAAACTAGACCTACAAAACTACACCATGCATATTTTAGATAACGCCCGGTAAAAAATGGTACGGAGATCCCTATAAAGTATGTGTCCTACAAGGAAAATAGGAAGAAAAAAAAGAAGCCAAAACAAAAACGGACGAGAAAACTCACAAAACAAAAAATAGGAAAACGTCAAACGAGAAAGGGATGAAAAATGCAAAAACAAAAACCATGTGATATGGACCAGGAAAATTGGGAGGGAGAGTGAAAGGACAATATGATGTCGCCTAGAGGGGGGGTGAATAGGCGATTAAAACTTTTCCGGTTTAGGCTTGCTAATTGCGGAATAAAACTAGGTGTTTAAATTAACAAGCCAACAACTTAAATAAACTAGGTTCACATATGTGCACCAACAACTTATGCTAAGCAAGACAAGCAACAAGGTGATAGCAATATAAAATACTTCAAGCACGAAGGCCATCACAATGTAAAGTGCATAAGTAAATAGCTCGGGTATAGAAATAACCGAGGCGCGCGGAGACGAGGATGTATTCCCGAGTTCCTCCTTGTTAAGGGAGTACGTCTCGTTGGAGAGGTGTGAACCGACACAACGGTTCAACAACCACAAAGGTTTCACCCTCTTCTCCGATGAACCGCACCACAAAGGTTTGGTTCACCTTCCACTATCGGTATTCCTTCGAGGCGGAATCCGGAGCCTTTCAACAACAATCCGAGGCACAACCCACAATGGATTGGGGCTCCCGAACGGCTTTCAACAACAATCCGGGGCACGACCCACAAAGGGATTGGGGGCTCCCGAACGGCTTCAAGTGACCACACAAGGGTCCAACCACCACAAAGGCGTCTAGGGCCCGAAGACCCAAGAGTAACAAGTTCACAAGCTTTCAACTTCCACGAATCCTCGTGGAGAGCACACCGATGCACCAAATGCAAAAGGCAAGAGCACAAGTGCTCAAATCCTTCACTCTCAAATCCCACCACAAGCAACTAATGCTTATGGGGGGAGAAGAGAGGAAGAACACCGAAGAACACAACAAATGGAACTCCAAGACCAAGATCTACTAGGTTCCCCTCACTTAGAGGAGGAATGGATAGGTGAAGAAGTAGATCAAGATCACCTCTCACTTTCCCTCAAATATAAGCAAGAATCACCGGAGGGATTGAGAGGAAAGGCAAGCTTTTCAAAGAGCAACAATGGAGGAGAGAGAGAGGAGAGAAAAGCTTGCTCAAATGTTGTCTTTAAAAAACGAGTGGAGAAGAAGAGGCATTTTATACTCACTCGGGAAAAAATAGCCGTTGGAAAAAACGAGCTGGAAGCCGGCCGGCCAGGTAGCCGGCCTGGGCCGGCCCACAGGCTGGCGACGTGCGGGCGAACGAGCAAAGGCAGGAGCGAGTGAGGCCAGCCAGTGGCGATCGAGCGCGAGCGCGGCCGGATCGATCGAAGGAAAAGACAAAGCAACGACGCGACCGAGGCGAGCTGGCGCGAGGCGACGGGCGGCCAGCCAGCGAACGCAGCGGCCCGACCGAGCAAGGCCTTGGCCAGCCTGGGCAGCGAGCGGAAAGGGGCCGGTGATACGTCTCCAACGTATCTATAATTTCTTATGTTCCATGCTAGTTTTATGCCAATTGTTACATGTTTTATTTACACTTTATAGTATTTTTATGCATTTTCTGGGACTAACCTATTAACAAGATGCCACAGTGCCAGTCCCTGTTTTCTGCTGTTTTTGGTTTCAGAAAAGCTGTTCTGCAAATTTTCTCGGAATTGGACGAAACAAATTGCCACGTTCCTATTTTTCCAGCAAGTCCACGGAGCCAGAAGGGCAAACCCTGGGGAGGCCCATGGGCCCCTCCCCATGCCCAGGCGCGCCGGCCTATGGGGAGGGAGCCCTGGACCTCCACCGACGTTGCCCCTTCGCCTATTTATTCCCCCAGACGCGAAAACCCTAGCACCGAGAGCCATATTTCCAGAAAAGTTCCAGAGACGCCGCCGCCGTCAACCCTAACTCGGGAGGTTCAGAAGTTCTCCTCCGGCACCCTGCCGGAGAGGGGAATCGTCACCGGAGGGCTCTACATCACCATGCCCGCCTCCGGAACGATGCGTGAGTAGTTCATCCTTGGACTACGGGTCCATAGCAGTAGCTAGATGGTTGTCTTCTCCACTTGTGCTATCATGTTTAGATCTTGTGAGCTGCCTATCATGATCAAGATCATCTTATTGTAATGCTACATGTTGTGTTTGTTGGGATCCGATGAATATGGAATACTATGTCAAGTTGATTATTGATCTATTATATATGTGTTGTTTATGATCTTGCATGCTCTCCGTTGCTAGTTGAGGCTCTAGCCAAGTTGATACTTGTAACTCCAAGAGGGGGTATTTATGCTAGATAGTGGGTTCATGCCTCCATTGAATCTGGGACAGTGACAGAAAGTTCTAAGGTTGTGGATGTGCTGTTGCCACTAGGGATAAAACATCAATGCTTTGTCTAAGGATATTTGTGTTGTTTACATTACGCACCATACTTAATGCAATTGTCTGTTGCTTGCAACTTAATACTGGAAGGGGTGCGGATGCTAACCTGAAGGTGGACTTTTTAGGCATAGATGCATGCTGGATGGCGGTCTATGTTCTTTGTCGTAATGCCCTAAGTAAAACTCATAGTAGTCATCATGATATGTATGTGCATTGTTATGCCTTCTCTATTTGTCAATTGCCCAACTGTAATTTGTTTACCCAGCATGCTATTTATCTTTTATGGAGAGACACCACTAGTGAACTGTGGACCCCGGTCCATTCTTTTACATCTGAAATACAACCTACTGCAATCACTGTTCTTTTACATTCTCTGCAAACAAACATTATTTTCCACACCATACGTTTAATCCTTTGTTTTCAGCAAGCCGGTGAGATTGACAACCTCACTGTTAAGTTGGGGCAAAGTACTTTGATTGTGTTGTGCAAGTTCCACGTTGGCACCGGAATCCCTGGTGTTGCGCCGCACTACACTCCTTCACCAACAACCTTCACGTGATCTTCATCTCCTACTGGTCCGATTAAACCTTGGTTTCATACTGAGGGAAAACTTGCTGCTGCACTCATCATACCTTCCTCTTGGGGTTCCCAACTGACGTGTGACTTACACGCATCAAGCACTTTTTCTGGCGCCGTTGCCGGGGAGATCAAGACACGCTGCAAGGGGAGTCTCTCACACCCAATCTCTTTACTTTGTTTTTTGTCTTGCTTTATTTTATTTTTGTCTTGTTTGCTTTCTTTATATCAAAAACACAAAAAAAAAAATAGTTTCATGCATCTAGTTTATTTCGGTTTGTTATTATGTCTAGTTGTTTAATTGCTATCAATGGAAACAAAATCTTGTTGGCTAAGTGGGTTCACGGAGGAACAACAAAATTATTATAAGGAATACCGCTTGTCTCAAAAAGGGAAATATTTATGGGAACAAGTATATAAATTAAATTGTTTTGCTAGAAACTTGTGCTCTACTTATGATGAATCCTGGTGCTTTAACGAATGTTTTTGCTGTAGGAGGCATAAACACCTCCCTTTCCTACAAAAAGTGGAAATATTAAGAACCATAAATAGAGTCAAGTTGGCACACATAATAAGGTGTGGAACTCTCCTCCGGGATAAACCGATAATATTTCCAACACAAAAACGCAACAAGTTTTCCAAATGAAATCCGTTTTCGAAGAACTTGGACTTGTCATGAAAATCACGACAAGCACCAAAACCCAACAAGGAGAAAAACCACATAAGAACCAAGAAAGATGAAATGCCAAGTATGCAAAGGTTTGAGCTCTCCACAAAGATGCGATCAAGTTACTCACTTGAGAGCCCCTCTTGATAGTACGCCGTCTATCCTATAACCCGGTCTCCCACTAACACCATGAGACCGGTAAAATAGAAACCCTATCAAGATCATACCTTTGCCTTGCGCATTCCACTTGAGCTAGATGATGGCATCTTGATCTCTTCAAGTGGAACACCTTTCTTGATTGCGCTTGCTAGCACATGCTTGATGAAGACTTATCCAAATGCTCCCCCATACACCATTATGGGAGAGACTCGCTAAGCTCCGTCTTCATGTCTCCTCTTGAACTTCATCTTTTCTACACATGACCATTCTTCATATAAACCCTTGATAGAGCATTGGTCATCATGTAATCTTCTAGAGTCCAACACATGAACTCCAATCTTTCCTATGGACAAGATCTACAAGTAATCTCAATGCAAACATTAGTCCATAAGGATTGTCATTAATTACCAAAACCACGCATGGGGCAACACATGCACTTTCAATCTCCCCCATTTTGGTAATTGATGACAATCCCTTTTACGAGGGTTTATATAATGAATTAAGCAACCATGCAACACAAAGAGCAAGGATGCAAGAGCAAGAAAGGCAAATGCTTAAGAACGAAACTAAAGCATAAAACCAAATTCCTTAAACCCTCTAAACTTCTCCCCCATTGGCATCGATTGCCGAAATGGGAGGAAAAATTTAGAAGGCCAATATAGTAAGAGCTCCCCCATAATGTGTGCATTTCTCATAATATGAGTGAAATCAAATGCACATATCCAATAACGAATAGTTGGAAAGGAGATCAAACTATATTGAGGATCCAAAGATTGCAAATGAATATCAAATAGAAAGATACTTCAACGAAAGAAGCAAGCAATCAAAAGGATCCAAAAATGTTCTAAATATCAAGAGGGAACTCCCCAAGGTACGTGCACAAATAGGATTTTATTTCAATATAGTGTGCACAACATGGAATCCTCACTCCCTCCTAGATAAATTCGAACACAAGCACATGCAAGAGAATATAAATGAGAAAAGAGGCAAAACAACTTGCAACAAATAAAATGTTTTGCAACATGAGCAAGGAGCGGCAAATAAAAGGATGGGTGTGAGATAAAAGACATTTTAGGAGACTAATACAAGGATGAGCAAAAGCATCAACATAGTCTTTCAAAAGAGTTGCACATAGTGCATATCATGTCTTTCCATACCACACACCAAAGAGATAAAGCAAATAGCTCCACAAGCTTATTAAATGCAAAAGCATAACACAAAAATAAAGCTTGTGCCTTTTTAGAAACCACCAAAGAACAAAAGCAATAAGAGGTGGTCACTAAAGAATTGGAATACCAAATAAAGATGTAACTATTCTATGTGTATAAGTTTCTAAGTAGACACAATCACGAAGATATAAGTCCACAAATAAACATGTACACACAAATAGGTACAAAGGTAAAGGTCATGATATCCAAGAGGAAGTCATAAATACACCAATAAGATCTTTGCTTAAAAGCATAGCACAAAGCTCAATTTTATCTTAAAGGATATAGATGAACTTCCAACACACTCATCATAGCATCAAAAATATCCACAAAGGATAAAGGTGATAAAGGATGCTCCGAGTAAGATAACAAGTATCACGAAAGGCAAATGATTTTGAAAAACATCAATATTGCACATGAGAGACATAAGTAGAAAGTGCTAGATTGACATATGGGATCGATGAATCATGAAATGAATATATATCCCCTTATATGTAATCATCCCGGCTTACTCACATTTGCAATAAAGACGTTTTGCAAGAATCAAAAGAATTGCAACCAAAGAGATTCATGCCATGAAACAACCTACAAGGTTGAGAGCTAGAAAAGTATGCATGAGGTAGATACTTGTTACCGAGATAGCATTGGTGATGTAGAAGATAGGAGCTCATCATCCAAGCTTGGCTCCAATAAGCACATGGTGACAACACCTTCCTTGTAGATGAGACAAGCTTCCAATGCATCTCCAATGTACCTAAAACAAATTCAAGTACAAATGGTACCCAAACTCATTGGGTCCAAAGTAGTTAGAGCAACTACAATACATAGGACAAACTCCACATAAATATGTGCATATTGATATGAAATTGAATTTCATGCACATCTTAGCCATTTAGGATTTGATGGAGTTTATCCTATATATTGGATCAACGAAAGTAAGCATGCCATAAGATATACATATAATAAATATGCATGCACATGACTTTCAAGAACCAAAGAGATATAATTTAGACAAAACACCAAGTAAACCAACAAAGCACACACAAGTGTGACAAGAAAAAAATGTCCAAATTATATCAAATACCCAAATCAACACATGAGTGAAGATACCACTTTGAAAAGATACCAATGAAATCAAGATACCAATGATGAAAATATCATCAAGGAATAAACCAAACCCTCTACACTTTTCATGATGGCACAAGTACCAAGACGAAAAATGTTTGTCTTCCAAGGAGACACGTCATCGGGATCAAATATCAAATGAAGACAACTAATGTTCAAAAACTATAGGATTGCTCCCCCAAGATGTGTGCATTATTTATGATTTTGCATTTGAATACAAAATGCACACAAATGAGATCATCACTCTCCATATATATATATATTCAAACACTAGTCATGTTCAAGAAAGGCAAGAAATTGCAATACCAATTTAAAGAACGGTGTTTTACTCAAAGTAGGATAGCTTCCCAAAGAATAGTGCATTATCAAGAAGTATGACTTTTGAATGTCAATGCACAAGAATTGGTTCATTGCTTTTCCCAACTCAAGAAAGCACAAAACAAATTTCAAGTAGAGCAATAAAGGATCCAAAAGATACAAGGAAGACAAATGAGAGTTAGATCAAAACAAATCCTTGGCAATCAAATAAGGCAATTCAAAGCAAGAGCCAAAGTGAATATGATCAATATATTTACCACAAATATGATTATCACTTGTCAAGACAAGTAATGTATGGAGATATTTCTCGGTGGTGGATTGCAAAGATATATTCAAGATCATATTCACAAAACATAAGCATATGGCAAAGGATAGGAATTAAAAGCCATGCTTAGATAGATAGATATTCTTGATAGCTTCAAAAATCACGCAATATGCAAAGCAACTCCAAGGAGTAGCTTGAAGCAATTGGTTTCCCAAAAGATATATGAGAACATATTTAGGGAAAGCCATATCAAGAAATTCCATCACAAACAAGATCCAACGGTGAGAGGCAAAAAGCATTTAAGCAAAGGAACTTGTTTGAGAAACATGCCACAAGGAATAAGATAATGAAGAATATCAATTCTAGGTGGCAAACCTCACATGTTCACATTTTCTAGGCTTGTAATATGCACATAGCTTATTACTCCCCCATAATGTGATAATCCATTTTTTTAAAGCAAGAGGCAAACAAAACCAACTCGAGAAATTAATGGACATTATAGAATTTGAATTTCTCATGAGCATGACATACCACATAGAGAATAGATAATATTGATATATCATCACTAAGTGGTATTCCTCATGTACACACATTTTTGGTTTGTGAAGTGCACGAAGCATATCACTCCCAAAATGGAATGGTCCATTAATCTCTCAAAAGAGAGCCAACAAGATAAGATATCAAATAAAAGCAATAAGGCTCAAACAAGTAAATGGTGTGCAAACCAACATACACATACTTGATTTCTCAAGATAAGTAAGTAGAGAGCACAACACATACAAACACTAGCAAGGTACAAAACCAAACACATGCAAGGGTGCAAGCAACTTTCAATGTATATATGATTTAAATAAAAGTTACCGCAAGGAGGAACATTGGATATGAGATAGAACAATATAATCCAAATGACTTGGCTTGAGAGAATATAATTGATGAAGATCCCTTAATTCTTCATGATGTAGCCAAGTCTCCAATGCCTCCAACAACACCTATTGATCAAGTTTTAGCTTGTTGGTCCCCAACCAAGTTGGGTCCTAAGAGGTTAGTCACAATAGGTTGGCAACCCAAATGGTTCTTTTCTTGACACCACTTTGAGTCCCAACATATTTGGCAAACACATTGCCAACCTTATCCTTCCGAAGAGAATAACATCATCAATATAATGGGGTTGGATAAGGTACCATTTGTGCATGAAGAAGCAAGGTGACCCTTCTCACGGCATAGGTAGCAACATCGACTTCCTCCTCTCTTCTTGGTTGGAATCTTGACTTGAGGAGGAGTAGCTTGATTCTTCTTGGGAAGAGGCGTTCTTCAACTTGAGGAACTTGAGTTTGAACTTGAGGCTTCTTCCCTTGTTGCTTCTCACTAAGAGCCTTCTTCTTCAAAGGGCAAGATCTAACATGGTGCCCTTCAACTTTGCACTTGAAGCAAACAATCTTGGCCGAATCTTTAACTTGTTCTTGGCCCTTGTTCTTCTTGTAGACTTGGACTTGTTCTTGTTATTGGAGTTGAATCCAAGTCCACTCTTGTCATTGGGGCGTCTTTGAACACTCAACATATTGTCAAGTGTGGACCCCAACATGACGCTTTTCCAAGTCTTTCTTCAAAGAAGTGACTTGGGCCTTGAGCTCATTTAGTTCCTCTACATGGTTAGTATCAACAAACACTAGAGGAAGTAGAAGCTTCATTGTTAGAGCAACAAGGCATGAAAGTAATTCATCACAAGATGTAGCAATATTGAGTGATGAATCACTAGGACTAGCACATGGCAATAAAGCATTTTAGTAGAAGTTGTGCCATTGTCCACATGAGGCTCACAAGATGTTACCTTTGACATAATAGCCTCATGAGCTAACTTTAGCCTAGCATGGGATGCTAGAAGATCATCATTAGAGCTAGAAAGCTTTTCATGACTTTCTTCCAATTTCCCATACTTGCTAGATAGCAACTCAAGTTGAGCCCTTAGCTCAACATTCTCCTTCAAAATAGATGCTTCACAAGAAGTGGAGTTAGTAGCACAAGCATCATTAATATTAGAAATGAAGAGACAATTTGGCAAGCTTATCATTCTTAGATAGTTGAGTTTGGAGTTGATCATGAGACTTGATAAGGAGAGAGTGTTCACTTTCTAAAGCCTTGTGAGCTTTGTCAAGTCTCTCTATGTCCTCACTTAGTCTAGCATTGCCAACACCAAATTCAACTTTTTCCTTTTTAAGCACTTTATATTTAGCAAGGGCATGATCTCTTTCCTTAATGATTTTAGCAATAATAAGATCATTAGACTCATCAAGAGATTCAAGTCTCTCTTCAAGAGAAGACCTAAGCTCTTCTTCTTCTTCAAGAGAAGCTTTCAAGGAAGCTATAGTATAGAGTCATCTCTCTCAATTTGACATTTCTCATCAAATTGACTTTCCAAATCCTCAATAAATTCCCTACTCTTATAACATAAGCAATGATTTCACAAGAGGAGGGATAGCTTACTACCTTTGGGGAGAGCACCAAGTACCATCTCACCCATCTTGGTTAAGGATTCAAAATCAAAACCTTCTTCATGAGAATCCTCATCCACATCATCACAATTTGGATTTGAGGTGGGAGACACCTCGGAATCCTTAGCCATAAGGCAAACATGATTAATGATGAAGAGATGAAGAATACTTGAAGCACCATTTAGGTCCATGTCTTGTTCCAACAAATGTTGGGATTCCTCTACATTGTTAGTCATGCAAGTACTAGAGGATATGGAAGCATTGTTTTCATGGCAACAAGACATATGAAGCATATCATCATGAGATTTAGTTAAACAACTATTACATGATATGCAAGGACTATCAACTCTAGCATGTATGACATTTGGAGTGCTAGAAGAGTTTAAGTCCAAAGATAGAACATTGCAATGTGATAGAGAAGAAGTATAATCAATAGTAAGTTCACCATCACCAATGCAATTTCTATCACCACTCACCATATCATTACCTTGTGACAAATCACATGTTGGTGAAGTGGAAGAAGTTGTGAACTCATCACGGCCGGAAGTGGAAGGAGAACAATCATCCTCAATAATTTTGGACACTTCATATATATCTTGAAGCTTGGTCCAAAGCTCATGAGCGTTCCGAAAAGGCATGATTGACGCAAGAACTACATCGCTCAAAACACATATAAGACCATTAGAAACTAGAGTCTCGAGATGAGAGTTTTCCTCATCCTCTAAAGATAATTCTTGGAATCCTTTGGAGGAGAAAAACCCACATCCACAATCCTCTTAATATAATTTGGACCCATGGCCCTAAAAAGATTAAGCATGCGAATTTTCCAAACATCATAATTTGTGCCATCGAATATGAAAGTGGGATCGTGCACTAATTCCCTAAACGACATCTTTTACTCTCTAGGCGGTAAAGCCCAAAAAGAGAGCCCAGGCTCTGATACCAATTGAAAGGACAATGATGTCGCCTAGAGGGGGGGGGTGAATAGGCGATTAAAACTTTTCCGGTTTAGGCTTGCTAATTGCGGAATAAAACTAGGTGTTTAAATTAACAAGCCAACAACCTAAATAAACTAGGCTCACCTATGTGCACCAACAACTTATGCTAAGCAAGACAAGCAACAAGGTGATAGCAATATAGAATACTTCAAGCACGAAGGTGATACGTCCATTTTGCATCACTATTTTATATCATAATTTACTGTTATTCATTGATATATTTCATATTTACAGATGATACTTATGTTATTTTACCTATTTTGCATGTTTCATGATTATTGGAGGATTATTCACCGGAGTCAGGATTCTGCTGGAAAAAGCACCATCTGGATACAATATTTCTGAAGATCAACAATTGACGGAAAATATGCAGAAGCCCCTATTTTATCAGAGGACGGAGCCAGCCAAAAGGGGAGGCCGAGGTGGGCCACCATGGGCCCTCCCCATGCCCAGGCGCGGCCCACATGTGTGGCGCGCCGCCACGTGGGGAGGGGGCCCAAGCCCACCTCTGCCATCGCCCTTTCGCGTACTTCATCTCCCAGAAACCCTAAGGCACGGGGGATCATCGAGGATAGACAGAGCCGCCTCCTCGAGGCGGAAAAACACCAGAGAGAAAAGGCTCTCCGGCAGGAAGAAATCTGCCGGGGGAAATTCCCTCCCGGAGGGGGGAAATCGTCGCCATCGTCACCGTCATCGAGCTGGACTTCATTGGGATCATCATCATCATCATCTCCACCGCCGACATCGTCATCTCCACCGCTCCACTCCGTTCCGCTGTAACATCTAGGGTTGAATCTTGTGTATTTCATAGGGTAAACTCTCCCGGTGTTGATTACTCCTTGTGGTTGATGCTATTGAGTGAAACCGTTGAATTAAGGTTTATGTTCAGATTATTATCCATCATCATATCACCTCTGATCATGTTCCATATGATGTCTTGTGCGTAGTTCGTTTAGTTCTTGAGGACATGGGTGAAGTCTAAATGTTAGTAGTGAACTATGTTGAGTAATATTTAATGGTTTGATATTTAAGTTGTGGTGTTATTCTTCTTGTGGTGTCATGTGAACGTCGACTACATGATACTTCACCTTTATGGGCCTAGGGGAATGCATTGTGTATTCGTTTGCTAATTGTGGGGTTGCCGGAGTGACAGCAACCTGAACCCCGTTGGTATATCGATGCATGAGGGATAGCAGGATCTCAGAGTTTAAGGCCGTGGTTAGATTTATCTTAATTACTTTCTTGTATTTGCGGATGCTTGCAAGGGGTATAACCACATGTATGTATTAGTCCTAGGAAGGGCGGTGCATTAGCATAGGTTCACCCACACAACACTTATCAAAACAATGAAGATTAATCAACTATATGAAGCGAAAGCACTAGACTAAATTCCCGTGTGTCCTCAAGAACGTTTGGTCATCATAAGTAAACAAACCGGCTTGTCCTTTGTGCTAAAAAGGATTGGGCCACTTGCTGCAATTATTATTCCCGCATTTTACTTACTTGTATTTTATTTATCTGCTATATCAAAAACCCCTGAAAACTTGTCTGTGAGCATTTACAGTGAATCCTTCATCAAAACTGCTTGTCAACACCTTCTGCTCCTCATTGGGTTCGACACTCTTATTTATCGAAAGTACTACGATACACCCCCTATACTTGTGGGTCATCAAGACTATTTTCTGGCGCCGTTGCCGGGGAGTGAAGCGCTATTGGTAAGTGGAATTGGTAAGGAAAACTCTGACTGTACGTGCTGTTTTTATTCTCCACCTGCTGCTATATTTCATTATGGAGAAATCTTCTCTTGAATTCCTATTTGGAAAAACTACTACTACTGCAAAGGTAGTGGATGAGGCGCCAGGTGAGAAAGTAATTCCATATAAAATACCAATGAAAATTATTGAACGTGTTATGAATAACCGCTATGAAGGGGATGGAACTGTCCATCCTGGAGATCATTTACTGTTTTTACATGAATTATGCGAGTTGTTCAAGTGTGCAGGTATTTCTATGGATGAAGTTAAGAAGAAACTATTCTCTTTGTCGCTATCTGGTAAAGCGGCACATTGGTATAAACTGCTGAAGAATGGGCGTTCTCTTGATTGGAAGGAAATTATGCCTCTATTTTATTCTAAATTCTATCCTCCAAGTGAAATTCACAAAGACCGAAACCGCATATATAATTTCTGGCCTCATGATGGAGAGAGTATTGCCCAAGCGTGGGGGAGGTTGAAGTTATTAATGCTCAAATGCCCCATTCATGAGCTTCCTGGTAATGTCATTATTGATAATCTCTATGCAAGACTTTCTTTTCAAGATAAAACCTTGCTGGATACTACTTGTTCTGGATCATTCACGCGCAACAAAGAAGAGTTTAAATGGGACCTTCTTGATCGGATTCAGGAGAATACTGAAGGATGGGAGAACGACAAAGATAGAGAGTCAGGTATAAATTATGATTATGAATGCATTGAAACTTTTATGGATACTGATAAATTTCGAAATATGAGTGCTACTTATGGTCTTGACTCTCAAGTTGTTGCAAATTTTTATAAAGCCTTTGCCTCTCATTTTGAATTGCCTAGGAAGAATTTTAACAAGTATCATGAACCTTACAAAGATAAAACTAATTCACCTATAGGTAGATGTATTGAAGTTAAAACCGTTGATCACATTCTTCCTGAAGCTTATATTGAAAAGATTCCTTTTCCTGCTAAAATGAAGGAACATTCTGTTATAACTAGCGTGGTTAACAAAAGTGCAAAGAAACCTATAGAACCGGATGAGCAAATAAATGTTGAACCTGCTGTAGCAATAATTAAGGATCTTGTAACTGAAAGTGTAGAAGATGGGCACATCATTTTCTGTGAAGATGCTTCTAATATTGTTTCGCATCCTAGTAAGTCTAGGAAAGCCAGTGTTCCTATGCTTTCTATTAGAATTGGTGTTCGTGCCATTCCCTTATGAGCTTTAGAGGGAAATCATGCATGAAATTGGTTCTTGTGAACTTGAAGATATTGATGTGGTTATTCGGCTAGCTAATAAAGAAACTATCTCTCCTATTGGTATTGTTCGAGACGTGGAAGTTTTATGTGGTAAGATTAAATATCCTGCTAACTTCTTGGTACTTGGTTCTGCTGCTAGTAAAACTTGTCCTATCATTTTTGGTAGACCTTTCTTAAATACTTGTGGAGCTATTATAGATTGCAAGAAAGAGAAAATTTTGACTAAATTTGCTGGTGAATCTTATGAGTTTAATTTCTCTAAATTTGCTAAAATCCCTTATGAAGCCGAATTGCCTAATGATGATTTTAGGGTTGAACAGCTTGCATCTATTGATCTTGCTCCTAATGATCCTTTGCAGCAACATTTGGAGGATCACGAGAGTGAAGTCTTTAGGGAAGAAAGGAATGAGCTTGATGAAATTTTCTTTCGTCAACCCATTCTTAAACATGACTTACCGGTTGAAGATTTAGGTACAACACCACCACCAAAGGAAGATCCTGTTTTTGATTTGAAACCTTTACCTGATAATCTTAAGTATGCTTATATTGATGATAAGAAAACATATCCTGTTATTATTAGTGCTAAGCTTTCAGGTTCCGAAGAAGAAAGGTTATTGGAAATATTGAAGAAACACCGAGGAGCTATTGGTTACACTCTTGATGACTTGAAGGGGATTTCTCCCTCTATTTGCCAACACGCCATCAACATGGAAGATGATGCAAAGCCTGTTGTTGAACATCAACGTCGTCTAATTCCTAAAATGAAGGATGTGGTAAGGAATGAGGTATTGAAACTTCTTGAAGCCGGTATTATATATCCTATTGCTGATAGTAGATGGGTTAGTCCTGTGCATTGTGTTCCTAAGAAAGGAGGGATTACTGTTGTACCTAATGATAATGATGAGCTCATTCCTCAAAGAGTAGTTGTAGGATATAGAATGTGCATTGATTTTCGAAAGTTAATAAAGTTACTAAGAAAGATCATTACCCTTTACCTTTTATTGATCAAATGCTAGAAAGGTTATCTAAGAATACTCATTTTTGCTTTCTTGATGGTTATTCTGGGTTTTCACAAATTGCTGTTAGAGCTAAAGATCAAGAGAAAACCACTTTCACTTGTCCCTATGGAATTTATGCTTATAGGCGTATGCCTTTTGGTTTATGTAATGCTCCTGCTACTTTTCAAAGATGCATGTCTGCTATTTTTCATGGCTTTTGTGAAAAGATTGTAGAGGTATTCATGGACGATTTTTCCGTCTATGGGAATTCTTTTGATAATTGTTTGCGAAACCTTGATAAAGTTTTGCAGAGATGTGAAGAAACTAACCTTGTTCTTAATTGGGAGAAATGCCACTTTATGGTTAATGAAGGAATTGTTTTGGGACATAAAATTTCCGAGAGAGGTATTGAAGTTGATAGAGCTAAGGTTGAAGCAATTGAAAAAATGCCCTATCCCAGGGATGTTAAAGGTATTCGTAGTATTCTTGGTCATGCTGGTTTCTATAGAAGGTTTATTAAAGATTTCTCTAAAATTTCGAAGCCTCTTACTAATCTTCTTCAAAAAGATGTACCTTTTGTTTTTGATGATGATTGTAAGGAAGCTTTTGAAACTCTAAAGAAAGCCTTAACAACTGCTCCCGTAGTTGAACCACCTAATTGGAATTTACCTTTTGAAATTATGTGTGATGCTAGTGATTTTGCTGTAGGTGCTGTTCTTGGACAGCGAGTAGATAAAAAGTTGAATGTTATTCATTATGCTAGTAAAACTCTTGATGCTGCTCAAAGAAATTATGCTACTACTGAAAAAGAGTTATTAGCTGTAGTTTTTGCATGTGATAAGTTTAGACCTTATATTGTTGATTCAAAAGTCACAGTTCATACCGATCATGCTGCAATTAGGTACCTTATGGAAAAGAAAGATGCTAAGCCAAGGCTTATTAGATGGGTGCTTCTTTTACAAGAATTTGATTTACATATTGTAGATAGGAAAGGTGCTGATAATCCTATTGCTGATAATTTGTCTAGATTGGAAAATATTGCTTATGATCCTTTACCTGTTAATGATAGTTTTCCAAATGAACAATTGGCTGTAATAAAGGTGAGCTCGCGAGATAGTCCTTGGTATGCTGATTATGCTAACTTTATTGTTTCCAAGTACTTGCCTCCAACCTTTTCAGCTCAGCAAAGAAGGAAATTCTTTTATGACTTGAGGCATTATTTTTGGGATGACCCACACTTATATAAAGAAGGAGTGGATGGTATTATGCGAAGATGCGTCCCTGAATATGAACAACAAGAGATATTGAGTAAATGTCATGGTAGTGTCTATGGAGGACATCACGCTGGAGATAGAACCGCACAAAAGGTTCTAGAATCAGGTTTTTATTGGCCACTCTCTTTAAGGATGCAAGAAAGTTTATTTTATCTTGTGATGAATGTCAAAGAGTTGGTAATATCTCTAGACGCAATGAAATGCCTATGAATTATACTCTTGTTATTGAACCATTTGATTGTTGGGGATTTGACTTCATGGGTCCTTTCCCTTCTTCAGAAGGTAACACTCATATACTTGTTGCTGTTGATTATGTTACTAAATGGGTGGAAGCCATACCTACAAAAAGTGTTGATGGTGAAACCTCTTTAAAAATGCTTTTAGATGTTATTTTTCCTAGGTTTGGAGTACCTAGATATCTTATGACTGATGGAGGTTCTCATTTTATTCATGGTGGTTTTAGAAAGACCCTCGCTAAATATGGTATTAATCATAGAATTGCTTCAGCTTATCATCCTCAAACTAGTGGGCAAGTAGAATTATCAAATAGAGAAATTAAATCTATCTTGCAAAAGACTGTTAATAAATCTAGAAAAAATTGGGCTAGTAAGTTGAAGGAAGCGTTGTGGGCTTATAGAACTGCTTATAAAAATCCTATGGGTATGTCTCCTTATAAAATGGTTTATGGAAAAGCTTGTCATTTGCCTTTAGAATTAGAGCACAAAGCTTTTGGGCTGTGAGAGAACTTAATAAAGATTTTAAACTTGCCGGTAAGAAAAGGTTGCTCCAATTGAGTTCTTTAGATGAATGGAGAAGTGAAGCCTATGAAAATGCTAGACTCTTTAAGGAGAAAGTTAAGAAATGGCATGATAGAAGAATTATTAAAAGAGAATTTAATGTTGGAGATAAAGTTCTATTATATCGGTCTCGTCTCAGATTTTTTGCAGGAAAATTACTCTCAAAATGGGAAGGACCTTATGTCATTGTGGAGGTGTATCGTTCAGGGGCAATAAAAATTGCTTCACTGAAAGATGATGCCACACAAGTGGTGAATGGACAAAGACTCAAACATTATATTTCTGGAGATTCTTATAATGAAGATGTTGATGTTATTCGAGTGGTGACTCCGGAAACTTTCATCAAAGATCAAATTGGTAGTTCTGCTGAATCGACTTCGAATAGGTAACAGTTTTGGTAATAAAAAGTCCGCGTTTAACTTCCTGAACAATATTTTTGCTGTTTTTACTAAATATGGAAAATTACGAGATCGAATCGGAGTGGAGAAGGCGCACGAGGGCGCCTCCCACGTGGTGGCGCGGGCCCCACCCTGGCCGCGCCGCCATATGGGGAGCGCTCCTCGGAGCCCTTCTCCCACTCGGTTTCGACCCTGTACCTTCCTTGTGTCGTGAAATTTTTTGCTATATAATCCCCCGGATCCCCCGAGGTCCGTATATCGTCTTTTCGTCGTGTTTTGTTTCGAGCTGTTTTCTGCCAGGATCTGTTTTCGGATTTAGAAGCACCATGGTCTCCCAACAACAACAAGGGCAAGGAGCCTTTGGAGGAAGATATTCAAGACCCCGAGTTGAAGGAAGAAGTCGAGAGTGAAGATGAAGGTGAAGTGGAGGAAGACCCGCGTATACCCGCGTGCTACCGTCGCAAGCATCGGGGTGGTGGCAAATCCGTTCAACCCCAAGAGAGGCGCGCGGATGAGTACCGGAGGAAAGGTCCCACGTCACTTCCTAGCTCCAAAGACATCTTCTCCAGGCATCATTAACCCCTTCCACACTCTAATTCATAAGAGTCAAATTGAAAGGATTCCAGAGGCAGAGTTGCCTAGTGGTTGGAATATGGATCGTTCTAACAATGCAGGAAAGATGAAACCTGAAGCTGAGGAGTGGGGAAACAACTCTAAGAGTTGGGACTCGCCGTCTGACATACTCATGAACCGCGTCGAGCACAACTCGGAGCTGATCCGCAACCTCACCTACAAGATTGATGAACTAAAAGAGCTTGTTGATAAGCTTATCAAGAATTCACCACCACCACCGAAGGAGTAATTCATCATGGTATTGGCATCCCCTTGGCTTGTTCCAAGCTTGGGGGGAGTGCCGCGGTATCACATCATCACTATCTTTTACCTTTTGCTGTCAAGTAGAGTCATATCATGAGTAGGGAAGTTATCATATAAGATGGTTTGCAGTATGGAAGTATCTCTCTTTTAGTTGGTTATCTATGTATCCCTTGGTGTGAGTTGTCGTTATGGAATATTAATGAGAAGTTTTATCATTTACTTTTTGCACACCTTATTTTAGTTTGCAATTTCTGTTATATGATTGATCTTGTTGTTAGTATTGATATCACTGTGGGAGCATCAAGTAAATCTATTTGGTTTTCGCAAACTTAGCATTGGTCAATAGCAACAATACTTTGAGGCTTAAGTAGAAAAGAGGGAAGTGCATGTAGATATATTATTTCATTATCTTTCTTTCTTGTTAGCTAATGAGCTTAGTATTCTCAAGTTAAAATTGTTTGTGCTTACAAGGAAGATTGCATGATTGTTTCTATCACATGTATATTTGTTTGTTTCCCTCAACTCTTATGCTTGCTACCCAACCTTGCTAGCCAAAAACCTGTACTGAGAGGGAATGCTTCTCGTGCATCCAAAACCTTGAGCCAAAACCTATGCCATTTGTGTCCACCATAACTACCTATTATGTGGTATTTTGCGCCACTCCAAGTAAATACTTCATGTGCTACCTTTAAACTGTTCAAAAGCTATTATCTCTTATTTGTGTCAATGTTTTATAGCTCATGAGGAAGTATGTGGTGTTTTATCTTTCCACCTTGTCATTTACTCTTGACAGACTTTCACCAATGGACTAGTGGCATATACATCCGCTTATCCAATAATTTTGCAAAAAGAGCTGGCTAATGGGGTGCCCAGTCCCAATTAATTACAACTTTAACCGCTTAATTCTCTTCACATTTTGCCCTGATCAATCAGTCAAGCAATGATACCAGTTTTTAACTGCATGTGTAAACAAAAGAGAAAATGGATGATCTGCCTTGCTGGTAGAAATAACGTCCTTTATGGGAGCCGCTCTTGAAAGTCTGGTTGACAAGGGGGTTAGAGTGCCCACTACCATTCGTTGATAACAACAAACACCTCTCAAAACTTTATTTTTATGCTCTCTATATGATTTCAAAAACTTGAAAAGCTCTAGCACATGATTTAATCACTGATTCCCTCTGCGAAGGGCCTATCTTTTACTTTTATGTTGAGTCAGTAAACCTATTTCCTTCTATCTCAAGCAAGCATTTGAGTTGTTGTGATCCAACCATCTATATGTTGATTTATTCAATCATGTCTTTTATTCTTCCTTGTTTAGTACAAGTTTTATTTGAATGAATATGACTTTGAAAGTTATCAATGATTGTGGGGAGATTGTTATGATTGAGCATGTAAGTTCTGCAATATAAGCTCTAATATAAAGACTCTGCTCGAAAGATAAGTACAATCTGTTAATTGTTCTCTGACCAAGAACGAAGTTTGCCATCACCAATTATGATTTCCTGTATGCACCTTTATTTGTGATTTCCCTTTACTTGTTTCAAGTTGATTTATATGAGAGGAAGTTATTTACTAGAATGTCTTGTGTATGTTAATAAATGTGATGCTTCTTGTCCGTATTTTATTTATCGACTCTTCACTCCATAAACATGTGGTCTTGTTTACTGAGCTCAGTTTTCGCTTGGGGACAAGCGAGGTCTAAGCTTGGGGGGAGTTGATACGTCCATTTTGCATCACTATTTTATATCATAATTTACTGTTATTCATTGATATATTTCATATTTAGAGATGATACTTATGTTATTTTACCTATTTTGCATGTTTCATGATTATTGGAGGATTATTCACCGGAGTCAGGATTCTGCTGGAAAAAGCACCATCTGGATACAATATTTCTGAAGATCAACAATTGACGGAAAATATGCAGAAGCCCCTATTTTATCAGAGGACGGAGCCAGCCAAAAGGGGAGGCCGAGGTGGGCCACCATGGGCCCTCCCCATGCCCAGGCGTGGCCCACATGTGTGGCGCGCCGCCACGTGGGGAGGGGGCCCAAGCCCACCTCTGCCATCGCCCTTTCGCGTACTTCATCTCCCAGAAACCCTAAGGCACGGGGATCATCGAGGATAGACAGAGCCGCCTCCTCGAGGCGGAAAAACACCAGAGAGAAAAGGCTCTCCGGCAGGAAGAAATCTGCCGGGGGAAATTCCCTCCCGGAGGGGGGAAATCGTCGCCATCGTCACCGTCATCGAGCTGGACTTCATTGGGATCATCATCATCATCATCTCCACCGCCGACATCGTCATCTCCACCGCTCCACTCCGTTCCGCTGTAACATCTAGGGTTGAATCTTGTGTATTTCATAGGGTAACTCTCCCGGTGTTGATTACTCCTTGTGGTTGATGCTATTGAGTGAAACCGTTGAATTAAGGTTTATGTTCAGATTATTATCCATCATCATATCACCTCTGATCATGTTCCATATGATGTCTTGTGAGTAGTTCGTTTAGTTCTTGAGGACATGGGTGAAGTCTAAATGTTAGTAGTGAACTATGTTGAGTAATATTTAATGGTTTGATATTTAAGTTGTGGTGTTATTCTTCTAGTGGTGTCATGTGAACGTCGACTACATGATACTTCACCTTTATGGGCCTAGGGGAATGCATTGTGTATTCGTTTGCTAATTGTGGGGTTGCCGGAGTGACAGCAACCTGAACCCCCGTTGGTATATCGATGCATGAGGGATAGCAGGATCTCAGAGTTTAAGGCTGTGGTTAGATTTATCTTAATTACTTTCTTGTATTTGCGGATGCTTGAAAGGGGTATAATCACAAGTATGTATTAGTCCTAGGAAGGGCGGTGCATTAGCATAGGTTCACCCACACAACACTTATCAAAACAATGAAGATTAATCAACTATATGAAGCGAAAGCACTAGACTAAATTCCCGTGTGTCCTCAAGAACGTTTGGTCATCATAAGTAAACAAACCGGCTTGTCCTTTGTGCTAAAAAGGATTGGGCCACTTGCTGCAATTATTATTCCCGCATTTTACTTACTTGTATTTTATTTATCTGCTATATCAAAACCCCCTGAAAACTTGTCTGTGAGCATTTACAGTGAATCCTTCATCAAAACTGCTTGTCAACACCTTCTGCTCCTCGTTGGGTTCGACACTCTTATTTATCGAAAGTACTACGATACACCCCCTATAATTGTGGGTCATCAGAAGGCTATCACAATGTAAAGTGCATAAGTAAATAGCTCGGGTATAGAAATAACCGAGGCGCGCGGAGACGAGGATGTATTCCCGAGTTCCTCCTTGTTAAGGGAGTACGTCTCGTTGGAGAGGTGTGAACCGACACAACGGTTCAACAACCACAAAGGTTTCACCCTCTTCTCCGATGAACCGCACCACAAAGGTTTGGTTCACCTTCCACTATCGGTATTCCTTCGAGATGGAATCCGGAGCCTTTCAACAACAATCCGAGGCACAACCCACAATGGATTGGGGGCTCCCGAACGGCTTTCAACAACAATCCGGGGCACGACCCACAAAGGGATTGGGGGCTCCCGAACGGCTTCAAGTGACTACACAAGGGTCCAACCACCACAAAGGCGTCTAGGGCCCGAAGACCCAAGAGTAACAAGTTCACAAGCTTTCAACTTCCACGAATCCTCGTGGAGAGCACACCGATGCACCAAATGCAAAAGGCAAGAGCACAAGTGCTCAAATCCTTCACTCTCAAATCCCACCACAAGCAACTAATGCTTATGGGGGGAGAAGAGAGGAAGAACACCGAAGAACACAACAAATGGAACTCCAAGACCAAGATCTACTAGGTTCCCCTCACTTAGAGGGGGAATGGATCGGTGAAGAAGTAGATCAAGATCACCTCTCACTTTCCCTCAAATATAAGCAAGAATCACCGGAGGGATTGAGAGGAAAGGCAAGCTTTTCAAAGATCAACAATGGAGGAGAGAGAGAGGAGAGAAAAGCTTGCTCAAATGTTGTCTTTAAAAAACGAGTGGAGAAGAAGAGGCATTTTATACTCACTCGGGAAAAAATAGCCGTTGGAAAAAACGAGCTGGAAGCCGGCCGGCCAGGTAGCCGGCCTGGGCCGGCCCACAGGCTGGCGACGTGCGGGCGAACGAGCAAAGGCAGGAGCGAGCGAGGCCAGCCAGTGGCGATCGAGCGCGAGCGCGGCCGGATCGATCGAAGGAAAAGACAAAGCAACGACGCGACCGAGGCGAGCTGGCGCGAGGCGACGGGTGGCCAGCCAGCGAACGCAGCGGCCCGACCGAGCAAGGCCTTGGCCAGCCTGGGCAGCGAGCGGAAAGGGGCCGGCCTGGAGGCCGGCCTGTCACCCGAGGCCTCCGGCCTGTGGCCCGGCCTGGGCCGGCCAGGGAGCCGGCCCGCGCAGAAAAATAACTTCAGAAAATCATATCTTTTTAAATACAACTCCAAACGACATGAGACCAACTTTGTTGGAAAGATAACGACGAGTGTATTAAGAACCATAAATAGAGTCAAGTTGGCACACATAATAAGGTGTGGAACTCTCCTCCGGGATGAAATGCCAAGTATACAAAGGTTTGAGCTCTCCACAAAGATGTGATCAAGTTACTCACTTGAGAGCCCCTCTTGATAGTACGCCGTCTATCCTATAACCCGGTCTCCCACTAACACCATGAGACCGGTAAAATAGTAACCCTATCAAGATCATACCTTTGCCTTGCGCATTCCACTTGAGCTAGATGATGGCAATCTTGATCTCTTCAAGTGGAACACCTTTCTTGATTGCGCTTGCTAGCACATGCTTGATGAAGACTTATCCAAATGCTCCCCCATACACCATTATGGGAGAGACTCGCTAAGCTCCGTCTTCATGTCTCCTCTTGAACTTCATCTTTTCTACACATGACCATTCTTCATATAAACCCTTGAGTAGAGCATTGATCATCATGTAATCTTTTAGAGTCCAACACATGAACTCCAATCTTTTCCTATGGACAAGATCTACAAGTAATCTCAAAGCAAACATTAGTCCATAAGGATTGTCATTAATTACCAAAACCACGCATGGGGCAACACATGCACTTTCAGAGAGTTTGAAAAGGACACTTTATAATCGTGTGTCTTTCAAGAACGAACGGAGGAGAGTTTGGGGTATGCTAATATCTGTGTATTATTTCTGTATAAATCTATCTATAGTAGGTGCTGTTGTGTGGAAAAATTGTTAGAAATTAGTAAGGGGTATTAGCTAGCTAAGGAAGGATCCTGACATTTGTGGCCTTTTTTTGGAAACTTTTTTTTTTCATGGTAATACGATTCTCATTAATAAACAAAAGACGAGATACAAAGTACGTATACACCGATCTTACAGATCTGGAAAGATAGGATAAACCTATGTGACAAACCAACGCCTATCCATATTCTTTGACACCAACGTATCAGCCACCAAAGAAAAATAGACAGATCACCTCTTCACCCGAGGTCGACGCGGCTCCATCGCTGATCATCAGCTTTTCGGATCTACAAAGTAGTTTGTCATAGGACAAAGCATTGCCGTTGAAAGAATCAGACCGGGGCAGCACGACCCCGGACACGCCATCGAACTTCAGCACTAGCACCCCGCACAACGACGTCGGAGTAGGGAATCAGAACCGTCAGCCTCCAACCTCGAACCCACCACAAGGTGCACCATCTTCCAGCTGTCACCAATGCAGACCACCGTCTGCACGTACTCCTGAACGAATCCTCCCCGCTCTATCATGGCGTCGGAGACAACGCCGCAGCAACGGGGACAGAGCATGAGGAAAAACCAATATGATGGAGTCGCCGCCGCCGCCTCGCCGACACCATCCAATGAACTTTTTTTTTTTTGCGGTTCACCATCCAATGAACTTGCAAAGTGAACATCGACGTTACATGCACAACTGCTGGATGTTGTACGTAGATGCGTTGCTAGTCAGAGTGTATGCGCGCGTGTATTTGCGTGGACGTGAACCTGGCCATGCATGTGCAATCGATCAATCAAATCCACAATTTAATAACGTGTGCATGCGTAGCTCTGTGCTACACGTACTCTAGCACATGGACAAGATGGCCGAAGGTTCTTATCTAGCACATGGAGTGGCTCGCCGCCGCGCCGATAGATGGCGACAATCCGGGACGCCTCACGGTGACTAGCGGCGGCGCAAGGTGCAATATAAACGTGAAAGTTGTGCGGAATGTCGAGGTGAACTCAGCTCGTCAAAGGATGATATTTCAAACGGTAGCTGGCTAGCGACGATGTTGATGTTTTTGGTAATGTCGATGTTGATGTTGATGTTGTACGAACGGAATGTTTCGTACGTGCACACATGAAAACGATCGCCGGCCGTGCGTGCTCAGTAGTCTGGATCGTGCATATATTTGTTTTCGTGCACACAAGGAAACGGCAGACGTGCTCTGGATCGATCGATGCATGCACCAGGTCGCACGACGGCACGGGAGCGAGAGTCACGCTTCTTCGATTCCAGCCAGCGATCGAGCAGAATTGACGCGCGCGCGGGTATGTACTCCCTCCGTTTGGATTTAATTGACACACATTTGGTTATACATGGATGTATCTAGACACCAAACAAGTATAGATACATCCATATTTGGACAAGACCGAGTCAATTAATTTGGAACGGAGGGAGTACGTACGAACGGCCGGATCATCGCGCGCGCGCGAGAAAAGAAAAATCGAGCATTTTTTTTTGGTACGTCAAGCTGGCCCACGCGCGCGCGAGAGAAAAAAAAGAGTTGGCCCACGCGCGCAGAACGAGCTGGTTTCGATCCAATTAACCGCGCGCACGACCAGCGCGTGAAAGAAGGTCGATCGCGTGCGCGTCCCCGGCCGGACGGACTCACCAAATTAATCGACGTCAGCCCAAGCGTACGTACGTATTCCGGATCGCCCGTCGCTCTCGTCGGAAACCCTGGTGTCTCAGGTTACGGTCGCCTTGTATGTCTTTTGTATGTCTCAGGTTAAGGTAAATTAAAATGTTTTTACATGATAAATGTTGTAATGAATAAATAATTATGCATGCAAAAATATTTAGACTAGCCATTTGGCGTGATAATAACATAATTAGGTAGTCAACATGAGCAATGGCTTGCATTTTGCATGCATCGCAAGGTACAAAGCAACTAAATGTCTCTACTATATATCAACCCCTTCCCGTTACCCTCTCCTCTGAACAGTAGAGAGAGGCGATCCCCTTTTCTCCAACGCGTTCGCCGGCGAACCGCGGGTTCCCTCTCCCTCCGCCGGCCGCTCCGGCGGCGGGAGGGTGGGGGAACCCCGGATCTCGGCCGGGCCGTGTAGATAGGGTAGTTAGGGTTTCCGGCGACGCCGTCTTGGTGGTGGGGGCGGAGTCGCGGCGGAATAAAGGTGTAGGCGCCTTTCCCCCATCCCGGCGAGGGTCTTTGCATCGTCGCTGGTGGGCGTCTGCTGGTGTGTGCTTGCCGATCTACGGATCTGGCAGCTTTTGGTGGCCTGGGCAAGATCGTGGCGGCGGAGGTGACGATCTTTGCTCGGCTTTTTGTCCCCTGTCTCCGGCTCCGCGGCGGTGTGGTGCGCTCCGGCCGCACCGTGGAGTTTCTGGGGGTGGTGTTGGAGCAGGTGCTGCGGGCGTGTGGCTCGGGTTCTCTTGGCGGCCGTGGTGGCGGGGGAGGGAGCGGCGGGGCTGGCATGCTCGCTTCTGAAGACTTTGGCGTCTGGCTCTTCGTGGATCCTCCGGCGGCCGTGGAGGTGTGGAGAGGAGCCATCTGGAGGTGGTGCGCCGGAGTGGAGGGGTCTGGAGCTGAGCGGTGGTGCTGGGTTCGTTGGCGCGGTGTTGGTGGATCTTCTAGCACGGCTTCGCCGCCCCGGCGGAAGGCGGTGTTGGAGCTGGGCGTTGGGGTGGCTAGGCCGTGCTCGTTCATCGACAAGATCGCGCTGCTTGCGGCGAGTGGATCATGCGGTCGTCTACAACGTTGGAGGTCATCCTTCTCCCAGGTGGCAGGTGGTTCGTTTTCTTCTTCTCCGGTGTTCGCCGGCATCGACGAGGTTTGGTGGTTCAGCTGCTTTGTTGCTGCTGTAGTGCTCTCTGCTCTTCTCTGTTTGTACGGGCTGGCGTCTGTTCTTCCTTTCTGTTTCCTGTAATTTCGCTGGTCTGTACTCCCCTCTTTCAAAAAAAATAAATGTCTCTACTATATGTACATAAAGCAATCGCAGGTCAAGCAATCACAAGCTACTATTTTATTTTATCTTGACATGAATCGCAAGCTACTGTGACTTTGCATTGGCCGTTAGTTTGTCAAAAAAAAAAACAGCAAAGCCGTTATGTACGTGTAGACATTTTAGTGCTACCGTGTGGGTGTGGATAATAGTAGAATACCAAACTGTGTCTTGTTTGTAAGTGAAGAATCAACTGGTTAGACCATGCTCCGCCGTCCAAGGTTAGACCATCTTCACGCGTCATCTTTGGACCTTGATGCTGAACTTATTCCACCTTCCCCTAACCTTGCGGCCCAACCAACATGTCACCTCCCTCTCAGACTGGTGGGCGTCGTCGGCGGCCTCTCTCCCAGTCAGAAACAGAACCGCCTGGAGCTCCATTGTGCAGCTGATCTGGTGGACGACGTGGAAGGAAAGAAACGCGCGAATCTTTCGCCAGACGGCCTCTCTACCAAGCGACGTGCTATCCAGGTTCTGCGACGAACTGCAAGCCTGGCATCAAGCTGGACGCGCTAAATCGATGGTGCTAACGAGAAGACCCCGTGAGCCGGACTAGTTTGTTTTTGGCTCTTTTTTCGGGTTCAGACACCTCGCTCTGATCCTTGTTTTGCTAGTTTTCTTGTTTCTTTGCTTGTTTTTTCCGCCTTTTGTTTGGATCCCCTCCAAACACTGTTCCTCCTATCTTAAATAATGAAAAGCTGCGCTGTCAGCATTTTCGTCAAAAAAAAGGTTAGACCATCAACCCATCATTCCTTCCTCCCCCGGCCTCTGCTCTACCCATCAAGCAGAGTCCTCTGTCTGTCCAACGGCGGAGGGAGCCCAAATTTTTTCATAAAGCGTTTTAAAAAATTTACGAGAAACCAATTTTTTTCCGCTTATTCTTACCTTCAGTTCAGTTACTCGGGACTCGTGTAGGAATTGAGCCGTGTATCTCTCCAGGTCAAGTAAGAAATGACCTGAATGTGTGTGTCTGTGCATGCATGTGCTGCAGAGACAAAAAAGCACCCATCTCTAAAGTGCTGCACAATACCGAGTGTGGTGACCGCCAGGAACAAAGAAGATTAAAGGGAATTTCTGTAGCATCAAGTAATGGATCAGATTCTTAGATAGGAAAAAGGCAGAGAAGATAGCATCAAGCACGAGCAAGGTAGGAATATCACGTACCACAAGCAAGACCAAAAGCAACAGTACACTGCACTCCATTCCATTGGGAGCCTGGCCCTTATTAGAGAATGATTTAGTGGTTTCAGTCTCATCTTTGATCCTAGAGAAATTAAAAAAATAAATACTCCTGACCTCAAGTGGACAAGGAAGCAGAAGCACTGCATGCATGAGTCTCTCAAGTGTTGTGGGGTGGTGGGACGAGTGGCAGCTGCGCATCCTCGTCCTCAGCAGCCTCTTCATCCAGTACGTCCTTTACTTCTCTCTATGGTTCCGTAGAGCTCCTAACATGCGCAGGTTGAGAGTGCTCGTGTGGATCGCGTACATAGCCGGTGACGCTGTAGCGATCTACGCCCTCGCCACCCTCTTCAACCGCCGTAAGCAGACTTGGGAGGGGGGGGGGGGGGGGGGGGGGGGAGCAGCGCTCTGGAGGTCCTATGGGCGCCTGTCCTCCTCATCCACCTCGCCGGCCAGCCATGGATAAGTGCTACAGCCTCGAAGACAACGAGCTGTGGAAACGGCATATGATAACCCTGGTGTCTCAGGTTACGGTCGCCTTGTATGTCTTCTGCAAGTGGTGGTCCGGTGGGAAGACGCTGCTGCTGGTGACACACCTCAGGCTCCAGGACCCCTGGACGGACAGCCAACCAAGGACTGGGCGGAGCACGCGCCAGAGGGGAGCAGCGGCTGGTTCCGAGGCGGCCTCGGCTACGCGTCGGCGGCGCGGCTCAGGTGGCGGAGCCACGCATCCATGGGACCGGAGCTCCACGAGCCGCGTCGGAGCAGCACCAGCGCGGGCGCCAGATCGCCAGGTCGAGGCGTAGCGCAGCCGGCGGGAGGACGGCGTGCATACGACGCGCCTATGGAGCACCGAAGCAGAGGAGCGGGCAGGATCGAGAGCCTCCAGAACGGCAGATTTTGTGGGGGATTTTGGGTGGGGATTTGGATTTTTCAGGAGGAACGGCTGACCGAGACCCCCGCCGCCACCGTCCGCCGTGGGACGGCCTCCTCCGGCGGCAGCGGGGGGCAGAGGGGCGCGGGGTGGAGTTTCTAGCGGCGGCGCCTCGGGATCGCCTGGGAGCGACCCGGAGGCGGCTGTGCCAGATATTATCCGACTGCTCGATTCCAGCCATTTCTTGAGCTAAATCTGCTATTCTGTGCAGAGACTCCAGTTTGAAGCTATCAGTTAAGTGTGTTCGTTACAACTGACATTTGTATGAAGACATCGTGCACGTGTTAAATTCAGTTTTACCCGTCGCGTTAAGTCTGAAAAATGTTACTCCACGGTGCTGTAGACGACACGGAAATCACACTCAGCTCGGTAAACAGGCCCCCAACACCAGCCTACCGAGCTAGACAAATCCAGGCCTGGCCTGTCTGCCCGGCCCTGCAGCAACTATAGCACCGGAGCAGCCCATTACCAATCAAAGCCCCTCCTCTGCTCAGTCCAAGAGCCAGCACGCACACAGTCGACAGCCGAGCAGAGCAGAACCGGAGGGAGTCACCACCGGCGCTGGTAAGGTGGAGCCAAACGGAGGTCCGTCGTCGCTTGTCGGCCTCGCCGGCGGTGGCGTGGGGCGCGAGGCCGGCGCCGGCGCGCGAGTCGGATGGCGCGAAACTCCAGGCGGCGGCGAGGAGCTGCGCGCGTGGATATGGCCTCGTCAGCGTCCCTCCGCGACGATGTCTGCCGGGTCATCTGCGTGTACGGCGTGGCCGACCGCTCTCTCCTCCGCCCTCCCCTCCGGAAGCGCCATCCAGGTCAATTTTTGCTTGCCTGCAAGGTGCTTGCGTTTATTCCAATCCGTTTCCACTGTGTCTTAGCTGCAGTAGTGGTGCGATGCCAGTACTCCGTGCATCGTAGGCGGGGCATCTTCTGGTAGTTGAATGATTTAGGACAAAGTCCACGGTTCCACACACTGACCGGTAGGTGGTGGAATGGTTCCATGAGCTTTTTGTTTATAAGCAAATTGGCTTCTGCCGATGCACACAAACCATAGAATTAGTCCAAGTCCACGATAATGTTAGGCTTTGAAGCCAGACTCCCGATTGAACAGGCAGCTCGTCGCTTCAGACCTGTAGGAGCCATAATGACCCTTAGTTTAATACTACACTATAGGAACTTAAACCGACTTGAGCTGTGCATTTTGGCAAGTCAAGAAAAATATCATCAACTCCAGCACGACGCACCTACAGCCATGAGCAACCATCACACTGATTAGGATCAAATCTTATGTTACTACGACAGCACCAGTATGCAAAGTCAAGCAAAAAAAATGCACTTAAGCTAGCCCAGTTAGTGCAAGCAATGCAGAAAGCATGTGACCTACGTACATATATAGGATGAACGGGTGAATTCGAAATGAATCAGCCAGCCACTTTGTTCGTCTCTGCAACCCAGCGAGAGTGAAATTGTGTGAGAGAGGGCCAGAAGGGGAGAGCCACATCAGATGGGTCTTTCAAGCGCTCTGCTATGGTGGGAGGAGTGGCAGCTGCGCGTCCTCGTCCTCACCAGCCTCTTCATCCAGTACATTCTCTGCTTCTCTTTATCGGTTCGTACGTCTCCTATTCTACGCAAGTTCAGAGTGATGGTTTGGATCGCGTACATAGCTGGGGATGCTGTGGCGATCTACGCCCTCGCCACCCTCTTCAACCGCCGTAAACAGAATCTTGATGGGGAGAGAAGTGCCCTGGAGGTCCTATGGGCGCCTGTCCTCCTCATCCACCTCGGCGGCCAGCCAGGCATAAGTGCATACAGCCTCGAAGACAACGAGCTGTGGAAACGCCATACCATAACTCTGGTGTCTCAGGTCACGGTCGTCTTGTATGTCTTCTGCAAGTGGTGGTCTGGCGAGAAGACGCTGCTGGCAGCAGCGATCTTGCTCTTTGTTGTTGGCATCCTCAAATTCGCTCATAAGCCATGGGCCCTCAGGACCGCCAGCTTTAGTACCATGCAGACCTCGAACACCGTGTCCCTCCTGCCAGAGGCACAAAGAGAAGGGCACATATATTCGCCTGAGAACACAAGTAGCAAAGAAGTGTGTAATGGACAGGATGGTAGACAGTGAGTTTGATTTTGACCTCCAAAGCAATTATATGTTTGTTGATCTGTCTGTTCCATTCTCTTTCCGGATAGCAGAACTAACATCTTTCTTGAAGCTTACAAATAAGTCTGCATACAATGAGCTAACAATTTCCCTCGTAAGAACATTTAACTTTCTGTACACCAGAATAGAATCAATTTCCACTATTCTCGGCTTTGGCTTAACTCTCTTGCTTCCGTTCCTAGCCTTAGCTTCTACGGTGCTCTTTGCCACGAGCCACAAGGATGGTCACAATGAGAAGGATATTAGGGTGACATACATCCTATTCGGTTGCACCACCGTGCTGGAGTTCTTATTTCCCTCCATAGTATTGAGCATGTATTTCATTCCATTTTTTTATAGTTTCTATGTTGAGTATTTTGGAGGGTGGCACGACATGGTTTCCCAGTACAACCTAATCTCCTTCTGTGTTCGTAAGAAGAAGCCCACATTCCTGATGAATCTTGCAACCTTCAAGTTTCTTAGGGAGTTTATTGACCACCAATGGTATATTCAACATGTACCTATAGCTTTCCATATAACTGAGGTGGTTCGCCAATACGTGGAAGATGGATGGAAGAACTACATACGTGATGCTGCAAGTTACAGGAGATTCAACGAGCTCAGGGGCCAGTGGGCTGTAAGGAGGCACCATCAGCTAGGTTGGAGCTTGAAGATGCCTTTCGCCGAGACGTCCTCGTCTGGCACGTCGCCACAGACCTCTGTTTTTATCACCCCAACACATCCCCTCAAGGTCGACAAGGAGAAGCCACAGAACGTAGCAGGCAGATATCCAACTATATGATGTACCTGCTTCTCAACCGTCCTGAGATGTTACTGCCTGGCACTAGATCTGATCACTTCACTTTGGCGTGCGACAAAATTGTGGAAACTAGCAAGGGCCTGTCCTACAAAGAAGAAATTCTCGTGCAGGAGATTCTCAACATGCCGATGTCTCCGTCTGCAGATGATATGATTTCCAATGCATGTAAGCTCACCGAAGCACTGGTGCAGCTAGATAACGAGGAGAGGTGGACTGTGATCCAAAGTGTGTGGGTGGAGATGCTTTGCTATTCTGCCAGCAGATGCAGGGGCTACCTCCACGCCAAGAGCCTAGGTGATGGTGGGGAGTTTCTCAGCACTATCTGGCTCTTCTTGTCAGTCATGGGGATGGAGACCTTGGCAGATAGGTATCAGAGGTCAGAGCCCCCTCAAGAGGAAGCAACAGAAGAAGAGGAGGCAGCATCGACTTCTCGTTCCCTGACCAGAGCTGATGGATCAGAAGACAACTTTAGCCCAGTCTGAGAGATGTGTGTGTGGAAATTACTCGTCCCAAGTTTTACTTGTTCAACCTTATCACGTGACTTCATTTGCATCATATTGTGTTTTTTTCTCAGTTATAAGCATATGGTGATGTACTGTTAGGTTGAAGTTATGCTGGTTTAATTAATCTGAAATGGGTCATCCGAACATTTTTTGGGGTTACCCTGTTGATGTATTCCTATTATTCTATCCTATCAAATGTCAAGACTTCAGTGATGTTTCTCTTGTGTATTTCTCATCTAGCACCATGTTTATAAGAGAGTTGATTTGGTGTGGGAGTCATTATATCATTTTGTTGCCCTGTCAATTGAATGCATTTTTTCTACGACCTTGTTCTTAAGAGAATGGATTTGGCGTGAGAGTCATTTGAAAATTTCATTGTGTTGTTAATGCAATGTATTTTACTACAAAGCTCAGAAGTAATACGGAGTAGTAGTTTTTTTATTCCTAAATCTGATTGTCATGTTGATGCAGAGCGTGCAATCATGCCAAGATAGGAGATATTATGATGGTCAATTTCTGAAACTGGCCTGCAGGCTTAAAACACTCAAGGTCTTGTTAATTAGCTGCCTGTGAACCCCAACTATACTAGCTGCATAATGAGAAATTATTATCCCTTTAGTTTTATTTGGAGACAGTCCCGTCTCTGCATTACCAATCTAATAGCAAATGCCAGAATGCCTCGTATTTTTACATCGAGCATGTCCTTAGCACGGATGCTAATTCAGTGGTAAAGGATGCAGTTCGTTGGTGTATTGCTTCAACAAGATTATTCAGTGGTAAATGATCACTGATAAATATAACAAACCTTCGCTACAGTCCCGAGAGCAATACACATATCAGATATCAAAGTTACACCAATCAGATTTCATGACAAAGAAACAACACCTAGCCGGCATCTAAAAGGAACAGTCTGGAATATGATCAGAGTTCTATGATGAGTGAATGTGTGGAGATCCATGTCAGCTTGGTTGGAGCATTAAGAAGCCTTTTGACGAGAGCGTCCTCATCTGGCACGTTGCCACAAACCTCTGCTTTTATCACCCCAATACATCCCTTCAAGGTCGACAAGGAGAAGCCACGGAACGCAGCGGTGAGATATCCAACTATATGATGTACCTGCTTCTCATCCGTCCTGAGATGTTAATGCCCGGCACTAGATCAGATCTCTTCACCTTGGCCAGCAACAAAATTATCAACAACAGCAGTGGGCCGGTTGACATAACAGAAGAAATTCTTGCGCAGAAGATTCTTGACATGTCAATGTATCCGTCTGCAGATGATACGATTTCCAATGCAGGCAAGCTCGCTGAAGCACTGATGAAGCTGGATAACGAGGAGGAGAGGTGGAATGTGATCCAAGCTGTGTGGGTGGAGATGCTCTGCTATTCCGCCAGCAGATGCAGAGGCTACCTACATGCCAAGAGCCTGGGTGATGGTGGGGAGTGTCTCACCATTATCTGTCTCCTCTTATCGTACATGGGGATGGAGACCTTGGCGGGCAGTTATCAGATGTCAGAGCCCCCTCAAGAGGAAGATGAAGAAGAAGCGGCAGCATCGAGTTCCCATTCCTTAGGCATAGCCGATGGATCAGATGGCAGCTTTTGCCCAGTCTGATAGATGGCGTGTGTGGAAATTACCGGTTCCAAGTTCTATTTGTTCACCCATACCACGTTACTTCCTTTGCATCATACCGGGTTTAAGTTTTTCTTTTGATGTGAGTGTGCTATTGTACTCTTTTTTTTTCTTGTCAATTATAAGCATATGGCAATGTATTGTTACTTTTAGGTCGAAGTGCTGCAGGTTTTGCTGCATGGTTCTGTAAATCGTTTAATCAGACACATGTCTACATTGTCCGTTCTGGTTTTGAGTCTGAGCACATTCCTGTACTTTGCACTTTGTTGCTTAGATGTTGTCTCTCCCATCGAGCTGCCATCGGGTTGCTGAAAAGAGTCATGTGAACATTTTTCTGGTTACTCTATTGATGTATTCCTATCATCCTATCCAACAAAAGGTCAAGGCTTCAGTGTTATTTCTCTTGTGTATTTATCACCAGTGTGGTTGCAATGTTGGCCCATCTCAAAATAGGGAACTGAATGAATGCCTGGGGTTTGTGATCTTTTCTCGTTCAGAAAAATTTCTTCGCCTGCTATTGAACTTGCCAAACCCAAACAAATAGTATTGTGGAAGAAGATAATTCGTGCACAGACTTTAGAATTACGTCATGCAAATATTCGTGTGTCTGCTTTACCAGTTCTCTGCCCAGTTCCACTCATTTATTTCCTGATGTAAGCTTTTGTGTGTTACTGTATTTGCAGTGTTCGACCTTAGATGCAGTGCAATAATGGATTAGAAATACTAGCCGCTGGATAATCTGAGAAATGGTTTGCCTCTTAATTTACACATAGAATCAGTCCCTTGTCTGTGCTACCCACCTGCAGTTCCACTCTATTATTTACTGCTCGTGTGATATGTTTGGTGTGTTCCACCATTTCTAGCTGCTCTTTGTGCAGCTTAATGACACTAGTCTTTTTTTTGACAATCAATACCATATATATTATAGTAGCAAATAGTACATGGTAAAGATACACGAGCTGACTACTGCGATTACAAAATAAAGACTAAAAGAGACGAGCAAATCTTCAAGATCTTCAAGCCCTTTCTTCTTCCATGATACAATCTTGTTCTCATCTGAAGGCAGCCGTAGAACAATGAAAAAAATACCAAACCACAAACCTGTGAATACCAATGAAGGTTCTCCCATAATTTTAATTTTGAGCCGTAATGCCAAGACTTTGTGCATGCACACAGACATTAAAATAATCAACCAACATCGGCAAGAGTACCAGCACTAATATTGCAGGGAAAAGCAACCGAACAACTTGGTCGACGTCATTGGGAGCCGAGAGAACGAATCATCATTGTCAAAGACATAGTAGCCGGGACAGATATTGCGAGGTCAATCCTCCTCGCGGCAACCAAGTGATAAAGTCCAAGATCGATCTGGCGAAGCAAGATCTGAAGAACCATACCTAGACAAATATAATACTTGAACACCACCATTGACGCCGGGAAGGAGATCTCGTTGTCGAACGAAGGACCGAAGATTACTTATTATAGACGAGGAATCAAATGTCAGAGCCCCTCAAGAGGAAGCAGAAGATGAAGAAGAAGCAGCGGCATCGAGTTTCCATTCCTTAGCCAGAGCCGATGGATCAGAAGACAACATTTGCCCAGTCTGAGAGATGGCGTGTGTGGAAATTACTGGTCACAGTGAGAAGGATATCTCACCCATACCACGTTACTTCCTTCACATCCATACCACGTTACTTCCTTTACATCATACCGGGTTTTATTTTTTCTTTTGATGTGAGTGTGCTATTGTGCTTTTTTTTTTCTTGTCAATTATAAGCATACGACAATGTATTATTACTTTGTTAGGTTGAAGTGCTGCTGGTTTTGCTGCATGGTTCTGTAAACTGTTTAATCAGACACATGTCTACACTGTCCGTTCTGGTTCTGAGCACATACCTGTACTTTGTACTTTGTTGCTTAGATGTTGTCTCTCCCATCGAGCTGCCATCAGGTTGCAGAAAAGAGTCATCTGAACTTTTTTTTTTTTGTTACCCTGTTGATGTATTCCTATCATCCTGTCCAACCAAAGGTCAAGGCTTCATTGTTGTTTCTCTTGTGTATTTATCACCAGTGTGGCTGCAATGTTGGCCCATCTCAAAATAGGGAACTGAATGAATGCATGGGGTTTGTGATCTCTCCGTGTTCAGAGAATTTCTTCGCCTGGCTATTGTACTTGCCAAACCCAAACAAATAGTATATGGGGAAGAAGATAATTCATGCACGCCTTAAGAACGATGGCATGGAAATCATCCTGTGTCTGCTTTACCAGTTCTCTAGGCAGTTCCACCCATTTATTTCCTGATGTAAACTTTTGTGTGTTACTATATTTGCAGCAGTGCAAGGATGGATTATAACTAGTCAATGTCTTCATGTATGTCGTTGGTGTAAGAATGTGTTTGGTTTTTGCTTTGAAGCAATGTATTGCGAGTGGTACCCCAAGGTAAGAATCTTCTGAAGGAACATAGTGTTTTATTTAGATGTGAAGGAACAGAGGATGGCTGGGATGTATACTAACAGGCTTCAAGTGCTGGAGCCTCATGAAGAAGAACCCTCTGCTGCTGCTGCTGGCGCATCTGCCTGTCAAACACAAGAAATACTAGCCGCTGGATAATCTGAGAAATGTGTTGCCGCTTTATTTACACATACAATTAGTCCCGTGTCTGTGCTACCCACCTGCAGTTCCACTCTTTTCTTTACTGCTCTTGTGTCCATTTGTCCTGAATGATAAAAATATGACTACGTTGTTAGCCATTTGGGGTGTGGCTCTTTGCTAAGCAGCCCACCGAGGTCGTCGGAGCCACCTGATTCAGGCCCATGTATTCGGCCCTGCGACCGCAATCAATCAGCCCAGCAGCATTTCCTTCCTCCGCTCCTTAACTCTGAAGGGATCCTCCGCTAGAAAAAAAAAAGACTCCGACGCCGCGCCCGCGCTTGTGGGCAGCAGGAGCCAGACGGAAGTCCTCCCTCCGTTGTTCGTTCCCATCGGCCGTGCGGGTGTTGGCCGAGGGCGCCAGCCGGCCGCGCGCTGTGCCTGTGCGTGGTCGCGTGGAGGTGGCCTCGTCGATGATCCGCCGGGACGGCGACGCGCCCCGGACCACCCTCTGGAAGCACCGCCAAGCAAGGTCAGGTCAGGTCAGCTCGCCCGCCCGCCAGGGGCTTGTGTTTATTCCCCTCCGCTCCACTGCGTCCTTAGCTGTAGTAGCTGGCTACTGAAGTGAAAACCCACTTGCTGACTGTGCGTCTGTGCCTGTGCGCGAGAGCCTTTTCTCCCTGCTTGCTCGGCATGCTGGTGTGTCCTTCACACGGCAGTCTGTGGAGGCTAGTAGGTGTATGTTTCGTTTTTACGTGCTACGGTACCACACAAATTGGATATTTGGAATCTGGTTGAAATGATTGGATTTTGATTTCACTGTCAGTATGTTACAAGACTCACAAATACTCCGTAAACTTAGAGCAGATTATTCGTTCAACAATGTTGTACCTCCTAGTGGAGAAAGAAAACAACAATTGCGAAAAGGATAGTATGTATGGGAGTGACCTGCAGGCAAGAGGATGACTTCCGAAAAGGATAGTATGGATGGAAGTGGCCAGGAGGCGAGACGTCGACGAACACGTCCACATAACTTCCGCAGAAGAAACAAGGAAACTTTCGCCGGATTATTGGCACATCTGGGGCCATCTCCAGTGGGCAACAGCCACAGGTACACATGCTACTAGCATCACCATCACAAGCAGAAGCAGGACGATTTGCTCTGAATATAAGAGCCACATAGCTAGGCACATACCCACATATGTTTACTGGTTTCGTTCTTCCAATGGAATCGGGATCAGAGCTATGGTCCTTAATTCGGAAAAATAAGTGAATGTTCATAAAATATATTTTTATTATATATAGATGTTGATAACTTTTGATCAAAGTCAACAAAATTTGGATTTGACTGAAACCAAGTTAGAGTACAGGTAATTATAAACAGAGAAAATACTAGGACAGGAAGTGAGAGCATCAGACACCCACAGTATACGATGGTAACTGCACTGCAAGAACCATCAAGATCTGATCAGAGGGCGCTGCAGTCGGCTGTCTGGAAGGAGAGCGTGCCGGCGGCGACGTCGTAGAGCAGGTGCATGTTCTGCTGCTGGAAGTTGCCGATGATGCTCGTGTCCGCGTCACTGGAAATCAGCATGCATGCCGTCGACTCGTCCACGGGCGCCCAGTAGTTCGTCGGCGGCACCGCCATGTCCGCGCCGACGAACTGGAACACCAGCTCCGGGACCTTCCCGAGGTCGTTCTGTCCCACGCACAGGTCCACGTCAGTTCCACTGGGAGGTGCGACGAGGCTGCCATTCAGCTGTCGGGCCAGCTCCTTCCTTAGAGCCTGATACGCGCCGTGCACCAGTGATGTGGTCGGCGAGCCGGAGTCGATTATTACCCCGCCGGAGTTACGCTTGAGTTGGAACAGCGTGCTGGGGATCGGCAGCTTGGTGTCGCCGACGGTGAGGCCCACCAGTGGAAGGTAGTAGAAGGTGCTAGAGCT
This sequence comes from Poa pratensis, assembly GCA_947311845.1. NCBI lineage: Eukaryota > Viridiplantae > Streptophyta > Magnoliopsida > Poales > Poaceae > Poa > Poa pratensis. The sequence continues at coordinate 3,617,565 of CAMZMU010000084.1, forward strand.
CTTCACGAACTGCATGGACATTACAGGGCTTCCTCCGCTCATCCTTGCCGAGGCGCCAACGAAGAGGTGGCTGGGCGCACCGTTGGCGCGGAAGTAGGGCGTGAGGCAGTAGGAGAACTTGGTGGCACCGGTTTGAGACACCAGCGAGCTGCTGTCCCGGCCGAGCCCTATAAGGCCCGACGCGCCATCTAGGGCGCCCTCCGAGATCTGGCTCGAGGTCACGCATCCGAACGTGAGCTTCGCCGTGCTGGACTGGAACGTGAAGGTCTCCGTGCCCAGCTCACCTTCGATATCCCCGGCTCCGTAGCCCGCGATAAAACCGCAGTTGCCTCGCTGGGTGCAGCCGCTCGAAGGGTTCGCTTGGCAAGCGGCGTCCGTGCACGCCACGGCCTGCGCGCTGCTGGAGTTGGAGGGGTCGTAGAGTGGGCGTGGATCTCCTGATCGGATGTGGACGTAACGAGATCTCCTGATCGGCGCGTTACGTCACACCAAAGAGAAAAAGCGGATCGAGACTAAGCTACTTGCTTGGAGCGATCAGGAGCGGAAAGGAAAGGACAAAAGAGGAAACGATCGATCTACAAAAGAGGATCATGCGTGCTTACTTGCTTGGAGCGTGCAAAGAAAGGGCCAGCTGGAGATCACCGCCTGGCCCTCGCTCATTGTTCGTGCGCCCGCGCCAGGCCTGGCCGTCGTCAAGCTCGTCCAAGTCGCGACAAGTCACACACGCAACCGCACGTGGATCTCACGGCAGTGGTCTTGTATTTATATAAGGGGTGGTTGGAGGCGAGAAAGGGAGGTTCGAATTTTCAGAGGAGGGAGAGGTGAGGCGGGAACAAATAAAAATTTCGGCGGTTCTCTCTCGCCGCTGCCCATCCGGAGCGATCAACAGCTGAGATGAATCAAGGATCCTACGGCCGGATTGGTGACGTGATGTTACCAAACAATCAGGATAAATAATCATTAATGCCCGTCTAACTAATACGGAAAGCAATCCTACTCACACCTCGTCTCGATGGCATGGTAAAAGGCGGACCTGGTGTTTACCTGGAATATAATAAATGTACGTCCGGATTTGCTAAACGCTCCATAAACAAAGGCGGAACTCAGATTGCTAAACGCTCCGTAAACAAAGCAATCAATATGTACTCTACCCGGATATACCCCTACATCCCGCCTGGGACGGGTCTTCTCTGGATGCTTGGTAAGACTGCTCCCAATCCCAATGAAGAGTAACATAGAGTAGTAACATGCTGATGTTACTAGCCTATGTTACTACCTCCTAAATGGGGAATAACATATGTGTGGTGTCTTATTTATTAGGCTATAGACTCATGTTGTATTGAAAAGTGTGATGTTACAGTAACTAGCTAAGTTACCACCAACAGCTCTCTCCTCATTAATTACATGCCACATAAGCAAACTTGTATTGAAATGTGTGATGTTACCACCTAAGTTACTCCCACTGTGACCAGCCTAAAAGGTGGGACTAGGTAGTTAATTAGAATAGCATGTTATGCACAGATTTGCACTAAATCAAGGCAGATTACCATATGGGAGCAACATGGAAAGAAAACATACTTTCTATGCTACCTCCTTGTACAGCAAATCTAGATTAAATCCCGGTTTTTTAGAATGTAAATGATGACGTCTCTCTCCACGCATGACCTGGTAAAAGGCAGGACTAGGTTGTTATTCAGAATATAATATAGGCCGGGGATTTGCTCTAAAATCACGCCCGGTTTACCAAACGGCCGGTAAACAAAACATATCTAAGCGGAAGGACTCCTGTTTGTGCGTCGTGGATGGTTGTCTCACTGGCTCGGTAAAAGGTGGGCTTGATAGTTAATTATAATCGAATGTTATGCCAGAATTTAAAATAATATCACACGGGGATGCAAAATCGAAGCACCATATAAACAAAATTTATATGCTAGTACATGTACGACTGGTTTAAATCCTCGATTTTTAGAATGTAAATCAGGTAAATCATGTTCTTTGTACTAATAAATATATGAAGCATGAAACAAAAATCACACGGAAGGAGCATTATTTTCTTGAAGATTTGACCGCTCTTTATTGATCAGTCATGGGGTATAAACGAATGCAAAGTCCTTCAGGATACTCGTCATCTAACTATTACGAGCTAGTCGATCCGCTTTTTTCATTGTAGGATCTGGGTTCATGCCTCAAGGGCGCCCTATTGGTCTTTTTCTGGGCTCCGTAAAAATAAGCAAGCTCTCCTGCCACCTCGACCGCCCTATTGCTCCAGTAAATTGGATACTCTGCTACGTTGAGCAGGTCGACATGAAAAAGTCACTCAAAATCCATAAAATATTTGTGGATTATCCATAAAATATGGTCTACTTTGTGTCATAATTGGATGGGTGCCATTTTGCACCATATTTGTTGTACTTGCTTCACAAAAAATGTCATTTTTGACAAACGAAAAACAAAAAACAATATTTAGATAAGTAATTTGAAAAAATAGAAAATGGTTTTGGATTATTTATTCAAATTTAAACACTTTTCATGTTGAAAGTCTTTTCAGATTCAAAACCATTTGAAATTCATATTCAAACACCTAAATAAGAAAAAAAAGGCGGGAACAAAATTTCAGAACTGAAAAGTTCGAAATAATTTAAAAAAGAACTCTTTGGTCCCGGTTGCTAGCAAGAACCGGGACCAAAGAGTCCATGGACGCGCGCCGCGGGATCTGCATTAAATGACCCACTCTTTGGTCCCGGTTGCTGGCAAGAACCGGGACCAAAGAGGCATTGGTCCCGGTTCTTGCCAGCAACCGGGACCAATGACCGTTGCTATAACTGGCCTGGCCCCTTCTTCTTCCCCGATTCATCCAAAATTGCCTAAGGACCGGAGACGCGATGCGGAGCGAAACTACACCGGCAGGCTGCCCGACTCCGCGCCGTGCCCCACGCCGCGCCCTGCCGCCGCCGTCGATGTCCCCGCCCTCCACGGCCGCGCCCCCACGCGCCGGCCTCCTCCACGTGGCCTCCTCCACGCGCCGGCCCTCCTCCACGCGCCGGCCTCCTCCACGGCGCCGGCCTACTCCACGCGGCCTCCTCCACGCGCCGCCCTAGCTCTCCACGCGTGGCCGCGCTCTTCTCCACGCGCCGGCCTAGCTCTCAGCTCCTCCACGCGCGCCGCCTCTCCACGGCTGCGCCCTCCACGGCCGCGCCCTCCACGGCTGCCCCCTCCACTGTGCATTCCGATCGACGCCGCGCCCTCCACACCGGCCACGCCCTCGACGGCCACGGAGGTAGCGCATTTTTGTACTTTTTATTTGTTCATCAAAATGTTGGCAAAATGTTGTACAAATTGATATGAATTGGACTGTTTAAACATGTTTGTATTTCGGCGTCAATATTTGATTGAATTTGTGTTAGGAAAATTTGTGGTCCGATATGAGTTTACGAGTTTACGATACGAGTTAACGAGTTTACGGGTTTACGATACGAGTTTACGAATTTACGGGTTTACGATACGAGTTTACAAGTTTACGGGTTTACGATACGAATTTACGAGTTTACGGGTTTACGATACGAGTTTACGGGTTTACGATACGAGTTTACGATACGAGTTAGCAAAATTTATGTGTTAGCAAAACTTTTGTGGGTAGATGTATATTGACATATGGAACAAAGTTACCCAACTAAAGTTTTGTGCATTGTTCTTAATTTGCAGAAACTATGGAACGAGACGAAAATCAGGAAAACATCCTCCAGGACATAATCCGCGGGCCGGAAGATATTGTCGATGTCACCTCGGAGTTTTTGAACAACTCCGGTGAGGGAGATGAGTCTCTCAACCGAAGAGACGGCTCCGGTGAGGTAGAACCCGACGGCTGGGGTGAGGGAGAAGTCGGCGAGGGAGAAGCCGACGAGGGAGAAGCCGAAGGCTCCGGTGGAACATTAAATGTTGCAAACTCCGGCGAGGTGTGCATATACATATATTAATGAAGCCGAAGATTGTATTAATTAAGCCTCTGCTGTCTATATACATATATTAACGTTCTTTCTTCTTTTGGCCCTCCGGATCGAGTGACAAGGATATACCCTCCGGGTACCCGACTGTGAAGATACCCGGTCTACATAATGTATAAAGGCCCAGTGAAGAGGTACCAAAGCCCGTGAAGCGAAGCCCAAGATGAAGCGTATTTCCCAAGTTAGCATAGTCGGTTTAGACATACCATAATTGTAAACCTAGTCGGTTACGTACCCGAGACCCAGCCTCCTATATAAAGGCTGGGAGGGCGCCCGATCAGGGGGATACGCAATACTCGAACACCAGAAACCCTAGTGAGATCGACATCTCGCTAGACCCTTGTAACCCACATATTCCAAAGATCAATACAGACAAGCAGGACGTAGGGGTTTTACCTCATTGAGGGCCCTGAACCTGGGTAAATCCCGCTTGTCAGCCGTCGATACTACCAGCTCTGCACGTCCTCTACCTCATAATCTCAACCCTAGGTGCTTAACCATGGGTATTGCCGAGGGCACACCTCGTCAATTGGCGCCGTCTGTGGGAACAGGTAGGGTTGGATCTCAGGTTTCGCCGGTTCCATCCTCAAACGGCAACTCGCCGATCGCATCTCAAAACGGCGACTCGCCGATGTCATTAGCGGCAACTCGCCGATCGCACTCGCCATCGACCAATCGAAGGCGGCATCACCAAGCAGCAACTCGAAAAGCGACCACTCGCCAACTTCATCGAAGCAGATCGTATCACCAAGGAGGATCGCACCGCACTCGCCAGAAGTTCAGGAGGCTTTCGCTAGCCTCAGCTCAGGTTTGGATATAACTGTGGGAAAATTCAATTTTTTCGTCGACAAACTTGGTGTGCAGGACTTGATGGACCCGCTTGCGACGGAGGCACTCGACGATCCATCGGTTGCATCTGCACCACCATCCATCCTGACGGCTTCATCTCAGATCAAACCGATCTCTCCGGCTCACTCGGACGTTGCGACCATGTCTACAGCAGAGCTCAACGAGTTCCTTGCTAGGGAGCTCAATGACGAAGTTGAATCTGTATACCATGAAAGCATCATCGAGTCCACCGGTCCACTCGACATGGCGCTCGACTGCGACAACCTCTTGGACACTTGCAACGAAAGCATAAACGATGGCATCAGCATAGACGACTTCGTCGGCTCAGAAATCTACGCCGATCAAGAGTTCATCAACAACACAAACAGCTTCGACGAAGCACTCGAGGCATACATCGACTCCGATGTACATGATGGCGAACAGAACAACTCCGACATGAGCATTGATGATGACTTCGAGTCCATGACAGACATCAACAGCACACATACATACCCTCAAAACATACCTCATCAAGTCTACGTCGCGTTCAGCGCGGAAACATCAGCAGCAGCAGCCAGCCGCAGGCCCGCTGAGTTCCCATGCACAGTCACCCTCCCAGATGGAGTCACATCCTTGACCATAACAGCCGCCATGGCCGCAAAAGCAGATAAAGCTATTAAGGAGTGTACGATGATGCCACCAGACACAACTCAAGAGGAGATGCTGACCTACCAGTACTTCAACTGGCAGGAGACGATTCGACTGCAAAACTACAGAGCGACGCTCGAAGAGCGTAAGCGCCAGGCCAGCATCTCGAGTGTGCATAGGCGACAACTTTCCCTCAGCTCCACAAACGGTACGGAACCAAGACCCAGGTCAAGGTTCGCTAATATCCCAGAAGGAGAGAGATCAGGTGTCACGCGCAACCTGGAGCTTTCGTTCATGACCATGGACGAGGAAGGAATACCAGTACCCAAAACGGCCGCGGGTGCCCTGCTCTCGTTGGGAGCCTACCTCAAAGCAACAGAACCTCCAGCAGGAGATCGGCAAGCAGCCCTTCATCGCTAGCAAATTAAGTCACTCGCACTCGCAGCAAAGGCGTTGCAGCCCATCATCAAACCGTCAGGAAGAACTCGAGACCACGACGTCAACCACTCGTGACGTGACGACCATAACAGCCGCAGCCCTCATCGGGAGCGTTCGCGAAGGGACTCGAGTCGTCACCAGTCCGGCAGTCGCAGGTCCAGAAGGTCTGACAGCAGTGACTCCGACTCCGAACATGACAACAGGCTCTACGGGGCTCGATGCTTCACCCGACGTATTCGCGAATCTCGCATGCCGAAGAAGTTCGGGCTACCTTCAACACCAAAGTTTAACTGCAAACAGGAGCCATCAGGCTGGCTAGAAGATTACAAAATAGCAGTCGCCTGCCAACGTGGCACCACAACTACTGCAATGCAGTATATCCAGCTTATGCTCGAAGGCACGGCCCGCGACTGGCTCAAATCGTTACCCGAATCAGCATACGACTCATGGGAGCACTTCAAAGACGATTTCGTCAAATACTTCGACCCACTATGTGAGCGGCCCAAAACTTTTGAAGAACTGCGAACCTGCGTGCAAAGGTCAGATGAATCACTCAGGTCTTACATACGGCGATGGACCACCATCCGCAACTCCGTCGGCACAATATCTGAAGACCGAGCCATGGACGCTTTCACCATGGGGCTCGCAAGAAAAGACTTCAAAGAAGCGCTCGGTCGGAAAAAGCCAACATCTATGGCTCAGCTCATGAAAACAGCAACCGAGTGGGCAGATGGAGAAGATTCCGTGCGGCCTCCTTCATTGGCCTCTCCACGCGACAATCACGAGGGTGGCAGCCGCGACCGTCGAGATAGCTACAGAGATGATCGAAGGCGTAAACGCAAAAGCCGTTATCACGATGATGACAGACTGAACTTTGTCGCGGCTGGTTTCTCTCACCCGCGTGACAATCACGAGCAAAATGACAGAAGGACAGACGATCGCCGTGATAGTCGGGACCGTGGCTACGACGATCGCCGCGACACTCGAGATCGAGGGCAGCGAAGCGACAACTACAAGAGGCAAGAGTGGCGCAAACGCCCAGAACCTAAAACAGATCGGTCAATCGAAGAGAAGATGGATGAAGACTGTAGGTTTCACCTGTTCAAAGGAGATGATGGGCGACTCCGCTCCAACCACTCGCTAAGGAACTGTAGGGAGTTCGACCTCCTGGCAGTCGACTACATGAGAAGACTCAAACAGGCAAGCCCTGCACCCGTTCAGCCAAACCCTGCGCCTGTACCTCAGGCCCAGCCAGCCCTAGCACTACAAGCTCCACCACAGCAAAACACAGGACACATAGCAGGAGTTATACACCACGCGCCACAGGTGCAAGAAGACGCATACCCCCAAGCTCGCGGGCAAATGAACATGATCCAGAAAGGCCGTCCTTCCAACAGGCAGCAAAAACTACACACTCGACAGGTCAACATGGCGGTCATGGCACCCCCAGCCGTGCCCGAATTCCTGAGAGGGTCGGAGACCCCGATTAGCTTCAGTCGCGAGGATCACCCGCCAGCGGTGTACAGGCCTGGACATGCAGCCCTGGTACTCGACGCTCAAATTGGCGGGTATGGCATGACCAAGGTCTTCATGGATGGCGGAAGCGGCATTAACATCATATTCACAGATACCCTTCGTAAAATGAACAAATCAGTCGAGAACTTGACAAAATCTACAAATACGTTTCACGGCATTGTTCCAGGTAAAGCTATACTTCCTGCAGGTACCACACAACTCGACGTCACATTTGGAGACCCAAGCCACTTCAGAACAGAGACGATTGAGTTCGAAGTGGTCGACTGGAAGTCACAATATCACGCCATACTTGGACGTCCAACGTTCGCTCGATTTATGGCGGTGCCACACTATGCCTACCTCATGATGAAGATGCCAGGACCCAAGGGAGTCATTACAGTCAAGGGAAACTTCCAAAGATCAGACGCATGCGACCGCGACTTCAGCAAAATCTCGGAGATGTTCGCCATGGAGCAGACGTTCGCCGACCTAGCACTCTCCAACGATAAAACACTGATGCCAGAACATAAGAAGCTCGCAGTCGACAGAGCGTTCAGCGCGACAAACGACACAAGGCCACACCAAGTCCACCCGACTGACACATCAAAGACAGTCAATGTGTCGTCGAGTCTACCTATCGCATAGGAAAACGCGCTCGTCGAATTCCTCCGTGAGAACTGGGATATATTTGCGTGGTGTCCAGCAGACATGCCAGGTATTCCCAGGGAATTCGCCGAGCACTCCCTCCAACTCTTTCCAGGAGCAAAGCCAGTCAAGCAAACAATGCGTCGCATATCAGGACCCAAAATAGAAGCCGTCGAGGCAGAAGTCGACAGGTTACTAGCTGCAAAATTCATTCGAGAAATCAAGAAATCAGATTGTGTAGCCAACCCAGTTCTAGTGGAGAAGAAGAACTCAGACATCCTTCGGATGTGCGTGGACTTCACCGCCCTGAACAAATGTTGTCCAAAAGATCACTTTCCGTTGCCACGCATCGACCAAATCATCGACTCCACCGCTGGGTGCGCTCGACTGTCCTTTTTGGACGCATACTCAGGGTATCACCAGATAAGGATGAAGGAAGACGACGAAGAAAAGACAGCTTTCATAACCCCACTCGGGGTCTACTGCTACACCACAATGCCCTTCGGGCTGAAGAACGCAGGCGCAACCTACCAGCGCATGATGCAGAACTGCTTATCGCATACCAAGCAAATTGGGCGCAACGTCCAAGTCTATGTTGACGACATAGTAATCAAGACAAAAGACGAAGATAACCTACTTGCGGATTTGCGCGAGACATTCGCAAACCTTCGACGCTTTCATATCAAGCTCAATCCCAAGAAGTGCACATTTGGTGTCCCAGCAGGACGACTCTTGGGTTACCTAGTCTCAGCTCGTGGAATCGAAGCAGACCCAGAAAAGATACAGGCCATCCTCACAATGGAGAGACCCAAGAAGTTGCATGACGTACAGAAACTGGCCGGTCGGGTGGCAGCACTCAGTCGGTTCATCAGCAAGCTAGGCGAAAAGGCGCTTCCACTCTATCAGCTGATGAAGAAGGCAGACAAATTCGAGTGGACAGCAGAAGCCGAAGCAGCCTTCATCGACCTCAAACGCATACTCACAAGACCCCCGATCTTAGTCGCACCGCGGGAACGCGAGCCGCTGTATCTCTACGTCTCAGCTACCAATCGAGTGGTGAGCACCGTATTGGTAGTCGAGCGAAGAGAGGAGGGACACGTCCAGAGCATACAGAGACCTGTTTACTATGTGAGCGAGGTCCTCTCCATATCAAAACAGCGGTACCCGCACTATCAAAAGCTGGCATACGCCGTCTTCATGACATCCAGGAAGCTGACGCACTACTTCACAGAGCATCCAATAACCGTGATCAACAAATCTGCAATTGGTGACGTCCTTACAAACCCCAACGCAACGGGGAGAGTTGCAAAGTGGCTCATAGAACTGGGACCAAGGGATATCAAGTACGAGCACCCGAAGGCCATCAAAGCACAAGTTCTACCCGACTTCACAATAGAGTGGATTGAAGCTCAGTTACCAGGAGTACCCGACGTATCCAACTCCTGGACCATGTACTTTGACGGGTCCAAGAAAAACGAGGGCGCAGGAGCAGGAGTCATACTCATCTCCCCAAAAGGAGACAAGCTCCGCTACGTCCTGCAGATGGATTTTGAATTCCCCTCAAACAACGAGGCTGAATACGAAGCCCTGATCCACGGCATGCGAATGGCCAAAGCCCTAGGGTGCACGCGACTAATGATTTATGGTGATTCTAACCTTGTTGTGCAGCAAACGATGAAGGCCTGTGACGCCATAGCAGACAACATGATCGCTTATCGCGACCTCTACAACGTCATGGAGGGCAGCTTTGAAGGTTGCGAACTGCGACATGTTGGGAGAGAAAGCAACGAAGAGGCAGACATACTAGCCAACATTGGCTCCACAAAAGCACCAGTTCCACCTGGTGTCTTCCTCGAGCGGATTGCGCATAGGTCCATCAAGCAAAAACGGCCATCTTCTTCATCAACCATCGCAGCCAAGGACAAAGCACCTAGCACAGAGGATCCACCAGTCGAGGTACTCCTCGTTGAGCCAACTTGGACTCAACCTTTCCTGGCATACTTGCTCCGTAAGGAGTTACCCGAAGACATAACCGAGTCACGACGTGTCACTCGACGATCAAAAGCATACACCATCATCAACGGTGAGCTGTACAAGCGCAGCGTGTCAGGTATGTTTCAAAGGTGCATCGCATTCGAAGATGGCATAGCTATACTACAGACATTCATGCAGGTACTTGTGGGCACCATGCTAGCAGCAGATCACTCGTAGCCAAAGCCTTTCGAGCAGGGTTTTACTGGCCTACAGCGTTAAAGGACGCAGAAGACATAGTCAAAAGGTGCATCGGTTGCCAGAAATTTGCCAAAAAACCACACGCACCGGCATCAGCCCTGAAGACAATTCCATTGGCCTGGCCCTTTGCTCAATGGGGCCTGGACATGGTGGGACCACTCAAAAAATCTTCGCGTGGAGGGCATACACATCTACTAGTGGCAGTCGACAAATTCACAAAGTGGATTGAAGCAGTCCCTATCACAAGCTCGACTGCGTCTACGGCAGTCAACTTCATCATATCCATCATATATCGCTTCGGAGTACCAAGTAGCATCATCACAGACAACGGTACAAACTTCACGGCTGACGAATTTCGGTCCTTCTGCAAGGAGCAAGACATCCAGCTCAACTACGCATCTGTTGCGCACCCGCAATCTAATGGTCAAGTCGAAAAGGCCAATGGGCTCGTATGCAGCGGTATCAAGAAACGCCTCCTGGTGCCACTCAGAAGGGCAGCGGGTGCTTGGGTCGAAGAACTTCCTTCGGTGCTATGGAGCTTGCGTACAACCCCGAACGCTTCGACACAGTTCACACCGTTCTTCATGGTGTATGGTGCAGAGGCAATGCTGCCATCAGACGTCAAATTCAACGCACCCAGAGTTGAAGCATACAACGAGGACGACGCGCAAGAGGCACTCGAAGATGCAGTCGACTTGCTGGATGAAGCACGTGACACAGCCCTAGCCCGCACAGCTGTATATCAGCAGGACCTCCGCAATTACCACAGCCGTCGACTACGTGAAAGGTCTTTCATGGTGGGAGATTTAGTACTTCGACTGAAGCAGAAGAAGGTGCATAAGCTCGCTTCTCCATGGGAAGGGCCTTTCATCATACAGAAGTTATCGGTAATGGAGCGTACCGCCTGAAGCATGCAAAGACAGGAGAGCTCTCGCACAATCCATGGAATGTGGCGCACCTGCGTCGCTTCTATGCTTAGTCTTCATACTCGACCATGTAATAGCACATAATGTCAAAAGATCAGCAGGTTTCAGACGCACTCTTTCCCTTACCAGGGTACCTAAGGGGACTGGAAGGGTTTTAATGAGGCGGCCTGCTGGTAAAATACATATAGTGGAATAAAAAGTGTTCCTCCATATTTCCTTTGCATATTTCGAGTGACAGCTTGCAAATGTATTGCGCATACAAAGTATCCTCTCAGCCGCACTCGATATACTCGGGGGCTGAGAATTCATAAGTTTATCAACTATCATAAAACCCCACTCGATATACTCGGGGGCTGGTATTCATAAATTTATCGACTATTACAAAACCCACTCGATATACTCGGGGGCTGGGTATTCATAAATTTATCGACTATTACAAACACCGCTCGATATACTCGGGGGCTGGATATCCACAAATTCATAAACTGCTACATACAAGCCCTACTCGATGGGCTCGGGGGCTCCCTCTACACAGAACAAACACATATACAAAAGCTCCTATACAAGCTCATCCTTAACAAACAGCGCAGGACCCAAAAGTTGCTCCTGGCAACGGTCGACTAACAGCTCCGCAGAAGCCTTCGTGCCCTCCAAGTCCTTTTGCGCAAGAACCACCCTAGCAGCGGGTGTGGGAAGCACAAGATTTGGTCTTCGACTTCGTATGTATGCCATCACCGCATTAGCACCAAGCACAAGCTTCTGGGTCAAAGCTTCGCGGAGGGAAGTCGACTGGCGAAAAATGTTAACCAAAGCATGAATCCCCTGTGGCTGAGGCCCAGTTGGGAACAACGCTTGGTTAATTTGAATGAAGGCAGCCCTACAAGATTCAAGCAGAAGCGCGTTCCGCCACACCCGATCCTTCAGAGTGGCCAGCTTTTTCGCGTGATATTTATCAAGCCAAAAATGGCCATGCCCAGTCGTTGGGTTTTCGGCAGCGTTATTTAAACGTTCCTCCACACGTTCTTCCTCGGCTCGCAAGTCAGGAACGAAACCTGCAACACATAAAGTGGGTGAGCAACAACAAAAGTGATGGTACTTGCAAATAAGGCAGGACTCATACTCACATTCGAGTTGCCTGTTTGTGAGTTCCATCTCCCCAAGTACATAACTTTCTCGTTCGGTTGCTAAAGCTGGTCTTGCGTGAAGCCTTTCAATTTCTCTATGGGCAACCTTAAGATCTTGCTCTAGCTTTACCACCCGATTCTTCATATATTTCATCACAGCGGTATTATTCGCCGCAGAAGCATGAGATCGAGTGGCACGACGAGGCCGCAATAGACCACCCGAGGAACTGGGTTCTTCCGGCTGGACATAACAAAGGCATAAATGAGTTTCAATCAACCGAAGGCATTCAGCGCGTAAAGGGTGAGAAAAATTTAACACCTTCTGCAAACTTAGTAGAAGCATCCATCATTTCAAAAGCACACATAGCAAGTGTGATTGTTATAAGCATAATTACAAAAGTTCATAAGAAAAGGGCGGCTAGCCTAGACACGAGACACTGACTCCGATCTAGCCCTACGCGTACGAGTGGCAAGTTCACCCGCTCGACGCTCCATGGTGGAGATACAAGTGTTCGCCAGTCGATGGGCTTGGTCGCCGATACCCTTAAAGGAGATCGGTTTCCCATCCGGCTTGCGGGGGAAATCAGACAAAGCTGCTTCATAACCAGCCTCTATCCCATGACCCATAAGAAGCTTGATGGTTGATTCCGAGCCGCGTACCATGAGGGTGCGAGCGAAGCTTGACATCGTCGAAGTCCCTGGGCCGAAGGTGTTGGCGAATTGATCCACAGTCGCAGGAACGTCGGCAGACGGGAAGACTTCCTTGTGCACAGCACCAAGGGTACTCGCAGACTTGGCGAGTGCCTCTTGTGCTTGTTCCGCGATGGTGTCCAGCTCTTCAATCGCATGGTCCAGAGACACATTCCCACTCGGCCCATCGATGGGCAGTGACGTGCCAATCGCACCTTCAAAAACATTCAAAGAGAGGTACCCTCAGTATAGCATTTAAAGTGCAGAAAAAATAAGGAGACACAAAAGTACACAAACCTCCAACAGATCGAGTGACAAGCGACAGGCGCTTGACATACTCCTCTTCGCGAGCAGCAAAAGAATCTCGAGTTGTCTTCAATTCAGACTCTCGGGCGTTGATGGCTTTTTCGAGCTCCCTCACACGATCCTCGGCTGATTGCTTGCCCTCTAGATTCCAACATCACATGAAAAAATAAAGAGAAGCTCTGTGCGCAGGAGCAATGGCGGCGAAGAGCGCAAGGGCAGAAGCAGCGAGAGCAGAGGAGGACGAAGGCGGGGTAAAAGAAACCCTGCCAATGCATCCTCGCTGTTTACCGCATCGCAGAACGATCACGGCCGTCCCTGCGGGAACAAGCAAATCACGCCGTACACGTGGCACGCAAAGAGGGCAACCATCGCACACCACGCCGTCCACTACGCACGTAAAAAGAGGAGGTAATTATTACGTCGCGGAAAAATCGCCACCTCTGGTCAAATCATAACTGAAGCGGCGTCTTCAGCAGTCAAATACTAACAGTGGGACCACGCTGATGCGTCTTGTCAAGCTCTGCGCACACGCCAGCGGCGTCATGAATGATGTCATCAGCAAGACAGCTGTTAAAAGCACAAAGAATGCACTCGAAGTGCCATTCGACTGCAAAGGCAAACAATTTACATTTGGGGTCCGTATGATAAGGTAATACAAAGCACCCGACAGATTGTCGGCTGCATTCTAGTACTCCCATCGGGAGCGTATCAAAAAAATTTCTTCGACTAACATATGCAGAGTAAAAATGATTTTGAGATTATCCTCAATTGCAAGCAATAAAGCACAATCTCGGGGGCTACTCCCATCGGGAGCGCTGACGCGCACCCGATAGATTAAAAGGCAAAATGGCAGTCGACTACAGACTCGACTCGGCATCTCAAAAACTAAAAAGCAAAATCATAAAATTCCTGAGTGATGTCAATCGCGAACACCTCGGATGCTGCATGCGTAAGTGCAAAGGTAAGACCCGCCGATCTTTCGAGCTGGGCTAAGGACCACTCCAGCAGTGTACTCCTTAAAATTTCCGTGTCAGCAGACATGATGAAAAATCCTGACGGACGCGTTGGGTAGCAAAGAATTAAAACTGCAGAACGATTCAGTAAGACCTCAAACGGCCTGAGTCGAGTCTGTCCAGTATGTTCCAGATTCGAGTCCGGGGACTCGAGTTTGATTGAAGGCTAGTAAGGTTTTGCCCGAATGTGCAGTTAACCAGGTCCCGATCCGTCGGGTGTACCGGGCCTACTAAGCCAATATCCCTTGATCATAAAAGCATAGTTAAAACTTGACAAAAAGCACACATGAATATTGCTCTTGCAAATTTGTTTCAGAGTATGGGTACCAAAATGTAATGGGCAGTGATGTAAAATACGTGCCCGACTGTTCGAGTCAGACGCGTACTCGGGGGCTACTGACAAGGATATACCCTCCGGGTACCCGACTGTGAAGATACCCGGTCTACATAATGTATAAAGGCCCAGTGAAGAGGTACCAAAGCCCGTGAAGCGAAGCCCAAGATGAAGCGTATTTCCCAAGTTAGCATAGTCGGTTTAGACATACCATAATTGTAAACCTAGTCGGTTACGTACCCGAGACCCAGCCTCCTATATAAAGGCTGGGAGGGCGCCCGATCAGGGGGATACGCAATACTCGAACACCAGAAACCCTAGCGAGATCGACATCTCGCTAGACCCTTGTAACCCACATATTCCAAAGATCAATACAGACAAGCAGGACGTAGGGGTTTTACCTCATTGAGCGCCCTGAACCTGGGTAAATCCCGCTTGTCAGCCGTCGATACTACCAGCTCTGCACGTCCTCTACCTCATAATCTCAACCCTAGGTGCTTAACCATGGGTATTGCCGAGGGCACACCTCGTCATCGAGCAAATCTTCTGTAAGGACAAAACGAGGCCCAGCCAAAAAGTTGGGCGACCAAGAAAGGTACAGGATCGAAAGAGTCGCTGAAGACGGCACACCGACTGCTCCCCCTGGTGTTGCAAAAAAATGGTAAAGCAATGCGGAGTTCTTGTTAGGGACTTCATCCCGATCACCGTTCGAGAATGGCATCGGCCAAAGGAGGAGGAGTGCTATATGTCAGCGATAGGGCAAAGAAAGACTTTGGAGAAAGCTCATGGTTAATTTCACCCTGCCGGCGCCAGAGGTGGATTCAGATGAGGAGGATCCAGATGAGGCAGAAAAGATTGCCCGGAAAACATGGAGCAAAAAGTCAAGGACTGGGCTCTTAAGAAGATGGCCGAGCTATTCAAGAACTGGAAGAAAAGATTGAACAACCTGTTTGTCAAGAAAAATAAGACTCCAGACTTCGATAAAGGGTATGAGAAGATAAAGGACTACTGGGAAGAATTTGTGGCGTACAAGAAATCGGAGGAAGCTCTGGAAAAGTCTGCAAAAAATAAGGCAAATGCTGCTAAAGATGTACCACCATACTATGGGGCCTGGTGGCTACGCTAACATCCTAAGTGGGAGAAACTTGAGGCGGACCTGCTGGCTAAAGGGATCACTCCAGAGCCACTCGCATGGACCGAACGGGCAAGAAATTGGTTTTACGGGCATGGGGGCACGTTGGACGCAGAAGGGAAGTGCATATATAACAGAACACAAAGATAATCCCCTACTACCCATCAAGAAATTAGAAATGCATACAAGGATGTTGAAGAGGGACGGTTCATTCCCGATAGAGAGGATGACGAGCTCACACGCGCCCTTGGGAATAAGGAACACGACGGACGAACGAGGCGTGATAGGCTCCAAGCCCAAGACAATTGCGATTCCCGAGCACAGGAAGAAATTTCCTGATAGAAGCCATCAGAGGAGAAAGGAAAGGGAGGCAATGGAAGCACGCGCTGCTGCAGACCGGCTGCGTAATATAGAAGAAGAATTAAAGCTGCAGAAGGAACAAATTGCCGCACTTAGCCAGCAAGGTACTAGCGGCCAATCTCAGCGGCACATGGTAGAAGCTGCATGCGATGGTACCGGTGGCCCATCGAATCGGAAAAGCAGCGTGGCTTCCACGGAGCTCCAGGATGGTAATGATGATGCAGTGGCTCCTCTTCGTCGCTACCCAGTGGATGATATCACGGAGAGCACACCTTGTGAGCTGCATGTGAAAGTTTATAACTTATCCATGAAGGTGGCGGTCGGCTATGCCGTACCAATTGGACCTAATCCAACTTACCATTTCTCTCCGGTTCCAAATGGCTACGCTGTTGTCGGGGTGGATGAAGTGATGAAAGATTTGAGGAGCTGAAGCTGCACACCCTGCAGGTGAAGATGGGGAGGTGCTTGAACTTGGAGAAGCCAAGAAAGCGCCATTCTATGGCCAAAGGAATTCATCGTGCTTCCGAACTGGCAGCCAAGGCCATCGACTCCTCACCAGTCTCCAGCGCAACAGTCCTCTTCACCGCCTCAGCATTCTCCAGCGCAACAGTCCTCTTCACCGCCTCACAGTCTCCAGCGCAGCCGTCTCCGCCGCCGCGTCACCAGTCTCCAGCGCAGCCGTCTCACAGAAGAGAGGTCGCACTCAGAAGAGAGGTCGCACTCAGAAGATAGTCGACATCCCGTCGGTTCCTCCCAAGAGACCTTATGACAGGACTGAAGCGGAAAACGCCGCGGTAGTGGCTGCCTACAATAAGGCTTTTTTTGCACCAAAAAAGCCCGAGCAAAAGAAGGTATATGATGAAAAACCAAAAAGTGGGCTAAGTCCTTCCTTGAGCAGCCATCCCAGATATCGATGAATCTGCCATCTGACTATGGTCGTGAACTTAGTAAGCTAGCACGTGCCCAGTCTGAGCAGAACAAGGGAAGAAGTGCAAAAAGCGGGAAACAAATTGCCCAGCTCGGACAGCAGAAAAATCAATCGGTCCCCCGCTCATAGTGTGTTCCGATGTCGACAAGGACTTCAGAGCCGCTATGGATAAGGACCTGGAATTATTGGACCCCAGAGCCATAGCTGCTGCTAAAGAACTTGGTGTCACTGTATCGCAGGCCAAGGAAAATGCTACCGCCTTGGGTATGAGCCTTGGTCAACTTTTAGGCTATGAATATCGCCAATGTTAGAGATGGCACGGAAATATGTCCAAGGGGAGCCTATGGTCAGTAATGAGGAGCTCACGGTCTATCAACACATATGCGAAATCTGCATACTGGTACCTGGTGCACACATCAAAGAAGGACGCGAAAGAGTGGTTTCCGGTGGACGTTAGAGTGGAGCATTTCTTCAAACGTTACATTATACAGGTTCAACTGACTGAACTGTTTCAGTTATTCCAAAAGCGCGCCCTCGACAAATCTATCCTCTCTTGCTATTGTCTGTAAGTGATTTATTTTCGTAATTAAGTCTCTAGCTCAGCTCGTTCATTGCCTGTATTATATTATCCTGACTATATATATATCCTTTTGTACGCTATTATGCAGAATGAAGATGCTGGAATGCAAAAGATCTAGAGTTTTTGAGGTTGGGTTCGTTGACCCATATATCGTGAATTCACATACGTTAGTCAATCACCCCAAAGACGTGGAGCATGACCTGACCACCTTTTTAACCATGCAACATTTCTGTACGGAAATACTATTTCCTTACAACTTCAGGTGAGTGTTTCTGTCTTGTACATATTTTTATTTGGCTTTCTCGATGTTAAGTGTAATTGATGAGCTATGCATGTCTGCTTTATGTAAACGTCCGCAGGTTCCACTGGATTCTGCTAAGCATTCAACCTGACAAGTCCATAGTTGAAGTCCACGACTCATTAAGTTGGGACCAAGCGACGTGGTCCGACATGAAAGAAATGCTCAACAAGTAATTTCAATCATTAAGGTCCATTCAAAGATGAGCTAACTTATATATCGGTGAAAAGTCCGCAGCAGCCACCGGGGAGTAATTTATGTGGATTCTACGTTTGCGAGTTCATTCGCGAGTTGACCACTGAGCGGAGAACAACTACTTTGAGCGAAATGCGGGAGAAGCTCGACCCAGAACAGCGCTTACGAGCAATTCAAGAGGAATTGGTGGGATTTCTGCTTAGGGAGGTCATCGATGAAAAGGGAGAACATTATGCTTCGGACGATGAACTACATATGTGATCTATCTCCATGTAATTAAATAGTTGTATTCTCGTAAGAGATCGAATATTAATTATATATGCATCAACGTGTACTGTGTATATAGTAGAGCGTATAATATGCGTACGGAAACGATGGAGAGCACGTCGACGATACGAAGAAGGGGGAGACGACGGAGGCACCGGCGAGAGGGAGAGGGGGCACCGGCGAGAGGGGGTACCGGCGAGAGGGAGAGGGGGCACCGGCGAGAGGGGGACACCGGCGAGAGGGAGAGGGGGCACCGGCGAGAGGGGGCACTGGCGAGAGGGAGACCCTAAACCCTAAATACAAAAAAAAAACACTCATTGGTCCCGGTTCTCCCGGTTCGTAACAAGAACCGGGACCAATGAGTCTCCCCCACGCCCAGCCAAAACTGGCCACGTGGCCACCCATTGGTCCCGGTTCGTGGACCAACCGGGACCAGCATTGGTCCCGTTTGGCCAGTCCCGGTTGGGCAACCGGGACTGATGTCCAATCCCAACCGGGACCACAGGTCATTTTTCTACTAGTGTATCTGCTGCTCATTCCGTCATTTCTTGATCTAAATCCGCTCTTCTGTGTAGAGACTCCAGTTTGATGTTATCGGTTAAGTGTGTTTGGTACAACTGACAGATCGCCTACATTTGTATGAAGACATCGTGCACGTGTTAAATTCAGTTTTATTACCCGTCGCGTTAAGTCTGAAAAAGGTTACTCCACGTTGGTCACTGAAAGCACAATCAGCTCGGCAAACAGGCCTCCCACAGCAGCCTACCGAGCATGCCCGGCCCTGCAGCAACTATAGCACCGGAGTAAGCCCATTACAAATCCAAAAAAAAAAATCAAAGTCCCTTCTGCTTAGTCCAGGAGTCAACCAGTAGCCGTTCCCAACCCAAACAGACGAGCAGAGCCGGGGCGGTGACGAAGAGAAACATTCTACTGCAGGGTCGCGAGGCCGGCGCCGGCGCGCGAACCGGACGGCCGCGAGGAGCTGTGCGCGTGGAGCTGGCCTCGTCAGCGTCCCGCCGCGGCGATGTCTGCCGGGTGAGATAACAAGTCTTCTAGACGGTTTCAACTTGGTGTGGACAATGTATTTCTGTTCACTTCATGCTGAAAGTAATTTTAAAGGATTCTGAAGAATATGTGTCCGTAGGATTTTTATTCTATTGAGAATGTTTGCCGCATCGGGATAAATCTTAAGAATGATTCTCTACAAACATATGTTTTGTCACATGTAAGTTTTAAATTTTTAGGAGGTTAATGGATGTATAATTATGATCAATGTTTTTAAGTTCATTTGAAAATTTCTCTTTAGACAAGTGAGTCAAATAATTGACCTAAGGTACTGGGGCACAATTATGACGATACAAAGGAGTGTTGATGATAGGCTCAGAAATTTTCTGTGGTGCCTTGGAAATAGTAGGGATTAATTATGTTAGGATATGTAGTAAATCAACGATAATTTAATTAAACTATGAGCAATATGAGATTGCGACGTCATGTGAATGGACACAACATAGTGAGTGAGGTTATAGATCACCTGGATTGAAGAGTGTGTAACAATAGGAAGGAGGTAAAAAAAATATCAAAATACCACTTTGCTATGTTACAAAATGGTAACATTTTACTTGTATGAAATCCGTGCATATGTCCAATATGCTAAAGATGATGCTCTCGCAAAAATTGTACACTTTCGACCAGCTACATATGATGCCCTCGCATTTGCGAGGGCCACTCTGCTAGTTAAGTGAATAGTTGACGATGCTAGATATTATCTGCTGCTCTATCCCGTAATTTATTAATCTAAATACGCTCTTACTGAGCAGAGACCCCGGTTTGATGGTTCCGGTTATGTGTGTTTGCTACATCTGACAGATAGGTTCAAGTTGCATGAAGACAATGTGCACGTGTTGAACACAGTTTTAAACCTTCGGTTCATCAGAAAGATGATAATACGCCTTGGAAAAGGAGCACGCAAATGTCTGAGAAATGATCTGTCCACGTTGATCACTGGTGCTGATTCTTTTTTGTTAGAACACTCGTTCAGCTCGGCAAACCCAGGTCTGTCTGTCCGGCGCAGTGAGCCCATCTACCCGGCGCTGAAACAACTACAGCACCGGAGTAGCCCATTATACAAATGAAAAAAAACAATCAAAGCCTCTCCTCTGCTCAGTTCAAGAGTCAACCAGTAGCCGTTCCAAACAGAGACAGCCGCGCAGAGGCGGAGGGAGTCACCGTCGGCGCCGCGCGGTCGTAACTCGTAAGGTGGAGCCAGATGGAGGTCCGTCGTTCCTCGTAGGTCGCGGTGGCGTGGCGAAGAAAAACATTTGAATGCAGGGTCGCGGGTGCCGGCAGGCGAGCCGAACGGCGCGAAACTCCAGTCGGCGGCGAGGAGCTGCGCGCGTGGAGCTGGCCTAGTCAGCATCCTCGGGGACGATGTCTGCTAGGTGAGCTACCTCAACGGCGTTGCCGATCACTCTCTCCTCCGCCCTCCACCCCGGAAGCGACTCCAGCCAGGTCAGCTTTTGCCCGCCCGCAAGGTGCTTGCGTCTATTCCCATCCCTGATTCCGTTCCACGCCGTCCTAGCTGGAGTAGCAGTGCGGTGTCGGTGCTCCGTGCGTCGTGCGCGGGACATCTAGTACAAGTCCACGGTTTCACACACTGACCGGTGTGGTGGGACGGTTCCATAGAATAAGTGCAAGTCCACGATAATGTTAGTCCCAATGAAGTGAGATCCCCAATTAAACCTTACTGAGCCGTAATGACCCTTAGTTACGTCCATACTACTACATATACTATAGGAACTTTAAACGACTTGAGCTGTGCATTTTGGAAAGTCAAGAAAAATATCATCAACTCCAGCAGGACGCTCCTACAGCCATGAGCAACCGTCACATTGATTAGGATATCGAATCTTATGTTAAGGCAGAACCACTATGCAAAGTCAAACAAGAAAATATGCGCTTAAGCTAGCCCAGTTGGAATATTTGACAAAAAGGACCACCTCCACAAATGAATTGTCAAAAAAGACTACCTCTCAAATAAATTGTCAAAAATGACCACCTTTCTCTTGGCGGCAGGGCCCCCAGGCGACACGTGGCACCTGCCGCCACTGTCTGAGGCGGCTGGACCTGCCGCCACCAGGGCAGGCGGCACCCTGACGTGCAGGTGCAGGCACGCATGAACGGGAGCAATGAGCCTGCCGCCACCAAGGCAGGCGGCACCCTGCTGCATGCATGTTTTCACGATCGTATCTCCTAGCTTTGTTGAAATTGTCTTTTTTACTGAGCCCGAAATACGTGGTATTTCGCAATGAAATTTTGCACGATGGTAGTACATAGAGTTGGCTACATCTAGATATTTTTTTTCAAATTTTTTGAGACGTATAAAAAAAAATTCAAAACAGGGGAGCTAGCTAGCTAGCTTGCATGTCCAATCTTTCCTGGCATGCATGCACGTTTCACAGTGAAGATCCATGCGTGCACCAGGGTGCCGCCTGCCCTGGTGGCGGCAGGCCCAGCCGCCTCAGACAGTGGCGGCAGGTGCCACGTGTCGCCTAGGGGCCCTGCCGCCACGAGAAAGGTGGTTCTTTTTGACAATTTATTTGAGTGGTGGTCTTTTTTGACAATTCATTTGTGGAGGTAGTCCTTTTTGTCAAATATTCGCCCAGTTGATGCAAGCAATGCAGAAGGCATGTGCAACAATGCCCTAGTCACCTCTAACCATGTGGGTACGTACGTACATACATAAATAGGATGAATGGGTGATTTCGAAATGAAACAGCCGGTGAGTTCGTCTGTGTAGCTCAGCGAGAGTGAGATTGGGTGAGAGAGGGCCGGAAAGCGAGAGCCACATCAGATGGGCCTTTCGAGCGCTCAGCTATGGTGGGAGGAGTGGCAGCTGCGCATCCTTGTCCTCACCAGCCTCTTCATCCAGTACACCCTCTTCTTCTCTATATTGTTGCGTAGAGCTCCTAACATGCGCAGGTTAAGAGTGCTCGTGTGGATCGCGTACATAGCCGGCGATGCTGTAGCGATCTACGGCCTCGCCACCCTCTTCAACCGCCGTAAGCAGACTTGGGAGCGGGGGAGCAGCTTTCTCGAGGTCCTATGGGCGCCTGTCCTCCTCATCCACCTAGGCGGCCAGCAATCGATAACTGCCTACAGCCTTGAAGACAATGAGCTGTGGAAACGGCATGTGATAACCCTGGTGTCTCAGGTTACGGTCGCCTTATATGTCTTCTGCAAGTGGTGGTCCGGCGAGAAGAAGCTGCTGGCAGCATCAGTCTTACTCTTTGTTCTTGGCATCGTCAAATTCGCCCAGAAGCCATGGGCCCTAAAGACCGCTAGCTTTAATAGCATTCAGACCTCCAACATTGTGTCCCTGAAGCCAGTGGAGCAAACACAAGAGAACAAATATTCGCTTGAACAGTATGTACAAGAAGCAATGAAGTGTGTAGAGGAGACAACAGTTGAAACTCATTGGTATGGCTTTCCCTTTTTTGACAACCACAGCAAGCATATCTTTGTCGACATGTTTGTTCCATTCTATTCCCGGGTAGCACAGCTTCGATCTTTCCGGGAGCTTAAAGATAAGGATGCATATAAGTTTCTGGTGGATTGCCTCGGAAATACATTTGCTGATCTGTACACCAGAATAGGATCACTTCGCTATAGTATCTTCCTTATCTTATTGATTTCGCTTCCATTCCTGGCCTTAGCTTCTACGGTGCTCTTTGCCATGAGTCACAAGGATGGTCACAATGAGAAGGATACCAGAGTGACATACATCTTATTAAGTTGCACCACCATTCTGGAGTTCTTACTTCCTTGCATGACACCCTGCTTGGTGATTCCATGTTTTGATGAATTCTCTCACAAGTATGTTAAAGGGTGGCATGACATGGTTTCCCAGTGCAGCATCTTGTCCTTCTGTGTTCGCAAGAAGAAGCCCACATTCCTAATGAAGGTTGCTACCTTCAACTTTCTAAGAGATTTCATTAACCAACATTGGTATGTTCAACACGTACCTAGAGCTTTCCAGATTACAGGGTTGGTTCGCCAACACGTGGAAGATGGTTGGAAGAAGTATATACGCGATGCTGCAAGTTACAAAAGATTTTGCGAGCTCCGAGGCCAGTGGGCTATAAGGAGGCACCATCAGCTAGGTTGGAGCTTCAAGAAGCCTTTCGATAAGAGCGTCCTCATCTGGCACGTCGCCACAGAACTCTGCTTATATCACCCCAATACATCCCTTCAAGGTCGACAAGGAGAAGCCACACAACGCAGCAGGGAGATATCCAACTATATGATCTACCTGCTTCTCATCCGTCCTGAGATGTTAATGCCCGGCAGTAGATCAGCTCTCTTCACCTTGGCCAGCAACAAAATTATCAATGACAGCAATGGGCTGGTTGACATGACCGAAGAAATTCTTGTGGAGGAGATTCTTACCTCGATGTATCCGGCTGTAGATGATACGATTTACAATGCAGGCAAGCTCGCTGAAGCACTGATGAACCTGGATAACGAGGAGGAGAGGTGGAATGTTATCCAAGCTGTGTGGGTGGAGATGCTCTGCTATTCCGCTAGCAGATGCAGAGGGTACCTACATGCCAAGAGCCTAGGTGATGGTGGGGAGTGTCTCACCATTATCTGGCTCCTCTTGTCGCTCATGGGGATGGAGACCATGGTGGACAGGCATCAAATGTCAGAGCCCCCTCAAGAGGAAGCAGATGGAGAAGAAGAAGCGGCATCGAGTTCCCATTCCTTAAGCAGAGCCGATGGATCCGAATGCAACTTTAGGCATCAAATGTCAGAGCCCCCTCAAGTGGAAGCAGAAGATGGAGAAGAAGAAGCGGCATCGAGTTCCCATTCCTTAAGCAGAGCCGATGGATCAGAAGACAACTTTTGCCCAGTCTGAGAGATGGCGTGTGTGGAAATTACTGGTTACAAGTTTTGTTCGCTCACCCATACCACGTTAATTCCTTTACATCATACCGGATTTTAGTTTTTCTTTTGATGTGAGTGTGCTCTTATTTTTCTTGTCAGTTATAAGCATACGACATTGTATTGTTACTTTGTTAGGTTGAATGCTGCTGGTTTTGCTGCATGGTTCTGTAAACTGTTTAATCAGACATATGTCTACACTGTCCGTTATGGTTCTGAGCACATTCCTGTACTTTGCACTTTGTGCTTAGATGCTGTGTCTCCCATCGAGCTGCCATCGGGATGCTGAAAAGAGTCATGTGAACATTTTTCTGGTTACCCTGTTGATGTATTCCTATCATCCTATCCAACCAAAGGTCAAGGCTTCAGTGTTATTTCTCTTGTGTATTTATCACCAGTGTGGTTGCAATGTAGGCCGATCTCAAAATAGGGAACTGAATGCCTGTAGGGTTTGTGATCTCTTCGCGTCCAGAAAAATTGCTTCGCCTGGCTATTGTACTTGCCAAACCCAAACAAATAATATATGTGGAAGAAGATAATTCATGCACAGCCTTAAGAGTTATGTCATGGAAATCATCTTGTGTCAGCTTTTCTAGTTCTGTACGCAGTTCCACCCATTTATTTCCTGATGTAAACTTTTGTTTGTTACTGTATTTGCAGCGTTCGACCTCAGATGCAGTGCAAGAATGGATTAGAAATACACTAGCCGCTGGGTAATCTGAGAAATGGTTTGCCGCTTTATTTACACATAGAACTAGTCCGTTGTCTGTGCTACCCCACCTGCAGTTCCACTCTTTTATTTACTGCTCGTCGTGTGATATGTTTGGTGTGTTCCACCATTTCTAGCTGCTCTTTTGTGCAGCTTAATGACACTAGTACGTTTGTCCTGAATGATAAAATATGACTAGGAAAATTTGCGCGGCGACACGCCGCGCCCGTGTGGTGACAGAATATAAATAAATTGGAGAATGTTGAATTGCTGCAGTACGTCAAGAAATTTATTTAAAATTTTGAATCTGACAGAATTTGTCTTTTTTGCACAGCCGTATTTGAAAATTGATGGCGTATTGAAAAATATTGTCATAATGTAGGAGAACTAACTTCAGAAAATTAAGATGTGTCTAAAATCTATTGCTGAGTAGGTTTGAAAATAACGGTTTCTGCCAGCAAATTCTTTTTGATAGGTAGATTTAGGTAATTATGGCAGGGAAATCTTAGCAAAAAAGTTGTGTTAAAAGTTATCATCGAAGAGGCTAAAAATCAGGAAAGGTGCGGCAAAAAAAAATCGTTGAAGAGGCTGGGAAAAAATACCATGTAGGTGTTTCTTTTGGAGGTAGGTATAGTTAACGACAGTAGAAAAATTCTAAACAAAAATGCGCGTCAATTTTTTTGTCGAAAAGGCTAAGATGAGGAACGAAGGAGGGGAAAACTTTCCATGTTACTGTTTGTAAACTACTACTGTTTCTCGGTATTTTCTATGTGTTCTGGTTGTTGGCACTCGTCGGTACCAATGTTGTTTTGCGGTGCGGTTAGTTAAGAATAGCGAGATGTACAGTAGCTGAATGTCGCACGAAAAGTTGTTGTTTTAGCGTGGACTCGTTACGGTGCGGTTAGTTAAGAATAGCGAGATGTACAGTGGCCGAATGCCGCACGAAAAGTTGTGTCAAAATTTATCGTTCAATAGGGTGAAAAAAGAAACGGGAAAAGAGACGAAAATCGATTAGGCGTTTTTTTATCTGGGCGGTAGATGTATATAAATGTGGTGAGAAATTTCAGCCAAAAAATACGACCAAAAATACAGTTGGAAAAAGTGTGTCAACACGGTTGCGGTATTGTGGACAAAAAATACGGCAAAACTTATTGTCAGAAATTCTAAAAAAGTATTAAAAACTCTAAAATGGCTAAAGAAAAATACCGTTAGAAAGTCTAAACTTATTTGGGAAATAGACTTATGTAAATGCGTTTGGAAAATTTTAGATAGAAAAAATATGTCAAAAGCTATTGTGGGTGAATGATTCAAAAAATTTGGAAAACGTGAGGACTTTTATGCAAAAGAAGCGGGTGCGTGGACTTTTCCGTGTGTTTTGTACCGGAGGACCGATTCACATTTTTTTGGAAACACGGAGATGTTGCTGTAAAAACGTTTTTTATTCCGGGCGATCGGTTCACAATATGTGGGAAGCGCGAGGACTTTTAAGCAAAAAAGTTCACATCGGGGACTTTTCTGCAAAAAAGCGAGATTGCACTGTAAAAGTGCACATCGGGACTTTTATGCAAAATAGCGAGATTTAGAAACTTTGAATTTTTTCACGAAGATTAGAGAGAAATTTGTATATGTCCGTCAAAATAAAAAGGTTGAAACATGAAAGTTGTTTGGAAGGGTGGTATTTATCTACTCGTGAGAGGAAAATTCAAACGGATGACTGGGCACGACGAATTTGACAAAATTTGTCAAATGTTTTTGCGAATCTGGATCCAAAATTAAGGAGCTAGATTCGACCAAACTCGAAACTGATCATGGGAATGGAACATACTCGTCGACGCGCATATAGTTCGTGTATATGTTTTCATCAAAAGGAGGGCCGTCGGATCCGGATCGGATGGCGCGGATCGGCCATAAAGACATAACAGCAAAAAAACCGAATAAAAAAAGTCCGGCACCATAGAAACGCGGTACTGCTCATACGACACTGTAGAAGTGCAGTGCTGTTTATATGAACAGTACGCGGTGACGTGGCAGCGGGAGGGAAGGCTGAAAGGGGAAGATAGATAGATAGATTTGGACTACGTTGTTAGCCCACCGAGGTCGTCGGAGCCACCTGATTCAGGCCCTGCGACCAAAATCAGTCAGCCGGTCAGCCCAGTCCTCTCCTCTGCTCCTGAACTGAAGCGAGTCCAGCTCCAGCAGACGAGTCCCCGACGCGAGGCGACGCCGCGCTCGTGGGCAGCAGCAGCCACACGGAAGTCCTCCGTAGTTCCTTGCCGTCGGCCGTGCGGGTGGTGTCGTGCCGTCGCGTGGCTAAGAGGCGCCGCGGGCGAGCAACCTCAAAAGCGAGGGCGCCAGCCGGACGGCGGGAAGCTCCAGGCGGCCGCGCGCTGTGCCTGTGCGTGCTCGCGTGACGGTGGATGCGCCCCGGACCACCTTGTCTTCAATCCGAACCGCGGCCACGGCCCGCCCTCCGGAATCGCCACCAGGTCAGCTCGCTCGCCCGCCAGGTGCTTGTGTTTATTCCGCTCCGCTCCACTGCGTCCTTTGCTGCAGTAGCTGGATACTGAAGTGGAAAACCCACTTGCCGACTGTGCGTCTGTGCGCGAGAGCCTTTTCACCATGCTTGCTCGGCTCCGTTGCGTTCCGTCGCATGCCGGTGTGAATGCTCCGTCCTTCACGCGGCAGTCTGTGGACGCAAGTCATACACCAAGGGGCCGTCCGCACGTCGTCGCGGCTCCTCAGAGGAACGATGAGAGGAAACAAAACTCTGAAATGTGGATGGCAGTGGCCAGGCAAGACGACGATGAGGACTTCGGAAAAGGATAGTACGGATGGAAGTGGCCAGGAGGCGAGACGACGACGAACTTGTCCACATAACTTCCGCAGAAGAAACAAGGAAACTTTCGCCGGATTATTGGCACATCTGGGGCCATCTCCAGTGGCAGCAGATACGACATCTACATATGCTAATAACTAGCATTATACAAAAATTAGGAGCACCTCCACGATCTAGTTAATTTCGATACCCCCTCACCATCACAAGCAGAAGCAGGACGATTACCTATGAATATAAGAGCCACATAGCTAGCTAGGCACATACCCTTCCTTACTTGCCTGTTAGAAAAACACTCCTATAGGCCAGTTTGGAACCAATCAAACTGTGTCTTCGGGTCTTTGCTCCGTTTTAATACAAAATTCAGGTGGGCTTTCGCCCTCCCTTGTTTCGTGATAAAAAAAAATGTCTTCTCACTTTGAACAAGGTAAGCAAAACTCTGTACACATGTGACGTTGCCGCACCACAGTTACAGCTAACCACGTGCATACATATGATGAAGAGGGGCGGGTTTGGAATTAATCAGCCTTCTCACTTTGAGCGTGTGTGAGAACTAAGAGACAGAGTGCGAGAGCGAGAGCCAAGTGACGACACAACTTCAAACTCATGACCCAGGTCTCGTGACGACACAACTTCAAACTCAGATTAAGGTCATGCACACCGAGTTGAAGTTGACATTTTCAGCAGGAAGAAAGGTTGGGCACCTCTCATACTCAGGATTGAGGGTTGAAGAGAGCTATGCAGGAAAAAAGCCTGTTTATGATGTGAAGTGTCCTCCGAGTCCCGAGAGCAGCTATTATTTCAGATCTTAATAAGAGACTTGTATTCATGTGGCTAATAGTCTGTATTTGGTTGTTCAGTTTTTACTGTTCTTAAAAAGTACGGGGTTAGTAGCAACTTTTGAGTTTGTAAGAGGGGCTGACTCTGGAGTAACTGACAGTCTGACATATGTTTATTGGTTTCGTTCTTGCAATCCTTAATTAGAAAAAAGTGAATTGTCGTCAAATATCTTTTTTATCTAGATACACATGTATCTAGTCTAAATATTTAACTAGATACATATGAATTTAGACAAAGCTATGCCCACTAATATGGATCGGAGGGAGTATATAGATGCTGATAACTTTTGGTCGAAGTCAACAAAATTTGATTTTGACTGAACCCAACCTAGAGTACAGGTAATTATAAACAGAGAGAATACTACGACACACACGAAGTGAGTGTGTCAGACCACAATATACGATTGTAAGTGCACTGCAAGAATTATCAAGATCTGATCAGAGGGCGCTGCAGTCAGCGGTCTGGAAGGAGAGCGTGCCGCCGGCGACGTCGTAGAGCAGGTGCATGTTCTGCTGCTGGAAGTTGCCGATGACGCTCCTATCCGCGTCACTGGAAATCAACATGCATGCCGTCGACTCGTCCACGGGCGCCCAGTAGTTCGTCGGTGGCACCGCCATGTCCGCGCCGACGAACTGGAACACCAGCTCCGGGACCTTCCTGAGGTCGTTCTGTCCCACGCACAGGTCCACGTTAGTTCCACTTGGAGGTGCGACGAGGCTGCCATTCAGCTGTCGGGCCAGCTCGTCCCTCAGAGCCTGATACGCGCCATGCACCAGTGACGTGGTCGGCGAGCCAGAGTCGATTATAACACCACCGGAGTTACCCTTGAGTTGGAACAGCGTGCTTGGTATCGGCAGCTTGGTGTCGCCGACGGTGAAGCCCACCAGTGGAAGGTAGTAGAAGGTGCTAGAGCTCTTGACGAACTGCGTGGACATTACAGGGCTTGCTCCGCTCATCCTTGCCGAGGCGCCAACGAAGAGGTGGCTGGGCGCACCGTTGGCGCGGAAGTAGGGCGTAAGGCAGTAGAACTTGGTGGCGCCCATTTGAGACACCAGCGAGCTGCTCTCCCGGCCGAGCCCTATAAGGCCCGACGCGCCATCTAGGGCGCCCTCCGTGATCTGGCTCGAGGTCACGCATCCGAACGTGAGCTTCGCCGTGCTGGACTGGAACGTGAAGGTCTCCGTGCCCAGCTCGCCGAAGATATCTCCGGCTCCATAGCCCGCGCCAAAGGCACAGTTGCCTCGCCGGGTGCAACGGTTCACAGGAGTCGCTGCACACGCGGCGTCAGTGCATGGCACGGCCTGCGCGCTGCTGGACTGGGAGGGGTCGTAGTACGGGAGATCCTGCTCGAAACAGTTGCCCGAACTGCAAGCGGAGCACTGCGTCCAGATGAGGCTGCTGCCGGTGTCGATAAGGGCCTCCGCGCGCTGCGGCGGGTCGCCGATGAGGTACTCTGCCATGGGTCTGTGCCCAGTGAACAGGCGCGCTAACGTCGTCGCCTGCAGCTATTGTGGCCAGGCGCTGACGGCTGCGGTCGATGGCGCGCCGCACCATCTCAGCCATGGTGTAGTTTCCCTTGGCGTCGACGTGTGTAAGCTGCATCCTCAGCCCGCCACCGGTGCTGCAGGTTAGTGGTCCAGCCACGGCATAGAGGAGCACCACGAGCACCATCAAAGTTCGCGCCATCGTTTACTAGTTTCGTTGAGGTTTGCATTCCAATTGGCTTCCATCGATGTTACATTGTATTTGTAGGAAGGAAGTACCGATGGCAATGGGTACCATTACCCGTATACCCAGTGGGTATTTACCCATTAGGGTAAGAGTTTGGTTAAAAAACTTTACCCATGGTACGTAAATGGTAAAAATTGTGTACCCAGTGGGTCTCGTTGGCGCGGGTATGGTAAAGTTGTACCCATACCCGCATACCCACGTACACAGCTATTTTTGTTTATGACATGTATATTTGTGGTAACATAAGGTTATTGTGGAAAAATCCCGAAATACTAACCGTTTACGTAACTTTTGCTTATTTCCCAACTTATGTTGGGATGCAATGTTGTCATTTTCGTATATGTATATTGTTATTTTGATATCTAAAGTATTGTTGTTATTTTCATACTCGATGAGTTGATTTGTTGTTCATTTTATACATATGTTGTATTATTTTATTGTTAATTTTATAAGTGTGTCGTTTGTTGAATCAATGAATAAATGAGCATATATACATATCGATAGTTTCTTATATGTTGTGTTATTTGGTGGGTTTACCCGTGGGTTTTTAATACCCACGTGGGTACGGGTATGGTACAAAATCTATACCCAGACGCGGGTATGGGTGCGGGTGTGGTTAATATTTGAGGACGCGGGTGCAGGTTTGGTTGAGCTCTACCCACACCCAATGGGTGCGGGTGCCGAAGGGAGTGACTGGATATCAGCGGTGTGGGGCCCCCTGTACGATGTACCGAAACTTAATTACTACCAGAATTATGACATGCACACATGTGCGATTATATTATTGTCTGTATTTTTTGCCAGATGATATTTTCATGCATTGTCTGTACAAATAAACAAGTGAAAGAGTATAAAGAATTTTTTCACACAAATATATTAGTGAAAAACATAAATTTGTCACTGTACAGCTACTCCCTTATTATTCTGAAACTTAAAAACTGTTGCCTCCATCTCTAAATATAGTAAGTAACACTGCCTGTGGTCATGTTTTCCCGGACTTTGAAGTATAAAGTATGTACTGACTATCATATAAAAAACAGAAAGAGCATTTTGTGCCACCGCAAATGTTTCTGAATGCTGAAATGTTGTACAAAATTATTTTGTTTTGAATGTTTGCCATTGAGAATTTCTTCTGAAGTCCAATATCAATATGTCATTAATGTCACTTCCTCTAATTTGATCCGTGTCAAACTTCGAAGTATCCATTGTCGTTTGTTTTCAATTATATTGCGCTCTTTGTAACATTCAAATGGACATACTAAATCCAAAAATATCTTCGTGCGTGTGTAGGGAGAAAGCCCTGGGTGGCAGGTCTGGGTGATACTTTCCCAGAGGAGAAGACTTCGGCGGGTCAAGCACAGCTAGGATGACTGTAACATACTTTGTCTTTTTTGCGAACAACAAAAGAGGGAGAATATAAGGGAGAAGAAACTTCCGAGCTATGGATGTTAGCGATAGTGCCACTCAATGGAATTTGGTACTATCCATGTCTCCGTCACACAAGCCATGTCTGCTAGCGAAGAGTGCTTTTCATGGTTCGTCCATACTACCCTGGGTTTCTTTGATGTGTCCTATTTCTTTGTACTGTGTGGAAATTGGACTGCTCCATATATAATTTATGAAAAAACTTCTTGACAATTTCTACTCACCAAATATGCCCTTATTTGGCAGGCCGAGAGTTGTCGTGATCCACCCAGGCACAGTGGCCGTTCGTTGAACTTTTTAATCCGAAACGGAGTTCGTTGAACATTTGATTGTCATGTATTACAGCCGCCCAAGGGTACATGAATGATGCTTTTTTTAATCTATGAGCGATGTCGCAGTGTTGCTCCGTCTGAAAAGAGAGCGTTTGATGTTGAGATTTTAACAAATTTAGCAGAAACATGGGGCTGGAAGACCTTGGCCAACAGGCTGAAGTGCTGGAGATGGCGCATCTGCCTGTCAACCCCAAGAAATACTACCAGCTGAATAATCAGGTACTATATCATTTCTGTACACATGGAAATAAATCGTGGGTCTGCAGTTCAACTCTTTTATTTACTGTCCGCATGTCATTGTTTTGTGCAGCATAATAGAACAACTCCAGTTGCCCTGAATGATGTTATCATCTCGATCATGCTGTTGAAATATTTCTGATGGATGGTTCCGGTTGCTCTTTTATTCCTGCAGTGAGCATGCCTCCAACACCAGCACAATCTGTTGGGGGAAGTTGGGTTCTGAAGGCCCACCATGCCCCTGCAGTTCTAAGTCTTTCGGCCCAGATTACTGGCCCTGCGACTATCACAGCCCAGTAGCCCACCATCAATAAACCCATTCCTCCTTCCCCTCCTCTGCGCCCTGCACGCTCGGCGCTCGTAAGCAGACGACCTACCGACGTTCATCGTTCCTCGCCGGCGATGCGGTGCGGCGGAGGAGTGGCAGTGGGGGCGACGTGCAGACTTGTTGTCCCAGCAGGAAGGCGCGAAAGCTCCAGGTGGAGGCGAGGAGGATGCCCTGGTCGACGTCCAGCCGGGCAACGACCAATCGCCGGATCACCTCGCCGGCCAGCTGAAGGCTGAAGCGTGTTCCTGCCCGGCATTGTCGACGCCCGGCCTCACATAGTGTTTTTTATGCTCATCACCGTTCCGTCCCTGGAAGCGTCACCAGGTCAGCTTTCACCTGCCCGGTTGCCCACCTCTCCACCAGGTGCTTCTATTTATGCCCATCCGGTTCCACTTTGTCCTAGCTAGCTGCTGCCTACTGACCACTCACACACTGACAGAGCGTGAGATCCCTGTCACAGTTGCTTGGCTCCGCCTACTTGGATGCTGCCTTTGTGCAATCAGGGTGTGCCTAAGCTTGTGTGTATCATGGTCTCAGAACAAACAGATTTGAGATTTCAATCCTCGCAGCGATGAATATTTTTGGAGAGGTACACTAGAATAAAAGAAGGTTTGATAGTTCCGATGTGCGGGCTGGCAGTAGGCCTGGATACAAGCAGACAATTTTTTTTCTGGATATTGTTAATTATAAGCCCTTGATGTAAGCTATTATTATACCAGCATTAGAAATACACTAGACATGCGATGACGCTGTAGTTATCACTAACTAGTGCATACATGGGATTCATGGTCAGGCAAGCTTACAACTGATGATTGAGTGAGAGCAAACGATAGCAGGCAAGGACCAGAGATGCGTCTATCAGCTGCCGTACTATGGTGGGAGGAGTGGCAGCTGCGCATCCTCGTCCTGGGCAGCCTCTTCGTTCAGTGGCTCCTCTTTCTCACTGCCACACGGCGTAAGCATGCTATTCCTTCCTTGTTCAGATCCATAATATGGCTCGCCTACATAGGCAGCGATGCTCTAGCCATATACGCCCTTGCCAACATCTTCAGCCGTCAGGGGAGGCAAGATTGTTGTAGGTCTGGGCAAGAAAATAGCATTCTGGAGGTGGCGTGGGCACCGGTTCTCCTGATCCACCTTGGTGGGCAGGAATTCATTACGGCCTACAACATCGAAGACAATGAGCTATGGATGCGGCATGTCATCGTCAGTATATCTCAGGTCACCGTAGCCATCTACGTGTTCTGCAAATCATGGCCTGGAGGCGACAAAAGGTTGCTGCAGGCATCAATCTTACTATTCGTCCCGGGGATCCTCAAATGCATAGAGAAGCCCTGGGCTCTCAAGAGCGCTAGCATTAACAGTCTAGTGAGCTCTTCTTGTCTTGCTCCAAGGAGGAACGCGATCAGACAAGGAGGGGTCAATTTACTTGAAGACTATGTGCAAAACGTGAGGGCTTTTGTCCAGACCAGCCCTCATCGTCAAGCACAAGGTGATGCAGTGGACCTTGAGCCTGACAACCATCTTCTTCAAGCACACGTAGAGGATGACGTAGTGGACCTTGAGGCCAATCATCAACCTCAAACACAAGGAGAAGCGGCCGTGTTAGATCTTCGGCCCGACTATCATCCTCAGACCTCAAGCAAATGGACAAACTTCCTAAACAAAATGAGACCCCTTCAAAACCAAAAAAGGGGCCTAGAGTCCTTTGTGCTATTTCTGGACCTTGCATCACCGTATCCTGATCGGCTGGGTATCCTAAAACCTATATGGGTGCTTGATGGAAAACAAGCATCTGAATTGTTGCAAAATATGCTATCCCGAGCGTTCAGCCTTCTCTACACAAAAAGAAAGATGCTCGGTATATGGGAAGAAAGACACGAAGGAAATACAAGCATCTTCGAATATCTTTCTCTCTGTGTGAGGGCATCAGCTTATTATCTGCCATGGGCAGCCATCGCCCTCTTCCACAAGCGTCACGGAGAAACTTATAATGGTAACGATGTCAAGGTTACATATGTCTTGTTCTGTTGTACAGCAATGCTGGAGTTTTTCAGCAATTGTGCGCTGCCAATTATTAGTTCGAATGAAGAGGCAAAAAGAATAGCCATGCAATGGCCGTGCGTAAAACAGTTGGCCCCCCTGTATGAACAGGCAATGGCCAACCTTCAAAAGAAATGGGCAATGGCTACCCGGTTCCAGTGGCAATGGATGACCATGTGCAAGCGGGCGGATCAAATGGATGCCATGAATGATGCCGGACTAACGGCTGACCTTCCTAGTCTACTAAGACATTCCCTGAGTAATGAGGTATTCAAAAATAGCTTCGTGGGTCAATATAATCTGGTGGGGTTCTTTGCTCGTAACAAAGCACACTCCAGGAAGATGTGCATCCTGAATTTCTTTGATTGCAAAGACTTACTTTACCAACATTGGCCCATGAAGCCCTGCTACTCATCCTTTGCAATTACGGAAAAGGTTCTTAAGTATGTGAAAAAAGGATGGCAAGATCAAATAAAAGATGCTGACAGTTACTGGAAGTTCAACGATCGCAGGGGCCAATGGACTCTTCAGGCCAACAACTGCGACGAACACCTCGGTTTCAGCTTAAGGAGTCCATTTGATGAGGGTGTCCTTCTCTGGCATATCGCCACAGATTTCTGCTACTACTACATGGACGCATCAGCAGATCACCATTGTGCCACTGCTCAGTGTATTCGAGATGCCTCTGGTGAAGGCCATGGGTGTGCTGTCTGGTGTGACAAATCACGTCATCACGGAAGAGCCATCCGGTGCAGAGAAATGTCCAACTACATGATCTACCTACTCTTCACCAAGCCCGAGATGTTACTGTCAGGCACAAGGAGGAATCTTCTCATTACCGCTAATACTGAACTGGAGGAGATACTAAAGGATGACAGCCCTTTTCTCGAGAAGATCCTCAAGGGAGACAGGCCTTCGATCATGGAGATCCTCAAGTGCAATAAGCCATTCCTCAAGTTCTTCACGGGCAAAAAGCCACTGCGCAAGGAAATCGAAAGAGGGTTTATGCAGAGAATAATTGCCAAGGTGCAAGTTGTCGAACACACGGAGTCGCCACCGGATGCAGAGATAGATGCAACTACACAAGAAGGTTTTATCAGTGATGCATGGAAGCTTGCTATTCTGTTGCTTGATATTGGTGATGAGCACAAGATGTGGAAGGTGATTGAAGGCGTATGGGTGGAGATGCTCTGCTTCTCAGCCAGTAGGTGCCGAGGGTACCTACACGCCAAGAGCCTGGGCACCGGTGGGGAGCTGCTCACGTATATATGGCTCCTGCTGTCGCACATGGGCATGGAGACGTTGCCTGAGAGGCTGCAGAGGACGGAGCTTTCAAGCGCAGAAGGAAATGCCGGCGCCCCTCCATCAACTTCCCAGGTTAGTACTGCCACTGCAGAAAGCCAGAAAGCCATTTCGTCAGAAAACTTTACTTGTGCAGACCATTCCTACTCTGTATTTCAACCGTGGTTGCAAATTTGTTTTTCCATTGATGTTTTATGTTATTTGTTCATTGTCGGGTGCTGTTATAACTATGTGAATATGTAACCTACCAGATACATGAGACGGAGTATTCAACACGCTTCAGACGCTCGAGGTCTCATTGATACGCTGCTGCTAGCGCATCTTCCTCTCAGCAGTACAGAAGTGGCTGCTGCACAATGCGGTAAACACTCGCCGCGCTGTCTGTATATAATTCTCGTTACAGTGCCAACGAGTCTACCAACATGTTAAGATTTGGTACGAGTCATTCAAACATTTTGTTGTTCCTGTCAATGTAATGTATTAGAGAGAATCTGTAATTGGTATGAGAGTCATTTGACTGTCACTCCAGGACATTGGTCGACTGGCTTAAAAAGTTCCGATAAGTATGCCTGAAACCCAACTATGCTAGCTGAATAATGAGAAACTATTACCCCTTCGTCTATACATGAAGACAGCCTGGTCTCTGTATTATCTATCTGATATATATGTGTGTTGTTCAAAATTTCAGATTACCTCTTATTTTTGCAATATATAATATGTAGCACTGATGCCGCATGTTGAGTCAGTGGTAAATGATGCAGTTCTGGCGTGTCTTGCTGCGTCAACAAGATTTACTTTTTATGATCAACATAACAAAACTTGGTTACGATCCCGAGAGTAATATACATAGATGGTACTGTCACCATCTGTTACATCCATCAGTCTACCCCGTGTCTAGCGAAAAGAATCGACAACCAGATATTTGTGCAGATACATGTCGCTACTCACATACCACAAGCTACGAATTATTCCACCGACATCGGTGCATCTACACTGAGCTACAACAAATCATCATGGCTACTACGCTTGCCAAACACGGACAACTACTGAAGGTGAGCTAATCCAACAGCGAATTTGTTGACAGACCAAGGAAACCGTAACAATCCTTTCCTCAGGGGAACATCACCAAGCCGAACGAATTGTCATCGTGATTCTGCTCAGGAATTTGTTTGTTCTCAGGTTAGCTGGCTCGAGTCACTGCTGGTTTTGCTGCCTCTGCTGTGTGAAGTTCTGGTTCTGCATCTGGTTCTGCAGCTGGTTCTGCAACTGGTTCTGCATTTGGTTCTGCTGGTTTTGCATTTGGTTCTGCTGGTTCTGGAGGCCCACCATGCCCTGCTGCTGCTGCAAGCTCTGCCCGCCTCCTTGCATGTTCCCGTATAGCCCTTGTTGCTGCTGCTGCTGCATTCCCATCATGCCGGTGGCGTTCGTGCCTCCCAAACCATACACTGTAACAAGAATCCATGGGGAAATCGCTCAGACTTTATCTTCAAAATTAAGCTACTCTAGTTACAGCTAAGGAGGATTCTTCACAATTTAAAAGTAGGATGGCATAAAAAAAACGATACAAAGATGTGCACGGTTGTCGATCATGTAGATTCAAAGCTTTTCACCTGTCCCACTACTTCAAACACTACAGAGCGAGAAACTTGCACTGGAGAAAACTGAATATATCCAGAATGGAGGGGTGCTAGAGGTCGGTGCATCCAACATTTTCTTAGTTTAATCGTGTTGGCAATTACATGCTGAATTATGGTCCAAAGCTAACTGAACAACAAAGAAATTAGTGTTTGTTATCTTCTGAACATTGACCAGACACTAACTATTTTCCTAGCAGTAGTCCAGAGTGCATATCTTACGAGTCCAGCACCAACTATGCCAGCAATGGCACAAAAATACACTATATAGCTGTATAATGTATCTCCATTCCATGACTTGAAAAGGTATACAACTGTTTCCATTCATTTATTAACAAGGACAAAAGCTTAAAAGAGGGATGTACGTACTTTGGTCGGTCATCATTTGGGATGGTTGACTCCTCTGAGGAAGCCCACCAGTCAAACCAAACTGCTAATAATCATAAGACAACAATATAATAGTTTATCAATACAGGAAAGGATTCAGTACACGTGCAAAAATATAGAATAGCAGTACATAACAGAAAATTTTATAAATCACACATTCTTCAAGCCATGCTGCAGAGCACTATCAATGAAAGATGGTTGAGAAATAGTGAACTTCTGCTGCCATTCCAATCTACTGCGTACCACTACTAGCACTTGCCTCATTGCCCAAGACCAATTACAGGTTGTACTTGCCAAAGTCGTCTGGCAGTCTGGGACTAGCGAGCTTCTCAAAAGAAGATGAGCCATTCAAGTAAGAAACCCGTGTTATCAAATTATCCTAATTAACCATTGTTCGCCTCCATTGTAATGACAAAAGGCATCAAGTGCAAAGATACCTAACTTGCACGACTGCCTCGTGTTTGCAATGATCATACAATATGCAATGCACTATTCTATTTCTACATCTGCAGCCAAAGCAACTTAGTGATAACGAACAAGACATTTACCTGCATTTGAGGCAAGATTGACTGTGATTGCATTGTCCCAGGTATGTTGGCCATCTAAAAATACAAGGAAGTTCAATCAACGCAGGATTATCTCCAAATATCCAGCAAACCAACTGGCAACTGAACATACTCAAGTCTTTATTCATGAGCTCATGAATGTGAATACATAAGAGGGTCCATTTATCCTTTTAAAGCAAACTTTTTCTGTTCCACAAGTACTACAAAGAAAGGTGTTATCTAACCATTTGTGAGTTTGACGATGCCTGGGCAGCAGTAAACATTGCACTGTTTGCAGCTCCAGTGAACTGGCCCAAATGGCTTCTCAACTGATTTCCTTGGTTCAATTGGCTCTGGGCCATGCCCGGTTGCATCCGTCCAGCCTGCCTATTCTGAAACTGTGACAAGGCTGCTGCTTGGTTATATTGCATCTGTTGTTGGCCAGGAACCTATAAGAGGTTTTCAGCAAGTTATGAGCTTTGTGAAACTAAGATCTCCACATGAAGTAAATAGAGAAGACAAACGGCAGTCAATGGTAAAATTACCTGTGCTTTTTGTTGAACCTGTCCCTGTAAATCTTGTAGCTGAGAAACTGTGCTCTACAAGAGAAGAGTGGATTTTGTGAGTATTAAACTAGTTTGAAGTAAATGGTGTAGAACTATTAGAAGTCATCACAATGGAAAAGCATAGAAATATGCTAAGAAAATATACAACATGCTGCCACTGCCACAAGCGTGAAAATTTTCTTTATAGAAATAAAAGGAAAATTTGCCTTACCTGAGCCAGCATTCCAGCAGCTGTTGGCCTCAGCTGCTGCTGCTGCTGTTGGGATAGAAGCTGCTGCTGCTGCTGAGATGCTTGCATCATCTTTTGTCTCTGCTGCTGTGGTGTCAGATGTTGCTGCGGAGATGGGGTATTCATCATATTGGTGCCTGACCTAGGGGAGTTAGCATACGGCATTGGAGGAGTGGAAACATTCTCAAAATTAGGGGTTCCTGCAGTTCCAGGTGATGGAGCAGATCTGCCAAGTCCTCCAGATGCCTGCATGAAGCAGTATGAATGTCACATATCTTAAGAAGTTTCAGATTGGTGATTGCTATTCTCAATCTTAAAATAAATCTGGTTTTGATGTACAACAGAGGGCAAAACAGGAAAACAGGACCTTGGAGAGAACACTAATGTGATGAAAAAGAGAATAAAAATATGCACATGCCTTGTGAACCTCCCTTCTATAACTTCTTTCAACCCAATAAGCCATAAGATGGACATATTCTAATTTCATAAATACTAGAAGTGTGAATGCTGATACTACACAAACCTGCATTGGATTTCCCTGTGCGTTGACACCATTGGGTGCAAATCCTGATGTATTTTTGGGATAAGCGCCTGCAGATATAAATAGCTGTTAGACGATGATGCTGGAGATATGGTGCAGTTGATAGCAGCAATTCATGGCATCACAAAATAAAATAAAAAAACAAGGGGCAAATATGAATATCTAATCATACCAGAATTATCACTGAAATTGGGTGCACCATCTCCAGTAGATAGTACTTCCATCAAATGACTAGGAAGAGCAGAATGCATCTGCCTTTGGTGGTCTCCCGGTACCCGCAATCCTGAGAGTCAGGCTATTTCATCATTGAGGTCGTAATACGAATAGGAGAAACACAGGAGTTATTTATTTTGGAAGTCAAATAAGAATTAACATCTTTTCACCTTCACCATAATTTACTGCCGCTCTAAGTAAACCTTCCTGTTCCTGTATTTTTGCAGCTTGTACCTTGTCCAACGTAGGACCAAGATTTGCCCCCTGACGGGTTCCTAGACCATAGGTCTTACGGCACTCGGCAATTACTCTCTCGGCAGTTTCACACGCACTTCCAATCATCATTATCCGAGCCTGAAAGGAACAGCAGCAAGTCCCCCGTTTTATTAAACGAACAGCCAACAAATCAACCAACTACAGTGTAATACAGGTTTACTACTTCCAAACTGCATTAAGCACCTTTATCTTGTCGATTTGCAAAGGCACTGGTAGATTTGTTATCCCAGAGAGCAACTGTTCCCTCTTTGTAGTTTCCTCGATTTCCATCTCAGGTAAGAGCTTTGACGACAGCATTACGGGTAGTACTGCAAGTTCAATACTCATACAGGTCAAACAAGAAAAGTTATCTAGTATCAGTAGCTAATGAAGAACGATTGCACGTATCGACAATAAGTGACATGGGAACACTAAACTGTAACGCGTCACACCCACCTAGAGCAATCCAGAAATACCATTTTGGTAATTTGATTTGCTACCGATTACTATCATACTTCTTTCTATCCCACAAAAAGACCTAAGAGACAACACGAGTATACGAAACTGAGCAGGGTTCTTCACATTAGAGTATTTATTTTTTCCACGCCTAATTGAAATCCAAATTAGCAGGGTTCTTTACATTAGGTACCTCTGAATTCACTCTTGAAACTGAAACTAGCATGTCTAAGTCAGGCAAAGTTCCTTCCAATTGAGTAACCAAAACATCAACCAATGTGTGGAACTGAAAGGGAGGTTTCACAGGAGGAGCGGCATGTACGTACTTGAAGCGTTCTCGGCGTTGACGTTCTTGGGGTAGACGACGAAGCCCTTGTTGACCTTGTTGATGTCCTCCACGATGTTGAAGAGCTCCATGCTCACCATGGAGAACTGCCCCAGCACGTCCTGCCTGCCCACCACGAGACAGCCACATCATACCAGTCAGTCAGTAATCAATCGTGCAGCGGTGACTGATACTAGTAGCACTTCACGAGAGATCCGCCGGCCGGAACCCTAGCGCTTCGCTCCAGGCGGCGGCGGTGGCGGCGGCAATGGAGGGGAGGGGGAGGGGATTGGGTGGCAGGCATAGTACCACTTGGGGGAGGCGTTGGGGTTGGTGCGGGCGATGGTGTCGAAGTCCTCGAGGATGCGGGAGATGGCCTTGTAGAGCCCCACGGCGCGCGCCCGCATGCCCTCCAGGTTCAGCTGGTTCTGCACCTCCGAGTTCAGCCGCTCCGCCCGGGGAGCCGCCGCCGGCGCCAGATGCTGCTGCTGCTGCTGGTTCCCGGCGGCCTGCGCCGCCGCCGCCGCGTCCATCGCCGGAGCTGGGTGGATGGGGGATCGCCGGGCAGAGGTTAGCCTGACAGGTGGGACCGATAAACTTGAAGACTTCGTCACAACATCTCTAGTGATATACCGGACCTTAAATGATACAGTAACAATCTCAAAAGATAAATTTGTTGCAAGTTTCTAAAAATTTCGATAAAATACGGAACTGTTCACAAGATGCTTATTTGCCATAATTAGAATCTACCAAAAAATCGAAATAAGAGGATAAATTGATATGTGTGTCATTTTTTTGCTTTTGTGTTTTTATGACAGATTTATTATTCGCTAGATTTGCAGTTTTTTTTCTCTGTGTCTATTTCAAATTTGGTTCTGAAAATTTTAGCGACTGTGAACACACATTTTGTGAACACTCGCGAGTTTGTTTCTGAATGTTTAGAAGCTTTGATTTAATTTTGATATCATGGTATCACTTAAAATTTAAAAGGTTGTATTCGTAAATATGTTCTCCCTACTTATCACTGGAATTGTTTTTGTCTACCAAGTTATTTTTCTCATACTGGGCGAAAGCCGAAAGGCCAAATACTCAGGCAATCTGATACTCCTAAGATTGGCCAAAAAAGTACAATTACTTTGCGTTCTGAGTTTAGTCAATGTCAAACTTTGTGAAATTTGACCAAATATTGTGAAAAATATAAACATTTATAACAAAAATTTAAACGTATTAGAATATTTATAAGATATATTTTCATATTATATATGGTGATATTTTATGTATATATTTGGTCAAATTTTGAAATTTTTGACTTAAACAGAACTCAGAACGCGAAGTAAATAAAAACGGAGGGAGTACGTACGTATAGGGTGCAAATTTATATTTCACCACGTGGTAAGCTAGTTTGGTTAGCAATGATCCATCAACTGATATTTGCAAGGAAAAAAAGTTCAAATATTTTTGCCGGAGAAGACTTTTTCTTAAGCCGCTCGATCTGTCGGCGCAATTAGATGAACCGACCTCGCCCGGGAGATTCCATTGAATCTGTAAACAGCGTTAGATGCGGCTGGAAACGCGCGGTGCAAGGTTTGTTAATACTATGTCTAGTCCGATTAGGAGATCGTCAGATCAATCAGCGTAACCCTAACCCGACTCGTGACGGCCATGGACACCATGCATGCATCTATAAGAGATCATATCGATCCAGCCACCAAACCCTCGATCGCCCACAAGAACACTAACCCTCGATCCCGTCGTACGTCCTGCGAGATCGATCACATCGCCAAGCTCGCACGCACTCGCCGTAGTAGTAGATCATACCATGGCGTCGGCCGGCGAGAACAACGACGAGGAGTACATGGAGGAGGACGACGATGACCGGATGAGCTACCGTTCCGCCTTCAACGACAGCTGTTCCGGCGGGAGTGACGGCGATGACGACGGCATGTACGACAACGATGACGACGGTGAAGATGGCATGTACGAGAACGACGACAGTGATGATGAGTATCGTGTGCCGGCGGAGCTGAGGGAGCGGAAGACGCGGTACGCGGTGCTGACCATGGACGCGTTGCGCGCGCGGCAGGAGGAGCACACGGCGCTGGTGGCCGACCTGGTCGCGCTCCAGCCGGCCCTCGCCGCCGCCGTGCTCCGGCACTTCAAGTGGAGCGCCGCGGCCGTCGAGGAACGCTGGTTCTCCGACGAGCAGCGCGTCCGCGACGCCGTGGGCCTGCCCTCTTACTCCGCTGTCGGCGTGGCCGCCAACTCCGGGCCGCTGACCTGCCTCATCTGCTTCGACGTCCACCCGGCCGGCGCGATGCGGTCCGCCGGCTGCGCCGCCCACTTCTACTGCCGCGGATGCTGGAGCGGCTACGTGCGCGCGGCCGTCGGGGACGGCGCCCGGTGCCTGTCGATCCGGTGCCCGGACACGTCCTGCTCCGCGGCCGTGGTCAAGGACCTGGTCGACGACGTCGCCGACCCCGGCGACGCGACCCGGTACGCGGAGTTCCTCGTCCGCTCGTACGTGGAGGAGAGCAAGAAGCTCCTGTGGTGCCCCGCCGCCGGGTGCAACCACGCCGTGGAGTACCTCGACGGCGAGCGGTGCACGGAGCAGCTGGACGCGGACTGCGCGTGCGGCCACGGATTCTGCCTCGGCTGCGGCGAGGAGGCGCACCGCCCCGTGCCCTGCGACACGGTGCGGGCGTGGCTCGAGAAGCACAAGTCGGACTCGGAGACGGCCAACTGGGTGCTGGCGAACACGAAGCACTGCCCGGAGTGCCGCCGGCCCATCGAAAAGAACCAGGGGTGCATGCACATGACGTGCTCGGCGCCGTGCAAGCACCAGTTCTGCTGGCTCTGCCTGGGAGACTGGACCACCCACAGCGCCTCCACCGGAGGCCACTACCAATGCAACAAGTACCAGGCGGCCAAGCGGGAGGGCAAGTTCAGCGAGGAGGAACTCCGGCGCCAGCAGGCCAAGGCGTCCGTCGACCGGTACATGCACTACCTGGAGCGGTGGGAGGCGCACGAGCGGTCGCGGCACAAGGCGCTCCAGGACCTGGCGGGGCTGGAGACCACCGGCGGGCAGCTGGACGAGGCCGCGGCGGCGTTTGAGGTGGAGGTCACGCGGCTCGACTTCATCAAGGACGCGTACCGGCAGGTGGCCGAGTGCCGGCGGATGCTGCGCTGGACCTACGCCTTCGGCTACTTCGTCGAGGAGCCGGCCAAGAGGGACTTCTTCGAGATGCTGCAGAGCGAGGCCGAGACCTCGCTGGAGCGCCTGCACGGCTGCGCCGAGAAGGAACGCAAGGACGCGGTCGCGCCGCCCGAGCCCGTCAAGGACGACGCCACCGGCGAGCTCACGCCCGTGCCCGCCGCGGACAAGTACCTAGCATACAGGGAGAAGCTGGCGAGGCTGACGTTGTTGACGAGGAACCACTTCGAGAACATGGCCAGGGCGTTCCAGGGCGGGTTCGCCGAGGTCGACACCGCCGCGGCAGCCGCCAACGCCGTCGTTAATGCCGCCAAGGCCGCTGAACGCAACGACCCGACCCCTTCTGCGCGTTACTTGTTTGATGATGATGAATTGTCGGATGATGATGAATTGTCTAATGATGATGATGAATGAATAGTCTGCAGATCGATCCAGCAGGGTTT
Organism: Poa pratensis; assembly: GCA_947311845.1. Taxonomy (NCBI): domain Eukaryota; kingdom Viridiplantae; phylum Streptophyta; class Magnoliopsida; order Poales; family Poaceae; genus Poa; species Poa pratensis. Next base: position 3,662,550 of record CAMZMU010000084.1, read on the forward strand.
GCTTGCTTGCTGGGAGGAGATGTAATTGGTCTTCTTATTTAAATGTACAATGTTTCAGTATGATCTTTTATGGTGATCCAAATTCATATGAAGAGAGAGGCTAACTTCGGAGACAGGCTTGACTTGGGGTTTTGACTCCCTATAAATACATCTTTTAAGCCGCCGGTTGGGGTAAGTCATACATTGTAAACCCACGACGTTTGTAACCTCATCCGATATAGTGAAGTATTGCTGGCTAGCGCCCATGTTTTTTCTCCTCCATTGTTGGAGGGGTTTTCCACGTTAAATCTTGTGTCCCCATTGATTTGATCTTTCCGATGTGCATCGTTCGTGCTATCATTTATAACACAGTCATCGTCATACCAGTCAGCAACCAACCAATCGTACAGTGTGAATGATACTAGTAGCACTCCATGAGAGATCCGCTGGAACCCTAGCAATTCACTCGAGGCGGCGGCCGCATGCGCTCCAGGTTCAGCTGGTTGTGCACCTCCGAGTTCAGCCGCTCCACCCGGGGAGCCGGCGGCGACGCTTGATGATGCTGCTGCGGATTCCCTCCTGCCCCGACGGCATGGGCCGCCGCGTCCATCGTCGGAGCTGGGTGGTGGCAGGGAGGATGTGGATGGGGAGGTCAAATCGGAAAGGCGTCAGGGATCGTCGGGGCTGAGAAGAGCTTCAGTGAAGGGATCGACCTGACAGGTGGGGCCGGAACACTCGATGAGTCGGTAATATTAAGTGTCTACAGGTGGGGCTGGAACACTCGAACAATCAGAGACCGCTTGGATTCCAATAAATTAACGTGACACTAAACTACCGGTGTAATTCACAGGTCAAACTGGTGGAAAAGAAACGGACCTGTGAGGGTCCGTAGTTTAGTACCTATGTTTTTTACTAATATCCAACTAACCAAGCGAGGCCTCAGTAATATTTTGTTTTGTTAGGCTTATTTTGATTTTGGCTTTTGGCTTTTAGGACATGTTTGGTTCAAAGAAAAAGTGGAGAAATAATGCAGGTATAAGCAATTTTCCCATGGGAAACTATTTATCCGTTTGGTTCTTAAAGAATTGAGTAAAGGAAAAACACATAAAATTTTCCTTTGAGATATGTTTCAAAGGACAGAAATTTTACAATCCAGCTGGACCTCTTTTTCAAAATGCTATGCACGAAGACTGAGACTGAGGTTTGTCTAGCCATGCATGATAGATTAACACGAATGCGCGATGTAGAAAAAAGATAGTTCCAACGCAAAACAACCAGAATAGAAAAACGGGCCACATCCATAAGGGTTGAAGGAAAAACACCAGCCAGCCCACTCAAAACACGAATAGGACCGTCTCCCTTATCCTCTCGCGGCAGAGGAGGCGACCAAAAGCGCTCGGTCCTTGCCGGCGGATCCGCCGCTCCCCTTCGCCTCCGGTCGCCGTTTCGGCGCCGTGAGGTGGAGGGGAGCTCCGAGATCTCGTCGTGCGTGTAGTTAGTTAGGGATAGGTCTAGGTCTCTGTTTCCGGGCGTCGTCGTCGAAGGCGGTGGCGGTGGCGGCGCCATGTCGGAATAAGTCCTCCCCCTCCGTTCCCCGTTCCGGCGGCGACGCCGGGGAGGTTGTGGAGGTGCTCCGTCGGGTCCCCTCTCCCGTTCTTGCTCCTCCGGCCGGCCGAGGCGGCGGGGAGAGGAGCTGGTGGGTCGGGGTGATCTGCTTTTGGTGGTGGTGCGAGTGGTGGTCCTCTTCGTCGAGCTTGCTCTGGCCGGCCGTGGCGGCGAGGGGAGCGGCCGGCTGGAGGTTGGTTGCTGGTGCTGATGGTGGTCTCGTGGTGGCTGGCCTGGACGACGTCGTGTCGGCTGGAGGTGTGGCGGAGCTGGGGTGGTGGTGCTGTGGCTGTGCGCGTTCAGCGCGACTAGGTTCCGTCGCGTCGCGGCGGACGACTTCTGCAGCCTTCAACAAAGTGTGGCGGCGCTTCCTCACCGGCGGCAGGCGGTACGGCGACTTCGGCGTCTTCTAGGTTTCTTGGGAGCAGGCTGGGGATCCGATTGTGATTCGTTCAGAGAGCTCAGGGTGCTTGGTGCAAGTTTCAAGGGGTCTTTTGTGTTTCTTTTCTTTGTTTTGGACTTGCTTGTAATTTGTCTGAGTACTCTGAATATATGTATCGGATCTTTTTCAAAAAAAAAACACGAATAGGAGGAAAAGGCATCCTAATTCCTAAGGTCCAAAAATCGAAGGCTAACGCACATCTCGGGCAACCGAGAATTAGCAAAATCTGAAGAGTACCCTTGAAGCATTATTCTAGTGACAAATTATACCAGAGGAGAGTAGTGGGAACCAACTGGTTCTGATTTGGAAAAGAAAAGGATTGGGATTAAACCTCCTTGTGAGAGCCGTGAAACTAAAGGGTTATGTTGTGTGCAACTTGAGCTAGTTCATGTCTTAACGTCAACTCAAGGTAAACAAGTTTGACTATCATTTCTAAGGAATTTCTAAGCATGTTGTCAGCACATTGGTCGGTATAAAATGTTCACTGTGCTAGTGTGCTTGAGTTCAGCTGTTTGAAAATCTAACATCGTTTTGTTCTAAGAGGGAAAATATGAAGGTTGAAATGAATTACTACCTCCGATCCATATTAGTGGGCACAACTTTGTCTAGATACACATGTATCTAGTCTAAATACTTAACTAGATACATATGAATTTAGACAAAGCTATGCCCACTAATATGGATCGGAGGGAGTAACTGAATCATGCGTGTCGTCGAGCTGCTGAGGCGTTCCATCACGTGGCATACGCACGAGTAGTGGTGGTACGTCGTCGCGTCCGCTCGAGGAGTGCCCCCGTCAACGGCAGCTTCGCTGATGGCGGCGGACAGGGGAACTCAGCGGTGTCGGACTCCTTCACACGGGAGTGGTGGTCGTGGGATTCGATCCCTACGGCGGTGTCTTCACATATGGCCGCGTACATGGAAACTGCGGCTGTGCCGGTGCCGACTATCTGCTACGGCCAATGCGGACAAGATAACGGCTGCTTCGCTAGGGGTGGTGGCTTCGTTGGGGTCGGTCACTAACATAAGTTGGGTGGAGTTGTCTAGGTTGGCCGGTGGCGGGTGGATGCGGCCTCCTTCTTTTCAGCTTATTTTCCAGATTCTCCCAGAAGCTACCCTCCATCAGCTTCTCCCAGAATCTCGTTTTTTAAATTTGTTTAAACTTCTAAATTTGTCTTCCCAATACTTATTTAGAAGTTTAAACAAATTTAAAAAACGAGATTCTGGGAGAAGCTGATGGAGGGTAGCTTCTGGGAGAATCTAGAAAATGAGCTGAAAAGAAGGGGGCCTGCGTCGGGTGCGAGGTTGTGTAGCCTAATCTGTTTTTTCATGCGTTGAATTCAACTGAATGGATGGCTTGGATTGTATCCGATAAGTTTCCTTTTTCATAATTAATAAGTGTAGATATTCAATACCCTTTTCACATAATAGTGTTTTTTCATCAGATATAAAATAGAACAAGGGTTTTCAGTACTCTCTCCGATCCGGGTAGCACAACTCATGACATTTTTCTCTGACAGGAGCACAGGCCCGTTGGCGTTGCCCCATTTGCCCGGCCTATATATGGGACGGCTCTAGCGGCGCCCTTTGCGTTTATAGCTGCCTTGGCGGCAGCCTTGGTGGCCGCCACCGCGGTGTCGACCTCCGCCAGCCCGTCCTCGAACGCCCTGGCCATGCGCTCGAAGTGGTTCCTCGTGACCGTCGTGAGCGACATCAGCTTCATACTGTACAGGGTGTACTTGTCAGCGGCGGGCGCGTCCTTGGGCGGGAGGAGCTCGCCATCCTCGCTGAAGACGGGGACCGGCGCCACCGCGTCCTTCCTGTCCTTCTCGGCGCAGCCGTGCAGGCGCTCCAGCGAGGTCTCGGCCACGCTCTGCACCATCTCGAAGAGGTCCCGCTTGGCCGGCTCCTTGACGAAGAAGCCGTAGGCGTAGGTCCAGCGCAGCATCCGCCGGCACTCGGCCACCTGCCGGTACGCGTCCTTGACGAACTCCATCTTCGTGACCTCCACCCCGAACGCCGCCGCGTCCTCCTCCAGCTTCCCCCCGGTGTCCAGCGCCGCCAGGTCCTGGAGCGCCTTGTGCCGCGACCGCTCGTGCGCCTCCCACCGCTCCAGGTAGTGCATGTAACGGTCGACGGACGCCTTGGCCTGCTGGCACCGGAGATCCTCCTCGCTGAACTTGCCCTCCAGCTTGGCCGCCTGGTACTTGTTGCACCGGTAGAAGTCGCCGCCGTGCTTGTCCCACTTTCCCAGGCAGAGCCAGCAGAACTCGTGCTTGCACGGCGCCGAGCAGGTCATGTGCATGCACCCCTGGTTCTTCTCGATGGGCCGGCGGCACTTGGGGCAGTGCTTCGTGTTCGCCAGCACCCAGTTGGCCGTCTCCGAGTCCGACTGGTGCTTCACGTGCCACGCCCGCACCGTGTCGCAGGGCACCGGGCGGTGCGCCTCGTCGCCACAGCCGAGGCAGACGCCGTTGCCGCACGCGCAGTCCGCGTCCAGCTGCTCCCTGCACTGCTCCGTCGAGGAACTCCGAACTCCAGGGCGTGGTCGCACCCGGGCGCGGGGCACCACCGGAGCTTCTTGCTCTCCTCGACGTACGAGCGGACGAGGAACTCCGCGTACCGGGTCGCGTCGCCGGGGTCGGCGACGTCGTCGACCAGGTCCTTCACGACGGCGGCGGTGCAGGACATGTCCGGGCACCGGATCGACAGGCACCGGGCGCCGTCCCCGACGGCCGCGCGCACGTAGCCGCTCCAGCAGCCGCGGCAGTAGAAGTGGGCCGCGCACCCGGCGGACCGCTTCGCGCCGGCCGGGTGGACGTCGAAGCAGATGAGGCAGGTCAGCGGCGCGGCGTTGGCGGCTACGCCGGCGGCGGAGTGCTGGGGAAGGCCCACGGCGTCGCGGCCGCGCTGCTCTTCGGCGAACCACCCTTCCTCGACGGCCGCGGCGCTCCACTTGAAGTGCCGGAGCACGGCGGTGGCGAGAGCCGGCGGAAGCGCGACCAGCTCGCCTACCGTCGCCGTGTGCTCCTCCTGCCGCGCGCGCAGCGCTTCCATGCTCAGCACCGCGTACCGCTCCCTCCGCTCCGCCATCACCCAGTTTTCATCCAGTTCTTCCGCCTGGTTCTCGTCATCATAATCGTCGTCATCGACGTCGTCGTCCATGCAGCAATCGCCATCGCTGTCGTTGGAGGCGGAACGGTAGCTCATCTGGTCGTCATCGTCCTCCTCCTCCTCCTCCTCCTCCTCCGGGCTGCTGCAGTACTCCTCCTCGTTGTTCTTGCCGGACGCCATGATATGATCGGACTTGCTAGGACACGGGTGGGCGTGCGAGCTCGGCGATATGATCGATCTCGGCGGGTGGCGATCGATCGAGGGTTTGGTGGCTGGATCGATCATCGAGCTCTTATAGATGCATGGTGGCCATGACCGTCACGACTCGGGTTAGGGTTCCGCTGATTGATTCATCTCCTAATCGGACACCATATATTGACAAACCTTGCAGCGCCCGTTTCCAGCCGCATCTAACGGTGTTTACGGATCCAATCGAATCTCCCGGCCGGATCAAGGGTTCTCGTTGGAGGTCGGTTCGTCTTACATTACATACATGGACAGATGATCGAGCGTGCATTACATTACATGAAAATTGTACTCCCTCCGTTTACTTGATGTAAGGTGTATAGTTTTTTGAAAAAAATTCCATAAAGTAAGATGTATTTGCTATTTATGAAAAGTTTGACCCATCAAAAAATGAGACCTAGTCTCAAAAGAGGGATTTAGCAAAGACCACTCACTTATTTCTGGAAACCCCCCCTCGTGCTACAGTGCAGAGAGGCGACGAGGAGGCGACTCCGCGCCGTCCGAAGCCGCCGGCGTATCTGGTGGATTCCCCACCCTCCGACGGTCGCTCCGGCGGCGGGAGGCTGGGGAATACCCAGATCTGCGCTCCGGCGTGTAGCTTGAGGGGTGCGGGCGGCGTGGCCGTGGCGGGAAGGGCGGCGCCGTTGCGCTGTGGTGCTCTGCGGCTTCCCCCCCTTCAGCGTCGTCTCCGGCGGGCTGGTGGGCCGCAGGTACGTCCTCGCTCAACTGAGGCTTCCTCCGGCGTCGGTGGAGCTTGTGATGTGGCGAAGGAGGCCGGGATCCAGATCTTCTGGGTCGTCCAGATCTGCGGCGTCGTCGGCGTCGGATCTTGGCGATGGCGTGTTCTGGCGGTCGGCCAGCCTCATCTTCTCCGTCAAGACCCAGGCGGTGGACTGAAGACGACGACTTCGTCGGCGGCTTCCTGGCCGCGGTTCGTTGCAGATCGCCGGATCGAGGAGTCCGGCGGCAGCGCGCGGCTGGCAGTCACCGTGGTGAGGCGGCGGCGGTGGAGCTGGAATCTCAAGTTTAGGTTTGTTTTTCCAATTTCTGAGGTTGTACTGCCAGTTCTGTGTTCTTGATCTGTGTCCCATGTACTCAAAAAAAAAAAGAGGGATTTAGCATATTGTATTCAGTTTGTGTCTATTAATAACTCATTTCTCGCGATTTTTTTCCGAAAAAAAAATGAGTCCATTGTATGCAAAATAGGCATGTCTTAATATCCGTGCAGAAAACAATACACCCTACATTCAGTAACGGAGGGAGTATTATTCTCCGGGAAAAATATTTGAAACCTTACTCTCCGGATGATGCCTAACCAAACGTACCACGTGGTAAATCAAATAAAATTTGAACCCTAAACGTCGAAGCTATCTATATTGGCCAATCTTAGGAGTATCCACTACTCGAAAATCATATTTGGATGTTCTCCCAGTGTAAAAATACGGCAACACTGGGTTTATGCTGAGTATCGAAAAAACTCGGCAAAGACGGCGAGTGTGGAAAGACACCACCGGGCAAATAGTCAACACTCCGTATAAGCCAAAATACGCTCGGTAAACACTAAGACTCCACAACTTCTCCGGGAAAATATTTGAACCCTCTTTTCGACATGGTGCACTTTTCAAGCAAAAATGCAAAATCACAACTAGTTGGACCCGCACGGCTCATGCGAAAATTCCATCTATTTAAGATTTGTGAAACAATTTCATAGTCAAACCTCTAAACACTCTACATACATAATTTTAGAGCTCCTAATAATTTGCAAAATAAACCCCGAGTTGGGATTATGTATTAGCAAAAAATGGAATTATGTACTAACAAAAAATCGGATTATACATTAATAAAAAATTCGGATTATGCATAAAAAAATCAGTTAAATTATTCAATGAGTGGATTGAACAAGTTTAGAACTGACCATAGGAGATACAGCAAACTTTCAATTAATAGTTATTGTTGGTATTCAAAGACAACATTTCGGTTTCGCATATCTTACTGATCCCATGGCATATTGTTGGTATTCAATACCATCAGCCGAATTCGAACTTTCAGTTCCATAGATAATTTCAGTTCCGATACAACTTGTTCCATACTTCCATGCAAACCCTGTCGCCCATCCGCAAGGTCTCCTCGTCCTTCTTTGCAGCAGACGCAACTAGCGACTCAAGAGCTGATCTCATGGATGCTGGTTCCCGATCAACACCTCTTGCGGTTGCGGCCACCCCCATATCCAGCTTCTTCAGATCATCGTTAAATTTCTCCAGTCTCCACATCCCATCACACAAATCAACCAGCACTTCTTCAGGAATGGATACTTCGGCGCAATAAATATTGAATGCGAAAATCAAAAAATAAATAAATATTGAATGCGTGGAAGAGATACAAAGTTTCTAAACTTGATTGCGGCCTTTTTTATTCAGTTGAATTATTCAATGAGTGGATTGAATAAATTTAGAACTGACCATAGGAGATACAGCAAACTTTCAATTAATAGTTGCTCTGGCAACAGCAGGCTGAAAAGGCAAACTCTCCATCATGTCGTAAAGTAGCCTCGCATCATATGTGGGGGAATTGTATGCATACACTGGTGTGAGCCTTTGGCATCATAGCTCCAGAGTTGCAAATTTCTAAGATAAAAAGATGGCACAAAAACATGCAAGGCAGTTGACAAATGTTAAACATGTACTGGAATAGTGCAGGGCATGCTCCTCTAACAACTTCAAGAAGACAGCCCTCCAGAAATTTTTGAAGGGACTGATTCAAGTTCAGCTCTTCAATACTGGCTTTGACTCCACTGGCTCTAGTGCCTGCACAAGTCACCTGGTACTGCAAGTTCAGGAGCAACACATCATGGTCACAGCTGCCGTGCCCAAGATGTTGCTGTCTGATTCATTACAGCTTGTAATGGATACAGATCAGTGACAAATGATTCACATGCATCCACAGCTGCACAGCATAATAAAGCTGAATGTGCTTTGCTAACCTCATCACCTATTCACATCTGTAACAAATGTAACAACAGTGCGGTGTGGGGAGAATCCATCCTGTATGTAAACCCTATCATACAATTTTTCTTCAGGTGTTGCAACAATAAAGCCAGCCAGCCAGTTAACCACAGAAGGCAACGACCTCAGTCAATACATAAACCCCAAAAAAGGCAAATTATTATAAACTAAAAAAATTACAATACACCAGCTTTAACTCTCCCTCCCTAATGTCCTCCGCCGAGAGCGCAGCCAGGCATTCTGTATATAGGGCCGCCAAAAAACACTGAAAGAACAGGCTGTTCATGTCCAGTTTTCAGCTCAGGTAACTTGATCAGACAGCGGCGGGCTGTACCATGGCCTGTTGCTCAGCAGCTTGGCCCTCCTGTGGCAGATTACTCTGCTCGCTTTCATTGCCGGGAAAGACTTCTGACTGCAGCGACGGCGCAACCTTGCTGACTTGGAGCCATGTTGCTTCCCACAGGGTGTTCTCCCCGCTGGCGCTCGTGTTTGAGAGGATACCGTTTGCTTTCATCACCAGCAGTATGTTCTTCAGCAGCTCGGGATCGCCTCGTGTAGCTTCTCGGTCCTCCGCCCTCTCAGCTTGACTTTCATGAACTTCTCTATCATGTCGAGGACTTCGAACCACAGCTTACCGAAACTGGTCTGTGCGGACAGGTCTTTGAGCGCCTGCAGGAACACCTTGCATAACAGTTTTACTGCATGCAAGAGGGACGCCTCCATGTTCCTGAAGTCCTTTGGTGAGTAGCTCTGAGCGATCTCCAACAACTCATCAAGCAGCTGGAAGATGATATCAAACGACATCACCCATGTGGAAGACGAAACTGATATTCCATCAACTACTAAGCATCTTTGCAAACATAGCAGCGCATGGTTCCTCACTTCCTCTCGCTGATCAGTGCACACCTTCCGTAGTGCCTGCACTAGCCGCAGCCACATCTCGGCAATTCCTTCCAGTATCCTGTCCGCCTCGCCACCAGCTTCCTTGACCTCACGTGACCAGCTTGTAAGGCAATTTACGGAGTCAGCCATTAGGTTCAGAGCATGGATAGATCTTTCTGCAGATCCTAGTCGAGATTCCGCAAACTGCCTTGATGCCTCCACTGAAATAATGAAGTTGGCAGGTGAGAGGTGTGCTCCCTCAGACATGACGAAAACCAGAGCTTCGAAGCCGGCATCAGAAGCATCCGGATGACGAGCGGTGGCACATAGTAAGGAAATGATAGTCCGCCAACCCATCTGGGATTTGATATGGGTTGCATTGGCTTTCACAAGCCGTGTGACCTCCACTGTGATGTTCTCACAGTAAGCATCAGCTACACGTGCATCAAGTTTCAATATTAGCTGCAGTGACCTCAATAAATCATCTACCAGATTCTCCTTATAAGGAAGCAACCTCTGGCAGATGTGCAAAAGCCCAAAAACAGCCTTCTCCACCAGATTGCAGGGCATCACTGTGGACTGAACGATGTGGGTTATGTGCTCATAAACACCCTGCCATAAAAGTACAATTCTGTCTCTGTTGTTTAATGTGACAGTAATTAGTAGCTCTAAGCAGAACACTGCTGTTCCTTCATCATCCAGAGAGCTGGTAATCCTCTGAGGTCGACCTGCTGCCTGAATGAGGGCTTTAGCAAGATTTGAGAGTGAGTCGGCTTGTAAGAATTTGCTCTCAGAGAAGATGGTACCTATTTGGCATTTCCTTACAGTCTCCAAAGCATTCCTCTGAGCTGCCAGTTCCTCCTCAGTTGGCTGGGACGTTGGTTCTTCAGCATCCATGTAAAGTAGTTGACTAAACCTCCCCATCAGCCCATATGTTTTCTTAGGAGTGTTGATCGGTAAAACGTGAGGTGCAACTGTAGATAAACCAAGCTTGCTAGGCACTGAATCTGAAGAGGACTCCTGATCATCACCTGTATCACCAGTAAGGCGACCTGGAAGAAGGCCTATCTTGTGCAATCTTAAAATGCAGTCTACTATATTCCTCCATCCACTCCGTATATGATCACCATAAGTAGTTGCAATAGTGAAAACAGCCTCTGTTGCCATTCTAGCCTTGGTGTCCACTCCAAACGCTATTACAGGATCATCAGCATAAGAATTGTTCAACAAAGTGGTGAACTTACATAGCGCCACAACAAGATCATTTAGTACATCATCGAGATGATAGAATGCAGCCAGTTTTGCTACTGACATGAAACCATCAATACATCCTGTAAGAACCTCATCATGCTCAACATTATCAAAAACCACGGAGATAGCAGCAACTGACGGTCCAGCCATGATAGGGAACATGTCATTATCAAGAAAAGGGTAGGAGTCACAAGCAATGTACGATGATGTCCTCTTTGACTTCCACATCAGATCAACCCAGCGGCTATAAGACATCTCAGAGCATCCAGCTCCTTGCTCAGGAATGGTTTTGATTTCATTCCGACATATAGAGTAAAACAGCTCCGACAAGAACTCCCGTGGAAGATCAGTTCCACCATTGATACGGCGATTGTTCCTGATAAAGTCTTCTTCTGTCATCTTCTTCTTAACCCTTACATTGTGTTGATCTGTGTTGAGCATGATTACTGAATATGAAAGCACCAGGGCGGCATCCCTGTTAACAAACATGTGTGGTGACTGTTCATAATACCTCTCAGAGAAGGCCTCCAGAATCCGCTGTATCTTCTGTGACTCACCAGGCAGACGGAAAGTTTCCAAGAAGAGCCTTAGCGCAGCATCCAAGTTCATCTCCTCAAAGTCAAAGGTTTTAGCGAATTCGTGAAGTACCAAAATAGAGAACTCGTCATGATTCCCCAGGTAGTCTCCAAGAAGGTTCTTGTCCAATCCAGGTGTGTACCGAAAGAACAGAGCGACACTGCTTGGATCAAGTTTTTCAGGCAATAGGTGGACACCTTGCAGATACTCAAAGCCCTTCTTTTTGTCCCTGTTGAAATGCTCAACACCAACCATTAGCTTTCTCTTGATGCTTTTCTGCTGGTGAACAAATCTAACCCATTTATCAGGATCGTTATTGCTCTCACACTTCAACTGCCAAAAAGGAAAATATTCACTTATTTCTGGCACTGTGTGCTCATGATGCTGATGAGCATGGTTAGTCCTCTCAGCTATCGCCTGAATGACAGCAACCAGACCATCCAATGCAAGCACATTCAAGGCGGACAATGGACTGTTTACAGGGAATGCACTTTTAGACAGAAGATTACCTAGGTCTTCAAAAACATTAGAACACTGTAGATCACAGTCCATGTTGGCATACATCTCAGCCATAAACTCTTTCTGTCGACAGAAATCCACTAGAGCCTCCATGGCGACTTCCTGCTGCTGATAACTAGCCCCATATCTACCCTGGGCTAGTCTTAAGATCACACAAGAGAAGAAAGCTTCAACTTGCAGCTTAAGTTCCTGGCGTAGGTGGTAGAAGAGAGTAAAAATAGTACTGCACACTGTAGACAGAATCAAGGGGCTCATTGACAAGCCAAACAGCATTAGATTGCGGAACAGTTCATCCTGTACAAAAGCCAGCAACTTCGAGTGCCTGTGGATGGACGAGGCTGACAATTCAATAGCAGAATTTATCAATCCCAGAGCAAAGAGTGGCACATCCTCATCAAAATCAATAGGATTCATCCTTTGGCTCACATCCATGTCTTCGGCTATGTTCAATAGGGAGCACAAGAACTGCAATATCTCCACCATGCAAGGAACCCCGAGTGGCTCTATCATGGCCTTATCTTGCACGACACCAAGTCCAGCTCCCACCTCGTCCCCAGAGCTATCCAAACAAACATAATCATTCTTCCCATTCCCTAGCTCCCCAGCATCCAAATCTTGGTTCTTGCTGATCTGCAGAACAAATGGTACCGCCATTAATACATCAAACTTGGTATTACAACAGAAATGCATTTAATCTCCAAAGTAGCATGGTGCAGTGCAAGCACTCAAGTAAATATGGGCCCAGTTTCAGTGTGCTTAAGTTCAGATTGTTGAGCGTAACATTTAGAACTAATATGCCATTATCACTCTTAACGGAATTTACATGAATACGTTCAGTTACTTGAGTACACTAACCTACATGAGCACTGCAAGATAAATTATCACCATATTATTACTAAGTATAAAACAAGCAGCAGCCTAGAACCCCGAGACGCAAAACCCACCTGGTCATTGGTGATCGCGGTGGCTTCAATGTCAGCAAGGCGTCCGAAGATGCAACGGATGACCTCCTGCATGGTCTGCCTGGAGACGCGCTGCAGGAGCTCCCCCTTGGTGCCGGCCTGCTGCACGACGCGGAAGCAGGTGCTGACGATGGCGCAGACGTGGCGGTTGGCGAGCGCGGGGGCAGCGCGGCCGCGCACGCAGGCGAGCAGCACCTGCAGGACCCTGGCGAGAACGGCCTCCTCGGAGGCCGGGTCGGTGACCTCGAAGCGGCAGCCGGTGACGGCATCGACGACGGCGCCCATGGCCTCGGGAACGCCCGGGCCGGGCGCCACGAGGTCGAGGGAGAGGATCTTGTGCAAGGACGAGAGCGCGGCGCCGGTGATGGGCGCGCCGGTCTCGTCGGAGCGGACGACGTCGAGGAAGGGGCGGAGGAAGAGGAGCGGGTCGCCCCCGCCGCCAACGGGCCAGCTGCTGCCCCAGGAGGCGGCGCGGCGGCGGAGCGACTTGAGCCCCGCGATGAGCGGGTGGTCGAGGTGCTCGTCGTCGGCGCCCCCGCCCCCGTCGTCCCCGCCGTAGCGGACCCCCGCCCAGCGCACGTTGCGGCGCATGACGGCCAGCACCGTGGCCACCTCCGACGCCACCACGCACGCCATCGCCACACCCGGCCGCGACGACGAGGACGGCGACGCTGCTGCCCTGAGGCCGCCCATGGAGGCGGAGCGTGGGCGCGGCGCGGCTACGAGAGCATTCGGGAGTGGAATTCAGGAATGGGATCTGATCTCTGCGCGAGAATGAGATCTGGGTTGGTCTTCGGGGGTGGGCTGGATCTGATACCGAAGCTCAACTCCTGCTACTACCGCGAGCCAATGAGTTTAGGTGGGTTTTGTTTAAACATGTTTGGTTTGAAAATTTTGAACTTCAAATATTTGTTTATGCTACATGCTGGTACAAGGCTACTTTTCTATGAAATTCCTGCGAATCAGAGAAGTCCTTGTTATTGAGTTGTGCCGAGCAACCGGTACGAAGGTGCGTTGTCACGGCATTCTTATGCCCTAGCCACCTCCTCAGTCAATCAATCTATCGTCGCACCAGTCATCCCTCTAAGCCAGGGGTAAATGGTTCCGACATGCTAACCCCGTCCTCACGATAAGTATCTTTTTCGCCGGTTCCACGTTTTTGGATTTTTTAAACCTTGAACACTCCACTTTCCGAATAGGTTGCATCAAGATTCAAGGCTAATGAAGATTTATCTAAAGCTAACCACTGTAGATTGAATGTCATGTGTATTATGCTCCTTCTACCTCTCCCATTGTCGAACCCCCAAATTATGTATCTTATACTAGGGATATTAGCGCGGCAATGCCGCGCCCGTTTGATGAATTTCAAATAATTTTTCGTTTGATGAATTCCAAATAATTTTTTAAAAAATTGTTGAATTATGAGTATTATTTGAATTCGAAAAAGTTTGCAATTGAAAGAATGATGAGATTTTGGAAATTGTCCGTATTGGAATGTATTGAAATTTGTATTATTTTAATGTTAACAAAATGATCAGATTTGGAAGGTATTTAAAATTCTGAAATATGTAAATGTGGGATTTGAGTTGAAATGGTCAAATAGGTTTTTAAAATTCTACAATTTGGAATTTATTCAAATTTTAATTCTTTTAGTGTTTACCAAATGATCAGGGGTGGAAGTCATATAAAAATTTGGAATATTCAAATTTCTAATTTGATTTGGAATGCTCAAATATGATTGCTGTTTAGATTTTGCAAATTGTTCAAGTTGGGGTGTTTTTCAGATTCGAATCATTTTTTCGTTTTGTAAAATCAGTAGATTACGAAGATGTTTAAGATTTTGAAATATATAAATTTGAATTTTGATTGTATGGCACCAATAATCAGCATTTATAGAAATACTTTCATGTTGTACAAATTGTTCTAAGGAGGAAGTGCATTAGGATTTAAATTTGATTTTTGATTGTATGGCACAAATAATCAGCATTTATTTTTGTGAGGGTATTTATAGAAATACTTTCATGTTGTAGAAATTGTCTAAGGAGGAAGTGCATTAGGATTTTCTTCAAATATTCACCAAATTGAAATATTGAAACATATTTGTTTTTTGACATAAATAATTAGTATTTAATTTGTCGGATCATTTTGTTGTATTGGGAATTTGTAGAGATACATCCATTTGTTGGGAATTTAATAAAATTAAATGCATGAAATTAGAGGAAATCAATTTGGATTTTGTCTAGATATTAACCGCACCCGTTGTAATTTGAATTGTTGAAATTTATTTACTGATATTATTAATTCATTTACTGATGTTATTTTGTGGATTTGTTTTATTCAAAAGAGATTTGTGAAATCCATATTTTATAGATTGACGTAAAGGTGTCAAATGAGCCTTTATGTATAATTTAAATTTTCTAGATTTGCAATAATTTGGAAAAGGTTCCAAAGTATTTGGAATGATTATTGTGGTTTTTTCAAAAAAAAAAGTTGCCCTGAATTGATTTGTAGTTGTGTTTGAAAAGTTACAAAAGTTTTGAATAATAGAAAAACAAAACAGAGAAAAAAAAGGGGCTCAGCCAAATTTGTTTAGATTTGAATGTATTGAAATTTGGAAAAAGTTTGCACGCAAAATTTGTTTAAATTTTAGAATAGGTAAAATTGGGAAGGCATTCATATTTGAATTTGTTTAATGTTCATTGAATGCTCAGATTTGAAAGCATTCAAAATCTTAGAACATTCAAATTTGAATTTTGATCGTATGACGTGAATAGTGAGCGTTTATTGTTGTCTTCATGTTGTTTTTTTTTTGGCACATTTGTAAATACCGTGTTATAAAAAATTCAAATTCGAAAATGGCTATGTTCAAAATGTGTTCAAATTTGAATATATTGAAATACAAAAAAGGTTTATATTTATGAATTGTTTGATTTCGGGAAGTTAGTAAAATAGTTAGATTTGAAAGGCATCTAAAATTTTAAAATATTCAAATTTGTATGACGCGTGTTTGTGGTAAAGTTCAAATTCGAAAATGTCTACATATTAAAATTGTGCAGGTTTGGAAATTATTGAAACTGTATTTGAAAAGTTATAAAAGTTTAAAAAAAAAGAAAAATAGAACAAAAAGAACAGAAAAAAACAGGAAGAAAAGAACAGAAAAAATTTAAAAGGGCCGAGCCCAGCAAGAAGCCCAGCTGCTCCAGCCCAAGCCCAGTGTGACGTCAGCGCTGACGTTGTTCGCCGGCGGGCTAGGGTTGGCACTACCGCGGCGGCGAGGACGACGGCGACGCCGCGCCACCGCGAGATGGCACGCATGAGTAGGCGCGCGGGCGCGGGGTAGCCAGAAGCGGCGGCGTCGCTGGCTTTAGGTCGCCGGGCGTCGTCGACGACCTGCGAATGCGGCGGATGGACAGCGACGACGGCGGTGTTGATTCCGTCGCACACACGGCGTCCCAGCACGCGGCTCTTCGCGAGGAGGGAGAGGCGGCGACGGCGAAGCTGGGTATTTGCGTCGATCTGAGCGGCGAGCGGCGGAGTGGCGGGATGCGCGTCGGTGCTTGTTGGCGTGAATCACACGTTCGTTGGGAGACCCCCAAGAGAAGGTATGATGCAGTTCAGCAGCAAGTTTTCCCTCAGAAAGAAACCAAGGTTATCGAATCAGTAGGAGCAGCAACTCTTCAGAAGGTTGTTGGTGGCTCGCGCGGTGCAACACGATCACCAACGTGGAATCTGCACACAACACAATCAAACTACTTTGCCCCAACGAAACAGTGAGGTTGTCAATCTCACCGGCTTGCTGAAAACAAAGGATTAAACGTATGGTGTGGAAAATGAGTATTAAATTGCAGAGAATGAGCTACAGTACCCCCGTATTTTCTACCAATGGGAGGGTGACACGTCTCCCGGTGGCCAGCCGGTCGCCCACCCGGTAGCCGCGCCTATTTGCAAAAAAAACCCTCCCACTTTCGGCAATTAACGCGCGTCTCACTTTTCTTTCTGCGGACGGACCTAAATTAAATTTCCGAAACCTCGGTGTTTTTCTGCAAAAACATCCGCGGGCTCACCTCTCCTCCCCCGCGACGCCGTGGTCGCCGACGGCGCCGCCGCGGCGCGCCGCCACGCCGTCCCTCCCCGCTCAAATCGGAGCCCACCACGGGCTCCGCCGTCGCCGCCTCGCCGTCGTTCGGCCGTCGGGACGCCGCCTACGAGCCGGCGCGAGCGCGGCCGACGCGCCTCGCCGCCTTGCACATTGTGGTGGTTTAATCAGTGTAAAAGAATGGACCGGGGTCCACAGTTCACTAGTGGTGTCTCTCCATAAAAGATAACTAACATGTTGGGTGAACAAATTACAGCTGGGCAATTGACAAATAGTGAGCGCATGACAATGCATATACATGACATGTTGACTACTATGATATTTAATTGGGCATTACGACATAATACATAGACCGTTATCCAACAGCATCTATGACTAATAATCCACCGCCGGGTTGTCATCCGAGTCCCCCGTTGGTATTAAGTTGCAAGCAACGGATAATTGCATTAAGTAAAGTGCGTAATGTAAACAAACACATATGCCGTGGACATAGCATCGTTAGGTTATCCCTAGTGGCAACAGCACATCCACAACCTTAGAACTTTCTGTCACTGTCCCAGATTAAACGGAGGCATGAACCCACTATCTAGCATAAATACTCTCTCTTGGAGTTACAAGCATCTACTTGGCCAAAGCATCTACGAGTAACGGAAAGCATGCAAGATCTTAAATAACATAGATAGATTGATAATCAACTTGACATAATATTCAATATTCATCGGATCCCAGCAAACACAACATGTAGCATTACAATAATATGATCTTGATCATGTAGGGCAGCTCACAAGATCTAAACATGATGGCACAAAGTGGAGAGACAACCATCTAGCTACTGCTATGGACCCGTAGTCCAAGGATGAACTACTCACGCATCACTCCGGAGGCAGGCATGGCGATGTAGAAGCCTCCGGTGACGATTCCCCTCTCCGGCAGGGTGCCGGGAAGAGGTTCTGAACCCTCCCGAGCTAGGGTTGACGGCGGCGGCGTCTCTGGAACTTTTCGTGGATATTTGCTCAGGTACTTAGGGTTTTCGCGTCGGGGGGAATAAGTAGGCGAAAGGGCGGCGGCTGCGACCCCCGAGGGGCCCACACCACCCTAGGGCGCGGCAGGGGGGCCCGCGCCCTAGTGGCGTGTGGGGCCCTGGTGGCCCTCCTCTGCTGCTCCTTCGCTCCGTCAGGTGTGTTCTGGAAAATAGGGACCCCGTGTAGTTTCGTCCAATTCCGAGAATATTTCCAGACTAGCTTTTCTGGAATACAAAAACAGCAGAAAACAGGAACTGGCACTTCGGCATCTTGTTAATAGGTTAGTCCCAAAAAATGTATAAAAGTGATATAAAGTAGATGCAAAACATGTAGCAATTGGTATAAAACAAGCATGGAACATCAAAAATTATAGATACGTTTGAGACGTATCAGCATCCCCAAGCTTAGTTCCTACTCGTCCTCGAGTAGGTAAACGATAAAAACAAAATAATTTTTGAGGTGACATGCTACTATCATAATCTTGATCATATAATATTGCAAGGCACATGTAAATGAATGAAGTGATCCAAGTCAATGGTCTATAATTTGCTACCAAATAGATAATGAGTAAACAATGAATCACACAAGCTAAACGTTTTCATGAATAGTACTTTCGAGACAAGCATCAAACAGTTTTGCATAAGTGTTAACTCATAAAGCAATAGTTTCTAATAAAAGGTATTTAATCAACACAAAGGAAGAATTTAGTTTCAGCATTTGCTTCAACTTTCAACATATTTATCTCATGGATATTGTCAACACAAAGTAGTATAACAAGTCCAATACATTGCATATAACGCATGTTGTAACAAAGTTGACACTAGTGTTTGCTTGTGGAAGACAGAAAGAATAGGAAAACTGACTCAACATAAAAGTAAAAGAAAGGCCCTTCGCAGAGGGAAGCAGGGATTAAATCATGTGCTAGAGCTTTTAGGTTTTTGAAAGCATATAGAGATTGCATAAAATATTTGATACTCCTCCCAACCTTGCTAACACAAGCCATGGCTAACCGAATCCTCGGGTGCCTTCCATCAATCACATACCATGGAGGAGTATCTATTTTTGAGAGGTGTTTGTTAATTGTCAACGAATGGTAGCGGGTGAGAACAGTATTCTACCTGTCAAACGGACTTTTAAGAGCGGCTCCCATGAAGGACGTTATTTCTACCAGCAAGGCAGATCATCCCTCTTTCTCTTTGGTTTACACACATTCAGGTATTTCACTGTTTGTCATTGCTTACTGATGAATCAGGGCAAAAGTGTGAAGAGAATTAATTGGTTGTTGCCAGCTCTTTTTGCAAGTTATTGGATAAGCGGATGTATATGCCACTAGTCCAGGTGTAAAAGTCCACTCGACAAATAGAATAAAGAATAACCACACTAATTCCTCATGAGCTAGTAAACATTGACACAAAAAGGGAATAATAACATTTTGAATAATTTAAAGGTAGCACATGAAAAATTTACTTGGAGTGGCAAGGAAATACCACATATAGGTAGTTATGGTGGACACAAATGGCATGGATTTTGGCTCAAGGATTTGGATGCACGAGAAGCATTCCCTCTCAGTACAGAGTTTAGGCTAGCAAGGTTATGTAAGCAAACAAGAATATCAACCCGTACACCAAGTTTTATATGACAAACATATTGCAAACGTTATAAGACTTCATACCGTCTTCCTTGTTAACCAAACCCTGTTATTAGAAAATATCTAGACCTTAGAGATACCACCGATGCAAACCAAATTTTCAACAAGCTTTACGGTAGTTCTTCACTAATAGGCTTAACTCATGTGATGCACAATTTAATCATGATCTACTTGTTAACTCAAAACAATTGACAAGCATCAAGTTATCCATTTTAGTGATCTACAAGATTAAGCAAGTTTTTCCTTATACCAATTACCACATGCAACATTTTCTGAACCAACCAAACACCAATCAATTTATTTCATCAACTCTCCAAACAAATATAAGTGAAGCAAGAGAGTACTTTCTACAAAAGAAAGCTAATAGCTCTGACAAGAGATACATGAAAACAAGAGCTAAAAGCTGAACAGCGCTAGATATGAATACTCAACAAATATAAGTGAAGAATAGGAGTATTCTCATGAAAAAGCGGAGCGTGTCTCTCTCCCAATCAAGAATGCTAGGGTCCAGTCAAGCTTTATTGAAAATAAAAGTGCAATACTGAAAATAAAAGCACACAGACGCTCCAAGAAAAGCACATATGATGTGAAAGAATTAAAATATAGTTTCACTAGAGATGACCTGATAATTTTGACGATGAAGAAGGGGATGCCTTGGGCATCCCCAAGCTTAGACGCTTGAGTCTTCTTGAAATATGCTGGGGAGATCCATGGGAGCCTCCCCAAGCTTAAGCTCTTCACTCTTCTTGATCCTATTATATCATCCTTCTCTCTTGACCCTTGAAAACTTCCGTCACACCAAACTCAAAGTAGATCTCATTAGAGGGTTAGTGCATAATCAAAAATTCACATGTTCTATAAAGACGCAATATGATTTGTTACTTTAAACATTAGCTACAGCCACTGATGTTATGTGAAGCTCTTCCACCCAAAAAAGAATTTCACTCAACACTAGTAAAAGAGAGAATGCAAAATAAAAAGGCATAATCTGTCTAAAACAGAACAGTCCGCAAAGACGAATTTTTTCGAGGCACTTACGACGCTCAGATCGAAAACTCTGAACTAATGAAAGTTTCAGACATTCATAAAGATTACGCACAAAAATTTCAGATTTAATTAACAATCTGGTGATTTTAGGAATTTCGTACAGTGAACAGCAAAAATCTGTTTCTGCGCAGCAATCAAAATTAAGCATCATCTTAACATTAGAGGCTACTCTTGGCACAACAATGCGAGAAAATAAAGATACAAAGGAGTTGCTACAGAAGTAAACACTCCTTGACTCAATAAAAGAAAAATTGCAGAAAAAAAAATGGGTTGCCTCCCATAAGCGCTTTTCTTTAACGCCTTTTAGCTAGGCACAAAGCATGCATCAAGTATTACCAAGTGAAGAAGCATCAACATTGTAATTTGTTCGAACAATAGAATCATAAGGTGGCTTAATCTTCTTCCTAGGAAAGTGTTCCATACCTTTCTTGAGAGGAAATTGATATTTTATATTCCCTTCTTTCATATCAATAATAGCACCTACAGTCTAAGAAAAGGTCTTCCCAGCACAATAGGGCATGATGGATTGCACTCAATATCCAAGACAATAAAATCAACGGGGACATAATTGTTGTTAACCATGATAAGAACATCATCAATTCTTCCCAAAGGTTTTTTAATAGTAGAATCAACAAGGTGAACATCCAAGTAACAATTTTCCAAAGGTGCTAAATCAAGCATATCATATAATCTTTTAGGCATAACAGAAATACTAGCACCAAGGTCACACAAAGCATTGCAATCAAAGTCATTCAATTTCATTTAATGATGGGCTCCCAACCATCTTCTAACTTCCTAGGGATAGAAGCTTCATGTTTTAATTTCTCTTCCCTAACTTGCATGAGAGCATTAGTAATATGTTTAGTAAAAGCCATGTTTATAGCACTAGCATTAGGACTTCTAGCTAGCTTTTGCAAGAACTTAATTACTTCAGAAATATTGCAACCATCAAAATCAAAGTCATTATTATCAAAAGTAATGGATTATTCTCTTCCTTATTGCTAGAAATTTCAGCATCTTTATCAAGGACAGTTTCAGAGTTATCAGGCAATTTAGGACATTTTGCAATAGAAGTGGAAACATTACCAACACCAACTATCTTGCCATTAATGGTAGGAGGTTTGTTAACACTTGAGTTTGAAGCATTTTCAGAAGTAGTAATAGTATAAACTCTAGCAATATTATTCTTTCTAGCAATTTCATCCTCTCTTTCCCATCTAGCATGCAATTCAGCTAACATCCTCACATTGTTATCAATTTTAACTTGTATAGCATTGAGAGTTTTGCTCTCTTTAACATCATGAGGCATGTTCTTTAGTTTCAACAAGTCAACATCAAGAGCAAGACTATCAACTTTAGAGGAAAGCACATCAATTTTCCCAAATTTCTCCTCAACAGTTTTATTGAAAGCAGTTTGTGTACTAATAAAATCCTTAAGCATAACTTCAAGATCGAGGGTACACTCTTATTATTGTTGTAGGAGTTACTATAGGAATTTCCATAACCATTGCCACTATTAGAAGGATAGGGCCTATAATTGCTATTACCAAAATTATTCCTATAAGCATTGTTGTTGAAATTATTATTTTTAATGAAGTTCACATCAACATGCTCTTCTTGAGCAACCAAAGAAGCTAAAGGAACATTATTTGGATCAACATGTGTTTGACCATTTGCAAGCATAGACATAATAGTATCAATTTTGGCACTCAAGGAGAGGTTTCCTCAACAGAATTTACCTTCTTACCTGTTGGAGCTCTCTCGGTGTGCCACTCAGAATAATTAATCATCATATCATCAAGAAGCTTTGTTGCAGCACCCAAAGTGATGGACATAAAGGTACCTCCAGCGGCCGAATCCAATAAATTCCTGAAGAAAAATTTAATCCTGCATAGAAGGTTTGGATGATCATCCAAGTAGTCAGTCCATGAGTGGGACAATTTTTAACCAATGATTTCATTCTCTCCCATGCTTGAGCAACATGTTCATTATCAAATTGCTTAAAATTCATTATGCTACTTCTCAAAGAAATAATCTTAGCAGGAGGATAATATTTTCCAATAAAAGCATCTTTGCATTTAGTCCATGAATCAATACTATTTCTAGGCAAAGATAGCAACCATTCTTTAGCACGTCCTCTCAAGGAGAAAGGAAAAAGTTTCAGTTTAATAATATCACCATCTACTTCCTTGAGCTTTTGCATTTCACAAAGTTCAACAAAGTTATTAAGGTGAACAGCAGCATCATCAGTACTAACACCAGAAAATTGCTCTTTCATAACAAGATTTAAAAGTGCAGGTTTAATTTCATAAAATTCTGCTGAAGCAGCAGGTGGAGCAATAGGTGTGCATATGAAATCATTGTTGTTCGTGCTAGTGAAATCACACAACTTAGTGTTCTCAGGAGTACTCATTTTAGCAGAATAAAAACAGTACAGAAAATAACTTGAAAGTAAACTAGATGCAAGTAACTAATTTTTTTGTGTTTTTGATAATTGAAAGCAAACAAGATAAAATAAAATAAACTAAGCAAGACAAAAACAAAGTAAAGAGATTGGAAGCGTGAAACTCCCCTTGCAGAAGACTGCTGTCTCCCCGGCAACGGCGCCAGAAAAATAGCTTGATGACGTGAAACACACGTTCGTTGGGAGACCCCAAGAGGAAGGTATGATGTAGTCAGCAGCAAGTTTTCCCTCAGAAAGAAACCAAGGTTATCGAACCAGTAGGAGCAGCAACTCTTCAGAAGGTTGTTGTGCCGCGCGCGCAAACGATCACCACGTGGAATCTGCACACAACACAATCAAACTACTTTGCCCCAACGAAACAGTGAGGTTGTCAATCTCACGGCTTGCTGAAAACAAAGGATTAAACGTATGGTGTGGAAAATGAGTATTAAATTGCAGAGAATGAAAAAGGAACAGTTTGCAGTTTGTGGTTGTTTAATCAGTGTAAAAGAATGGACCGGGGTCCACAGTTCACTAGTGGTGTCTCTCCATAAAAGATAACTAACATGTTGGGTGAACAAATTACAGCTGGGCAATTGACGAATAGTGAGCGCATGACAATGCATATACATGACATGGACTACTATGATATTTAATTGGGCATTACGACATAATACATAGACCGTTATCCAACAGCATCTATGACTAATAATCCACCGCCGGGTTGTCATCCGAGTCCCCGTTGGTATTAAGTTGCAAGCAACGGATAATTGCATTAAGTAAAGTGCGTAATGTAAACAAACACATATGCCCGTGGACATAGCATCGTTAGGTTATCCCTAGTGGCAACAGCACATCCACAACCTTAGAACTTTCTGTCACTGTCCCAGTTAAACGGAGCATGAACCCACTATCTAGCATAAATACTCTCTCTTGGAGTTACAAGCATCTACTTGGCCAAAGCATCTACGAGTAACGGAAAGCATGCAAGATCTTAAATAACATAGATAGATTGATAATCAACTTGACATAATATTCAATATTCATCGGATCCCAGCAAACACAACATGTAGCATTACAATAATATGATCTTGATCATGTAGGGCAGCTCACAAGATCTAAACATGATGGCACAAAGTGGAGAGACAACCATCTAGCTACTGCTATGGACCCGTAGTCCAAGGATGAACTACTCACGCATCACTCCGGAGGCAGGCATGGCGATGTAGAAGCCTCCGGTGACGATTCCCCTCTCCGGCAGGGTGCCGGGAAGAGGTTCTGAACCCTCCCGAGCTAGGGTTGACGGCGCGGCGTCTCTGGAACTTTTCGTGGATATTTGCTCAGGTACTTAGGGTTTTCGCGTGGGGGAATAAGTAGGCGAAAGGGCGGCGGCTGAGACCCCCGAGGGGCCCACACCACCCTAGGGCGCGCAGGGGGGGCCCGCGCCCTAGTGCGTGTGGGGCCCTGGTGGCCCTCCTCTGCTGCTCCTTCGTCCGTCAGGTGTGTTCTGGAAAAATAGGGACCCCGTGTAGTTTCGTCCAATTCCGAGAATATTTCCAGACTAGCTTTTCTGGAATACAAAAACAGCAGAAAACAGGAACTGGCACTTCGGCATCTTGTTAATAGGTTAGTCCCAAAAAATGTATAAAAGTGATATAAAGTAGATGCAAAACATGTAGCAATTGGTATAAAACAAGCATGGAACATCAAAAATTATAGATACGTTTGAGACGTATCAGTCGGCGGCGCCGCCGAGCTCCGCGTCGCGCGTGTCGTCGTATCGGCATCTTGGATAGGAGACGGGTCGTGCTAGCCGAGGGTGAACGTAGGGCAAGAAGGTGGACGTCGTCAAGGTCGGGATTGTCACGCGGTTTACCCAGCTTCAGGCACCACGGCGGTGGCGGTGCCCTACGTGCTGCTATAACTCACTATAAGGCAATATCGCCGTGAACAGGTTACAATGAGTTGGTTGTGTTGAATCGTATGAGAGTATATGCCCTAAAGGCGTCCCGAGGTCCAGCTTATATAGGCGGCTGGACCTAGGGTTACAAGGGATTACGTATCCAGCAGTATACGAGTCCTAAACCTAGCCGGCAAGTATGCCGCCTTCCGTCTTGGTCTTGGTGGCTTCATGGGCTTCAGTCTTGGGCCTCCTACTTACCGGCATCCGCCTTCCTTGGTCGTCAGCTATCTGGGCCGCCCGGCAGGCAAAGCCTTTACCACCAGCGGGCCACCCTGGACTAGCCGGATTGATCCATGCTGGTGATACCCTAAAGGTATATCCCCAACATTAGCCCCTGGAAGGGTTCGAGTTCTTCAGGCGCCGTCTTCTTCTTGTCGGCAATGTCCGTCTTGTCTTGTAAGCGTCTGAAGAGCTTGAAGCATTCCAAAGTTGAAAGTAAGCGGCTGTCCGCCTAAAGTAGTCGGACAATTTGCCGCCATCATGGGAAAGACGGCCTGATCTTGTCAGAATCTTCCTGGCACAGTCTTGTCAATTTAACTGGTCTTGTCAAATGTTGACTGATGACGCCATGCAGTCCACGACAGTTTGGACTTGGGCATGCGTCATGGTTTCTCCACTACGCACTAGAAATCGGAGCGAGGGCCGCAGACACCGTTGCCCACGACGTGCAAATCGTGGGCACGTGGCGGAAATCTCGCGTCCCCCCCAATCTCGGGCACGGATCTTGCGCGGGGGATAAATACCCAAAGGGCACGCCGAGGATTGCTCTTCTCCTCATTCGCACCACCGTGGCCTCCTCACCTTCCGAGCTTCTCTCCTCCCGTACTCAACTCCAGCCGAGCACGAGCAGCGCATTCTCCCCCAATGGCGAGCACTCAGCAAGATGCGGCGGCGACGGCGGCGCTGGCTGCGGCCTCTGGACCCCCGCTGGATCTGGATCTGTCCCAGCGGGCGGCGGCGGTGCCCGTGGGCGCGCCAATGACCTCCTCCGTTTGCCACCGTGGCTGCGGGCGAGGTTTCCACTTCTTCCCCAATTCCGGCGGCGCCTGCAACCGCTGCTCCGACCTTTCCCCTCCCATCCTCGCTGGCGACCAGCTCTGAGCTGCGGCGGAATCTGCCGCCGACGATGATGGACGACGCTGAGGAAGAGGAAGAGGCTGGAGATCTTGCTCCAGGTACTGGCTGCCGTCAGTTATGACGTCAGCCTATCTGAAGGAGCTGGAGGAAGGCGGATACATTCCGCAAAGACGGAATGCTCCTGGAGGGTTCCAGGCGACGGCGGTGCCTGACCCAAAGACGGCGAGCCGCGTCATGTTGGCGTCGCAC